>JALPQD010000034.1:5261640-6583063 GCA_023101885.1 Typhlomys cinereus | reverse complement strand
GCTTCGCCCCTTCCCTAACTTGTGTGGAGAATCTTTCAAATCATTGCTCCTCCCATTACTTTTGCTCTCTACAATCTTACTGCCCCCTCTTCCGCAAATGTCCCTGAGCTTCAGATGGGGGAGATTAGGCTGGCCTAGTTCTAGGTGGTTGATATAGAGTCTCTGAATTGCTGGATTGTGGTTTGTTGATTTTCTTTTGCAGTTTTGCTCGCTCCGCAATGCCCTTCACTCCTCCTGATGGGCACTGTATGTCCCCCCTGGTCAAGACAAAAGGTTGTTAACTGGAGTCTTGTTATAATAGCACTTCAAGGTAGATGTAATAAAAGTAGGAAACCTCAGTGAGAGAGGGGCCAATCACCCACTTGCAAAATGATTATTTTTTATCTGCCAGACTATATGCCCTCCCCTTCTGGTGAGATCATACCCCTCAGTTGTACATGATCAAGAACGAACCTCTGTGAACTTAACCAGGTGTCACATTATTTACTTGCAGTCCTGATGGGCTATTTTATCTGCGTAACATGGTCCCCTCTCTCCTTGTGTCTGGTGTGGCCCTCTAACCCCTCCCTCCAGTTCATAATCCTTGCAATTACTGTATTACAAGTTTTTAACCTTTGAGTGTCTCAAGGTGGGCGGGTGGTTTGGTACTAGGAGCCACCATTAGGGAGTACAGATGGCCTTAATTTTCTGGGTTTGGGATATTATTGACACCACAGTAGTGTTCCTATTCTTAGGGAACACAAGAAGGTTCAGGGAAATGCCACTGGGTCCTTGATGTCATCGGAGAGGAGGACCCAGAGGAGAGTTGAGCATACACAATAAAGGACTCTCTGGAAATTGGGGGGAGGAACTGGGGGATGAGGAGAGGGGAAGGGGAGCAGGAGGTTCGGGAGGAGGAGAAGGAGAGAGGAACTGGTCTACCTATTAGTTTGTATGAATGGAAATAATAAAAAATGATTAAAAAAAATATACTAAACATAAAAAGTGTCTGGAATTAAAATAGTTTCTCCATTATAACACAAATGTTAATGGAATTAACTCACCGATCAGAGAGACACAGATTACAATCTTGGATTAAAACCACAATCCAATCTGCTGCCTGCAGGAAACCCATCTCACCACAAAAGATAGGCATGCCCTAAAAATAAAGCCTGGTCAACAATTCTACAAGCTAATGGAAGCAGAAAACAGGCAGGGGTAGCCATTATGTTAAAGACAAAGTGGACTTCAACCACAAAAAAAATTAAAGAGACAGGGTGGATACTACATTTTAGTCACAGGTACAATTCACCAGGAAGACTTCACAATATGAACATATATGCACCCAATATGGGCCCCTCAACATTCATTAAGAAAACCCTACAGCATATAAAGCAAGAAATCAACCCCCAACGAAATTCTTCGGGACTTCAACACCGCCCTCTCAACAGGGGATAGATCAAAATAAACACATACTGGGCCACAAAACGAATCTACACATATACAAAAAAGTTGAAAGTCTAACCTGTGCCCTGTCAGACCACCATGGACTAAAGCTGGACACCACAACAACACAAACAAGAGAAAATACACTAACTCCTGAAACTTAACAATATGATGCTGAATGAGAACTGGATTCAGGAAGAAATTAAAAGGAAATTCAAGATTTCCTGAAAGAGAATGATAATGAAAAATAACAACTTACGCCCTTTTGCACCCTAAACCGCTCCGCCGGTCGGGACGCGCGTGCCGCCGGGTCCAGCCGGGCGTCCACCGCCGCGCCCTAGCTGGTGAGTCCCCCCCCCCCCGCAACGCCCACCAGGACCCCCAGTCGGCCACAGGGACCCGGCTCCGCCTCCCACCATCCAGCCGGAGCCGCGCGCGGACCCAGGGACCAGGAGGACCTCCCCCTGCGCCCGGGCCCGCCCCAGCTGCCCTCGGGTTAAATAGCTCCAAGCAGTCCGCCCTCCCCTTTGCACACCCGCCCCCTCCACCAGTCGGGACGCACGCGCGGTCCAGCTGGGCCTCACCCACGACCTAGGTAAGTCTCCGCCCGCCCCGCCCACCAGGAAACAGGCCAAAAATTCAGTTTAGTGAAATGGAGAGATCTTAAGAGTTAAAAGACAATGCCAAAGTCAAAGTGCAAATCCATGAGAAAGAAACAATCAAGTAAACAAATTTCCCACTGAAGAAATTAATCCCATAATGTTAGACTCCAACAAAAACAACCATGGAAAAGGCCAAGAAAGCCCCACCCAGGATAAAGACTTTCAAAATATGATACCACCATGTCAATACTATAAAAGAGGAAATCGGAGGAATTAAATAATCGAATCAATCGCTTTGAAGAGGAACACAACAGACATCTGGAGGAGTTGAGAAAAACAGTGCAAGAAACAAAAAGTGGCATAGAGCAGTTAAACAAACTCAAGCAGAGTTTAAAACTGAGCTAAAAGACAAGTTATCTTCAACCCAGAACGCCACAGAGAGTCTTACCAACAGAACTAACGAAGCAGAAAACAGAATTTCAGACCTTGAAGATAAAGTGGGAGTATAACCAGCTCAATGGAAGAGGTTGTTAAAGCAAAAAAGATACTTGAGAGAAATATCCAGAGATATGGGACACCCGAAGAAGCCTAACTAGCATATTCATGGAAACCAGAGCAAGAATCTCAAAATACCACCCCTGAGGAAATTTTTCAAACGATCATCAAGGAAAACTTTCCTCATCTAAAAAAGAGAGGCATCCATATACAAGAGGCATTCCGCACACCCAAACAGATACGACCAAAATAGAAGCACGCCGCAGCAAATAATAGTAAAACACTCCACATTCAAGATAAAGAACTGGTGCTGAGAGCTTCAAGGGAGAAAAAAAAAAGTCACTTTTAAAGGCAAACCTATTAAATAACAAATGACTTCTCAGTCGAAACAGTAAAAGCAAGAAGAGCTTGGAGAGACAAACTTCAAGTATTGAAGGAGCAAAAATGTCAACCCAGGTGATTTACCCTGCAAAACTATCAGTCATGATCGAGGGAGAAGAAAAATTTTCCAGCACAAAGACACTTAAGGGATACATGGGCCACCAAACCAGGCCTTCAAAAATGCTAGAAATGATACTCAAGCGTGAAGAAAAAAACAGGCATATCCAGGAGAAGAGAAGGCAAGTATAACATCATTAAAAAGAAGCAATATACTTATAAAAGCTACTAAACATAATAAATGTCTGGAATAACAATAGTTTCTCCATTAAACACTAAATGTTAATGGAATTATTCACCAATCAAGAGACACAGATTACAAACATGGATTAAAAATCACAATCCATCAATCTGCTGCCTGCAGGAAACCCATCTCACCACAAAAGATAGGCACGCTCTAAAAATAAAAGGTGGTCAACAATCTCAAGCTAATGGAAGCAGAAAACAGGCAGGGGTAGCCATTATGCTATCAGACAAAGTGGATTTCAACAAAAGAAAATTATAAGAGACACGGATGGATACTACTTTTAGTCACAGGTACAATTCACCAGGAAGACCTCACAATCCTGAACATATATGCACCCAATACGGGCCCCTCCACATTCATAAGAAAACCCTACAGCGTCTAAAGCAAGAAATCAATCCCCAAACGAAATTCTTGGGGACTTCAACACCGCCCTGTCAACATGGGATAGATCAACAGGTCAAAGCTTACAGAGACACTTTGGAACTTAATCAAACCCGAAGAGGCCTTACAGACTCTTCGAACTTTTCACCCACACCCAAAGATCCACATTTTTCTCAGCAGCACACGGAACTTTCTCCAAAATAGATCACATATGGGGTCACAAAAACGAATCTACACATATAACAAAAAGTTGAAAGTCTAATCTGTGCCCTACAGACCATCACGGCCTAAAGCTGGACATCCACAACACATCAAACAAGAGAAAATACACTACTCCTGGAAACTTAACAATATGATGCTGAATGAGACATGGATTCAGGAAGAATAAAAAGGAAATTCAAGATTTCCTGAAAGTGAATGAAAACAAAATACAACTTACCAAAATCTCTGGGACACAATGAAGCGGTTCAAAAGAGGTAAGTTCATAGCTCTTAATGTACGTCAAAAAAATGGAAACGTCAGAAATAAACAACTTAACAATGCAGCTTAAACTTTAGAGAAGCTAGAGCAATCTGATCCCAAAAGTAGTAGAAGAGAGGAGATTAGCAAAATAGGGGAGAAATATCGAAATCGAGATTAGAAAACGATAGAAAAAATCAACCAGTCAAAAGCTGGTTCTTTGAAAAAATCAATAAGATGATACACCCTAGCGAACAAACCAAAAGCAAGAGAGAGAAAACCCAGATTAACAAAATTAGAAAAGAACATGGAGTTTATCATACTGATACCCAAGAAATCCAGAGAATTATAACATCATATTTCAAAACTTAACTCTGTGAAAGTTTGACAACACAAAAGAGATGGATGAATTTCTAAGTAAACACAACTTACCTAAATTGAATCAGGAAGTTGTGAATTATTTAAATAGTCCTATAACATATAAGGAAATTGAGGAAGTAATCTCGAATCTTCCCACCAAAAAATGTCCTGTACCAGATGGATTCAGCACAGAGTTCTACCAGACATTTAAGGAGTTAATAACACCAATACTCCTTAAACTGTTCCATCAAATAGCAAAGGAAGGAACACTACCAAATTCCTTCTATGAAGCTAATATCGTTTTAATCCCAAAACCTAATAAAGATTCGCTTAAAAAAGAAAACTATAGGCCGATCTCCCTGATGAACACAGATGCAAAGATTCTCAACAAAGTCTTAGCAAATCGGATTCAAAAACATATTAAAAAGATAATTCATAGGGACCAAGTAGGCTTCATCCCCGGCACACAAGGTTGGTTCAACATACGCAAATCAATAAATGTAATTCATCATGTAAACCAGTCCAAAGTCCAAGACCACATGATACTCTTGATAGATGCAGAAAAAGCTTTTGACAAGATCCAACAGCCTTTTATTATCAAAACGCTAGAGATAGTAGGAATGGAAGGAACCTTTATCAATACAATAAAAGCTGTATACAACAAGCCCACAGCAAGGATTATGCTCAATGGGGAACAATTGGAAGCATTCCTACTTCGATCAGGAACTAGACAAGGCTGTCCACTCTCACCACTTCCATTCAATATTGTACTTGAAGTCTTAGCTGAAGCCATAAGACAAGAAAGGGACATAAGAGAGATTCAAATTGGCAAGGAAGAAGTCAAGCTATCCCTATTTGCAGATGACATGATCTTATACCTAAGTGATCCCAAAAACTCCACCAGGAAGCTCCTGGAACTAATTGAGAAGTTCAACAGGGTGGCAGGATACAAAATAAATGTGCAAAAATCAGAGGCCTTCCTATATGCCCAGAATGAAAGAACTGAAAAAGCCTTGAGAGAAACAATACCATTTATTATAGCCCCTAAAAAAATGAAATACCTTGGTATAAACCTAACTAAGGAGGTAAAAGACCTTTACAATGAAAACTTTAAAACCCTAAAGGAAGAAATAGCCGAAGACACCAGAAGGTGGAAAGACCTCCCTTGTTCCTGGATTGGCAGAATCAACATCGTGAAAATGACCATCCTACCAAAGGCAATATACAGATTCAATGCTATACCAATCAAAATCCCAAAGCAATTCTTCAAAGAAGTTGACCAAACAATCTCAAAGTTCATATGGAGGCACAAAAGACCCAGGATAGCAAAAACAATCCTGAGTAACAAAAACACAGCTGGAGGTATCACCATACCAAACCTTAGTCTATACTACAAATCCATAGTTGTAAAGACAGCCTGGTATTGGCTCCAAAATAGACACACAGATCAATGGATAAGGATTGAAGACCCAGATATAAGCCCACAAAGTTACAGCCATTTGGTCTTTGACAAAGGGGCCCAAAGAATCCAATGGAAGAAGAGCAGCATCTTCAACAAATGGTGCTAGCAAAACTGGATCTCCACATGCAGAAGATTAAAGCTGGACCCAGTACTTGTCACCATGTACAAGACTTAATTCCAAATGGATCAAGGACCTTGATATCAGGCCAGAGACTATAAAAACCATAGTTAAAGGATAGGGAACTCCCTCGAGCTGATTGGGCTAGGCCAACAGTTCCTAAACAGACATCCAATGGCACAGTCACTGCTACCAACTCTCAACAGTTGGGACCTTGTGAAATTAAAGAGCTTCTGTTCAGATAAAGAGATTGTCACAAGAGCTCAAAGGCAACCCACAGAATGGGAGAAAATCTTCACTAACCACATATCTGATAGAGCTCTGCTGTCCAGAGTGCACAAAGAACTTAGAAAATTGAACACCAAGGAAACCAATGGTCCAATTAAAAAATGGGCCCTGGAACTTAAAAGAAACTTTACCAGGGATGAAATTAAAATGTCTAACAAATATCTTTAAAAATGTTCCACATCCTTAGCCATCAGGGAAATGCAAATCAAAACTTCCCTGAGATGATATCTCACCCTGGTCAGGATGGCAAAAATCCACAACACAAACAGCAACAAATGCTTGAGAGGATGTGGAGAGAGGGGAACTCTCCTACATTGCTGGTGGGAATGCAGGCTCATACAGCCACTCTGGCGAGCCGTCTAGAGATTCTCACAAAATTAAAGATTCAAATGCCATATGACCCTGCGATTCCACTTTTGGGAATAACCCCCCATACAGCAGAGGTTCACCTCAACAGCACAAGCACAACCATGTTCGTAGCTGCACTGTTTACAATAGCAAAGTCATGGAAGCAACCCAAATGTCCAACAGTTGACTAGTGGATAAGGAAACTGTGGTACATCTATACAATGGAGTCCTACTCAGCAATCAAAAATGATGAATTACTGGAATTTGCCGGGAAATGGATGTCATTAGAAACAATTATATTAAGTGAAGTATCCCAGACCCAGAAAATTAAGTGCCATATGTACTCCCTAATAGGTACCTCCTAGTACCAAACCCACCCAGCCCACCTTGAGACACTCAAAGGTAAAACTATGTAATACCTACAGTAATTGCAAGGATTATGAACAGGAGGATGGGGTAGGAGGGCCACACCAGAAACAAGGAGAGAAGTGACCATGTTACAGTAGAGAAAATAGGCCTCCATCAAGGACTGCAAGTAAGTAATGTGACACCTGGTTAAGTTCACAGACGTTCGTTCCTGATCATTTACAACTAAGGGGGTATGATCTCAACAGAAGGCATATAGTCTGGCAGATAAAAAGTAACCATTTTGCAAATGGGTGATTGACCCCTCCCTCACTGAGGTTTTCTACTTTTATTACATCTACCCTTAAATGTGCTCTTATAATAAGACTCCAGTTTAACAGCTTTTTGTCTCTAGCCAGGGGGTGACATACAGTGCCCATCAGGATGGAGTGAAGGGCATTGCAGGAGCAGCAAAACTGCAAAAGAAAATCAGCAAACCATAATCCAGAAGTTCAGAGACTCTATATCAACCACCTAGAACTAGGACAGACTAATCTCTCCCCATCCTGAAGCTCAGGGAAATTTGCAGAAGAGGGGGCGCTAAGAGTGTAAGAGCAAAAGGATGGGAGGAGCAATGATTTGCAAGATACTCCACACAAGTTAGGGCCGAAGCAATCATAATTGGACCTTGCATGCCCTGCGCAATGTCCAACACACTATTGACCTCAGAAAGTCTAGCATCTGCTAAAGCCACCAAGATCCTTGGAGGCAAGGGATTGGCAGCCACAGCAGTGTTCCTATGCTTAAGAGGAACACGGGAAAGGATTCAGGGAAATGCGACTGGACCCTTGTAAGTCATCGGAGAGGAGGGCCCAGAAAAGAGTCAGGCATGCACAAGAAAGGACTCTCTGGGAATTGGGGCGGGAGGCACTGGGGGATGAGGAGGCACTGGAGGGGTCAGGGGAGGGGGAGCAGGAGTTTCAGGGGGAGGAGGAGGGAGGGAGGGAACTGGTATACCTAATAAGTTTGTATGAGCTGAAATAATAATAAAAAATGTATTTAAAAATGCTAGAAAAGATACTCAAGCTTGAAGAAAAGAACAAGCATATCCAGGAGGACAAAAGGGAAGTATAATACCACCAAAACCTAATAGCCAAATAATACACTTACAAAAGCCACCAAACATCAAAAAAGTCCAGAATTAAAGTAATTTCTCCATTATAACACTAAATGTCAATGGAATTAACTCACCAATCAAAAGACACAGACTACAAACTTGGATTAGAAATCACAACCCATCAATTTGCTGCCTTCAGGAAACTCATTTCACCACAAAAGATAGGCACATCCTAAAAATAAAAAGTCGGTCCAAAATTCTGCAAGCTAATGGAACCAGGAAACAGGCAGGGAATAGCTATTATGCTTTTAGACAAAGTGGACTTCAAGCCAAAAAAAAATCATAAGAGACACATATGGATACTACATTTTAATCACAGGTACAATTCACCAGGAAGACTTCACAATACTGAACATATATGCACATAATATGGGCTCCTCCACATTCGTTAAACAAATGCTACAACATCTAAAGCAAGAAATCAACCCCAAAACAATAATTCTTGGGGATTTCAATACCGCCCTGCCAGCATGGATAGACCAACAGGTCAAAAATTTAACAGAGACACATTGGAAATTAGTCAAATCCTTACTGAAATGGACCTTACAGAACTCTATGGAATTATTCATTCCATGCACCAAAAATTACACATTTTTCTCGGCAGCACAAGGAACTTTTTCCAAAATAGACCACATATTGGGACACAAAACAAATCTCCACATACAAAGGAAAGTTGAAATCTACCCTGTACCCTATCAGACCACCATGGCCTAAAGCTTGACATCCACAACACAACCAACAACGGAAAAAACACTAACTCTTGGAAACTAAACACTTTGATGCTGAATGAGAATTTGATTCAGAAATAAATTACAAAGGAAATTCAAGATTTCCTGGAAGCAAACGATAATGAAAATAAAACTTATCAAATCTTTGGGACACAATGAAAGCTGTCCTAAGACGTAAGTTTATAGCTCTTAATGTCTACATCAAAAAAACATCACAAATAAATAACTTAATGCAGCTCAAAGCTTTAGGGACACCAGAGCAATCTGATCCCAAAAGCAGTAGAAGAGAGGAGATTACCAAAATGGGAGGAGAGATATCTGAAATTGAGATAAGGAAAATGATACAGAGAATCAACCAGTCAAAAAGCTGGTTCTTGAAAAAATCAATAAGATTGATACATCCCTAGCTAAATTAACCAAAAGCAAGAGAGAGAAAACCCAAATTAACAAAACTAGAAATGAAAATGGAGTTATCACTACCAATACCCAAGATATTCAATGTCATATTTCAAAACTTATACTCTGTTAAATTTAACAACACAAAAGAAATGGATGAATTCCTAAGTAAGCACAACTTACCTAAATTGAATCAGGAAATTTTGAATAACTTAAATAGTCCTACAACATATGAGGAAATCGATGAAGTAATCTCGAATCTTCCCACCAAAAAATGTCCTGGACCAGATGGATTCAGCACAGAGTTCTACCAGACATTTAAGGAGTTAATAACACCAATACTCCTTAAATTGTTCCATCAAATAGCAAAGGAAGGAACACTACCAAATTTTTTCTATGAAGCTAATATCATCTTAATCCCCAAACCCAATAAAGATACACTTAAAAAAGAAAACTATAGGCCAATCTTTTTGATAACCACAGATGCAAAGATTCTCAACAAAGTCTTAGCAAATTGGATTCAAAAACATATCAAAAAAATCATCCATAGGAATCAAGTAGGCTTTATCCCAGACACACAAGGTTGTTTCAACATACGCGAATCAATAAATGTAATTCACATATAAACAAGTCCAAAATTCAAAACCACATGATACGCTCAATAAATGCACAAAAAGCTTTTGACAAGATCCAACAGCCTTTTATGATCAAAACACTAGTGACAATAGGAATGGAAGGAACCTTTATCAATATAATAAAAGTGGTATACAACAAGCCTACAGCAAGGATTCTACTCAATGGGGAAAAACATGAAGCATTCCTGCTTCGATCAGGAACTAGACAAGGCTGTCCACTCTCACCACTTCTATTCAATATTGTACTTGAAGTCTTAGCTGAAGCCATAAGACAAGGGAGAGAAAAGGGATTCAAATCAGCAAGGAAGAAGTCAAGTTATCTCAATTTGCAGATGACATGATCTTATACCTGAGTGATCCCAAAAACTCCACCAGGAAACTCCTGGAACTAATACAGAAGTTCAGCAGGGTGGCAGAATACAAAATAAATGTACAAAATTCAGTGGCCTTCCTATATGCCCAGAATGAAAAAAGTGAAAAAGCCCTGAGAGAAACAATCCCATTTACTATAGCCCCCCCAAAAATGAAATATCTTGGTATAAACCTAACCAAGGAAATAAGAGACCTTTACAATGAAAACTTTAAAACCCTAAAGAAAGAAATTACAGAAGATACCAGAAGGTGGAAAAACCTGGCATGTTCCTGGATTGGGTTTGGGCCCGCCCAGGATTTGCCCCAGGGCATGGCCGAGCACATGGGACTAAAGATGGCGCTGAGGGCTAGTGGGTGTAACCCTAATCACATTACAGAGAGACCTAATTGGCTTCCAGGTATTGACCTGCCTCCTGTGCTGAGTGACATTGGACCTGACCTGTGATACCTGAAGAATGTGTTGACCTTTGACACAATTGGGTGCCCGTTTGATGCTTTGTGGTCTTTTGTCTACATAAGCTGTTTTGTTACCCCTATAAACTAAGATTTGCTTTTGACAAACTCCCCATCCTGTGGCCGAGTCTCTGGGTAATTGAGGCGGAGGTGGGGACAGTGGGACTTCACCTTTCTTCATCATCGAAGCAGGCTGCGCAATTGTGTGAATGAGTGTGTGAGTGGGCGGAGACACGCCACATGGGTAGTGGACTCTACAGACTGACAGAATCGACATCATAAAAATGACCATCCTACCAAAGGCAATATACAAATTCAATGCTATACCATCAAAATCCCAAGGCAATTCTTTAAAGAAGTTGACCAAACAATCTCAAAATTCATATGGAAGCACAAAAGACCCAGGATAGTAAAAACAATCCTGAGTAACAAAAACACTGCTGAAGGTATCACTATACGAAACCTTAATATATACTACAAATCCATAGTTATAAAAACAGTCTGGTACTGGCTCCAAAATAGATGCAGAGATCAATGGATAAGGGTTGAAGACCCACAAATAAGCCCACACAATTAAAGCCATTTAATCTTTGACAAAGGGGCCCAAAAAATCCAATGGAAAAAGAACTGCATCTTCAACAAATGGTGCTTGCAAAACTGGTTGTCCACATGCAGAAGATTAAAACTCGACCCATATATGTCACCATATACAAGACTTACTTCCAAATGGATCAAGCACCTCAATATAAGGCCAGAGACTATAAAAATCATAGTTGAAAGGGTAGGGAATTCCCTCAAGCTGACTGGACTAGGCCAACAGTTCCTAATCGGAAATCCAATAGCACAGTCACTACAACCAACACTCAATAGATGGGATCTTGTGAAATTAAAGAGCTTCTGTTCAGATAAAGAGATTGTAACTGGAGCACAAAGGCAACCCACAGAATTGGGAGAAAATGGTTACTAACCACATAGCTGACAGAGCTCTATTACCCAGAGTGCACAAAGAACTTAGAAAACTAAACACCAAGGAAACAAATGGCCCAATTAAAAAATGGGCCTTGCAGGTAGAAAGTAACCATTTCGCAGATGGGTGATTGACCCCTCCTTCACCGCGGTTTCCTACTTTTATTACATCTACCTTTGAATATACTATTATAACAAGACTCTAATTTAACAGGTTTTTAATCTCTGGCCAGGGGGTGACATCCAATACCCATCAGAGTAGAGCCAAGGGCATTGTAGGAGCAGCAAAACTGAAAAAAAAATCAACAAACCATAATCCAGAACATCAGGGACTCTATATCAATCACCTACAACTAGGCCAACCTAATCTCTCCCATCCTGAAGCTCAGGGAAATTTGCAGAAGAGGGGGCAGGTAAGACTGTAAGAGCACAAGGATGGGAGGAGCAATGATATGCAAGATACTCCACACAAATTAGGGCCTAAGCAATCATATTTGGACTTTACATGCCCTGCACAATGTCCAACACACTATTGACCTCACAAAGTCTAGCATTTGCTAAAGGCACTAGGATCCTGGGAGGCAAGGGATTGACAGCCACAGTAGTGTTCCTATGCTTAGTGGGAACACAGGAGAGGGTTCTGGGAAATGCCACTGGGTCCTTGTACGTCATCAGAGAGGAGGACCCAGAGAAGAGTTTTGCATGCACATTAAAGGATGCTCCAGGGATGGGAGGAGGAGGCATTGGGGGATGGGGAGGGAAGGGGGAGGGGAGGGAGCGGGGCACAGGGGGATAGGGGGTTGGACGGAGGGAGGGACCGGTGTACCTGTTAAGTTTGTATGAGTGGAAATAAAAAAATAAATAAACCCATTTTCTTTTAAATAAATAAATAAATAATAAATAAATAAAAACTGGGCCTTGGCACTGGGTCTTTGCACCTCATTGTAGAGGAGGACACAGAGGAGAGTTTGGCATGCACATTAAAGGATGTTCCAGGGAGGAGAGGGGGAGGCACTGTGGGATGGGGAAGGAGGGGGGATGGGCCTTGGATCTGATGGGGTATGATCTCACCAGAAAGGGAGCTCATAGAGTCTGGCAGATAGAAAGTAACCATCCTGCAAATCGTCTCCTACTCTTACTCCATCTACTTTTGAATCTACTCTTATAATAAGACACTATTTTAACAACCGTTTATCTCTGGCCAGGAGGTGACATCCAGTACCCATCAGGATAGAGATAAGGGCGGTGCGAGAACAGCAAAACTGAAAAAAAAAATCAACAAACCATAATTCAGAAAATGAGAGACTCTACATCAACCAACTGGAACCAGGCCAGTCTAATCTCTACCCATCCTAAAGCTCAGGGAAATTTTCAGAAAACGGGGCGGTAAGATCGTAAAAGCCTAAAGATGGGGAGGAGCAATGATATGCAGGATACTCCATACAAGTTAGGGCCGAAGTAATCATAATAGGACTTTGCATGACCTGCGCAATGACCAACATACCATTGAACCCCCAAAGCCTAGCATGGATCAAAGACACTAGGATCCTTAGAGGCAAGGGATTAACAGCCACAGTAATGTTCCTATACTTAAGGGGAACACAAAAAAGAGCTCTAGGCAATGCCACTGAGTTCTTACACCTCATTAGAGTGGAGGACCCAGAGGGAAGTTTGACATGCACAGTGAAGGATGCTCCAGAATGGGGGGGAGGGGAAGGGGCACTGGGAAAAAGGGAGGGAGGGAGAAAAGAAAGGGGAAAAGGGGGGAAGGCACAAGAGGGTCCACGGAGGGGTGGAGTGAGGGAGGGAGGGGAATGAGGTACTTATCAACTTTGTATGAGTGGAAAAAAGAAATAAAAATATATAGAAAACTTAAAAAAATAAAAAAAAAATGGGCCTTGGAACTTAAAAGAAACTTTACTAGGGATGAAATTGAAATGTCTAACAAATATCTTAAAAAATGCTCCACATCCTTAGCCATCAGGGAAATGCACATCAAAACCTCCCTGAGATATCATCTCATCCCGGTCAGGATGGCAAAAATCCACAATACAAACAACAACAAATGCTGGAAAGGATGTGGAGAGAGGGGAACTCTCCTACATTGCTGGTGGGAATGCAGGCTTATACAACCACTCTGGCGAGCATCTGACGATTCTTAAAAACGTTAAAGATTGAAATGCCATGTGACCCTGCTATTCCACTTTTGGGAATAACCCCCCATACAGCAAAAATTCACCTCGATAGCACAAGCACGACCATGTTCATAGCAGCACTGTTTACAATAGCAAAGTCATGGAATCAACCCAAATGCCCAACAGTTGATGAGTGGATAAGGAAAATGTGGTACATTTATACAATGGAATACTACTCAGCCATCAAAACTGATGAATTAATGAAATTTGCCAGGAAATGGATAGAATTAGAAACAATTATATTGAGTGAAGTATCCCAGACACAGAAAATTAAGCTCTGAATGTACTCCCTAATAGGTGGATCCTAGTACCAAACACACTCAAAGATAAATCTCTGTAATACCTACAGTGATTGCAAAGATTATAAGCAGGGAGGGAAGGGGAAGGAGGGCCCCGCCAGAAACAAGGAGAGAGGGGATCATGCTACAGCAGAGAAAAATAGGCCACCATCAATGACTGCAAGTAAGTAATGAGCGATCTGGTTAAGCTCACAGACTTTCCTTCCTGATCACTTGCAACTGAAGGGGTTTGATCTCACCAGACAGGGAGGGCATAGAGTCTGGCAGATAGAAGGTAACCATCCTGCAAATGGGAGTCTGACCCCCCCCCTCACTGCAGTCTCCTATTCTTATTCCTTCTACCTGTGAATCTACTCAGATAGTAAGACTCTATTTTAACAGCCTTTTATCTCTGGCTAGGAGGTGACATCCAATACCCATCAGGATGGAGACAAGGGTGGTGCAGGAACAGCAAAACTGGAAGAAGAAGAAAAAAAAAGAATAACAAACCATAATTCAGAATATCAGAGACCCTACATTAAGCACTAGGAACCAGGCCAGCCTAATCTCTCCCATCCTAAAGCTCAGGGATATTTGAGGAAGAAGGGGCAGTAAGATTGTAAGAGTCTAATGATGGGGAGGATATGATATGCAAGATACTCCACACAAGTTAGGGCCAAAGTAATCATAATAGGACTTTGCATGACCTGCACAATGACCAACATATCATTGAACCCCCAAATCTAGCATGGATCACAGGTACTAGGATCCTTAGAGGCAAGGGATTAACAGCCACAATAGTGTTACTATACTAAAGGGGAAACAAGAAAGAGCTCTAGGCAATACTACTAGTCCTTACACCTCATTAGAGAGGAGGACCCAGAGGGAAGTTTGACATGCACACTAAAGGATGCTCCAGGAATGGGGGGAGGGAGCACTGGGAGAAAGGGAGGGGGGAATGGAAGGGGGAAAGGGGTGAGAGAGCAAGGAGATCCAGGGAGGGTTGGAGGGAGGGAGGGGAATGAGTTACCTATCAAGTTTGTATGAATGGAAAAAGTAAATAAAAAAAATTTTTGAAGGAGTACTAACACTGATATTCAGCCAAAAAGAAAAAAGAAACACAAAGAACACATGCAGCAATTAAAAGTTGTTTTTTCTTCAACACTGAGAGTTACATATTCCACCCTTCCCCGGTGTAGTTAATCTTTCAGAATGTCACATTTGGGATGCTGCATGAGAACGTTGTTGCATTGGTGCAACACTGCTTCTCTTACCACCCTGCTCATAGAAGTCTAGGTAGGCCTTTCCTTTGAATCCATTTTTTTGTAAAATCAACACCTAGTTGATCACATTTAATTCAGAACAACAACCAAGAGAAAAACATGCTTGATCACCATCACCTCTCTTTGAAGAACTTTGAAGGAGCATTACAAAGTCACAGATTGAAAACCTAAGGGAAGCAAATGTGATTTTTCTCCTAAACAATAACAGTTAGGACTTTCAAACTTCTGCTTGATATTTATCCCTAAGAAGGGCAAGTGGAAAATTGTGAATGAGAGTCTTCCTCACTTGGTTCAAAACTGCTCATCTGCCTTCATTACATTCATTGTCAGAATTGGCCTATGCCTTTCGAATGACTCCTTGTAAAACCCAAATCTTACCTTCTAAGGAGAAGGTAAAGGAGAGTAACACATAACTCAGAATGTCATTGGGGATCACAAATCCCCCTTTTTAAAGAATTTTGAAGGAGTACTAACTACCGAGATTCGCCTAAAAAGTTAAAAGAAACAAAAAGAACACATCCAGCCATTAAATGTTCTCTTTTCAACAATAAAATTGAAATCTTCCAACCTTCCCCAGTGTAGTTATCTTTCAAAATGGCACACTTAGGATGCTACATGAAAATTTGCACCATTGGTGCAACATGCTTCTCTCACCACCCTGCTCATAGTAGTGTACCTAGGCCTTATCCTTTAAATCAATTATTTTTAAAACCAACACTTTGTTGTCCACAGGGAAAATGTATAAGAATCATGCTGAACTTAGATCATCAACCAAGAGGAAAACATCCTTGATCACCCATCACTTCTCTTCAAACTATTTTGAAGGAGCATTACGAATTTACAGGTCAAAAACCTAAAGGAAGCAAATGTGATTCTCTCATGAATAGTAAGACTTAGAACTTCCAAACTTCTCTGGAATACTTGTGCCTAAGTATGGCATATGGAAAATTCTGAATGAGTGTCTGTCTCACTTGGTTCAAAACCGTTCATCTGGCTTCTCTGTATATTGTGTCCAAAATCAGCCTATGTTTTTCAAATGACTGTTCTTAAAACGAAAAACTATATTCTAGGGAGAAGGTAAAGCAGAACCACACATAACTCAGAGCAATAATGAAGAGACGGCGATTGGGGATCACAATTCCCCTTTTAAAGAATTTAAAAGGTTTACTAATGGCTGAGATTCAGCTACAAAGCAAAAGAAATGCAAATAATACATGCAGTAATCAAAAGTTCTTTTCTCATTAACAGAAAGACCTACATATGACAACCTTGTCTGTGTTAGTTATTTTTCAGAATGGCACCCTATCCAGACACCATAAATCTAACACCTCACCTTGACCCTAACACTTAACCTTAACACTAACCCTGTCTATAACCCTAACCCTAACCCCCCCAAAAAACACTAACCATACACCCAACCTAATAGCAAACCCCTAACCCTAACACATAACCATAAAGCTAACCTTAACCTTTAACCCTAACGATAAGATAAACCTAACACTGACCCCTAACTCTAGCACTTAACTCTAATCCTAACCCTAAACCTAACCCTAACCCTAACCCTACCTTATTCCTTATCATAACTCTAACACTAACCCTATCCCTAAACTGAACTCAAACCCCAAAACCTAACCCTAACACTAAATTCTAACCCTAACCATTAACTCTAACCCAATCTCTAACACTAACCTTACACTAACCTTAATCTTACCCATAAACTTAACCCTAACACTAAACCAAAACCCTAACCCTAATATTAACTATGTAGCAAACCCCTAACTCTAACCCTAAAACTAATCTTAACCCATAACCCCTAACCTAGCCCTAACCCTACACCATAATCCTAACCCTAAACCTATCCCTAACACCTAACCCTAATTCTAACCATATAGCAAATCCCTAACATCAACCCTAACCCTGTACCATATCTCTAACACTAATGCGAACCTTAACCACTAAACCCTAAACCCCTAAGCTCAAGCCTAAACCTAAATCATTCCATAACCCTATTCTAACCCCTAAACATAAACCTAAACTAATCCTAACCCTAACCCCTGTTCTTAATCCTACTCTAACCATTACCTTAACCCTAACCCTAACCCTAACCTAACCATAAAACAAATACCTATCACTAACTTTAAAACCATCCCAAGACTTAACAATAACCCCTAACACTCACACTAACCCTAACCCTAACCCTAACCTAAATCCTAATACTACCTCTAATAACACCACTAATCCTAACCCTGAACAAAAACCCTAACCCTAATCCAAACCATAGAGCAAACCCCTAAACCTAATCTCTAAACCTAACCCTACACTAATCCTTACTCAAACACAAAACATAACCCTAACACTAACAGTGAGACTAAAGTGTATCTCTAATCAAAACCTTAACCACAACCCTAACCTTAAATAATTGTAAACCTAACCTAACCATAACCATAATCATAACTCTAACCTAATTCTAACCCTAACCCCAACCTTAGCCCTAACAATGACTACACCCCAAACCCCTAACTCTACCCTAACACTAATCCTAACCTAACCCTAACCCTAACACAATATCTAATTCTAACCCTAACCTAAACTCTAAACCTAACATTGATGATAACCCTAACTCTACTGTACTCTAAAACTAATGCTCCCTAACCCGAACTCTGAATCTAACCCTAACTCCAACTTAATCTAAACCCTAACTCTAAACCCTAACCCTAATCCCTAACCCTAAGAGTCACTTAACATAACCCAAAACCCTACCTAACTCTAAAACTCTAACCACAACCATAACTCTAACCCTAACATCAAACTCTAACCCTAAATTTTAACTCTAACCTTAACCCAGTCCCTAACCCTAAATTTAATTCAAACTGAATAGCTAAAGGTAACGCTAACCATAACCATAACCAAAACCCCTAACTTTAACCCTAAATCCTACACTAACTCTAAAGCTGACCCTAATCCAAACCTTAAATGTAACCCTAGCCACTAACACTAACCTTAACCCTAAACCTAACCACTTACCCTAACCCTAACACTAACCCATCCCTAACACTAGCCATAACTCTAACCCCTAACCCTAACCCTACCTTAATCCTTATCCTACACTAAACCTATCAAAACCCTAACCGTAACTCTAAAATCTATTTCTAACCATCATCCTAATCCTAGCCCTAGCCCTTAGCAGTAACCATGACTCTAAACCCTAAGCCTAACCGTGACACTAACCTTAGCCCTAACCCCTAACACTACCCATAATCCTAACCCCTAACCTGAACTCTAAACCTTATACCAGCCTGACCCCTAAACCTAACATTAGCATTTATCCTAATCCAATCTTAACACTAACCATAATTCAAACCCAACTCTAACTCCTTACTTTAGCCTTACCCTAAGCATATCTGAAACCCTAATACTAACTCTAACCCTAAACCAAACCCTTAAACCAAACAATACCCTAACTCCAACCCAAAACCTAACCCTAACACTGACACCTAACCCTGCCCTAACAAATAATCCTAAACCTTAAACCTAACCCTAACTGCAAACCCAACCCTAATACTAACCCTTAAACCTACCCTAACACTAAGCCTAACTCTGAACCTAACCCTAACCCACTAAACCTAACCCTAACACTAAGCCTAACCCTAACACTGACCACAACCCTAATCTTAACCTAACCCTAAATCTATCCCTAAAGCTAATACTTATTTTAACCTTAAACATAACCCTTACCATAATTGTAACCTTAAAGTCTATCTCTGACCCTCACCCTAACTCCTAATACTAACCATAACCCTAACCGATAACCCTACCCCTTAACTCCAGTCCTAAACTTAACCCTAACCCTAACCCTTACACTAATGCAAGACGAACTATAACCAGAACCCTACCAATAACCATAGCCCCTAACCTTAACCATACCTTTAACCCTAATACTAATACTAATCTTAACCCTAACATCTATCACTAAACTAACCCAAACCACAAACCCTAACCCAAACCCCAAACCCAAACCATAGCCCTAACTCCAAATCCAAACCTAACCCTAAACCTAAAACCTAACTATACTCTAACCTATAACACTATCCCTAACCCTACCTCCAACCCTTACCCTAACAATAATCCTACCACAACACTAATTCTAACCACAACCCTAACCTTCACCTGCAAACCTCTCCTAACATACCATGACCCAAGCCCGATAACCCTAACCCTTATCCCTCACCCTAACCCTAACACTGACACTAACACTAACCCCTAATCCTACCCTAACTAACCCTAACCCTAACCCAATCCCTAACTCTAACCCTAACATTAACCCAAACTCTAACCCTAACTTATCTTTAGCCCTCACCCTAACTCTAACCCTAAACCGAAACCCTAACCCTAAATCATAATCCTAACTCTAAACCTATCCCTAACCTGTAATCCTAACTAACTCTAACCCAACCCTAACCAAATCCAAACCATAACCCAAAACCCTAGCCCTAACCTTAATTGTAAATGTAACACTAATCCTAAAACTAAACATATCCCTACCCTTACACTATTCTAACAATAACTTTAACCCTAACACTAACCCTAACCTTTCCCCTAACCCTATTCCTATTCCAAACCCTAAACTTAAGCATGTATCAAACCCCCAACCTTAATGGTAAACGTAACCTTGACCCTAACCCTAACACTAACCTGACCCAAACAACTAACATTAACCAGAACCCTATCCCAATATCCTAACCCTCACCCTAACCTTAAGCCTAACACTAACCTTAATCTTACACTTAAACCTAACCCTAAACAAAAACCTTAACCATAATCCAAACCATAGAGCAAACCCCTAACACTAACCCTACACTAATTCTTATGAAAACACAAAACTTAACCTAACCTTAAAAGTTAAGCCTAAAGTCTATCTCTAACCTTAATTAAAACCATAACCCTAATCCTACCATAACACAAATTCCAATTCAAACCCTAACCATAACCATAACCACAAAACCTACTATAACCCTAACCCTAACATTGACCACCATAACCCTAATACTAACCTAACCATAACCCTAAACCTAACCCTAACTCTAAATCTAACATTGACTCTAACCCTAACCCAACATAGACACTAACCCTAAATCTAACCCTAACACTAAATGTAACACTAACCCCTTACCCTAATTGCAACACTAACCACACCAATAACCTTAACCCTAACACTAACACCTAACACTAACCCCAACAATAACTGAAACCTTATCCCCAGCCCAAACACCAAACCCTAACCCTAATCCAATCCCTAACCCTAAATCTAACTCTAATACGAATCCCTAAACCTAACCCTAACCATAACCATAACCAAAACCCCTAACTTTAACCCTAAACCCAGACACTAACACTAATACTGACTCTAATTCTAACTCAAACTATAACATAAGTCACTACCTAACCTTCACTCTAAGCCTACCACTTACACTAACCCCAACACTAACCCTAACCCTAACCATAACCATAACCATAAATCTAACCATAACCCTAACTGTAACCCCTAACCCTAATACTGACCCTAACCCTAATCCTTAAACCTACCCTAATCCTAATCTTAACCTAACTATAATTGGAAACAATAGCCCTAATCCCAACAGATGTTAAACTTTATCTTAAAAATATAAATACATTTCATAAACAAATTTAAAATATTCTCATTAAAATTTCAGTTATTAAAATGTTGGAACTAAAAGTCTTTAAATATGCCAAAAAACCTTTAAATATTCCTATTAGAATCATTGTAACAATGAGAAAACAAGTTAAGACCAAAGTCCACCCTAATGCTAATGTTCACACTAACCCTAACCCTACCCTATGCCTACCATAACCATAACAAAACCCCTACCCCTAATCTCTAAATCCCGACCCTAACCCTAACTCTAACCCCAACACCAACCCCAACCCATAGCTGAAAACCAACAACCCCAAACACAACCCCCAACTCAACCCTAACCCTGTTAACCCTAAACCCTAACCCTATCAGTAACCATTAACTCTAACCCTAACCCTAACCTTAACCCTAACTCCGATCCTAACCCTAACCCTAATACAACCCTAAACCTTACCCTAACCCTAACCTCCTTTATGGTTGCATTTTGGTGTCAACATGAGAGTAGCAGACTGTTTGGGGCAGAGCTGTGGAGGGCTCATGGTTGGAATGGCCCTTGAACAAGTTTTCAGATACTTTGATTGATTGCTGTGGAAAACCCAGCCCATAGCAGGTGGTAGTTTCCAGTGGTGGACCAGATGATAGAAGGCACAAGGGGACTTGATCTTCCCTTATCTTGAGGAGTCCACTGTGGAGTCCACTCTGCAAACATCATTCACTTTGTTGCTGCTGCTGCTGCCTCTGTCCTTAGCTGACCAGAGCTTCAACTTTTCCATCATGTCATTGCTGTTCCTGCCGCCTTTGGAGCCTGGCCTCTGGGCCTTGCTGTTGTTCAATGTTCATCGCTGTCAAGAGCCCAGCTGTTCTTCATCCACATTGGAACCCAGCATCTTCGACCCTCCAGAAAAGTAAAGGCTTGAGATTTTCTTGGGATCTTTTGGATTTGTGGAATATTCCAGTCAAGAGCAAGATGGCTGAGGGCAGCCACTTTGAAGGAAGCTATTTTTATTGTGTTATTTTAATAAACTTATTTATATATATATTATATTCTATACATTCTTTTTCTTCAGAGAGCCCTAATACACCCCCAACATTCTAACCCTATGCTAACCCTAATCCTAACATTCACTCTGACCCAAAACCTCAATCTAATTATGACCAAGACATAAACCTAACATTAACCCTCACCCTAACTCTCATCCTCACCCTCACCCTAATGCTCACGATAACCCTAACCCTCCAACCATAACTCCAATCCAAACCATAAAACCTAATGTTATTCCTAACCCTAATCCTCACCCTACACCTCTGACCCAAATCATAACCCTCACCTTGACCCTTACCTAAACCTGACCCTGAACTTACCCTTACCTTAATCCTAATATCTACCCCTAATCCTGACCATAACCCTCATCCTAACTTTACCCAAACCTCAAGCACCTAAACCCCTACCCAACTAACCCCTATCCCCAATCCTAATCTTAACACTCTCCCTAACCCTAACTCTCACCCAAACTCTAACTTTCATCCAAACTCTAAATCCTAACTCCTAATCCTAACTCTAAACCAAACCCCAACCCCTTAATCCCCTAACCTTAACTCTAACCCTATCCCTGACCACTTAAACAACCTAACACCCTAACCCTAACCTTGACCCTGACCCAGACACTAATCCTCTGAGCCTAACTTAAACCCTAACTCTCTAGCCCCCAACCCCATAACCCTAAACCTAACCATCACAGTGACTCTAATCCTGACACTCATCCTGACCCCAACCTTAACCCTCTCCATACCCCTAACCATAAGCCTCAACCTCAACTTCAGACTCACCCTAACCTTAGCCCTCTAAAATTAACCATAATCATAAACTCCGAACCCTAACTCTCAACCTCACCATACACATAAACATAACCCTCACCCTAACCCTAATTATCTAATCCTAACTATACCCATAGCTCTTAACCTTAAGGCACTAAGCTTAACCCTAAACCTAACCCTCACCCTCAATACATAACCCACACCCTCACCCTAACCATAACCCTAACCCACTAAGCCTAAATCTAACCCTAAAACTCACCCTCATCCCAACCCTAACAATACTGTTAGCCCTAACCCTTAAACCATTTACTTTAACCCTTTTCCTAACCCTCACCTTCACCCTCACTGTAATCCTAACCCTAACCCACATCCTCACCCTGACCCAGCACTTAACCCTAACAATCACCCTCTAATCCTAACAATAACCCTAACCCCACCATAACCCTCACCATCACCCTCACAACCAACACCTTCACCCTCACACTAACACTAACCCTAACCATAACCCTAACACTCACCCTTACCCTCAATCCTAACCATAAATCCCTAACCCTAACAGGCAGCCTAACACTCACCCTCATCATGTCAGTAACCCTAATCCTAACCCTGACAATAATCCTTACTCTAACCTTGAGCCTAACCCTCACCCATACCATAACCCTAAACATAACCCGCACCCTCACCACACCCTAAACCTAACATTAACCCTAACCCTAAACCCCTAACCATAATCTTAACACTAATCCTAAACCCTAACACTAACCCTAATCCTAATCCTCTAACCCTCACACTGACCCTAATCCTTATCATGACCCTAACCCTCACCTTAGTCCTCACCCTTACCATAACCCTAACATTTACCCTAAAACTAACCCTACCCACCTAACCCTAACCCTCCCCATTTTTTTAACATTTTTATTATTATTTCCACTCCTACAAACTTAATAGGTACACCGGTTCCCTCCCTCCCTCCTCCCATCCAACGCCCCTGCTCCCCCTCCCCTCAACCCTCCTTCCCTATCCTCCAGTGCCTCCTCCCCCATACCCCGGAAAATCCTTTAATGTGCATGCTAGACTCTCCTCTGGGACCTCTTCTCCCATGACATACAAGGATCCAGCGGCATTTCCCTGAACCCTTTCCTGTGTTCCCCTTAAGCATAGGAACACTGCTGTGGCTGTCAATCCCTTGCCTCCAAGGATCTTGGTGCCTTTAGCAGATGCTAGACTTTGTGGGGTCAATAGTGTGTTGGACATAGCACAGGGCATGCAAAATCCAATTATGATTGCTTCAGCCCTAACTTATGTGGAGTATCATTGCTCCTCCCATCCTTGTGCTCTTATGATCTTACCGCCCCTCTTCTGCAAATTTCCATGAGCTTCAGGATGGGGAGAGATCAGGCTGGCCTAGTTCTAGGTGGTTGATATAGAGTCTCTGAAGTTCTGGATTATGGTTTGTTGATTTTCTTTTGCAGTTTTGCTGCTTCTGCAATGCCCTTCACTCCATCCTGATGGGTATTGTATGTCATCCCCTGGCCAGAGACAAAAAGCTGTTAAACTAGAGTCTTGTTATAAGAGTATATTCAAAGGTAGATGTAATAAAAGTAGGAAACTGCAGTGAAGGAGGGGTCAATCACCCATTTGCAAAATGGTTACTTTTTGTCTGCCAGACTATATGCCCTCCCTTTCTGGTGAGATCATACCCCATCAGTTGTTAATGATCAGGAACAAAAGTCTGTGAACTTAATCAGATGTCTCATTACTTATTTGCAGTCCTTGATTGAAGCCTATTTTCTCTGCTGTAACATTGTCCCCTCTCTCCTTGTTTCTGGTGTGGCCCTCCTACCCCATTCCTCCTGTTCATAATTCTTGCAATTACTGTAGGAATTACAGAGATTTATCTTTGAGTGTCTTTAGGTGGGCTGGGTGGGTTTGGTACTAGGAGCCACCTATTAGGGAGTACATGTGTTGCTTAATTTTCTGGGTCTGGGATACTTCACTTAATATAACTGTATCTAATAACATCCATTTCTGGGCAAATTCCAGTAATTCATCATTTTTGATTGCTGAGTAGTACTCCATTGTATAGATGTACCACATTTTCCTTATCCATTCCTCAACTGTTGGACATTGCCTAACCCTCCCATTAACATTAACCCTAAACCAAACCCCGTAACCTGAACTCCAAACCCTAATACTAACCTTAACCCTAACTATAAACGTAACCCCTAACTCCAAAACCCCTTAACCCTAACATTAAACTGAACATGAAAGCAAACCCTGATCCTGATGCCTATAAACCTAACCCTAAGCCTAATACTAAACACCTAAACTGAACCCTCAGTATAAACATAACTCTAACCCTAACCTATCTAACCCTAACCCCTACCCATCTAACTCTAACCCTCTAATATCAACCCCTAACCCTGTCTAACCCTAATCATCAAACCTTAACTCTCTACCCTAACCCTCTAACCCTAACCCTAAATTCCTAACCCCAACTCTATCCCTAACCCTCTAACCCTAAACCTAAATTCCTAACCCTAACTCCATCCCTAATCCTCTAACCCTAGCTTTTTAACCCTAACCCCTAACCCTAAATTCCTAATCCTAACTCCATCCCTAACCCTCTAACCCTAGCTTTTTAACCCTAACCCCTAACCCTAATCCCTACCTCTCCAACCCTAACCTTAGTCCTAACCCCTTAACCCTAACCTCCTAACCATAACTCTTGTTCTTACCCCCTACCCCTTCCCTCTAAAACCTGCACCCTATCTCGCACCCTCTAGTTCTTACTTTAACCCTAACCCTCTACAGGTATCTCTAACACTCAGTTCCTAACCTTAAGGTTTGCCACCACCCCTTCCATCCCACCCATCACCATACCCCCCAACGTTTCCCATTTCATTCACCTGGGCTTTTCCTGGACTGAGGCTCCCTAGTCTGGGATGACAAGGGTTCACTGCACTGTTGCTCCTGGATTTTCCTCAGACCAAAGCTAAGTTACAGGTCTCAAGCTCATCATGTCATCTTGATGAGGAACAGTCCCATTCTGGGTCACCAAATGATGCATGAACAGTTTCCTGGCTGTCCCTGTTCAGGGGCCAAATGTTACAGGAAGGACCGTTCCAATGTTATAGGGTTCTTGTGTTTTGGAGTCAAAGATTGAAACCAGAACACATGTAGAGGGTTAAGGAAGAGTTTTAGAGGAGAGAAAGGCTAGAACTCCTGGACTCCAGACGTGGAGTGCCATGAAGGGCTAGGGTACCAGCGAACTCATAGAATCCACAAGAGGCGAGGAGCTAGAAAGAACTCCTAGCACTCCAAATGCCACAAGGGGCTAAGGTGCCCTGGAAAACTCATGGATCTAGAAACAGATTCATGGCACTCCGAATGCCATGAGGGGCTAGGGCGTCAAAGATGGCTGCCAGGGTCAGGCATATTTGTATATCTAGGCAAGCCCAGGAAAACTGGCTTTTTCTCATTGGTTAGCTCCCATTGGGGCCAACCCAGTTGCTCTTGGGCCCACATAGTGCTAGAGACCAAGATGTTTGTTGGATATGGAGCATTCATCTCCATAATCCTTTCATAGGGAAGTTGGCCATCTTATCATTGGGAGGACTGGAATCAGTTCCTCAGCAAGGGTTATTCCTTCAGGGAGATTCCAGCGGTGGGTGATGGCCTTCAGGAATTTCGGAGATCTTCAAAGACCTTAGAGACCCATCCCAGTATAGCTGCTCTCTCTAATCGTGCCTCAATTTCTCAGTGGAAACCCTCTGGCAGGAATTTCAGTTCTCAAGAGGAGACTGTCTTCACAGCAGAAAGGACAGTAGCACAGGTAAATTCTGACCCTGACCCCGGGGTAGACATGCCCAGTGTGTCTGAGGGGAGCAGGAAAGTATGAACGTCTCCAGGACTTCAGGCCGCTGCTGAAGGAGGGCTTGCAGGATGACAGGGCGCTGTGCGTGGGTAGATCTCAGCTGTGAGGAAACCTCCTTCAAGCGCTGGCTTTTCATTGCAATAACTCTTAATCAGCTGACCTTCACATTTCTTCAATGCTCCAGCACCCTAGTCAAGCTCACCATGCTCATTTGCACAAGTGGAAAACATTGCCTTCTGGGATATGTAGTTTTTCCTCAGTCTAACTGTGGGAGAGGCAAGGAAAGACTACAGGGCCCATCTCTCTTGGGGTTGGCTGAGTGATGGGAACCTCAGAGCCCCGGTGTTTTACACAGGTGTTTAGCAGCAGACTGACAGGAATTCCCACTCTCTATTGGAAACAGTATCGGAAGCTGTGGAAGCGAGTCCCACTAGAAAGGAGACTCTAGTCCCCGAATTTGTGGGGACAGGCCTGGCATGTCTGAGAGAAGTGACTGTTGGGCTGGAGTAGGGGCCCAGCTGCCTGGGTCACTCAGAAGTACAGCTTTGCTGGGCTGCACATCACCCTAACCTTGAATCTAACACAGTCCCTGCTGGAGCTGGCTGGCTCTGGTCTCAGTCTGGAGCGCAGACCTCTGCTCAGACTAGAAGACACACTGTCTCAGATCCCTGCAAGCCATTCAGCCACGTTCACCTCAGTCCTTTCCTAACCCTAAGGACTACAGCTGAGGCTGCGCAACACTGGGCTCGGCAACCATGCAAGTATACATAGCTCCTGAGAAGGCGACAACCGCACAGCCTTGACAGGCGTACAGGTCTCTACCGACTGAACAACATGCTAGTCACGCTCCCGTGAGCCATTCTGCTCAGGCGCGTGCTGCCTTCTGGGATTGGTAAATTTTTTTATTATTATTATTAATACATTTTTATTATTATTTCAGCTCATACAAACTTAATAGGTACACCAGTTCCCTCCCTCCCTCCTCTTTCCCCCATACCCCCTGCTCCCCCTCCCCTCACCCCTCCCTCTCCATCCCCCAGTGCCTCCCGCCCCAATTCCCAGAGAGTCCTTTCTTGTGCATGCCTGATTTTCCTCTGGGCCCTCCTCTCCGATGACGTACAAGGACCCAGTGGCCTTTCCCTGAACCCTTTCCCGTGTTCCCCTTAGGTATAGGAACACTGCTTTGGCTGCCAATCCCTTGCCTCCAAGGATCTTGGTGCCTTTAGCAGATGCTAGACTTTGTGGGGTCAATAGTGTGTTGGACAATGCGCAGGGCATGTAAAGTCCAATTATGATTGCTTCAGCCCTAACTTGTATGGAGTATCTTACATATCATTGCTCCTCCCATCCTTTTGCTCTTACACTTTTACCGCCCCAACTTCCGCAAATTTCCCTGAGCTTCAGGATGGGGAGAGATTAAGCTGGCCTAGTTCTAGATGGTTGATATAGAGTCTTTGAGTTCTGGATTGTGGTTTGTTGATTTTCTTTTGCAGTTTTGCTGCTCCTGCAATGCCCTTCACTCCATCCTGGTGGGTATTGTATGTCACCCCCTGGCCAGAGACAAAAAGCTGTTAAACTAGAGTCTTGTGATAAAAGCACATTCAAAGGTAGATGTAATAAAAGTGGGAAACCACAGTGAGGGAGGGGTCTATCACCCATTTGCAAAATGGTTAGTTTTTATCTGCCAGACTATGTGCCCTCCTCTTCTGGTGAGATCACACCCCCTCAGTAGTAAATAATCAGGAACGAAAGTCTGTGAACTTAATCAGATGTCTCATTACTTATTTGAGTCCTTGATGGAGGCCTATTTTCTCTGCTGTAACATGGTCCCCTCTCTCCTTGTTTCTGGTGTGGCCCTCCTACCCCATAGGATTGGTAGTTTTGAACCTATTGACTAAACTTGGTAGAGCAGCCGACAAAGGTCACACGAACTACAAGGCCCAGCATTCTCAGCGCCATGTGGACAGGAAAGCCACGGAGTTTATGTGGTTGCAGGCTAACAGGGAGCGCCTGCTTCCCTCAGCAGAGGCCTGACTCCAAGGCTAAGGAGACCAGAGTTTAGAGATTAGTGCGCTCAGAAACTAAGCCTCTGGGAGTTGGAGAGGAGGCTCAGGGATTAAGCCTCCGCCTTCCAGGCAGAAGGTCCTGAGTTCGGATCCTAGACTCCACGTATAGACGCCGGGCGGAAGTGGGGGTGGCCTGCACTTCTGGTCCTGGTAGGGCGGAGCCTGTGAATCCCGGGGCAGAGTAAACAAGGTGGAGGTGTCCATCCATGGTGGTTCCCGAATTCGTCCGTGGTTCTATACACACGCACACATGCATATACCCACAATTGAATAAATAATAAAAAATAAAAATATAAGTAAAATGGAGCCTCTGATGGGTAGACCTATTCCCTAGTATGAGATGGAGAGGGCTGGTTCGGTATTTTGGAACACAGGTATGCTACAAGGTAGAAAAGATGCTGCTCTCTCAGCTCTTCAGCCCCGAAGTGCTGTATAAACTTTCCTTGCACGTTGGTGGAGTGTAACTAAGAATCATAAGTTTAAAACCCTTGTTCACGTAAGCTGCTTTGTTCGGGTATTTAGATCAGCAACATGAAGAGGAACTTGAAGGCCCAAAACGCTGAAAACAAAAAACTTAAACCCGACTATCACCGCCCCACCAAGAAAAAAAAACTAAAACAACTCTTTAAAAACTGAAACTCAAATTCCTTTTAAATTTACCTAAAACCAAATTAATAAAAACTCAACCCTAACTCTAATGCTAACTCAACCCTGTCCCCTAACACCTCAACCCTCTTCTCAGCCCCTCTCCCCCACCATTGCACTAATCCCAACCCTCCCAACACTAACGCCAGCCCTCCAGCCACATCTATCCTACCCCTACCCATGCCATTGGCACCAGACATTTCCCGTGCGCTCGCTGCAGCCGCGAGTCCAGCGATGCAGGCTGCCAAGGGTGCAGGTCACGGGGTTCCAGCCGCTGCTGAATGAAGGCTGTGTTTGGCCACATCAGGAGCGATGCGCTGGCTCTGCTCTGACCAGAGGAAGACACTCCAGTCAGGTCTGCGAGCTGTTCACCTCTTGATGACACCTCCAGGCTGTGAATCTTCCCAACGTTCTGAATCCTGAGGGCTGCAGCTGAGGCCAGAGTCAAGCAACAGAGTGCTGACAGGTGTGCGGCCCACCTCAGCTAGAGGCCTTGCTAGATGGTGTCAGGGGATCCAGCCCCTGCTAACTAAAGGAACATGCTAACCCTAAATCACGAGATCTCGAACCTTTTCAAAATCCTACCGCACCGCCCCCTCTCGCAGCCCTACTTATGCTCTAGTCCCGCCCCATGCTGCCCATACAGCCACAGTTGCTCTAGCCCCACCCCATAAGATCTGATTTGCACAGGAGGCAGGGGTCCCTTCCAGGGACTTCAGCCCAGCTTTCAGAACAAGGGCAAAATTTGATCAAATATTCTTCAATGCTTTACTCACTTTGCCCCTCCTTCATCCAGCTTCCAAAACAGTCTCTGCTCCTCTCTGGACCTGCACAAGCTGGGCTTCCATTGTCTGTGTCTCTAGCATCATTATAATCTTTTAAGCTCTCAGTGATATAGTTCTCCTAAGCCAATTTCTACTATGCTCCAGCCTCCTAATCAAGATGGAGTGGACCTTTTCTCATAAAAGGTGTAAGCACCTCAAGTAGCATGTACAATGAAGCAATTGACCTACAGAGAATTTAATCCTTTCAGAATGTCAGGTGCTTTTTTTACACCCATTCAGATGAGAAAGTTGATTGTTAAAAAGTACTGCATATAACTATGGTTATCTATTCACCCTCTTTGGGAAGATTAGCAATCAGAAAACTTTGGATTATATCATGAAACTGTATCGATCTTCCCTGAGCATGCAGATTTCTCTATCCCTATTCAACATTTGTAGAGTGCCCACTTGGTGCACAATGTTTTGTGGGGCAAACAAACTGAGCATGGATCCCTGCCACATAGGAATTTTCTCTTGGACTGGTGGGACAGGCCAGTGTCGACTAATACCATGGAGCCAATGCAGTAGTTAAATAGCCAATAATTGGCTGCCAACCAGTTAACAGAATGTCAAGAAATATGCTGCTTGCAAGAATCCAATGGAAAAAGAACAGCATCTTCAACAAATGGTGCTGGCAAAACTGGATCTCCACATGCAGAAGATTAAAGCTGGACCCGTACTTGTCACCATGTACAAGACTTAATTCCAAATGGATCAAGGACCTTGATATCAGGCCAGAGACTATAAAAACCATAGTTGAAAGGATAGGGAACTCCCTCGAGCTGATTGGGCTAGGCCAACAGTTCCTAAAGAGACATCCAATGGCACAGTCACTGCTACCAACTCTCAACAGTTGGGATCTTGTGAAATTAAAGAGCTTCTGTTCAGATAAAGAGATTGTCACACGAGCTCAAAGGCAACCCACAGAATGGGAGAAAATCTTCACTAACCACATATCTGATAGAGCTCTACTGTCCAGAGTGCACAAAGAACTTAGAAAATTAAACACCAAGGAAATTAATGGCCCAATTAAAAAATGGGCCCTGGAACTTAAAAGAAATTTTACCAGAGATGAAAATAAAATGTCTAACAAATATCTTAAAAAATGCTCCACTTCTTTAGCCATCAGGGAAATGCAAATCAAAACCTCCCTGAGACATCATCTCACCCCGGTCAGGATGGCAAAAATCCACAATACAAACAACAACAAGTGCTGGAGAGGATGTGGAGAGAGGGGAACTCTGCTACATTGCTGGTGGGAATGCAGGCTCATACAGCCATTCTGGCGAGCCGTCTGGAGATTCTTAAAGAAATTAAAGATTGAAATGCCATATGACCCTGCGATTCCACTTTTGGGAATAACCCCCCATGCAGCAGAGGTTCGCCTTGGTAGCACAAGCACGACCATGTTCATAGCAGCACTGTTTACAATAGCAAAGTCATGGAATCAACCTAAACGTCCAACAGTTGACGAGTGGATAAGGAAACTGTGGTACATCTATACAATGGAGTACTACTTAGCCATCAAAAATGATGAATTACTGGAATTTGCTGGGATATGGATGTCATTAGAAACAATTATATTAAGTGAAGTATCCCAAACCCAGAAAGTTAAGCGCCGTATGTACTCCCTAATAGGTGGCTCCTAGTACCAAACTCACCCAGCCCACATTGAGACACTCAAGGGTAAACCTATGTAATATGGTAATTGCAAGGATTGTGAACAGGAGGGATGGGGTTGGAGGGCCACACCAGACACAAGGAGAGAGGGGACCATGTTACAGCAGAGAAAATCGGCCTCCAAGGAATGCAAGTAAGTAATGTGAACCTGGTTAAGTTCCCAGACGTTCGTTCCTGATCATGTACAACCGAGGGGGTATGATCTCACCAGAAGGGGAGGGCATATAGTCTGGCAGATGAAAAGTGATCATTTTGCAAATGGGTGACTGATCCCTCCCTCACCGAGGTTTCCTGCTTTTATTACATCTACCCTTGAATGTGCTATTATAACAAGACTCCAGTTTAACAGTTTTTTGTCTCTGACCAGGGGGTGACATACAGTGCCCATCAGGATGGAGTGAAGGGCATTGCAGGAGCAGCAAAAGTGCAAAAGAAAATCAACAAACCACAATCCAGAACTTCAGAGACTCTATATCATCCACATAGAACTAAGCCAGCCTAATCTCCCCCCATCCTGAAGCTCAGGGACATTTGCGGAAGAGGGGGCGGTAAGATTGTAAGAGCAAAAGGATGGGAGGAGCAATGATTTGCAAGATACTCCACACAAGTTAGGGCCGAAGCAATCATAATTGGACTTTGCATGCCCTGCGCAATGTCCATCACACTATTGACCTCACAAAGTCTAACATCGGCTAAAGGCACCAAGATCCTTGAAGGCAAGGGATTGATGGCCACAGTAGTGTTCCTATGCTTAAGGGGAACACGAGAAAGGGTTCAGGGAAATGCTACTGGATCCTTGTACGTTATCGGAAAGGAGGACCAAGAGGAGAGTTAGGCATACACAATAAAGGACTCTCTGGGAATTGGGGGGAAGGTACTGGGAGATGGGGAGGGAGGGAAGGGGAGCAGGGGGTTCAGGGGGAGGAGGGGGGAGGGAACTGGTCTACCTATTAAGTTTGTATGAGCGGAAATAATAATAAAAAATGTTAAAAAAAAAAAAAAAGAAATATGCTGCTTGCAAAAATTACTGATTTTAGCTTCTGTCTCTTGCTTTTGCTCGTTTGCAAAGTGTCAGAATTGCTGTTACCACCAGGTGGCGTCCAGATACCCAATTAGCTTTTATGCGATTTAGTTTCTATTTTTTTCTATCCACAGAAGCGGTATTTGTGACCACTTGCCCAAGGACGAAAAATACATGATAGGGTTGTTATCAACCAGGTAGCTATACCAAATGTATTGCACCGCAGACCAGAGTTGCGGCCTCCAGTCCAGGGCTGCCCTAGGCCAGGTGGAAAACAGAAACACACAACTCTCTAGGCTGAGTGAATCTGAAGCCCTTTACTGAAACTTTTGTGACAGCTTTTATACAGAAAATTTAGGAGTAAAGAATGTTGCACCTACAAATAGACATATAATTTCCTAGTCAGCAATCACCTTCAGGAAGGGCATTTTTTCAACAACCTAATCTATTGCTTGAGGGTAAAGGCACTTAACAGAAACATTCTCCCAATATTTCCAAACCTAGCTAATCTATAATGCTTCACTGGATAGCCATGGGGCTGAGCCCACATAGTTGTCATTGTTTTAACAGAGACTGCTTTTTTAAAATACACAGAGGAGGAATGAGCCCCTTTTGATTTCAGTAAGGGACATACTTTACAATTAACTATAAAGGGGACGTCTGCATCTATCCCATTTCATCCATCATTGGGGCCACAGAACAAAAAAAAGGACTAACAAAAACAAAGGATTCTGCCTCCAAGACAGAAACGAGAGCTTTTAAAATACACAGAGGAGAAATGAGCTTCTTTTGATTTCAACAATTAACTATAGGTGTGCTCAACATCCCATAAGTCCCAGAGTGAGTTTCTGCTATTGTCCTGTCTGGGTTGGTCCTCAGTCAAGCAGGTTGACATGGGCACCAGGCACGGCACCAAGTATGGCAGCAGGTTCTAGCTTGGGAAGTTGCATGCAGCTCATGCAGTCTCTGCAATCCAAGCTTGAACCACATCTCTAGGGGGGCCATGGCTTGGATATTCAAGGGCCATAAGCGCCTATAGCATGGTACTATTAATAGAGCACTACTGAGAGATGTGCTGAAGGAAACACGTAACCAATATAATATTTAAAAGAATAATTCCTCCTATGATAGCATCCATCCATCTTTTAATAGTAAGGTTGCTAATGTCTTCCTATGAGGAATTCCGGAAGTATATTGCCATCAGTTGTAGATTACTCATCTGTGAACCATGCATTCTCCAAACTCAGGGTCCATACTGTCAGGCCCCATATAGCCAAGGGTGTCTCTTTCGGGGTGGAGGCAATCATTGGTGGGAATGCACTCGAATGGTCCAAATCTGTATTTCTCATAAGAATGCTGTTTGGGATAGGGAAGACATGGCCCCCTTTGCTACCGACATGGATTCTCCCAGTTTGGATTGCAAATACCATCTCCAGGGGATAGTCTTGGCATCTAGACTTTGTGGCATGATAGTCTCTTCCTTGGCTTTCAGCCAGGATAAGAGGGTATCACAGTTTCTTTTAAACTTCTCGGGAACTCCTTTCCCCACCCAACTGGGATGTGCACAGTCCAGCCAGGACACACTACGCCCTAGGTAAGCACTCCCTGCTCACCCCCAAACCCCAGGTAACACACTAGTCCCCGATCTTCCCACAAGCCAGCTGGAGCAGGCGCTGCTCTCACGGGGCTGGGGGGGGGGAAGGATTAGGACATGCCCCAGCTAACCAAGTTAATTGTGCCTCCCACCCATTCCCCACCCACCCGGGATGCACACAGTCCAGCCAGGACACATTGCACCCTAGGTAAGCACCCCCTGGCTCACCCCCAAACTCCAGGCAACCCACTAGTCCCAGCTCCTCCCACCAGCCAGTAAGAGCAGGTGCTGCTTCAGGCCAACTAATTCAGTTCAGTCAAAAACACACAGAAATTACAAAAATCAGTGGCCTTCCTATATGCCCAGAATGATAGAAGTGAAAAAGCCCTGAGAGAAACAATCACATTTACTACAGCCCTTAAAAAAATGAAATACCTTGGTATAAACCTAACCAAAGAAGTAAGAGGCCTTTATAATAAAAACTTTAAAATCCTCAAGAAAGAAATTGCAGAAGACACCAGAAGGTGGAAAGACCTCCCATGTTCCTGCATTGGCAAAACCAACATCATAAAAATGACCATCCTGCCAAAGGCAATATACAGATTCAATGCTATACCAATTAAAATCCCAAAGCAATTCTTGAAAGAAGTTGACCAAACAATCTCAAAATTCATATGGAGGCACAGAAGACCCAGGATAGCAAAAACAATCCTGAGTAACAAAAACACTTCTGGAGGTATCACCATACCAAATCTTAGTTATACTACAAATCCACGGTTGTAAAAACAGCCTGGAACTGGCTCCAAAATAGACACGCAGATCAATGGATAAGAGTTGAAGACCCAGATATAAGTCTACACAACTACAGCCATTTGATCTTTGACAAGGGGCCCAAAATATCCAATGGAAAAAGAACAGCATCTTCAACAAATGGTGCTGGCAAAACTTGATATCCACATGCAGAAGATTAAAACTGGACCCATACTTGTCACCATGTACAAGACCTTGTTATAAGGACCTTAATCAAGGATCAAGGACCTTGATATAAGGCCAGAGACCATAAAAAGATTAGCTGAAAGGGTAGGGAACTCCTTTGAGCTGATTGGACTAGGCCAACAGTTCCTAAACAGACATCCAATAGCAAAGTCACTACATCGAACACTCAACAGATGGGATCTTGTGAAATTAAAGAGCTTCTGTTCAGATAAAGAGATTGTAACTCCAGCACAAAGGCAACCCACAGAATGGGAGAAAATCTTCACTAACCACATATCTGATAGAACTCTGCTGTCCAGAGTGCACAAAGAACTTAGAAAACTAAAAAACCAAGGAAACAAATGGTCCTATTAAAAAATGGGCCTTGGAACTTAAAAGAAACTTTACCAAGAACGAAATTAAAATGTCTAACAAATATCTTACAAAATGCTCCACACCTTAGCCATCAGGGAAATGCAAATCAAAACTTCCCTGAGATATCATTTTACCCCGTCAGGAAGGCAAAAATCCACAATACAAACAACAACAAATGCTGGAGAGGATGTGGAGAGAGGGGAACTCTCCTACATTGCTGGTAGAAGTGCAAGCTCATACAACCACTCTGACGAGCCATCTGGAGATTCGTAGAAAAATTAAAGATTGAAATGCCATATGACCCTGCTATTCCACTTCTGGGAATAACCCCACATACAGCAAAAATTCACCTCGATAGCACAAGCACAACCATGTTCATAGCAGCACTGTTTACAATAGCAAAGTCATGAAAGCAACCCAAATGTCCAACAGTTGACGAGTGGATAAGGAAACTGTGGTACATGTATAGAATGGAGTACTACTCAGCCATCAAAAATGATGAATTACTGGAATTTGCCGGGAAATGGATGTTATTAGAAACAATTATATGAAGTGAAGTATCCCAGACACAGAAAATTCAGTGCCGTATGTACTCCCTAATAGGTGGCTCCTGGTACCAAACCCACCCAATCCACCTAGAGACACTCAAAGATAAATCTCTGCAATACCCACAGTAATTGCAAAGATTATGAACAGGAAGAATGGGGTAGCAGGGCCACACCAGAAACAAGGAGAGAGGAGACCATGTTACAGCAGAGAAAATAGGCCACCATCCAGAACTGCAAGTAAGTAATGAGACATCTGGTTAAGTTCACAGACTTTTGTTCCTGATCATTTACAACTGATGGGGTATGATCTCACCAGAAGGGGAGGGCATATAGTCTGGCAGATAAAAAGTAACCATTTTGAAAATGGGTGATTGACCCCTCCTTCACTGCAGTTTCCTACTTTTATTACATCTACCTTTGAATATACTCTTATAACAAGACTCTAGTTTAATAGGTTTTTAATCTCTGGCCATGGGGTGACATCCAATACCCATCAGGATGGAGCCAAGGGCATCGCAGGAACAGCAAAACTGGAAAAAAAATCAACAAACCATAATACCGAGCATCAGAGACTCTATATCAACCACCTGGAACTGGGCCAGCTTAATCTCTCTCCATCCTGAAGCTCAGGGAAATTTGTGGAAGAGGGGGTGGTAAGATTGTAAGAGCACAAGGATGGGAGGAGTCATGATATGCAAGATACTCCATACAAGTTAGGGCTGAAGCAATCATAATAGGACTTTCCATGACCTGCGCTATGTCCAACACATTATTGACCCCACAAAGTCTAGCATGGACTAAAGGCACTAGGATCTTGGAAGCTAGGGACTGACAGTCATAGTAGTGTTTCTAAGCTTAAGGGGAACACAGGAAAGGGTTCTGGGAAATGTCCGAGGCTCCTTGCACCTCATTGAAGAGGAGGGCCCAGAGAGAGTTTGGCATGTACATTAAAGGATGCTCTGGAGATGGGGGGGTGGGAGGCACTGGGGGATGGGGAGGGAGGGAAGAGGGGAGGGAAGACCAGGGGGGTTGTGGGGAGGTGGAGAGAGGGGATCTGTGTATCTGTTAAGTTTGTATGAGCAGAAATAATAATAAAAAAACACAGAAATTGAAAGAATGTCTTAAGAGTTAAAAGGACAATGCCCAAGTCAAAGTGCAAATCCATGAGAAACAAAACCCAAGAAAACAAATTTCCCACTGAATGAATTAATCCCATAAGATAGACTCCAACCAGAACAAATCCATGGAAAATAGCCAAGAAAGCCTGACCCAAGATAATGACTTTCAAAACATGATCATTTCCATGATCAATACTATGAAAGGGGAAATCCTGGAGGAATTAAATAACCACATCAACCACTTTGAAGAGGAACACAACAGACACTTGAGGAGTTCAGAGAAACAGTTCAAGAAACAAAAATAGGCATAGAGCAGTTAAAACAGACTCAAGCAGAGTTTAAAACTGAACTAAAAGACAAGTTATCTTCAATCCAGAACTCAACAGAGTCTTATCAGCAGAACTAATGAAGCAGAAAATAAAATTTCAGACCTTGAAGACTAGTAGGAATATTAAACAGCTCAATGGAAGAGGTGGTTAAAGCCAAAAAGATACTCAAGAGAAATATTGAAGAGTTATGGAACACCCTGCAGAAACCTAACATGCCTATTCATGGAATACCAGAGCAAGAATCTCAAAATACCACCTCTGAGGAAATTTTGCAAACTATCATCAAGGAAAACTTTCCTCATCTATAAAAAGAGAGGCCCATCCATATACAAGAGGCATTCCGCACTCCCAAACAGATATAACTAAAATAGAAACTCGCCAGGGCAAATAATAGTTAAAACACTCCATATTTGAGACAAAGAAATGGTGCTGAGAGCTTCAAGGGAAAAAGAATAAAGGTAAACCTATTAAAATAACAAATGACTTCTCAATGGAAACAGTAAAAGTAAGAAGAACTTGGACAGACGTACTTCAAGTACCGAATGAGCAAAAATGTCAACCCAGGTTCATATACCCCCACAAAACTATCCATCATGATCAAGGGAGAAAGAAAACTTTTCCAGCACAAAGACAACTTGAAAGGATACACGTCCAACAAACCAGACCTTCAAAAAATTCTAGAAAAGAAACTCAAACTTGAAGATAAAAACAAGCACATCCAGGAGGACAGAAGGGAAATATAATACCACCAAAACCTAAAAGCGAAACAATACACTTACAAAAGCAACTAAAAATGAATGTCTAGAATTAAAAACAATTTCTCCATTATAACATTAAATGTCAATGGAATTAACTCACCAATCAAGAGACACAGATTACAAACTTGGATTAAAAATCACAAATCATCAATCTGCTGCCTTCAGGAATAGCATCTCACCACAAAAGATAGGCACATTCTAAAAATAAAAGGCTGGCCCAAAATTCTGCCAGCTAATGGAATCAGGAAACAGGCAGGGGTAGCCATTATGCTGTCGGACAAAGTGGACTTCAAACCAAAAAAAAAATCATAAGAGACACAGATGGATACTACATTTTAGTCACAGGTACAATTCACCAGGAAGACTTCACAATACTGAACATATATGCACCCAATACGGGCCCCTCCACATTCGTTAAGAAAATCCTACAGCGTCTAAAGCAAGAAATCAACCCCCAAACGATAATTCTTGTGGATTTCAACACTGCCCTCTCAGCATGGGATAGATAAACAGGTCAAAAGCTTAACAGAGACACTTTGGAACTTAATCAAACCCTGAAAGAAATGGACCTTACAGATCTCTATCAAAATTTTCATCCACGCACCGAAGAATATACATTTTTCTCAGCAGCACACGGAACTTTCTCCAAAATAGATCACATATTGGGCCACAAAACGAATCTACACATGTACAAAAAAGTTGAAATTCTAACCTGTGCCCTATCAGACCACCATGGCCTAAAGCTGGACATCCACAACACAACAAACAAGAGAAAATACACTAACTCCTGGAAACTTAACACTATGATGCTGAATGAGAACTGGATTCAGGAAGAAATTAAAAAGGAAATTCAAGATTTCTTGAAAGTGAATGATAACGAAAATACAACTTACCAAAATCTCTGGGACACAATGAAAGCTGTTCTAAGAGGTAAGTTCATAGCTCTTAATGCCTACGTCAAAAAAATGGAAACATCAGAAATAAACAACTTAACAATGCAGCTTAAAGCTTTAGAGAAACTTGAGCAATCTGATCCCAAAAGTAGTAGAAGAGAGGAGATTAGCAAAATAAGGGGAGAAATATCTGAAATCGAGATTAAGAAAATGATAGAAAAAATCAACCAGTCAAAAAGCTGGTTCTTTGAAAAAATCAATAAGATTGATACACCCCTAGCTAAATTAACCAAAAGCAAGAGAGAGAAAACCCAAATTAAGAAAATTAGAAATGAACATGGAGTTATCACTACTGATACCCAAGAAATCCAGAGAATTATAACATCATATTTCAAAAACTTATACTCTGTGAAGTTTGACAACACAACTTACCTAAATTGAATCAGGAAGTTGTGAATTATTTAAATATTCCTATAACATATAAGGAAATTGAGGAAGTAATCTCGAATCTTCCCACCAAAAAATGTCCTGCACCAGATGGATTCAGCACAGAGTTCTACCAGACATTTAAGGAGTTAATAACACCAATACTCCTTAAACTGTTCCATCAAATAGCAAAGGAAGGAACACTACCAAATTCCTTCTATGAAGCTAATATCACCTTAATCCCAAAACCTAATAAAGATTTGCTTAAAAAAGAAAACTATAGGCCCATCTCTCTGATGAACACAGACGCAAAGATTCTCAACAAAGTCTTAGCAAATCGGATTCAAAAACATATTAAAAAGATCATTCATGGGGACCAAGTAGGCTTCATCCCCGGCACACAAGGTTGGTTCAACATACGCAAATCAATAAATGTAATTCATCATGTAAACCAGTCCAAAGTCCAAGACCACATGATACTCTCGATAGATGCAGAAAAAGCTTTTGACAAGATCCAACAGCCTTTTATGATCAAAACGCTAGAGACAGTAGGAATGGAAGGAACCTTTATCAATATAATAAAAGCTATATACAACAAGCCCACAGCAAGGATTATGCTCAATGTGGAACAATTGGAAGCATTCCCACTTCGATCAGGAACTAGACAAGGCTGTCCACTCTCACCACTTCTATTCAATATTGTACTTGAAGTGTTACCTGAAGCCATAAGACAAGAAAGGGACATAAGAGGGATTCAAATCGGCAAGGAAGAAGTCAAGCTATCCCTATTTGCAGATGACATGATCTTATACCTGAGTGATCCCAAAAACTCCACCAGGAAGCTCCTGGAACTAATTGAGAAGTTCAGCAGGGTGGCAGGATACAAAATAAATGTGCAAAAATCAGAAGCCTTCCTATATGCCCAGAATGAAAGAAGTGAAAAAGCCTTGAGAGAAACAATACCATTTATTATAGCCCCTAAAAAAATGAAATACCTTGGTATAAACCTAACTAAGGAGGTAAAAGACCTTTACAATGAAAACTTTAAAACCCTAAAGAAAGAAATAGCAGAAGACACCAGAAGGTGGAAAGACCTCCCTTGTTCCTGGATTGGCAGAATCAACATCATAAAAATGACCATCTTACCAAAGGCAATATACAGATTCAATGCTATACCAATTAAAATCCCAAGCAATTCTTGAAAGAAGTTGACCAAACAATCTCAAAATTCATATGGAGGCACAAAAGACCCAGGATAGCAAAAACAATCCTGAGTAACAAAAACACAGCCGGAGGTATAACCATACCAAACCTTAGTCTACACTACAAATCCATAGTTGTAAAGACAGCCTGGTACTGGCTCCAAAATAGACACACAGATCAATGGATAAGGATTGAAGACCCAGATATAAGCCCACAAAGTTACAGCCATTTGGTCTTTTACAAAGGGGCCCAAAGAATCCAATGGAAAAAGAACAGCATCTTCAACAAATGGTGCTGGCAAAACTGGATCTCCACATGCAGAAGATTAAAGCTGGACCCGTACTTGTCACCATGTACAAGACTTAATTCCAAATGGATCAAGGACCTTGATATCAGGCCAGAGACTATAAAAACCATAGTTGAAAGGATAGGGAACTCCCTCGAGCTGATTGGGCTAGGCCAACAGTTCCTAAACAGACATCCAATGGCACAGTCACTGCTACCAACTCTCAACAGTTGGGATCTTGTGAAATTAAAGAGCTTCTGTTCAGATAAAGAGATTGTAACGCGAGCTCAAAGGCAACCCACAGAATGGGAGAAAATCTTCACTAACCACATATCTGATAGAGCTCTATTGTCCAGAGTGCACAAAGAACCTAGAAAACTAAGCACCAAGGAAACCAATGGCCCAATTAAAAAATGGGCCCTGGAACTTAAAAGAAACTTTACCAGGGATGAAATTAAAATGTCTAACAAATATCTTAAAAAATGCTCCACTTCTTTAGCCATCAGGGAAATGCAAATCAAAACTTCCCTGAGATATCATCTCACCCCGGTCAGGATGGCAAAAATCCACAATACTAACAATGACAAATGCTGGAGAGGATGTGGAGAGACGGGAACTCTCCTACATTGCTGGTGGGAATGCAGACTCATACAGCCACTCTGGCGAGCCGTCTGGAGATTCTTAAAGAAATTAAAGATTGAAATGCCATATGACCCTGCGATTCCACTTTTGGGAATAACCCCCCATACAGCAGAGGTTCACCTCGATAGCACAAGCACGACCATGTTCATAGCAGCACTGTTTACAATAGCAAAGTCATGGAATCAGCCCAAATGTCCAACAGTTGACGAGTGGATAAGGAAACTGTGGTACATCTATACAATGGAGTACTACTCAGCCATCAAAAATGATGGATTACTGGAATTTGCCGGGAAATGGATGTCATTAGAAACAATTATATTAAGTGAAGTATCCCAGACCCAGAAAATTAAGCGCCATATGTACTCCCTAATAGGTGGCTCCTAGTACCAAACCCACCCAGCCCACCTAGAGACAGGAATTCCAAGGATTATGAACAGGAGGGATGGGGTAGGAGGGCCACACCAGAAACAAGGAGAGAAGGGACCATGTTACAGCAGGGAAAATAGGCCTCCACCAAGGACCCAAATAAGTAATGAGACATCTGATTAAGTTCACAGACTTTTGTTCCTGATCATTTACTACTGAGGGGGAGTGATCTCACCAGAAGAGGAGGGCATGTAGTCTGGCAGATAAAAAGTAACAATTTTGCAAATGGGTGATAGACCCCTCCCTCACTGTGGTTTCCCACTTTTATTACATCTACCTTTGAATGTGCTTTTATCACAAGACTCTAACAGCTTTTTGTCTCTGGCCAAGGGGTAACATACAATGCCCACCAGGATGGAGTGAAGGGCATTGCAGGAGCAGCAAAAGTGCAAAAGAAAATCAACAAACCACAATCCAGAACTTCAGAGACTCTATATCAACCACCTAGAACTAGGCCAGCTTAGTCTCTCCCCATCTTGAAGCTCAGGGAAATTTGCGGAAGAGGGGGCGGTAAGAGTGTAAGAGCATAAGGATGGGAGGAGCAATGAAATGTAAGATACTCTATACTAGTTAGGGCTGAAGCAATCATAATTGGACTTTGCATGCCCTGCGCATTGTCCAACACACTGTTGACCTCACAAAGTCTAGCATCTGCTAAAGGCACCAAGATCCTTGGAGGCAAAGGATTGGCAGTCACAGCAGTGTTCCTATACCTAAGGGGAACATGGGAAAGGGTTTGGGAAAGGCCACTGGGTCCTTGTACGTCATCGGAGAGGAGGGCCCAGAGGAAAATCAGACATGCACAATAAAGGACTCTCTGGGAATTGGGGTGGGAGGCACTGGGGGATGGGGAGGGAGAGGGGTGGGGAGGGGGAGCAGGGGGTACGGGGGAGGAGGAGGGAGGGAGGGAACTGGTGTACCTAATAAGTTTGTATGAGCTGAAATAAAAAAATAAATAAATAAATAAAAAGATCCAACAGCCTTTTATGATCAAAACGCTAGAGACAGTAGGAATGGAAGGAACTTTTATCAATATAATAAAAGCTGTATACAACAAGCCCACAGCAAGGATTATGCTCAATGGGGAAAAACTGGAAGCACTCCCACTTCGATCAGGAATTAGACAAGGCTGTCCACTCTCACCACTTCTATTCAATATTGTACTTGAAGTGTTACCTGAAGCCATAAGACAAGAAAGGGACATAAAAGTGATGCAAATCGGCAAGGAAGAAGTCAAGTTATCTCTATTTTCAGATGACATGATCTTATACCTGAGTGATCCCAAAAACTCCACCAGGAAGCTCCTGGAACTAATTGAGAAGTTCAGCAGGGTGCCAGGATACAAAATAAATGTACAAAAATCAGTGGCCTTCCTATATGCCCCAAATGAAAGAAGTGAAAAGCCCTGAGAGAAACAATCCCATTTACTATAACCCCTAAAAAAATGAAATACCTTGGTATAAACCTAACAAAAGAAGTAAGAGACCTTTATAATAAAAACTTTAAAACCCAAAGAAAGAAATTGCAGAAGACACCAGAAGGTGAAAAGACCTCCCATGTTCCTGGATTGGCAGAATCAACATCATAAAAATGACCATCTTACCAAAGGCAATATACAGATTCAATGCTATACCAATTAAAATCCCAAGCAATTCTTGAAAGAAGTTGACCAAACAATCTCAAAATTCATATGGAGGCACAAAAGACCCAGGATAGCAAAAAAAAATCCTGAGTAACAATAACACGGCTGGAGGTATCACCATACCAAACCTTAGTCTATACTACAAATCCATAGTTATAAAAACAGCCTTGTACTTGCTCCAAAATAGACACACAGATCATGGATAAGGATTGAAGACCCAGATATAAGTCCACACAACTACATCCATTTGATCTTTGACAAAGGGGCCCAAAGAATCCAATGGAAAAAGAACCGGACCTTCAACAAATGGTGCTGGCAAAACTGGATATCCACATGCAGAAGATTAAAACTGAACCCATACTTGTCACCATGTACAAGAATTAATTCCAAATGGATCAAGGACCTTGATATAAGGCTAGAGACTATAAAAACCATAGTTGAAAGGGTAGGGAACTCCCTCGAGCTGATTAGATTAGGCCAACAGTTCCTAAACAGACATCCAATAGCAAAGTCACTACAACCAACACTCAACAGATGGGATCTTGTGAAATTAAAGAGCTTCTGTTCAGATAAAGAGATTGTAACTCCAGCACAAAGGCAACCCACAGAATGGGAGAAAATCTTCACTAACCACATATCTGACAGAGCTCTACTGTCCAGAGTGCACAAAGAACTTAGAAAACTGAACACCAAGGAAACAAATGGCGCAATTAAAAAATGAGCCTTCGAACTTAAAAGAAACTTTACCAGGGATGAAATGTCTAACAAATATCTTAAAAAATGCTCCACATCCTTAGTCATCAGGGAAATGCAAATCAAAACCTCTGTGAGATATCATCTCACCCTGGTCAGGATAGCAAAAATCCACAATACAAAAACACCAAATGCTACAGAGGATGTGGAGAGAGGGGAATGCTCATATATTGCTGGTGGGAATGCAGGCTCATACAACCACTCTGGCAATTCCTAAAGAAATTAAAGATTGTAATGCCATATGACCCTGCTATTCCACTTTTGGGGATAACCCCCCATACAGCAAAAATTCACCTGGATAGTATAAGCACAACCATGTTCATAGCAGCACTGTTTACAATAGCAAAGTCTTGGAATCAACCCAAATGTCCAACAGTTGATGAGTGGATAGGGAAAATGTGGCACATTTATACAATGGACTACCACTCAGTCATCAAAAATGATGAATTACTCAAATTTGCTGGGAAATGGATGTCATTAGAAACAATTATATTGAATGAAATTTCCCAGACACAGAAAATTAAGCACCATATGTACTCCCTAATAGGTGGATTGTAGTCCAAACCCACTTAGAGACACTCAAAAATAAATCTCTGTAATACCTACAGTAATTGCAAAGATTATAAACAGGAGGGATGGGGAAGGAGGGCTCCACCAGAAACAAGGAGAGAGGGGACCATGTTACAGCAGAGAAAATAGGCCACCATCCAGGACTGCAAGTAAGTAATGAGACATCTGGTTAAGTTCACAGATTTCTCTTCCTGATCATTTGCAACTGATGGGGTATGATCTCACCAGAAGAGGAGGGCATATAGGCGCCAGATAGAAAGTAACCATTTTGCAAATAGGAGACTGACCCCTTCCTCACCATGGTCTCCTACTTTTATTCCATCTACTTTTGAATATACTCTTAAAACAAGACTCTAATTTAGCAGGTTTTTATTTCTGGCCAGGGGGTGACATCCAATACCCATCAGGATGGAGCCAAGGGCATTGCAGGAGCAGCAGAACCGGGAAAAAAAATCAACAAACCATAATTCTGAACATCAGAGACTCTATATCAACCACCTGGAATTAGGCCTGCCTAATCTCTCCCCATCCTGAAGCTCAGGGAAATTTGCAGAAGAGGGGGTGGTAAGATTGTAAGAGCACAAGGATGGGAGAAGTCATGATATGCAAGGTACTCCACACAAGTTAGGGCTGAAGCAATTATAATAGGACTTTGCATGACCTGGGCAATGTCCAACACATTATTGTCCCCTCAAAGTCTAGCATGGACTAAAGGCACTAGGATACTTAGAAGCTAGGAATTAACAGCCACAATAGTGTTCCTATACTTAAGGGGAACACAAGAAAGAGTTCTAGGAAATGCCACTGAGTCCTTACACTTCATCAGAGAGGAAGACCCAGAGGAAAGTTTGACATACACATTAAAGGATGCTCCAGGGATGGGGGGGGAGGCACTGGGAGACAGGGAGGGTGGGGGAGAAAGGAAGGGGAAAAGAGGGGAGGGAGCAAGAGGCTCCAGGAAGGGGTGGAGGGAGAGAGGGGACCATTGTACCTATTAAGTTTGTATGAGCGGAAATAAATAATAAAAAAGAAAAAACCAAATAAAAAAATTTAAAAATAAAGTTCTAGTGAACTGATAGCATAGTCTTATACTTCTGGAATTTCTGAGTTAGTACATAGGTGGGAATTTTACCCACCTATGTTTTAAGATTCTTGAAGTTATTCTCTAATTTCTTTAAAATCAGTGCACACATTCTGGCTAACAAGTTTACTTATTGTGAGTGACTAGACATGAAATCTCTATTTAGAATTTGACTTAAAGTTAAAAAGCAGGCTTTTTCTCTAGATTAGAGAGCAGGAAGCTATTCCCAAAAAACCTAAGAGCAGGTAAAAGGCACTCCTAATTCCCAGAAGAATTCCTCCTGCCAGGGCCAAAAACTTGAATTACCTAGGAAAGAATGCTTAGCACCTGTCCATGGGTGTTATTGTGACATACTGAGAAATTTCTAGCACCTGCCCATGGGGTTACTGTGACTTTCCGCAGGGAACAGGCTTTAGGCCTGAACTGGGAAGAAACACCAAGGCCTGACAATTCCCATATCTTTCCTTATTTCTCTTAAATAAAGCCATGTCCTTTTCCCAAAAGATGTTTCTTTGAATCCATCTTTTCCAAACTGAGACCTATTCTACCAGACTGATCAGATAAGGATGCGGCATTTCCCTCCTTTTTATTTTTTAATTTGAACTTCTCCAATTCGATGTTGAGCTGTCTGAAAGATGATGAGATCAACCTGAAGATGACTGGAAAGGGGACTATAACAATGATTATGATAAAAATTGTCACTCCAATATGAATCAACATAGTGAACCAAGTTGTAGGATTAATATATGTTGATATATTCTTCCAGAGAGATTTTGCCATTTGTCCTATACCAGTTACTTCTAAGTGAGTTTACTAATGTCTGATATCTTAGTTTGTAAAGCTCCAATATCTGGTCCTAAATCTATATTATGCCAAATTCCTAATAAGTGAGATCATATTTTCTCCCATGGTTTATCTGTCTGATTATGAGGATGTGGATTAACACAAATAAACTTATAATTTGTATGGCAACACATTAGAAACGAGGGGGGCAGTTGACAAGAAAAGGGCAGTAATAATACTAATTAATGCTGATTTTCCTAAAATAAGCATCGCTACAAATCTTTTAGGCCTAATCAATGCATTTCGTCTCTTAAGTACCTCCAATCCTGAATTACCATACCAATCTTAATACTAGTAGATGAGTCTGAATATTGTCCCAAATATAAATTCTATCTCAGTACCCATGTTAAGATAAACACCATTAGCCATTAAACAATAGATGCAGTTGAGGGGATAAATGTCAGCAAAAGTCAACAGAAAATTGTATATGTTTAGGAACCAAAAGCAAAACAATAGTGCGTTTTAAATAGAAAATAAAGTCCTTTAGCATATGGAGAGCAACAGCTAACTTTTAAAGTCCAGTTTGTAAGAGACTCTGAGTCAGTCCAACAGAGATCAAGAATCCATCCTAAAGTGCGGCAAGGACCTCTTGGAAAGGGCGTCCTGTCTTGCCTGCGGGTGGACCAGAAGATACTTTGACCGCAAGCCCTAAGACTCCAAGGCCCGGGTTCCCCTGAGCTCTGCCCTCGCATGTCCGACCGCCTAGAGCCTGCATGCGCCGTGGGGCGCCCCAGGACCAGGAGCTATATTCAGAGCGGACCAAAGGAGTGGACCCCGGCAGCTGCTGACCCTCTACAACCCCACGGGACCTGCTCTCCGCTTCCGAGTCCTGTGTACAGCGCCTGCCAAATATACAGTGTTTGATGCAGAAGGATACGTGAAGCCTCAGTCTTACATTGACATTGTCATTCGTCATGTGACTCCCATTCCCAGTCACTATGATGTTCAGGACCGATTCAGCATTGAGCTGTCTGAGGAGGGGGACGAGGGCCGAGTGGTGGGTCACAAAGACATCACCTCTGTTTTGTGGGCCCCAGCGCAGCCCCTTGAGCTTCAGGGACAGCCTGAGCCAGCGCCCAACCCAGGACCTCCTGTCTGGACAGCACCACCCCCAGGCAGGCACTTCCAAGAGAATGCGCCCCAGCAACTGGACACGAGCTCCTTCCTTCTGTTCTTGTTGACGGGCATCATCTCTGTGGCCTTCCTGCTACTTTCGCTCCAAGACGAACTGGGCAGCCAGCTGCCTCAAGTCCTGCACGTGTCCCTGGGACAGAAACTGGTGGCAGCGTTCGTCTTAGGTCTCCTTACCATGGTGTTCCTCCGCACCTGAGCTCCCAGCCGAACCAGCCAGCACCCTCCCACCCCACCCCTGCCCCCTCCCATGCTCCATCCTCTCACTTCCAGACAGGGACCCGAGAAAGCTTGTGTGCCCCATCTCGCTCCCTCTTTCCTGCCACTTTCCCATGGCCTCCCCCAAGGGAAAAAGAATTCACCCAGGGATTTGTACTCATTTTCCAAGTTGAATAAAATGAAATTTTTAAAATAAAAAAAAAGAATCCATCCTAGAAGGAAATATTTTGTGTGCAGGCACTGACCATCCAGGAAAGTCTAATACTTAAGTCTAGAATGCTGAAGAATAGGGCACCACAGTAATAGTCAAGAAGAGATGCCTGGAGGTCGTTAGTTGTGGCTATTGGACTAGCCTGGCTCCTTCAGGTCAGGATCTGGCTCTTCCAGTTGTTCTGCATTGATATCAACTCCCTTTTTCCTGTAGGCAGAGAGGGGTGATCTTGTCAGGGCAATTGTCCATGATTTTCTACTGGGCAGACTAAATGCTTAGGAATCCACAGGGTGAGCCTGCTAATGGAGAAACACAGAGATACCCGTAACTCCAGCACAGTCCTGGGTCTGGTTAGGACAGGTGTATGTCAAAGGCATTCTGTCATTGGATCCATCTTTTATTGTAAAGCCTTCTTCAAAAAAAAATTTAAACTGTATAAGATGGAGAAACAAATTAAATGAGGTGTATCTGAGGAAGTCTTAAATCTAGTTGGAGGATGGTTTTACAAAGATCTTCCTGGGTGGTGATTTATTATCTAAGATGTGTAGAGGCCATGTCTGAGAAAACTGAAATTAAAGATTTTGTAGTTTTTTTTATTAAAAATTTAATTATACATTTTAAAATTTTTTTACCAGTTCCCTCCCTCCCCCCTCCTCCCCCCGAACCCCCTCCTCCCCTTCTCCATCTCCCAGTGCCTCCCCCCCAATTCCCAGAGAGTCCTTTATTGTGTACGCCTAACTCTCCACTGGGTCCTCCTCTCCGATGACATATAAGGACCCAGTGGCATTTCCATAAGCCCTTTCTCTTGTTCCCCTTAAGCATAGGATCACTACTATTGCTGTCAATCCCTTGCCTCCAGGGGTCTCGGTGCCCTTAACAGATGCTAGACTTTATGAGGGCAACAGTGCACTGGACATTGCGCAGGGCATGCAAAGTCCCATTATGATTGCTTCGGCCCCAACTAGTGTGGAGAATCTTGCAAATTGTTGCTCCTCCCATCCTTTTGCTCTTACAATCTTACCACCCCCTCTTCCGCAAATGTCCCTGAGCTCCAGGATGGGGAGAGATTAGGCTGGCCTAGTTCTATGTGATTGATATAGAGTCTCTGAAGTTCTGGATTGTGGTTTGTTGATTTTCTTTTGCAGTTTTGCTGCTCCTGCAATGCCCTTCACTCCATTCTGCTGGGCACTGTATGTCACCCTCTGGCCAGAGACAAAAAGCTGTTAAACTGGAGTCTTGTTATAATAGCAAATTCAAGGGTAGATGTAATAAGAGTAGGAAACCTCAGTGAGGGAGGGGTCCATCACCCATTTGCAAAATGATTACTTTTTATCTGCTAGACTATATGCCCTCCCCTTCTGGTGAGATCAGGAAAGAACGTCTGTGAACTTAACCAGGTTTCTCATTACTTACTTGCAGACCTTGATGGAGGCCTATTTTCTCTGCTGTAACATGGTCCCCTCTCTCCTTGTTTCTGGTGTGGCCCTCCTACCCCATCTCTCTTGTTCATAATCCTTGCAATTACTGTGTTACATAGGTTTACTTTTGAGTGTCTCAATGTGGGCTGGGTGAGTTTGGTACTAGGAGCCACCTATTAGGGAGTATATACGGCACTTAATTTTCTGGGTTTGGGATACTTCACTTAATATGTTTCTAATGACATCCATTTCCCAGCAAATTCCAGTAATTCATCATTTTTGATGGCTGAGTAGCACTCCATTGTATAGATGTACCACAGTTTCCTTATCCACTCGTCAACTGTTGGACATTTAGGTTGATTCCATGACTTTGTTATTGTAAACAGTGCTGCTATGAACATGGTCGTGCTTGTGCTATCGAGGCAAACCTCTGCTGCATGGGGGGTTATTCCCAAAAGTGGGATAGCAGGGTCATATGGCATTTCAATCTTTAATTTCTTTAAGAATCTCTAGGCGGCTCGCCAGAGTGGCTGTATGAGCCTGCATTCCCACCAACAATGTAGGAGAGTTCCCCTCTCTCCACATCCTCTCCAGCATTTGTCATTGTTTGTATTGTGGATTTTTGCCATCCTGACCGGGGTGAGATGATATCTCAGGGAAGTTTTGATTTGCATTTCCCTGATGGCAAAGGAAGTGGAGCATTTTTTAAGATATTTGTTAGACATTTTAATTTCATCCCTGGTAAAGTTTCTTTGAAGTTCCAGGGCCCATTTTTTAATTGGGCCAGTGTTTTCCTTGGAGTTTAATTTTCTAAGTTCTTTGTGCACTCTGGACAGTAGAGCTCTGCCAGATATGTGGTTAGTGAAGATTTTCTCCCATTCTGTGGGTTGCTTTTGAGCTCGTATTACAACCTCTTTATCTGAACAGAAGCTCTTTAATTTCACAAGATCCCAACTGTTGAGAGTTGGTAGCAGTGACTGTGCCATTGGATGTCTGTTTAGGAAGTATTGGCCTAGCCCAATCAGCTCGAGGGAGTTCCCTATCCTTTCAACTATGGTTTTTAAAGTCTCTGGCCTTAAATCAAGGTCCTTGATCCATTTAGAATTAAGTCTTGTACATGGTGACAAGTATGGGTCCAGCTTTAATCTTCTGCATGTGGAGATCCAGTTTTGCCAGCACCATTTGTTGAAGATGCTGTTCTTTTTTCATTGGATTCTTTGGGCCCCTTTGTCAAAGACCAAATGGCTGTATTTTTGTGAGCTTATATCTGGGTCTTCAATCCTCATCCATTGATCTGTGTGTCTATTTTGGAGCCAGTACCAGGCAGTTTTTATAACTATGGATTTGTAGTATAAACTAAGGTTTGGTATGGTAATACCTCCAGCAGTGTTTTTGTTACTCAGGATTGTCTTTGCTATCCTGCGTCTTTTGTGCCTCCATATGAATTTTGAGATTATTTGGTCAACTTCTTTCAAGAATTGCTTTGGGATTTTAATTGGTATAGCATTGAATTTGTATATTGCCTTTGGTAGGATGGTCATTTTTACAATGTTGATTCTACCAATCCAGGAACATGGGAGGTCTTTCCACCTTCTGGTGTCTTCTGCTATTTCTTTCTTTAGGGTTTTAAAGTTTTCATTGTAAAGGTCTTTTACCTCCTTGGTTAGGTTTATACCAAGGTATTTCATTTTTTTAGGGGCTATAGTAAATGGGATTGTTTCTCTCAAGGCTTTTTCAGTTCTTTCATTCTGGGCATATAGGAAGGCCTCTGGTTTTTGCACATTTATTTTGTATCCTGCCACCCAGCTGAACTTCTCAATTAGTTCCAGGAGCTTCCTGGTGGAGTTTTTGGGATCACTCAGGTATAAGATCATGTCATCTGCAAATAGGGATAGCTTGACTTCTTCCTTGCCGATTTGAATCCCTCTTATGTCCCTTTCTTGTCTTATGGCTTCAGCTAAGACTTCAAGTACAATATTGAATAGAAGTGGTGAGAGTGGACAGCCTTGTCTAGTTCCTGATCGAAGTGGGAATGCTTCCAATTGTTCCCCATTAAGCATAATCCTTGCTGTGGGCTTGTTGCATACAGCTTTTATTATATTGATAAAGGTTCCTTTCATTCCTACAATCTCTAGCGTTTTGATCATAAAAGGCTGTTGGATCTTGTCAAAGGCTTTTTCTGCATCTATCGAGAGTATCATGTGGTCTTGGTCTTTGGACTGGTTTATATGGTGAATTACATTTATTGATTTGCATATGTTGAACCAACCTTGTGTGACGGGGATGAAGCCTACTTGGTCCCCGTGAATCATCTTTTCGATATGTTTTTGAATCCGATTTGCTACGACTTTGTTGAGAATCTTTGCATCTGTGTTCATCAGAGAGATCGGCCTAATAGTTTTCTTTTTTAAGTGAATCTTTATTAGGTTTTGGGATTAAAACGATATTAGCTTCATAGAAGGAATTTGGTAGTGTTCCTTCCTTTGCTGTTTGATGGAACAGTTTAAGGAGTATTGGTGTTATTAACTCCTTAAATGTCTGGTAGAATTCTGTACTGAATCCATCTGGCCCAGGACATTTTTTGGTGGGAAGATTCGAGATTACTTCTTCAATTTCCTTGTATGTTATAGGACTATTTAAATAATTCACAACTTCCTGATTCAATTTAGGTAGGTTGTGTTTACTTAGAAATTCATCCATCTCTTTTGTGTTGTCAAACTTCACAGAGTACAAGTTTTTGAAATATGATGTTATAATTCTCTGGATTTCTTGGGTATCCGTAATGATATCTCCATGTTCATTTCTAATTTTGTTAATTTAGGTTTTCTCTCTCTTGCTTTTGGTTAATTTAGCTAGGGGTGTATCAATCTTATTGATTTTTTCAAAGAACCAGCTTTTTGACTGGTTGACTTTTTCTATCGTTTTCTTAATCTCGATTTCAGATATTTCTCCCCTTATTTTGCTAATCTCCTCTCTTCTACTACTTTTGGGATCAGATTGCTCAAGTTTCTTTAAAGCCTTAAGCTGCATCGTTAAATTATTTATTTCTGATGTTTCCAATTTTCTGATGTAGGCATTAAGAGCTCTGAACTTACCTCTTAGAACAGCTTTCATTGTGTCCCAGAGATTTTGGTAAGTTGTATTTTCATTTTCGTTCACTTTCAGGAAATCTTGAATTTCCTTTTTAATTTCTTCCTGAATCCAGTTCTCATTCAGCATCATATTGTTAAGTTTCCAGGAGTTAGTGTATTTTCTCTTGTTTGTTGTGCTGTTGTGGATGTCCAGCTTTAGGCCGTGGTGGTCTGATAGGGCACAGGCTAGAATTTCGACTTTTTTGTATTTGTGTAGATTCATTTTGTGGCCCAATATGTGATCTATTTTGGAGAAAGTTTCGTGTGCTGCTGAGAAAAATGTGTATTCTTTGGTGCGTGGGTGAAAAGTTCCATAGAGATCTGTAAGGTCCATTTCAGTAAGGGTTTGGTTAAGCTCCAAATTGTCTCTGTTAAGCTTTTGACCTGTTGATCTATCCCATGTTGAGAGGGCGGTGTTGAAATCCCCGATAATTATCGTTTGGGGGTTGATGTCTTGCTTTAGACGCTGTAGGGTTTTCTTAATGAATGTGGAGGGGCCCATATTGGATGCATATATGTTCAGTATTGTGAAGTCTTCCTGGTGAATTGTACCTGTGACTAAAATGTAGTATCCATCTGTGTCTCTTATGATTTTCTTTGGTTTGAAGTCTACTTTGTCTGAAAGCATAATTGCTACCCCTGCCTGTTTCCTGGTTCCATTAGCTTGCAAGATTTTGGACCAGCCTTTCATTCTTAGGACGTGCCTATCTTTTGTGATGAGATGAGTTTCCTGAAGGCAGCAGATTGTTGGATTGTGGTTTTTAATCCAAGTTTGTAATCTATGTCTCTTAATCGGTGAGTTAATGCCGTTGACCTTTAATGTTATAATGGAGAAATTATTTTTAATTCTGGACATTTTTCATGTTTAGTAGATTTTGTAAGCATGATGTTTGATATTTACATTTTGTTGGTATTATACTTCCCTTCTGTCCTTGTGGATACGCTTGCTCTTTTCTTCAAGCTTGAGTATCATTTCTAGCATTTTTTGAAGGCCTGGTTTGGTAGACATGTATCCCTTCAAGTTGTCTTTGTGCTGGAAAACTTTTCTTTCTCCTTCAATCATGACAGATAGTTTTGCTGGGTATATCAGTCTGGGTTGGCATTTTTGCTCATTTAATACTTGAAGTATGTCTCTCCAAGCTCTTCTTGCTTTTACTGTTTCCATTGAGTAGTCATTTGTTATTCTAATAGGTTTACCTTTAAAAGTGACTTGCTTTTTTTCTCTTGAAGCTCTCAGCACCTTTTCTTTGTCTTGAATGTGGAGTGTTTTGACTATTATTTGCCGTGGCAATTTTCTATTTTGGTCATATCTGTTTGGAGTGCGAAATGCCTCTTGTATTTGGATAGGCCTCTCATTCTTTAGTTGTGGGAAGTTTTCATTTATGATGAATTGAAATATTTCCTCAGGTGTGTTATTTTGGGATTCTTGTTCTGGTATTCCATGAATGCGCATGTTAGGCTTCTTCAGGGTGTCCCATATCTCTTGAATGCTCCTCTCCAGTATCTTTTTGGCTTTAACAATCTCTTCCATTGAGCTGGTTAATTCTCCTACTTTGTCTTCAAGATCTGAAATTCTATTTTCTGCCTCATTTGTTCTGCTGATAGGACTCTCTGTCGAGTTTTGGGTTGAAGATAACTTATCTCTTAGTTCAATTTTAAACTCTGCCTGAGACTGTTTTACCTGCTCTATACCTATTTTTGTTTCTTGAACTGTTTTTCTCAACTCCTCCAGGTTCCTGTTATGTTCCTGTTCAAAGTGGTTGACACGGTTATTTAACTCTTCTCGGATTTCCTCTTTCATAGTATTAATCATGGTAATGATCATACTCTGAAAGTCGTTATGTTGGGTCTGGCTTTCATGGCTATTTTCTATGGATTTGTTCTGGTCGCAATCCATTGTTATGGGATTGATTCTTTTGGTGGGAGATTGTTCTTCTTGGGTTTTGTTTCTCGTGGATCTGCACTTTGACTTGTACATTGTTGTTTTGTTTTTTAGGACCTTTCAGTTTCTGTGTGTTTTTCACTGAACTGATGTAGTTGGTATTGTTACACCTGCCAGTTGTTACTAGTGCTTGCCTTGGATTGGGTATGTTTGTGTATTGGTATTGTTATATCCTAGATGAGACTACTAGGATGTTAGTACTTCAGTTAAGTAACCAGGGGATGAATATAAGTATGGTAGTGCACTTTTACGATCTAGTGTCTTGGTGAAATGTGAGGGTGAGTGGTGTACTCCCTGGAGTTGTATGTTTTTGGGGTGGCTGTATGAGGAAGCTGACCTACAACATTGATACTAGAAAGGATCAGTAAGGTGAGAGAAAAGAAAAAAAAAAAAAAGGTTTACTTATCTTTGGGCTGGATGTGAAGAGTCTCGCATGTGATATAATGATTGTAGTGAAGTCCAGATGTATGGCCTGTGTTCTCTTTGTTCCTTAGAGTTTTGCTTGAGTTTCCTTTGGACTCTATTGAATTCTGAGTAGCAGTGTGTCTTCCGTGGACCACGTGCGTAGGTCCCCGGTGGGCCAGAGAGGCAGAGGGTCTGATGTTGATGGCAGAATTCTTCACCTGCGACCTGGGGGGGCGGAGGGGCGCAGGGGCGGGAGGGCACAAGGGGCTGGTGTCCGGGGCGGGGCCCCGGAGGCTAAGCTGGCGACCACGCGCGGGTGCTGCTGGCCGGGCGGCTAGGCTCCGGGTTGGGGGGCTGATTTTGTAGCTCTTATCTAGGCCCATTACCAAAATTTGTCCTTAAAGTACATGACCCTTATAATATAAATACAATAGTCTAACTCCATAAGATCTTAAGCAGTTAAGCCCTTTAGGAGTTAAGTTTTTATGAGTAACCAAATCTGTTTAATTAAGACAGAGACAATTGAAAAACATTTGAATACATTAAGCTTAATACTTAATTAAATGTTCAAATGACACTTTGTTGGGTCCTGTGCGGTGGTTCACACCTATAATCTCAGTACTAGGGATGCTGAGGTAGGAAGATCAGAGTAAATTTGATGCCAGTCTGTTAAACAGAATGGACTCCAGGTCAGCCTGAGGACATACATTTAAAAAAAAAAAATCTTAGTTCTCCTGAGTTTGTTAGCCTTTAAACATTTGAAGGAACTGCCTAGAAGTGTTGCTTCCTTCTCCTCCTTCATGCTAATAATAACTGGAGTTAATTTTCAGCATGTAAGAAAAAAATGAACATTTATGAGTTAGGAGAAAACTTTGCTATCATCTTCTAATTTCTTTTGCTTTGACCTGATTCTCTCTATTCCATTAGTTGTTCTGTGGCTCTTACCAGACGGAAAGGCAATGGCATTAGTGCAGCTTATAACACATGCATAGCTCTTCGTGCCAAGTGCTATTTCTCACTGTCTCCTTAACTTTTAGCACAACCACAGGCTTATTGGTTCCCCCCCAAAAAAAGGCCAAAATAAGTGATCAAGTATCCATGTCATTAGGAATCTGCTGATATGGATGAATAGAAATATCCAGCCCAATAAGCTTTGAGCCAGATGGTTTTTAATATAGAAAAAATTGATTTAACTGCACTTTGTGTGAAATATGAAGTTCAATATAAAATTGCTGACATCTTAGTAATACTGTTAAAATTAATATTAGAAACCCTCCAGTATTTTACAATGTAGAACAAAATTCCTCAATTTACAAGGTTCATACAGAAAGGGACCTGCATTTATCCCCCTCTGCTTCCTGAGGTTTTGATCAGCTCCTTAAAGATCCTGCTACCTTGGCTTCCAAGCCATGACAGACTCACTTGAATCCAAAATAAACCTTTTCTTTCATAAGTGGCTCTTGTCAGGGTATTCTTTCATAAAAACAGGAAAAGAAACTGAAATAACTTACTGTGTGGTTTTTTTTCTTTCTTGTGTTAGAGAAGAGATGGTAATAACAACTATCTTCTAATTCAACTCTGACCATACCTCAATATGAATGGTATTACACTTGCAATGTCCCAAGCACAAAATCAGAGAGCCTAGAACATCTATATACAAAACACTTCATGACAACTCTGAGGTATAGGTCACTCTTAAGTGAAATTGCAGTATCTGAAGTTAAAATAATTCAAACACACCGTGGCCAAAGAAGTAATGGTGGGAGATGGGGAGATGGTTGAGTCAGTAAGTGCATGTCATAAAAATGTGAGCCTAGCACATGCATAAAAAGCCACATGCAACAGAGAGTTCTGTCATCTGAAAATACAGGAGGCTGAAACAAGCAGGTGACTGAGGTTCACTAGCCAGATACTGTGAGGGAATCAGTGAGCCACAATTCCAGTGAGAGACCTTGCCTTGAAAAAACAGAGTAAGACGGTCCCAGGTGAGGTGCGCAGCCAGCACACCTCCAGCCCTTTTGCTGGTCCACCCACCCGCCTGGCCCAGATGCTCCGGGTCACTCTGCATATCAGGTAACCCTCACCAGCCCATCCCAGCTCCTCCCACCGGCCAGCCTGAGCAGCATCCAGCCTGCCTGGGGTTGGCTGGAACTCTAGGCCAGTCCCCGGGTCCCAGGTGAGGTGCGCAGCCAGCACACCACCAACCCCTTTGCTGGTCCACCCGCCCAGCTGCCCTGGAAGCTGCAGGTCACCCTGAATCTCAGGAAGGACACACTGCTCCTCAGAAACCAACAGAATCCAAAGAAAACCCAAGCAAAGCTCTAAGGGAGGAATGCCATACATCTGAAGTCCTCTAAAATCATCCTATCACATGGGAGAAATTCTTCACAGCCAGCCCAAAGATAAGTAAATCCTTTTTACCATCCTGCTTCTTTCAATATTAATCACTGTAGATTAAATTTTCCATATAGCCACCCCAAACCATATAAAACTTCAGGGACTATACCACTCACCCTCAGATATCATCAAGGTACTAAATTGTAAAAGTGCACTACCACACTAATATTCACCTCCTGTCTACTAAACTCTCTTAATTGATGTACTAACAGCCTAATAGCCCCACCCAGGAAATAATAACAACAAACATACGCACCTCCAAGGCAATCACTAGAAATAGCTGCCAGAGAATATTAATATCAACTAGATCAGTTCATTCCAAAACACACAGAATCTGAAAGGTTTTAAGAGACAAAACAACAAAGTCCAAGTCAAAACGCAGATCCATGAGAAACAAAACACAAGAAGACAAATCTCCCACTGAAAGAATTAACCCCATAATGATAGATTCAAATCAAGACAAATTCACAGAAAATAGCCAAGAAAGCCAGGCCCAGGATAACAACTTTCAAAGCATGATCATTACCATGATCAATACTATGAAAGACAAAATCCGGGAAGAGTTAAATAACCACATCAACCACATTGAACAGGAACACAACAGACACTTGGAGGAGTTGAGAAAAACAGTTCAAGAAACGAAAATAGGCATAGAGCAGTTAAAACAGTCTCAAGCGGAGTTTAAAATTGAACTAAAAGACAAGTTATGTTCAACTCAGAACTCAACAGTAAGTCTTATCAGCAGAATTAATGAAACAGAAAATGAATTTCAAATCTTGAAGACAAAGTGGGAGTATTAACCAGCTCAATGGAAGAGGTTGTTAAAGTCAAAAAGAACTCCACCAGGAAGCTCCTGGAACTAATTGAGAAGTTCAGCAGGGTAGCAGGATACAAAATAAATGTACAAAAATCAGTGGTCTTCCTTTATGCCCAGAATGAAAAAAGTGAAAAAGCCTTGAGAGAAAAAATAACACTTACTATAGCCCCTAAAAAAATGAAATACCTTGGTATAAACCTAACCAAGGAGGTAAAAGACCTTTACAATGAAAACTTTAAAACCCTAAAGAAAGAAATTGCAGAAGACACCAGAAGGTGGAAAGACCTCCCATGTTCCTGGATTGGCAGAATCAACATCATAAAAATGACCATCCTACCAAGGGAAATATATAAATTCAATGCTATACCAATTAAAATCCCAAAGCAATTCTTGAAAGAAGTTGACCAAACAATCTCAAAGTTCATATGGAGGAGGCACAAAAGACCCAGGATAGCAAAGACAATCCTGAGTAACAAAAACACTGCTGGAGGTATCACCATACCAAACCTTAGTCTACAAATCCATAGTTGTAAAAACTGCCTGGTACTGGCTCCAAAATAGACACACAGATCAATGGATAAGGGTTGAAGACCCAGATATAAACCCACACAACTATAGCCATTTGATCTTTGACAAAGGGGCCCAAAAAATCCAATGGAAAAAGAACCACATCTTCAACAAATGGTGCTGGCAAAACTGGATATCCACATGCAGAAGATTAAAACTGGACTTGTACTTGTCACCATGTACAAGAATTAATTCCAAATGGATAAAGGACCACGATATAAGGCCAGAGACCATAAAAACCATAATTGAAAGGGTAGAGAACTCCCTAGAGCTGATTGGACTAGGCCAACAGTTCCTAAACAGACATCCAATAGCAAAGTCACTACATCGAACACTCAACAGATGGGATCTTGTGAAATGAAAGAGCTTCTGTTCAGATAAAGAGATTGTAATTCGAGCACAAAGACAACCCACAGAATGGGAGAAAATCTTCACTAACTACATATCTGATAGAGCTCTATTATCCAGAGTGCACAAAGAACTTTGAAAACTAAACACCAAAGAAACTAATGGCCCAATTAAAAAATGGGCATGGGAACTTAAAAGAAACTTTACCAGGGACGAAATTAAAATGTCTAACAAATATCTTTAAAAATGCTCCACTTTTTTAGCCATCAGGGAAATGCAAATCAAAACTTCCCTGAGATATCATCTCTCCCTGGTCAGGATGGCAAAAATTCACAATACAAACAATACCAAATGCTGGAGAGGATGTGGAGAGAGGGGAACTCTCCTACATTGCTGGTGGGAGTGCAGGCTCATACAACCATTCTGGCGAGCCGTTTGGCGATTCTTAAAGAAATTAAAAATTGAAATGCCATATGACCCTGCTATTCCACTTTGGGGAATAATCCCCTGTACAGCAAAAATTCACCTCAATAGCACAAGCACGACCATGTTCATAGCAGCATTGTTTACAATAGCAAAGTCTTGGAATCAACCCAAATGTCCAACAGTTGATGAGTGGATAGGGAAAATGTGGTACATTTATACAATGGACTACTACTCAGTCATCAAAAATGATGAATTACTCGAATTTGCCAGGAAATGGATGTCATTAGAAACAATTATATTGAATGAAGTTTCCCAGACACAGAAAATTAAGCACCACATGTACTCCCTAATAGGTGGATTGTAGTCCAAACCCACTTAGAGACACTCAAAGATAAATCTCTGTAATACCTACAGTAATTGCAAAGATTATAAACAGGAGAGATGGGGAAGGAGGGCTCCACCAGAAACAAGGAGAGAGGGGACCATGTTACAGCAGAGAAAATAGGCCACCATCCAGGACTGCAAGTAAGTAATGAGACATCTGGTTAAGTTCACAGACTTCTCTTCCTGATCATTTGCAACTGATGGGGTATGATCTCACCAGAAGGGGAGGGCATATAGGCGCCAGATAGAAAGTAACCATTTTGCAAATGGAGACTGACCCCTCCCTCACCACGGTCTCCTACTTTTTTTCCATCTACCTTTGAATATACTCTTATAATAAGACTCTATTTTAACAGTTTTTTATCTCTGGCCAGGTGGTGACATCCAATACCCATCAGGATGGAGCCAAGGGCATTACAGGAGCAGCAAAACTGAAAAAAAAATCAACAAGCCATAATTCAGAACATCAGAGGCTCTATATCAACCACCTGGAACTAGGCCGGCCTAATCTCTCCCCATCCTAAAGCTCAGGGAAATTTGCGGAAGAGGGGGCGGTAAATTGTAAAAGCACAAGGATGGGGAGGAGCAATGATATGCAAGATACTCCACACAAGTTAGGGCCAAAGCAATCATAATAGGACTTTGCATGACCTGTGCAATGATCAACACATTATTGACCCCTCGAAGTCTAGCATGTACTAAAGGCACTAGGATCCTTAGAAGCTAGGAATTAACAGCCATAATAGTGTTCCTATACTTAAGGGGAACACAAGAAAGAGTTCTAGGAAATGCCACTGAGTCCTTACACCTCATCAGAGAGGAGGACCCAGAGGAAAGTTTGTCATACACATTAAAGGATGCTCTAGGGATGGGGGGGGGAGGCACTGGGAGATAGGGAAGGAGGGAAGGAAAGGAAGGGGAAAGGGGGGAGGGAGCCTGAGGGTTCAGGGAGGGGTGGAGGGAGGGAGGGGACAGGTGTACCTATTAAGTCTGTATGAGTGGAAATAAATAAATAAATAAACAAACAGAGTAAAAGTGAAGATGAGAGAAGAAGGCATGTGAAAGAGGTTAAGTACAAGACACCTTGTTTCATAGGTAGGTAGTTATGGTCACGGCCAATGGAGCAAATGTGACCCTGCATGTCAGGGAGAAATCAGTTCCATATGCTTATACGCTCTGAGAGCTTTGGACTGAGACCCAAAAATAATGGACTCACCAACATATCAGCAAGTAGAGAGAAGCAACAGACAGACAGCAAACATCAACAAATTGAGAACTTACAATCGCACAGCAGCAATGCCTTGGGGAAGTCCAATGACGCAAGTTAGCTGAAGTACCCACTGAGAGTTCTGGACAGAGCAGACCATTCTCTCAATAGACTGACTTCTGACTAGCAGTTCACACCACAGGCATTTTTATGTCATGGAATAAATAATAGTGAGTCTTTAGCTTTGGAAACTGCCTCGAAATGCTAACTTACCAGCTGTGATCAATGACACAATATTTTAACTCTTCTGCTCTCTAATACACTAGCTCTTTTGTTCTCTTTCCCATGGGGAAGGATGAGCCTGTGCCTGGGTGAGAGGTTTTTTGTTTTTGTTTTTTTTTAATTTTTTTTCTGAAAACAAGTTTTATTTAAATAAGGGCTTAAATACATTACATAACATTTAAACTGGAAGGGAAAAGAAAACCAAAAACCAGCTATTGTTGCTTCACATGGCATGGGCAAGCTGTCACAAAGCTCTGCAGCTAGCTACACAACTGAAAGTTGTCAATCTGGTGTTTGTTCCCTTGTCAAAAGTTTAACTGATGTAGGCTGGCCTCACATTCTTACAGGGACATCCCTCATCTAAGATATGTCTGGTCAAAAAGATGACGCAGGTGAACAGCCAGATGTCCATCACCTCACTAGAGGGAAGGTGGCCTTTTCTGAGTCCTGTGGCCTGGTCACACTTGAGCTTGTCTTTTGTATACTGTCAGAGGCTCCTTCTAGTGGCTCAGCTGCTGTCACTGCCTACCCCATTCTCCTGATTGTGGGTTATTCAAGTGGTGACATTCTCCTAGGGCAGGGGACTCTGCAGCAGGAGATTCCAAGACTTTCTGGCCAGACACAGCCTTCTATGATCTTGGGGTTCTGGGCTCGGCTTAAACATAGTTATTGCTTTGTTTCAGGCCAGACACTGCCAGGCGCCTACTGCTTGACCTCTGTTTAAATGAGGCTCTTTTCAGTTTATTGCATGAAGGAGTTACACTAGTCCAAGTTAAAAGCGGACCCCAAATGGTTACATTATACAAGCTGTGGGGTTTTTAAACTTGTGACAAGGGACAGAAGGGGAATTCTACTCATTGCAAGGAAATCCTCACTTTAGCTTCAGAGAGCCACAAGCACTTAAAACCCATGAACCTTCAGCTGATCGTCCTTGGCCAGTCCAATCTCTATCAGGAACTGGCATATGTTCTTGCGCTGATCACCCTGTAGCTGAATTACTTCTCCATATTCTGGATGCTCAATTACAGTGCCATTGCAGGCAAATTTCTTCTTAAACACCTTCACTAGTTTCTTTTTATCGTAATCATCAGCGATCCCTTGGACAGTAGTAAGGGTCTTCCTGCCGTTTCTCTGTTGAATTCTTTTATGGTTATAATCCTCAGTGCCAGCAGGAAGCAGGTCATCACCCTTACTTGCATCAGCAAAGGGGTCGAAAGAGTGGAGGTTCTGGATAGCGGACATATGATACGATTCCCTTTCGTCGGTGGAAACCGCCTGCGGAAGGCGGCTGCGGGAGAAGGCGGGCAGGGGGGGGACGGAGCGTCGGGAAGCGAGGGGGCTCCAGTGGGAGGCAGCTGAGTCCTCGGCAGTGGCTCAGTGACTGGGGCTGTTTTTTTTTTTAATTTGAATGATTTTTATTTTGAAGAACCACAATGTAAAAAATTTGAATGATTTTTTCATGTTTAACATTAAATGTATTTACATGGGAAAGTACTCATGAAATATTAGCATATATTAATACAAATTTATAGATGAGATGGCTGCTAAATATATGTATTTCTGATCCTCTTGTGCATAAGGGTAGATTTGTTTGTGTTCTATGCCACAGTGTTTTGGGTTTGGTTTTTTTTCTGGGTGAGAGGTTTTGCAGGGCACTTTGAGACCGTATGCTTCAGTCCGGATGAGGGGTGGCATCCTGCTACCAGAGAAAGCTTCTTAGTGAGCTTAAACAACACATGATGGTTCCCAGCATCATGTTCACTACAGTTTCCTCCTGTGTTTACAATTATTTGTACTCTTTGACTATACTATTAGATGCTTGTAGTAGTTGAATTAATTTTTTATGTTTTAATTTAACTTGCTTTTGTTTTGCTTTGCTGGTCAATTTGATTTCATAACTGTACCATCGTGTATTGGGGCTAGTTCTAATTCTAAGAAAGATTGCCCTTTGATATCTTAAGAATGCCACTTATCGGGGCTGGAGAGGTGGCTCAGGGGTTAAGCCTCTGCCTTGCAGGCGGAAGGTCCTGAGTTCGGATCCTAGACCCCACGTATAGACGCCGGGCCGAAGTGGGGGCGGCCTGCGTTTCTGGTCCTGGTAGGGCGGAGCCTGTGAATCCTGGGGCAGAAGGAGGTGGAGGCGTCCATGGTGGTTCCCGAATTCACCCGTGGTTCTACACACACACACACACACACACACACACACATGCGCGCGCGCACACAAGCGCGCAAAGCGCGCGCACACACAATTGAATAAATAAAAAAAAGAATGCCACTTATCCCATTATCTTAGTATTAAGCCATATTCCATTTGAGTAAATACTTTAATAGTCATTTCAGAAGAAACCGGATGACAGTATGTTTATACTATTTTAAATTTCTTTCTAAAAATTTTGCCCTAATACAAATTATCATTAGTGACAATAGTAGAAACAACAGATAAAGCATTTGGGAAATAATTTGTGGGTATACTTAACTTTATTTTCTAATCAGAAAGGGAAATGGAACTCAAATAGGAATCATGTTGTAATACTGCCAGGTGCTTCTGACTGGTAAATATTAATACATTTAATCCTGAATCACTACAGTGTTAGATAGAGATCTTGAACTGTCATAGTTAGGCATAGGTGTCAACTTGACAGTTGAGGGTTTGAGCTCTGGGCACATTTATGGAGTTAAGCCCAGAGCAAACCTGAAGAAAATTGTCTCGCTGTTGGGGAAAGTCCAGCTCATCGTGGGTGGGATTAGGCCCTGGAATAAAATACAGAGAGCTGGTTGAGAGAGTTGTCATCCTTGTGAAACACTTGGCCAGACATGCTGGCCTGACAAGTAAGGATTGTCCTTCTCTCAGTCATTATGTAGAGATGGTGTGGACAGCTCTCTCGGCCCTGGTGTTGGTGCATGCTCTCCCGTCAAGCTGGACTATGACTGTAAATAGACTATTGTAAGAAAATAAACACCTTGTTCCATTAAGGTGCTTGATGGTGATTTATCAGCAACCATGCAGGTGAATTGCAACATGAACTTCCATTGAATTGGGAAATAAGGGCTATTAAAGTGTAGTCACTTAAGGTACGAAGGTTTTTTTCTGAAATGCCATTTTCCTTTCATGTCCTACTTCTAAGTATGCATCATTTTCTAAAACATGTCCTTTAAAAACTATTTTTTTAAGGGGCTGGAGAGGTGGCTCAGGGGTTAAGCCTCTGCCTTGCAGGCAGAAGGTCCTGAGTTCAGATCCTAGACCCCATGTCTAGACGCCGGGCTTCGCAGGGGAGGCCTGCGTTTCTGGTCCTGGTAGGGCGGAGCCTGTGAATCCCGGGCAGAGTAAACAAGGATGAGGTGGAGGCGTCCATGGTGGTTCCCAACTTCATCCGAGGTTCTACATGCATGCACACACACACATACACACACACCACACACGCACACACGCACACACGCACAATTGAATAATAAAAAAATTTAAAAGTATTTTTAAAAAACTATTTTTTTAAAATAGCTAGTTTTCATATTCCTAAGCCAGTAGTAATACCTCCAATGAGCTCAGTTTTGCTCTAGCATTTAAGTACTTATGCTTTTAAAAAACTGATTATCATTTTCATTAGAGACAGGATTTTTTTCAGTACATTTGGTTAAGAAGAGTCAACACAACATCTTTTTGTACCACTAACAAGAGTGAATAATGCCAAAGTTACTCTAAGGTGAGCAGAAGTTTGAGTATACAATAGGGCTTCATAAAGCTTTTAACTTGTTATACATTGGCTCTCATTATGAACAACAGAGTAAACCATTATTCTTTTTTATTCCTAGGTAGTTTCACTGTTTTGGGTCCTGGGAATTTTGATTTAGAAGGTATGCCATTTAGAAGATTCAAATAGGTCTTTGTCCATCTAAAAACATGGATTTAAAAACCAAATTTTAATGAATGACAGATTCTTTTATGAAGGTAACATAAAGCTTGCATCTTTTTAAAGCATGATGACTTGATTCAAAAATATGAGAAGCCTAGGGAAGCAAAGAGTTATAACAAAACGATTAATGAAAGGATATAGCATCCTCATTTGCAATTTAGCTGAAATGAAGATCATCGTTGCTGGAAGTGAAGACCCCAGTGTTGAAAATAAGAGGCCAAGGATATCTTGACAGAGCAAACTACTGCAGAAGGGTGCATGGCCTCTCTATGTGGGCTCAACTGATTATCACAAACACAAGGTGGGGGGGTCTCTGTCCTCTAACTTAATTATTCACCATGAGTGCTGAGTTATGGAGACTTGTATATCAGTGAATAAAACCATAAAACTGACTTTTGATACAGGAAAATAAACTGTTAAATTGGTACTAAGTAAAAATCAATAGCATTGTTAGCAGAAACCTTCTGAATCCCTGAGTCATGCTTTGCTTCTGCAGGTCTGCACCTGGGTTACTTAGTAACCACTGAGAGTCAGGTAAAGTTCTAAAAAGTCTTCAGGTCAACCTGTCCTGGTTATTGCTAAGTAACTATCACTTTGGCTTTTGTACCGATGCTTTTTTGCCTTTGTATGTCCTGCTTGAATGTTCTGCATAACTAGAGCTTCCTCCCCACTCCATTCCTACAGTATAAATTGTAGGAACAGACTAAAACTTTTTTTTGCTAGAGCCTTTTGGGCATTATCCTTACTGTCAGGAAAATTAAAAATTCCTCTTCCTTTATCCACTGGCATCTAAAAGATTATTCTGGAGTTATTCACAGTTTTAGAGGCAACCAGCTAGATCTTTCTTAGCCAAGACCCCTGTTGGTCAAGGGACTGCAGCTCCCAGGCTTTACAGACCTGCTAGGGGCCTCTGGAGTTGGAAGAGGAATGGCCCTGTATAATTCCAGGCTCCTTGCCCAGCCAGCCCAGGAGGACTGGAGCCAGAGTTTCTGCAAATGGAAGAAAATGAGATCAGGACAGGCATCTGGACAAGGTAAGAACTCCCAGGAAAACAAGACAGGAAAAACTAGCAAATTAAATTTGGGCAAGCCTGATCATCTCACAGAAGATTGAATCCAACGCCTTGATGTGATTTGGAAGTGGAACTGATCTCCTAGGACAGCGAAGAGTCTTGATGTGATTCCAGAGCTTTGGGTTCTGGGCTCCCTCTGATTTTGTTGTGATTCTAAAGCTGATATGTCTAGGGAGGGCCTTGATGTGATTCCAAGTCACCTCTGGTCAGTAGACAGGAATTTTAAATGCTAATGTATAACCTCTGAATGGTTGATGAATCGTAAATGAATGAGTTCTTCAATATAATGTCCCCACAGACAGGATCTGAGGGTCCCAACCTGTACTTCCCTAGAAGATATTTCACCAGATTGGGCATTCACCCCTCTACAGAGGGAGTGACTTAGCATGGGACTAAAACACACAGCACTGTGGTATGACTTCCTTAAGTCTTCGTGAAGAACTTCCCCAGCCAGGCATCTCCCAGTGGTCATGGAGCACACTTCATCTAAGACAGAAATATCTGATGGTCCTGAGACTGTAACCCTCTAACCCTAACCATCTAGCCCTAACTCCTAGCCATAACTCCAACTCAACCACAACTTCAACCTCTAACCCTCTAACACTTAAGTCTAAACCCTAATCCCTAACCCCTTAACCCTTAACCCACAAAGAAAATTTCCTAAGCATAGAGCTCTGTGCACAAACTAAGAACTTCAGGAGCAGAAATAAGACTGGACATAGCCTCTTTATTCCTTCCAGGAATCCTGTCAATAATTCCTTTCAGGCTTCTTGACTTCAGATCTGTGAGACAAGAGACCACAGTGATTCCAGACTATCTAATGTAACTTGTCACCTTGAACTGCCTGAGAATGCTAGCCATGCTCTCAACCTCTGATGGTTGCCTCCCTGAAGTATTTCATGCAGCTTGTACATTGCTGATCTTGGATGCCAGAAAGCACAAAAATGAACATAGCCCACCTCTGACCCTACACACCAACTCTTCCCATGGACTGTTAACTCGAGTAAAATCACTATGTTGTCTTCTTGTAATTATATTTTTATCATTTAAACAGGATCTCACTACTTATTCTGTTCTGACCTGGAGCTCCCAATCCATACACTTCCTCCTCCTGAGTGCTGCAATTAGAAATGTGTCACCTGTTCATATGAGCAACTAATCTTGTGTGTTTGTGTGTGTGTGTCTGTCTGTCTGTTGAGGTCCAGGGGTAAGACAGTCTCAACCTCTGAGCCATCTCTTCCACCCTGAGTTACTGATCCTTGATGTTACTTATCTACCCAGTCTCTACACTGTCACTCAGCACTTCCTATTTGCATTACAAGTTCAGACCTTTGATTCATTTGGTCCACTAGTTCTTTCTGCCTCTTTTTCAGGTTAAGTCTCTGAAGCCAGATTTCATATTCAGCCCTAACAACTTCCACACAGATATAACATTTATATACAGGGCTGGAGAGATGGCTCAAGGGTTAAGCCTCTGCCTTGCAAGCAGAGAGTCCTGAGTTCGGATCCTAGATCCCACGTACAAACACCAGGTGGAAGCGGGGGCGGCCTGCGCTTCTGGTCCTGGAGGGTGGAGCCTGTGAATCCCCGGGCAGAGCAAAAAGGAGGTAGAAGCAGTCCACGATGATTCCCGAATTTACCCTTGGTTCTGCACACACACACACACACACACATACACACACACACAACTGAAGCAATAATAAGAAATAATATTTATATATGAATATGAATTTATACAAGAACTATATTAGGTGAAGTAAATGAATACTGCATGTTTTATGGCAACTGCTGTCCTTTAACATTAACAAAATTTGGGGAAATTATGTGAAAATATCAAACACAGGTGCTTTTCTAAGTTCTTTTCCATATTGCCTATTCTGGTTTCACATTATTAGTTATGCACAGTGGGTAAATGTTCATAAGGAAAAAGTATATTTTTAATGTTAGTATTAAAAAGAGTATAGTCAAGAACTCCACAGTGGACATAGAAGTAATGCTGAGAATAAAAAGCTTTAACTGTTTTTATTGACTCTTGTGCTTATCCATACTTTTCATCTCATTAAAATCAATTTTCCTTTGGACTCTCCTCTTTTACATTCCATGCTGGCCAATGCATTTCTATGTATTTTTATAATGTCATCTTTGATTCTTTTATAACAGAAACCACATGTTTAAAATAAAAAATACTCAAAACAAACAGCTGTCAAGAATGTTTTCACAACAAAGATCCTGAAGACAAGCATGAGTATATTATAATTTATTAGTCTGGAAAAAGAACATAGTATATTACACTGAATTCTGGCAGCAAAGAGTTTACTAACAGGAAAACTTATCTCAATTTTCCTTTAGCTTTATAAGATAAATACCACCCTATTTTTCACATATATTACAATTATATTGAACTGAATTCTGATTTAAAAATCACAAACAGATAATATAAATACCAAATGCTAAGAAAAGTTTAACATATAAAAGGAAACCATATCTTATGCATTGTAATGATTTTTTAAATCCAGCATAAAAGCAAATGTGGCTTTTTGAAAATGCAACCCATATTGAATTAGAGGGGGAAATGTAGTCAAGCCACACAATAAACAAATTTCACAGGTGTCATTTATCTAATATCATATCCAGAGTTTTTCATGTAATACAGAAATCTAGCAAGCAATTATAGCCAATGCTACAAGGATCTGCAAACCACAAAACATGAGCAAGTCAAGTGAGAGCATGCACTTCTCTCTGAAAGAAACACTTCTTTAAAGTTAAAAGGCAGGTAAAGACACCTAAGAACTTCTTTAAACAGCTTATGTATACCATCGTAGGGCAATAAGATGTTTTCCCATATATGCATGCAGACTGTATTATGTAGTAGGAAAAAAAATGATTCGGCTAATTTAGAAAAGCAGAAAATATCAAAAAATAAGCTGTTTAAGCTGGAGAAACCACAAATATATAACCCCTCCCTTGCAAGTCACTTGAGCTGAAATCTAAATGGGTCTTAAAATCTCAGTTCTTAATACTACGTTAATACTTGAGTGTGGGGTTACTGTTAATGATTTAAATCACTATTCTTTTCTTTGGACTAAAAATGTTTCTAACAGCCAATATTTGGAATCAGCAATGTACATCAAGTCTTGACATCTAACAGACAGAAGGGTTGCTTTTTTACTTAAATCCATAACTTGACAGAAAAGTTCTCTACACCAAAAGGGGAAAAAAAATCCATCTTCCCTTTCCCTCACAAGTTAAACTACTCTAGTATAGTGGAGCTAGTAAAATACATATATTTGTTTTTAAGAAAATTTTAAAAACTAACAATTTTTCTCCAGAATTATAAAAGATAAAATCTATTAATCAGTAGTCTAATGTGATCACAGAAAGATAACAAACTGAAGCCAAGTGGCACAGACTTTTGTAATGTTCTTCACCCTTCATTCTCTCCACTTGTTTGAAAACTTACATGCCTTAGAAACCTGTTAGTCTTCCCAATTGAAAGACTCATGAATTTTCCCTATGTTAAGGGAAAAGCTTTTCACTGACACTTAGAAACAAATTCATTTTCAGATTATCAGGCGAGATCATTTAACAAGAGCTCTTATACAAGTAACAAGTTATCACAAGAAAAAAAACTGCTTGAAAATCTTAAAATTCCAGACAGATCTGGCAATTTTGTACTTTTTTCGCTCCCTCCCCAATCTTTTTTCCTTTTAAAAATTACATTTGACATTTTATATGAGAGTTGGTTAACTGATTAAAACAAAAAGGCTTTTCAACAATGTTTCCCCACCTAGAAAACTACATGGGTCACCAAAACTCAGTGCCAGTAACCAACAGGTCCTACCTAAAATTCAGCAGAGTGATTGATGTTGCACCTTCACAAGATAGTGATTCACTGGATTCATTTTCAGTTGCAATGGATTCATCTGAGGGTCAGCCATCATAAAAGCTCTGACAAAGTCAGCAAGATCATCTTCACCGGAAGAAAAACATTTCTATGCACTCATCATGTGGGATTCCACTTAAATAAATCACTCCATTTCATGAACGTTTTACACAAGAGTCAGAAACCAAGAAAGGGAAAAGACACATGAACTAGGCCAACGGCTCTGCTGGACATTCTGCCCTCTTTCCCCTTCCCACGCTTACTTCTCCCTGTAATACAGCAGGTAGTACTTCAGGGGGTCGGGCAGCGGGAGGCGCAGGACCCTCTGGCGAAGAAAGTTTACTGGAGGCTCAAGCTTGGCTTCCTGAGGGGACCTCTCGGCTGAGTCTGGTGGCTCCTCTTCTGCATCTTCGCAGCTGGTGTCATCAGAGGGGTTAGAGATGCGGCTGGCAAAGACTTCCTTGTCCAAAAAGACAATGGTCTCCATTCGCCTCCGGCGAACTCTCCTCCTTTTAAACCTGGGAGTGCTCTTCAACCCGCTTGCGCCTCCTCGGGCTGCCTCCTGACGCAAGGCCCTCTTAATGATGCCACGGATGGCGATGCGGGCCAGGTCCTGCAGGCTGCGCACTGCCGGTGGTGCTGCAGACAGGGGCAGAGCCTGTGGGTGTGGGCGAAGCCACCTGTGCACCTACCTTGCTTGAACACAGAAGAACTTCAAAAAGAGAGGGACTCTAAGCAATGTGAACCAAGGCCTAGTCTACACCCACACATGCTCAGAATATATTTCAAGATAAACTCATTCCTAACTGAAAAGGAAAGAGGGTAATTTGTGCCTCACAGGTAGGTCAGTGGAAGAATTTGAAATCTTAGGATTTGTTCTTATAACCTGTATAATTCCATTAACTGTATTCACTGATTTAACAAAATAGATCCAACGACAATACAGTAAACACACATCTCTAGTAATTTTTATCTATTTTAACATTTTCATATCAATTTATAGATTAAGTATTTGCTCCTTTTTTCCTAAAAATAGATGAATACAAATCTAAAATACACTTAAAAATACCAAAGCACGCCAAGGAAAGAACAATTGGCAAATAACTAAACCTTGTAATCCAGTGCAGGTAATAAATACATACATAGCAAAATATAAGGACTTTTCTCAAAGGGAAAGGAATCAGGGCCATGTGTTTACATTAAACAGAAAATTCCCATCACTTTTTCTGCTAGAACCCAACTTCTCAGCAGAGTGCTATCTGCAGCATTTATTACCAAAATGACCAAGCTGCAGACAACAAAAAAGCACCTTTTCCCTCTTTCAGCAACAAGAACCTTCCTCTCTTTCCAGTTTGGACACACAATGGACCCCAGGTTCTCATATTCTTTCTTATAAAAGTCTTCTGCCCCTAAACTCTTCCCCATAAGAGGCCAGTGTTGTCTCAATCTTTGTCTCTCACTTGAAAAAAAAAAACAAAAACCTACAAGCTTCCTGCCTCCTGCCTCTAAGCCGCACTGAGTACAAGCTCAGAGCCTCACTTTGTGCTGGATTTGCTATGTGGCTTTTCTACTCATTGTTCTCATTGACCTTTCTGCTCTACAACTATCTGGCTGAGGAAGACAAAAGCTGAAAATAACCTGACTGCTCAATTTAGGAATGTCACCAAGTCACATGAATATCATTCAACTCTCAAAATAGGAATTTAGGAGGGTGACACCTGGTCAATGTTCCTATCCAGGTCTGACGAGTTCTCAAAAAGCATTCATTTTTAAACTGATTCTCAAAAAGTCTCACAAATGCCCTAGTGAGTCCTTACCTTCCAAATGTAGGCATGGCTCTGGAGGATGGAGACAGTGAATTAAAAACCTACCTTACATATCAGTTAAGTCTCTCTCAAATACCCCAACTCTAACCACAACAGGTAAGCGTATCCCTAACTTTGCTCTGGTTCTGCTAACACTGTTTCTTCTCTCTTTAGAGAATTCATCTCACCCTAAAGACCAAGCATAACATCTACTGAATAATCTTCCCGAGTCCCTTTACATGGTTCACTATTGCTTTTTAATCAAATTTCAAGGTCTCTTTTATATTATATGACATATAACATACACTGAACAAAATGGGACTATCTGTTAAATGGCTACTCATACATAAAGATGTTTCTGGAAAGAATCTACTAAAATGCATTTTTGTTTGTGTGCTGGATCTGTATGTAATTCATATTCTCTCTCTATGTAATTCATATTCTCTCTCTCTCTCTCTCTCTCCCCTCTCCCCCTCCTCCTGAAAACCTACTGAACAGTTTTAATTTAAATCACATCAATTGGAATTCCCATTTCTGTATGACCTGTTTAGACTGTAGAATACCTGAATGAATGTCACCCCTGTGTGAGCTCCATGCTACCTGCACCCTGGAAGCACAAATGCAAAGACTTGGTGTGTACAAGGCTTCACAATTCCCCAGCCACACAGGACACAAGCAGAACAGGAGCTTCATCCTTATCTGCTCAAAATGGCAGGAGCCAGGTGCTCTGAAAGGGTGTCCAATGCATTCTCCCAGTGGACAAGGCAAACTATACCTGAGATTCTCACATGGCAGAACTAGCTCTGTGTTTGTTTGTGAGTCTAATATTTCAAAAGCAAGACCAGAGCTAGAGAGATGACTCAAAGGTTAAGACTCTCTTGGAAGTAGATCCCAGGTCCCATATAAAAAAAGTCAGGCAGAAACACAGGCAGCCTGTACTTCCTGTCCTGGTGGGCGGAGCCTGGGAAATCCCAGAGTGAAGCAAGGAGGAGGTAGAAGCAATCAGGATGATTCCCAAAATCACCCTTGGTCCTCCACAGGGACACATACTGCCCTCTGATACACATACACATTTAGAAAAAGCAAGACCAGCAATAGATTTAAAGAAGGCTAAATTAATGTAAAATGGGCTAAATAAAGGTAATTTCTAAATGTCTAGAATCATCTGGATAATTTGAATGCTGTTATAGGGGAGATAAACAATCCTCAATATCAAAGGGTTTCTTATACATTTTATTTCCATTCTAATTCTTATCAGACTGAAGGAGGGTCATATACTCACGTAGCTGGACAAGTCTAGGCTGCCCTGACTCTGAAGGGCATGGCTGGATCAAAGGGGCGAAGGAGACAGCCAGAATCTTTTTGGTTTCCCAAGCAGAAGGGCCTGTGCGTGTTATCTTCGTCAACTATCTCAAAAAACAAAACAAGAATATACGAATGGTTTGGCTACTAGATAGCTTATACACAAGTATAATCACTCCTACATATCAAATCAAAAATATATACATACACCAAAATGAAATAGTCTGAAAATGTCCCCTGATGTGATATAACATGAAGTACAGCTATTTTATAAGTATTCTTACACAAACGCTTGTCCTAAACATACTCGAGTCCCTAGACTTGCTTTCTGTTCACAAACACTTAAATGATAAACTAGTTAAGGGACTGCAAGAGGAAGGTAGGAATTCATATCAGACAACTTTTGAGGGCTCTTTTAAACCAGTAAGTGGATAGAAATAAGTTGGAGAGGAGCTGTCCTGACAAAAAACAACAACTGGAGATGCACAACGGTCAAAACACTCCAACCACATAGGCACCTAAAGTGCCACTTCCAGGAGTAAACCTGCACTGACACCTGAGGCACAGGCCAGCTACGCCTGCAATGGCCAGCAAACAGGAGCCACAGATGCCAGACACTCCAAGTGTCGCTGACACATTCTTCAAAGCGAGCGTGTCATTCTAACACCTAGGCAATTTTCCTCACCCTCCCAAATGGCACCTCAGGTTGTGGTGAGAAGCACTAGTTGATGCAGGGCAGTTTAAATCATCAAAACACTTTAAAAGGATTAGCACCAAAGAATCCAACTAGATGATGTGACTGGGCAGTCTGCAAATGGCCTAAATACGTCAGAGAACCAAAAAGGTTACATGCTAGTCTTTTCTAAAAATATCTAAGTCAGAAAGTTCTCTAAGATTTTCTAAAGAGTTAAGTAGCCACTTACTAGGTAAATATTAACAAGTTAATCACATAGAAAAAAAAAAGACTGGCTGTGAATTTATCAGCAACATGCAGGCAAACTACAATATATAGTAACCATCAAACAATTATATATTTGAAATTTATGTGCACATTTTTTCATAAACTAAAAGAAAAACAAAAAGTGATCACCTATAGATGAAAATCAGAGTTAACAGATATGTACAGAAATTCAATGTTCCTTTAGACTTGGGAATCTTGTAAATATTTCATTAAATTAAAAACCTAAAATGCAAGTCCCTAAAAACTGAAAAAAAAAAATAAAAAAGGAAATGAATGAATGAGGTATATATCAGGTTGGTGGCATAACTCATTAGGAAGTATTATTCCAAGTGACTTGAAAACAATAATTAGAGTATATGTACCTGGTGGAACAGAATGGCAAAAAAAGTGGGGAGGGGTAAAATCTTGGGTGGGGTACAGCTTAGCAACAGAGCACTTGCTTATACTGTGGGAGATTCTAGATGGAAATCTTTAACTACTTTCAGAAATCACACTGCTGGTGGTACCAGTGATATTATCGGCTGCAAATAAACAGCAAGAGAGGAAGATGACACAGCAGAGGTAAGAAAACACCCTAGTCCTGATTTGGGGCTTTAAGTTGCTAGGTGGCAAATTTTATCTTAAAAGACGAAAAACTGCCCACAGCCAATTGAGCGCTCTTGGGTCCCATCCATGGTCTTCAGATACCAACTTACCCTAAAATAAAACAGGGATCCTCTGAGAAATGACTAGGAACAAATCTGAAGTCAAAAATTTAGAAACAAAGTCTAGAACATCTTTCTTTTTTTCATCAGAAACCAGGAAAGCAATCACAAACTACTGACCTATGAAAGCCCATGAACAGCCTGAACTCTGCACAAAAATGAGACAACTCAAACATCCCTAAGAAACATACTATGATTGAAATATAAAATATAAAGTATGTTTAAATCCATGAATTCATTGTGGTACTAAAAATAAAGAACAAAATTTGTCACCCACCACCTTTGGAGAAAAAACAAATTATACACATGGTAAGTAAAGGTTAAGAACCAAAATTTAGCCTGCCTTTCTTGTATAAAATATAGTTCAGGGTGACCAAACCCAGGATGAGGAGTTCTCTCTTTACAGATATCACCCAGCAAAAAAATACAAAAGAATTCAAATGTGTCATTTGACAATCTCTCATGAAACAATGATTCGGGGCTATAATCTTTCCACAAGGATAAGCAAAGAGACAAACTTGATGTGCCCAAATGTACAAGTATCCAGCCTTCTGCATCTAAAGTTTCAATATCTAGAGCTCCAAGAAACTGCATATTAAAAGTATTCGGAAAATAAACTGGTGTTACATAACATTTAGAGGTTTTTATTTTTGAGTTACAGAATAGAGAGAACAGGACCGTGATGTGCTTGTGGAGGTCAGGGGACACCTTTCACAAGTGTCAGTTCTCTTTTTCTACCATGTGTGTTCCAGGGATCATACTTAGCTTGCCAAGTTTGAAGGCACCTTTACTGAGCCATCATGCTAGATCCATACAGGTTTTTTCTTTTTCTTGTAATCATTCCTTAAGCACTAGAATAAACAACTCTTTACAGAGGCTTGGCACAGATATTATAAGTAATTTAGTGGTGATTTAAAGTAACAGGATAATGTGTGGGTTTACGTCATTAATATACTGTATGACTTTACAAAAAGAAATTGAAGCATTTGCGTATTTTGTTATCCTGGATAGGAGGCGGAGGTCTTGGAACTAATCCATAGACACTAAGGACATTTGTGTATTTTAATACATAGTAAATATTCTTGTACTCTTCTCCCTCAAAATATGTCAAAGGAAAACTTTATCAACTCTCTAGATCTAACTGCCAAAATGTAGAAAATAACGGGAGACAAAAGAACACATTGCCCATGTCCACAGAGAAACATGAGAGATACATGAAATGCAAAATCCAGACTACAGGAAATTCTATGACAAATGACTTGGTATGTTAAGCAGATGGGTTGCAAAGAAAACATGAAAAAGAAGGAATGAAAATCTACAATCTAAGACTGGGCTGGAGAGATGGCTCAGGGTTTAAAACTGTTGAAAGTCCTGAGTCTGTGTCCCAGGTCCCATGTAAAAAACACCAGGAGGAAACAGTAGTGGCCTGAACTTCCAGCCCTGGTGGGCAAAGCAAGAAGAGGGTAGAAGCAAGCCAGGATGATTCCCAAAGTCACCCTTGGTCCTCCACAAGGACATACACACACAGAATATTTTTAAAAATAAAAATAATAAATAAATAAAAGACACTTAGAGATACATCAACCAAATATAACAGATGAGTCTTCATAAAAAGGACCACCTTTCGGGGCTGGAGAGATGGCTCAGGGGTTAAGCCTCTGCCTTGCAAGCAGAGGATCCTGAGTTTGGATCCTAGATCCCACGTACAAACACTGGGCGGAAGCAGGGGAGAGGGGGAAAGGGAGGATAGTCCTGGTGGGCAGAGCCAGTGAATCCCGGGACAGAGCAAAAAGCAGGTAGAAGCAGTCCACGATGATTACCGAATTCACCAATGATTCTACACACACACACACACACACACACACACACACACACACACAATTGAATAAATAATAAAAAAAAAAAACAAAGAGCTCCACGCCGACGCGCCCATCCTCCCTTTACACCCCACCCCGCTCCACCGGTCGGGACGCGCGCGCGGTCCAGCCGGGCCTCACCCCGCGCCCTAGGTAAGTCAACGCCCCACGCACCGCCCACCAGACCCCAGGTCAGCCCACAGGGACCCGGCTCCGACTCCCACCATCCAGCAGGAGCCGCGCGCGGGGGCCGAGGGACGAGGAGGACCTCCCCCTGCGCCCGGGCCCCGCCCCAGCTGCCCTTGGGTTAAATAGCTCCACGCCGACGCCCCCATCCTCCCATTCCCCACCCCGCTCCGCCAGTCGGGACGCGCGTGCGGTCCAGCCGGGCCTCACCCCGCGACCTAGGGGGTAACATACAATGCCCACCAGGATGGAGTGAAGGGCATTGCAGGAGCAGCAAAACTGCAAAAGAAAATCAACAAACCACAATCCAGAACTTCAGAGACTCTATATCAACCACCTAGAACTAGGCCAGCTTAGTCTCTCCCCATCCTGAAGCTCAGGGAAATTTGCAGAAGAGGGGGCGGTAAGAGTGTAAGAGCAAAAGGATGGGAGGAGCAATGATATGTAAGATACTCTATACTAGTTAGGGCTGAAGCAATCATAATTGGACTTTGCATGCCCTGCACATTGTCCAACACACTGTTGACCTCACAAAGTCTAGCATCTGCTAAAGGCACCAAGATCCTTGGAGGCAAAGGATTGGCAGCCACAGCAGTGTTCCTACCTAAGGGGAACACGGGAAAGGGTTCAGGGAAAGGCCACTGGGTCCTTGTACGTCATCGGAGAGGAGGACCCAGAGGAAAATCAGACATGCACAAGAAAGGACTCTCTGGGAATTGGGGTGGGAGGCACTGGGGGATGGGGAGGGAGAGGGGTGGGGAGGGGGAGCAGGGGGTACGGGGGGGGGAGGAGGAGGGAGGGAGGGAACTGGTGTACCTAATAAGTTTGTATGAGCTGAAATAAAAAAAAAAAAAGGACCATCTTTCAAATAAACTATAAAGGAAGTTTTTGAGACAATATAATACAAACATGGATACTAATAAATTGGTATTCATTTTTAGGTTGATCTGTTAAATTCTGTTTTTAAAAGCCTTTATTTTTTACAGTTATATACTGTAATATATATGGATAGGCTCTTTCCACCCAGGAAGCTCACAGTCCAGGGAGGGCACACTGCTTCTCAGGTTGCCTGCTCACCCCAGCTCATCCCACCAGCCAGCCAGAGCAGCACCTAGTGTGCTCTGGCACTGGGGAAGGCCCCTAGGCCACGCCCCAGGTCCCAGGTCATCTGCGCAATTGCAGTCCAGGGAGGAACACCATGCTCCTCAGAATTCAACATAGTCCAAAGAAAACCCAAGCAAAGCCCTAGGGGACAAATGCCATACATCTGAAATCCTCTAAAATCATACTATCACATGGGAGAGATTCTTCACATCCAGCTCAAAGATAAATAAACCCCCTTTTTACCATCCTGTTCCCTTCAATTATTAGTCACTGTAGTTTAACTTTTCCATATAGCTACCCCAAAACATATACAACTTCACCCTCTATTTATCATTCACCCTCACATATCACCAAGATACTAAATCGTGAAGGTGCACTATCATACTAATCTTTACTCCCTTTCTACTTAAACCTGACTTAAACAATCTACTAACAGTCTAATAGCTTCATCTAGGAAATAACAATATCAGATAAGCGTACCCAACTCCACGGCAAACACCTGTAATACCTGCTCCAGAGTAGTAATACCAACTAATTCAGCTCAGTCAAAAATACACAGAAACTGAAAAAAGGTCTTAAGAGATAAAACAACAATGCCCAGGTCACAGCGCGAATCCACGAGAAACAAAAGCCAAGAAAACAAATCTCCCACCGAAAGAATTAACCCATAATGATAGATTCCAATCAAACCAAACTCTACAGAAAATAGCCAAGAAGGCCATACCCAAAATAATGACTTTCAAAGCCTGATCTTTACTATGATCAATACTATGGAAGAGGAAATCCGGAAGGAGTTCAATAACCACATCAAGCACTTTGAACAGGAACACAACAAGCACTTGGAAGAGATGAGAAAAACAGTTCAAGAAACAAAAATAGGCATACAGCAGTTAAAAGTCTCAAGCAGAGTTTAAAATTCAACTAAAAGACAAGTTACCTTCATCCCAGAATTCAACAGAGATTCTTAGCAGCAGAACTAATGAAGCAGAAAACAGAATTTCAGATCTTGAAGACAAAGTAGAAGAGCTAACCAGCTCAATGGACGATGTTGTTAAAGCCAAAAAGATACTCAAGAGGAATATTCAAGAGTTATGGGACACCTTGAAGAAGCCTAACATGTGCATTCATGGAATACTAGAATAAGAATCCCAAAATACCAAATTATCATAAAGGAGAACTTTCCTCAACTAAAGAAAAGAGAAGCCCATCCAAATATAAGAGGTATTTTGCCCCCAAACAGATATGACCAAAATAGAAACTTGCCACGGCAAATAATAGTTAAAACACTGCACATTCAAGACAAAGAAAAGGTGCCGAGAGCTTCAAGGGGAAAAAAAAACAAGTCACTTTTAAAGGTAAACCTATTAAAATAACAAATGAATTCTCAATGGAAACAGTAAAAGCAAGAAGAACTTGGAGAGACCTACCTCAAGTACTGAATGAGCAAAAATGTCAACCCAGGCAAAACTATCGGTCATGATCGAGGGGGAAAAAGCAGGTAGCACAAAGACAACTTGAAGGCTTACATGTCTACCAAACCAGGCCTTCAAAAAATGCTAGAAAAGAAACCCAAGCTTGAAGAAAAGAACAAGCATATCCAGGAGGACAGAAGGGAAGTTTAATACCACCAAAACCTAAAACCGAAATAATACACTTACAAAAGCCACCAAACATAAAAAAATGTCTGGAATTAAAAGTAATTTCTCCATTATAACACTAAATGTCAATGAAATTAATTCACCAATCAAAAGACACAGACTATAAACTTGGATTAGAAATCACAACCCATCAATCTGCTGCCTTCAGGAAACTCATCTCACCACAAAAGATAGGCACATCCTAAAAATAAAAATCTGGTACAAAATTCTGCAAGCTAATGGAACCAGAAAATAGACAGTGGATAGCTATTTATGCTTTTGGACAAAGTGGACTTCAAACCAAAAAAAAATCGTAAGAGACACAGATGGATACTACATTTTAGTCATAGGTACAATTCACCAAGAAGACTTCACAATACTGAACATATATGCACCTAATATGGGCTCCTCCACATTCATTAAACAAATGCTACAGCGTCTAAAGCAAGAAATCAACCCCAAAACGATAATTCTTGGGGATTTCTATACCACCCTCTTAACATAGGATGGATCAACAGGTCAAAAATTTAACAGAGATACATTGGAACTTAATCAAATCCTTACTGAAATGGACCTTACAGGGCCATGTTCCAAAGAATACACATTTTTCTCGGCAGCACAAGGAACTTTTTCAAAATAGACCACATATTGGGCCACAAAACAAATCTCCACATATACAGGAAAGTTGAAATTCTAGCCTGTATCAGACCACCATGGTCTAAAGTTTGACATCCACAACACAACAAACAGCTCCTGGAAATTAAACACTATGATGCTGAATGAGAATTGGATTCAGGAAGAAATCATAAAGGAAATTCAAGATTTCCTAGAAGCGAACAATAATGAAAATACAACTTATCAAAATCTTTGGGACACAAGTCCTAAGAGGTAAATTCATAGCTCTTAATACCTACATCAAAAAAAATAGAAATATCACAAATAAATAACTTAACAATGCAGCTTAAAGCTTTAGAGACAAGAGAGTAATCCGATCCCAAAAGCAGTAGAAGACAGATTAGCAAAATCAGGGGAGAAATATCCAAAATTGAGATAAGGAAAACAATACAGAGAATCAACCAGTCAAAAAGCTGGTTCTTGGAAAAAATCATTATGACTGATAACACCTCTAGGTAAATTAACCAAAACCAAGAGAGGAAAAACCTAAATTAACAAAATTAGAAATGAAAATGGAGTTATCACTACTGATACCCAAGAAATTCAGACAGAGAATTTTCACATCATATTTCAAAAACTTATACTCCATGAAATTTGATAATACAAAAGAAATGAATGAATTCCTAAGTAAGCACAACTTAACCTAAATTGAATCAGGAAATTTTGAATTATTAAAATAGTCCTATAACATATGAGGAAATCGATGAAGTAATCTTGAATCTTCCCACCAAAAAATGTCCTGGACCAGATGGATTCAGCACAGAGTTCTACCAAACATTTAAAGAACAACTAACACCAATACTTCTTAAACTGTTCCATCAAATTACGAAGGAACACTACCAAATTCTTTCTATGAAACTAATATCACCTTAATCCCACAAAACTTAAAAAAGAAAACTATAGGCCAATGTCTCTGATGAACACAGATGCAAAGATTCTCAACAAAATCTTAGCAAATCAGATTCAAAAACATCAAAAAGATCATTCACGGGGATCAAGTAGGCTTTATCCCAGGCACAAAAGATTGGTTCAACATACGCAAATCAATAAATGTAATTCACCATATAAACGAGTCCAAAGTCCAAGACCACATGATACTCTGGATAGATGCGGAAAAGCTTTTTGACAAGATCCAAGAGCCTTTTAAGATCAAAACCCTAGAGATAGTTGGAATGGAAAGTGTGGCACTTATCGATTCAGGAAGGCCCTAGCCTGGGCTCCCAGCTACTGACAAGCCTGGACACGTACAGACATGTCCCAGACATGTCCCAATAGAGAACCATGTAGTCTGAGGGATGAACAACCAATGGGAAGCAGCCATCTAACCTGCCCTTGCAATGGACACCTAGTAAACAGTTAAATGATTGGTGGCTGCCCCCTGGAGTGGAGGGACAGCAACACCTGATTGGACCCCTGATCCTATATAAGCGCAAACACACCCTTCTGCAGCAAACCCGTCCACTGCTTGCTTCTCACCTGATTCCTGGGGTCTGGGTAGTGACCCAGCCCTGGCTCGCCCCCTCCCCCTGGAGGCTCTGCCCCCCCCCTTTATCAACATAATAAAAGCTGTATACAACAAGCCAACAGCAAGGATTATACTCAATGGGGAAAAACTTGAAGCATTCCTACTTCGATCAGGAACTAGACAAGGCTGTCCACTCTCACCACTTCTATTCAATATTGTACTTAAAGTCTTACTTGGAGCCATAAGACAAGAAAGGGAGATAAAAGGGATTCAAATCAGCAAGGAAGAAGTCAAGTTATCTCTATTTGCAGATGACATGATCTTATACCTGAGTGATCCCAAAAACTCCACCAGGAAACTCCTGGAACTAATTGAGAAGTTCAGCAGGGTGGCAGGATACAAAATAAATGTGCAAAAAGCAGTGGCCTTCCTATATGCCCAGGATGAAAAAAGTGAAAAAGACCTAAGAGAAACAATCCCATTTACTATAGCCCCTAAAAAAATGAAATACTTTGGTATAAACCTAATCAAGGAAGTAAGAGACCTTCACAATGAAAACTTTAAAACCCTAAAGAAAGAAATTACAGAAGACACCAGAAGGTCGAAAGACCTCCCTTGTTCCTGGATTGGCAGAATCAATATCATAAAAATGACCATCCTATCAAAGGCAATATACAGATTCAATGCTATACCAATCAAAATCCCAAAGCAATTCTTTAAAGAAATTGACCAAACAATCTCACAATTCATATGGAAGCACAAAAGACCCAAGGTAGCAAAAACAATCCTGAGTAACAAAAACATTGCTGGAGGTATCACCATACTAAACCTTAATCTGTACAACAAATCCGTAGTTATAAAAACAGCCTGGTACTGGCTCCAAAATAGACACACAGATCAATGGATAAGGGTTGAAAACCCAGATATAAGCCCACACAATTACAGCCATTTGATCTTTGACAAAAGGAGCCAAAAAAATCCAATGGGAAAAGAACAATATCTGTAACAAATGGTGCTGGCAAAACTGGATGTCTACATGCAGAAGATTAAAACTGGACCCGTACTTGTCACCATGTATAAGAATTAATTCCAAATGGATCAAGGACCTCAATATTAGGCCAGAAACTTTAAAAACCGTAGTTGAAAGGGTAGGGAACTCCCTCGAGCTGATTGGGCTAGGCCAACAGTTCCTAAACGGACATCCAATAGCACAGTCACTACAACTAACTCTCAACAGATGGGATCTTGTGAAATTAAAGAGTTTCTGTTCAGATAAAGAGATTGTAACACAAGCACAAAGGCAATCCACAGAATGGGAGAAAATCTTCACTAACTACATATCTAATAGAGCTCTATTATCCAGAGTGCACAAAGAACTTTGAAAACTAAACACCGAGGAAACAAATGGCCCAATTAAAAAATGGGCCTGGGAACTCAAAAGAAACTTTTCCAGGGACGAAATTGAAATGTCTAACAAACATCTTAAAAAATGCTCCACATCCTTAGCCAACAGGAAAATGCAAATCAAAACTTCCCTGAGATATCATCTCACTCTGGTCAGGATGGCAAAAATCCACAAGACAAACAACACCAAATGCTAGAGAGGATGTGGAGAGAAGGGAACTCTCCTACAATGCAGGCTTATACAACCACTCTGGCGAGCAGTCTGGCGATTTATTTTATTATTATTATTATTTATTCAATTGTGCGTGTATGCGTGTGTGTGCATGTATGTATGTGTGTGTGTGTGTGTGTGTGTAGAACCTCGGACGAATTCGGGAACCACCATGGACCGCCTCACCTCTTCCTCATTTACTCTGCCCCGGGATTCACAGGCTCCGCCCTACCAGGACCAGAAACACAGGCCACCCGCACTTCGGCCCGGCGTCTATACGTGGGGTCTAGGATCCGAACTCAGGACCTTCTGCCTGCAAGGCAGAGGCTTAATCCCTGAACCACATCTCCAGCCCCCCAGTGTGGTGATTTCTAAAAAAGTTAAAGATCAAAATCCCATATGACCCCGCTATTCCACTTTTGGGAATAATCCCCCATACAGCAAAAATTCACCTCAATGGCACAAGCACGACCACATTTATAGAAGCACTATTTACAATAGCAAAGTCATGGAATCAATCCAAATGTCCAACAGTTGAGTGGATAAGGAAAATGTGGTACATCTATACAATGGAATACTACTCAGCCATCAAAAAAGATGAATTAATGAAATTTGCCAGGAAACGGATGGAATTAGAAACAATTATATTGAATGAAGTAGTCCAGACACAGAAAATTAAGCACTGTGTGTACTCCCTAATAGGTGGATTCTAGTACCAAACCCACTCAGTGACATATTCAAAGATAAATCTCTGTAATATCTCCAGTAATTCCAAAGATTATAAACAGGAGGGAAGGGGAAGGAGGATCCCCCCAGAATTTAGGAGAGAGGGAATCATGCTACAGCAGAGAAAATAGGTCATCATCAAATACTGCAAGTAAGTAATGAGACATCTGGTTAAGGTTACTCACTTTCCTTCCTGATCACTTGCAACTGAGGTGGTTTGATCTCACCAGAAGGGGAGGGCATCGAGTCTGGCAGATAGATGATAATCATCCTGCAAATGGGAGACTGACCCCAACTCACTGCGGTCTCCTACTCTTATTCCATAGACCTTTGAATCTACTCTTATAATAAGACTCCATTTTAACAGTCTTTTATTTCTGGTTAGGAGGTAACATCCAGTACCAATCAGGATGGAGCCAAAGGCAGTGTAGGAACAGCAAAACTGAAAACAACAACCAATCATATACAGCAAAACTGAAAACAACAACCAACCATAATTCAGAATATCACAGATCCTACATTAATCACCTGAAACCAGACCAGCCTAATCTCTCACCATCCTAAAACTCAGGGAAATTTGCAGAAGAGGGGGCGGTAAGATTGTAAGAGTCTAAAGATGGGGAGGAACAATGATACACAGTAACCATAGGGTCACAGTAACCATAATAGGACTTTGCATGATCTGCTCAATGACTGACATATCAACGATCCCCCAAAGTCTAACATGGATCACAGCTCTAGGATCCCTAGAGGCAAGGGATTAACAGTCACAATAGTGTTCCCATACTAAAGGGGAGCACAAGAAAGGGCTCTAGGCAATGCTACTGAGTACTTACACCTTATTAGAGTGGAGGACTCAGAGAGAAGTTTAACATTCACACTAAAGGATGCTTGAGGGATTGGGGGAGAGAGGAGAGCACTGGGAGAAAGGGAGGAAGGGAGTGAAAGGAAGGGGAAAAGGGGGGAAGGGAACAAGGAGGACCAAGGAGGGTAAAGGGAAGGAGGGGACCAGGGTACCTATTAAGTTTGTATGATTGGGAAAATAATTTTTTTAAAAAAAGAAAAAAAATATATGGATGATGTTTTAAATTAGGAACATTCACTAATGCCTTATAGATATGTAAGTAATGGCAAAAACCACATCCCACCTTAATGCTTGCTAACAATAGCTACTTAATAAACTTCACTTCAACAGATTACATGTAAACACCAAAATGATGCAAATTCAACATTAAATAACTTAAAATTATATTTATAGAATCTTGTAGGTAAAGCACTGTAAGCTATAAGTCAACATGAATGTAGAGCCTTGGGAGTTGACTCAGAATGTAAACCACTTGCTGTGCAGGCATGAAAACTGAGTGTGGATCCCCAGAACCCAAATTAAACCAGACAGAGTAACATACAGCATATAAAGCTGCAAACAACAAGAGATTCTTTTCCTAACTGGACGGAAAGCTAAGAACAACATCTAGGATTCTCCTCTGACTCCACATGTGTACACATATACTCACACTCACATACTTCACATACACAAAGACATACACATCGAGAATTAAAAGTGTCATAACATACACACGCGCACGTGCGCGCGCAGATTTTTTTTTCAAGTGTCATGGTTTGCATGTGAATTGCCCTCACAAGCCTAATGTTTAAATATTTGGTTCACAGTATATGGAAGACCAGCTGGTGGACCAAGTTTGAAAAGGTAAGAAACCTTTAGTGTGTTTGAGTCTTGGTGGCAAAGCGCACACTGGGAGGTGGGCCTAAAGCTTCCTTCTTCTCTTTCTCTGCTTCCTAAAAGCTGTTAGTCACATGAACCAGTTTCTTCCTCCATCCACTATACCTGCTACCATGTATCTGCCATAATGGACCATAAGCCAAATAATAAACCCTTTCTCCCTTAAGTTGCTTAAGGAGAGGAGAAGAATAACTGCAGCAGAAGAGAGGAATGAATTAAAAGCACTGTAAGAATCCCACACTAATAGTGTTTAGGTTAGAGACTTACAGAAACTTTCCAAAGTTCACATTTTCTCAATATTCTAAACTGAGTATTAATTTTTGACAAAATAAATGCTAGCATTTAAAAGCTACACAAATAAGTACATTCTCCTGGTTTTCAGCATTTCCATTTTTCCTAGTTCTTTGCTACTGAAATTCTTCCTTGTGATCAGCATGTCTGACTGATCCACTCTTTCATTATAATCTGTTGTTCCCAATGAAACACACTACTTAAGACATACAAATATGCATGACCAAATAGCAGACTTGAACATGAGTCCCACTGAGCAGGGATCACTGTAAAATATTTGCCATCAAGATATTTAGTAAGTACACTAATAAGGTAGAGTTACTCTAATAATTTTAATATAATAATTCTGATATTACAACTAGAATTAAAAATTGTGTGTTGAAAGTATCAAAGAGTAAAAAAAATTTAAATTGTAAGAACTTAGGTGAAGAAAAGGAGGAAGAAATAAAAGAGAAAAAGGAGGGAGAAAGAAAGGGGGAGAAGCAGGAACAATGGAAAGGTCATGGACAGTACACAGGGTCCAGATGACCTCAGCAGTGCTCACACTTGTCCCCAGTTCATAAAATGGTGGATGCTGTCACCAGAGTGCCACACGCTGCCCAGAACAGACACTGCCTAGAACAGACCTTAATAAACTCTACAAAAAGGTCAACTGTGAAAGAAACCTGACCTTCTCTTCCAGGGGCATGACAAGGATCCCGCCAACTTTGAGAAGGTTCTTCATGTACTCTTCGTGCTCCTTCTGGACACCGGCCCCACAGTACACTCGATCATACTGATAACAATCTGGAGAAATCTCCAAGCAGTTGCCGGTTACAAAGGAAGGTTCGCAGAAGTCAAACCTAGAGAAAAAAATATGTTCTGCAATGAAATGCATTATGCTACAACAAATCCATAGAGCAAAATTATGATGACCACAGGTTACTTTTTAATTACAAAAACCTAGAACAATGTAACACTTTTCAGCCCCAGGAGCTAGAACTGTACCATATAAATAGAACTTAGAAATTACAAATAAAACAGAATGAAATTGACTGTTATAAACATGATCCAAATATTACAGCAGCCAGCAGCCATCATTTTTCAATGTTTTTGGAGTATTTAGTACCATATCCAAGAATTATTACTTAACAAGCAACAGGAATTTTTGAAAAGCACACTTTTCCTCTGAAATTTTTATTACTTTCAAAAAGTAATGACAAGAACACATTTGTGTACACTGATATAAACAAATATAATCATTTTATTTAGAAACCATTAGGTGATAAAAGATTATATTCCTTTTCTTATTAGAGTCCTAAAAAATTACTATAACACACACGCGACATAATTACAAGTCATAAGCCCTTAAAACCACAGAATTTTTTTCCCCCATGGGTGGCTGTGGGTGTTTGTAGAAGGTTTTGGAGTCTGTGTTCCTGTGGAGGCCCAAGGGTGACATCGGGAATCATCCTAGACTGTTCTATTTCCTTATCACTTTGCTATGGTGTTTCCTAGGCTCTGAGTTCCAGGGCCAGAAATACAAGCCTCTTCCATTTCCACCCAGCATTTTTACATGGAATCTGGAATCCGAACTCAGGTACTTCTGCTTGTAATGCAAAAGTTTTAATCCTGAGCCATTTCTAAAGCCCCCAATGCCCAAAACATTAAAACAGTAGTTAGAATAGTAACACATTATGACCTAGGATTATCCAGCCACAGTTTAACTGTGTTTACCAGCAAAAGCACAGTAATTGCTTTTCCTATTTTAATAAAACTTAAATGACAATCAAAACCCTCTGACCAAAGAGGTGGCATCTGACCATACTTGTCAAAACTGTCACTTGTTCTGATGAAGACATCCAACTTCTGCTTTGCATACTCAGTCACATCTGAATGAAGTTCCACTCCATGGTTCACACCAAAAGGACCTAAAAGGGTTGAAAATAACAAAGGTCTTAGAACAAATACCAGAACTATCATTCACTTGTTTTCTCTACTTTATAAACTATAACACGTTCAGCATATATCATTACAGAAATTCACAAGGTTGAGAGGGCTCAGCATATTTTTAGGCTTAAACAACTCAAGAGAATCTTTCACATGTAGTCTCCACTCATAGCATAATATTTATCTTGATGCCTGGGCTTAAGGAAGCACTCAACATAAAAAGAATCATTTTAAATTGAAAACAAAAAAATCAAGAACCTGACTCTTACAAATTTAAGAAAAAACATATTTGTAAATAAAACTGGTACAGAGCCCACCTGTAATTCATAATCCTTTGTTTATCATTCCTGAGAGCTTTAGGTGTACAGGTATGTCTAGGATTGTTCAAGTCATCTTTCTATAGGCATTTACACTCTTTTCTTGTGTATGTGAAATACATGCCTGAGTGTGCGTATGTCAACGTATGCCATGCCAATGGCAATGTTAATGGCAAGTGTCTTTCTGTATCACTGGACCTAAAGCTCACTAATTTGGCCAGATGGGCTAGTTGGGCAAAGCTTTCAGGATGTTCTGTCTCTACCTTCCAGTACTGACATTACATTACTGTGCCTATCTTTTTGCACAGATGATGCAAATCCGAACTCAGGTCCTAATGTCTGCAGAGGAAGCACTATCACTAACCACTAAGTGATCTCCCTATCCTCTTACTATGCTGTCCTGGAAGGTCTCAAACTTCTGGACTCAAGAGATCTTCCTGTCTTGACCTCCATATGCTAGGACCTGGAGTAACTTGAAGTATGCCTTAGTGCCATATCCACTATAGATAGTATTAATATTTCCTTCACATCACTCTATTCATCAGCCAATCTGGCCAATTCCAACAGTACAGCCTTCAGTTCACTCTGCTGCAGCCCTAGTTCTCTTTAGAGGACATACCTGTTCCCCTCACTCCTCTAAAAACCTATTCCTCCTCACTCGATATAGAAGTAATGCTTTTGCACCGCTATAGCATTTTACAAAAAGCAGGAAATCAACCACTCCTTGGCTATCTCATACTGCTGATATTAATATCAAAAATAGTCATAGTCATACATACATACTGACAACTTATTTGAGAAAGCAACTTACTTCTATTTCTGCGAATTCCTTAAAAATACAAAAATCTGGTCTTTTACTAGTAATCAATAAACTGAAACAGCTATGAAGAACTTCCACTATCGGAGCTGGAAGATGGTGCAGTGGTTAAAGTGCTTCCCACATGCAAGCAAAACTACCAGAATTCAGATTCCCCGATCCCACATAAAATGTTTGGTAGGTATGACAGCCCACCTATACTTCCAGCCTCAGAAAGCACAGAGAATGGGAATCCCTAAAGCAAACTGGTTAGTTAGACTAGCCTTATAGATATTAGTTCCAAGCTTGATTAGAGAGTCTGTCTCAAAAGAGAAAAGTAGAAGAACAATAAAGGATAATTCCTGATATCAATCTCAGGCTTTCACATCCATGTGCACATACACATGTATCCCACATACAAATAGACATAAAAATGGAAGAGAAAACAAAAACTACTATCAAAGGACATTAATAACCCTCAGTGAAGAGAAGAGTAAAATGTGATTAGATTAAGGGAAAAAAAAATCACGAGGTCAAGGTTTACACACGTCTGTGGTTATCCATCAATCACAGCAGACTGCAGCAAGACAGTTGGGAGGAGAAAGAAGGGACCCATATCCCAACTCAGGACCCATAGACCTATCCAACCACTCCCCACCCAGTGGCTAAGTTTCAGGCAACCGATGGGAGGTTCATGGGTGTAAACAAGGACATACAACCACCCTACTCTATTTTCTGTCCAAGAAGCATCATGTGTACATTGTCTGTGTTCACACTCACCTAGAATGAGGCCCACCATGGAGCTAAGATAGCCAGTACCACTGCCCAGATTCAGAAACGAGAGCCCAGGCTGCAGATCCAGGGCTTCCATCACCTCTGAGTAGATGCATGGCGCTGAAAGATGGATGTTCCCGTGCTTCCATGCCAAGTCTTTGTATGCATTTTCTTTAAATTCTTCAAGATAATAATCTGCTCGATCAATAGCTCGAAAAGCCTGCTCTACCAGGTCAGTCCGGATGTACTGGGCTTCTTTCAAATTATCGATCAGTTCATCGTTGTCCTCACCGGCACTCACCGCACCACCCATGTTCAAAATTACACTCAAGCAAGACTATAATTAAAATTTTAAAAACTGTTTTATATTAAGGACAAAAACAAAATGATGAAAGCTCTGAACACATGCTAATTTCAAATTACGAATTCTGGAGACATCTGGTTAAGCTCACAGACTTTCCTTCCTGGTCACTTGCAACTGACGGGATTTGATCTCAATAGAAAGGGAGGGCATAGAGTCTGGCAGATAGAAGGTAACCATCTTGCAAATGGGAGACTGACCCCCCTCACCGCGGTTTCCTACTCTTATTCCATCTACCTTTGAATCTACTCTTATAATAAGACTCTATTTTAACAGCCTTTTATCTCTGGCTAGAAGGTGACATCCAATACCCATCAGGATGGAGACAAGGGCGGTACAGGAACAGCAAAACTGGAAGAAGAAAAAAAAAAGAATAACAAACGATAATTCAGAACATCAGAGACTCTACATTAATCATCAGAAACCAGGCCAGCCTAATCTCTCCCCATCCCAAAGCTCAGGGAAATTTTCGGAAGAGGGGGCGGTAAGATTGTAAGAGCCTAAAAGATGGGGAGGAGCAACGATATGCAAGATACTCCACACACGTTAGGGCCAAAGTAATCATAACAGGACTTTGCATGACCTGCGCAATGACCAACATGTCATTGACCCCCCCCAAAGTCTAGCACGGATCACAGGCTCTAAAATCCTTAGAGGCAAAGGATTAACAGCCACAAAGGGGAACACAAAAAAGGGCTCTAGGCAATGCTACTGAGTCCTTACACCTCATCAGAGAGGAGGACCCAGAGGGAAGTTTGACATGCACACTAAAGGTTGCTCCAGGAATGGGGGGGAGGGAGCACTGGGAGAAAGGGAGAGAGAGAAGGAAAGGAAGGGGAAAAGTGGGAAGGGCGCAAGGGGATCCAGGGAGGGGTAGAGGGAGAGAGGGGAATGGTGTACCTATCAAATTTGTATGAGTGGAAAAAATAAATTAAAAAAATTATGAATTCTGAATAGAGGTGAAATATCTTTTGTCAACAACTACCCTAACTCTCCGATTCAAAAATAAAACTAAGGTCATCTAGAAATTCAAGACAACAGCAAATACTAAAAAGTCATTTGACATTTATTTGGAATTCAATTTATTGCTAAATGGGATCCTAAAGTTAGCTGGGGCTCTACATCCCAACATACACATAAATTCCCCCATGCCACTTCAATTCATCCAACCTACTGATATGAGTACTATGATTTAAATTTTAGGTAAAAATATCCACAAAAGTTTCTTCAAAAATAGAACACATTATAACATGCCACTACTGTAACAAACATAAAATCACTTTCAAAGCAAAAGTTGAGCAGTAGGGCACTTCTGTAGGTTCACTTCCCTAACATACTTTTACAAGTTCTCTCGAAAATACATTTCTTAATGTCTTTCAAACTGCCCCTTCAAGCCAATTACTAAAACACAATATGCTCCCATCCAGTGTACCCTAGGGAGTGTTCTTTTCCCTGAAGAGTTCTTATTCTTCCTAAAACTAGAAAAATATTCTTCCCAATTTTATTCTCTCTCTCTCTCTCATATACATACATCTCTAAACCAATGAGTTTATTGTGTAATGAGTTATTAAGTAAATAATGCTGATGTAACTGCTGGGGTAAAGACCACTAAACTACAGGAATACTGGTAGAATTTCTGAGTCAAGACGCCTCCTAATGAAGAGGTCATCTGCAATAAGTTTGAGAACCAGTCTAGACTAGATGAGATCCTGTCACAAAACAACAACGAAGTGTTACTTTGGCTCTTCTTTCACAGTTGTCTTCATCTCTGATCACTGAGGGACAGGTCCCAGTCACACCCATATGCAAAACTGGCAAGAGGAAGTGAGAGAGGTTAGGGACCAAAAATCAATAATTACTTATGTGACTCTTTGGTATCTTACAACAGATGAATAAAGTAGGTCCTAAAAATTCTTTTCCATTTTATAATAGATTATTCAATCTTTGTTATCAAGACATGAGAGTTGAATATTGGATATTCCAAATTATGGCTTAATTATTACAATATGATTTCCTTTTAAATGCAGTTCAAAGTCCTTGTTACACTGACAGGTCCCAACTATAACTAGTCCTTAGTGCTAAATAGATTGGGTTTAATCCTGAGTAAGCCACTTAGTCCTAAGGCTACCCTGTAGTCTAGCAGTCATCCTAATATGTGATTCACTGGTTGAATGCAGAGTCATGTGTTTGATGCTTACAGGTCAATTTAGGAAAAGACTTTAAAAATCATATATTCTTACTAAATTGAGAAAGTAAGCCCCTGCATCTTCCACATAATGTTCTGTCACTGTATCTCAAGTTTACTACTTACCTTTAAATATACCACAAACTATATATTAGATATATTTTGTTTTTACTAGGTATTTATCACTTCCTGAACTTTTCCTCACTTTGAAAACCTTTTCCATATTAAAAGAACAGTTTTAGTTAAAACAAAAAAACAATTACAATGTCTAACAATGACACCCACCAACTTGTACCTGATTAAACAGCGCGAGATGAGCAACTAAACTGCTCACTGTTGCAGTAAGCTCTAGGAAGAATTATAGTAAAAACACTGTATTGTCTCTCCAAAGACTTTTATCTTGTATTCCACACTGATACAGCTTTTAACACCTGACATAGATATAGCCAGTACCATACCACTTGAAACACACTCAACAAACCAAATTCTATCATTACACCAAAATGCAACCTGGCCAACTCCAACTTTTCAAAGTGAAAGTAGAAAAGCATTTGTAAAATGCTACCTATGTCCACACTATGCACTTTTCAGCTTGCTATAATACTACAGTAATACCTACTCAGGAGTTACAGGCATAGGCCAACAAGAGAACACAGGGGTCACATTTTGACAGCAGCAATAAAGGCCTCCAGATCTTAAGACAGCTCAGCAAGGAAGGAGACTGCTCCCAAACATGGCAACTTGAGTTTAATCCCCCGAGGCCCACATGGCAGAAGAGAACTGACTTCCAAAAGCTGTCCTTTGGCCTCCACCCATGAACCCCTAACAATATTTTAAAGGCGGGGAGGGGGACTTCCAGCTCAACAGGGTCAACACAAGAGAAACTGTACTAATGGAACCCTGATTCTAGTTCATGCTATATGGTAAGGAGGCCTACAGTCCAATCTGTTTGTCACTTCCTAAGGGAAGGATCCTTCAAGGGACAGGGATGCCAAACCATCATCCTGTGGGCACAGTGATGGAAACTAAGTCTTCCTACACCAGGTCCCTTGCCGCAGAATGAAAGCCTAATAGCACATGTTGAATGGAGACAATTTCTACTGTTTTACACACTCAAAAGTTTTATAACCATCAGACTTGCAAAAAATAAAATCTTTTCTCCTAACACTCCCAGTGAGGTCTCAGTGGAGGACAGAGAAAAGAGACAGGGCCAGGAAGAGGCCAGACTCCATTACATGAGTGCCTTCAATGCTCCACATGCAGCTCATGCTGAGCTTCTACACTGTACATCTCAACTCCCTCATGCTAGAATGCCAGCCCACTAACTCCAAAATGAAGCCAGCTTTAGCCTTTCCTTCACTGACAATGTAACAGTGACAGGCAGCGCAGGCCCAAGAGTACAGAAGGGCAGATAATCCTAGGACTTATTTGACGGGAGAAACAACCCTAGAAATCAAACAAAAACCAGTTCTTCCCAGCTCGTTTCATACCTTTCCCAAGCCCTCTGACCCATTTTCTCCTCTGCAACAACCTTCCAAAAACAAAACTGTCCACAGTAGAATGTGTTTCAAACCTAGTCAACACCTGACTTGCCTTTGAGCTAACTGCAAACATGTCCTACTTAATTAGGAATAATTTGTGGATCTAGAGTGAGCAACGGACAGCCAAGGGGTGAAAACAGGGTTATGGGTTGGGGGAGTAGGGTGCTGGCGGGGAGATGCAGAGGGGAGATGTTGGGGTGCTAGGAAGAAAGAAGGGTTCTGGGGGGGCAGGAAATGCTTGGGGGCCGACGGGGGAGGGGGGAGGGACGCGGGGGAGGGACGCGGGGGGGGACGCGGGGGGGGACGCGGGGGGGGCGCGGGGGGGGACGCGGGGGGGGGGGACGCGTGAGGCGCAGGCGCTCAAGAGGGACGTGGAGGACGAGGACTGTGGGTGTACGATGCTAAGGCGCAAGGACCCTAGGAGCGGGCGAACAGAAGCAAACAAGAACTACCGAAGGAAGGGCAAGGGGCGGCGGCGGCTCTACCTCCGCGCTCAGCGGCCGGGGACTTTGGGCCGCAACAACTGCTCCTCCGGCGCTTGCGTTGCGGCCGCGGCTCCAGCGCCGCTCCGACCTCGCCACGGTAAACATCCGCCGCTATAACTGCGCCTGCGCGCGCCGGCCAAACGGCGCGTGCGCGGCGGGGGCGGGTCCGGAGCGGTGCTGGCGCTTCCGGTGCCGTCGCGGGGCTGAGCGCGCCCGCCCGTGCCAAGGGGGCGCCGCTGCTGTTCCGAGCGCTGGTGGCCGCACGGTGGATGCCCCGAGCCTAGCGACCTCAGGGGGACGCAGACGGGCCGACAGGAGAAAAATCTTGTCCACGGGGTGGGGAAAGCGGTGCTTCTAGTGTCTCTAGGACACTGTCCCCCTACATGTGAAGCTCCGGGATGGCAGACCAGGCAATAGTGCGAAAATATGGTGATGGGGGGGTTCTAAGATGATCCTTTGCGCTGGTCCATCATCTGCACACCTGACAGTCCTTTAGATCTTCCCCTGGCCTTTGCAGAGAAACAGAAGGGACTTCAGTCTTTGCATCCTTCAGGCTCACACTGTCAAGGCTGTTTTGAGTTATGCTCTTGCAGTTTTGAAGCAAAGTTCTATTTTGGACCATGTTGATTACACACTCCTCTACACAGTTGAGAGGGTACTTGTTGAAGAAAGTAGTGTCAAGATAGAAGAAACCTGGGTCCCTAAGTCAACATCTGTAAAAGAACCACTCAGCCTGCAATGGATTGTGATATGAGAAGTAGATGATTATTTTTAAAAGTATATACGTAAAGGCAAAAGACCTAGAATAGACAGTGCAATATGATGGAAATGAACAAAATCGGAGAACTGGCATCACCTGATTTCATGACTTACTATGAATTATGAGGTTACAGAAACAAGTGTGGTACTGACAAAAAAAAAACGAATACCAAGTCAAGAATAGATCTACTTAACCTTTTCACTGCGGCGGCTGCAGCCATGAGTATGCTCAGGCTTCAGAAGAGGCTTGCCTCAGGTGTCCTCTGCTGTGGCAAAAAGAAGGTCTGGTTGGACCCCAATGAGACCAATGAGATTGCCAATGCTAACTCCCGTCAGCAGATCGGGAAGCTCATCAAAGATGGACTGATCATCCGAAAGCCTGTGACTGTCCACTCCCATGCTCAATGCCGGAAGGGCAAGCATGCGGGCATAGGTAAGCGGAAGGGTACTGCTAATGCTTGAATGCTGGGGAAGGTGACCTGGAGGACGAGAATGAGGATCCTTCGCGGGCTGCTCAGGAGATGCTGTGAATCCAAGAAGATTGACTGCCTGCCATATGTATCACAGCCTGTACTTGAAGGTGAAGAGAAATGTGTTCAAAAACAAGCGCATTCTCATGGAACATCCACAAGTTGAAGGCAGACAAGGCCCGCAAGAAGCTCCTGGCTGACCAGGCCGAAGGCTGCAGATCTAAGACCAAGGAAGCAGGCAAGCGCAGTGAGGAGTGCCTCCAGGCCAAGAAGGAAAAGACCAAGACTCTGTCCGAGGAGGAGGAAAGCAAGAAAGGAAGCTCCCTCCTGTCTGTACATAGTCGCCTGGGTGATGATCATGCAGACGTCATTAAAATATAATACAGCCAAAAAAAAAAAAAGAATAGATTCACTTAAATATAGTAAATACATATTTGATAAAGGACAAAAACAATTCAGTGACGGAATGATAGTTGTTTTTTCAGCAAATCACCGTGGAACAACTCATCATTCACATGCACAAGTAATACATTAAAGATGTGTCTTAGACCTTTCACATAAAATTTCTAGACCTTGGTGACCTTGGCTTTAGTGATCTTTTTAAGACAAATACCATGAAAGAAAAAAAAATGGGTAGTTGGGTTTTGATTTTAAAAAAAAATCTTTGAAAGGATTTCTCTGTGAAAGACACTGTGGAGAGAATAAAAAGATGAACCACAGACTGAGGGAGAGACTCTCAGAACACAATCTGATAAGGGCTTTAAGGAATAACAACAAGAAAACAAACGGTATGGGGAGATGGCTCAGGGGCTAAAGCCTTTTGCCTCAAAAGCAAAGGAACTTGAGTTCTGGTCCCCAGATCTCATGTAAAAAATGCCAGGCAGATATGACAGCAGCCTGCAGTTTCCATCCTGAAAGACAGAGCCTGAGAAGCCCCAGAGCAAAGCAACAAGGAGGTAGAACAATCCAGGATGATTCCCAATGTCAGATTTGGGCCTCCACAGGTACACATACTCCCAAATGCCTTATTTTATACACACCTGCATACATATGTGCAGACACAAAATAACCTCAAAGAGTATAATTTTAAACTGACTTAGCAAAGAATACACAGATGACAAATGAACATATCAATAGATGTTCAACATCATGTGTGATTTGGGACTTACAGATTTATAAAACAATTAGATACCAATACTCACATTATTAGAATGGCCAATACTTTGAATGCTAGCAATGCCAAATGCTGATGAGAAGACAGAGTATTAGCAAGTTTCATTCCTTACTGATGGAAATGCAAATTGGTAAAGCCCCTCTGGAAGAGAGTTTGATATTTCATTTACTGAGTTAAACAAAGCCTTACCATAATAAGTTCATCATTTGAAGTCAGGTGTGAGGTTGCACATCTGTAATTCCAGAACTTGGAAGGTAGAGACAAGAGAACCAGGAGTTCAAGAACATCCTTGGCTATGTTTTGAGTTGAAGGTCAGTCTGGGCTACATGAGACCCCATCTAAATAAAAGATCCAACATTCCTGCTCCTAGGTATTTAGCCAAATGATTGTCATACAATTCATAAAAATCATCATATATTTATAATATCTTCATGTATAATTACCAAAAGTTGAAATGCAAAGGTATTCTCTTCAACAGTGATAGTTATGTGCATAGCCCCATGGTATTAAGCAGTGATTTTCTTAAATGAGCTATTTAAATGCTGTTACTAATAATAATTTTTCAAGGGGCTGGAGAGGTGGCTCAGGGGTTAAGCCTCTGCCTTGCAGGCGGAAGGTCCTGAGTTCGGATCCCAGATCCCATGAATAGACGCCAGGCGGAAGCAGGGGCAGCCCGGGGCAGAGTAAACAAGGAGGAGGTGGAGGCGGTCCATGGTGGTTCCTGAATTCGTCCGTGGTTCTACACACACACAGACACACACACACACACACACACATACACACACGCGCGCGCACACATACATACATACACACGCACAACTGAATAAATAATAATAAAAAATAATAATTTTTCAAATGTATACAGCATTCATATGTGTGGATGTGAATGCATATAGGTGAGCATACATATGCATGGAGGCCAGAGGTCAATGTCAGGTGTCTTCCGCTATTGCTCTTCACCTTATTTTTCTGAGACAGTGTCTCTCACTGAACCTGGAGCTTACCCAGCAAGCCTCTAAGAGCCATGCCCAGCTTTTTACATGGAGACTTCGAAATCGGGTCCCCTTGCTTTCATAGTAGGCACTTTGCCTATTGAGCATCAGTCTTCAAATACTTAAGCAAATGAAAAGAAACTGGTGTGAAAGAACTTTGTATTGCATGATTTCATTAATATGACCCTGAGGAAAAATAAAAATTGTAGAAACAGTAAAAAAGCTCAAAGGACCAGAGTAGAACATACAGGATTTTTATGTCAGTGGAGTGATTCTGCCTGATACTATTATTATGGGCACATGTCGTTAATATTTGTCAAACCTCACAGAGCTGAGGAAGTTTGCTTAGCATGAGTAAGGGCCTGAGTTCAATCCTCAAAACTACAAAAACAAACTACAAAATGTTCAGTACCGAAAAGGAACCTTAGGGTAAAATATGAAGTTTAGTTCATAGTTCTATATCAATATTGTTACATCAGTTTCAACAATGTACACTAATGTAAGTCTTTGGGAACAAGAGAACTTGTACAGGAAGGAGATCCATGGGACTTACTCTATTCTCTGCTGAAATTTTCTATAAAAGTAAAACTCCAAAAATTAAAATTCATTGCATTTTAAAAATAAAAATGGCTTTTCCCCCCAGGCATCTAAAAGCTGAAATAACTCAACAGCATATCCATACAATGTGAAACAATTTCAGGAAGAAAATCAGTGATATCCAGGTAGAAGTAAAGATCTATGCAAAAGACTGATAGGAACAGGAACAACAGGGTTAAAAACTTCTCTTGGTACATCTCAGTCTTAGCTAAAGACATTACTTCTTACCTTATTTAGCTCTGTGTTGTGAGTGTTTTTATTATGTTCAATGTTGCTTTTGCATTGTAGGAAGTATTTAGATCCTACAGAACTTTCAATGTGCTTCTTGTCTGAAACAACAGACTGTGTGGCTTCTCCCTGCTCGGGACCTAGTGGCACAGTCAGGGAGGCTGTGTCACTGCTGGCTAAAGTGAATCCAATCAGCGATGTGTCGCACTGCCCAAAGTCCCACTCCCACCTTATCACCCTTTTACCAAGCAAGATATTCCTGCGGCAGTCACACTGTCCTCAGCTTTTCCCTGTCCTTTTTTTCTGATGTTTCCTTTGGATTCTTTTCCCTTGGGCTGTGTTCTGCCCTTGGGACACTTGTTTGCCCACAAGCCTCAACCACTACTTAGTGCTGCCGTGCAGGTGGACAGCAGAATCAGGAATGACAAGTATAAAATTTGCCACTAGGTGTCACCACTGCACAGTTGATTTGAAGAAAGAGTCCAAATAGGTCATCTTAACGGAAGGAAATTCTTCCTTATTTTCAGCCTTTTGGAATGAAATTAGCAGTTTTTAGGTAGGTGTCGAGGGCTCTCTGGATTCATTTCATACAGTTTCAGCATGAAGATGCAGTGCCAGAAATACATGTGTAGAATGGTAGGGGTGGGGCAGGGCTCTTCAAAATGATTTCTCACTTTAAACCCATTTTTTTAAATGAGCCTTACATTGATCCTGGGAAAGGTATACAAAGTCAATTTTATGTCACCTTAGTTGTACCCATATCCAAGAAATATGTATCTGATCTTAAATCCTACCAACACAGTTTCCTTACAAAAAGACCCCTCCAGTAGAACTACCTTGAGAAGGGACACTTTTAGATATAGAACCCAAAGCTTCAATGCCATTTCTACCACTGTCACATGCTCAGAACTTTGTCCCCCTGCACCACCTCTCTGTCACTGCCTATCCCTCAATGTCTCCTGTGAACTGTGAGAGGAAAATTCAAGAGGGTGGCTTTAAAAGTAAAGGTTATGAAGGAAACTGCCACCAGTGGCTGGTGGAAGGTCTAGACTGGCTAGGAAGGACACTGGAAGGTGAGTCTATACCTTGGGCACCTGTGGGTATTAGCCAGACCTTGGAATAAAAATAGGATAGCTTGTGTGATAGCTCCACGTTCAGGTGGCAACTGTGGTCACAGATCAGATGTATACTGACAACAAAGCCAACTTTAGTTTAGCATAACCAGCGTAGATGGAGTGTCACAAGTGTTGAATAACCTAGGGCCATAGGCTTTATGTGGTATTGCAGGTGTTCCGGCTCAGGAAGAAGCACCCACCTGTGGGATCTCAAGAAAGTAGGTCTAAACCGGCTCACCTGGGTGGCTCAGTTCTAGGATCTGTGTGATTAGTCACTGTGTACAGATCCCTACTCTGTCAGCACCCACCTGGATAGCCCTGAAGTCACCCAACCTCCCTCTCTGCTGCCCTCACTGTTTTCCTGTGTAGGAAGATCTGCTCTGAAATCTAAGGCTTAAAATTAATGTAATAGGACCTTGGTCTCGAGGCTTTAAACCAACAATAACCCAGAAAACAGCTTTCCAAAGTTACCCCACATATCAGCGTTTTGCATGTCAAACAGTCAAGATTTGATTGTGACCATGCCTAGCTCACCCTATATTCCACTCTCCCCTAACACAATTGGTTCCTCCATTTTTCCTTTTTCATATCAGGGTCTTGCCCCCTTCCTTATCCACCCACTGGACTTGTCTTCACTTTCTTCAGATCCAGTGAAAATCGCCTCAGGGAACATCCACTAACCACCCTCATGCCCCTTTCCTGTCTCTGTCTTCTCTGTAGTTTTTCTTAACAAATACTTCATTCTCTAGATAAACCAGAGAGCCAGTCCCCACCTGAGAGAGATCTGGGATTTCTAACCAGTCCCACTTGCCCTGGAAACTACTAAAAGACCCAGAAGACAATGACATCATCCTAGCCACTCCTCCAGCATCTGAAGGGTGTCTAGATGGTGGACAGCTCTCCTCAGGTTGGAGAAAGCCAGCTGTAAGCTTCAGTTCTCCCTCCATTGACCTACTAATCATAATAGCCCTTTATCCTCTGGCCCCTTAGTTGCACCCTGGGTCTGACTGCTCAGTGGGAATCCAGCTGACTGGGTAGCAGAAATGAACCCCATGGTTTGAGTGCCAACTCTGAAATAAGGTGCCTATAGGCAAATCCTGTCAGAACAACCAGTCTCTGCATGACTTAGATCAGTGCCATAGGCCTCATTTCTTTCATCTGCAGATGGGACCGTTCTACTGCATGCATCACAGGTAGCTGAAAGGTGGAAGATTCTGTACAGGTTAAAGGGCTCAAGTCAATCAGTCCATATTTCCCCCCCCCAGCCTTCATAGAGCTGAGATTTGGTGCCTGATGGGGCTAAGGATTCCCAAGTAGAACCAGTGAAACAGGTCTACATGGGAACAGGTCCCACGCAGAACTCACCAGCATTTCAGCCTAGTCCTTGCAACTCATGGAATAGGTTTTCTCATTATCTTCAGTCCTAGATATTATATTTGTCTTCTGCTGTTTGGACAACTTCTACAGAGAGAACAATGACAGAGTTAAGATAAGGGAAACACTTTGACAGGTTTGAAAGAAATGGACACAATTGTCCTGATTTGGCATGAAGTGCTTCTGGAGCAGAGATGAGTAGATACAGTGAAGGGTACCAACTGTCATGTGCTGGGAAGGTGGGAATATGAGGCCACTGTCCTGATTTTCTCCCTGGACTCTGTGAGGAGAGCAAGGCTGCTCAAGTCCACTCTTGCTACCATTTCAAAGATTCTTATCTTGGAGGTAGTGGGTGTTTGGGGATTACTCCACAGGGAGTCATACTTTATCTTTTCTAACTTCATGGAAATCCAGGTGTCCCTCTTGAGACCTGAACTGGCTTGTGAGACCATAAGAAGTCCAAATCAGCCTAAACAGACACCTTAGCCAAACTTATCACACCAGAACAGGGTAAGATTCCCAATAGAGCTAAAGAGGGACTGTGCCCACAAGGTGGACAGGGCATATAGTCCATGCCCTTGTACACATTCTCATACATTGTTTTCTGTAAGATCCAAATAGCCATCCTTTGTTCTGATGCATGCATATGTAACCTCTTCATGGCTGCTTCATAGTTGGCCCGTTCCCATAGCAACACTAGGTATGTGTTTCAAAGAAATACAGTAGTGCCCTTTTAGCAACTCTCGTATGGCAGTAAGACCTCAGTTGGGTAAAAGAAGACTAGGAGCTGATGAAGACCGGTGCCTTGCTGAGCCTGGGGAGAACAGCCTGAGAGCAGCTGGTGGGCTACTATAGTCACTGGAGCATAAGGCTTAGGATGGTGGAGTATCCTCACAGAGTCCACAGAAGTTGCTGGAGAAGGTTGACTTGAGCAATAGTGTGGCATTCTTCACTCACAGTCGACTTCAGTCTCAGAAATGAGGAAGGGAGTCCATGATATTGCCTGGGGTAATCTCACGAAGAACTAAAGGGCAACTGATGGGGGCAGGAGTGGAAAAGCCAGGAAGAGAGTAGTCAGACTTCAGTACTCATGCAGTGCTTCCACAATTGTAGATAAAGAACCCTTTGGGCTCTACTGTTTTGATTTGACTCACTCTGAGGCTCTGTTGATAAATTCCACACTCTACTTTCTTCTGGGAAAAACAAATGGAGCTCCACAACCCGTGAAGAGTAGCCCTGCCTTCACTGGAAGGTACTACAAGGTCTCTCACCTTAGGCTGACACTTAGGAACCACACTATACCTATGTAGTCGCAGTGTCCCACTTACAACAAATTAATGGGCAAGTCCCAACTGATTTTGAGACACTACTCTGCCATGGAAATGTAGACCCAGCCCTGAGCTGCACCCGCAATGTCATGCTGATAACCTTGAGCACAAACATTTGATTAAGAAAAAAATTTAAAACGAATGTTTACTCCTTCTGAAGATACATGTTAAATGACAGACGGTTCTTAAGTCATAAGTTGTCATGGACAGGGAGATGTGAGGAGGCAACAATTCAGATGACAGAAAGCAGGTGGTCCAGGAAGCCCAAAATGCTGAATTCTAGCCAGAGCATTGAAAGCTCAGAAACAATACAATCTACCTCTATAATCCCCCAAAACTGACAGCCCCAGGCTCCACTAGAGATTGTCAAGTGTTTTAAACACAAGACAATGGTGAAAAATGTTTTCAGAAGCAAAAAGTCCCCAGATTCCTGCCATGACAAAAGAATGTTCTCTTCCCTCTGGAGAAACTAGAACTTCATCCTCCTGTAAGGGTTAGAGGTTTGCAGGCTGGCAAAGAAGGCTTCATTGTGGGAAGAGATCCACACCAAAATAAATTCTAGAGGACATCTATTTGTGACAAGACACCCAAGTTTCAACACTCAGCACAATGATGCTTATTCTTCTTCACAGAGATGATCTTATCACATCACTGTCAAACAGGGATCTAAGAGCTTTGTAACACCCTGGAAACACCATGGTCCCATCTTTGTGAAGTTAAAGAATCTGGTATGTTCTGTTCTGCTGAGCCATGCCCAGTCCTAGGCTTGCCATCAGGAATCCAGATGATTAAAAGCTGAGCACTTTAATCTGAAAGATACTAGGACTGGACTTTGTACCCCAGTTAATCCTGTAACTAGGGAAATAGTATGTAAAACCTTGAATGGTCATATAGGATCAAAGCAGTCTCCAAACACTTGAGACTCTTTAAAGTGAAGGGTCTTACTCCTAAGGATTTTCATCTCAGGAATTCCCTACATGGGAAGCCAACAACCACATCCCAAACTTGTCTTCCATGATAGGTTTTCAGAGAGCAGCCAGTAGTCCCCCCCTCCTAGGGAGAGCCAAGGGAGATGTGTTCATTCTTCTACAGCAACATATGCTAATTTCATGGCCAGCCCCAGGCTTGAGCAGAGGCTGATGTCAGAATTACAACAGTCAGGCCAGGACTTCATTTAGAACCCACAAACAACTGGATCGTACTCTTTTTTCAGTTGTCTCTCTGTCCCCTGCTTCCAAAATCCTCTGTGCACCCCACCTACACATCCACTATAATTGTTAACCTCTGGGACCCTCCCTCCTCCCATCAACATCATGTTCAAAGTTCTGTGGGCTACCTAGGAACTCCACAGAGACCAGGGGCAAATGGATGTGTCATCAGACAATCCACCCCCAAATCTCACTAAGGATGAACACCTGCCCTTTGCAAACTGCTTTCACATTCTTCGGTGACTGTTGGCATGGAAGCTTTTTTGAAATATCTGGAAACCTTTGGAGGCTCTGTTCTGTATCCATACTGTGTGATTAGGTGAGACTTTTTGATTTGGAGGGCTGGGGTAGATGATTCCCCCTCATATGCAGTATTTCAAGGTCAGGATGGACCAGAGACCAGACAACTTTTCAAAAGCGAAAGGAGAAAACATTGTGAGCAGGAGTGAACCAGGACTAAGGAGCTGAGATCTGGGCTATCATCCTCACATAAGAGCAATGTGGCCCTTTCCTCCAATGGCATCTTGTTCCTCTATAGTCCTGGACTCACTACTTACCTCTGCAGGTGGCCACAGTGGGGCCTTGGCAGTCCCTCTTCTCCTTGCCCCCATGAAGGGCCATCATAACTCAGCTTTCTTCCCAGCTCTTATGCCACAGAATAATTTGCCCCAGTTTGTAGCAGGGACACTTCAGAATTAGCCTTGCTCACACCCTGGCCCAGGTCTCCAGAAATTATGCCAATGCGAAGAATTGTAATCCTGGACCACTGGCCACTGTTCCCAGTTGGCCTTAGCAAAGAGAACTTTTAGGAGCTCTTCCTCACAGTAGAGCAGATTCTGTCTGGACTACTAGTGTATACCTGCACCAGCCCCAGCGAATGCCCCCAGGGTTCTGGAATGTCTGATTGGAATTAGCCTAGAGTTTCTAAGAATTTGTCAGGGAAGATGGACTCTGCCTGTATACAGAATGACTCCACATCTACCTCTAGGCAATATTTCTAGAGAAATCAGGTTGATCATGACTTGCCTTAGATATCAGTTTAATTTGGGCAGGCTACAGCTCTACCTGGCACAGTAGTGTGACTTGAAAAGGTACCCGTGCAAGCCAAAAAGCCGAGGTACATGAACTGAAATCAATGAAAGGAATTCATTGCCTCACATACCAAGGCATCCAAGAGTAGACTGTCCACAGGAGCTGGCTAAATCCAGTAGCTTTGAGGTCATCAGAGAGTTCCTTCTTCCTCTCCTTTCAACCTCATTTCCCAATTGTGCCTCCCTCTAAAATGTCTGAGCTTCTGTCCACTAATGGCTAGGAGATATGATATGGCAGCACAACTGCATACCCTCCATCTTGCAAACACAACAGTAAAACTGTTTTTCCCTGAGCTAGAAGCAAACTTGTGAGATGAGTCTAATTTGGACATGTCTGGTTCATGGGAAAAGACAGGGTGCCAGTGATTTAAGACTTGAAGAACCTCACTTGGGGGAAGGGCAGTTCAAGGAGGCATACTGGCTAAGCCAACTCTGGTTAGGGGGCACATAAGTGCCAAGGAAAGACTAGTATGGAAAAGCCCTGACTACCCACAAACCACTTCCAGAAGGGTAGAGGGCAGAGTAGCAGCCTCCCCACAGACCACAGCACCAACTCACAGTCGGACTTTTATTAGGAAATTGCCCTCCACACGCACACTACGAAGTTCTGTGGGTCCATCGTGTTTCCTGAGGAAGGAGGGTCACAGTATCAAAGCATTAGGGTCCTGGGCAGTTCAGCCAATCAGTCTGGGCAACTGCTTGGAACTAACCATAGCCAGCACTCTATCACAGCAACATGACAGCCATAAGAACTGCCACAAACGCAACACAAGAAACACACCAGAGCACACATGTCTGCGCTATACTTAAATAATAATAAATATGGAATTCCACTTGCTGTTTGTTATTGGCCTGAAACAAAGAAACCCAAAAATAAAAAGAAACCCAGAACATCTTTCTCTCTGCTGGACCAAGGGAGGAAAAACCCCCAAATTATCAAAATCTCTCAGTTACAAAATACTTTTTTAAAAAATCCCATTATTAAAAGAATAAATAACAAAATATATAAAAAATAACTCAGCTGCATCAAAATTATAACTAGAAGTTATATCAACATTTTTGTGGCCTATCTTCTAGTCAAATAGTTGTTTTAGCTTTACTTTACTTAGTTCATTCTTATGGTGTCCTAGTATGTGGTCTAGTTGAAATAGTATAAAATTAATAAATAAAAAAAATAAATAGCAAACATTAACATAAAAGGGGTAAATATAAATACTTACATCCTGTCAAAATTAAATAATTTACAGAATAATTAAACTAACTATCTTCAGCGTCTTCCAGGAAGTGCAGTTTCTCTACTTTTAAATACTAATTTGGAATTGCAGTCACTCTATTTACATGGTAGGAATGCTGTGTTTTTAACACATTAAATTAAAATTTACCTTTTTCACATCTTGAATGAATTTAATGGGAAGTGAAACCTTAGTGGTTTCCCATTACAAATATACCCCTGACCTTGTTATCCCTACCTCAATCACCTTGAATATAGTGATTAAGCCAACCCAGGTAAGGTAGCTGAGTTAAGGCCTAGATAGAGGTACAGAGACAGAGACCAGGCCCAGTGGGCTTGGAACCCAGACCAGGTGTCTAGAAACTGTGGCTAGGTGGAAGCAGGTCAACAGAGCTTCCAGGCATCTGTCGCCCAAGCAAAAAACTATTTTTCGGGGCTTCCAGGTTGGAAAAAAAAAAAAAAAGCCTTCGGCTGACTGACTGCAGTGCTTGTCAGCTACATAGATTTCCACCTGAAAGGCCCGTTCCTAAATTCATCTCTGGAGAATGCAGTGAACCTTCAACAGAAACCTGAATAAATGAAAACAGAAAACCTACTTGCACATGAGTCTTACTAAGCAGTCATGCCCTCCAGCTAAGATAACACTCACCCAGCCCACAGCTGCCCTCCCAGCCTCTACAGACAATGGAATACTGTGGCTGCAAACTCCAAAACTTCCCTGAGAACCTTGTCCATGAGCTTCCACTGGAGACTTTGAGCTGCTCTTCAGATTTCTTTCAGAAAACAAAAATAAATCACTTTGTAATACTTCATTGTCCCCAGGCACTCATATGGGGAGGTCTTCACACCCAGGTCTCCTGGGCTACTGTAGGAGACACTGATTTCCAGGTAAACTGCCTGAGGTTGCACTCAGGCTACAATGTAGAAGTATCTGTGAGTGAGGGGTCCCCGTCGTGAAGAAAGGGTGCAGCCTAGACCTGGATGCCCCTCACAGCTTGCTTGATGGTTTCCAGGAGGCCCTTGTTCTCTGGGTTCTGGTAGCAGTCCTCATTGGAGTACATGTCCGTGAGGGTGTTCACATAGGCATCAAAATTCTGTTCACATATTGGCTCCTGGAAAACAGAACCAAGTTAGCAGGTCCTATCTATCTACCCAGTGGGCCCATGTGACAGAAACCAGGAGCAAAGCCTCAACCCCAGGCCAACAGGGCAGTAGGGCAACCCCTCCAGCTAAAAACCACATGTGTTTCTGTCTGTAGAGACCTTAGCAACAGACTCACCACTGCTGGAACTCTATTTGACTCCAATTCATAAATTACTCAAGAGGACTAGTGCCACAGTCAACAACTACCCCGACAGAGCACAGAAAACCCCACTAAGGACATAGGACCTATCCCAGGGGACCCTTCCCTCAGGACCCAGAGGTAGAGAAATAAAGGGTACCCATTCTCCCTGCCATCTGAAAAGTTCTTAGGGCAGTTGCCACTTCAACTATGATGCCCATGGGTCCAGTGTTGCCTACCATGTGTGGAAGGCGGATATTGGCAAGACTTCGCATGAGGGCCTGGCTTAGCCCAGACAACTCCAGAAACAGGGCTTCATTCTGCTCCTCAATGAGCTTGTTCTCCTCCTCGATGTTCTTCAGGTTCTTCTCCATGGAAGAGATCTACACCAGAGACATGAACAGTGCTACCTTACCCTTGGCTTGTCCCAGTGTCCCACACGGGCCATCCCTCATGACTCTCTGGGAGACAACAGAGTCCAGGAATGGGAAAGAGGCTTGACCTTACTCCATGTAGGATACCCTACCCAGAGAAAGAGTTGGTAGCACCCTGAGCCCTGAATAAAAGAGAACCTGACGTATATAGACCTTGATCTCACCCAGAAATATGGCTATGTGACAGTGGAGATTAGCATGAAGCCCCATCCTTCCTGTTGTCACTACAGATGGTCCTGGGGGACACCACACCAAGATGTACAGGACATAGTAAAAGTCCTTCTTGACTTCTTAATCAATGCTATTTTTATTCAGACTCTTGAGTAGGCAATGCCTCTGCCCACAAAGAAACAAGACCTGTGGAGTGGAGCCATGACTGCCGTCTCCAAAAAGGTTCTTACTGTCTTCTTTTTTGTCCACTCTGCCCTTGATGAACTCGGGCAATATTTCCTGTCCCTTTGCCTCTGTAGACACTAGGGCCACTCCTTCCGTTACACCAGTTCTGTTCTGGCCCCCCACTGAGCTGCTGTGGAGTAGAGCGGCAGCCCTATCATCAAAAACAGCAGTGCTTACCAAAGCTCACAATGAAGACTCTCTTCTCAGGAGAGGTAAATCCTGAACAAGGGAATGAAGACCTGTCTACATTAGCCAGACTCTACTGAGAAGAGCCAGGAGCAAAGAGAAGAGCAGGTTCTCTTCCCATGCACCAGCTTGTGGAAATGCCAGGCCTGGTAGAAATGGGACAGACAAAGTGCCAGTGCTAATGAGTCTAGAAACATGAGTGGGACCACCAGTATTTACAGGACCTGAGCACTAATGCACTGACCAAACCAATGGAACTAACCCAGAAGGATGGACCCTAAGAGTGAGACTCTGTATGACAGATGCAGATGCAGGTGTCAACTTAAAGATTGAGGATTTGAGTTCTGGACACATTTGTAGAGAATTGATAGTTGAGTTAAGCCCAGAAAACCTGAAGAAGAGGCCCAGTCCATGGTGGGTGGGTCGAGTCCCTGAGCAGGTGAATAAAATAGAGGTAACGGGTTGTACACTTGGCCAGACATGCTGGTCTGGCAAGTAAGGATTGTTCCTCTCAGCTATTAGGTGGATATGGCGTGGTCAGTTTCCTTGGCCCTTGGGTGATGGTGCATTCTGCTAAGCTGGAATAAGAACTGTAACAGGACAATCATAAGCAAATAAGCCCTTTGTTCCCTTTATCAGCAACTACGCAGGTAAACTGCAACAGACTCCATTATGCAGCATGTGGCCAGCAGACCAGCAAACTGTGTAATATGTGCTGAGCAACAAGCTCAACTTCAATGGCATTGATAGAAGCAGCAGTCCACAAGGTGACAGATAAGACCCAGATGGGACAGTGCTACCCACCTGGGACTGCAGTTGCACCATGGCAGCTTCCATCTCCGAATTGGACTCATTAAGGTCTCGAATCTCCTGATTCAACTGCTTGATCTCCTCATCATTCTCCAGTACTGCCAGAAAGAAAACAGCTGTGGCTCCAACAGTCTGCTTTGAAAGCAGAAGGGGAGGTCTCTGTGTGGCAGAAACCCTCCCACCAAACCTTGAGCTCTTCTTTTGGGCATGGATGCTGGGTATTCTTGCAAACTGTGAGAACAGCATTGTGCTTCACTTTAGACCCAAAAGGAGGCCCGGGTTTTTTCATGTGCATTAACTACTGTGACCAAAGGGAAGTGTATTCAGACGATGAGATGGAATGGCACTGTCCACAAACTCCTACATATGGCTTCTAGTCCTTCCAGTGGACTTCAACTCCAGCAGTCACCAAACCTCAGGTCAGAGCCAGCAAGATCATCAAGTAAAACCAGGCGTCCCAGACCCAGTCCACTCAGAGGAAGAACTGTTTATATCATAGCTCATTCCCAGAGAGACTCAGTCTCCCATCCCCCTCCCCATAGTACAGAGAAGGGGAGAAGGGAGCTAGTAGGGACACTGAGAAGGGCATCCTTACCATCACTTGTCTTGAACTTTGGGCTGAGAACTTCATCCCCTGAGAGTTTTCCCTTCTTTGCAGCAAAAGTTGCTCTGGGACAGCCAGACAAACTGAAAGCAGAAGTCACATATCACTGACAAGTCTAGGGCAGGTCCAGGATCCCACTACACCAGGACTAGTCCAAGCACATTCCATCTAACTCAGAGGACTCTTCAGATCTCCCTATCACAGCACACCTTCTTTTCAGTTGTCTGCCCTTGTGGGGAATAAGAGCCTGCAGTTTAGGCGAGAGGCTCAGAAAGGTGCCTCCTCAGAGCCTATCTTGTCTGTCATAGCTATGGCTGGACACAGATCTTAAAGGAACCAGAGCATTGCTGTTCCTAGGTGTTGTTCCCGTAGGAGTCTGAGGCCTGTAGGTCTACTGGCTGGCATTTTGCAGCACTGAACTCCCAGTAGGATCCTCTTAGCCAATCCCACTTGAGAGATCCTCCAGGATATGGTTGTACTCACAAGTGATCCTCAGATATTCAAACAGAAAAATAAATTAAAACATATGGATTAAAACCATATTACTTCATGTTTTTTGTGGAGACTTCACCTATATCATAAAGAAGGATGGGGGCAAAATGAGATATACACAAAGTCTACCTGCCCTGCCCGTATAGCCCAGGCTCCTATAGCCTCCTCTCTGGCCTTCCTGTCTTGTGGTCTGCATCCTGTGGCCCATCTAAGCTACTCAAGACTTCCCACTCCCCAGCTTTTTCTGTGCTTCCAGCCAGTTCCTTCAGTCCCAAAGGTAACAGGAAAGATCTGACTGACAACTTTCTGCCTTCTCACCTGTTTCCCTGCCACCATACCTAGTATAAGGGCTAGGCCCTTTGTAGCTCTAGAACTGGGAGAACTTGTCCCCCAGAGAGCCTAATACCTAATACCCTGTTGTTTTCCCCTGAGTCCTAGCCACCATTCACAATCAAGGTAACTCTCTCATTTGCTTATAATATGTACCCTAACCTACCCTGCCCAAAACATATTCAAAAGGGCAAAGGATAGTTGCCTTTTGTTCTTTTCTCTATTTCTAGCCTTGGTACTGGTTGATGCTTAGTAAATAAGTTTTCATTACATAATCTTATAGTAGAGAAAGAAAGAAGGGAGGGTAGGAAGAAAGGAGAGGAGGGAAGAAAAGGAAGGGCAGAAATAAGAAGGGACTAGACATTGGCATTAGATCTAAACCTAAAATTCTAGACAAGACCAGCCAATAACCCTGTGCCCCTTTGACCATCACTGTGCTGCTAGATAAAGAGGAAGAGAGGGGGCTGGTAGCGTAAGCCCTGGGGAAGGTATTCAGCACAGGTGGGAATATTAGCACTGCCCAGGCAGGAAAAATATCTGGTTACCAGGTCCCTTGTAAAGTAGGTTAGGGTCTCTGCCCAGAGTTAAAAAAAAAAAAATAGGCCTCAATGGAATAGACAGGGCGTAAGAGACACACTTTTCCTGAGAAGTCAGCAGCCTTTAGGAAAGGGTGAGCACAGTAGTGTTCTCACACATGACCTCTATGTCCAGCATAATACTGCTAAAAGGACAATAAACATTAGGATGTGGATACAGCAGGATATGGAGAAGAGGTGCTTATGAGAACAGATACATGCTGGAAACAAATACCACCTGCACCAATAGCCTCCGGGCCTCCCTCATTGACTACCCACTTGGGCCTTGCTTTCCATTACGGAGCTGTTGGTCCCACTGGTTCCTGACTTGCTCCCACCCTCAGAGGTCCGTCTCACCCCAGAGCTAGGTCCCTGCTTGCTGACACATGGGTCAGGTACCTCCGGTGAGTGAGGAAGCTACCGTTGGCGTGGCCAGAGCCGTCGCAGCCAGGAGTGGGACAAGTGGGGCCCTCATTCTTCAGTGACTTCCAGGAGAAAGATGAACCGTTGAGGGTGCCCTCTTTCTGCCTCCGGGCAGCCAGGGGGCAGCCAGATGCGCTCCTGTGAGAGGCGTACTTGCCGCTGATGTGGCCAAGCCCCACGCAGCCTGGAACTGGGCACCTGAACACAAAAAGGCTAAGGTGACCACAGAGGCCCAGGTGGAAGGAGCTAGAAACTGCCAAACCAAGCTCCAGAAACATAGCATTGTGTATAGAGGGCTCCTCAACAGGGTAAAGCCAGCCAGGTCCAATAGCTTACTCTCCACATGCTATCACTTTCCCTTGTGGCTTCTCAGCCCCAGAATAGCAGGGACTGCAGATCAAGAGGCTGGCAGCGACCCTGAGCCAGGCAGCTCAGGGACAGCAGGGTCTGAGGCTGGCCAAAAGCAATGCTTCCTTTGTTCCAGTTATTCAAGGACAGGGACAGAAGTCCTTGGGGTGGTAATACAGACGAGCATTGGACAACACTCCAGGCACAGTGTGTGGAGGACCAACCTGGACCAGTGAGATCCGGGATGAACTCAGATCTGGTCATCTGAACGAACAGCCCCTTTCCTCTCCCCTCCTTCTTGCCCATCTGGACCATCCATACAGCATAGGCTGTCCAAGGACCAACACAAGGTGGTCTCAGCCTCCAGTCCAGAATTGGGGCACACGGGGAGTCTTCACAGGAGGCTTTAGGAAGATCACATTCAGTGTCCATCTCTTTAAACTTGAATACAAACAACTGTAAGGCTTGAGACAGCTGGGTTGACCAGAGACAACTTAAAGCATAAAGACTCGAATGGGACAAAACCTCCACTGATTCCCTGTATCATGAGCTAAAATGGCCACCTGAAAAAGACTTTTCAGTCACTCTAGATAGCAAACCTGAATTCTTCTTACCCACTTCCAAAGCTCCAAATCTCCTTTCCAAGAGAAGCTGGTGATGTACATGCGAATCTTATCAGTGAGTAGGATTTAGAAGTGGTTCTTCTCTCTTAACACTGGCGTCAAATCTCAAAACTATCAGTGGCATCATGTTGCGACAGACATAGGCTATGACTCCATGGGATTACATGCTCCTTAGGGAAGCCCATGTTTCCTACACTGCATTATGGAGCTTGAGAGCCAGAGATACAGTGAAATGAGACATGGAGCCAGGTAATAGGGACTAGAAATGCATTTCACATGCCAGATGCCAAGTAACCAGAGCAGCAGAACCTCAGGGTCCGTGAGCAGAGTGAGGAAAACATCAGCATCTGACCCCCACTCTTGAACCCCTGTGCTATGATCACAAAATACTGACAATTTAGTCAAACAGTGCTAATGTAAGATATTAATAATGGAGATTCTCCCCCCCAAAAAATGCTGCAAGTCCACAATTATGCCTGCTAACAAAATTCCATCATTAGGCGGGATCTAGTGCATCTATTAAAGCTTCTGCTTCAATCTGCACTTGTTTAAAGATGCTGATCAATTATGAATATGGTAAAAGTTTATGACTCAGGGTGGCCCTGTGAAACAGAATGCTAGCAGATACTCACCCTCCTGCCCTAGAGCTATTAGTGACTTTATCCACCCTATAAATACTGGTTAGTTTCTACAAGTCAATGTGTCCTCATAGTTATAGAACTCTTGTTTTTTAAAAAGCAAAGTTGAAAACACATTAGAAAGAGGAAACCCGTTTTCCAAGTTAATTTGAAAAAAAATGCTGACTCTGATCTTACTCATTTGCAAATGGAACACAATTCATTTACAACAGCCCACCTAGCATGATACTTATTAAATCCATAAAGGCATCGCATCTATATGATTCTGAGTAAATTCCTGAATTCCAAGGAGGAAAAAGAATACTTTTTTCCAAATAAAAATTTACATTTATTTATTTTTACTATGTGCGTGTGTGTGTGTGTGTGTGTGTGTGTGTGTGTGTGTGCACGCGCGCGCGCATGCGCGTGTGTGTACATGGTGCTCACAATCCACTATACATCTGTAAGTCAGAGGACAACTTTCAAGAGTCAATTCTCTCCTGGCCCCATATAGTCTCCTGGGATTGAACTAAGGTTGTCAGACTTGTCTACAAATACCTTTACCAGCTAAGCCATTTCATGGGTCCCACACCAAGATTTATTGAGTACCATATCAGCTACCACATAGGTTTGTATTGTTAACATTCATTGCAGCTTTGTTGTTAAAAAAAAAAAAAACTTTATTAGACCACACAGCTAGGTAGAGCCAATTCCTTCTGAAGGATGTGATGCTTGTTTGGCCCTTCCTCTATGACCAAGTGGATTTTGAGCACAGCTGGAACAAGCTCTAAAGAGGAATGAGAATTTTGGGCCAAGTTTTTCCTAAGTGTCTGGCTGCTGTTGGCCCAGCAAGTGAGATAGTCTAGGAAGGCCTGCTTCTTGAGAGCCCACTGGACCCTGCCCTATCCTTAGCCTCACTCCTGATCACCCAGAAAGTCAGTGCCATCATTTCCACTATTCACCTGATGTAGGATCCTTTGTTCATTTCTCTGGGTGGCAGTTCTGAAACTCCCTAGTCTAAGTAGATTGGCCTGTGGGCCAACTGCCCCATTTGAGTTTGTGACACAATGTGGTTCCATCTTGCAAGTGGGTATTTCAGGGATTAGCTTCCTGTGAGCAAAATAATCTTACGATGATATAATTCCCCACCAAGAAGGTCACATATAATAAGGACTTACTCATAAGCCCTAGAAAATACATCAGTCCCTACCTTGCCCTAGGAGAAAGAGAGCAGAAGGCTGTCTTTTTGCTTCAGGAACTTGGATCACTCAAGACTAAAAATACAAAAACTTTCCAGATTGCTCAGTGAGATAGAAGACCAGGACACTGTTACAAACTCTTTCTTATTCCCCAAGCAAGTCTTACCTACTAACTGGCTATAGAACATATTGGGGAAAAAACTTATTTTGATGTTTGGGGGGTTAAACCCAATATCTCCCAGGCAGGAAGAAGTGTGACAAAGGCTTATAGGAAACTAGCCCTGAAGTTCCACAGTGATAAGGCTCCAATTGATGAGAAAAAGCTTAAACAGTTTTTTCTAAGCTAATAAGTTCTCTCTTGATCCAAGAAAAGGGAATTATATGACAAAGGAGACGAACAGGCAATTAAGGAAAATTAAGTAGGTGGTAGTTTTTGCTCCCCCATGGATATCTTTGATACCTTTTTAGGAGAGAGAGGAAATATACAGAGATATACAAGGGTTGTACATCAGCTGTCAGATTCTTTACAAGATTTGTATGAATTACAACAATAAAAATAGCTCTATAAAAGAATTTGTCACAGATGTGAAGAACAAGGTAGTAAGAAAGGAGTAGTTCAATATCTTAAGTGACAAGGTACTGGAATGCAAATAAGGCTTTATCAGCTAAATAATAGGGAATGAATGGTTCAACAAGCTTAATCTATTATGTGCATAGAGCACCAAGACCATAGAGAACAAATAAGTCCTAAAGGTAGATATGAAAATTTCCATGGAAGAAAGAAGAATTTAGAAGTTCATATTGACTAAAGCAGAAAGGGTCATAAGATAACATTCCATGGTGAAAGAGACCAGAACTAGGATGGAGCCAAGAAATATCACTATGGTGATCTGAAAGCCCGTACTGTTCTTACTGAACAAGATCTTTTTGTGTATATGGATATATAGCTATTTGAAGCATTGTATAGATACTAAAAGCCACATATCCACTCTGACAACCAAACCACAGTCATCACTTCTTATCCAGGTCAGACTATCAAGCATGGAGATGTATAAAACATGTGCTAAATGTAGACATACCAATTACTGACAACCATAACAAAAGGGACACTTAGAAGACTGGGGAAATGGCTCAGTAGATAAAGTACTTGCCACATAAACATGAAGACCAGAGTTTAGATCCCCATAAAAGACACACCTACACAAAAGACAAGCAGGCATGGTAGCCTATCTGTAATCCCAGTACCCAAGAGGTGAAGACAAGGGATCCCTGGGACAAACTAGCTAAATAGACTAGCAGAATTGGGAGGCTTCAGGTTCAGTGGGATATCCCATATCAGTAAACAAAGTGGAGAGCAATCAAGGAAAACACCAAAATCAACCTCTGGTCTTTGCATACATGCACACAAACTTTCACATGCAGACATATGTGCATTCACAAAAACACAAACATGAGCACACACACACATATACATTAGGGGGGGAGAAAAAGGGAGAAGGGAGAAGAAAAGAAGGCATGTCCTAATTATCAACTTTAAGTTCCTGAAAAAATAGCTTTCTCTGCTCAATAAATTCTTTGCTAGAAGAACTCCTTCCTGAGAAGAAGGAAGTAGAAGAATCTGGCATATCATGGAGAACAGGTGGACTTTGATCCAAATCAAGAAACATGGCACATTATAATGGAGAAACATATGAGGATGGTAAGGCTTTCTTTTTTAAAATTTGCTTATAACGGTGTTTTAAAAGTCAGATGAAAAATACAAATATAAAAGTTCTGACACTGTCCTTTGATTACAGGGCACAAAATGAAGCTTAATGCCTACAAAAAAAAAAAAAACACTATTTTTTGAAAACAGCTCCTCTAACAACTTTTAGGCCATAACTTATAATTTATTCAGCTATGTACAAGGATGAGCTTAGACTAAAATGCTAGGAATACATGTTGACTTTGTTGTATGACCCTTCGTTATCAAGCTATAGAATTTAAACACTGTATTTAATTTGTCTTGTCAGACAAAAGTACAGATTGCAAAGTCTGTGGATTTTCTGAGGCTAACAGGGCAACAGATTACTTAGCTTTCTCCCAAACCCCATCAAATACTTCTGACCTGAACCCAGAGGATAGTTGGCACACATGCCCTGTTTTCAGTTGTGCCCAAACATCAGTGTGCCAGGTTCCAGCACTTCTGTAAAAGTGAAGATTGGCATTGATTAGTTTGGTGATGGGTGGTGATAAAAGTTTGACAGAGTGCTTTGGCTTGCTTTGTTTTGAGTTTTGAGACAAGCTATCATTATATAGCCCAGATCATTTTGCTCTTCCTGGCTCCAACATCTCAACTTCTGGTGTGTGCTTCTGGTGTGTGTAAGCCAGGTGTGTGCTTGCAAGGCATAGCTTTGTTTGTTTGCTATTTAGTTATGTAACATAAGAAAATCTCAGTTTTACAGTATAATGAAGAAGCCAGCATTGGCCAACGTACTTCATCAGCTCAGGGTCTTCCTTGTCATCCTTGGTGGGTGCCACCTTGAGTCCACTCTTCTTGGCACGTGGGCAGCCTGATAAACTGATTTGAAAGAGAAAAACATGCCATCTCAGTCCCAGAACAGCAAATCCCTCACTGTCTGCCCCATGCAACTCCCTCAAGCTCTTTGGAGTGGGAAAGAGGAAAGAAAGAGTCATTCAGTTAGCAGACCCATCATTTATGCTTTCATATAGAGAAAAGTTGACTGAACATGGAGCCTTCAAACAGACCAATGGTTGAGTCAGGAGTGGGAAGCATCTCTGAGAGCCTTGGTGTTTTGATCTTACTACAAAGAGCCATGTGAGCAAGTTATAGAAGCACCAACAATTCAGAATAGATGGTAATGGGTTCTACTGAATGAGTCTTTAAATGTCTTATTTAAAACTTCAGAATTTTTGCTAAGACAGAGACATCACCACCACCACCCTGGCTCTACTCACCTCCGGTGGGACGCATAGTTCCCTGTTATATGGCCAGAGCCATCACAGCCAGGTGTTGGGCACCTGCAGAGGAACATGGGATGATACCAGAGCACATTAAGATAATTTGTCCCTCTAGGCTGAGCCCTTAAATGAGCCCACTACCATTGTAAGCCTAAGTAAGGTACCTAAAATCACTGCCTTAAGCACCTCTTTGTTCCACCAACATGTGCAAAACAGGATCATCTCAGAAGACCAAGAAAAGAACAGAAGAAGGAGCCCAACTCTACACTGGACACTAACATAGAACATTGGGGGCGGCCTGCTGTGTTCACTGCATCCAAAAGAGATCATGGGCTCCCACCTTACCCTTCTTTGGTTCGGTCATGTCTTTTCATCCAAAATACATTTGCGCTTTAGCATTAAGCATGAGTACTCAGAAAGGCATTTATAAGTACTGTCTACAGGGCCTCTGTATACCTGGTCCCTGCTTGACTGATGCAAAACTCAGCCGATTGATTTTATGGGGTGATTGACACCAGCCAAGGATAAATATCAGAGACATAAAATACAAAATCCAGTTTTATACACCCAAAAAATGTTTGATGAACACATTGCATTAGGTAGTATAAATTATATTTTAATACTGCAAGCATGGATTTTCTTCCCAATGAGAAATATGTATACCCCAGCAGGTATTGGGGTGAGGAAGTAGAACTGGCTTGCAAGTGGATCAATTTCTCATAAGATCTGCTATCATGCATCTTGCCCTTCATTGTCGTGTGATCCTGTGGGAGGCAATACACGCTTGGTTTTGACATTGAGGAACTAGCTAGCCAAAATGCAATTCCATGACATCATGGCCCTGGGAGGCCGCTCACTGTCTGTGCACAAGCAGCATCAGACATCACTCCTGTGAAGGACAGAATTTGTGTTTCTGTCACCCAGAGGACTCTCCAGCCTTTCTTTCTATCCCTTCTAGAGTTTTCTTTGGATACCTTCCTGGGCCCCTTACATTATCACACACTAGATGTTTCTCTGGCTCTCAGCCAGCTAACCTAACAAAACTGTCTCCAGCCTTCGTGAGGCCATAGAGTGGAGGAGGACATTACATCACAACCAGGGTGCCCTGCTGTCCAGAAGCCCAAGTCCAGAGAACTAAATAGAGATAGTCATCCCCTCCTTCCAGTGGGCAAAGGCTCATTTGGGAGGCAAGGCTCCTGCTCTTTGTTCCCATGACAGGGAAGCATCCTACAAAACCCAGGTGCAATGCAGACTACTCGGTGGTCAAGGCAACGGTCCCATAGTACCCTCACACCTCTGGGCTGTATAAGGTGCCATGAGTGAGGTAGATATACCCCCAAAGAACTATTGAGTCATGTGTTCTGTAGATCCCACAAAACCAAAAGGTATCTGCTATGTAGGTGACAGTCCTGCATTCTTTGCTAAGACCTCATTTGATAGTGTTAGCAGTTTGCCTAGACCCCATCTCCTCTTTCCCTAGTAATGCTGAAATCTCTGTATTAATCCACCCCTAAGCTGAGTCAATTCTCTGTGCAGAATTTTCCCCACCCCCACCAAGGGAATTTGATCTACCTGAAGGTATGCCAAAGAGATTTAAGGTGACTGCCTTGTACTTCTAAAAGCTATCTCTCAGTCCTCCCTCTCTCTCTTTATTTTTCTTTCTGTAAAACAGGACAGAACTTCCAAGATGTGATTTCATAAATAGAATGTTCTTTGAGATATTATAGAGCCAAGCTCTCTCTCTCTCTCTCTCCCCCCCCATCCTGTTCTTTCATCTAAACTTTTAATATTCACATGTTTCCTGTTTCTGTAAACACTAATTTCTTCACTATATGCCCTTCTTGCCCATCTCTAAGAATGCTTCTCCTCAGCTGCTTGGGTCCCCAGAGACTCCAGTCTTCTTGTTTTCTGTTTTTAAACAAATATAAATATTCTTAACCTTTTTCCTGCTTAACAACCCTTTATTTCATAGAGAAAAAGTAATGTCTACATGCTCAGAGAATTGAGTGCTTCAATATGCTCTTTATGGTGTCAAACACGGGGTTATCCGCAGCAATCAAAGCTGCCTCCATCCCTCCTACCACCTGCTTTTGAGTGCCTGATGGGACAGAAGGAAGAATCCATGCCTAAAGGGTATTTATGCCTTGGTAGCAATCTCTGCCTTCCTCTATGCACATCCCTGAACTGCAAGGGTGTTGCCCACCCTGTCTGTACATGTAAAAATGCACACAGTCCACATCGTGGAGTGGCATCCAGACTCCCACAATGATGAGATGAGTAGTCCAAGGTAACCTTTAACTATATAGAGAATGGAGAGTAAATTCCCTTGGGAATTCATTTACAGAGAACATGCCTGATCATGTCTGCATTTTGCACTGACAGATAGGGAGGCCACAAAAAGAATCCCTTCTGCCCTGCTTGTACATACTGGTGGCCACTCAGACACTTATCGACAGGATAAGGAGCACTGGGGCATCACAGAAAGTGGAAAAGTAGCTGTGCTCATCCCAAGCCCACACTGGAATCTGGAGAGATGAGGAGATGAATCAGGAAGCGTGTTAGACCAAGAACTCCAGAAGCAGTGGGAATACTTCAGTCACTTGCCTATGCAAAATGACTTTTCTCTGATGTACTGATAGAACTTTTGTGCCTTAGGCTTATAGCACTGGTCCTCCCAGAGACTGTTCCCTGAGTAGATAGGCCAACTTTCCTCCTGCTGGCTCTGAGCACTGACCCCGGAGGGCAGAGCCTGGGAAACTTCAGCAAAGCAATAAGAACAATTCACACACATTCAAGTACCCTTTTCTACACACCCACATATGCACACCCACACTCACATACACACCCACTCTCATACCCACACATTGGGGAAAAAAAAGAAAAGGACAGAAAACAGAATTGTACACAAAAATGAGGACAAGAAGAGAGAATGCAAAAAAAAAAAAAAGGCAAGAGAAGAAAAGGGAAGTGCAGGTTCCTGAGACTATAGATAGGACTGAGAATAGACAATGAGATAAGTGAGTAAGTGAGTGTATGAAGTTGAAAGGTATGAACCTGACATTAAGTCCCAGAAAGAAATGGAGCTAATTTGAGTGGACCACAGAGGCAGTTGTGAGAGTGAATATTGGATAACTGTCGTGGCCTAAACCAGCTCAACATCCTTTCTGCCTTTAGTGTTCCAGCTTTGTCCCAGACACACCATTACCAATCAAATCCAGGGAATTTTGGCTTGGATTCAGAGCCCCTACCAAAAAGATCAACTGTTTTGTGAGGAGGTAATAAAAGTGTGGCATCTCCCTTGTCCAAGGTCTCCATTCAGCCCTGGTCCCCAGAACAATATACCCACAGGTTAGAGTCACAGAGATTATAGTGTCAGAGATCAACAGAGCATGAGAACCAAAGACAATGGTAACCCTAACTCCAGCCGGAAGAGAACAGATGCCTGGAAACCTCTTGGTGTTTGCTCCATGCTACTGCAGTATTATCAGGCAAGCTGACCACTGTAGGTGGCTACATGGTCTACACTGCCCATATGTGAAGCCAAAGAGGCTCAGAAGCAGAGAGAGAAGCAGGAAAGAAAGGGCAAGAACAGGGAGGGGGAGGAGGAGAGGCAGAGAAGCCAGAGTGCAAGGAGGAGGGAAGGCAAGGAGCTTTTGCTTGTATCACTCAACAAGAGCCCCAAAGCCTGCAGCTGCTAAGCCATAGCCATTTCTGGGTTGTTCCAGTCTCTAGGGCAGTGGGCAAAGAAGGCTTGGAAAGTCCTATCAGGGTTCTTGGGAGCAGCTGTCAGAAGAGGCAATGCAGGAGCCTATAGCAACTTTGGCTCATCAAAGGGAGAGGGACATTGGTCGGACATCAGGGTGCTCAAAAGCAGGAGTCACAGAAGTATTAGCAGCAGCCAGCCAAGCAGATTCAGTCCTTCCTCAGTCCTGCCCTTCAGCCCTAACCCAGGAGAGCAGTGTCAGCCTGGAATGGTGCCTTAGAGAAGGCTGATTGGTGCGGGCTTCTACAGGGAATCAGCAAAGCAGGAGAACTGCCCTAGAGACAGGCAATTAGGGAGCACAAACATACTTGAGGTCAGCAGAGTGGGCAGCCATGAGGTTTCTGAGGCTCTTGTCAGCAAGAGGGCAACCAGAGAGGCTGAAAGAGAAGAGATTGGATACAGGGTAAGCCACAGAAAGGGAGCAGAGGAGGTGAGGAAGAAGACCCTCCCCCCCAAGCACCGAAGCCAGGTTAGCACAGCACGAACCTGCGGTGAGAGGCATAATTCCCGGTGATGTGGCCACTGCCATCACAGCCAGGGGTAGGACAACTGGACAAAGGAAAAAGATCATCAGAACACAGAACTATGCACACTACAGAGGCCAGTCAGGTGACTGTCCTCAGAGCACGAGGCCTCTTCTCTCAGACGGGAAGTTTCTTCCGTATAACTCGACTCAAGAAGGATAAAGAACTTAAAGTTAGAACGCCCTTCCTTCCCGCTCCAGTCCCTTAAGGTAGCATAGCCTTCTCTGAAGATAAATGAATAGGTCCAGCCACTCTTGAAAGACCCAGTCCCAAGATAAGAGGAAACTAGTGGAGCCCCGCATAAGGAGAAAAGGGGGCCTTCTCCCCTTCTAGGAATGAGCTCTGAGCACAGGGAGAACAGATTGCCAATGGAAAAAGTACCTCCACAGTCCTCTAGGGAACAGGTTGACAATAGAAGTTGATGGAAAGGTCTGTTTATTTCAGCTTTATGAAAAACAACCTATGGAGCAACCTGAAGTCCAGAGACTCCCAAAGCTCAGGGCTTGTCTCCGTGACACCCTCTTGCCTATATCTGTTCAGTTCTCATCCTGCCCTGCTCTGTGGTGGATTATGGACTGGCCAGAAGAGCTTCTTGGCTCTAATTGCTTTGGGAGGATTGTGTTTACATCTAGTTCATTGCAGAGTTGACAGACAACCTGTCACTGGGGACACTGTCTAACCCTAGGGGGTTGCTGAAGGCTGGAATAAGGCCTGTATCCCCAGATTATTGAAATATCTACCAGTCAAAGTAGTACTTACGTGAGCAGCTCCTTCTTTATGTCCTTGGAGAGAAACTTCAGCTTAAAGTTGGCCAAAGTGACTTCTCCTGGGTACTTCCGCTCCTCAAAGTTCTCTTCTGACACTTCCTGGTCATCTGCTTCAGAAGAAGCAAAAGAATGTGCTGCTGGCTCTGACTGCAAAAAACCAGCAAGGAAACGTTTTAACAGCTGGTGAAGAAGTCAGGTGCCCAACCCAATGGGCAAAGGAGAGGGACTCTTCAGCCGGGTCCATGAGGCTTTTCCTGGAGACTCTTGTCTTATTAAGAAGGAAGAAAGATCTAGAACCCCAAACAGAAGATTACCCCCATGCAGTCCTGAAACAGGCTCTAACGCCCTTCTGGTTTCAGCACACCTCAACTAAGTCACCACTGAATGGACACCTGAGTAGAGTGCTCTTTGGAACTGGCATGTGCTCTGTTGTTAGTATTAAAACAGGTTGCTGAAGTGGTGAGCTTGCTAACGGCTTGTGATTACCAAAATGAGATCCTCAGACAAACCACATGATGATTTGACTCTATCAGATACTTTATAAACCCTACTAATTAATCGCTAAGACTCGGGACATTTACTTCCTACTCAGCCTCACGTCATGGCACAGAGAGCCAGGAATAGCTCTTCCACTGAAAGCCAAAGGTTTCATAAGTTTAGAACAGCAGCATCTAGTGGACAAGTATACATTTTATGGTAACACCACCTTGTCATAGGCCCCAGCACATCATTCAAGCTCTAAGAAGATGCAGCCCTCAGATTAGGAGAGCCTGTGAAACTGAAGTCCACAGATCATCTCTCAGAGGCAGTATATAGTGACTGTTATGAGCATCATCACTGAACAAGGCTCAAGGACAGTGGCTTGCTATTATACAAAGCTTCTCAGAGGACACACTTAACCATGTCTTGAGGATAAGAAAGACTCCAGAAAATAGAAGTCCTAGGCACAAGGGACCCAGAGTGCCCAGTGTCAGGAAGGATGCTATCAGAACTGAAGAACCATCAAGCAGGGATAAGTGTGTGTCAGTCGGGAGTTTAAGATAGAAGGAAAGGTATAATAAACACCTGGCCCCAAAGGAATTTTTGCAGAACTGTGCCTAGGACGAAGTGGGAAGAGGAAGAGTTTAGGTGCCACTGGCCACAGCCATTGGTAGAGCAGGGGTAGGCCTCCGTTGAAAGTCCTCAGGCTCTGACGTTGATCCCCACGCAGATGGGACCTCATCCTTGAATGGACAAAGATGCCCCAGGAGCACGTGGGAAGAAGGGAGCAAAGCAGCCTGGTGAAACCAGAGCTAGGGCCAAGAAAGGCTCAGTGAAGGGCAAGACAACAGCTAAGAAGTTACAGCTGGCAGAGCAAGGAAACAATTGGACCTGGGAATAAAGCATGAATGTTAGAAGGTTCTAGACCCAAAGATGAAAGAAAATAGTAGAAATGCTTAACAGAAGACACCTTCCTCCACCAGGGCCCTTTCTCAGTCTAAAAAAGAATCAGTCGTACAGTTCTAGGTGCATTTCTCAGCCCATGACCCCTCTTCTCAGACCTAACACTTGGGGCTCAGGACTGGGCCTGAACCAGGGACCCAATCTATCCCTTTGAAAATGGTGCAATCTTGAGGTCCAACCAAGGATGGCCTGATGATCTGATGAGGTACCTAGTTCATGAGCAAAATGGACTTTTGGGAGGGGAAGTCCAGCTTCCCACCTCCCAATGGTATCTAGTTTTGCTCTCTCCAGAGATTCCCTCTGAAGAAACCTGGTGTAGGAGATGGAAGCTGAGCCCATAGACTTCCCAGACTCTTATTGTGAAGCATCCTCCTGGGGCAGAACAACTCATACGTAAGACCCTACAGATAGGTAGGACCGTCAGAAGGGAAATGCTGCAAGAATGGGACTCTGACACCAGATCATCTCATCTCTCTAGTCATTCCCAGTCTTAGGAATTCAGGTCATTGCTCATCATAGAGATCCAAAGATCAAGGCTCCCAGAGCTTCCTCACTGCTCAGGTCCAAGGAATCAAGCATCAAATACTCCTGTCTGAGCAATAGTTATGTTCCACTGTGATAATTGGTGTTAATGGTCAGCTTGACAGGAGCTAGGTCATCAAGGAGACATGCTTCTGGGCAAACCCATGAGATATTATCTAGAGATTAGGTTAGCCATGCCAATGAGAGGTTATCTTGATCATATTAATTGATGTGGAAGACTGATCCATTGTGGGTGGTACAATTCCCCAGTTGGGTCCCAAATTGCATAAAAAGGGGAAAACTAGCACTCATTTTCTGTTCTCTGCTTCCCGATTGTAGAAACTATGTGATCAACTTCTTCAAGCTACTGCCACCTTGACATTCCCACCACAATATCCTTAAATTGTGAACTAAAATAAATCCTTTCTCCTCTTTTTTATAAAAAAAAAACTTATTTATTTGTGTGTATGTGTGTGTGTGTGTCTGTGTCAGAGGGCACTGTGTGCTTCTGTGAAGGACCAAGGGTGACTGGGAATTATCCTGGATTGCTTCTACCTCCTTCTTGCTTTGCTCTGGGATTTCCCAGGCTCCACCCACTAGGGCCAGAAGTACAGACTGCTGCTGTTTCTGCCTGGCCTTTTTATGTGGGACCTGGGAGCAAGACAGAGCCTTAATCCCTGAACCATCTCTCCAGCCCCCTTTTTCCTCTTAAGTTGTTTTCGTCAGAGTAGTTTGTCACGGTAGTAGGAAAAATATCTAAGATGTCTGCATATTGATGGAAGGCTCACAAAATCAAGGGAACAGATTTGTCCAAATCGTCCCCAGGGGATATGAAATATATCCTTCTCTTGTATGTCTTTTGAGCATCTGCATTGGTGCTAGACATCCTGTTCTAAAAAGATGGGAAGATCAGAAACAGCCCTCTATTGATAGAACAAGGCTGACCATGGCCATGCAGATGTAACCTTTCCAAGGGAGGTGGCCCTGATTCCCAGATGCCCTGAGAGTGAAGAGTTCCTATATGGAAAGGGGTACCCCCCCAAAGACTTCTGACTTCAGCTTTCAAGGAGAAGCTCCCTAGAGAAACAAGAAGAGTTCACAGCAGTCCTCAAGTAATTGCAGACAGGCTGCACACTCAGCCCCAGGCCCTGGTACCCACCTCCTCAGGTTCTTCTTCTCGAAGACGGCTAGACTTGGTATAGTCCAGGGGTCGGTCCCACTCGTCCTGGCGGGAGGCCTGGCTGGACTGAGGTGAGGTCATGGAGCTGCTGGGGGCACTGGTGCTGCTCTGGCGCTGGGAGATATCCGGAGACTTAATACCAGGACTGCTGCTGCAGCTGCTGCTACTAGGAAAAGCACTTTCCCGCTTGCGGTGTTTGTGCATGCTCAAATCCAGAGTTCCATTTTCATCTACCTCAATGTCCACAGACTGCAAATGCAAAAGTGAAGAATGGGGTTGGAGAGCCCAGCTCCTCTCTGGGAGGGTCACATTTTCATTAGAGTTTTTTTAAAAAAAAAAAAAAAAGAACATTGGTTCTCTTGGAAGGAAACAATAACCAGAATAACAGCAGCAGCTGAGTGGAAAGAAGTGGTGCCGTATTCTGACCTCATGTAAGAGAATTCTACAGTCCCTCTCAGTTCTACAGAGCAAGAAATTAAGTCCCTTGAAACACACTGCAAGCTTGAGTAAGAACTGGCTCCAGGATTTGTCAGCCGCTATCAGTTTCCACTGAGGCATATGACGTGTACTTAGCGCACCTGAGCGTGAGCTGCACAGTACGCGGGCTTTCTCAGGACTGCCCCTCCACTCTTTTTGGTGATATGGGCAAAAGTAAGAATGAGAAACACCAGCTGGACCTCAGCTGCCCTGGCAACAGCTAATATCAGAAGCAATTAACCTCATTGCAAACTCCCCCCATTGTCCCCTCCTCAAAGAGCTCAAGGAGGACACGCCCACCTTGTTGGGGAGGTCCTGTGGCTTCGTGCTAAGGTTCTCTGGCATCTCCCAGCAGCGAGTGGAGAGATTCAGAATGGCAGTGGCGGCCATGTGCGCAGCCTCGGCATCATGTGAGTAGTCAAAGCCTACGAAAAAGGATGGAATGCTCTCACATAACCACGGAGATGAGGGACCGCACCTGGGGAAGGGACTGTGGGGAAAGGACTGGTTGCTGAAAGGAAATAACCCAGGCTGATGCACACTTGAACAGAGGTAGCAGACAGGTGAGGAGAGAGCTGGGGACCAAAGCAGACTACATCAATGTGGTCTAAGGCCATTGCTACTCCCACATTCTCATCCACTCTTCTCCATTACCAAGAAACCATCTCATCTCTCATCTGCCTACAATTTGGACAGAAAGAACAAATCTCTGTGAAGACACTCCAGCACACTAGACTCTAAAAAACTTGTTCATCATTGGAATAACACATACATGGAAATTTTGTGACATGTCATAAAGTGTTACTTGCACCTCTGCTAATGTTATAATCATAATGGTCACCACCTTAAGAAAGCAATGTGGGCACAAGTAGGTCCCACATGTGAAAATAAAGTAATATCTACATGCAGCTCTCAAAATCACTCCACATGTGATATTTTGAATAGCCAGAAAACCACTGGAACTTCCAGAATGATCCAAACGTACAAAAAGCTCATTTTGAGCCCTTTCCCAGCAATTTTCTCACAGTCTCTGTCTAAGCATGTGTGTATTCATGGAGATATCTGGACTTTGGCCTGGCAAGCAGACCTTGCTGGATTCAGGAAGAGAGCCACCGATACTAAGAACTACAAGTTTAACAGGTGGAAAATCCATCCTTGCCACCTATAAAACTAAAATCTACTGGGGAGTGCCCATTAGATCCTGCCAATGCACAAGGATTTCCATCTTACATGCATTTCCAAGGCTAATGTGCTTACAACCACATATAAGGACACTATTGGCAAGAAAAAGTAGGGAAGATTGCTCTAAAAGGTTTCTGGTAATGACTGTTGTCAGTGTAATTGTTCCTAAACTGTGCTGTTAATGTCACGTGTAGTAATGTCACAATGTAGTAAAAAAAAAATTATTCCCATTCAAGAAATCAAACAGCTTCCTGTCATGATATCACCTGCACTAGCCTTTCCCACAGTTGAACCCTTCCCAGAGGTGGCACTGGGACAGACATGCCACTACTGCACTGGCAGGGAGCGCTCCAAGGTAGACCATATCAGTGAAGTGATACTCGGGCTTCTAACGCATAATAGACTTGGGTTTTGTTTCACAAATAATTAGGAAACATAAAAGTTCAAAGGGAATGTGATGCAGAAAGAGATGTAGGCCCCAACAAAGCCACAACTGTGCCGCTGAGGTAGCTAAAGACAGGGTAAGGCCTTGGGCCCACACCTGTCCCTGAGAGCTCCCCAGACGATCCCTCCCCCACTGTCTCCTCTCAGCAATGTGAGAGGAGAAACAGAACGATTCTTCCCAACTTACATTGGAAGGCTTTGGGTGAGGTTTCGCTGGTCTGAATCTTTGGGGCAAGCATACGTTTGCCAAAAACCTGAGCATCAAAACTTGCGTAGTCAAAGGTAACTTTGGAGAACTTCTCCAGCTCCTTGGCCAAGTTGGCCCTGGGTGTGGCAGGAGCCACAGTGGGTCGGTAGCTCCCGTAAGGAGGAACCTCAAGCTGCTTCACAAAGCACATGGGCCTGGGATGTGAGACAGAGATGCAGAGCCTGTGAGTGCGGGACCCAGAGATGGCATGCTCCCCTTCCCCACCCCCTCCAATGGCCAAGACAGGGACCTCATGCAACCCAGTGATAAGACCCAGGAAGACAACCCCCACACCACATACTGCCCCTAACATATGGTCATAATTCTACCTTCCAGGGTAAAGAGTCCCTGGGATAGACCTGAAATCAGTATAAAGAAAAATTTTCTGCAAGGAGGAAACATTAGGAACCTGGAAGAAATAATAGCATAATTTCATGCTTCTAGCATTAGCCTGAAGAAAGAGCCTGAAACCATTTCTAGAACTTAACACAGTGGGTTTCCAATAGTTCAACTAAAGAGTGAAAACTTCAGAACAGACAGCTTGAAAAGGAAGGAAGGAGGGACAGGAAGATGGCCCTGGCAGGCATCCTAGCTCATCTTGTTCCTGTCTGGAGTAAGCAATGACCTTGGTGGTCAGTGGAATTTGAAAGTTGCAGTAAGGGTTTTGGACAGCTAAGTGATACAAGAACTTGAATGTGTCCTGTGGATAAAACCAGCAGGCTGATACTGCAACACCAAACCTACTTTGATGGCCCTGAGAGGATTATGGATCTCTTCCCCAACAAAGGTGAGGTTCCAGACTGCACACTGTCTAAGCAGCCCTTGCAAAAACTGCCAGAGCAAGGCTTTCTGATACCAACAAGGAGACATTTGATTTGAGCTCAATGTTGGCATCACTCTTGGTGGCTTCCTTAGTCATATTATAACCAGGATCAACATACCTGGTGTCAGAAGACTTCAGAAAAGCTTTGAAAAGCCTATCCTCACACCCCAGGCTATGAATTCAGAAATGGAGGCCAGGCAGAGTCAACAGCCAAAAGGAGGCCTCTGAATCCTTTTGCTTATGATGGACAAGTGGTCACCATGCCTAGGAAAACAGAATGTCTTAACCCCCCATTGATAGCTTTTATTTGTTGTCTGACTAAAGACTCCAAGAACACACCTTCTGTAGTTGGAGCATGCCTTCTCCCTGACTTCACACAATCTCATATCCAGGCCTGTTGGATGTTTTATCAGTGACTCAGATCAAAAGAGAGGATAAACTAGAACTGAAAAGAGCAAATAATATAGAGGGCTGTGCCAGTTTAGAGCCACAAAGTCAAAGGTGCTTGTGGATGGGATATAAGTGCTCCTCAGATAAGGAAAGTGAGCTCCAAAAGTCCCTCTAGAGCAGGCCAGGGAAGGACCAGGATACGGTACAGCCAAGATAAACAGTTAGTAAAGGAACACTCTGGCCATGGATCCTGGAAGAAGGCACCTGTGTCATGTCAGCCAGGGAATGATTTTGTTGTGCACATGCTTCTGTCTCCATCTTCTGTATAAGGAGAAAAAAATGAACTAAAAGTCCAAGGAGGAGTTTGTGAGCTCTGGATTCTCAGAAGTGGGAATAGGGTATCCTCTAAGTGAGGACTGTAGGTGGCAGTGTCCTCCCGGTCAGTGACATCTCATGGTCCAGGAACCAGCTGGCCGCCAACACAGTGAAGGACTCTAGTTAACTTCAAAGAAGTCTCTGAAGACAGGTTAGCCAGGAGGGTTAGCTTGGACATGCCCTTGAACCTTATTTGCGGTACACACTTCCCAGGATCAGCCGGATAAAGAGGCACTAGGTTCTGATTGCTGTGTCAGAAGACCCTTTAACGAGAGCATCTACGCATGCATATACACATGCACTTACACACACATGTAAACATATTCATATGGGTGTACACACATAAGAGAACATGCAAAGCATCCACATACCTACATTGCCTACACGCACATATGCCTGCTACTATCTTAAATGTTTAATGCCACACAGGAGGCAGGACTCAGGGGAGTACTCTGTGCCCTCCCCTCACCTCCCTGGTATAGAATCTGTCCTGAGTTGGGAAGACAGATGAGAACAACCGAGTGCTTCCTGCATGGTGAGGCATTCAGCTGGTGCGATCTGCTAACTCCTCACATAGAACCTGAATAATTTCACTGACCATATTTTGGGGAAAAGCAAAGCAGAACAGTCTGTGACTATGGCCAGGCAGTTAGTTGCACCTTGGCTGAGGTTCTGGCAAGTGTAACAGAAAATGCAACTGTCCTGTGTGCCAAGAGGCATGTGCACACCCCAAAGCCCTGACATTGAGGTCTCTCCAGGCATCTGGGAGGTGATTCCTTCAGTTCTGTGGCTCATCTCACCCACCTGAGCATCCGATCTGAATTGGAGCTATTCTTGGAAGAATCTCCTGTCTGCGGCTGCTGCTTCTCATGAGATTTGGCTAATTTTTCAGCGGCAGCAATGGGACACCCAGACAAACTAGAGGAAGGAAAAGGAGAGACATCTGAGCCTTCTCCTCCAAGCCAGGCCTGTCCCGGGTTGCCAGACGTGTGGTTCTGGGAACAGCACCATTCAGACATGAGATCTCCAGGCACATGAGGCCCAGAGATAATAAACAACACACCTGCCATTCCTACAACATAAAATTTTAACTCCAGCTCTGTCCTGAGCCCCCCAGAGGGCAAGTTGCTCGGACCATTTCTGTTTGGGGGAAATTCTAAGCCAGTGACACAGAGAGATAAAGAGCATCCTAAAGGACTGAAAACTGTGGCAAAGGGTTCTCTTCTGCATGGTCAGGTGCCACACTCAGCCATCACTCCCTTCTTTCCCCAGGGCTGGATTCTAGAAACATCTCTAGATCATGTTACATAGGCTGACTCAAGAAAACCAAGGGTCACACTCAGACCACAACCTGGGCATTGCTCCTGGAGGATGATAGCTCTCCCCAGGACCCATTATGAGCTCTGGCACCAGATCCTGGGCCATACAGATAGCACTGTCATACTTCTAGGGAACTCGGTCTCCTTTCCAGCAAAGTAACCTCTAAAGCTCAGGCACTCTTCCCAGCAGGCATGTGCTTGCTCACTGGGACATGAACTTACCACCTATAACTCTTCAAGTGGCACTGAATATGATCACCTCTTATGTAAAAGACAAGCCAACAACGAAATGTGGACAGTGATCTGGAAACCCCATGCCCACCTGGTCTCAGTACCCTCTCTGAGTAGCCCTGATAAGTGAGGTTCCTTTTTGCATATAGATGTTTTTCTTCTACCCATGGACAAGACCTAGTGTGCAGAAGTTCTCTGAAAATGGACAAGATACACAGTCTTCCCCTGTTCTTATCACACTGGCATCAGATTTCTCGCATGTTCACCCCAGCTCACATGGCATAGGCAACAAAACCAGGGAGTGGTCACTCCACCAGCTGCCACCTGCCCAGGCAGGGAGCTACATGTTTATCCAGAGCCTATCCCAGGTAAGGGCTCAAGCCCCAGGCAGGGACACATACTGAAGACCCAGCCCTGGTTCCTCATCATGACCCAGTTCAACTCTGTACCTTCTATGTGTGTTGCGGTTGCTGTTTACATGGCCTTGGCCCGTGCAGCCAGGAGTAGGGCACTTCAGCACATTCTCATGCATGGCCAAGACTAGAAGAGAAACAAGGAGAACAGACGGTAAATACAGACATTGCCATGAGGAAGTTCACAGGCATCTTATCCAAAGACTATAGCTGTGCAGGCAGAGGTACCACAGCACCCTGAGTCCCAACCCAGTTAGACATGTCCTTCTTACCTAGACCCTGCAGAAAACCCTGCAGTTGTATTGTCACTCGAAACTTAATTATCAAAATTTTCTGCTTCAATTCCTGAGCTCTTGGAGCACAGAAACAACTACATAAAAGTTTATACCTGTTCAGCTCTGCAGTCTTTGTAGCTCTGGGCCTAGGATCTGGGCTAGCATTTCCGGGTGGATACCTGAGTAGATTTTCCCCTACCTTATGGACTCAGGTTAGGCAATTTGAGGGCTTAAGAATGAATGTTTTAGAGACCCAAAAGTGGACCATCCCTACCCATGGACACTTCAAAATCTAGAGGAATCTAAGATTCAGGCTATAGACTAAGCCTACACGGAGCTACTCACTCTCTGGAGGGATCCTATCCTTGTGGGGACAGCCAGACAGGCTGCGGTGGTGAGGGTATAACCCAGTAACATGGCCAGTGCCATCACAGCCAGGTGTCGGACACTTGATCTCACGTTTTTCAGCTCTGGAAGGATCTAAAACACATAGGAAGCATCACATAAAGGTAGTGGCTATGAGCAGGGTGGGGTAAAGAGAGCTCCCCATTCTGACTGTTTGGAGAAATGGAGATGAAACTGCCCAAGGAGCCCGTGAGAGACAGAGCCGAGACAGTGAGCTTTCCTGAGAAAGCTGTTACAAGGTCCTGAGAGTGCTCCCATTCCATAGAGCAGGACAGGCGGCGGATTGCACACAGTGTAGAGACCATACTGGTGAAGGCATCTGTGAGCATCTCTGCCAAAAAAAGCACTCTTGAGATTTGACAAAATGAGGAGAACACAAGTTAAGAAACGTATACCAAGCTGTATAGCTAATAAATACCTGTGCAGAAAGTTAAGCCCCAAATCTCAGTTGTTTATCTCACTTCTGCAGGCTCAAGGAGATCATTATTAATGAAATGGAGGATCTTTAAAGCACAAATGTCTCAGAGAAACTTCACGATAGGATACTCTTGAACCAAGATCAGAAACCCGGAAGAGTACTCCAGAGAAAAGGGTGCTACTTTGTCCCTCCACATTCAAACAGGCATGAAGTCGGTCTTCTACCCACACACATAGGCAGAATTGTCCTGAGAAGCTCCAGTACCTGCCTTTGCACCCAATTAAGTCCCACTGCCTGTCCTTCAACGTGTAAACATGCCCATACCCTCACAGCCCAGAGGCACTGCCTGGTGTCCTCCTGAATGCAGAGAAACTTTGCACCTGGTCAGCAATATTTTCCCATAGGTCAAAGTCTCTCAAACACTTGAGTTTGGTGATCTATGTCTCTCAGTGCCCCACCAAAGTCTTTCCTTATCAAGGGACCTGAATTCTGGCAAACTTAATCTGTGTCTGTTTCACCTTTAACCTGTGTACTCTGGTGCCAGTGGCCCATAGGCTCGAGCCATGTAGCACTAACCTAATTCTGACCCCAAATGTCTACACTAGTTTGTGTCACTCTGAAATATATCTATCCCCATTCAGAGGTACTTTCCATTTCAACATCACTCTGAAGCCATGTTCCCAATTGCATCTCCTAAGTATCTGTCCCTGAACTTGCATGGGTGTTCCTAGAAAGTAAGTCCCTGTGTCTCTACTAAGCTTCTAGCTGGAGTACTCTGAGCTATGTCTTTTTCCAGTCTATCTCCCCATGACCCAGGAGTGCCTCCCAGGTGTTGCCCACATATGTGTCTTCAACCATCTTGGTTTCTGGCTTCAATGTTTAAGTCGTTCTCCTCCTGTTCTCTTTCCTCAGTTGCCCACTCCCTAATGCCAGTTAACCCTTCCTAGAATCCCATTGGGTTCATCCAGGGAAGAGAATCTGGAACAGGAAAAGAGAAGAGTGAAATCAAGGCAGCTCCCCAAACTTAGAACAGAGGCATTAGGCCCAGGAAGGCTCAGCATTACAGTTGACCCATTCAAAGCTTAGCCCTCTGGCATTGTGAGGTTGATTTCCTTAAGGAGAAGCCCCAAACCCCTGTATTGAGCCAAGGAGGACTTGAAACAGCCAGTCATGCAGATCTTGGTGCCTATGTCACACTGGTAACTATACCATTTACTCAGAGTCTATCTTCCAATTCTCCAACATCTAGCCTCTACCCCATATCAGTCCAAACTCAAATATCTCCCAGCAGCCTAATCTGGATTTAATCCTTTGGACATTGGCTACTCAATGAGGTCAGGGGACACAGCTCCTAAACCCTACACTGAAGTGTCAAATCCATGTGAAATGTAGAACTAACAAGCAGACTACTCTCTCCAAGGGAACATAGACAAATACCCCTCAAGTTTGCTTTAGACTCCAAACCCCAAACCATGGAAAGGATATTTAGGTTAACCAAGTACGGCCTCAGAAAAGAGTTTTCAAGAGAGTTGAGGCTATGGAATACTATGTTCTGTCCTATTGTAGGTTTAGTCAGGGTAGCATGGGGACAGGCTGAGTGGCATAGTAGTTGGGTAACCAGTTCCTCCTGTCTGCCTTCCTTTCACCCAGCCCCTTCTCATACCTCTCTCCCTCTCTTTCTCTCTCTCTCTCATAAAATAGGCCCATTTCCTCAGTCATTTATTTCTGTCCTGGGTATATTTGTCTCCAACTGCTTTTCAGTTCTCCTCCTACTTCATTCAACTGTAAGGGCCTGTGTCTCTCTCAGCCTCTACCTGTGCCCTCAATGAAGCTGACGTCTTTGGTGATGGGAGGACTAGATGGATAAGCAGAGCAGACTGCATTAAAAGCCTACCTTTGCTGTAACAGCGATTCCTCACCACATCCAGGGGCTTTGCCACCTTCCCTGGCTCTCCTGGGCCCAGATGTTCAGGCTGGTGAACAACCTGGTTCACAGACAGCCCGCACTTGCTCAGCCTTCAGGGCGATGGCCTGCTCCAGAAGGCCCAGGTTTCCACGGGTCATCATGTCGTACATCTCTGACTCATCTGTGACTTCTGACTTCTGGGAGTGTGCATCCTCATCCTTGTCATCATCAGAACGAACCTCCACAATGACAGAGTACTCAGGCTTGGGACTGGGTAACTCTAGGCATGGGGGCTCAGGGACTTTCTGTAAAGAGGCATGAGAGGTGCCTTCCCTGAAGATTGAATCAGGACCAGTCTCCTCTTCCTCCTCTTCCTCCTCTTCCTCCTCTTCCTCCTCTTCTTCCTCTTCCTCTTCTTCCTCTTCTTCCTCCTCTTCCTCTTCCCCTTCTTCATCTTCTTCTTCTTCCTCCTCTTCCTCGTCATCCTCTTCTTCCTCTTCATGATCCAGGATACCTTTGTGCTTACTTGACTCCTCACTTGACACATTCCCCAGTGACTGAGGACACAGATTCCTGGCAACGCTCACTGGTGACTTCAATGACTTCTTCCACATCCTCTGGCTGGATAAAGAGGTCCTTTTCAGTGTCATCACTGGTGGCCCCCACTGTAGCCTCATCCTGAAGCTGATGTACAACAGTAGGGCCAGACTTAGCCACTGGGGCTGAGTCCCCCCCCACCAGAGTCTCTTCAGCAATTTGGCCCAAATTGAGAAGAGAAGTTGCAATGATTCCCTGGTAGCTGCTGTAGCTGACCTTGGAGGGGCCAGAAGGGCTGCATGTAGTATTGGATCCAAAATGGGGCTTGATAAGGCTGTTTCCTGCATAAAACCAGAAATGTCATGGGAACTGGAGAAGAACATGGGGAGCATCTCCGGGTCTCTGCTCCCAACTCTGTAGTTAGCTCTCCACCTCAACCCAACATCCACATTATAGCCCAGGAGATATGAAAACAAGGTGTGGTCATTTCTGTTAGTCTTCTATCTGGATTGAGAAGCCATGGAGAATCTATTTTAAGAAGTAAGTTTTTCAAACTGAAGATTACTTTGACATTTTTCAATTGTTCCTTCCCCATCATGTGCTTTCTCAAGTCAGATAGACCTGCCTTCATACAGTATCACTTAAAGTGAAAAATCAAACTTCGTCATGGAGAGATAGTTCAATGGTTAGACCACTTGCCCAGAGTTTCGATCCCCAGATCCCACACAAAATGCCAGACAGGAATGATGGCAGGGCTGGAGAGATGGTTCAGAGGTCTCTGTCTCCCAAACAGAAGGACCTGAGTTCACAGACTAGATCCCACATTAAAAACACTGAGCAGAATAGGGACAGTCTGTACTCCCAACTCTGGGAGATGAAGTCTAGAAAGCCCCAGAGCAAAGACAAAAAGGAGGTAGAAGCAATCCACCGGTCCTCCACAAGTACTGGGTGTGCCCTCTGATTCACACACACACACACACACACACACACACACACACACACAAACATTAAAAGAAAAAAAACAGGAAAAACAGGAATAATAGCCTGTGAATACCCAGAGTTAGCTGATCAGCAAAACTAGCCCTATCAGAGAGCTCTGAATTTTAGAAACTCAGCCTCAAAGTAAAAAGCCTTTGTCTTGCAATCTCCAGATCCCATTTAAAATGCAGAGTGAATATGGCAACAGCCTATAATTTTTGCCCCAAAACGTAATTCTGGAAACCCTAAAGCAAAGCAATAAGGATGATGCCCATTATCACCCTTGAGCCTCCATAGGCCTGCATGCTCACACACATGCACGTGCATGCAAAGAAAAAGTGGAGGAGTAATCAAGAATGATTCTCGATATCAGCCTTGAGCCTACACATGCATGCACACTCATGTATATACACACCCACATGCAAAAATATACATACACATGTACCCCATATGCACATAAACGTAAGAAAAATAATTTTCATAATTAAAAGACATTTATGTTATTAAAGGGCCCAAATTAAATATTTTCTTAAGCCTTTTGTCAGAAACCAATTTGAATCTTTTCTTTTTTTATTTATTATTTGTGTATATGGGTATGGATGTATATGTGTGTGTCTATATATATCAGAGGGTACTATGTGTGCCTGTAGAGACCCAAGGATGGCTTCAGGGATCATCCCAGAGTGCTCCTACCTCTTTATCGTGTTGCTCTGGAGTTTCCCAGGCTCTGCTTTCCAGGACCAGAAGTGCAGGCAACCATTTCCACCTGGATCTGGGATTTGAATTCAGGTCCTTCTGATTGTGAGGTGAAGGCTTTAACCTCTGAGCTATTTCTCCAGCTCCAAATTAAATCGTTTAAGCACAGTGTACTATCTGTATCCTGGCTTTATGGGACTCTTGGATCACATAGTATCCCAAGGGGCAGATAGATTGGGCCTTTTCTACCTAAAACGTAAGCTAGCCTAGTTCTGTGGGCTATAAGCCCACCCTAGTTCCAGAAGAGAGGTCAGCAAGTGCTTCAGAATTTAAAAAAAAAAAATTCAAAGTCAGCCAATGACAGAAGTATGGGAGGGCTGCCTTCCTTCCTGTCTCAACTTCTACAAGCAACCTGTCTTCAGAGGTTCAACTCGTCCTCCAACCTTTTGATTCAATACAACCAAGGTGTTTTCTCAGCACCTGCCCTTAGTATATCAGAACCAAGCGAACCAGCCCAGTAAGCTCTCCCAGGAACCAGGCAGGGTGGGCTTTGTTTATAAACCATCATAGAAAGAGACAGCCCACATCATCTTTCCTTCTCACACTCATGGAAACACACCTTAAAAATATACCACACAGAGTCGGGATTGTGGCTCAGTTGGAGAGCACGTGTCTAACACACAAGAGGCCCTAAGTTCAATCCCTAGGGCTTTCAGGTTAAAAATAATAATTACAGAAAATATTTAGGGAGATAGCTAAGAGATTAAAGCATTTTCCATGCAAGGAAAAAGAAGTAAGGATTCCCAGATCACAGGTAAAATGCCAAGTAGATGTGGCAGCACACCTACAATTCTAACCTCAGAAGGTAAGGAACAGAAATCTCCATGGCAAGCTGGTTAGCCCTATCATCAAGCTTTGGATTTGATTAAACACCCTGTCTCCAAAAGAATAAAGTGGAAGAGTAACCAAGGATGATTCCTGGTTCAACCTCAAGCCTCCACACACAGGCATACACATACATGCACACTGGAGCACCCACCATCATGTAAAATGCATATATGAATGTACATACCCACACTCACACATATACATGAAAATGGAAAATAAATATTTTTTAAAGAAACACAGCACATTTTTGTCAGTGCACAGGCACATAAGAGCCATGCCAGCCAGAGTTTGCCTTCTCAACTCTTTTTTGCACACAGTGTTCACACAAACCACAGCCCCCACATCCTGGGCAGGCCTCTCTTCCGGGAAGCTGAATATGCCAGGACAAGACATGCCTTGTTCTCAGGACAGCTTTCTCCCACTAAGCTGAGCTCCCTCCCCACTCACAGGCTGTAATTCTCTGGGCCACACTAAGCAGCCTTTATTTAGAGGAAAAAGAGGGACATAGCACCTTCAGCTGCTTCGGAACGATGAATCTCCTCCTGTCCTGATATCTCAGCCTCGGCCTCCTCCAAAGGTCCTTCCAATTCATCTGAAACAGAGGCATCCTTCACCTCAGCATCTTCACTGCCATCACTGTCCACACGGTAGCCTTCATCCAGAGCCAATCTCAGCGGGTGTGACTTCCTCTTTGACACCAGGTGTTCCGCCTCAGTACCTTCGAGCTTCCTCTTCTTGGCCAAAGGGCAGCTCTGTAAACTGGAAGAGGGTGGGTTATGCTAAAGAGCAGGTCGGCTCCATGAGATGCTTGCAGGCCATTTCACGGATCCCTTCCTGAGAATCCATTGCCACTCTCAGAAGGAAGCCCCCGAACTTGGATTTGAAATTTCATATATAATATGCACATTTAAAAGTTCCTTATTGTGTTTTAAGTTGCATTACAATGAGCCATGGACTCTGGCATCGCCACGCCCCTACTCACCTAAACTCCTGTTTTTCGAGCTACCTCCTCAGTCCAGCCACTATCCCACATGTACCCCGAACTGATCTCAGCCCATTTCTCCCCACCCTGGACCTTTCCTTCTCCACCTTCAGATCTTGACACCTACATCTACCCAAGAATGTGGCACTTCACTCTCCAGAAAAACCTTAGGTCAAGCTGACCACAAGGAATAACCACACCGACAACTGTAGCTTGTCCCCCCAATATGCACAAGGCCTGCTTTAAATTCTGTCACACGGACAAATCCAGGCCCTGCAGTAGTCCTTGCTAAGAGAACCAAGGTACTGAGGACAGACAGTACCACCCCTGGTGGCAAGCTCCTAACCAAACTTGCTTCAATGAACACAGATCAAGACACTGGATTTAGAAGAATTGGGTCAGTCTGGTTTCAGCAGGAAGGTTTTAATGGCTACACAGAGAAGGCCCCAAAACTCCTGCTTGGGAACCTCTGAGAGTATTGAAGAGCATCTTACCTTCGGTGCCTGGAGTACTTTCCCCGGACATGTCCTGAGCCTGTGCATCCTGGAGTGGGACAGCTGGAGGGACAAGAAGAGGTCACCTTGGGCGACAGAACCAGAGTCTCTGGGCCCATTCAACCCCTCTAGGAAGTAGGGGAGGGTCTCTAAACGACTCATCTTAAGATGGACATTGGCAGTTGGCTGAACTATAATAACATAACTCAGCTCATTTAAACAGCAAATCACTCCGTGAAGTTTTCTGAGTTTAATTAAAGATGTATATATTCAAGAGCAAGATTTCTAAACTTGCATCTGCCAAATGGCTTCATTTTTCCACAACAGATATTCTTTCAGTTGCCGCCAGATTTTCAGGGGCTTAATATCTCTCTTTAAATGGGGTTTAATACTTACCTCGCCCAAACCAGAGCTCACAGCTAGGTGGAGAGACCCTATTCCAGTACCTCCATCCTGGATTCTAGCTTCTACATAACCAGGAGAGCTAATTAAGTTGAGAGCTTCCTGCCCCATCAAATAAAGAACTTGTTGGGTAGTTGAGGTTAGCTGGAAAATATGAGAGACTGGAAGCAATATCCTCAATAATCCCTTACTTTCAGTCTTCAACATGACCAAACCAAGGGGAATTAACCACACTGCCTAACCATGAGGTCAAGACCAAGGATCCATAGAGACCCTCAGGTAAAAGCAGTTCCAGGAAGGCTTGTGTGACATGGGAGGCCAGAGACTGTCATGGCTCAGGTTCCTGTGGGGCTACAAGAAGCTGTCACCACCCGTGGCACTGTGAACCATCAAGATGGAAACTATTAGGCCACCTGAAGGAGGGAGAATGTCAGACTTGAGCCCCCTGAACTTTATTTCCATTATGGGTTTGACCGTCTGCTGCGATTTTGGCTGGGTTGTCCTAAAACATGGCACATCTTTCAAGAGCCTACAAAGGAGGCAGTTGATGGGTGTCCCCTGGGGCCCAGGGCAGAGGCCACCTCACCTTATCCAGCTTCCCCTCATGGTTTCCATTGACTTCCCCTTACTACAGACACTAGAGGCCCAGTTGATCATGTAAACGACATGCTGGCCGGCTATAGAGTGAGTCCTAGCCCAACAAACTCAGAAACACAGTCGTGGCAGGCAGACCTCTGAGAGGCATCCTTTCCAGAGTCTACTATATTTTCTCCTCATCATGCTAGTGTTAGAAAGGAAAAGAGACAGGAAAGGGAGGTGAGATTGAAGCAGGTCAGGAAAAGTGGGAGAGAATGGCAGAGTGGGATTTTTTTCAGATTTTCTTATCAGACAGAGGAATGGCTACTGCTCCTGGCCAGCCTATGGTAAAAACCAGACCCACACTTGCTTCCACTCTCTCAAGAGCTGGCTTTGAGACTTTTCACAAAAAGGTTCTTGTTACTGAGACTTTGAAGCAAGGTCCCAATTAGTCCATTAATCACTGAGTTAATCAGGCAATTAGGCGACAGCTGCTGTGGGGTACTGGCACTGGCTCCATGTCACCTGCTCCAAGCGACTTCTCTTCCCCATTCTGAAGAATCCTGGTTTCCAGCCAGGTGTGCCTGCACCTCCCCACTCAGCTCTGAGGGGGAGGGGCCGAGTTTTGAGCCCAAATGTATAAAGCTGATGAAGCTAATCTGGGAAAGAAAGCTGGAAACCTGTTAAAACTAACTGTAGAGGGAACATCAAGCAGAGTGTCTTGAGACCCAGCCAGGGCATCTAGAGGCATTAATGGAAGCAGACATTAAGTCTCACGGGATTACCAATGAGCACACATGAACACCTAACGGTAAGCTTGAGCAGCTGTGCTCATTAGTTTAGTGAACATACATGCATTCCTGTAAGAACATATGAACATTTGTGTCCATCTAGGAACATCTGTGAAGTACTTAGAATGCTCCAAGCATTCACAAGCACACATGAGTACCAACATCATCTACTAACATACTCCCAGGACCAGGCATGAAGGAATTAGAAGCTGGCAAGGACTCCTGAGTCTCTTCCACCCACTTAGAGAAAAGACAGACCCAAAGTGATCCCTCCCCTGACGCTCAGTGACCATGTGTGCTCACAGGCAGTAATACGTGCTCACTTAAACAGCCATAAGTGTTCATAGGCAGACGCAGGTGTTGATGTGTGCTCATAAGCACTCAATGATAGGGCCCTTCGGGCCCATTGCATTAAATTCCTTATTAACAGGCCAGAATTATAGACAGAAGGACACAGTATGTGAAGAGACAATGGACTGGCTATTTACCACCTCTCAGCAAATATTCCGAATGCAGCTCGGAAGAGCAGCCCAAGTTGGGGAAGAGGCCAAATCCTAGGTTGGAATCCTGTCATGGTTTAAATGTGAGTTGTCCCCACAGGCTCACGTGTTTGAATCTTTAGTTGATGTTGGTGTTGAGAAAGTTGTGGCACTTTTAGGATGTAGAAACTTACTGGAAGAAGGCAGGTCATAGGGAAAGGGTCTTAAAGTTGGCTGACCCCATCCTGCTTTTACTGGAAGCTTTTGCTCTTGCAGTTTTGCTGCTTGCTCCCTCTGCCTTCATGATAACTGCAGTCACCTGAGCCACCTCCAGCTTCTGAACCTGCTATGCCCTTTCCACGATAATGGATTATATTCCCTCTAGAACCCTAAATCAAATAAATCTCCTTTCTCTCCCCTTAAATGGTGTTTGAGTATTGTCTCACAACAACAAAGACGAGTACGCACAGCAAACCCCATGTTTTCATTAACACCCTTTGAAGGAACTGACTATCTCCTCATCCATGGGAGGAAAACCTGCTCTCTCTGCTCCTCTCTGGACAGAAGCTGGTTATGGTGGATGGAGGAAAGAACCCAGTTCCCATTCCTCCAGAGCTGCAGAGTGCATTTAGGAATAGTCGACTGTGATAGTTAATCCTGACATACCTGGTATTAACTTAGATCAACTGAGACCACACCTAGCAAGATCAGCTGAGACTACCTGAAGAGATAATCTGGATAATACAAGGCCAGCCCTAGATCCCATCAGAACCTCCATAGATCTCATAGGAACCTCCTGGTAGTGGACCATATAAAAGGAACCACAGAATAGAGGAGAAAAGAGATTCTCTGGGAATGCTCCAGCCATGTGGATGCCTGCTGTGACTTAGCTTGCCTACAGCTTCAGCCACCGGCCATGCCATCTCTGCCGTGAAAGACTATATCTACTCTCTGGAACCCTAAGGTGAATAGATCTCCCTTTCTCCCTTATTCGACTGAGGGTACTCTCTCAGCAATAGTAAAAAGTAACCGTTACACTCACCAAGTGATACATCTCTAAGATACTGACCAGCACCCTCCCAATTCCTGCTCAGGACAGCCTAATCAAGGCCATCACCAAAACACAAATTGGGATATTATATCAGGTCTTTCAAAAGTGCTAGGGGAAAGCCATCAAACCCATTTTTTTCTCCTGAGAACTAGTGTTAATTTAGGCAACAGGGATATTCATGGAAGAATAACGAGCATCCCAGCATCTTAATTGTTCCAGTCTAACAACTTATAGCAACTCCCTGCTGCCTCCCAGAGAACAAGCATCACCTTAAGAACTCTGCCGGAGCCCTGAGTGGGACCTATGAGTGAGGCCCTGCAAGCTATAGAGTTCTAAACCAAAAGGGCAGAAGTTCCTCGCCCATGTCCTATGAGTTAATCTAATGTCTTGATTCATACAGGCAGCACGCTGTTCCTCTCCAAAATCACAACAGCAAGTCCTCCATGAGTCACACTTCCTGTTCTGGCACCCAACAGTGTGAGTCCCACACAAAAGAAGTCTTATCTGTTTACCTGACCACAGCCATGGTGTCCTGCTAACATAGTCCTCAGGGACAGAAACAAGGATGTGCCAATGAGAAAAAAAATCCTGCTTCAGGTAATGTGACCCATACATACTGCAAGTCATCCCCACATGTAAACACAGGAACGAATTAAACCATCTTTGCCGAAGGGTTAATTCCTTTACATAGTGTTGCTCATTTTTTCCCTAAGAATTGCTTTTCAAATTTTAAAAATTGTGTCTATTTCAGTGTACAATACTTGCCTGCCATGAACAAGGGCCTGGATTTGATCTCCAGCACTGAAAATGAACAAAAACATGAAGAAGAGGAGGAAAAGGAAAAGGAAGAACAGAGGGACCATACAGCTCTTTTGGTTGAGCACAACTTTTCTGCTTCACAAATGGGATAACTCCAGACAATTCTTCTGTGGAAATCTCTGAGTTCATGTCTGTCACATGTGGCCATTGTGGAACTCAAAGCTTCCCCCCTCTGTCTCAGATGTTGGAGGGACACTGGTTTTCTGTCTCACCTCTGCACGAAGTCTGTGGAACAAACTATGTAGTCATTTCATTTTCCTGACTACCAGAACCAACCATTAAACAACTGTAAGATGAAGAATAAGACAGTTCCTGCCCCATTTGTTCAGTTTCCTGGAACTTTACCCATGTGCTGTGGGAAGGAACATTCCAAAGCTGCCAGCTATGCGCAGCCACTGCTGGATCATCAGCAAATGAGACCAGTACATGCATCTTGGGTCTGTGAAGACTCAGGATGGAGAAGGCTTGTCTCACATCTGTAATCAAACTGTAGCATCTGTGAGAATCAAGAGAGCACCTTGTGGTTGGTTTAGGGGAACATGGAGATAGTCCAGGTTCTAGTGGTGAACTGAATTTCTAGAGTCGAATAAGGCACAGTGGTGTAGAGATAACAAGATGTGGCAGGAACTGTCAAGGGACATTTAAGACTTCTCCGAGGATACAAACATGTCGTGGGTAGTAACTAGTGCTAACAGGAAGACTTCCTTACCTGAGGTCTGTACCTGTGGTCTCTGGAGGTCCTGGATAAGAGAAAAAGATAAATGGAGAAAGGCATAAGTATAAACCAAATAACAGCTGAGAGCTTGCAAAGGACAGCAGGGCAAGCCTAGAAAGTTCTGACTGTCCCTCTAGTGCCTCCCTTTGCTAACCTCCAAGAACATCCTCTGAGGTCACTGAAGGAGCTGCCTCCTCAGCAATGTTTGCTTTATCTACCTCTGCAGAGCAGACCTAACCCTGTCTCCACACTCAAGTTCTGGGTAATACCTTTCTCTAATTGCAGGTAGATGCCACCTTTTGGTAGAAGACATTACCCATCACACCAAGGTGGACAGAGACCAGGACCAAAGGATATGTGGCGGGCCACAAAGGTGGACACCAGCTGCCAGATGTGCAGGGGTCTAACAGGACAGGTGCTACACAGATGGCCAGGGCTCCTAGATACCCTGTGGGATGAAATGGGAAGCCCCAGGGGTCAGGAGGAGATAGCCAAATAGTGGAGGTTCAATTCTAGCAGAGTGAGCACAGCCTCAACCCCAACTCTCCACCCATTTCCAGGTTCATTCACAACCTCCCAATGTCTACCAGCATCAGGACTAATCTCTGGGAGGGAACAGGCTTGGTAGTCAAATGCCACTAGCCTTTCCAAGAGAGCTAGCTCTGCTATCTCTGCTACATGTAGTTGTTCCTATCCCAAAATCTCTCCTTAGGCAGGTCTATCTGGACTGAAGAACCTCAGGATCCCCTACATGCTGAACTGAGTAGCAGACTGAAGACGTCTAAGTTCCCAGGTTCCCATTGTAAACAAAAGGTTATCAGGAAGTTTGGCATTTATGATGAAACTTATTGTGCTAAGAAAAGCTTTTAGGCAGAGTGGCATCAACAGTTTCAAGGAGGGCAACTACCAAAAGATAGAGACCAGGCCAACTGGGCTGGCACTCACCTCGGAGGGCCTTGGACCTCGTGCGGGCTCGTTTATCATCATTTTCTAAGTTCATCTGCAAGCAAAAAGACAACCCCAATGTTAAGAAAAGCCCTGGCCAGCACATGCCGTGTCTAAAACCACTACAGACAGCTGGCCATTTTCTGGATCAGGCTTTGATCCAGGTGACAGGTTATCTATGACCTAGGATGACAAGACTAGGACCAAGAACAGCAGAGCAAGAGGGTCTGGGGAGGTGTTGCTGGGGCAGAGATCAACAAGTCCCACAGTACACCATCCAGCTCCACTATTGCAGGTTCATATTTGCCCTCAGAAGCTAAAGCCTTTTGTATGTTAAGTGTTTCCTGACACAAAGGGCTCGCACACAAAGAGCAACAACGATTGCTCATGTGGCCAGGCAGGTGGTGAAGAACACTAGCTAGCCTCCAGTGCAGTTACTAGAGGTAGAGCTAGTTAGTCTAATATGATCTAGGGCCTTTCTTCCTACTTAGCGTAGGTGTCTGTGCCTTAACACACTACGGTTAGCCAGTGGTCTTAGCAGACCCAGCCCATCAGAATCTTCACCCACTACATTCCCAAAAGTGGGCAATCTCCAGGGAGATGTCCACAACACGGGCCTTCAAGGAAAAAAGAAGGATCATCCCCAGAAAAGCCCTACAGTGAGGGTTCCCAGGCAACTCTCATCCTATGTTGCCATGACACATCTAGAGAAACAGGTAAGATCCTGGCAGGGTCTCCTAGGAAGCAGGATTGGGAGGGACAGGCATGCATCCAAAGAGAGTGACTAGCTGGACTTCACATACTACCTGAACCAGGAAAGAGGACGGGCTAATGCACATCTGTTTCAGACAGCAAAGTTCTGTGTGTGAGGCTGGCAGAGAGGAAGCAGGAAGTGTAAGATACTGAAGAAAGAAGGGAACAGGACCCAGAAGTTCCCCCATCATCTTAAAGGGGATTTTATTTCTTAAAAGCCAACAAGAGACAAACCTCTACTACCTGAAAAGAAAGAGAATGAGGGCTGGAGAGATGGCTCAGTGGTTAAGACTCTGCCTCACAAGCAGAAGGCCCCAAGTTTAGATCCCAGGTCCCACATAAAATGCAAGCAGAAACAGTGGTAGCCTGCACCTTGGTGGGTGGAGCCTGGGAAATCCCAGAGCAAAGCCAAAAGGAGGTAGAAGCAATCCAGGATGATTCCTGAAGTCACCCTTGGTCCTCCACAGGGACATGCAGTACCCTCTGATACACACACACACACACACACACACACACACACACACACACACAATAAATAAGTTTTTTAAAAAGACAGAAATTGAAATTTCCCAGTTAGCATGTAAAATTCACAAGTGAACCTTCCATGCACTCTAGCATTCAATTACTTACGTGATTTGTTAAGGAAGAAAAATCAAAACCAGGCTAATTTATGTAGCCTGCCAGCTCCGGTCTATGGAGTATGGTGCAATAAACCATGTTTATTGCAGCCTTCACATAGAACAGAAAGCAATTACTTTACTTTCTATTTTTAAAACAGAGATTCCCCATGAACCAATGGTTTATATTTAAACTGAAGAGATAAACAAGTGTAAAAGGGACTTCATCACATTTATAAACCTTTAAATGTTGAAGGCAACAATCCTGTGTACAACCTCTTCTAAGACAGGTCACAAATGAGGCTTGTCATAGTTAGGCACAGGTGTCAATTTGACGGTTGAGGGTTTGAGCTCTGGGCACATTTGTGGAGAATTAGTGGTTGAGTTGGGCCTACAGCAAACCTCCAGGAGATTGTCTAGCTGATGAAGAGGGCCCAGCCTATGGTGGGTGGGATTAGGCCCTGGAATAAAAGAGGGCCGGTTGAAGGAGTTGGCATCCTTGTGTATACTTGGCCAGACATGCTGGTCTGGCAAGTAAGGATCATCCCTCTCTCAGCCATTACATAGAGATGGTATGGCCAGTTCCCTTGACCCTGGTGTTGGTGCGTGCTCTCCCATCAAGCTGGACTGAGAACTGTAACCAGACTGTCGTAAGGAAATAAACCCCTTGTTCCCTTAAGCCATTTGATGGTCATTTATCAGCAACCATGCAGGCTGACTACGACAAGGCTGATGTAGCTGGTTGTTCTATATCTGACAGCATTGAGCTAAAATACAATCTATAGTATTTTTTTTCAGTTTTCCAAAATAAATTGGCAGGCATTCAGCTAGAGTAAAGTATGCCTTGGTAATTTGGATTTCCTGTAGATAAATTATTCAGAGAACAGAGAATAGAGAGGGTACAGGGATGTGTAATAGGCACTGCTTACAAACTGCAAGCTTCCATTGATGAAGCTAACAGTTGTGGCATTCATTGTCCTGACCACCTTCCATTTGCAACTTATCACATCAAATGGTCAATATACAAGAAGTTCTCTTCAGTGTGCATAGTTTTGATTTTAGGAGGAAAAAACCTGGACTGTGGGAGACACAGCCAAGCTATTTAATATAAAAATGTATTTTAGGAGTCGGACTATTTGTGACCTTGACACCAAGCAAGGACAATTTCCCTTCCACAGTTTGAAACCAGTCATGGTGGCAATGGCGCCAGTCAGATCCCATTGATGTGCATGCTTTCCTTTACAGAAAAGCTCAAAGCACACAGAAGGGTCTGTAGTCTTTTTTCCTAGAAGTAGTGTCCGTGTGAGGCTGCTATGCCCAGAGCAGGCCCATGCCCAGCACTGCCTAAGCTCACCTACAGATTGACCTGGCAGCAGATCCCAAAATTCTTACCAACTTCACACATGAACTTTCCCTGCAAGATGCCACACAGCATATATGTGGTCCTCTTGCAGGATGCCAGGCCTATGCAGCATTTATGAGGTCCTCTTGCTTGCACGTCAAGTGCTTTAACCACTGAACCATATCCCCAGTTTCCCACCCATGATTTCTTCTTAAGACCACATATGAGTTATTGGTTTTGGCTGTATCCATTTCCGAGTTTATTTCTTAGACAACCAATATGGTATACAGAGGAATTTGTGGGTTTTGAAACTACTTATTATTTTTTTCTTTTTTGTACCTCAGTTTATAAAGGTCCAATTCAGGGAACTCAGTTTTGGCAAGAAATACTACACAGATGAGTTTGGTGCTGGTAATTGGGTTTTTAAAAACTTACATGATTGATCTTGGCTTTACCAAAAAAAAAAAAAAAAAAAAAGAAAGAAAGAAATGCAGTGAGAACAAAGCAGAAAAACCCTCCAGTAAGACTATTTTTAAATTCAGTACCAAGAAATCAAGTTTAGCAGATGGATGGAGATATAATTCTCTCTAGCTAATAGATGTGACAAAACAAGATGTGCTGGCATTTGTAAATTGTTCTCCCCAGTTTTCCTACAATGGAAAAACTGTTAAAATATTAGACTGATAACATATGTTGGTAATGTGAACTTGGTGTAAGATTAAAAAGATGTTGCTAACTCTATAGTGAGTGGGTCTTGAGCTTGATCTGCCTCAACAAAGGGACCCTTTCATCCTCAAAGGAAGAGGCCATTAAGTTACTTGTGGTCTATACAAAAAAAAAGTCCTGATTAGTTTTTCTTGGAACAAGTAAAAGTTTTTTTAATAAATCAATGATAAATGCTACATAGCATCTGCAACGAGACCACATAAATGCTGCATAGGCCTGGCATTCTGCAAGAGGACCACATACGTGTTGTATGGCATCCTGAAACAGGACCACAAGGCAGAAACACAAATATTCAAATAAGCTGGTTAGCAAGACTAGACTTATCAGGGAGCTCTGAGCTTGACCCTGAGAGACCCTGCTTCAAGTAATAAGGATTAAGAATGATTCCTAATATCAACCTTTCAACACATACATACATGCATCTTCACGCACGCGCGCGCGCACACACACACACACACACACACACACACACAGTTAAAATAAAGAAAAAAATAGAAATCATGGGCTTATTTTCTCAGAAAACCAGGGATTTCCTGGACCAATAAGTTTGTGCTGACTTTTACCTTGACTTCAGAAGCCAACCTGCCTGCCTCCTTCTACTTTTGCACTGATAGTCAAGGATTGATTTACAATCTCTGTTGAAATCTGGCCCCAAAAGGAGGTGTCCTTACTTTAGGATGTTTATATGTTACTTCAGAAAGGTGGGAGGGGGATGCTCAGAAGATGAAGGGATTGCTGAGGCCTGAGAGCCTGGGTAAGGATGTGGGATAGTGATCTGATCAGTATAGACCTAAGGATGCACAAGAGAGATGTCTCAGGGTTCAGGAACTCTAACCCTAGAAACCAAGAGCACTTTTGGATGGCCAGTATTAACTCAATGGTCTGACCTCTGACCACCCTTATCCCTGTAGTTCTTGCCCTTCACCTTCTCATCTCCTGCAAGGTCCATCTCTCATGCTTCTTATCTTCCTCCTTCACAGATATGAGGTCACTTATTGCCTCTTGCAGAGAGTTTCCCAGAATGCATCACACACAAAGGACAGATGAAGAAACAATGAGTCTATAGGGCTGTCAGAACTGTCTGAGTGCTGCTCTGGAAACATGGCTTTTATACTGACTGTAATAACAAAAAATTAAAAACAAAAAATGTCTGAGATGCTGGTACCGGGAATATAGAGGTACGTCAGAGGTAGCTGAACTGCAGAAGTCTCATTTGGGTGTTCTGAGCCTCGTTGCACCATGGTCCATTTACCTTATCCCTGGACTTAAGGGAGAGAGATACATTAGCAATTTGTTTTACTTAAAATAATAGCCAGAGAGAATTAGAATGAATTTAATACTACTTTAAACTGTAATGTAGAGGGTTGAGCCTTTCATACAACATTCTTTCTCCCAAGACTTGGAAGATGTCTTCTGACTCTTGGGAACTCTTGGGAAGGGCTCCCAGAGAAAAGGATTAAATAAGACATGAAGTGAAGAGATGGCAAAGAGCTATCCTGTTTGACCTGATAGTGCCTCATTCACTCCATTGCAGAGAAATAAAACACAGTGGTTTGCCTTGTCTTCATCTCTCCTTGAGGAATCCAAGAAAGACACCGGTTCTACTGTCCCTGCTGAGAACACTGACAGTCATGAAAATTGACTTGCAAAGGTCTATGTCCACCACCAGAGACATTATGTTTAGGACTTATGAACAGTCTTTAAACACCAGTCTTGCTTCCCCCCTTCACAAGAACTCCTGCCCTTAGAAGTGCCTCTGAGTCCTCATTCATTGGCTGCCTGCCAATATGGTCTTTTTGTTGCCCTTTCATTTCCAATATGAACTCTAAGTCAAGTCAGCCCACAACTACAAAACAATACAAAAGTGTCCTCAGAATTCCAAGTGTTCATACTACTTTCCATTCTCCAGATCTCTGAAGTTAAACCACATTCTTATACCTTGTACCCCACTGCACATTATCAAAGTACCTCCTGGTTCCTTGCAATGACAATTCTGTTCCCCTTTGGCAGTTGTCCCATTGTGCATCTGATATTCCCCTTACAGACCTTCCACCCCATTGTGTCACCTGCTTGAAAATGTGTTAACCAGACTTCTCTCTTTTGGTATAAAAAAGACACATTCATGGGGCACTGTTCTATACATGCCTTTGGAGGGAGAGTCTTTGACAGTTCAAAGCATGAAATCTTGACTCACTCCAACCCTAAAATTAAAAATTATGACTAATAAAACATTAATATTTGTTTCAAACTATTTAGAGAAGTAGTTTTTCTTTCTTTTTTCTTTGAAACAGGGTCTTGTTGTATAACCCAGGTGGGCCTTGAACGATTCAGACTCCCACTTTATCCTCCTAAGTAGTGGAATCACAGGTGCACCTGGCTATAGATGAAGTGTGAACCTCTCCAGAGTATAATCCAGCAACATCAAATGAGAAAGTCAGAAAGACCACATAAAATGTATTTCCTTCCTTGAAGGTAATCGTGCTTGCCAATTGTTCTTCCAGGTTGAGAAGAGTTCAAGGATCACCATCCACATGCATATGTTTCTTAAAACATCAATGCCACCTTCTCTAAGATCCTTGCCAATGTCCTGAGCTGTCTCCACTTACCCAGTAATGAACTCAGAGGGCAAACAATGGGTCCTTCCTATACAGGCCACTTCTAGTCCTCTCCATGGACTCCAATGGCCTTCAATCTTAGGTATTAAAGCAACCAGATGATTCTGGTCCCCATCCTGACTCTAAGTATCCAACTCCTACATGCTTATGCCCATGAGAGGGAAAAACCGACACAGGCAGCCCATGAGCAAAGCCTCACCTTGGTGTATCTGCACAGGAGGCTTCTTGTGTCCCTGCAGCTTCCAGCCTCACCTCCGTGGGTCCACCTCTGAATCAGCAGCTCGCCCCGGAACTCATTTTCTAAGGGTTTTTAAAAACATACAGGATCAGAGAAGGAACTTATGAAAATGCCAGCCAGGTAGACTCAAAAAGAGAGAAAAATTATTGGTTTTAAAAAGAAATTTCCCCCATGTAATTATTGTGAACACCTTGCTTTGTGGTCACTGTAACATTTGAGGGTGGAGGACAGGAAGGAAAGTAACAGTCCACATCCCTGGCATTTGTTCAGAGCAGTGTACAGAATGTAACGCTCTTCTATAAGAAATATTTTGTGATTTTTAAAATAAATTTAGTGAATCTAAAAAAAGAGAAATGTAGATAACTTTTTGTTTGTTTATTATTTATTTATTGTATATGTATATGTGTCTGTGTGTGTCTGTGTGTGTCTGTGTGTGTCTGTGTGTTTCTGTGTGTATCAGAGAGCACTATGTATGCCTGTGGAAGCCCACGAGTGACTTCAGGAATCACCCTGGATTGCTTTTCCTCCTCTTTTCTTTGCTCTGGCATTTCCCAGGTTCTACCTTCCAGATCAGAAGTACAAGTCACCACCATTTCTTTCTGGCATATTTATGTGGGATCTGAGATCTGAACCTTAGGCCTTCTGATTGCAAGGCAGAGGGGCTTAACTCCTGAGCCATCTTTCCAACCCTGTAGATAACTTTTTAGCACAGCATTTGTACAATCCTGGAATTCGCTAAAAAGAAAAAAAACTCATGACCTAACAGTTGTTCCAGGTCAGGAGGAAACCTTCTAAAGCAGAGGAAATTCTGGTGGCTATCTTACACATGATTCACAAGCTGTAGACATCCATAAACATGACTATTCCTGCCAAGGACACATTATATAAAAACCTGACACTGAGACTTTCCAACTTTGAAAAGTAGTTAGCCAATAAGTAACTGTATCCTTTATTTTCCCCAAAACAATGCACAGTGCAGGTACATTCTTATAACGATAGCCCTTCTTGCTTCTGAAACAATGTATAGCCTAAGTGCATTAAAAAAAACACACATTGTGTGTGTCTCACTCAATTTTTTCTTTTCGCATGTCTGTGTGTGTGTCTGTGTTTATCATAAGGACTATGTTTGCCTCTGGAGACCCAAGGATGACTTTGGGAATCACCGTGGATTGTTTCTACTTCCTTATTGTTTTGCTCTGAGGTTTCTCAGGCACCACCTTCCAGGACTGGAAGTGCAGGCCACTGCCATTTCCTCTGACATTTTACACTGGGATCTAGGTTTCAAACTCAGATCCTTTTGCTTGTGAGGCAGAGACTTAAACCCTGAGCCACCTCTCTGGCCTTCACTCAACTTTTCTAAAGTCTAGTGACTAGAAGTCCATCTAGTGGCCCTGATCAACTCTGATGTCGCTGTCCTCCATGAGTAGCCCTGGCTCCACCATTGCTCGTTGCCTGGTTTCAGGGTCTTTTCTCTCTATTTCCTGCTTCTCTCTGGGGCAATGCCTCCAGTTAATATTTAATTCTTCACACAAGCTCACATGTATAAGCAGAGTCTGAATGCATCAGTTGGACATGACAAAGAAATGCATTATGTACCTTTTCCCTGCACGTCACTCCCTGTTTCCATGACAACCTGCTTTCTACACTGCAGAATTTCAAAGGAAGGTCATTAGTAACAACAAAAACAGGAAACGAATGCTCCTGTTCTCTCATCTCCTCTCCTAGAATGTGGGTAAAGATTTAGCTGAAGGCTGTCGTAAATATTAACTCCCCCAGCACCCATATTTTTGGCGTACACCCCAAAGCCACTTTTCTCCAGAATTCTACCACTTCTTATCCCAGGTAGTCCTTGACTTGTCCATAGCATCCTCATATCACTTAGAAATGCCTCCATCCTTTTAAAGAGTTTTGAATCCCTTTCAGGAGCCAAGACACAGAGAGAAGACGTGGCTGTGCACAGGGTTTTTAAAGAGCCCACAGAACCTGGTACCTACTGCATGTACCTACTATGAGTCTTCCCCTCACTGAGTAGTGAATCTACTGCAAGACAATACCAAAGACATGCTTCACCTTTGCTTGACCTGGAAGGAATAAGCTATAGGACTCTTCCTACAGTCCATTGTCTCTGGGTCCCTCTTAAGTGGGATTAATCGTCATCAACACTGAGCAGGTATGAGGTTAGTACAGATGCATCTGCCCCACAGATAAACAAATCTCTGAGTATGCAGCAGGAACTGGAGCCTGACATTTGACCAGCCGTAGCATCACTGTCCAGCTGCCATCAACAGCGTGAGGCGTCTAAGAACAGGACCCTGTACAGGAGAAGACAGGCCAGGCAATCTTGCCCCTTTGGAAAGAGAAGGAAGAAGACATGCTTGGAAGATACCAAAAATAAACAGGCAAGAACTGTGTCAGCTATAGGGAGTTCTTCATGTTTTGACTTCAGGGCATGAGAGTCCTTATGTATTTCCTCTAGTATGCCAGTGAGATGGGAAACTGCCAGATACTGAGGTACTCAGGGTCTGTTTTTGAGTATCCCTCCTAGGAATGTCCTGTGCAATGAAGTCAATTGAAATTTCTTGTTGCCATAACATAAGAAACATGTGAGATACTTGGAATGTGGCTCATTGACAGTTGGAAAGAAGCATCTAAGGACTATGCTATGTGGGGTGCCCCAGAGTTGCCTCCCCTGAAACTTCCATGGGTCTCTTATCAGATAAATGACTTCTCTAATTTTTTATTATTATTTATTCAATTGTGCGTGTGTGTGTGTGCACGTGCATGTGTGTATGTATATGTGTGTGTATAGAACCTCGGACGAATTCGGGAACCACCACGGATGTCTCCACCTCCTCCTTGTTTACTCTGCCCCGGGATTCACAGACTCCGCCCTACCAGGACCAGAAACGCAGGCCGCCCCTGCTTCCGCCTGGCGTCTATATATGGGGTCTAGGATCTGAACTCAGGACCTTCCGCCTGCAAGGCAGAGGCTTAACCCCTGAGCCACCTCTCCAGTCCCAAGATAAATGACTTCTGAAAAGGGACCTACAGTATGCTGTGCAACAGTAGAGAAATACTGCTGTTCCACCACATCATTCCTAAGAGTATTCAATACCACTTTTGTCCCCTGTGATCCTGTATGCAAGATGGACAGGACTCACATATGTACAGTAAAGCAGAAAAACCTTAACATCATCTACTCGCTGAGGGTGGCTCTTACCTATGAATGAATGTCTCACACAAGGGCATTTCTCTGTACTCTTCAGAAGCAGAGCACACATTTATCAAAGCTCTGGCCCTTACTTAGTTCATAACGTTCTGTACAATGACCTGGCTCTACACTGTTCTGCTTCCCTTTCCAGGGAGTCAGTGAATGTGTGGTTCTCCTACGGCCTCTTTGTTTCACACTAGGACCTCCAAGTGATCAGGTCCTGCCTGTGGACTCTGCATGTTCTCTCTAAAATAAGACCTACTAGTCTGGGGGCTCTGTAAACCCAGACAAAGCCGGAAGCATTCGAGACCAACTGACCAATGCAGAGCCCTGTGAAGGCACATGGAGCCCTGCAACTGCACTATCTAGTGCAACTGCACTAAGTGCCCTAGTGGTCACCTTGCCCTCTGACATTTCATACCTGCATCCACATAGTAGGTGTAGCTACTTGAAGATTAAGGAGTATGTCTGAAAAAACCCTCAGTGATGCTTGAGAGCAATGCTATTGTTGGCACTATTACCACCTTTCCCACCAGGATCTGTCTGAGAAAGAGGTTTTGGTCAACGGAACCCATCTTTTGAGTTCTCAGTCTCTGATGAGCTCATCTAAATACTGCTCCTTGATTAAAACAGTCCCTGTGTCCTAAAAACATCTCAGAAAACGAACCAGTTAGAAGCAGTACTTGGGGACCTTGATCCCCTCTGATGAACATGCCTTGGTGTCTGTCCCTACGGTGGTCTTAAATCCACAATTACAAGAGTCTGGTGGACAAACAAACTCTGAAAAGTAACCATGGTCTGTTTAGCATTTGCCCCAGGGTTGAAACAAAGGCTGTAAGAGGGTCAAAACCTAGCCACAGATCACCTGTCCTGCTGATGGTCCCATGTCCCTCCTGCTCCACCATCCTGTAGGTCCAGGCCTCCTTGGTGCTTCCTGGATCAACTTAACCAGCTAAAGCACCCCACCTGGGGAGTGTCTGTGCTCTTTGGAAGCCCTGTGGCAGCCCAACACCAACACTTTTACTGGCAAATACCCCAAACAACAAGTGGTAAGAAGGTAAGAGAGAGACCAGGCAAGTGTGGAAGATGACATGTTTCTAACACTTTGCATCTCTGGTAGTAACAGATGGTAGCCAGAAGCTGTCTCTAGGACCAGTAATGGTTATAACCTGTCCCCCAGCAAGCAAAGAAGAAAGAAGAGTCACTAGGGGAGCCCTTGCTCTGAAGGAATACCTTTACCCTCTCCATTCACTTATTGGAGGTCCTTCCTCCAAGATGAGTCCATCTATCCATCTGGCTGTTAGTCAGAGGACCTCAGAAATAGAGTCACTCACACCTCTAAAACATCGAACTTCTTTTCTGTTCTTCAGCAGACTGAGACAGGAAAGTATGTAAAATACGGTTGGTTTTCCTTGCAAACATATGTGGTGGCCTCTGCCTGTTAGCTTATCCTGCTCTTCTTGGCAGGCACTCCTGCTCCACGTGGTCACAGAACTCAGAATTCCTCTTCTGCCCTACTCCCTTATGTGGCTTGGTCTCCCCAAATCTCCTAAGTAAGAGAACTTCCAAGGTTTTCTGAATCTTTCTGGTACTACTTGAATTTCTCCTGATACACTTTTTTGCATGTTAGTTTATAAAAATTGACAAACTGTATCCAAAATTCATATAACAATTCAGAGACCCTAGAATATCAAAATTATTTTGAAAAAGAAGAAAATTTAGAGGACTCATATTCTCAGTTTCAAAACTTACCACAAAACCACAATAAAACCAAGGCAACATGGTGTCTACACAGAATGGATATGTAGATAAACAGGATAGACTCAAAGGTCTGAAATCAACCTTTGCGTTTATTTTAGAAGATTATGTAATGAGAAAGAGTAGTGTTCTCAACAAATGTGTTGAAACATTTGATGTCCAAAAGAAACTGGGCCGCATGTCATATATAAAATATACATCATAGTACATCACATATCTAAGTGTAAATCTTAAACTATCAAAAATCCTAGGATAAAACCCTCCTGACTTTGGATTAGGCAGTTGTTTCTTTGATATAACACCAAAAACACGAGCAAAAAAACTAAAAACCATACATAGTGGTGCACACCTACAAGCTCAGCACTCTGATAACTGAGGCAAGAGGATCAGACTAGGAAACACAGAAAATACAACCTTAAAGGAAATTAATATATACTTGTCTCTTTTACAAAAGCTTATCAAACTTTTGTCTTCAAATAATATCATCAAAGGCTGAGATGATGGCTCAGTGGTTAAAGCTTTTGTCTCGGGGCTAGAGAGGTGGCTCAGGGGTTATGCCTCTCCCTTGCAGGCAGAAGGTCCTGAGTTCGGATCCTAGACCCCACGTATAGATGACAGGTGGAAGTAGGGGCGGCCTGCGCTTCTGGTCCTGGTAGGGCGGAGCCTGTGAATCCCGGGGCAGAGTAAACAAGGAGGAGGTGGAGGCGTCCATGGTGGTTCCCGAATTCGTCCGTGGTTCTACACACACATATGCACACACACGCACAATTGAATAAAAATAATTTTAAAAAAAAAGCTTTTGTCTCAAAAGCAAAAGGACTTGAGTTCCAGTCCTCAGATCCTATGCTTAAAGTGTGGGAAGATATGGTGCAGGCTTGTAATTCTGGCCCTGGAAGGTAGAGTCTGGAAATACCAGAGCAAAGCAATAAGGATAAAGAGGTAGAGCAACCCAGGCTGATTCCTGATGTCATCTTTGGAACTCCACAGGCACACACACTAAAGTGTCCTCTTGTTCACATGCCCCCATCCACACCCAAATACAAAACATACACATATACATACATGCACATGTACACACACACACACACACACACACACACACACACACACAGACAAATACCATAAATAAGATTCTCCCTTACTACAGGCTAGGGCGATTGCTGGGGGTTAAAACCTTTGTCTTACAAGTCAAAGGACTTGAGTTTGGATCCCCAGATCCCACATGAAAATGCTAGGCATAAGTGATAGTGGCCTTCAATTTCAATCCGAGAAGGGGGAGCCTGGGAAAAATCACGGCAAAGCAATAAGAGGGTAGAGCAAGTCAGATGATTCCCAGTGTCACTGATGGGCTACCACAGGCATACATGCAACCTCTTATACACACACCCACAAGCACACCCGTGCAAATAATAATAATAATTAAATTCAGTTCTTCGAGACTGTGAAAAAGGTTTGCAGATCACATATTTGATAAAGGGCTTGTGTTGAGAATAAAGAACTCTTACAATTCCTTAACATAACAAACGACCCATTTCAAAATTCAAAAGATTTATGCCCGTAGACTAATGTGCCCTATGTGCATCAAATGGTGGAAAAGATGAGCCTTTTTGTACATTTAGTGCTCTGACCTGTGAGCGTTTGAACGATTAATACCACATGACACTTCCTGTCGACCCCCTGAATACCATATCTGTGTATTCACAATGTAAATGGTCTCCCATGGGCTGGACTCTACATATTCACAATACGGACAGCCTTCCACAGGCCAGGCCCACGTGCTCACGTGAGGACACCATCCCTGGGCTGAGACTCCATATGTTCGCAACATGGACAGCCTTCCCGGGCTTCAGCTCTGTGTATTCACAACAACAAATAACCTCCCTGGGCCAATGGTCCATGTGCCACAACGTGGATTGCCTTCCTGGGCTTAGGCTCTGTGCAATTACAATGTGCATGGCGTAGCCTCTTATGAACTAGAGTTCTGCATGCTCATAATATGAACAGCCTCCCTGGGCTGGGGCTCTGGGGCCCATAATGTGGACAGTCTCCTGTAGGCTGGGATATGCTCACCCCGTGAACTTAGTCTCACAGGACACAGACAAAACTACTGTCCCTAACCATATGAAAAACTCAGTCATAACAACTATCTACATCCTAATTGTATTTTTCCTTATTGTTCACATATCATTTTATAGTATAGTACAATTTTAAAAATCAGGAACTAAACGTGGGAGGTGAATATACTACGGGAATGTCCAGGAGGAGCAAAAAAGAGAAAGAGGTAGTTATGATCAAAATGCACTGTATGCATCTATGAGATTGCAAAAATATAAAAATATTATTTAAAAATAAATGATCATTTCACCCTGAAATTCTTTTTTTATTATTATTATTTCCGCTCATACAAACTTAATAGGTACACCGGTTCCCTCCCTCCCTCCTCCTCCCCCCACACCCCTGCTCCCCCTCCCCTCACTCCTCCCTCCCCATCCCCCAGTGCCTCTCCCCCCAATCCCTGGAGAATCCTTTAATGTGCATGCCATAAATATCTACCCAGAAAAGTGAAAAAATGTTCATACAAAAACATGAGGATATCATTTCATGTCCATTAAGATGATTATAGCAAATTAAAAACCAGACAATAGAAAGTGTGGGTGAAGATGTAGAAAGCCAACCCATGGGCCAAGCTCATCACTGCTAATAAAAATGTAAAATAGCAGTCAGTTTGAAAAACTTTCTGGGAAGGGTTCAGGGAAATGCCACTGGGTCCTTTTATGTCATCGGAAAGGAGGACCAAGAGGAGAGTTAGGCATACACAATAAAGGACTCTCTGGGAATTGGGGAGGAGGCACTGGGAGATGGGGAGGGAGGGAGGGGGAGCAGGGGGTTCGGGGGGAGGAGGAGGAGGGGAGGGAACTGGTCTACCTATTAAGTTTGTATGAGCGGAAATAATAATAAAAAATATTTTTAAAAATGCAAAAAAAAAAAAAAAAAAGAAAGAAAAACTTTCTGGGGACTGGAGAGATGGATCATGGGTTAAACCTCTGCTTCAAAAGTAGAAGGACCTGAATTCAGATCCAGATCCCATGTAAAAAACATCAGGTGGAAATGGCAGCAGCCTGCACTTCCAGCTCTGGAAGGCAGAGCCTGAGAAACCCCAGAGCAAAGCAAAAAGGAGGTAGAAACAATCCAGGATGATTCTGGAAGTCATCCTTGGCACTCAGAAGGACACACAGGTGCTCTCTGGTGTGTGTGTGTGTGTGTGTGTGTGTGTGTGTGTGTGTGTGTGTGTGTGTGTACCAGAGGACCAAGATGACATTGGGAATCCCTGGAATGTTCTATCTCCTTTTTGCTTTGCTCTGGGGTTTCCCAGATCCACCTTCCAGGGCTAGAAGTGAAAGCTGACACCATTTCTGCCTAGTGTGTTTACATGGAATCTGGGATCTGAACTCTGGTTCTTCTGCTTTCGGGGTAGAGACTTGACCCCTAAGCCATCTCCCCAGCCCTAACCGTATATTTCTAATGGGTTAACTATAATGACATGAAAATTATATTCCAATAAATAGTCAATAATACGTACAAGAGACCCATGCATAAGACCCATACACACACACACACACACACACACACACACACACACACACACACACATCATAGCAACAAACCCACAGCATGAGATAGGATTATTGACACTGCCTCTCCACCTGGTCATGAGAGGAGATAGCTTCACAGGGCCCTATGTACCTCAGGGGGGAGAATAAACCAGAAGAAAGAAACTCCTGGCAGAGTCAACTAAAGGGCAGGGTAGGGGCTTCAGATTTCAAATAGGATTGCCTAGGAAGATGATTCTGGATTAAATTCTAGAAAATATAAACATCAAAAATAACATTCTGATAATGGGAACTGTCCAATAGAGATAACTTCCTCCTTTAGTGGGAGCCCCAGGTCTTGAGGCATGCTTTCAATCAAAGGGCTCACGCTGAGGCCTTTTGCACAGTGCAAAAATCTTTGTGAGCCACTTTTGGTGCTCTATCCTAGACCTGGGAACTCATATCTAGATCCAGCTTGCCATCACAACCCAGGGAAGGCTAGACAGAGATGCACAAGGAAAATGGGTCACAGCGGTAATATCAGGTGGACCAGGAAGAGCAGATGAAGCCAGACCTATCCACTGCCCAAGAACAACTGTAGCTATGGCCAATATGGGCCAAGCAAGGCAGCTGCACCTGCCCGACAGACACGTTTTCTCCCACCTCTGCTAGAGTACATAAGCAGCTAATCTGCAACTAAGCAGAAGGCTAGAAAATCCTGCCTGACAATCAACCAACTATTTGTTCCCTGCCCGTGCTGTCCCTGCCTGTGCTGTCCCTGCTTGGGAAGTCAGCATCTGGAGTCATCTCATTCCACTTGCAGGGTGACACTTGGGCAACTGAGTCCTTGAGTTGGATGTATGCTCGCTACTTAAAGATGGAAAATCCTACTTTTTATCTGAATCCCTTGTCTTACTCTCCTTACTGTTGTCCAGGTGTCATAGTTAGACACAGGTGTCAACTTGACTGTTGAGGGTTTAAGCTCTGGGCACATTTGTTGAAAATTAGTGGTTGGATTAAGCCCAGAGCAAACCTGCAAGAGATTGTCTAGCTGATGGGGATGACCCAGCCTATCGTGGGTGGGACTAGGCCCTGGAATGAAATTCAGAGAACTGGTAGAAAGAGTTGGCATCCTTCTGTACACTTGGCCAGACATGCTGGTCTGGCAAAAGGATTGTCCATCTCTCAGCTGTTATGTGGTGATAGCCAGTTTCCTCCACCCTGATATTGGCCCATGCTTTCCTGTCAAGCTAGACTGAGAACTGTAACTGGAAAATCGTAAGAGAATAAACCCCTTGTTCCCTTAAGCCATTTGATAGTCATTTATCAGCAACCATGCAGGGGGACTGCAATAGAATTTGGTACCCAGGAAGAGGGGTGTTGCTGATAAATCCGGCTATGTGGCTTTTGTGGATTTTGAATGTTTTTGTTGGAGAAATTTGGACTTTTGTGGATTCAAAAACATTTGAACAGAGTTTTGTGGGCCATTTGGAAAACAGAGATGTTGAGAGAGTCATGGATTATTTTTGCCCAGTTTTGATGAAGGAAAAAATTACTTTGGTAAAGTTGATTTTAATGATGATGGACTGGTTTGCTTGATAGAGGAGAGCTGTGTGGATAGCAATGAAATTCTGGATGTGGAAAGGGCAGGCAGCCAAATAGCACCATTGTTGGAGAAATGAGTATCATTGAAGGAAAACCTAGTGCTTTGCATTGGGATGGTGGAAGACATGACCACCACCATATGGGGATTCCATGGTTTGAAAACCAGGATTCCTTTAGGGGACAAAAGCCCAAGTTGGATCCATTTCTTGCCCTTTGGAAGTTTCAGCTACCTAAAAGAGGCTTTTCCAGAGTCAGTGTGCTAAAGTTGGTACAGCTGGAGCTCAAGTGGACCAAGCTACGTTTCAACCTGACTTCGGAATCTGGCAGCATCCCCCAAGTGATACTGGTTGAGGGGTTTGTGGAAAGCAGCAAAAGCTTGGCACCAAGTGGCAGGCGTAGAGTTCCTGCAAGAGAAGGTGAAGTTTATAACTGCAGAGGTGAACTCAGAGTGTTGTTTGAGATGCCAGAAGCGTGGGATGTATGCTGAGGATGGCTGCGAGTGGAGATTCAGCCTAGTTCAGAGGAGCTCTGCTTCTACAACTTTGAGCTTCGAACAGGAACTGGGATTGCCTAGAATCTTCAAGCCACCATGACTACATGATGAGCAACAGAAGATGGACATTGAAATATAGGATGCAGTAATTGATTTGCTGGACTTGATTTTAATGCAGTGTTTTCTTATTGTGTTATGATACTTCTGTTTCGATGTTTTATCTTGTTGAAGTATTTAACATATTTTGATTTGATAGACTCTTATAGTTAAAAGATTTGAGACTTTTTTAGGACTTTCAGTTCCAACATTTCAATAACTCAATTTTTAATGATAGAACATTTTAAATTTTGTCTATGAGAACATTTAGAGATTTAGAATTAACAAAATTAAATGTATTTATATTTTTAAGATAACTTTTAGCACCTATGAGAACAAGTATTGAAGGTTACAATTTAAAAGTGCTATTTTTTTTGTAAAGTTGACAAGGGGTGGAGTGTCATAGTTAGACACAGGTGTCAATTTGACTGTTGGTTTGAGCTCTGGGAACATTAGTTGAGAATTAGTGGTTGGGTTAAGCCCAGAGCAAACCTGCAGGAGATTGTCTGGCTGATGGGGAGGACCCAGTCCATGGTGGGTGGGACTAGGACCTGGAATAAAATTCAGAGAGCTGGCAGAGAAAGTTGGCATCCTTCTGTACACTTGGCCAGACATGCTGGTCTGGCAAGTAAGGATTGTCCCTCTCTCAGCTGTTGTGTAGAGATGGTGTGGCCAGTTCACTCGGCCCTGGTGTTGGTGCACGCTCTCCTGTCAAATTATACTGAGAACTGTAACTGGAAAAAAAAATCGTAAGAGAATAAACCCTTTGTTCCCTTAAGCCATTTGATGGTCATTTATCAGCAACCATGCAGGCAGACTGCAAATCCAGGTTTAAGACAAAGTCCATCAAGACATGAAGGAAAGGGGGCTGGAGAGGTGGCTCAGGGGTTAAGCCTCTGCCTTGCAGGCAGAAGGTCCTGAGTTTGGATCCTAGACCCTACGAATAGACGCTGGGCAAAAGCAGGGGCGGCCTGCGTTTCTAGTCCTGGTAAGGCGGAGCCTGTGAATCCCCAGGCAGAGTAAACAAGGAGGAGGTGGAGGCGGTCCATGATGGTTCTCGAATTCGTCTGTGGTTCTACACACACACACACACACACACACACACACACACACACACATATGTGCACAATTGAATAAATAATAAATAATAAAAAAAATTTAAAAAAATAAAGACATGAAGGAAAGGTAAGAGTAAAATAAAAAATAGGGTAAAGACTACAAAGCAAGTCACAGCTCACTGTAGACTTTGAGTGACTACAATCCAAAATTGTATTCTTGGAGTGCAAGGAATATCTGATACCCATGTTTTGAAGCTTTAGGAGGTCAAGATCCCAGGGGCAGTGAGCTAATCCTATCCCTTACCCTAACTTTCTGTTAAATTGATACATATTTGATCTCTTTATTAAAGTTTAAAACTTCTGTCTTCAAATAATACCATCAATGACTGAAATGATAGCTCAGTTGTTAGAACCTTTGCCTAAAAAGCAATAGGACTTGACTTCCAATCCCCAAATTGCATGTTAAAAAATGCAGGAGGATATAGTGGCAGCCTGTAATTCTGACCCTGGAAGGCAGAGCCTGGAAAACACCAGAGCAAAGCCACAAGGATTAGGAGGTATAACAATTCAGGCTAAGAAGCACCCAGCACTGGGCTGGAAGATAGTTTCTGCTCCAGTACATTTAGGTGCAGGTCAGAGAGCATGTGGCTCCCACTGACCAGTCAGGCACAATCTGAGCATCAAAGAAAGGCTGATGTCTTACTATACTATGTGCTATAATGACATAAGTCTCTACAGAGGTACTTAAAAATGAACAAACTGAGAATCTAAGGGAGGAAGATGCCCAAATACTTTTTAATACAAAGGAAAAAGAAATGGCATTGGAGATGCACTGTGATGGCCCGTCTGAATGAATAAAAAGTTGGCATGTCAGAAGAAGGACCACTGGTGTCAAGCACAGGAGAGGGACCTTATTATAATAAGCATGTGTGACTCAAGTTCAGTCACAATGCCAGTAAACCCAGATTGAAAGGTATTCTACAAAATAACTAATCAGCTAAAAAAAAATCATGAAGACAAACCATGTAAAATTATACTTATTCTACACTGATCAAGAAGAAATACCTCTATCCAGGATGTTCTTGGAAGAGTCTGAAGACAAGGCCAACAAAAGTGGTATAGGGTCTCTCTGCAGGACAGAGCCACCAACATCCTCACCCGCAAGCTCTCAAGAGGTTCAAGAGAAACGATTTTGTTTTGTGTTTGAAAGATTTCTGAGAGTTTGAGATTGTTTCCCAGCCTCCCAAATTTTTCAGTAATGGAGATGAAAATGATTTAAGTCAGCAGAGGCCTCTATAAGGGGATAAGATTAAAAGCAGAACGGGAGAGTCTCAGGTCCCATTTCCTAGGCAGAAAACCACATCCACCCCCAGGGAAGGCCCTTCCTGGCCCCGTACTACACTAGCCTCCAACTCACAGACCTTTCTAAAATGCCCAACTCTTCTTTGTTCTATGGGATTTCAGACTTTGCACTGTAAAGCCCGAACTCACCCCTACTCCAGAAAATTTGACTGCGCGTGTTTGTGAGGGAGGTGGAACTAAACACTGGCAGTCGTCAATGGTTGCAGGGCTGCTTCCACGCATACAGGGCGTTTTGGGGTCCTTGCCTCCCTCCATTCTCATAAAGGATCCTGGAGCTCCAGACCTGAAGCCCGTAACCCTGGAAGCACAAAGCTGCAGTAGGGTTCCAGACTGGGCTTGGGAAGGTGGAGGGGGCAGGTGGAGGGGCAACCCAGACGTCATCCCTATTGAAACAAAATGTCCAAGGGATAGATGATGAAGGCAAATTTTCTCTCTCTCTCTCTCTCTCTCTCTCTCTCTCTCTCTCTCTCTCTCTCTCTCACAGCTACAATCTAGAAAGAAATAGAATGAAGACTTGCTGAGCAAAACAGACAGACCTGCTTTTGCTGAGTTTAGGTGAAAATGAAAGTAGAGAAGGGGGGGCAGGGGAATTGGCAATTCTGTAGCTTCACACATTTCTCTCATTATTTTGCTTCTAAACCAGTCTCAGTGGTACTTTCCCTATTCAATAAAAGCCAAATACAAGCCTTTTCCCCTAATCTCTGGAAAGGCAGCCCACCGCTGAGAAAATAATACGGATGTAACTTCCAGCATCACACACTTTCTTTTCCATTTATATGCAAATAGTGACCTTTCACCCAGGCTGTCTCGAAGAAGTGTTTCCTTAAAAATGCAAATAGCATGTTGCAGGCAGTTACTGTGGCTGAGTCTTTCTTATATTATTATCATTATTTCTTTTAACCTTAACAGTACTACAAAAACAACAGCTCAACTGCTCTGCAGTAATAATGACTTTCCAAACCAAATCACAGAACTGGCTCTGCAAGGCTGCCTGTCATTAAAGGCTGCCAGCAGAAGAGAAGGGTCACCAGACCAGGGCAGCAGTATCCCCAAGAGACAGAGTTACACAGTTCTATTCTTCAGCTGACAAAGTGGCACAGCCTCATGACCAATATCAGTCCTAACAAGGCATCCAAATTCCAGGCAGACCACTCTAACTTACTTAGTCTCAAATGGAACTCCATACTTAGTCTCAACATGCATTGGGGAGGAGAGAACGTAGGACGCTCTTAGAGCCCCAGGAGTTAGACACATAAACTACAAGGACAATGGGACACATGTTTCCCAAAAGCCACTCAGGGCAGCACAAAGGATACTAAAGAAAAAGCCAGAAGGAAGAAAGACATCACCAACATGTACAAAGGTACCATAGGACTTCCTACCTTAATCATTCTAGACCACAGGCCTTAGACAAACCCAGCGGCCATGCCTGACACATGCCAGCTACTGCCCCCAAAGCACCCCAGGCTGGTGCTCAGGAGCAATGACAGCCAGGCTTACACCTTGCCTCACTGAGTAAGGACCAGAAACACTTTTCAGACCAGGATCTACTGGAATTTGCCATCTGAACTCTGGAACCAGACACAGGCCTTGTTCCTCTCAGCAGGACAGAAGAGGCAGGTTTAGTTCTAAACTTCAGGCGCCCGCTGGGAGCACTGACTCTACAACCAAAAGAGCAGTTGCTTCTGCCTCTGCTATTCTTAACACTTTATACTAGAAACTCTCCAAGGCAAGCAGTCCAATTTCACAAATAACTAACTCCTTCTTCCTCCAACTACTTTACCCCAGAAAACCTGACCAGAAAAAGGTTTCTTCATGTCCCTGTGGGAATGTCCACATCTTATTCATCTCTTTCTCAGGAAGAAGTGAACTTCCTCCCTGCACACTGGCAGGAGGGCCTGGGAGGTGATAGTTTTTAACAGCAGCTCCATCTTCCTCCTAGCACCCCGTCCTTCTAATCCACAAGAACTGTTCAGATTCTGGTTTGGGTGAAGAATAAACCCAGACAGCTGTTTTCTGGGAGTATAACCTGCAGCCCCAGTGCCATGCCCTAGGGTGGCAGCTCTACTAAGCAACAGCAGCACATTGTTGCTTTTCATACTTACAACTATACAGGGCAGGTACTAATTTTCCAGCCTGTATATGCGGTGCTTAGAATACAGAATGCTAACAGCAAGTTTTGAAGAAAACACAAACACTTCACACCTGCCAGAAGCCTTGTTTCCGAATGATTGGCTAAAAGAAGGGTCCCCAGTATGAGGGGCCAGCAGGAAAAGAGACTTCCAGGCTTCACTGCCATGGCCAACTGTCGCGACTCTTCTGTAGGAAGAGTGAATTCTAACCCTAATCAATGCCAGTTTGGGTTCAGAGATAGAAGAGGCAGAAGTTACATATTCTCTCTCATTTTCTGAGCAGTTTTCTACTGGGCTATAGAGCCTTGGTAAGTGCAATTCCAATTTTTTCTTCCCAGGAAATAGAATCCTAACTTAGCATGAGATAAAAGGACAGTAAACCTGCAGTTTTTCACATTTCTTAAAACTGGGAAAATAGCTTGTCACTGTGTTCTATGGGGAAGGGACACCTCACATCTGATCTGCTAGATGCTGCTGTGGGTTCCTGAGAAGCCACTGTACTTGGGCTGATTTACCAAGGTTAACGGTGGGTGTAGCATTAGTGAAACTAAAATAAGATATCACAAAAATCTCACTAAAAAAAAGATCATTTTTCAAACTATCTTTAAAATATCAGAGTGGGGGGGAGGGAGGGAATTGGTAAAAAAATTTTTAAATGTATAATAAAAAAAATATCAGAGGGTCCTTTCAGTTTAAATTCATAGTCTGTTCTGTCTGGGTAAATGCAGACTCTAGGCGCCAGAAGGCAGAATCCAACCTTGAAAAGCAAATCATGGAGTAACCAGAGCTAAAACTCCACAGTAAAACCTATAAGGTTTCTTCTTAATCAAGTGTCCTCCAAATTCAAAGCCAAACTATGAATTCTTCATTCTTCACTACAGATATCTGTTAGTCATAGCCTCCATTTTATAAAGTCTCCACCTTTAGCCAGAGGTCATTTTGTAAAGACCACACCTGCAGTCTTCACTTCCGTAGTAACTCCCAGGCTAACCCTTATCAGTGCCAGAGGCTTCCAAGGCCAATCAGGGCTGAGTGGTACCTGGAGGTCCCTCAGCCAGGATACATAATTCACAGGACTTTAGGGTAGCAATCAGACATGCACTTTTGCTGCTGACCATATTTTTAATTTATTGTTTTATAATTTTATATATATGATATATATACTTATATCATATTCCCCCTCTATTCTCTCTTATCTCCTTCTCCCTCCCACCAAATCCCTTATTCTTCCCCAAAAATCTCTCCTACTTTCATGTCCTTGTTTTTTTCTGTGGCCCACTGTATTTAATTAAGGTTGCCTGCCTGTGTAGGGGGCTATTTGTTTAATTCAGTGGCTACATATCTGAAAAATCTGACTCCCCTCCCCAAGCAGCAATTAACTATCTATAACTCCTCAGGGAAGGGTGGGGTCTTATGAGACCCTACTCCATCCATACTAGAATATTGATAGGCCCAGTATTATCCTGTGCAGGAAACAACTGTTGCTATGAGTTCATGGGTCAGAGCCGTGTCATGTTCAGAAAACAGCATTTCACAACATCCCTTCTCATCCTCAGCTCTTACATTCTTTTCACCCTCTCTTCTGACTGGCTGTGAGTTTCTGCATTATTGCTTCCCGGTACAAACAGAAACCTGCCCTGATCAAAGTGAAAGCAGCAGTAATCCATGGATGGAGTAAACATAAATATCAAAAAATCAGTTCGATACCATGTCCACTTAGAAAGTGACAGTGGTAGACTCCCCCTTAGTACCTCTAGTCTCCCTGGTCATGGACTTTTGATCAGATTTAACAGGTCAGATATAAATTTCACCTATAGAACAAGCCTAAAATCCAATAAAAAAAAGTCATTGGTTAGCTCCATAACAGCCATGCACTGATACACCAGTGGGCATATATTGTGATACAGCTTGGTATGGGATCTTACAGGGTTCACAACGCAGCAGCCCAATCGTATCTATTAGTCCTGTGCAAGCTAGCCGTCAGGAAGTAAGCTTCCAACTTCATTCCACTTTGATTACTCTATGTCCTACAATCAAGTATGTGGTATCTTCAACGATAGTCTTGTCATCTGCTCTGGTGGACAAAAACAGCAATGGCATTAGCCTATATTATTTTGAGGGCTTCTGGAGTGTCTCCAACCAACAACTTATTGGATAGTATCCCAAACCTGGAATCTAGATTTTTGTTCAGCAACTTATGTAAGCTATATGTTTAATCTCACTTCATAAATGATGGCCCCATCTTAATGAAAATGATGTGGAGTATCACAAACTCTCTCAATTTCCCATACTCCTATTTTTTTCCCAAAACAAAACTTTGACCTGGTTAGAATATGTGAGAAATTGCACAATTCCATGTGCAAAGAAAGGATTCACAAACTAATTACTAAGTTAGTGTTTGAGAACAGAGCAGTTATAAACCCACTGGATAAACTGGACTTTTTAGGAAGATGGATACCCTGAGAACCTAGAGGCAAGAGGATCCTTGTTCACAAGTAACTTATTTATATCACAGTAAAGGCATAAACCCAATGAAGAACGGATGTTATCTCAGGTTAGGAACAACATAGGCTCCCCACAGACCAAAAAAAATGGCTAAAACCAGAATTCATCAATTCAACCAAGTACACAAGAGTTAAGAGTGTTCCCAGTGCCATCAAAGACAACCTAAGGAATTACTGATCTGACCACTATTTGCTCCAGGGACTGTTTAAAACAAGATCTGAGGCATAATGAGATATATAAATTCCTATCCCAACAGAAAGACCTTGGGAACCTCCTACCCCACAGAGGCAAGCCCCTGCCATAAGGGAGGTAGCTCAGGTGAGAGGAGCTCAAACTCTGCCCTAATCCTACTAATTGCTCCCCTAAAGGTACGATGCAAGCAGCACAGAAGCACGGAAAACTGAGGAGGACTGAGGAGCTCTGCCTGACCTAGGTTGTGCACAGTACTAAACACTTTCAGACTGAAGTCATGACACAATCATTCTGTCAGCAACTGCAGCCACATAGCATCCCATTCCTCCTCACCACCTGGGTCACTTGTGATCATTACCATCTTGCCCAGCCATCCTTTACAATGTGGACCCAGGGTGGCTTCTGCGTATCCATTCAAGTCCTCCGAAAGCCTGTTAACCTGTACACTCTTTGCACAAACAGTGCTTCTAGGTCACAGCCTGGACTCAAGGTTTCCTGTACCCAGCCATCGCTGCTTGTGCACAAGGCCATATTACTAAAGGGGGGGAAAGGGGAGCTGCTGGGCAAGCTCCTAGAGGACCAGGAATGCTAAAAAGCCCCTAAACCCGCATGTGTCTGGCAACTTCTCCTCTTCCCAAGAGTGGTCCCAATCCAGGCCCAAACAGATATTCTAATTGGGCAGATTAAAATTTTCTCTGGGTTACTTTCATTCTTTCTAATTGGAATAACACTGGGCTGGGAAGCAGCAAGATGGTTCAGTGGATAAAGGTGCTTTAAGTCAGCAAATCAAGGTTCTTGGAGCCACATAATAGAAGGCAAGAACCACTTCTACATATTGTCATCTATACATATCATATCATGTGAATACTATGGTTTATGTGCACTTGAACATGTACACACACACACACACAATCAATGTAAAAAAAAAAATCCAAGGCTGGAGAAATAACTCAGGGCTTAAGACTCTATCTCACAAACAGAAGGTCCTGAGTTCAGATCCCAGGTACTTCCAGCCCTGGTGGGCAGAGGCTGGGAAATCCCCAAGCAAAGCAAGAAGGAGGTAAAAAATAATCCAGGGTGATTCCCAAAGTCACCCTTTGTCCTCCACAGGGACACACAGTGCACAGTGGCCTTTAATACACACACACACACACACACACACACACACACACACACACACTAAATTAAAAAAATTTTTTAAATCTAAAATAACACCACAGGTTGGAGAGATGACTCAGAGATGGCTAAAGCACTTGCTATACAAACATGGGAACCAGAGGTCAAATCCCTGGAACTAACGTAAATGCCAGGTGGACATGGCAGACTGTCTGTAATTCCAGCATTAAAAAGAGGAAACAGGGGTGGAGGGAGGGACGGGACCTTAAGCTTGTATAATTGGGAAAAAAATAAATAAATATAATAAAAAAGAAAGAATAATTGGGAAAAATTTAAAAAAAGACTTTTTTACATACCAAAAAAAAAAAAAAAAAGAGGAAACAGAAAGCTGGCTAGTTAGACTAGCCTCATCAGCAAACTCTGGGTTTAACGGAGAGCCCCTGCCTCAAGGAACAAGGTAAGAATGAACCTAGAGCTTCCATACAAAAGTACACATTTGCATCCGCACAAATGTAAGCACACATATACACATAATACACACCACACATACACATACACACAAAAATGAAAATTAAAAATGACATTGCATTTTAAAATACAAACTGAAAGCTGAAAAAAGAATGAAGTGGCGAATGTAGCTGTCTTCTTGAAAAACAGCACATATGTTTCTAATGGCAGGAACCAAAAGAAGACAGGGAATAAAACTGCATTGGATGAGTTCCAGCCACACTGGCTTAAGAAGGAAGGTGTTTTCCACCTGCAAGCTTTTAATAATCTATTTGTTCTAAAGAGGGTTCAGTGGAAGTCCAAGATCAACCATTTGAATTCAAGTGAAAATATTTCTCACTCACTTTTGTTTTAGGACTTTAAGTGGCATTTGGGGAAATTTATTATCCATAGTAAACAGACAATGTGCAAGAACCCAAAAGGATTGTGAAAGTGCCTTCCATCCAGAGCCCCAGCTCCTGCCCCTACCAAGCAGGGGAATCTTCAGAAACTAGAGAGCCCAAAGGAACAGCAGCAGCAGCTACGCTGTTCCCATCCGAGAATTCAGCACTTCTCTCTCTGTGTGTGTGTGTGTGTGTGTGTGTGTGTGTGTGTGTGTGTGTGTGTGTTTCAGAAACAGTTTCATGTATCCTCTGCTGGTCTCGGACTCACTACACAGTTAAGAATGACTTTGAGGGCTGAAGAGATGTCTCAGGGGTTAAGACTTTGCCTCGAAAATAGAAGGACCTGAGTTCAGATCCCAGGTCCCAGTAAAAAATAGTAGCAGCCTGCACTTCTGGCCCTGGTAATCGGTGCCTGGGAAATCCCAGAGTGAAGCAAGAAGGAGGTAAAACCAATCCAGAATGATTCCCAAAGTGACTCTTGGTCCCCACAGGGACACACAGTGCCCTCTGATACACACACACACACACACACACACACACACACACACACACACATCATACTAAAATAAATAGTAAATAAAGTTTGAAACAGGAAGCTTCTTGAATTCACAAAAAAAGGAAAATCAAAATTAAAAAAAAAGAATGACCTTGGATTTCTGACCCTCCGGCCTCATCCCCCAAATGCAGAGGTGATAGGAATGGGCCACGACTCCATGTTTATAGGGCTGGGGATCAAATCCAGGGCTAGTACTAACCTACCAACTAACCTACATCCCCAGATTCTCAGTCTAACCTTCTAATGCTGGTTCCCAAAAACTATTTTCCTATAATAAATTCAGACCACAAAATTCTAGTTATAATTGAATATGTTTCAAACAAGATGATGAACACCTATAATCAGGAGTTCAAGACCAGTTTCTATTATATAGCAGTCAAGGGCAATCTGGGCTACATGAGACCTTTTCAAGAAAGAGAAAGAAAGAGAGAGAGAAAGACCTATGTCCATGACCAGACTTCTATTTTACTCATGAATAAGTTCACAGGAGAAAGTGAAAGGAATGAAACTAAGATACAAAAATATTAGAGTGAAAAGAGAAGGACCTGCCCAGCTATTCCTAGAGAAAGGTTAAAGAAGACGGATGGATTTGTTTTCCAGGGTTAGGATGACACGGCATTTCCAAGATATTCAAGTAATGGTCAGAGCTCAGCCTGCCCACAGACCACCAGCAGTACCACCAGCAGTAGATGCCTATCCCACTGCTATTTCTCATTTCTCTACCTCATGTCATTCTGGGTTCAGTGCTGAACAAAGCATTCCAGTTGCTCCTAGGCTTACCACTGCCTCCAGCTCAGGTAGTAGGTTTGCTCTACCCCAAGTCCTTCACTTTTCCAAAGCAGATGTGCTTTTTACACAAGTGCATTCAGGAGGAGCTCAGTCACTATTCTGTCTGCTGTCATTAAGCAACTGCTAGAAGCCGAGGAGATTGCTGGCATTTTATCAGTCTGTAGGCACCTCATCTGCTGTGTCTACCCAGTATTGGGCCATACAAAAAAAAAAGGCATTCAAAGCAGTCACCAAAAGGTGGCAAGCTGGGTTCTGAGCCTATTTCTCCCCACAGGACTGATGCTGGCCTCTGTCCCATGCCACATGCTCACAAACAACGTCAACAGCATCAGCATCATCACCAAATTTGGTGACCAGGACCAGAGGAGTATGGTGTCCCAAATGGAGATAACGGAAGGACCAACACCAGACTGACAACAGAAACAGCATGTGTGAGTCAGCAGCCCAGCATGCAACTTCCATGGCAACACATCTTCCCAGTCCATTCTGATATCTCTGAGCACTCATAAGCTTTCAGGCAGAAGCTACCCCAATGCCCAACAGAGAGTATCTTTGAAGTTCTGAAGGTAAACGAGGTCTTCTCAGAGCAGCGACTCCGAGGACTTTGGGACAAGAGTACTAGGGGTCGCCTCCAGGCAATATCCTGGGTTATGCTTCAGACAGAAATAGTTCTTCTAGAGGAGCTCCCAGGGCCAGATCTGGGCTTTATATTCCAAAGCAGAAAGCAGGTCAAGCAAGAACAGAAAAACATCCATATTAACTCTCAGGAGATTCCTGTTCAGTTCCCTGGATCAGCAAACTCCCCATGAAGTCCAGCACCAATCTAGTAACTGAGGAAAATAACCCTGTCGACCTAGAGTCTATGAAGCTGCCTCTATGAAAATAAACTGTCTCTAAGTCTCAACTTATCTTCCTCTGAACAAGGAATACAACTTGGAAACAAGACAGGATTCTGCCTAGTCAGCTACAGCACCCTATTAGGCATATAAGATTAGTTCTTGCTCCCTACTGTTTTGCTTTCCATTAATGAATGAAGGTGATAATCATAGCCAGAGATGAATGTAAGGGGGTCCTGGTAGCAGGCAGCTTGGGGCTGAGGGAAACCTTCCCCCTTGTCAGATCTTGTTGGATCTTGTTGACTCCACTCAGTCAGCACCTCAGAAAAGCTGCACATCCTGTCAACACTACCTGGGTGCTCCCCCTTTGCCACAATATTCCCCTTCCTTTTGTTCACTTGACCACTAGCCTCAGAGAATCTCTAAGCCTTAAGACTCTCTAAGGGTCTTATAAGCTGTTGGGACAAAATTCATCATGTCCCTCTCCAAAAAGGACAATTAAAATTATTTCTGTCATCATCATCATTATAGTTGATGCCCCAAAAACAAAGGACATGCAATCTCCAAGTCACCTCGCTGATGTTTTATTTCAGAAACTAAACAAATTTCACCAAACAATAATGTCTACTGATTCAAAGGTGATTCCAAGTTAAGTGCTGAGTTGGTGAATCAAAAGAACAGGCAGTGAGCAGTCATAACACTAAAACACAAATATTCGTGCATTTATTTAACTTCCTGTTTTATAAAGAATGTGATCCCATGGACAGAACCAAGTCTTTGCTTCCAATACACTTCTGTGACATTGCATTGCTGTGTTCAAAGCCAAACCAACTTCTCAGTTTTAAGTATGCAAATCCAGTTACACTGGCACTGAAAACAACCACACACACACATACACACACACACACATACACACATACACACGCACACACGCACGCGCACGCGCACACACACACACACAAGGAGGGGCTAGGAAGAGAACAGCAACACTGAGTTCTGTCCATGGAACCCACAGACACATGCACCCTGGGTATAGCCCCTGAAGTTTGGAAGCATGTGACAAGAAAACAAAATGTTCCCAGAAGCATCTCCACTGGTACCTGGCGTGTATGTTTCACAAGAGATAGCCGAACTCCAAGCCCCTGTTTCAGACAGATTAGCATTTTCCCTGGGCACGGAGTTGCTGGGTCCCATCGCCCAGGCACATCTGTCTTTCTCTTCCAGAAATGTGCATAAAGTTTCTTGTTTTGATCCATAGCGTCCCCTCCCCTAATGCCTTTTCTGTCTGACACATAACATGTCTATGAGAATCTTAGGAACAGAGGAAAGGCAGAAAAAGAAGAGGAACGCAAAGCCCAGGCAGACCAGGAAGAAAGGGAAACCTTGTCCTTCAAAACAGTTTTAAAAGCCACCCCTCAACCTTCCTTCAAAGAGAGGCTTCTTAGAAATCCTCTCTGTTCCCACCCTCCCGGTCTCGATCCAAGGGGAAAAGCCAAGCCCTGGTTATCTGCCTTTGTCAACGAAAAAACATAACAGTGACTTACCTTTCCCCACAGCTATTGTCTGTCCTCTTTCAAAATGACATCATGGAAAGCAATCATGAAATTTACATGGGGGGGTGCAGGGAAGAAGGGGGAGGGGAAGGCAGCTGCCTCCCTCACCACGGTCACGTGTGGGGAAGCCTGTGTGCAGGGGGTTTCAATTAAATATCTTCTCCCCTCAGTGTGCGAACTCCTAAGCCAGCTAAAGGCGACGTCTCATTTACTTAATGACTGCTCTCATTAGCAGCGGTGGCACGGGCTGGAGGAGGAGGCTCCTTTGTAAATACGCTACCCATGAACCCTTGGGGCTCCAATATATCTGTTTACTCTCTGAGGTGAAATAAATTTACAGTATAACATCAGAAAGATGGAGTTGCCAAATTGAGGGTGAGAGATGCCCCAGGTCAGTGTATCCCATTTGCTATTCTGAGCCTAACCAATAGAAAGTATCCACATCTGCCTCAGAAGATCCATAATCAATATACAGCATGACTGTTTCTTTTTTTTTCCAAATGCAAAGCACACAAAAGGGCAGGAAGCATTACGACTGCCATACTCACTCCCCTCTGCTTTCTCTGCCAGTGGTTCAGTCCAATAATTCCTAATAGAAGCGACCAGAATGACAGATGCCCTGGGTTAGCATGGCTCTGGCAAAAGTGCTTTACAATATTTATTGGTGGTTGGAAATATGACCTCCCATTGTAAAGAATAAGTTGCAGAATTTATGACTCAAATGAGCCATAGTGTTACATGTGGGTTTATCTACATATTCAAGTACTAGGAATTCAGGTAAACGTGTTTGTTTTTGTTTTTATTTTTGGTCATTTTTTGGTTTTGTTATTTTGAATGCATGAAAGATATATAAGGTCAAAGACCAAAAAAAAGTGTAATCATAAAGATCAGAACAGAAAAGATATTTTTCTGTTAGACTTTTCTTTTTGTTTTAATTTAAAAAATAATGATAATATAGCAAAACTCTCCAAAAGAGAAATACTAAATTCCTGAGCACTGGTATCCTAATCTTAAAAATATAAATTAATTGCTTTCAAATAGCTAATTTATGGACACCAAGTAGAAATGCCTTTGGAATATTGGAATACACACCTGGAATATAAGCACATAACCTGCCATTTGATTTTCTCATCTGCCATCTCCTAGTTTTTCTCACATTCAGTGCTGGACACATACACAAGAAAACACCCAGTGTACTTGTTTACCCTCCAAATCTTCTCTCCATGTTGACAAATCAAAATCAAAATACTGGAAACTGTACTGGGAAGCCAAAAAAAAAAAAAAAACTAAATTCAGGTCCTGAGAAAACACCACTACCAATGCAGACAGAAAAGAAGAGCACTCACAGTTCAGAAGTTACAGCAGGTTTCAGTAGACTCCAAATATCATTTCCTGGCAAGTCATACAGTTCCAACAGGCTCAGACTACCAAAAGTATGAATATGACAGAGCATGGTTATTAACTTTCTCTAGATCAGCAGATCGTGAGGACCCGGGTGAATGTCAACTAAAGCTCTACTTCTGTAAACAATTATTTATAAATGTGGCTCATTCTCTACCCATTATACATAAACCAAGAAGCATCATCCCCAAAGCAAGTAAGTGTGTAAGGGTCTTATATATACATACATTATTGTCAACAAGTAAGATGCATAATACATGTAAGAAAGTTGTACACATCAAGCAAAAGAAAACAAATGATAGCCTATAGTGGTCAAACTGAGTATTAAATATTAATTAACTCGATGAGAACAGTTTGATGTTCCTACAGTGCCTGCCTACCATCTTATTTTCTTTCATGAATGTATGCATATCTATTAGCATAAAAAGATAACATCCAGTTGAACCTATTCCTCAAAAGCTACTTCTATTTCCTCTGGACAAGCTTTGAGTCCCATATATTTTACATTCCAAACTTTTGGCATTCAGAAATTCTATTAAATGCTTATCAGCAGAATGCAGGCTCAGGGTAGCCCCATGTGCCATTGTTCCTCAGAGAAGGTAAAATCAAGGGGAAAGCCCATGCTGAATCAGCCTTACTGCCCAGCAGTCCCAAAGGCTCAGGGAAAGCCATTTAGTCTGGATCCATGAGAGTCAAACAACAACAACAAAAAAAAAAAAAAAACCAGAGCAGACAACAGGAAAAGACAACTGCGAATGACAAACGTCCTCATGAGGCTCAGCTATTTTTTAAAAGAATGAAAATCATATTTGCATAAATCTCAATTTGTCACCATCTCAGATCCCTTTTGAGGGACCATAGACTTCCAGAGATTTAGCTCAGCAATCTGGAAGATACTCTAAACCCTGCCTAGGACCGTACTTAGAATATACAAGTAAATTTCAAATCAGGGAACTGGTCAGAAACCAGGGCCAGCAGCAAAACTGATAAATTCAGAGGATTTTCAGCTGGATCTGAGGAGCAAAGGTTTCAAATCTCTGACTGACACTGAAAGGAGACAAAGGAGAAGTCCCAGAAAGGAACAGAATAGAGGAGTTTGCCAGCAAGCCCTCTAGTTTGTCCACTTCCTTCAATGCAGCAAGCCGATCAGCACCCTGGACAGCGCTCTCCCCCTCCAAGCTGAGCCTTTGTTCTCAACCCTCTCGGAAACCCCGGGTTCAGACCATCTCTAGTCGCCAGCGAGAAGAGGCAATTTCAAACACACACACAAGACAGGTTCCGCGTGAGACAACAGCAAGGTACAATCTAAAACTTTTTTCTTAGATAGATGGAAAATTATCAGCCTTTTTTAAAGTTATGAAATATTTTCTTTTCCACAGAACACTGTTCCTTTAAGTTTTATTTCAGAAAAATCTGCAGGGAAATTACACATGCCTTTTTAAATTTTAAGTTTGGTAAGTTTCTACAGGGAAACAATTCCTGTCAGGTTGGTGGGGGAAGGGGGAGATTTGCAAAGCCAAACACTGGCTGCCACCGCCTCACTCAGAAAGTGCTTTGTGTGCTGGGGGGAGAGGACTTAATGGCTGCTTAGCTGGTAAGGATCATTTCCCAAAAAAGGTGTAATTACTTGTGCAAATCTGCACACAGACATTCCAAGTGTCAGTTCATTTGCTTCATAAAAACTCTTTCAAGTAATTTTGGTCTAAACTTTCTGCATCTGTAATTGGCACCACCTTCTCTGGTGACCAGCTGGGGGTGCGGTTTTCTTGTTTCCTTCTGAAAGCATCCCCGCAGATGGGCGCCTGCCTTAATGCTGCCGGCGACAATTAAGGCGTTGTGTGCGCAGCCGAGATGGTCAGCATTAATATTGTATAGAACAGCTGAGGGCTGGGGGTTGCTGCCCCAGGCAGGCCCTGGCAGATGGAGCAAACAAAACCGGGAGCTACTCTGCCACACTCCAGGCTGACTTTGTGTGTTTGTCTCACATTCACAAACATTTGGCATCCAACTTGTGAGACTCACAGCACATATGCACACTCAGTCACAGAATGAACCTGATAGTGCCTCTCTGACACTCTTGTGACTGGGATGAACATAGCCACCCGCACAAAGACACGAGAGGCATCCACTCTTTGCTGAGCCTCCTGAGCCAGGGACCATTAACACCTCTGGCCAGCTAGCAGACCTAAAGAGCAGCTAACACAGCAGGAGGTTCGCTCCCACCATCCGCCCTACCTCCAACTTTGGGCTGGCAGGGTGGCCTTCGCAGACTCAGGGGTCCTGGCTGGCAATCAGAAGAAGTGTGTGTTTCCTTGGCTGCCCAGAGAAGAGCACTGAGCACTGGCAGGACACCTTGTCAGAACCGCGAACGGCCTGGGAAGGGGTGCAAGGGGCTGGGGATAATACGCACCCAGGAAACTCCTGCACAGCGTCATCCTGGCCAAGTGGGTGAACTTCCTCTCCGGAGCCTGGATACAAGTCACTTCATGCTGAAAAAAGTTGCTGCACAAACTTCTGTGTCCCAAGCCCCTGGGAGTGCCAACCATAGCCAGCCAATCAAGACGAGGAATACATAAGCACAAATTGATGCCGGCCGCCTGCCAATGAGAAGCCCTTCCCCACACAATAGGCCTCAGGCCCAGACAATGGGCCCCTCCTGCAGGGCCAGAGCTGAAAAGTAAAGGAAGCAAGGACAGCCCCTCCCGCCACCTTAAGGAAGGGGACGTGGTTTAGGAGGTGGTTGGGATTGGGCTGTCAGGTTAGATAAAGCTTGCAACCTGGTGGAACCAGTCAGCATGCAGAGAGCAAGTCCTTTCTAGGAGTCCTCCACCTTGCCCTAGATCTAGGAGAGCTCGCCGCTGACTGAGGCAGCAATTGGAATAAACTGGTTGCATCAGGTATTCTGATAGCTCTCTAATACTGGAATAAGCAACTATCCAGGTGAAGGATAAATTATACTTGAAGATCCTCTTTCTCAGCTTGTGGCTGATACCAGTCCAGTCATTTCTATCCAGGGCAGTGTCTGTTATGGGAGTAGGAAAAGAGGGCAGTTCAGAGCTTGGGAGGAGACAGACAGACTGAACCCTGGCCTGTCCCTCACAGATTTGAGCCCTCAAGCAAACTTTCAATGCTTACATTCACAATGAGGGCAAATAGACAGGTGGTGAATAGCCAGAAACTGTCCAGGGAGACAGGAGGTAATCCCACCCAAGTTTGCAGATGCCCTGGGGGAAGGGTCAAGAGAGGACCTCGACTGATAGGGTTAAGAGAGGACCACATAAAATCATAGGGGGTTTTAAGCTGTGGTATTAGAGAGAAAAGGGAGGAATAGATGACTCCAGGGATGTCTGGGCACCTGGTGTCAATGAAGGAGGATGTCAACTTGGCATTGGTTATAGGTCTGAGGCAGGGCTAGAGGTGAGACTGAGCACAAAAGTGACTCACCTCACTCAGGAGAAGGAGGGGTGCTGAGATCCATAAAGACTGCTAGGAATGAGGGGAGAAGAGGAGGTATGTATGCTGATGGGAAGTAAGGTCAGGAGGAAATGATGGTGAAAGAAGTGGAGTCAGGTAAGAAACTGGTTTGTGGGGTATGAGGGCAGGAGAAAAAAATGAGGATTGAGAGTCAAGGAAGAAATGGAGGCACAGAGGAGGAGAAGCAAAAAAAAAAGGAGAAAAGGAGGAACGGGGACAGGAACAACAGATAGAGAGGAAGCGGGCAGGAAAAGAGTATGTAATCGGACAAATTGAGGGACAGACAGTGCCGTGATAGACAATTTCCATCATTGTCTGTCCATAGTGGTAGCCATAGATCTTCTTAGATAAGGAGACCACGAGCAAGTATCAACCTCTCTGAGACTCAATTTTCTCATAGTCAAATGAGGACCTGAGGTGGCCACAAAAGGTCAGCAGACTATGTTGGTACTGCTTCACTGCAAGTAATCATTATCCCTCACCTGCTTCTACCTGGGACAAACCTTCCAGCCCAGAGGCCCTTCTTGTACCAAGGTCCCCTGTTCTGGAGCTAGCAAGTCAAATTTTCTCCACCTGACAGCAACATCCATTTCAGGGATGGCGGTGGGACTCCAGGAGCCTGAAAGCCATTTCCTTTTAGTAGAATAAGCCGGCTTCAAATCTACCCTAAGAACAATTGGACATGCTTAGAACTAGGTAAGACCAGTGAATCCCACCTCTGAAAGATGTCTGACCTGGAGAACCTTGAAGCTCAAGCACTCGGGTGCTAAGGACAAGCACTACCTACCAACACCATGTCAGATCCCACGAGACAGCCTATGTGTCCGAAAAAATTCAAGAGTGTTTGTTTTGCTCACAGCTGCATGAACAAGACCAGCCCTCTGTTTAGGACTCTGGGCTCTGACTGCTGAGAGCAGCTGCCACCCAAGCATGTCTCTGGCCTCTGGGCAGCCACTGCACCTGCCTGCCTTTGATGTTGCAGCTGACCAAAGGGGAGGGTTCGACATTATTCCCATGCAGCTGTACTCGGCTCAGCACACAGCATTGCCCGTGCAATAATAGACAATGAAAGAATGAGGTCTTGCCTTCTGGCCTATCCTGGACTCCAAAAAGAACCTTACTTTGTGGCTAGGGCCGGCACTGATAGACAGAGATCTCCAATAAGATGCTATCAGCATCCCTAGGTCTCTAAAGTCCTTCTGCTCTGCCCATTAGGGTCCTATATGGCTCCGTCATGTCAGCAATCCTCAGGCCACTGAAGATGCAGATCCAGAGTCCTGAGACTGGGGGTTGTTAACGACAGAGTTTGAAGCAGACCGGGCCTAGAAATTGCAAGAAGAGGGAGGTATCACCAGGAAAAAATAGGCCACTCTTGATGTCACAGCATAGAGAATGCCCTTCTTTGTATCATGAATGATCTAGGGCAGACTTCAGAAGATACTGGAAACAAATCCAGAACTATTTCTCTCCTGTCTGTCTCCTGTATGCAAGCTAGTGTAGGGTACTGTAGTGCTCAGAGTGGACTGCAAAGAGAAGCAGCTCAACTAACCGATCAGCTCATCTGGGCTCAACAACCAGATAGGTGGGAAACAGTCTGCTGGCCTACCGTGCCGTACCTGCATGAGTGAATGCTGTGTGGATCTGAGCTCAGGGCAAAGAACCTGGGTATGAATTGAGAGCACTTCACCCTGGGTATGAGCAGGCCTGGGGAAGCCAAGAGCAGTGCCTAGGAGTCTCCGGGACTAGGCACACTGAGGCTGGGGAAAGAGAGAAGAGTCAGATGAAGACTAGAGAGCATGCGGTACAGTCCTTGCCTTTCTGCCAAAGAAGCAGTCCCTGGAGGCTTATTCTACCAGAATAAGGGCAGAAATCAGTGAGCAACTAACCTGGCAAGGAAGATGAGAGGTGGACATAGACAAGGACAGACTCAATGCCCTGGTCACCAGGCCAAGGAGATAAACAGATGACAGGGACTGAGACAGAAAGGGAACAAAGGACCTGGGACAAAGACAGGGACCGAGAGGCTCATGGACAGGAAGAAATTTAAGGACAGAAGGAAAAGATGGCTGAGTCTGTGAAGGAGACACACATGCAAACTCACATACACCCTTGCAGGCCATCGGGGCCTCTGAGAAACCTACTTGAGAATAACAGAAAAGGTGAGCAGCTGTTTGAAGCCCCGGACAATCCCTGCCATTGCCTTCAACTCTGCTCTCTGTGTGTGCGTGTGTGTGCACACTTGTGTAAGCTCAGCGCTCACCTGCTCCAGTTCTGTTTAAGTGGCTTTGGAACTGTGCTCCCAGAACAGATGGCCTCAGAGATAAAGCAGCCAGTTGCCTGGACAGAGAGCAAGCTGCGGGTGGTTGCCATGGCAAGCTGGGCTGGCTGAGTCTGCTTGTTAGCAGAAAGGGAGGTCCACAGAAGTCAAGGAGGACGCATGGGTGTGGGGAGCATTGCAGAGCCCCAGGAAGGAGAGGCCTTCATCTGAATGGTCCCTGCCGTATGATCGTGGACTTGGCTGCAGGCTAAAATGCTGACCTGGCCAGCTCAGGAGACATGCCCTTCCCAAATCTCTGTTCCAGTGACACCAGCCACACCCAGCTTTGGAGACACAGAGCTGGGGTGAGATCAAGTGCTCTTTGAGTTCCAGGAATTCAGGGTGTACATGAAGGAGTAGGGGAGGAACCCCATAGCCACTGTGGGTAGAACTCATAGGAGGAAAAGAGAACCCATAGGAAAAGATAGGAGACGGGTAATGGTTCTTTGTCATCCTCACAAAAACCCTGAAACCTGAAAAGTCACAATCCTCCCATTAAGGGAGCCAGATGGAATATCCCAGTGGTTACACCATCTGCACACACCACACACCTATTGTGTAATAACTAGGCTCCATTGTCAGCGACTGGCTTTAGATTTACGTTAAGTGGCTAGTTGTGTCTGTAAAGATGTTTTCAGAAGACTGACTGAGGGAGAAAGACCTCTCCTGAATATAGATGGCACCATCCCACAGGCTGGAGTGTTAGACTCAGTAAAATGGAAAAGAAACCCAGAAGGAGCCAGTATCCCTTTTTCTGGCTCCTGGCCCACCATGATGTAAAGTTGTGTTCCGCTATACCTGCTCTACCATGAAGAAGTGACTCCTCTAAAATGGTAAGCTCGTAGAAATTCTTCCTCCCTTAAGTTGTTCTTGACAGGTATTTTGATGACAACTTTGATGAAATAATGAATATATATGTTCAAGTAAATGACCATACACATGTAAAAGTACATCTATACATGCATGAAAATACATAAACTATATGCCACATAGTGCATCTGTACATGTATACACTTATGCATGCATGTGTACACATATGTATATTATGTGTGTGGGCACCTACATATATGCTCGTGTGTACAGATATACATATCAATATACATATACTCAAACTTATATACCACACATACATACCACAAATATACATATACACATATCATTTATGTTACACAGAGAGGTATATACACCATATACAGATATATGCATAAGCACACATATACACACATGACCATATATGCACAGCCATGTGTGCACATATGGATATAACATGTACATGAATATACAGAGATGAATATACATGGTAAACACATATTCACATACATGCATATATATGTTTATATTCACATATTATGAAACTTTTCTAGAGAAGGCACTGGCAGATCAAAGAGAAGATTCCATTCAAGTCTAGCTTGGTAAATCAGTTAGTTTATGGGGGTCACTTACAGGGTCATTAAGTGACTCAGCCAGCTGTGCTACCAGAAGTTCCCTGACAACTTAAAGGCAGCTATTCTGCAGAAGGCTCCCATCCACAGAACCACCTACTCGTGCGAAGCTGCTCCCATGAAGAGTCCCTCCTTACTCTAGAGGCAACAAGTTCCTACCCCCAAATCAGTTGTTTAACTCTCATGTACCTTTAGGGAAAGAGTGACTTTAGAGCTCCTTGAGCTTCATGAGTCTTCTTGCAAACCCTGTGGGCTTCCCTATCCATCCATAAAGGAATGTTAATGGGTCCAGTCTTCCATGAGTTCATGTGGGTGATGGCCATTCTGATTCAAGATGGCCATAATCACGTCCAATCTAAAGGAAACACGCAGAGACTTGAACCTGCTACAGGAGGCTCAGCCTACTGAATGCATACACTTACAGAATGGTTCACAGGAAACAGGATATTGTACTGCAGGTTTGCAGGAAGCTGTAATGATACAGGCATGACAGGAGGAGGAGCAGTGGCTGTTACCTAGTCTCTGGAAAGTGGCAGATAGCCAATGTCTAAGCGAATCATTAATATGTTTCGATGTAGCAGCTTGAGTTTGTGTATGTGCGTGTGTGTCTATGTGTCTGTGTGTATCAGAGGGCACTGTGTGTGCCTGTGGAGGCCCAAGGGTGACCTCCTTTTGATTCACTCTAAGATTTCCTAGGCTCCACCTTTCAGAGCCAGAAGTGTAGGCCATTGCCATTTCTGCCTGTAGTTTTTATGTGGGATCTGGGATCTGAACTCAGGTCCTTCTGCTTGTGAGGCAGAGTCTTAAAACCCTGAGCTGTCTCTCAGACTTGACCAGTTTCATAGAGTCAGAGGATTGATAGGCTTTTCTGAAGCCCCTGGCAATGTGTCTGAATCATCAAAAGAATCAGGCCACAAAGGAGGTAAGTCTATCACTGCTACGCAAAGCACAAAACAAGCCCTGTTCCAGATAAACCAAGACAGATTGGAGGCTCAAAGATCCCAAATACCCCACAACTTCATGCAAAACACATTAAGGGCTAAAGCCTCTGATGGAGCCTACCCACAAGGCCACACCCAGGATGCTATAGCACCACAGGTCTCCATACAGCAGCTGGGTAAGGTTAAAATAGCTAAGACTCAACCCGCACCCTCCTGTGGCAACACTCTTACCTCAGGCTCCCTCTAGCCTACCTGACTTTGAGGGTCCCAGAAACTCAAAGAATATCTTGCTTTAATTCTAAATCACAAGCCATACCAGACATACCATTAGACTCCAAATTAATGAGGCAGTCTACAATTCTCACCATGCATCATCTCCCTTTAATGCCCTAAACAACATTGGCCCTGTTCAAAAAAACTGATTTCTCCCATAACTGTCCAGAAGTAGAGACAAATGGCAGGAAAGAAGCTGGTTTGTAATTTGTACTTTCAGGTAGAAATTTCAGTGCCTCATATCTAGGCTGGAAGGATGAGGGGCAAAATAGGAACTACACACACATATGGCCCATTCAGTCAGAGGAAGATATCTATACCTTTGGACCTTACAAAAAGAGAGAGAGTAAATCCTATCCCCCCCCAAAAAAACTTACCCAAGATTTCAGGAACCCCATGACCTACTTCACTCTCTGCCAGCTGCCACCAAACACACCAATCTAGACACTCAACACCCCAGATACAGAATGGGTCCTCACTGCCCCTGTTTTTCTAGACCCTCAGAACTAGCCCCGTTTACATAGCATCATCCTCAACTGAGAAGTACCGCTTGGTACTGGTGTATTTAGGTTGCTTCCAGTGACACATACGTTTCCCCTAGTGTTGACCATGCTCCTAAAATACATGCTGAATAGAAGCTGAGTGGCCTGCTGTCCTCTGAGTCCTCTCTGACGCAGAGACACTCCATGACTGCCCATCAGGCCCATTCTTCATAGCCTGACATTCATCTAGCCTGCTTTCCTCTGTGTGCAACAGAAATGGCTCTGTTCCTATATCTATGCCACACATACAGATCGAGCTTCAGGAGATCTTGTGCTCAACCTTTGCCTTATCACAGCCACGTGATAAGCCCCGTGCTATCCACACCTGGTCTCATAAGAATAATACCACCTGGTCACTGTTGCAGTTAACCTCCATGTCCCCAATAAATTCAGAACCAAACAGTTCAAGGGAACAAGGGGTTTTATTGTGACCTGTGATTCTTGGTTATAGTTCCTGTCCAGCTTGGCAGGGGAGCTCACACCAACAACAGGGGCCAAGGGAACTGGCACACCATATTCACATATACAAAGGACTGTTAAAAAGGGACAATCCCCACTTGCCACACCGGCATGTCTAGCCAAAGAATTCCAACTTCCTCAACCAGTTCTCCCTATCTTATTCACTATGGCCTCCATCTTCCTCATCAATTGGACAATTTCTGTGAGGTCTATTGGGGCTTCACTAAAGTACTAATATGTCCAGAGCTCAAAGCCTTTAGTAGCCAACTGACACCATTATCTCACTATGACAGTCACCATGCAAAAACTCGAACCTATAAATCAGTCTGTTCTCGTGGTATTGCTAGCTTCTTGCCCCTTTAGCAACCTGAAGCTAAACAAATATCCCTAAGGCACGGGTCCCAGAAAAGAATCAGGATTGGAACCAAAGCTTTCTGCCTACAGAGAGCAGAAAGTCCCTTATCCACAAGTCTCCACAGTTTCAAGTCAGGAAGCCCACAGATGGGAAGAAAAACAGTAGTCACCAGGCTGACCCCAACCCACATCCAATGGCAGAGCCAGAGATACTAAGCAGAACTAGCAGTGGGCATGCATCTGTCTGCATATCTGTGTACATGTGTCCAGCTACTCACACTGCTTGGGTATTCACACACTACCCCTGCACCATGAAGGGGACAGGCTGAGAAAGCTTAGGAACTTCAAGAATAGCACACCTCATGCACAAGAGAGCTCTCAAAGTCTCCTCCTACCAGAAATAATCTACTGAAAATATGCCTGATCACCAGCAACCATCATGGAGTTCTCCAAGCCTGTTGATAACCTCCCTCTCAACCCCAGACCCATCAAACTGCCCTAACTCTCCCTTTCTGGCCACAAGGGCTTCCTCAAAAAGGGCACTGCTGTCTCCGGCCCAAGGCAACTGGGATCCTTACTTCCACAAGGCCTTATAGGTGTTAAATTCAGCTCTGACTCTTGCTTTGCCATCTCAAAAGAGACTCGACATAAGCCTCCTACCTACAGCCCTTCCGGCCGCTCTTGGGCACGGTTCCCATCCCTCCAGTTTGCGTTTCCTTTGTGCTTCGCTATTTCCCAGCTCCATTTGCCAACATTTTGTCTCTGAAAATGATGGATTAGAACTCTGTCTCTGTGTGGTGGCGTGCCACATTTATCCAGCAACATGATGTGTTATGTTGGCACAGATGTGCAAAAGCCCTCTACAGAGTCTCGCAGGGTCAGAAGAATGAGGAGGTGGATGAGACTGACTCAAGCCTCTTATCTCAGCAGCAAGGTCAGGAAGAGGGTTTAACTGTATACATGCTGTAGCGCTTGAATGTTTCTCTTTCTCTATTTCTCTCTCTCTCTCCTTCTCTCTCTTCCTCTCCTTTCCTCTCTCTCTGCCTGTCTCTCTCTTTCCTTTGCTCTCTTAAATACATAATAAATAAATAAATAATTTAAACAAGAATAGGAACAAGAGAACAAGAGAAATTTTAGAACCACAGTCTCCATCGAGTTATTACCCAGATCTGGGATAAAACTCTGGGAGTGTCTGAAACATCATGATTTAGACTAGATTGTGTGACATCTCCCGGAGGCAGGAGTCCACTATCTGCACCACATCTGTGGGGTACCCTAAGTCTGATTCCTGCTGCTTGTCAGGGACATTTCTAAGGCTCCCTACAAGGCAGCTGGGTCTCAGGTCTTTCCCACAATTCTCAGGCCTTCCTGCCCACACCCGACAGTGGCTACCACTCCATTTTGTGCCTCTATCATGGTCTCTTGCTTGAGACCTGCCCCCAGACCCTTGTTCCTTAATCTCCACCACCTTCCTGCATTTCTTCCCCAGGGACATCCTATTAAACTATTCTCTGGGAAGCTCTTTTAGGTAGGGTTTGAGAGGGAGACGATTGTATAAGTAACAGTATTACTCTCTGTCCAACACAGGACTAAGTGAGTGGCTTAGTGAAACTGCTACAAATGTCTCTCTCAGGGCCTCAGAGAAGGCCGGAAGGAAGGATGTCGGAAGGACTACTAACCTCTCTACACATTGAAGCAGATTGTATTGGTGGGGGTGTCACTGAGGAGGTTCAGAAAACAGAACTTCTTTGAGAGGCTGGGGGAGTGGGGAGGGGCAGGCCGGAAGACAGAGTCGCTCACAAAGAGCTTCACTGCAGAGTGGGCCCTGCACTTGTCTTGCTTGGCGCCTGCGTGAACAAGTACCAGGAGGCCTCACTAAGGAGCAGCCTGAAGGGACACTTGGGAAGGGGCAGGAGTATCCAGCCCTGCAAGGGCTACATCTCATGCCTAGGCAGGGGATGATACAGTTCTAAATCTGGTTCAGAGGCGTGAGTGTGCAGTAGAGGGGGGTGTCACCACATCCTCTCAAGCATGCTCAAGAAGGCCACAGGGCGAGGGGCTGAACCATGCTGCTATTCAGTATTCCAAATTCGTACTAGGTACTCTTACTGGGGGCTAAGTTTCTAGTTACCTTCTACCCCTTACCTCCTCTTCAGAGCTCCCCAACTCAGGGAGAAGGGCTTACATCCTTGGACCCTCCCAACTCTCCTACTCCCAGAGCCTTGTCACTGGGTGCCACCTTTCCCAATTCCTGCACTAGGTCCCTGAAGAGAAAATGGGACCTGGGCAGGATCTCTAAAAGAACAAATGTGGACAGAATAGGCTGGACAAGGGAGAAATCCCCCACTGCAGCTTCCAGGCTGGAGGAGGACACCTGCCTGAACAGAAAGGAATGGGAAGATGAAACCATGATGGTGCTGCACCTGACTACTAGTCTTCCCTAATTGTTTTACAACTGTACTGTCTGAGCTCGTTGAAAAGGCAAGAAACGTCCAGACACTTGTCCCGCAACCCAAGGAGACACAAAGCCCAGGGATCGAGTTTAGGTAGCATTTTTGCCCTGACCTAAGACCTCCTACCAGATTAAGGCTGAGGTTAGTAAACATAATAAAAAGGGGCCAAGTTGGAACCAGAGCATCTCTAACTACAGGAAAGAACACCATGAAACTGACATGTAGAATAAGATAGGGACTCCCCCCCCAACCTCTCTTACACACATGGAATTCAATTAGACTCCACTAGGCTCCAGGCTGCCAAGTCTCTGGTCTCAATACATTCCCCAGCCCTCAGTCTCACTATGCCAGGCCTAGCATTGACAAGTGTTGCAGTTACTCTGCATGTTGCCAATAAATTCACAACCAAGTAGCTTAAAGGAACAAGGTTTTTTTTTTATTCTGGCTACAATTCTTGGTTACAGTTTCTTGCCCAGCTTGGCAGGAGAGCTCACACTAATACCAGGGGCTGAGGAAACTGGCCACACCATATCTATACATCTACAGGACTTCTGAGAGAGAGAATGAATCTCTACTTGCCAAACTAGCAAGTCTGGCCAAGTATACCAAAGTATGCCAACTTCCTTAATCAGCTCTCTTATTCACCTGCCCAGGAACTAGCCCCACCCATCATGGGCTGGACCTTTCCTATTAACTAGACAATCTCCTACAGGTTTGTTTGGGGCTTGATTCAATTGCCAGTTCTTTACAAATGTGTCCATAGATGCCAGCCTTAAACTGTCAAGTTAACACCTGCATTTAACTATGACAATAAGGGACCAGTGGATAGTACAGATGCCACAGCCCTTGTATACCTGCCACATTTCAATTCAATTATGAATTGTCTGTTTCCTACCAGTATAAAATTCCTACAAATAAGACATGGACCCTATCTTCCTCTGAATCATGAAAGGAAACATACATATAAATGACCCTTGCCAACAGACAAAATTATTATAAGGTTTTCATCCTCCACTGGGTGGTCAAGCCTCCAAACCTTCTGTTAGTACAGAATCTTCAGTGTCCTGAAGTCCCCTTTTCCTCCATATGACAACTATCCAAAATATTGGACTTACTTCAAAGTACAGTCTGCCCTGGAAAACCTGGAAAAACCAGCTCCTAGGAAGTCACCAGCCCATGGGTCACTGTTGGATACTGGCCTTACACAGTCCTATGACTGTGACCTTTGCTACCACGTCCTCAGACCACCATAGGGCCTCAAGGATCATAACTGAGCAGCTTCAGCCTGTCATAGATCCAAAATCTTGGTGACTTCTCACATTAATCCCAATGATATCCAGTGTCTCCCACCCGTAAGCCCTGTCATGGTTTAAAATGTGTCCCCCACAGACTCATGTGTTTTGGAAGGTTATGGCACCTTTAGGTGGTAGAGCCTTGTGAGAAGAAGACAGCCACAGGGGTAGGCCTCGGGTGAATTAGTCCCACCCTGCTTCTGGGAGAGGTCTGTGCTTGCAGCTGGCAATCTTACAGCTCTCATCCTCCATGAAGGACATGACCTAGCCCACCTCCATTTCCTTCCCACCAGCCATGCCTTTTCTAATATGAAAGACTGTATCTACCCTCTGGAACCGTGAGCTGAATAAATCTCCCTTTCTTCCTTAACTTTTTTCTTGCTTGACTTTGGGTGATCTCTTACAGCAACAGAAAATAGTAATTGCTACAAACCCCCAGATCCAATGTGAGACACTAACAATCTATTGGACAGTGTTTAGTTGGCCTGCATGGTTGCTGATAAATCACCATCAAATGACTTAAAGGAACAAGGAGTTTATTCTCTTACAATAGACTGGTTACAGTTGTAGTCCATCTTGACGAGAGAGCACACACCAATACCAGGGCCAAGGGAACTGGCCACACCACTTCTGCATAATGGCTGAGAGAAGGATGATCCTTATTTGCCAGACTAGCATGTCTGCCAAGTGTATACAAAGATGCCCACCCTCTCAACCAGCTCTCTGTATTTTATTTCAGGGCCTAATTCCACCCATCATGGGCTGGGTCTTTCCCATCAGCTAGACAATCTCCTGCATGTTTGCTCTGGGCTTAACTCAACCAGTTATTCTCTACAAATGTGCCCAGAACTCAAACCCTCAACTGTCAACTATGTGTCTATGACAGACAGTATCTAATAATGCCTAACCTGAAGTTGAAGGGACCAGTGGGATAGACATTGTCTTTCTGTGCTTCTGAGAGGCTCCACATGAATGCATCCTCCACCTGGGTCTGCTCTGAAATATCACTAGATTCCTAGCCTCTGAGGAACATTTTGAGGAGTTCTACATATAGCAAGTGCCCAGCAACTTCTCTGTGTTTCGACATCTGCAGAGAACTCCAGAAAAGTACATAACCACTCTCAGAAAGATCAGAACCAAAGTCTAAGGCTCTCACCACACCTAACGAACCTAAACAATAGAGAAGGATTGTCACATTCCCACCAAAATGAAGAAACACCCAGTCAAACGTGTAGCTGAACTCAGACTCTCTGTCTTCACCTGCTTTGAAACTATACTGCAATATTCCAGTGTGTACTTCGGCACCCAGAAATACTCCCAAATTACTGTCCACACTCACATACACACAGAGAAGTACACATATGTTCAACACGTGTGTATATACATTCATATGCACATGTACAAGCATACTCAATCCAGTGTCTCCCCAAGCCAAGTGTGTACCCAGAACTTACTCCAGACAGACCTTTTCACCCGATAGTAGCCTCTCCTTGGTACTAAGCTCCAATGGTGTCTTCTGGCACCTCTCCCCAGAGCTAGCATGAAGTCCCATAAGACTCAATTTGTACTAACTTGTTGCGCTAGGCTAGTTAGATATACAGGTGTCAATTTGACAATTGAAGGCTATTCTCTGGACCTTTGTGAAGAATTGGTAGTTGAGTTAAGCCCTTGAACAAGTCTGTAGAAGATTGGCTGATGTGAAAAGACCTGGCTTGTAGTGGATAGGACCTTTCCCTGGGCAGACAGATAAGATAAGGGAAGTTGGTTCAATAAGTAGGCATTCTTAAGCATGCATAACTTTGGCAGTCTTGTTGTTGTTAATGAAGTTTGCCTCTTTCTCAGAAATCTTGCGGATATAGTGTTGCCAGTTCCCCCTGGTTCCTGGTGGTAGTATGAACTCACCTGACAAACTAAGAACTGTCACCAAGAATCATAAGAAAGATTATTTAGTTCCCTGATCTCCCTCATCATGAATTTATCAGCAACATGTAGGCAAACTACAATACTGTTATATATATCTACTCACCACTCATATACAGTCAACCACATACATGCATGACATGCATCTCATACACATGCATTTCATTCAACCATACCACACATATAGATTATCACATATATGCACATATGTGTATGCACATACATAAATTACCATTCCCATATGCACGCATACATACAAACATATACGACATTCATACATATCTGTGAGTACATTTATGTGCACACATATGCATTCACATACACACATTTATGCTGTGTATGCGAATGCAAATAAACATGCATAAAAGCATACATAAAAACATACTGCAGCTGCACATACATGCCACTCATGTATACATGTGTATAAGTAATGTGCAAATGTGTATAGTGTAGGTAAACATGTATGTGCTATGGAAAATGTTCTCAAAGTTTCCAGGGAAGCCATAACCAACAAGACCTTGATCTATCCTACCAGAAAGCAGAAAAAAATAAAAGAGCCAGGAACTTTAGCATGGAGGTTGCTAAAATTAATCTTTTTTTTCTTTTGTCAAGGCCAATTGACAGTACTGTACTCAAGGATAACTTTTAGTACTTAGGAAAAATTCCTGTTTCTTTTAATTTTTTTCTAATTTTAGCAACCTGATGCTTTTAAACTCTTGGCAGGAAAGTATAGAGTAAAATAATTGATAATAATATAAAACAAAAAGAAACTATTACTTACCTTCATATGTGATTTCACATTGTGACAGAAGCCCGAAATTTATTTGGTAAGACTAACTTTAAAGATACCCATAGCAGCTGGAGAGGTGACTCAGGGGTTAAGCCTCCGCCTTCCAGGCGGAAGGCCCTGAGTTCGGATCCCAGATCCCATGTATAGACGCCAGGCAGAAGTGGGGGCGACCTGCGCTTCTGGTCCTGGTAGGGCGGAGCCTGTGAATCCCGGGGCAGAAGGAGGTGGAGACGTCCATGGTGGTTCACGAATTCGTCCGTGGTTCTACACATACACGGGCACACACACACACACACAGACACACACACGCGCGGGCACATACACACGCACTATGCGCACAGTTGAATAAATAATAATAATAATAAAAAAAAGTTTAAAAAAAAACAAAAAAAAAAAAGATACCCATAGCAATCCTATTAAAGCCTGTCTTTACTCAGATTACCCTCCTTACAACCTCTCATAATCTTTTTTTTAATTCGACAAGTTTTTTTAATTTTTTTATTTATTTCAATGAGTTCTATTGAATACCATTTCAATAGGCACACATGAACACACTTTTTTCTCATTTTCTAGATAGTTTCAAATGGCAATCTTGAGACTATCAAAGATTTTGATAGTCTCATTAATATACCAATACCGATATTTCCTAGACAATATAGTTTTGTGTTTACTTGTATTAGTCAGAGTTCTCTGAAGAAACAGAATTTATACAATGTAATATGTATAAATAAGTTTATTAAAATAACTCACAATAAAAATAGTGTCCTTCAAAGAAGCCACCCGCAGCCACCTTGTTCTTGACCAGAATGTTCCACAAAGCCAAAAAATCCCAAGGAGGTCTCAAGCCTTTACTTATCTGGAAAGTCAAAAACACTGAGTTCCAGCATCAGTGAAGAACAGTTGGGCTCCGATGTCACGATGAACCAGGCTCCAAAAGCAGCAGGAACAGCAACATGGTGGTGGAAAAGATGAAGCTCCAAGTCAGCCAAGGATGAAGACAGCAGCAGCAACAAAGAAGGCCACGATGTTCTACAAGCAAACGATGCACACAGAGTGGACTCCACAGCAAGACACTGGATAAGGGACTTCCTGTTATCTGGCACCTACTATGGGCTGGGTTTTTCACAGCAATCAATCAAGTACCTGCCGACTTGTTCAGGGACCATTCCAACCAGTAACCTTCCACAGCTGCACCAAGCAGTCTGCAACTGTCAAGTTGACACCAAAATGCAATCACAACACATTTTCCAAGTGGCTTCTAGGCAACAATTTAATATGTGAAATAGAAGGATGTTTATATCCAGGGAAGCATGATGACATTTGAATCAAAATGGAAAGTAAAGGAAACAAGGTTCAAAAGGAAAATAATCCTGTAAGAGGAACTCCTGGAAGTAAGTTGTCCAAGCATCCAGTAGTAACAATACTCAAACCAGCATCACAGACACAGCATTACAATGTCTTCAATTGCAATCTGTTGGCTAAAAAGGATCAGTCCAGGGTTGGAGAGATGGCTCAGGGGATAAGCCTCTGCCTTGCAGGCAGAGAGTCCCAAGTTCGGATCCCAGATCCCACATACAAACACCAGGAGGAAGGGGGGGGTGGCCTGCATTTCTGGTCCTGGTGGGTGGAGCCTGTGAATCCCCGGGCAGAGCAAAAAGAGGAGGTAGAAACAGTCCATGATGATTCCTGAATTCACCCTTGGTTCTACACACACACACACACACACACACACAATTGAATAAACAATAAAAAAAATTTTTAAAAATCAGTCCATTAACCTGAGATCAGCCAACAAATTTTATAAATCATTTATTGGTTAATAATCAAATTGAGTTTAAAAACCTACTTCAATCTTCTTCCTTTTTTTTCCCTGCAAAAACAAAGAATATTAGCACTGTGGAAAACTTACAGTAAAATGTGTTAGTGTTTGCTACAATTAGATTCCTTAGAACAGCAATGCGTTCTTAGATAGATTTTTATGTTATCAAGTGCATTAGGTAAATAGATGATGTGTTTTGTATTTTACATATAAATATCAACAGCAATCAATAGTCAATGGCAGTTGAGAATCTAGTTCCCACCTGAAGCAGAATTCTTTAAAATACTATTTTTCTTCATATCATAATTACCCTTTGGGATTTGAGGGCTGGTCTAACAGAAGACTCACATTTAAAGTAAGACAAAGAGCAAAAAAAAGGCTTATCCTGGGATAGCAGTCAACCCTAAATGTATTGTAGGGGAGAAGTTTCAGAACTTAAAGTGATGTTAGAAAAATATATTATCAAGACCACCCATTTTCAGATGCTATATTTTCAATACAGTGACTACTGATTAGTTATCTGCTGAGTGAAAAGAAAAAACCTTACCTATACAAAGAACTTTTCACTGAAAATTTCCAGGAAAAAAACCTTTAGTGATTCTACATGAAAAAACTCACACTCTGGACAGCACATAGTTGCTTGTTTTATTTCTCTAACTATATTTTAATTGCTTATCTGCATGATAAAAAACAAAACACTAGCAAAACCATCAGTTTTAATACTATTGAAATTACAACTTACGGGACTGAATACTGTCTTTCTGAAACTGTTTAACAAGCTATGCCATTCCAGTCCCTGGTGCCTGAGATACCCTGTAGCTACCTACCAGTTCTTCTGGTCTTTATTCAGAGTTCAAAGAGAAAAGAGAAAAGTAAATTGGGGTAAAAAATGAGAATTTTTGTACATAACAAGTAGTGGGCACAAACTGTGAGACAAGAGAGATGCCTGTGAACAGCCCAAGTCTTAGCTAACTCTCTGAATCTGGACTGAACAGATTCATCCAATGACCTTTCAGCGTCTATGCTCTTATTTGGTTCTTAATGGGTGTATAAAAGCAGAAATGCTCACTGAACAACATTTTGCTGAAATTATCAGTCTGTCCTTAGCACATTAGGAGTAAAGCAATGTTCTATTCCTTACTGTGCCTCTCTATATTTGGAGCAGAAGCTCAGAGATAGGCTCTCATTTTGACTGGAGAAATGGTTACATGTAAAATGTTTTCATATGTATGTGTGAAGGATGCACAAGTGTGTATGTACATACATATACATGTGCATTTGTGTGGAGACACAAGGTTGACATCAAGAAGCAACCTCGATTGTTCTTTCATTTTATTCTTTTTGAAACAGGGTCTCTAATCAAACTCAAAGATCACCAGTACTTCTAGTCTGGCTAGCCATTTGCTCTGGGGATTCTCAGTCTCTGCCTTCCAAGGCTGGAATTACAAATGAGCTACAACCCACCTGGCATCATACATGGGATCATATCTATCTTAAATATCAAAATATACACTCCAGATTGCCTGTTCTGTTGCTAACTCTTCTATTTACCCTAGACCCTCTTTTTTCTACAAGTTTAATCCAAAATTAACCTCCAAACTTTTATGGGTCCCCTGACCTATATCTGTGGTTATTCTTTTAATATCTATTTTGATTCTTATATCTGTAGCTCCCCCTCTAATCTGCATGGAAATCCAGTTCATTCAGGAGCACTCCAGCACTCTACTTGGACTCATGTGGATTGTATCCTCCAAATGCATGGATGCAGATGCCAGTCTCTGACCCAAAAACCAGCAACTGACCAAGGAGCATGAAATGAAGAAGAAGAGAGGATCAACTTATCTCCCATAAATCCACCTCTGTCCTGAGTTCAGAACGTAAAAACACCATGTAGAAATAGGGGCAGACTGAATTTCCGGCCCTGGTGGGCAGAGCCTGAGAAAACCCAGAGTGAAGCCAAAGGGAGGTAGAAGTAATCCAGGATGGTTCCCAAAGTCACATAGTGACCTCTCTCTCTCTCTCTCTCTCTCTCTCACACACACACACACACACACACACACACACAAACACGCACACATGCATGCATGCTCACACACATGCGCGAAGTAAATAAATCAGGCTGTAATAGCCCGCTCTGTAGGGCTGAAGTAGCAACCTAGGCCTCCCTGAGTAAAGAACTCTGCCTAACCCCAAATTGAATGACTCCACTGCATGATGTAAAACTTCCCACCACACTTTGGAAGCTTATAAAAATCTAAAGCTCCTTTGTTCTGGAGGACTCTGCAGCTGCTAAAGTTATGGAAAGATTGCTTTAGATCCACACCTTTAGATCTATATGCCGTCCATAATAACTATCTTTCTTATTCTCCATCTTTAAAGGGTTATCTTTTCTGATGAATCGATCAAACAACATTGCTTTTATACATAATATTACTCACCTACATGCTTGCATGTGTTTAAACACTCACATTGTTGTGCATTTTCACATATAAATGCAGTAGTTACAATACATATACATATGAGTATACATTAATGAATGCATACATGTATGTGTACAGTGTGTTCACAGTTTTGTGTACCATTTATATGTGTGTATACATACATGTGCTGCTAATACGTATGAATGAAGAGGAAGATATCAGTCCCAGAGGAAAAACAGCCTACAAAAATTTAACTATGAAGATATTACATCAAACTGCATCTTAAACATTTGTTATTATACTCATAGATTGGAAGAGTACTCAGCATTCAACCTCGAAGTGTCTTTCTATTATAGAAGGTGTTTACTACAGAAAAACACAACAGCCAATTGCAGAAAATAAGTGACTGTGGATTGTTTGGCCCTAAACAGAACCTCTAAGCTACATGTACCCCCAACTCTAAGGCTCAGAGAATATCTTCGAAGAGGGGGTAGTAAAATTATAAGAACCCAAAGTAGGACAGTGGTATGCCTGTATGTAACACAACTGAAGTATACATGATTTCATGGTAAATATGTACACGCTCACAAGATCTGCATAGGAACTATCCTATCAAGGAACCAGAGAAAGATCTCAAGAAGCTCTAAGCCTCCCTGAGAGATTGATGAGGACCAATGCTGATAGTGAAGAAAAGAAACTTGCTTTCCTCAATGGTGTACTCGCTGATCTATGAACTTGCTATTGCTGGGGCATGAATCACATCAAACGTATGTCATCAAAAACAAAGTAGATGAAATACAGCAGGCCACACAAGTCAAAAGACTTGTGGGACTAAGAGGAAATCTGGCAAGTGAACTGAAAGGTTGTGAGGGGAAAAGGAGGGGAATGGGAATGGAAATGGGGACTGAAGAGAAAGAAAAATAATAAAAATAACAATAGCAATAATAATATTTTTTAAAAGGAAGGCAGGGAAAAAGAGGCGAAGCTAGCTAGGCCTGCGAAGCCTAGGAGCCAGAGGAGACTGTGGTCAGGAGAACCCAGCAGGGCATCCCTGGCTAAGCCTGGAGGACAGCTGCACAAGAGTCATCGAAACGGCAGGGAGCACAAAAGGGAGAAGCGGCTGAGTAATGAGCTGATTGGCAAATGTATAAACAGCAATTTCTTGATGAAAAATGTTTACAGTGCAATTAGCATCTGTGCCATAAATAAAAGTTTTAACTGTGTTTATTGTGAACTGGTTGATCCATGCAAAACAGCTCTCCATGACTGAGTAGCCTCTGAGGCTGCTTCCTTTAAGAAATATTTCCAATTCATGATTCAGGTCATCCTCTTTTGGTTCACTGTCTTTAGATCACCAGCACTGCCTTGACTCAGTATCTAAACACTGAAACCTGGACAGAAAGAGGCTGACTGGGCCACATGTAGCCTCTGCTGTCCAGACAGGTAGACCTGTGGTGTAGCCAGATGCATGTCACACCTGGGCTCTGGGTGCCCTTTGTAATTCAGCTAAACCCACTTGGCCCCAGTCCTGCTTGCACTGCCTGGAGGTCCTACTCCAGAGCATCGGTCAGTCACTCTCTGACCCCACCTAAAAGTGATACACAGCCATACACTGCCTTCTCATCACAACCTAAATTTGTGTTTGTCTTGGAGAGAAAGAGAGGAGGGAGGGAGAGAGAGAGACCCTCATGCCATACAGGTGAAGGTCAGAAGACAACTTTGGGAGTCGGTTCTCTCCTTCCACCATGTGGGCTCCCAGGGAATCAAACTCAGGTTGCCAGGTTTATGAGCAGGAGCCTTATCACTGAGCCATCTCTCCAGACCCTAATCTGTTTAATTTTTAACATGAAAATGTTTTTAGCATGAAATTTTAGCATGAAAAATTTAGCATTTTAGCATGAAAATATTCAGACACATAGAGAGATCATCCCTAAAGTCTGTATGATCTCTTTACATGTGTTCATAGTTTTAGCATCTATATACATGTCCAAGCACAACAAAGCATTTTTCAGCATACATCAACATGATCGTATAGAATAAAAACCTTTACACATTGTATCTATTGCTCAACATAATTTTAAAGGATATTTATTTTTACTTTTATTTTTGCGTGCGTGCGTGCATGCGTGCGTGCTTGTGTGTGTGTGTGTGTGTGTGTGTGTGTGTGTGCGCGCGCGCGCATATGCACACATGCACAGGGGTAAGGAGGGACTACAAAGGCTTAAGGTTGACTTCGAGAGTTTTCCTGGATTGTTTCTACCTTCTTTTTGCTTCTCTTTAGGATTTTCTAGACTCTGCCTTCCAGAGCCAGAAGTACAAGCCACTGCCATTTCCAGCTGACATTTTTTTTTCGGATAGGATCTGAGATCAAAATTCGGGTCCTTCTTCTTTTGAGAGAGAATCTTAACCTCTGAACCATCACTCTGATCTAATTTTGAGGTTTATCTGAGGTGACTTAACTACTGATTTTAATTCCTGAGTGGCATGATTAAGTCACACCTCTGTTTCCTGCTGAAAGACATGGAAGAAGTCTCCTTTGGGGGAAGAGGGGAGTCATCCTAAGTACATTTCATAGCCTTACTTCCTGGCACTGGGGGCGTCAAGCCATGGCTTCAAGAACTTGAGTCAGCCTCAAGTGACCACAGCCTAAAGTCTGCCACCTTGCGTTCTTAGAGTGTCTAAACTCTAGTGTTTCCCAGTGGCTCATGATGTGACACAAGGTTTCTTTTCATAGAATGAGCCTCATTAAAAAACTGTCCATCCTGGCCAAGAACTCTGAACTTCCAAGGTACGTGGCCATGGAGAGTAGGAGAATCTCATCCTGGGCTCTCACTCTCCATAGGGCTCTGAACTACAACATTCTTCACATCAAACAAGAAAATTTTTGTGACCTTAGACCCTTGGAAGAAAAGCGAGGTCTCCTTCTTCTCAGATGCAACCTGGTTTCTTGTGTAGAGTTATTTCTTTGAGGAAAGACACACATGACACACAGAAGTTCCCAGAATAATTCACCTCCACTCTCTGGAAAGCTTGTCTCAACTCTGACGCCCATCTTTATCTCTTTGTTTATGGTTATGTTGATCAATGAGCATTCTCCCCATTATTTGGACACTTTGCATTACCACATTCAGCCATGGCCCCTCCCTTTCCTTAAATTATGATTCTTTGCCCCTTAAACCCTGAACTGCACTGGTTGCTTGCTATCGTGTGACTTCTGTGTCTTCCTGGAAAACACACACACACACACACACACACACACACACACACACACAGCCTAATAGCCCTTTGCTTCCTCACATTTGTATTTTATATCTTTTTCGGAAATCTTTTTCATGATAGAAGGGATAAAGCAGTGTTGCCCACTTAGAAAACAGAAGAAAGAAAAACATCTTTTCTGGCTCTGGCATTTCTCTTCACCAGGCGGATCAGCTCTACTGACAGGTGCAGAAGGTAGAGTGAGGAGAGGAAGACAGAAGACTCTCAGGTCAGATCTCAGCTATGCCGAGGTGGAAAAGGACTTCAGATTGTTTATATTTCTGTTATGGCTGCTTTGAGGACCTGGGGATTGAGCCCAGGGTCTTGGGCATGTTAAGCAAGCACTCTACAACTAAAATACAGACCCATCCCACTTTTTTTTTATTCTTTTTTATTTAAATGTTGTATGCATGTATATAGTGATTTTATAATATAATATTTTCAATTCTTAGTCCCACATTCCGTTTCCCCTCCTTTTCCCCTTACAACTTTTCAACTCCCTTGCCAGACTCCTTCTTCCTTTTCAAATATTTTTCCTTGTGTGTTTCATTTAATTGCTTTTTATTTGAACTCACTCTGTGACCCATACGGGCCACTAATCATCATCTCTCTGACCTTCTAAGCAGGTCATTTCTGTCAAGTGTCCAACATCTAGCAGCTTTCCCAAGCTCCCTACTCTCTAGCATAGACTCAGGACTGTGAAAGTCCAGCTCCTTTACATATTACAACCACACTGACCATGCCCTCTACCCATTGGCTAAAAGACTGTAGACACGCCCCCTTTATGGTATACACCCTCCTCCTGACCTCCAGTTATCAGGCTTGGTGGCAAACATCCTAGCCCACTGACTTATCCCACTATCCCAGAGTTACTGAATTTTAGGAAACCATTCATGGAGGGTGCCAGAAACAATGATATTTCGAGAATGCGGTGATGTCGGGTCTATGAGCTGGCCCAACAATGAAGGTACTTGCAGTTCAAGCCAACTCTTCAAGTGGCCTAGTCCCATGTTCCATTGCTGTGATAAATACATGACCCAAACAATTTAGGGGGACAAGGGGATTTTTCGTCATAGCTTACAATTTCAAGTTAGCCGACCAGGCAGGAGAGTGAGGAAACTGCCTACGCCATATCCACAGGAAGAACCTAGGGGCAAGGAGCAAACATGCCAGCTGTTTTCTCTCTCTCGGCAAGTAGCAAACAGCCAAGTACAAAAGCAGATTAGTCAAGAGCTCTTTTCACGTGGATTGAGCTCTGTTGCAGTCAGCCTGCATGGTTGCTGATAAATGACCATCACACAGCTTAAAGGAACAAGGAGTTTACTTTCTTACGACAGTCCGGTTACAGTTCATAGTCCAGCTTGACAGGAGAGCACACACCAACACCAGGGCCGAGGGAACTGGCCACCATAACAGCTGAGAGATGGACAATCCTTACTTGCCAGACCAGCATGTCTAGCCAAGTATACAGAAGGATGCCAACTCTCTCAACCAGCTCTCTCTGATTTATCCAGGGCCTAATCCCACCCACCATGGGCTGGGTCTTCCCCAGTAGCTAGACAATCAATCTCCTTCAGGTTTGCTCTGGGCTTAACTCAACCATCAACTCTCCACAACTGTGCCAGAGCTCAAATCCTTAAGAGTCCAGTTGACACCTGTGCTTAACTATGACCAGCTCCAAGACCAGAGTAGGCAAATGTGACCCACTGAGGCACCACGATGCCAGAGCCAGCCATTCCAGTTCCTCTCCAAGGACATTTCTACCTTCATGCTATGTTTGTTCCAAGGTCCTGCCACTAGCGTCCTCCTCTCTCAGGTGGCTCAGTAGCTGTGACTCTCACTAGTCACCTACTTCTGTCCACCTCCACCCAAGAGCCAGAGTGCTTGTCCTGAAATGTGCTGATAACCATGGCTCTGACGAACACAGCAGCCCTAGTCCCTCCTGACTCCAGCCATCTTGAAGCACTTGCAGCACTCCTAACGGCCTCCCCTGTTCGCATTCATATCCAAAGCTCCCTCACTATCCACAGGAACCCTGTAGTACCTCCCAGAAGTTCAGCTTAATTGGCTGCCTGCCCACCATCCTGCTGTGACTTCCTTCACATACCACACATCTACTATGATGAAGACCATGGTATGTTCCACAGTCTTTCAGTAATAGAAAGGAGCTCTTTGAAAACATAAGTTCTCAGATACACAATGTCCACCTACCCTGTTCCAACTCATGAACATGTCAGGTCATTTTTTTAGGATGGGCCGATGTGATCAAAACAGGCTTTAGAACACTGTGCTGGCTACCTGAAGCTCTCAACTCATGTGCAATAATGCTCAGAACTGGCCACTAGGGGTCAGGATGACGCTGCATTGCTCAAAACAAGTACAGCCTGGATCTGAATAGGAACGCAGATCTAGAACAAAATGCTAATAATCGGACTTTGCATGACCTGCGCAATGACTGTCATGTCAACAACCTCCCAAAGTCTAACATGGATCACAGGCACTAGGATCCTTAGAGGCAAGGGATTAACAGTCACAATAGTGTTTCCATACTAAAGGAGAGCCCGAGAAAGGGCTCTGGGCAATGCCACTGAATCCTTCACCTCACTAGAGTGGAGAACTCAGAGGGAAGTTTGGCATTCACACAAAAGGATGCTCCAGGGAATGGGAGGGGGGAAGGGGGAGGCACTGGGAGAAGGGGAGGGAGGGGGTGAAAGGAAGGGGAAAAAAGGGGGAGGGTGCAAGGGGGACTGGGAAGGGGTGGAGGGAGGGAGGGGACCAGGGTACCTATTAATCTTGTATGATTGGGAAAAATAAATAAATATAAAATTAAAAATGCTATCCACAAGACAGGAGGGGCTGGGGGGGGGGGGCTGTGCAGTACCCTGTACCTTGAGCAACAGTTGACCTCTTGCCCTGAGGTTCCCTGCAAAGACCATGAATCACACCACCCCACCAGGTTTCTGTCTCCACACAGCCACCTTGTTTCAACATTCTTCCGAGGCTGATACTTAGAGCAGGTACAGGGGTGAAGGGTTTCTAGCAGAGCACACACTGGTCTAACACCCCTGGCCTATATCAATCATCTCAACCTAATTTTATCCATTCTCTGAGGCAGGAAAACTATGACAAATAAGGAAATGGGAACAAGAAAAGGTCTGGAAATTCTTCCAGGTATCAACTTGTACTGTGGAGCAGTCTTTTGACCCAAACCACAGGCAGCACTCTTGGGCATATACAAGAGGGCAGCAAAGAGAGACAAAGCATCTTAACTGACTCTGGTGGTCTGATCCTAGGAGGGCCTCCCTGAGAAGCTGGGGGCAGATAGTCTGAAGTCAGGTGATACCCTGGACCTGAGGTTATCCTGGTAGGAGCTCCTTCTTCCTCCACCTACAGGTCCCAGAAAAAAGTCAAGGCTTCTGGATCTCCAGGAAGCCCAGGGTGGACACCTGTTGGCATAGTCAGAGATACACCTTCATGCTGCTGTCCTTTTCAGAGACCTCTACTTAGGTGAAGTCACAATTGACTTTAACTTTGTTGTAGAAAAGAATTTCAGCCAGGCCAATATGAATAGTGTTGAAGTTTATTAGAAAGAGATCTTAACATAAATTAAGCACAGAACTTAACAGACAGAAAGGTACTCAGCAAGAGTAATATACATTCAAGCATGGCTGTGAACGCCTCAAGAGAAAGTCACAGCAATTTGGGTGAGTCCTGAAGTTTCCAAGGAGTGATTCCCAATGTACCTTGGACAGGACTGTAACCTGATAAGGCAAAACCATAGGTCACAGGGTTTCATAAGGGAGTTAAGACAACAAACACTTTTACTGTAAATGAAAACTGCAAATATATAGCTGAAAAAGGAGAAAGTCCAAACCTAAAGTTCATACACACTAGGCCTTAAGCATGATTCATTGCTATTTTAACATGTATTTTGGTTTATTTATTTATTGATTGATTTATACATAATTTTTTTTATTTTAGACAGAATCTCAGGTAACACAAGCTCAAACTTACTATAGAGCTATGGATGGCCTTGAATTCCTGGCCTGTCTACCTTCATTGTTTCTACCTCCTAAGTGCTGGAATTACACATACTCTTCCAAGCCCAGTTCATGAAAGGCTGCGGATGGAACCCAGAGTTTTATACATTCTAGACAAGCATTATACCAATTGAGCTTAACCTCATTATTTTAACATTCTTACTTGAAATTTCCCTAGGTCATGGTTTGAAATGTGTCCCCCCCCCCAGTCTCATGTGTTTGAGAGGTGGAGCCTGCTAGAGGAAGGTGGTCACAAGAGGTGGGCCTTCAGGTGGATGAGTCCCACCCCATTTCCTGGAGAAGTCTACTTTGCAGCAGCAGCAGCAGTTCGGCAGCTCTCAGCTCTAGGATGTCTGCAGTGACTTAGCCGCTTCTAGCTTTCACCAGCCAATTCGCCTCCATGAAAGACTGTGTCTCCCTTCTGAAACCATAAGCTGAATAAATCTCTTTCTCTCTTAACTTGCTTGAGTTTGAATGTTCTCTCACAGCAACAGATAAGAGTAACTATTACACCCTATATGTAAGAAATATTGCCTCTCTCAAGCCAAGCCATGTCCCCCAGAATGTGTGTGTGTGTGTGTGTGTGTGTGTGTGTGTGTGTGTGTGTGTGTGTGTAGATGTATTCACCTGTGCATGAAAAGCATAAAGGCCAGAGATCAATGTCTGGTGTTCTTTGATTTTTCCACTTTTTTTTTTTTTTTGAGTTAGGATCTCTCACTAAACCCAGTTGCAGTACTAACTGACCGAGAGCCCCAAGGATCCTCTTGCTCTACCTCTTAGCACTAGAATTGCAGACATGTATAACCATGTACATCACTTACATAGGTGCTGAGGACCTAAAACTCATGTTCATATAGCAAGCATTTAACCCATTCAGCCATCTGCCAAGCCTTGCAAATTTTTAAAATTGTATTTATTTACTATTTTTTATTTACTATTAGTGTGTGTGAGAGAGAAAAAAAAGATATGTGCAAGAGTGCACATGAGTCATAGTATGTGCTTGGAGGAAATGAACACAACTCTGTGGAGTGTGTTCTCCCACCTTCATGTAAGCTCCAGGGATCAAGTTCAGACTCTGGCACAGCAAGCACTTTCATCCTCTCGCCAGTTCCCCTTTGAAAATGTTTTGTGTTGAAATGTTTTAGCTGGCAAGACTTCCTATATCCCATTATTTTCCATACCATCATCCCGACTCAAGGAGGGCGTATGTCATACCCCTCTAAGGCCATCAGAAACATAACAGGGCACCCTACTCTCATCTTGTAAAATGGGATTCTGTCTCCTGTGTCATTACAGGATCAGTACGAAGATGTGTTAAAATCTCTTGCTAATAAACCTCAACACTGCTTCATATTGGCTTCCCTAACTTTTGGTAGCAACTAAGAGAAGCAACTAAGAGAAGAGTAGGATTGGGCAGGGGCCTCTTCTCATATGCAGTGGCTCCTCAAGTTTCACCATGAGGCTGGAAAAGAAGACCTCCAGTGCCCTGGGTTCTAGATATATCCCAGAAGACACACTGGCCACTTTCCAGACCAGAACAGACACAAAGCAGATTCCCCAGGAAAGTAGACATGCCAAGGTCTCTCCTATTCAGAAATTCAGCAGGAAGACAGAGGAGGGTCTTGGAGAGATTCTCAGCACAGCAGCATATGACCATTAGACCAAGACTTAGAGTTGAGTTGGATCTCCAATGCTCCCTATGCAGCAGATGATTCCTCCCTATACATCTGCCTCATGCTCATTCCCAAAGGTATCTGTAAACTTTGCCCACCTCCAAGGTGGCAATCATCAACCTCCTGGTACTCACAGTCCCTGCTGACCCTCCTCTTCCTCAGAGGCTTCCAGCCTGAACCCTGTCACTTTGGCCTCCTCCCAGCCCTGATCACGATTATCAGCCTTATACAATATGCCTTCATCATTTAGTTCTTAGCTTCCTGAGTCTAGACCAGAGCCACCTTCAGCTTCTGCATCACGATTCTTTTTATTTTATTTTATATTTATATGATATGTGTGTCTGTGGTGTGTCATGTGCTTGCATGTATACATGTTCACATGCATGTAGGCACATATATGTGCAAGTACATACGTGTACATATACAAGTAGAGGTCGGAGATTGATGTCAGGTATTTTCCTTGATCATTCTTCATCTTATAGATTGAAGCAAGATCTCTCCCTTGAATTGTTGTTGGTTTTTTGTTTTTTGGGGGTTTTTTTTGTTTTGTTTTGTTTTGTTTTGGTTAGCCTGGTTGTTCCAGGCATTCCCATCTCCACCTCCCAAGCACTAGGATTGTAGGTAGACTGCCTTGACTTCCCAAAATTTACATGGTGCGGAGACCCAAACTCTGGTCCCCATGGTCACACTACAAGAACTTTACACACTGAACTATCTCCCCAGTCCCTTCATCACAGGTGTTATGCTAAACCGTGTCACTCCCATACCAGCCTCTCAACCCTGCCCATGTTTTTTAAACCATCCCATGAACACCCAAGGAGTCAACCATGTCAGAATCAGAGGCAAGAGGATTACTGCAAATTCAAGGTAACTTGACCTGCACAGTGAGCTTCCAACCAGGCTACATAGTGATATCCTGTCTCACGAAAATGAAAGGGGGCTGGAGAGATGATGATTAAAGCGTCTACTGTACAATAAAAGGACCAGAGTTTGGACCAGGCAGGTGAGGTGGCCTGCATGTAATTCCAGACTCAGAAAGTAGACATCGAGAATCCCCTGACACAAATTGCTTAGCCAGACCAGCCCTGTGAGTGAGTTCTGGGTGCTCCAAGCTTTGGCCCAGGGAGGAGACAGGTGTACACTGAAAGATTGCCCCCAGGAGAGCTGCGCTCACTCTCTCTCTCTGTGGGACCTCTGTGGGCGAGGGAGTGACGACTACTAGTGCTTCAATAATTGCACTAAACAATTCTAGAGGAAGTGCAAGCTCTGAGGCCAAGGGGAGCAACGTGCTCTTTGTGTTTGTACCGAGTCATGGCTGATGACTTCACAGCCCGATTCCCTGAGCAGGACCTGCCACCTCTGCAAGCCTGGGAGGGTGGAGGAGTCAATATTTTTACTCTCCAGCTTTGCCAGAAAATAATTCAAAACCAGACAGAGACCTCAAGGCCCAGGTGGCCCAAGACCCCTGCCTTCCTCCCACTAGACTTGGAGCTTCTCACATCCCAACCTCTGGTCTTCCTGTCCCCTACAAACTCTAGGCAAAGCTCTAGAAAAGACCCTGTTCCCTCATTCTCACCAGTAGAACTTCTGGCAATGAAGCCCTGGCAGGCAGGCAGAGTTCTGCAAAGGTTCTTACTCCTATGTGCATAAGGGATCCTTCTTTCCACAAATGTACATGATTATAAAGTCACATGTATTCTGTTCCCTCCTGCCTCCTAACTCAGGGGACGGCTCGTCCTTGAAGGCAGAAGTTTTCTCCTCTGTTTATAGCTGTGTTGATAGAAGTGGATGAAAAGCTCAGGGCAGTAAGGCCTTCAAAAGTCCCTCCCCAAATGGTTAAGCTTCCTCAACACTGAGCCCAAGGCTCCCTCCAAAGACCAGTCCACTGCAGAGACACTCAGGAGAACCCAAACTGGTATCTGGATAGAGATAGTATGGAAATCCCAGAACCTGTGCACAAAAACGAGCTACCACCACCCCATCCCCAGCTTTACAAACCGTCTCCCATCTCCACTTTTGTGGGCAAGTTGATCCTGTGTCATTTGTGTCTGCCTAAAGTGAAGCCTCCAAATATCTACCCAGAGACCCAGACTACGTGCAGAGACATGTGCGTAGATATGCCTGAGTGTCTGCTGTGTGTGGGCACACATGTAAATTTATACGAAGACTGACAAAGATGCAGGTGGAGGAAGGGTGGCTGCCACACCTACACAAAATGGCGAGAAGAATAAAGCCCTACCATTGCGCTTGCCCGATGGTGTTGCTGGCTATTCCTAGCTCACAGGCATTTTGGTAGCACACCCTCCCCCTTCCCTGGCAAGAAAATGTGACTGCTTCTCCTTATGGTCCCTAAGAAAGCTGTACACAAACAACCACACGTGATGCTCAGTGCAGGCCAACTAGACCATATTCCTGAGCCTTCCCCCACCCCCTCCCAGTCAGCCCGAGTCCCATCGCCCCAGTGTCCCCCATCCCCACTCCGTGCAGCTGACACCTGGCTTCTTCTATGTCTTCTCCATCACACCCAACAGGCTGCCTTGCAAAGGCTAATTCATTTCTGGAAGTGGAAATCCTTTCACAGAGCAAAGCTCTCATCTGGGACAATGCCCAATCCACAGGCAGGCAGAACAAAGCAGCTCTCAGCCAAGGGTGAGAGCCCCACGGACAGCTGCCAGGCTGCAGAGGACCTAGGTAGATGCTTCTGGAGGGTACAGAGACATCTGGGATCCCGACACACGTGATTCTCGTGCCAGGATGACTGGCACCCACAGGAGTTTCCCAGGTCCTCAGTCCGTTCAGTCTAGGGACCTGTGGCTTAGCTCCTACATTTCACGCTACTCAGTCTCCCAACCCATATCACACCCCAGCCCCATCCCTCCCAGCCCAACCTTTCCACCACCATTGTCCCCATTCAGACAACCTTGTCTCTCCATTGTCTCCCCACTTCAGGCTTGGTAAGGAGTCAGCCCAGCCCCCAAACCGGGTTCAGACTGAGAGGGACTTATACTGAGCCAAAAGCTGGTGAGGCAGAAGCAGAAATGTAGTATATACACGTGTGGTATACACACCGTGCATATGCTAAAGAACAGGCACGAGACCCGTGTACACAGATAAGGGTCCACTCAAACCCTCAAAGCTCAGAGGCCTCTGCACGGTATGTCCTTTCAATAGGCAGACACAAGTGCACAGACACAGGTCCCTCAGTATCCACTGGGGAGTTGCCTGAGGGAGTAATCGCCAGCAGAACCCTATAGTGCCACCTGCAGGCACCGGCACTGTAGTGCTGCACTAGGGGCATCTGCTTCCAAGAGCTCCACGTCAGAAAGTAGAACAGCCTGCTCCCCGCCTCCTCTTACTCCTTCCTCCCTCCCTTCATTTCAGCATTGTCATAGAATTGTTTCCTGGGAGGGGAACCTTGCTGGGAAGCCAGCAGGCTGAGTTCATCAGGCAGGTCCTAGAAATCCTCCTCCCAGCTGGCCAGCTCAGAACGTGACTAACTGCTGCTGGAAGTCTACCAGGGAGGCCACAGCTCCTCCTCCATCCCATGCTGCCTACCTCCTGGGAGCCCACCAAGGTCACCAACTTCTGGCCATAAGGCACTGCACAGGTCAGTGGAGAAAAGGGAATGTGGGCTAGTGGGGGTCAGCACAGCAGTAGGGAGGGTGAGGATTCTCGATACCTGGAGGAAGGCATTTCAAACCCAAAAGGGAAAGAGATACACCCAAGAGGCACATCAGCAAATGGGGTGACAGCTTCACTTCTGTTTGTTGTGTATCAGAGGTGGTGGGCAGGGGCTGCTGTGGGCCATCCCAGGCTTCCAAGGAGAGTATGCAACTACCTTACAGGAACAGCCCTGGGAAATCGAGTTACATTCAGGAGACTGGAAGAGACTTCTGTGCCCCACCAAACTCTCCCTAACTCTAGGCTGAGTGTAAATAAAGGGGCCTCAGAAAACTTGAGGTGGTCACTATTCCGACAGCCATATTCTAACATCTCTATTTCTTTCCCAGATGCCAGCCTCCACACCCTCCACAATACAGACTGTTAGGTCCTCAGAGCCCCCTGAACAACAAAGCCTGCTGCTTCCCAACCCCCATGGGCACCAAACCTGCCACAATGACACTTGGCCCAACATCACTCTTCCTGAGCCACTCCCTGAGCCACTGCCATGATCTGTGCTGTCTGGTTGACGGGAAACTCACCTGTCATTTGTGTGACCCTGAAGGCCCCCAGGATGAAGATGGTAACCAATGCGTTTGTCTTGAACCTGGCATTGCTGATGTGCTCTTTGTGCTAGTACTGCTGGTCAATCCTGCTGTAGCGCTGGCCTTTGGGGGAACCTTTCTGCAGGCTGGTGCTAGCTACTGACCACTATGACATCTTCTCCAGCATCTACTTCCTGCCTATCATAAGTGTGGACTGCTACCTGGTGGTGCCACCTGCCTAAGCACACACAGAGAGGGGCAAGGTGGAGCCTGTGTGTCTGGATAGGCTTCAATCATAGTCCTGCCTTTCTTCTCCTCTGCCCATATCTACAGCAATGAGCTGCAGTCACCCAGCTGTGGACTGATCTTCCCGAGGCCCGAGGAAGCCTGGTTCCAGGCCAGCCACATCTACACACTCATTCTAGGTTTTGCAGTGCCCGTGTGCACCATATTCGTGCTTTATGTGGACCTACCGCACAGGTTGCACTCCAATGGGCTCCACTCGGCAGCAAGGCTTTGAGTAAAGCCAAGTGGAAGGTAACCGTGCTGGTCCTTGCTGTGCGGGCTGTGTGTCTTTTCTGCTAGATGTCTTTCTACTTGGCCTCTGTGATAACCCTGACCACAGATATGCCCCAGACATCCCTGGTCATAGCCACCTCCTATGCCATCACTAGCCTCAGTTATGCCAATTCACGTTTCAACCCTTTCCTGTATGCCTTCCTGGATGACAACTTCCACAAGAATTTCCACACAACAGTCTTGTGTCAGGAGATCTGAGCATCCTGCAGCTCCTCCCCTCTGAGAATAGGGGTTGTCACGGCCAGGGACATTCTGCCTCTTCATCACATGCTACCCACACTGACAAATGCAGGCAGCCCGCAGAGTCCTCTTCTGTACCTGGGGTACCAACAGCCCTGGGGGGCATATCAGGCATTCAGGTCATGGCAGCAAGCACCCTGAGTCTAATCACCCACAGAAGATGAACAGATGAAGGCTCCTTGAACAGTCCTTTCTGTGTCCCACAATTGGGACTCCTCACGAAACTGAAAAGTGACCAAAGCGTGGGCACCTCAGCAGCAAGACCAAGGGTTGCTGTGACCCTCAGGCACCTTATCCCCTTCTCTGCTAGCAATCCAGCACGACAGCATTTGGGCCTGAAACCGACAAAACTGGTCCAGTTTGCTATCCATACTCCAGCCAACTCTGAATTACTCAAATGCAGTATCTTTCCTGGCTCATTGCATAACAAAACCTTAGAAGCAGGGAAATAAGTATTCAACTGCTGAGGATCCAGAGCTGGGAAGTGACTCTGTTCCAGCCTCCCTTGGAACTTCAGACAGAGCCCTGATGGGGCCCTGGTCCTCTGGAGGCTAGACAAGGACTGGAGGTCCCTTTAAAAAGTCCACTGTCATGGCTGCTGACGGGATTTGGACGTTGCATAAGATGCTGGAGTTTCTTTCCAGGAGGGTGCTGGATGATCTGAAAGAGCCAAGGAAACCTGAACGCTTTGCATGACCTAATCTCAGAAGTCTCTCCTGGCCCTTTGCACATGCTAAGTGAAGTATTAAAAGAGTTGCCGAACCCGGCCTCTCCTGAAGGCTCTGAGCACTTTTTACCACCACCACACTCACAGTTCTGCCAGGGAGAACAAGCTGTGTCTGAGCCTTTCTCACTGTGAAGTTACACTCCAGCGTAACCTAATTGCTATGCATGGCTCCTGGCATGAGAACCCCTTCAGGACAAGCTTCTGTCCCTTCTGACAGCTGCAGCAGAGGCGTCATCTCACTTCCCACAGCTACATCCAGGCCGCAGCAAAGGCAGAACCAGGTGTGTGGGGTGGTAAGTGTACAAAGAAGAAACAGGGAGAGCACATCGTGGGTGTGAAGAACAAGGAAAACATACTGGTAAGTGGACCAGACTTGGGGAGGGCCAGGCACCCTTGGGACTAACCCTTCAGCTGAGCCCAGCTTGCCCTCTGCCCCAAGCAAGACATCTCTACGGCAAAGCATGTCCCAGCCAAGCTTCTCAAAGACTCCAGACCCTTGTTCTCACCCACAGCCCAAGAGGAGCCTCCTTCTCCTATAAATCCCTGGAGCACCAGGGGGCAAGAAGCAGGCACAGGGAGAACAAGGGCAGAGCAGGAGGGTCTCACCAGGGCCACGGACTCTAGATTAGACATTGATGAGGGGCTCGCTGTGCAAGTCCCCACACTCTGATATTTGATCTTGTGGAGATCCTAGTCCTCCTATTTCAGTGCCAAAATCTCAATCCTTGCCTCCCGCTGGAATCCCTAAAACCTCGACTGATTCTATGATGGGATCATATCACCCCCTAGTGGGAAAATTTCATACTAACAGCGAACCCAGGTTTCCTGAGACCCAGCACACCCTGCCCTTCCCATCATCCCATAATAAAGTTTTTTTTGTACAGAAGAGGAAAGTGAGACTCAAGTAACTCAACAAGCTTAGCGATGGGCAGTATCAGCTGCTGAGGAGAATGAGTGGGGCAGAATGGGGAAGGAATGGGAAGGCACAAAATCTTGGGAAGTTAGGGAGCCGCTAACTTGTGAGACCCTTCCCCCATCTGCCTGTCTCCTCACAAATTGGCCAAAGTGTTGTCCCAGAACATAGGCCCCACATGGCATTAGAATCAGTAGCTGAGGATCTCACGGTGAATCCCTACCTACATCAGGACCCCACTATGTCCTGACAGCTGAAGCACTGTAACTGCCTCAGGGGGTCAAATTCTCACCTTGATGTTAACTTCCTATTTTAACAACAATACGTCTATTAAGGACTATTTGTATACACCACTACCACCAAACTTTTGAGTGTCAAAATGCTACCACCCACATGTCAACTGCCCCCACAGACTGGTGAGGATTTCAGGAGAAATAGTTTCAAGCAACAGGATCCTTAGAGGCGAGGATTCAGACAGAGGTAGGGGAGTACCACAGCAGCAGTCTGCCCAAGAAAGAGCCTCTTGATCTGCCATAGAGACCGGAACCTCCACTGGAGCAGAAGATAACAGAGGAACCCCAGGACCCATAGAACCAAAGGACAGAAGAGCAGGAGGGAACAGATTGGACCCACCAAGGGATGGGAGAGGGTAGAAAGGGATGAGAGTAGGAAGAAAGGGAGGGGGAAGGAGGGAGAACGAGGGAGGCAAGGAGCATGTATAACGAGGAATTTAAAATATTTAAAACTAAAATTTTTCTTAAAAATAAAAAATGCTACCACCCACGGAATGGCCTTAGAATGGAAGACTTAAGGGGAGTAGATCATAGGGTTAGAGCCCAGGGTGAAATTGGTGCTCTTACCAAGGGGGCCTGTGCAGTTCTGAAGCCCTTTTTCCATTGAGTAAGGGGTAGCAGAAAGACAACTCCACAGAAGCCAACCCATCACTGCATGAACTTTGGTCTTCAGGCTTATGATAAATCAATATCTCTTATTTATAAGCTGCCAGGCTAAAGCATTTGTGATACAGTATCTAAGCTGACAGTATCTATCATTAAAATGTATATAAAGGGAAGGGAGTACAGAGATGGCTGAATGGGTAAAAGCACTTGATGCTCAAATGTGAGGTCCTGAGTTTGAATCACTAGAACCCAAGTAAAAACTGGACACAGGTGTCTGCATGTCTACAACCCCAGAGTTCCAGTGGATGACGGGAAACACAGAGGGAGAACCCCTGACACCTATACATGCACATATATTGTGACACACTCACACAAAGAGACAGAGACAGAGACAGATTAAAAAAAAATTTGGGACTAAAGAGATGGCTCAGTAGCTGAAGTGCCCACCTAAAAAACAAAAGTTCAAATCCCTAAATCCCACGTGAAATTGCTGGGCAGGTGTGACGGCCAACTGTCATTTCAGCCCAGAAAGACAGAACCTTGGAATCCCCAGAACAGGCTGGCTAACCAGACTACAAGCAAGTTCTGGGTTTAATTAGAGAATAAGCCTCAGAAAAAGAAAAGATGGAAATGTGATCAAGGATGATTCCTGATATCAACCTTGGATCGCCGAGCGTGCGCACACACACACACATATGTGCACACGCATACACATGCAAAAGCTGAAAACATGCATATGCATGTACACTCACCTCACATACATACACATGAAAATGAAAAACATTAACAATAAAATTTTTTAAATTGTATAAAAGGAAACATTGGTCCATCAGCCCAACCCTGAAAACAAAGGCCTTTGGCCCATATCACCCTTCCCAAAGCCTTTATGACAAGGCCATCTGCCTGACGGGGAATCTGAGCTTACTCAGGCCCACATGGGAGCCAGGAGCCAGATCTCCACAACACTGGGCTGCTTGGCCACCAAAGAAGGCATTCTGTTCCCCTCAACCTCTCAAGAAGGAAGGAATCCGCAGAGATAAACTGAGGCGAAGGGAACCTCTCAAGCTAGAAGGGGCATTTGCTCACTGCCTCAAAGGATGGGGAGGAGAAGCATATTGTCTGGGGAGAAGTGAAGGCATCAGAGACAGTTGGACACTCGCAACTGAGAATCCTCTACCAAGGGTAGAACAGACTTGAGAACTCATCAGCCTGGACCTACAACCTCTCCCAAAATGTGCAAACCCAGGGAAGTCTCTATGAGCCAGAAACACCTGTTCTACAAAAAAAAAGTACTGGTCGGTGGCCAAATATTTATTGTTGCCCTCTTTCATTACTCCAGAGGCAGTTCACGGCTGGCTGCATGCACACATGGAAATAATATTTGCATGCTTAAATACATAAAAGAGGCACAAATTCACAAAGTGTTCAGCCTTGTCAACACTATAGCCAGTGGTTCCCACCAAGGCGTTACAGAGCAAGCCTTGGCCTCCCCCAGGAAGACTGAAAAATCAGGACTCCCTGAGGCAGGAGCCAACTCAGGATCTGTGTTGCCTGAAGTCGCCTGACCTCAGTAGAAAAGAAAAGTCTCTCTGAGATTGTCAGTATTTTGGTAGTTATCCAGCACGAAAAGCATTTACAAAGCCTCTAATTCTCAAGGCAATCATAGCAGATGTCCCAAAGTCTGAGACTCTCTGATGTCCCCTAAACCCTAACGATCCTTGCATCTTGGCTTAAGCAAACCCTGACAGGTCTCCCCCTCATACCAGTTCTTCACGTGAAGCCCTCGACAAGCTCAGGTCTTATTCTAGCATGTCCTGAGGTCTGTAAATAGAGCAGGTAATCATGGCAGGAAGCAAAGCAGAACACTGCCTGACTGTCACTCTTCTAAGTCCCCCAGGAAAACTTGCAGTAGCTGACCTCTAATGTCATGGGAAGGATAGCTGTGTGGAAAGCTGTGCAAGGCTGTGAGGATGTCCAACAGAACACATTCTCCTTCCAACCCGGACCAAGCAGCCGAGTTACAGGGCCTCTCTGTCGTAAGCAGCCTCCTCCTGAGCACCTTCCACACACTCAGTGAGCAGGGCTTGTCAAGCAGTCTGTGCTATGAGACGTCTTGGTGCACTGGGGGAAAAGGACAACCCCGCTTGCCTCCTGAAGAGAAGGTAGCCAAGGTTGGAGCCACAGACAGGAGGAATAGGCAGTAGCATTGCCAAGGCACTCCACAGATGGTACAGAGCAGCATGGGAGAATCTTCATAAAGCTGCATAGCCAATCCACTGATGCCCTCTCCTTAGATAGCCTGATGGAGTCACGGCAAGTAGATGGTCCACAGCACCTCTGAGCCTACAGCCAGTTCTATCCCAAAGAAATAATGCCCACTGCAGTACCAGGTATGTTTCACATTCCTGTGGGAACACTTCAAGTCTGAGGGCAACAGCACACAGTATGTGGCACGCACATGGCTGCATGGCCACTATTATGCCTCAGGTTAAACCAGGGTCAGCTGTCTCAGCAGGATACAATGAAAGAGTCAAATGAAGTCTAGAGTACATATGTGGGCTCTTCAGGTATGTCCACTTTGCTATGGAAGCTTCCGGGAAATGACCCTGTATCGTCTCTAGCCCTGCACCAAGAAGGCAGCTTAGTCTGACACGAGGCCACAGAGACCATCCTAGCGTCCTGTCTGTCCCATAGTGCCATGTCTTCCTTTAGGACCAAGTGCATTAGGTCAAAAGGAAAGCTCTCCAAGCAGCTTGATGCTCAGTGCTCAAGGTCAGCCTACAGAGCGGTGACCTGTGTGAGCTCGGTGTTAGGTGTCGACGGGCTCTGTGGACTGACAGGCACCATGGGCAGGTCCACGCCTAGTCATGCCGGCCTTGGCACCGTCTCAGAGGTCTTGCAGGGAAAGCCCACATCCTTGGCAATACTGCGCACACGGTCAGAGACCTGCATCTCCCGGTGCAGGGCTGAAGCACAGCAGAATTTGCGGAAGCAGGCCTTGAAGTTCTCATCCAGGAAAGCGTAGAGAATGGGGTTGAGACAGCTGTTGACATAGCCCAGGGCTGTACAGAAACGCAGGACGGCCACTGCAGTCTCACTGCCAGGCTGGACGCCCAGTCCTTGGACCAGCACGAAGACCTGCACAGGCGTCCAGCAGCCGACAAACACGGCCACTACCACCAGGACCAGCCTCGTGATGCGCCGCAGGTTCCGGTCCTTCTCCCGGGAGCCTGAGAGCAGACGCACACCATGGAGCCGCCGGATCATAAGACTATAGCAGATGGAGATGATCAGCACAGGGATGATGAAAGAAAAGAGGAAGATACAGACAGCAAACACGGGGCCCCAGTAGTCCTGAGGGGCAGGGATCTCCACCAGACACTCGATCTCTGCAGGAGAGAAATAGGGTCACAGAAGCACCAAGAGCCACAGGGAGCATAGTCTGGAAAGAAAGGTTTTCCACTGACCTTCGTCCTCCACCTGTGCTGAGCCCATGATGGCCACAGGAACACCAACCACTGAGGCCAGGGCCCATATGGCCACGTTAACAGCCTGAGCTTTGCTGGATGTCCGGACATCCAGGGCACGAATAGGGTGGCAGATGGCCACGTAGCGGTCCACACTCATGGCAGTCAGCGTGAAGGTGCTGGTAAACATGTTGTAGTAGTCAATAGCAATGACCGTCTTGCACAGCGCATTTCCAAATGGCCAGAAACCTAAAAGGATATCTGTGCCCTGGAAGGGCAGCGTCAGCAGGACCAGGGTGTCGGCCAGAGCCAGGTTAAAGATGTAAATGTTGGTAGCTGTCTTCATCTTGGTGTGCCTACAGAAGATGGGAGAGGAAAGTTTCCATTCGGCCATTCTATCTGGACCTGGCAGCAAAGGGGTCACCTTTGAGGGACACCAAGTTCTAAGCCTCTCAACATCAGAGCTCCAGAGAAAGCAGTGAGACTTGTCCTTCCCAGACCTGCACAATGACGGACCTACCAACATGCTCCCACTGACTATCGAGGTACTCAGAGAGATAAGAACATATAATGGGAACCTTGGGGACTAGAGCTGGATGAGTGAGGAGAAACGCCCATCATGGGGTGGCCAAAAGGGGCCAACTTGGTATGCCACAAAGGCCTGAACCTCCACAAGAGTAGACAAGCCAGAAGGAACCCTGAGATCCATAGAAGCAGACCGGGAGGAGGGTGGAAGGGAGTGGGATGGATTGATAAAGAGAAGAGAGGAGGATAAGATGGAGAAGAGATGGAGGGAAGCAGGGATAAGTACTCAATATACTTGTAAAACTAGAAAAATAAATTTAAAAACAAACAAACAAACAAATAAATAGAAAGCATATTAAATAGCAAGTCCTAGACCTTATGTAAGGCTCACTGTGTACAGCTTATGGGTAGAAGCCTGGGTAAACACTTTAGCAAGTTCTTCAAGTAATTTTGACATTCACGAAAGGACTCCAAACCTTAAAGTCAAGATTGCCTGGAAAAGTTGGAGCACGTGGTGTACCAGACTACACATATGACCTGCATGTAAGCAAAGGGGGAGGAAACCACAAGAGAGTGAACTTGTTTCCACTTCTCAGACTCAACTGGTAGCTCTACAATTACCAGAGGTTTTTGCAGAGCTTTCTCTGTATAAGCTCATCAGAGGCCATCCAAGACCACACTAATGTCTAGCAATGAAAACAGGAAATGACGACAGAAGCAGGAGAGGTACTAATGAGGTCTGATTGCATCCAAGTACCTGGAACAGTGCTAGGAAGATTAAAAGTAATTAATATTTGTGTAATTAATCAATGCTTATGATAGTGATGGGGATAATGGGTATGATCCTGATGATGGTGGTGGTGGTAGGGGACAGTGACAGAGATCAAATGGTGACAGTGACAGTGACGGCAGTTATGAAGAAGTATAGTGGGAGCACTAGAGATGACAATATTCCAGGACACTTCGGTTGCTGTCAAGGAATCTGGAATTTAATTCTGTGTCTTAGAAAAAAATTAAACACAAAAACCTTAATTGCAAAAAATAACAATAATAATAGTAGATATCTGAGTTAACTTACCACATAGATTTTATCACATTTGAGATTCACAACAAAATTATTTTGATCTCTACTCTGTGAGGAGAAAACTGAGACTCAGAGGATCAAGTAGCTTTTATAAGACCTTAGAGCTGGTAAAAAGCAGAGTAGTGCTCAGACCAGATATTCATAACTCTTGGCAGCCTCTCCATCCAAATGTACTATGTGCTACCTCCTGAGCCAATGTGGTTATACAGCTCCTGAAAATGGCTCTCTCTGGAGACAATGGCAGGAAAGATAGCATTTCTTCTCTGCTCTAATTCAGGAAATTATTTTGAGAGTTTTAATTCCCCAGTGCAGAGGAGAGACATAGAACAGAAGTGTTGGTAAAAGAAAGGACAGTCAGGGTCACGTGGATTGTCCCAGTTAGCTGAGCTTCTGACCGGAGACACAACTCCTAACCATGAAAGGGTATGAGGGCATAGAACAGTCTCATAAGAATTCTCCCCTGGAAGTCAATACTGGGAAGGGGGTAGCTATTCTTCCTGCTCCATGCTCTAATCATACCTCACATACAGCACACACACATGTATATACCTGTCCATACATGTGGTTATATGATCCATCTTTATTATTTTTCTTATAGGGAAAACAAAACCCATGGAAAGAACGGGGTTTGCTCAGAGACACTTGGGGTGATGATGGAGGCAGGATCGACATATCCCTACTGCCCTGTTCTGCCTCCACCAACATCATTCCTGTCCTGCCATGAGCAATTTCTTCAGAGTTACGTCTTTCTGGTTAGGGGAGACATCCTGGATCAATGAGGAAGCTCGCTCTGGTCATTTAGCATTCAAATATATCCACTGAATTCAGTGCCCCCAATATGGCATTTAAGACCTCACCTGCTATCTCCAGCCCCCCTTCAAAGCGCCCCCCCAGCTGGAAAAGAGTAGAACTCATCCTCGATGTAACATGCTAGCCCATTGAGCCTACTCCATGTGCACCTCCCTCACCCTCCAACTACACCTTGTACTGCCTCAGGAAATACTCCCACATCCCCTGCCCCAAGCACCCAGCACTACTGCCTTCATTTTGTCCCCCAAACTTTGCCCTCATTGAGCACCAGCAGAGTGTGGCTAGCCACACACAGCTGCCACCAGCAGAGATCCCTGAAGCCAGAGAGCAGGAGCTTCAATCCCAGCGCCAGCCCTTCTTCCTCTCTTTGCCCATGGCAGAGTCTTGTGACTGCTGGGTACCTATGAGGTCATTTACACTGGTGTGGCATGAAGCTGTTTGCAACTCACTCTAGGGCTCCAGGTAGTGATAACTTACTTGGGACAGATGGGGACAGGGCAGGAGTCAAATATCAACTTCAGGCTTGACCCTGCTCCTGGGCAGAGTCAAAAGGAATTTAATGGGGCAAACAGAGAAGCTCCACCCTGCTCAGACCCTCATCCAGCAGCCTCCTCCACAGCTTGGTGGGGATCAGCCTACCTGAGGATGACGTACATGACGAGGCAGTTCCCCAGAAGCCCCCCAATGCACACGGCCAGGTAAAGTCCCACGATGGTGACCTTGAGCCCCAGGGGCAGGAAGGCGCCATGGCTGGCATTAAGCAGCAGGTGATGAGGCATGGTGTTGTTCAGGAGAGACAGATTGCCCTGAAAGTGGCTGCCATACAAGACCTCCCAGAATGGGGCAGGGAAGAGGGGTTCCATGCTGCTGCCCTGAAAAGCCACTCAGAACAGTACCTAGAACAGGGCACAGAAACAAGTTACCACAGTGCTGGAGGCAGCCCCCCCATCACCCCCACCCCTACCCCCGGCCATGAAATACAACACGAGCGGCCCATGTAGGCACATTAACCACCTCCCACAGGAATTCACAGACATGAAGTGTTCATGTACCACAGACACACAGACACATACACACACCACCACCACCATCACCACCATCCTTAAGGGCACATGCACATACATATGCACATGGAGACATACACAGAGGCACACATGCACTTCACATTGGAGTTACAGACTCAGGAAGGTGCTGCATGGAGGTAGCTATACAAGGACATGTACCCCCACGGGGACTCAGGAACATATAGTCTCTGAGTACTCACAATACTGAGATGTGCACACATGAATACAAAAATGACCAAACCTCCCTAATTAACACTGCACACAGAAGAGACAAGGGATTCACCTAGAAACATTTGGGGCTTAGGCATTGCTCACAGCTTCCCCTACCCCTCCCAGCCTGTTCAGCAGCAACGGCATCCCTCAACAGACACCCCTTCTTACCTCCTTCAGCACAGGCTTGACCGCCTACAACCTCTTCAGAAGCAGAGACGGAGAAGACCCCAATCCTCAGCAGAACACTGAGCGCCCCCCCTCACCTCCACCCAGGGTCTGCATTGACTGCGCAAGGCTCCTACTCCAAACGCTCCCGACTAGACGCAGCAGCCAGTGCGGCAGCCAGAAGCTGGGGGAGGGGCAGAAGGCTGCGGCTGAGAAAGGAATGGGCTGTGCAGGCTGGAGGAGGGGGCCACCAGAAGGAGGATCACCCACCCAGAACCCTCAAGGCACCACATCAGGTGGAGACAGACACAAGATCAGGACACGAACCAAATGACAAACCCAGACACAAACATGCAGGATCTGGGGCAGAAAATAGGACATCCACAGATACGAAAATGGAGAAATGAACAGGAATTTAGACATTTATACAACAGCTTCAGATACAGGGCGGTACAAAGACATGCTCACTCAGCAGATGTGGAGCCCCAACATATACAAAGACCACTTTGAACAGCCTGATCCAGAGTCTTGACTGGCCTTCCTACCCTCAGCCAGGCATCCAATGGGCTAAGCACACCAGCAGCCACAAGAATATTCCAATCCAACCAGAAGTCTTAACAGGAGCCTTGTTGCAAACAAGCAAGAGGTTGCCAGGACTGAGGATCCAGTACTACCCTACCCCCATGTGGACCTTGCACAGCAAGCCCAACAGAAGCATGAGTTCATCAATCCCCACCACGCACAGCTGTTGTCACCACATCATTCTCACAGATGGGAGCATGACGCCTGTCATCGTGACAGGGACAGGATCTACTCAGGTCTGCTTGTCACTTGGAGCCATACCACAGGCACCTCCACAGAACTGAATCCCCCTGCCTTCTTGTCAACATAAGGGTCACAGTTCACCGAGATGAAAGGTCAATATCACGTGGGCTAATATAGGCTTATTTTTTCTGTCTGGAATTTAAGAGAGAGCCACACCACACACAGACACACACACACACACACACACACACACACACACACACACACACACACGCCAGACCCTGCTCTTTATCCAAGGATGGGGACTTGGTTACTAGGCAACTATCAGCAGTGTTGCTAGGATACCTGTGGAACCAGGAAAGGTCACAGAAGACAGACTTGACAGAACTCAGCATCCAAAGCTGTCTCCAGGGATTTGTATCTGCGCTGAGACTCAGGGACACATGAACATGCAGGAGACATATGAGAACACATTCCTGCAAACACACACAAAAATGTCCAGACAAGCACCAAATAAATACACAGAAGCTCAGGTGGTGGATGCTCAGAGATTCATATAAGAACCACACATATTAAAAAAAAAAAAGAACCACACATATAAACCCACAGTGAGCTGTATGCAAGCACAAAGGCAAACACAAGATAATGTGAACTACAGTAGAAACTGACAGAACAGGCTAAAAGCCCTCAGATAAACAGAAACAGTATCTCAAACCCCACCTTCTCTCCCCTCTCTCCAGGAAAACCTAGCCCCCTAATATCAGGAGGTAAGCCAGGCAGACTCAAACTCCCCAGTCTTTTCTGTAGGCAACTCTAGAGTCCTCAACTGAGCTGTCCCTGCCTGTCCCTCCATACAGTCTCTTTTCCAATATCCTATAGCTATCTTCCAGCCCAGAACACAGTCATGGAGAGGGCCTGTCCATGCCTCTCATGGCCCTGGTGTGTTCTCATGCATGCTTGTTTTACCCTGCCTGTGTGGATATTACCCTGCAGCCAAATCCAGCTCTGCTTATTCCAAGGAGGCTCCCTACCAACAGCTCTGGAAGCCTCTGGCATATCAACATGGCTTCAGCTGTTATACTGTGCTGCCAGATAGGTCTTGGCAGGAATCTGTGAGCATGTGTTGATAAAGCCTATCTCAGAGTCCACATTCTGTCTCAGGTAGAAGGTCAGTCTTGGTCATCTGGCAGGTGGGTGCACAAGATGGGCACTGATGATACAGAGAAAACAGCTCAGGCATTTTAATTCCAGCCAGAAACTCAACAAACACAAACAGCCTTTCCAATGTCATGTAGGGTTGAGAGGAAATATGTTATAAGAGAATATACACTGAAGATGCAAACATAGGCAAGCAACCTAAAATACACAGTGACAATAGGGACAGCTGATAGCACACACGCATATGCACAGGTCACAGTGAAGCCACCAAGGGCTGCATATGGGTGTCAAGAGCACTCGGGCAAAATGCAGAATGAACCCAAACCTACCGATGGGTAAGCATACCTCCTCATTATACCAGAAATCTGGGTGCCTACAGGACAGAGGGGAGACTGAAGCAGAAGCCTCCCTATCTGCACAGGGACGCCATCTCCTTCTCTCCTTTCCCAATCACTCCAAGCCCCGTCCTGGGTATGAGGCATAGGAATATGTGCTCCACCAGTAGCCGCTGCTTCCCAAGAAATTCAGTCACAAGCTACAAGTGGTCACTTGTGACAGAAAAAAAGCAAAAGATTTTTAGCAATTCTGACTTTCATCAAAATAAATCATTTTGTCCCAGTGATTTTAACTTTAAATAATTTGTGTTACACGGTTAAGAATGCAGCCTTGCCTGGGCATTCATGAAGTGCTGGGTTCCACCTCGAGCGCTACAAGGGAAAAAGTGGTGACAAAAGACTTGAGTTATCGCTTCTCGGCCTTTTGGCTAAGATCAAGTGAAGACTTGAGCTGCAGTCTTTTGGTGCAATGTTCAATTTTGTGAGTGTTTAATAAAAAAAAAAAAGTATATTTTAAGTTTTATTTTTCAGGCCTTGATGTCAATAAACAAGCTTTAGATTTCCATTGATCCTTGAAGAATACACAAGTTTGAATGCAGAAACCATAGCTAGGTTTCCATGCTGGCAAGGATATGCTGTACCCAGAAATGTACAGGGGCCTAAAGGTCCCTGGTTGGAAGTAAGGGGAGGAGAGTTGGAGTTTTTCATGGCCACCAAGGCAGAGAGACAGCTATAGTCCTTTCTCACAGGAGAGTAGAATCCGTACGTGTCCTGTGTGAGCCCACCCATCACAGTGAACTGGCAAGCCCCTCCCCCAAGGGACTCCCTCAAATAGACCCTGGGAGACTGAGAAGGAGACCTAGGACCCTGTGTCAAAGAACCCAGCCATAGCAGCACAAAGGTGGTACATGTTGTGTATTTAAGAAAGCTGCTTGGGGACGGCAAAAATCCACAACACAAACAACACCAAGTGCTGGAGAGGATGTGGAGAGAGGGGAACTCTGCTACATTGCTGGTGGGAATGCAGGCTCACACAGCCACTCTGGAGAGCCGTCTGGAGATTCTTAAAGAAATTAAAGATTGAAATGCCATATGACCCTGCTATCCCACTTTTGGGAATAACCCCCCATGCAGCAGAGGTTCACCTCGATAGCACAAGCATGACCATGTTCATAGCAGCACTATTTACAATAGCAAAGTCATGGAATCAACCCAAATGTCCAACAGTTGACGAGTGGATAAGGAAACTGTGGTACATCTATACAATGGAATACTACTCAGCCATCAAAAAAGGTGAATTACTGGAATTTGGCAGGAAATGGATGTCATTAGAAACAATTATATTAAGTGAAGTATCCCAGACCCAGAAAATTAAGTGCCGTATGTACTCCCTGATAGGTGGCTCCTAGTACCAAACCCACCCAGCCCACCTAGAGACACTCATAGAAAAATCTCTGCAATACAGTAATTGCAAGGATTATGAACAGGAGGGATGGGGTAGGAGGGCCACACCAGAAACAAGGAGAGAGGGGACCATGTTACAGCAGAGAAAATAGGCCTCCATCAAGGACTCAAATAAGTAATGAGACATCTGATTAAGTTCACAGACTTTCGTTCCTGATCATTTACTACTAAGGGGGTATGATCTCACCAGAAGAGGAGGGCATATAGTCTGGCAGATAAAAAGTAACCATTTTGCAAATGGGTGATAGACCCCTCCCTCACTGTGGTTTCCCACTTTTATTACACCTACCTTTGAATGTGTTTTTATCACAAGACTCGTTTAACAGCTTTTTGTCTCTGGCCAGGGGGTGACATACAATGCCCACCAGGATGGAGTGAAGGGCATTGCAGGAGCAGCAAAACTACAAAAGGAAATCAACAAACCACAATCCAGAACTTCAGAGACTCTATATCAACCACCTAGAACTAGGCCAGCCTAATCTCTCCCCATCCTGAAGTTCAGGGAAATTTGCGGAAGAGGGGGCAGTAAGAGTGTAAGAGCAAAAGGATGGGAGGAGCAATGATATGCAAGATACTCCATACAAGTTAGGGCCGAAGCAATCATAATTGGACTTTACATGCCCTGCGCATTGTCCAACACACTATTGACCTCACAAAGTCTAGCATCTGCTAAAGGCACCAAGATCCTTGGAGGCAAGGATTGGCAGCCACAGCAGTGTTCCTATACCTAAGGGGAACACGGGAAAGGGTTCAGGGAAAGGCCACTGGGTCCTTGTACGTCATCAGAGAGGAGGGCCCAGAGGAAAATCAGGCATGCACAAGAAAGGACTCTCTGGGAATTGGGGCAGGAGGCACTGGGGGATGGGGAGAGAGGGGGAGTGGGGAGAGGGAGCAGGGAGTACGGGGGGGAGGAGGAGGGAGGGAGGGAACTGGTGTACCTATTAAGTTTGTATGAGCTGAAATAATAATAAAAAATGTATTAATAATTAAAAAAAGAAAGCTGCTTGGGACGAGTGGATAAGGAAAATGTGGTATATTTATACAATGGAATACTACTCAGCATTCAAAATGATGAATTAATGCAATTTGCCAGGAAATGGATGGAATTAGAAACAATTATATTGAGTGAAGTATCCCAGACACGAAAAATTAAACGCCGTATGTACTCCCTAATAGATGGATCCTAGTACCAAACCCACTTAGAGACACACTCAAAGACATCTCTGTAATATCTACAGTAATTGTAAAGATTATAAACAGGAGGGATAGGGAAGGAAGGCCCCACCAGAAACAAGGAGAGAGGGGACCATGTTATAGCAGAGAAAATAGGCCACCATCCAGGACTGCAAGTAAGTAATGAGACATCTGGTTAAGTTCACAGACTTTCCTTCCTGATCATTTGCAAATGATGGGGTATGATCTCACCAGAAGGGGAGAGCATATAGGCTGCCAGATAGAAAGTAACCATTTTGCAAATGGGTGATTGACCTCTCTCTCACTGCGGTCTCCTACTTTTATTCCACCTACCTTTGAATATACTCTTATAACAAGACTCTAGTTTAACAGCTTTTTATCTCTAGCTAGGGGGTACTTCCAATACCCATCAGGATGGAGCCAAGGGCATTGCAGGAGCAGCAAAACTGAAAAAAAATCAACAAACCAAAATTCAGAACATCAGAGATTCTATATCAACCACCTGGAACTGGGCTAGCCTAATCTCTCCCCATCCTGAAGCTCAGGGAAATTTGCGGAGGAGGGGGCAGTAAGATTGTAAGAGCACAAGGATGGGAGGAGCAATGATATGCAAGATACTCCACACAAGTTAGGGCCGAAGCAGTCATAATTGGACTTTGCATGCCCTGCACAATGTCCAAACACTACTATTGACCCCACAAAGTCTAGCATGGACTAAAGGCACTAGGATCCTTGGAGGCTAGGGACTGACAGTCACACACAGTAGTGTTCCTAAGCTTAAGGAGAACAAAGGAAAGGGTTCTGGGAAATGCCCCTGGGTCCTTGCACCTCATCGGAGAGGAGGACCCAGAGGAGAGTTTGGCATGCCATAAAGGATGCTCCGGGGATTGGGGGGGGGGGGGGCACTGGGGGATGGGAAGGGATGGTAGAGGAGAGGGGAGGGGGGAGCAAGGGGGAGGGGAGAGGTAGAGGGAGAGAGGGGACCTGTGTATCTGTTAAGTTTGTACGAGCGGAAATAATAAAGAAAAAAAGGAAAAAAAGAAAGAAAGAAAGCTGCTTGGAAAAAGCAGCCTGCTGTTGATCCCCCCAAGCCTTCTGCTTCTTCCTGCAACCAAGACCTTCATCCTCAACTGTGACCAGTTTTGGTGTTTCCTCCAAAGACACAAGAGGATGGGAGGGGGATCTGAAAGAGCTTCCTGGGATCCCAAATTTGCCCCAGAAATGATGAGGAGGGGTCCTCAGTTCCTTCAAGGACTTTAAGACATACTCAATCACAAAGATCTACTGTAGGAGCCCTTCCCAGAAAACTAGCTCCAAAGAACCTCTCCAGTCCGAAACCAGCCCACAGAACAAAGTCAGTGAGTATGGTCCCAGACTTGAAAGTCCTGAATTTGGGCCCCCCATATTGCCCGGTTGTAGGGGGGGGAGGGGCTCACCGGTTGCTAGGCAACATAGTCAACAAGCCCAGAGAATCAGAACTGAGGCGCATTTTACCAGGGAAAAGGCAGAAAGTATGTAAGTATGAGGACCAGGGACGGGGAGGCTTAGCTGCTGATCTGGTGGAGGAGAAGGGGTTTGGGGAAGTCTGGGGAAGAGCACTCAACTGTGGCTCTACCTCTGCCCACAGGGAACCAGAAGCTGGTCAGAGGCCCATGTGGGAAAGCTGAGGCTGAGTTAAGAATATCTGCTAAGCTTGGTTCTCTTTCACCCTACCTACGGTTCTTCTGTCACCTCTTCCCTGAGCCCTGCTTCCCACATTTCTACCCATGAAGAAACAGGCCAGAAAGATGAAAGTTGAACCTCCTTGTGCACATATATGCACCGTAACACAGAGACTCAGACACATACATAGTTACAAATTCACGCATATTTACACCCAAGCAGGTAGGAGAGAGAGACACAAATATACCTCTCAGGACTGGATCCTCTGCCCAGGAAATCATGAAATTCACCCTATCCCAACTGAAGATTTAGGGGTTCTCGGGTCAGGACCAGTCCCTAAAACTCCAGTGTAGTAGGGCGACTTAATGACCTGGGCATAGAAATGGGGGCCCGGGGATCCATTAGCCTCACCGGAACAATCCATACTTTATACAGCCCTGAGTAGAATCTGAAATGTATTATTTTCCCAGCTGAATCAGAAGACTGTGTGGGGCAGTAAGTGCTTGTCCTCAAGTCCTTGAGTGGATCCGGAAGTCACGGTGGACTGAAGGCATGAGCAGGGCTGGCCATGTGGGTTAGGAAGGTGGGTGACACCTAACGGTTTGTGCGTCCTTTTCCTTCCAGAGGCACAAGCATGCCGTCGCCCGGGGTGAAAGGCACAAGGGAAAGGGTCAAGAAGAGCACATCAGGAACTGGAGCCGGTGAGAAGCCGGGCACCAGGGAAAGGGTCAAGAAGAGCGCATCAGGAACTGGAGCCGGTGAGAAGCGCAAGAAGGGGGCCCCGGCAACAGAGCCCGGGAAACCAGGTTGGGCTTTAACGCAGGAGGGGTTGGCAGCCATGCCCCCCACGCAGCGCCGCCGCCACTTGCTCTTCGGAGACATGTTGGAGGACCCGAGTGAGTCCCCCTCCATCTTCCCACGCGAGTCGGTGGAGCTGCCCTACTGTATGCCGGACCCGAGCTCCTGGACGCAGGGGCTGGAGCCGCCCGCTGAGCGTCAGAACCGGCTCCTGGGCGTCCTCAAGGCGGCCGAGGCCCGCAGCAGAGTCCGCGCCCTGAGGCTGCGCTACACCCGCATGCGGGTGAGTAGGGGGCTGAAGCCCCACAGCGCGTGACCACCCGGCGAGGGGCCCATGGGCTGCGGAGCGGGCGGCGCGCGGGTGCTTCTTGGCTCGCTGCGGGGTGCTCAGCCAACTGGGGCCCCCAGGCGGAGGAGATTGAGCTCTTGATCCAGCGGCAAGGCTCCGCGCGCGCTGCCATCCGACTCGAGCTGTTCCTGCCACCACACCTGAAGCCCACGAAGATTCCAGATCCCCTGGACCGACAGGAGGTGCAGGCAAGCCCAGAGATGGGTGGGAGAGGTCCTCGCCTACCCCGCACCGGCTCATCCATTCTTCCCTGCAGCGGAGGCGCGTGGAGACTATCCTAGAGGAATCCGTGGATGGTAACATCTTCGGGCGGTGATCACCAGAGACCCGGGCGGCGCTCAGCAGCACCCCATCTTTGCATATAAAGTTCTTTTCTGAAGTTTCGCTGGTCTCTCATCTCTCCCTTCCCTGGGCCCCTGCAGGGAATGGGCGACTGTGGGAGCCACTTCTCCCGCAGGCAAAGAAAAGGAACTCTCTCAACAAAGTAAGGATATGTAACTGGCTGGGTGGCGCAGTAACAGCACGAGGGCGCCCCTGTCTCCCAACCCGATACTCTCCCAGGCAGTTGGTGTCCCTCTGGGTCACAGGAGGCCCCTGTTGTGGATGAAACTGCGTATACACCAGAATTCAAGGTTGTCTCCAGTTGGGGCCATTCCATCCCAAGACTAGGATATTTGAGAAGGAGGGGGCACCGGGGCGTCTGAGCAGAGTCCAAGGACTAAGAGGTTGTGAAAGGTGCGCGCCTGCCCACACACACTTTCCCACATGCTAAAGGTCCTGTGTGCTGGGACAGAAGACCCACCCTTTGGCCTTACTTAGAATCGGGAATAGTTTCTGCCCACTCAGCCCACCAAACATGGAGTACAGACAGAAAAGAAGCCACTCCATTCCACTCAGACCGCTGGTTTCTTCCTCTGCTCTCCACCATGGATTTTTTTTTCTTTCAGAATCTCTTGACCTCTCTCCTTTTCCTCCCTCACAGCCCTCCCCCAGCAAGCTGTTTAGAGGTGGTATCTACAGCGAAGCCCCTGCCTCTGGCTTCACATAGAGCACAGAATGTATCTGGAAGGAGAGACAGAAGTCAAAGCTGGGGTTCAGGAGCAGTCCTGTTCACTGCTGGCCCTTCTTCTCCCTGCACCTGACCCTTCACCTTCTCTGACCTAGGCCTTATGTAGGCCCAGGCTTCAGCTTTCAAAGTTGGCAGCAGGTGGGGGTGGGAGTGGGTCTAAAGAAGAGGAGGCAAAGAGATGGAGGGCTTGGGTAGGAGTGTGGACAGGGAAGAGTGCCAGTCTCTACATCCAGGAATGGTGGTCATACATACCAGATGTAGACCGTTGAAAACAGTTGGCAGGATCAGCCCACAGTCAGCACTGGGCTCCTCTGGACAAGTCTTCTGCAGTCTGGACCCCAGGGTGTGTCTCTCAGGGATTTGCTATGTGCCTAGAAAGACTTCATCTATTTAGTAAAGTCTCATATCATTTCATTGCTTTTCTGCCCATTCATTTCTTCATCCGGTGCCATAGTTAGATACAGGTATCAAATTGGCAATTGGGAGGCTTGGGTTGTTAGCATAGTTGCAAAGAATCAGAGTAAACCGGTGGGAGATTGTCTAATTGATGGGGAAGGCCCACCCCATGGTGGGTGGAACTGGTCCCTCAGCAGGTGAATAAAGTGGAGGGAGTCGGTTGAAGAAATGAGCATCCTTTGGTATAGCTGAGCAGACGTGCTGGTCTGGCAAATGAGGGCTATCCCTCTCTCAGCAATGAATATGCTGAGGCCCGTTTCCTTGGCCTGTGATGTTGGCATGAATTCTCCTGCCAAGATGGACTAAGAGATGTGGCCTGGCAATTATACAAGAGAATAAAACCCCTTGTTTCCCCTAAAGCTGCTTGGTTATGAATTTATTAGTAGTGTGCACAGTAACTGCAACAAGGGGTCACAGGGCTGCTCAGGTGTCTTTGCAAACCCCACAGTGAGTACTGTGTGAAGGTACATGAGAATAGGCAGAGGTTGGGGACAAAATCCAGCACCCTGAAATTAGTGTGATAGTTAATCCTGGGTGTCAACTTGACATACCTGGCATTAACTAAGATCAGCTGAGACCACCTAGGAGATTATCTGGATCAATACATTTACAATACAAAGACCAGCCCTAGATCCCACTGGCACTTCCCTAGATCTCATTGGAACTTCCCAGTATCAAACCAGATAAAAAGAACCATAGAACCAGACACTGAGAAGAAAAGAGACTCTCCAGAAATCCTCCAGCCATGTGGATGGGAGTATCTTAACCCGCCAGCTTCAGCCATCAGGCATTTCACCTCTGCCGTGAAAGTCTGTATTTCCCCTCTGGAACTGTAAGTTGAATAAATTGTTTGACTTTGAGTGCTCTCTTACAGCAATAGTTAAGAGTAACCATTACAGTAAGACAGAGACTTAAGAGAACTACTCATAATCAGGTGTTGGGCTAGCTCAATGTTCCTCTTGATTCTTGCAAGGGAGGGACCTGAGTCTGCAGAGGAGGCTATGGAAGGTAGCATGGGACACTTCTGCAGGCAAAAAGCCCTACAGGGAAGCAAAGTTCCTGCTCTGAAGCAGAGTATTTTGGGTTCAAGTTGCACCCCTTCTGGTGTCACCTGCCAGCTCTCCTGGTCTCCTTCCTGGATTTAAGGCTATGCTCTATGCAAGCAGTCAGATGTTAATAGACCAGGGAACAGACCTAAGATGGCAAAGACAAGAGGATAAGAGTATAAAATGATCTAAGAGAAGAAACCTACTTATTCCACCACTGCCTGTTGTTCACATCAGTATTTTCCATAGCCAAAGGTCTTTTGGCTATCCCCTCATGAGTGCCAAATAATACAGGGACAGGAAACAACCGTCTCAATGATGCAGGGTTCTTATATTCCGGAGTCGAAGATTGAAATCAGAACACGTGTAGAGGATTAAGGTAGAGTTTATTAGAGGAGAGAAAGGCCGGAACGCCTGCGACTCCAGATGTGGAGTGCCATGAGGAGAGAGGATGCTGGAAATCTCAAGAGAAGCGGGCAGCTAGAAAAAACCCATGGAATCCATGAGAAGCAGGCAAGGAACAGAACTCATGGCACTAATGCCATGAGGGGCTAGGGCAGCCAAGTCTGGAGAAACTGGCTTTTTCTCAATGCTTAACTTCCATTGGGGCCAACTCAATTGCTCCTGGGCCCAGGTGGGGCTAGAGACCAAGATGTCTGTTGGATATGAAGAGCTCATCTGCACAATCTTTTTCATAGGGAAGTTGGCCATCTTATCTCTGGGAGGACTGGAGTCAGTTCTTCAGCAGGGGTGCCCCTTCAGGGTGATTCCAGCAGTGGGGATGACCTTCAGGAATTCCCAAGACCTTCAAAGACCTTGAGACCCGTCCCAGCATAGCTGCTCTAATCCTACCTCAAGGACTACTATCTGGATTAAAGATGCAACCACCACCTATTCAGAGTGCCCTTCCAGCTACTGCCCAGTTTTGATGACCCATATAAGAGGATTCTGTGGTCAAGGGGCAAAGCCCCTGGGCACATGATATTGCTGGCAGCCTTAGGGTCTCACCCATTGCTCTCTGCTCAGCTAATCCCCTTGAATGTCATGTCAACACCCTACTCTCCCAAGCACTACTCACTTCTTGCCCTGTCTATGTCTTGTCTGCTCCCCATCCCAGTCCCCAGCAGCCAATTCCAGGCCAGTCTGTCTGGCTCATTGCCAAACACACAGAGGACTCTAGATGCTTGGCAAATGAATTAACAGCTCATCTGAAAATAGCTTTGCTTTGCATCTGACTTGTGTGTGCACATACAACTTGTGTAACTAAAAAGACATTCTCTAAGTAGGACCCCAACACCTAAATTGGTCAAGCTGCATGTCTGTGCAGGGGGGGGGAGGACGACAGTCACATGGCCTCTGGGACCACAGACATTACAGACCATGTCTAAAACAGGGTTAGGGCCTCTAGACACTGGCCCACAGCATGCTGGGATAATGAGCTAACTCACATCTGCACCCAGTCACAGGGGACTAGGAGAGCTGGCCAAAGGGCACAGAGTTAGTGGCAAAGGCTGTCGTGAAGCCGCTTGAAGAGGTCAGCGGGGTCTGGGCCAGATTTCGCAGGATTCGGAGTGAATGGACGCAAGAACTTCATTCCCAAGTGGCCAAGGTGCAACTGTGGGGTCTCCCTCCATCCTTGGGAAGCTTTCCCAGTCCACTGCCTTACAGTCCAGGGTTAGGGTTTCCCGGTAGTACGGGTCCTTCCCTGAGGCCTCCTTTACCTAGGCAACCTGGGGGCCTTTGGCTCTGGCGTCCCGCAGCAGCACACACACGAACGGCCAGGCTGTAAGAGCTGGGGTGACCAAAGCGGATCCTACCTAGCTCGGCCTACCGTGCGGGCCTCACACCCTAGGGCCACCACCACCCAGTGCTACTGCGGGACGACGCGCAGCCGGCGGGTGGGGCTCGAACGCGGGGCGGGGCGGGGCGCGGTGGCGGCGGGCGCGCTCTTGCTCGAGGAAGTCCCGGCCCCTCGCTTTGGGGAAGTGAGGCGGAGGCGCCTGCGCACTGCGCCTGCGCCCCCTCCCCTGACCAGCGGGACCTCCGGGCGCGCGGGCGGCGGTGGCGCGGGACCGCGGCGGTGAGTGCGCGCGCGGCGCTGGGCCGCGAACGGGACGCCCGCGTCGGGCACCGGCCCTGCGGGCGGACTTCGGCGGCGGGTCCACGTGGCCTGGGCCGCGGCGGGTCCCAAGCTCGCCCCCCGATTCGTGGGGGAGGGAACGCCGCGGCAAGGTTCCCCTTTTTCTTCGGCCCAGAGCCTTGGGAAGTGATTGCTCAAAGGTGGGGGCCGGAAGAACCCAGGTTTCCGCGTCTCCCGCCCCACTCGGCTGGTGGGGAGGGCCCGGGAGCCACACGGCCGCCGCAGCCCAGCGACTTGGGCCGTGCAGCCGCTGGGCCCCGCGTGCCTAGGGGCGGCTCTGCGTCTCCCGCCGCGGCCGAGCGGGCTCCGTGCGCCCGCCCGCGTCCAGGACGCCCCGGGAACCCACTGTCGTCTGCCTCGAGCCTCCTGCTGCAGAGCACGCCCCTCGGGCAGCCAGGGTGGGGCCCAGGCCGAGCTCGGCCTCCCGCCCCCATCGCTGTAGGTCGCTGGTGAGTGAGGCGCCGCGGGGAGTTGCCTCGGGAGTGGGGGCGTCGTATTCTGGGGCAAGGCTCCCACCAGTCCACACGTGGGCATGGACAGCCAGCGTCTTCGGGATGAGTGAGGCCTGGTCTGCCTTGGAAAGGCAGCTGGGACACTGAGAAGTGGGACTGGGACCCCCTCTGTCGCGCCCTCCCCCTCGGTTATGGTTGGGGGTGGGGGGACTGCCACTTTTTTCTCTTTTTTTGGACTGGGCGGGCCTCAGCGTTCTTTTTCCTTCTGTGGAGCCACACAGCAGTCATTCCCCAGGGAGTTTGTCCTCAGAGACTTGCTGCATCTGGCCTCTTCCAGTCTAGACTTGGTGAGAACAGAGCCTAGGGTGCAATGAAAGGGAAGAATACCCCAAATACCCGAATGAGGGCCAGGGAAACCTAATGCAGACCCTGTTCCCCTTCAGAGAGAAGGGAGCACTCTGGGCCACTTGGGTGGTCCAGACCGACCAGAAACAGACTACAGGCAGGCAAAACAAAAGCCTGTATCTGGGAAAAGGGGCAGGCTTCTATGTCTTCACCCAGCTGGGCCCCGGCCGGCCCCTTGCCCAGTCATCTGATTGGAGATGGAGGCTACAGGAGCCCGTCTACCGGTTGGGGGTGCCGAGGAGGAAGAACACTGGGGAGATGCCAGACCTCAGGCTGCCACACCCCTTCCTTTCCCTAGAAGCTCAACCCCAGGAAGATCCAGCCACAGTTACTTCTGGTCCCGGTCGGTCCACTGGCTGGGAGACTGGGGAGTCCTCTATGCTACGTCTCAGGAAGAGAGACAGACAGGTGATGAGGCCAGATCCCCAGTGGTGTCACCACTGTTCCGAGAGGGAGCAGGAGAGTAGAAAGTAAATAAGAAAGTGAAATGAGCCCCATGCCACTGGCAGGATGATGGAAGAAGTAGAAAGTTTAAGGCCTGGGTAGCCCCCAACTATACAGAAATGAGTACCGGATGGAGTTATTAGAGGTGCTTGAAACTGTTACCAGTTGCTGATTGGAGGCATTGCTCAGTTGCCCCTGGGGTTACGGGGACTTGTGATGGGTTTTAAATGGTTTACATGAGGTTCTTGAAACCCCTGTAAAGGTGTAGCGTAAACATCAAAGGGACAGACCAAAAGATGAACCCCCAGAAAAATAGATGATCCCCACACTGCCACTCCAGCTTTCCTCACCAGCAACCCTGTAGTTTCTACAGTGTGGAAGGCAGGGAAAGCAGGGTAGGGATGGGGGTGTCTTAAGTAGCTCAGGGCTAAACACCTGCACCAGTACATGCCCGGTTCCTGACCACCTCAGGAAGTTCTGTTCAAGTCCTGTCCAAGTATTCAATGTGCACGTTTACCCCCAGCGGTTCGCCGGGCAGAAAGAAGCTCTACCCTAGAGGGAACAGGTCACAATGTCCGACATCCCACCATACCAGCTTGTGACTCCAGTCCCCTTGGGAGGGGCCAGAAGCCGGAAGCCAAGAAAGAGGAACCCAGCCTTCCGGCTTCTCAGGGCTGACCAGATGGAGGCGCCTTGGAACCTGGGGGGAGGGAAGGGGCCGCTTCTGGAACCCAGCTGCAGCATCCCACGTCCTCACTACCCCAGGTGCTCCAACAACCCTGGTGCAGGTGCTGGGGTCAGCAAGGTTACAAGCCCTCAGTCAGAACTCCGCCCCTTTTTTCAGACTCCCAAACCGTGAGGGTTCAGAGCTGGCACCACGAAGCCTGGATAACCCCCTTCACCCACCCATGCCCACCCCGCATGAGGCTGAGAAGCAGGTAGGCCATTCCCTCTCCACCTCTGAATGGGGGTTCTGAATTCTGGGGCCTCGGAGGTCACCTTTGGGGGGGTGTAGCCAGATGGGTAGATAGAGGTTTGGGGCCCAGTAGGTTGTGACTGGAGACTTGAGGCAACCCTCTCTTCCCTAGCATACCGGGTCAGAGGAGGCGGACAGGCCCCCCTCGATGTCCAGCCATGATGCAGTGCCCCCAGCAGCTCCCAGTCGCAACCCTTGCTGCTTGTGCTGGTGTTGCTGTTGCAGCTGTTCCTGGTACGTGGGTCTTGGGGGGGGTGGGTTGCAGGGGGTAGAGCCAAGGTGAGTGGCCTGGGGATACATAGCTCACAATCAACAGGATTCAGGAGATATGGGCCTACAAGGTAGCTTACCAGTGGCTGGGGGAGGGCCAGACTGGGATATGTGGGCTTGGTGTAGGATGGCTCCTGAAGGCCAAACCTGGCCCTGCTTCCTCCCACCAGGCCTTCCAGAGGTTTCCCAAATACCACCTGCCACTTCATAGCCCTATTGTTTGATGGTAGTACCAAGCCCTCCAGGGGGTTCATGTGGCTCTCATACCTGGTATGCTGACAGCCAGACAAGCTGTGTGCACATGGTATCCGTGTACTTACCACATACCTGACCATACAACTATGAATTGTCCAGAGATCCAGATGAGGAAGGGAGCTGGGGGGGTAGGCTCACTGTGATAACTGGAGTAGCCACAGGTGGCAAAAGGGTTTCCTAGGACTGGGAAAGCACCTGGCCCTGCAGACTTAAGGGACCCAATGTGGGATCTGCCAAACAGCAAGCCAAGCTAATATGTGTGCAGGCAAGATGCAAGGGCTAAAACATAGATAATCAGAGTTTACTGGGAACTTGGCTATAGGTCTAAGGGGCAGATGAGCAGGAGGCTTGGGCTGTGTTGCTACTGGGAGCTAGGGCTGATGAGAGCTAAATTCTCCCAAGACCTTTGGGGTTGAGGTATCTGCCAGCTGGCATATCACCAACTGGACATGGACTAATGGAGAAGTTTCCTTTGGAGAAGCTTTGGGAACAAACAGGTGCAACATGGACAGGGCTCTTACCCTCATCTGGTCAGTGAATCACATTGCTTACATTGGCCTTGCAGTGTGATCTCTCCATGGTCCCTCCAAGATAGGAATGAGCTAGGACTAGACTGAGGAGTAGGATCCTATCCTGGAGGCCAGGGACAGAAGAGACCTGAAGGGTACAGTTGGTGACCAGAAAGAGACCACAGTAGTAACCAGAAGTCAATTCAGTTGGGGAACAGTAGGATGTGAAGAGAGCCCACTCTAGGAATTCCTAGCCTTGATGCAGTTTAAATATTGTTCTAGGGGCCAAGGCTCACGTGGCCACAATAGCGTATGAAAGTGCTGCTTTCCTCTGCCACTAGGAACCAAGAGCGACGACGAGTTTGGCAGGCCTCTAGGGAGAGCAAGCTGCAGCCCCTCCCCAGCTGTGAAGTTTGGTGAGTCTAGCCACCATTGTGTGTGCATGTGGGTACACACACGTTTGTATCTTGGGTCTGACACGGCCTGGCCCTACTGCCTACAGCACCACACCAAGCCCTGAAGAGGTGCAGAGCTGGGCACAGTCCTTCGACAAGTTGATGCACAGCCCCTCTGGCCGCAGCGTGTTCCGAGCGTTCCTGCGCACAGAGTACAGTGAAGAGAACATGCTCTTCTGGCTGGCCTGTGAGGAGCTGAAGGCAGAAGCCAACCAGCACGTGGTGGATGAGAAGGCACGACTTATCTACGAGGACTACGTGTCTATTCTGTCCCCTAAGGAGGTGCGCCAGCCACAGGGATGAGTGGGGGTGGCTTGGGAAGAGCACCCCCCTGATCTTGGTGCCTGCTCCACAGGTGAGCCTGGACTCCAGGGTACGAGAGGGCATCAACAGGAAGATGCAGGAGCCCTCTGCACACACGTTTGATGATGCGCAGCTGCAGATCTACACGCTCATGCACCGGGACTCCTATCCTCGTTTCCTTAGCTCCCCCACCTACCGCGCTCTGCTGCTCCGGGAAGCCCCACAGGCCTCTTCCGAGGCCTAGGTCACTCACTGCCACACAGATGTTCCAATCCCATGGGCAAACTCAGGGCTCACACTTTGCCCTAACTGGCTGAGTGGAAGTAGACTCGATACCTCTGGCTCTACTCTGGCCTACACTGCTTGGGGCCATGCTGGGAAACACCTCAGACCCCCAGCTGTGTGCTGAGGACATGCCTCATGGAGAACAACTTCTATACTGTACATTTGTAGCAGGAGAGCTATCTGTTCCTCAGAACCATTTGTGGGACCTCAGAACTAGGCTCAAATGACAGGGCCCAATTGTATTTTATATGCTCATGAACTTTAAACTTAGAAACATGTTCTTACTGTATGTTTTGTCAAGGAGAAAGAAAGCTTTCACATTCATCTCTACTCTCCGTATACCACAAACAGGATGTGGTATTCTTAACTTGGGCAGAAGGGAGTTGAGGTCTTAGGGTGTCACTTTAAAACAGAAGCTTCTGCTCATCCCATGTTGGGATAAGGCTCTAGAGAAGAGCATTCCAGACTCTGCCCTGTGGTCCTCCTCCACGGCAGTAACTTCAGTGGGTGACTGTATCTGGGATGTAGGCTCTAGGACCTGGCTTCAGCTCTGAGGTGGGTGTGCACCCCATAAAGATTTCAGACGCAGCCAGTGACTCCCCAGGCCCTTGGTGGAATGTCCGTCCCTAAAGCTGGCTGGGGTAAGTCTGACGGTATAACTTCCCCAAAGGTGTTAGGCACAGTCCCATCTTCATCATTCATGCTCCGTGAGGAAATACTCGATATACCATTTCTCCCAACTTCAAGCTAGAATTGACCTCAATCCACAGAAACTAAACTCGCATCAGAATGCAGGATGGGGCAAGATGTACTAAAAGGGCACCATGCCTGGGCTGCCATTCTTACTGAGGCTAAGTTGACAGTATATAGGGTCCTGTTCTAACAAGTGCCACATGGGACCTTCCCCCACAGCCAGGGTGGTGGGGCATGCACAGACAATGCCACTGGCATCCTAGAGTAACACACATGAGTGATCCTCCCAAGAGCTGATCGGGCTCTTGTCTGCAGCATTCCCCTACGCAGAGTTGAGTCCAAGTGTTCCCTGACCCCAGGAAGGAGAGTTGTCCACAGCGAAATTTGTGTACAGCCCACCAAAGCAAAGTCCAACAATAGCCGAAGAAAAAAAAAAAAAGGCATTTAATAATGAGGAGCAAAGAGGTACACACCAGGCAGGCAGACTAGTGCAAGGCATGCTGCTTTCTGGGGGGTCTCAGAGAAGTTGTGTCCACTGACAATGTAGGAGAAGCAATGCTATCCATAGCCAAGGCTACAGCACATCAGTACAAGGGCTCAGCAGAACTGCAGAAAAGCAGAAAAACAATCTGGCCAGAGTCCCACATGCATCCCCCTCCTTCCAGGGCAGAGAGGTAGGGCACACCTGCCCAGGCTGGGGATTCCATCTAAGAAAAACAGAGGCAGCTGACACCCCATCGCCACAGCAGAGGGTGAGCATCCTAGACCTATCCACCTACCTTCCAGCGGTTCCCACATTCATTGCAGACAACATAGGTGGTCATTGGCTCATCCGAGCTACGTGTCTGTACCTGTGGGACAAGTGGCACAGGTCCAGGTTCTAGTGCAGGTGTATCACCTAGCCTGGGCAATGTGGTCTCACAGGTCCTGGGCTTCATGACTTGATTTGAGCTTGCCTAGTGACCCCTACCCCCCAGCCTTCTAGAGTAGACCTACGGAGAAGGTGGGCTATCCAGTGACCCCAGCTCCTTTCTATAAAATCCAAAAGTAAACCTCACCCAACAGAGTCCTGTTAGACAGTGGGGACTAAGCACCTGCAGCCCGAAGGGGGCGGGGTTATGGATGTTGCAGTTTCACTACACTAAACACCTCAGCCCACCTCCCTCTTCCCAAGTCCCCAGCAATTCTTAGGGTTCACATGTTCTCTTCCCTAAAGCACTTCTGCAACCACCTCTGCAACAGTGTCTGAGGGTCCTATGACCACAGCTAGGAAGCATGCCACAATTCTGTCCCTCTGTGCTAGGCAGGGCCAGGCTATCCAGCCCTCACAGTGCCTCAAGCCAGAGTGGATTCCAAGGAGAGTAAGAATGCCCAGAGGTGCTGGTCCAGGAAGGCGCGGCAGCCCCCACCTGTGTATAGGTGCAGTTCTTCTTCCTGCACTTGCCGCAGGTGAACAGGTCAGTCTGCGTGCCGCCCGTACGGGCCATCTGGTGCTCACGGATGGCCTCCTTGGTCATGGCTTTGCGGATTTCCTTCAGCTCATCACTGGCCATCTCCTGGGGGAGGGGCCAAGTGCTCAGCCTACAACTCTGCAGAAGCAGCTGCCCTGGCCCTCCAGTAGGGCTCACCTCTGATGTCATCACAGCAATCTGCTGGGGTGTGATTGTGCCACACAGCACATTCCGCCGCAGGCCAGGGTTCTTGGCATCTTTCAGGTTGGAGATACGGCTCCGCACACGGTTCTTATACTTCATGTCTGTGTTTCCCACATCCCGGAAGATACGTGCATGTGTTTAAGGACCCATGTGAGACTTCTGAATTCTACCTGCCCAGCTGGGGACTATTTGGGGCATGTTCTACGCAACTATCCAGGAGTCAGTCCACTCGCCTAAGCCCTGTTAGTAGCTGAGGAGCTGCAGTGCTGAATCTCCTCCAGATACTGTTTGATGCCCAAGTCCTGCCAGGAGGCAGACAGCCTCCCATCAAGGGAGAATGGGGCAAGGAAATGGTAGGGGACCACCCAGAGAGGGTGCTGGGCAGCCCAGCAGTGACTAAAGAATCTGGATCTCATATCCTACAGACTCCACCCAAAGCCCTTAGCCCTGTATACCCTGTACAAAGGATATACTCTTCAATCTGAGCTGAAAGATGCTCACAGTCCACACCAACAGTCACATGGTCATCTGCCAAAAAAAAAAAAGGAGCTCTCAGTAGCAATCCTCATTGGCTTCTTCTACCTGCCACCCCTCTGTTGCACAACACCTTAGCAACTGGAAGGAACACTTGCATCCTTGGGTGACAAAGATTCCTGCCTCCTCCCAGGATTACAACAGGTTGGTGGGTAGGGCATTCCTCTAGCAGCAGCCTCTAAAGCAGGCAGATACAAGGCCACGATGTGAACCTTGACATGTGTCAAGAGCCAAGGCATATAATACTCACGATCTGTTTGCAGGGCTGAAGTCAGCATCTCACGGCATTTGTTGCGCACAGCATCACAAGTAATGGGCACAGGTGGAAATGTGGTGATCCTAGGGGTAGATGAAGTCCTAGGCAGGTCCGGCCTCTTGCAGCTAGAGAAACAAGGCCTGCTAGGCTCAGACTTAAGGTTATGATAGTTTCCAGAAAAACAGATCTCAGGGTACCATCCCCACTTCCAAAGTTTATTTTCTATACCTGACAGACCCAGTAAGACCCATGACTTTATCCACTTAAATCCAGTCTAGTGTACCTGTGTGTTCTGTTGTGCTGGCCTAGAGGAAAACACTAGCCATAAGGTCCCCAGAGGGTCACAGCTCACTCCCCGAGTGGGAAAAGAATACCAGACCCTTCCAGAAATCAGTATCTGGGCAACACCTCCTGGTCAAAATGGACCTGCCTTCCAAAAGACTGAGGAGAGAGACCACACTGCACACCTCTCAACTGACAGCAGGTTAGGGTAAGGCAGAGAACTCCAACTACTGGGGTAAAGATGAGGTAGGGGGTCAATCAAAGTCAAGTTGTGATGTTGCAGGTGACCCCAACTTCACATGAACAAAATGGGGCAAGAGTCTCTTCAGGTCTGGGTTCCAACATGGGACTGCCTAGCAACTAGGCTATCCACTAGGCCTTCTTGTAACCCCTCTGGAAACGAGCACCATTGGTGGTTCTGTGAAGCAAAATCAACTCTACAGGTATGATAATATGCTCAGGATATAGCACTACATCAAAGTTTATGATGTTCTAACCTAGGTCCAGCCTCTAGTCACTGCTACTGTCTGATCAAAGCAGCCTTCCATATTTCTAGGGGTACCCCTGGTGTCCATGGCAAAAACATTTGCTTTGACCACATGCAGGGTAATGGTGGTCCCACTTCAATGTGGAAAGAGGAGTTGGGGGGCTGGAGAGGTGGTTCAGGGGTTAAGCCTCTGCCTTGCAGGCAGAAGGTCCTGAGTTCGGATTCTAGACCCACGTATAGACGCCAGGCGGAAGCGGGGGGCGGCCTGCGTTTCTGGTCCTGGTAGGGCGGAGCCTGTGAATCCCAGGGCAGAGTAAACAAGGAGGAGGTAGAGGCGGTCCGTGGTGGTTCCCAAATTCACCCGTGGTTCTACATACACACATATATACATACACATGTGCAAACTCACATACACGCACAATTGAATAAATAAAAAAATATATATTAAAAAAAGAAAGAGGAGTTGGGCCTACTCTGGTTTGAGGCAGGGTTTACACAGAATGGAATCTACTCTCCAATGTTGCTGAGCACAGGTAAGTGACAGGGTCTGGGGAAGCAGGTCTGAGGCTGGGCTAGCTCTTGAAGGCTCTATACTGAAGACAGTCACGGGAGTCCCCCTGACAACTAGGCAGACGCCAACAGCCGTTTCAGGTGAACTGTGGGAATGTCTCCAGTATGAGGCCAGACAGCCCTGGAGAGGCTCCTCCCTCAGAGAAGTGCTGAGGCACATGGACATCAACATCCTTTTCCACTGACGAAACAGGCCACAAGCACAAGTGCCATGTGTCTGTTTACGGTACACTACCTGAGATCCATGGCTCCTGAGGCATCCTTTGAGGACGATGGTGTGTCCCTCCCTCGATCCCTGGTTTTGCCATCAGAAACATCTGCCATTACCAAAAAAGGGGGATAAGGTAGACTGGTCAGAGACAGATTGGCAGGTGCCGGTTCAACCTCAGCCAGACCACTAGCTCTACTACTTCTAACCCAAGTCCAATCAGATAAGCAAGATACCAGGAGGTCAGCAGACCTTTTTGCCTGTTCCTAGCAAGCCCACCAACCTCTTCAGGACCATTCCCTCTAACTCTCAAGCAAGCTACTGTAGTACCCAACCCACCAGAGCCCATCCTCCTGCCAATCTAGCCAGTGACCAAGGCTTGCTCTGAACCTAGGGCAGGTCCTGCACTGGAAAGCAAAACACTGCTTCTTTCCTGAAGGCTATACACTGCAGAGAGGGACAAATGCTGTGACTATCTCAAAAGGTTACAGACAGAGCCCAGGAGAGGCCACCTCCCTAATCCACAAAGGCATCTCTGAAGTTGATTGCTGGCCCCCAAAAGAGCCACAACCTGCTCAACTTAGCTCTTCTGAGACCCTACCTCCTCCTCCTCCATCTGAAGGCACACTCCCTGTTTCTGTTGATTTTATACAGTTCCTACCTACCCTTAGTATGTGCCTTTGTCAACAGTCACGCCCTCCAGGCCACCCACTTCCTACCACCACAGATGGTGCCCATCAATAATCCACTTCCAGTCCAGAACTAGGTACTGTCTGATCCAGGTTTGTCCCTCCCACTCCCAGGTGACCTGCCTCAGGACAGCACATCCAGCACTCTATGCTGTGCCGACTAGCAAAAAGCTAGCCCTCACAGTCTGATCCGCACCCAAGAGCTTCTTCCAGGACTTGATGAGAGACTTGGCCAATGTGATGAGCTCCTCGTCCGAGCTCTGCTTCCGCAGGGCGTTGACGGACATCCCAATGCGGGTGGACTGCAAGACAAGTGGCCAGGGTTTGGAGATGTTTGGGACTCACCCCAGGAGTAGATCTTCATAAAGGAATTTTGGATCCCAACAGGGCAGAGGTAGAGTTGTCCCAGGAGGGGTAGGAAAAGTCTACCTGGAGCAGGTGCAGTGTAACAGGCATGGCCTTCAGTTCCCGAAGCAGGTCTATAGCTCCCTCCTAGAAGGAGAAGGACCTTCATAAGGACTTTAGTGGACAGTCCTCCTGCAAACACGAGGAACACAAAGCAGTGGCCATTTATGTATCACGAAGAAGCCACTCCCCTACCTGGGATGCCCAGAGTTCTGCACACATTGCTCCTAAGCCATAGCACTGGACCTTTACTGCCCTCGCCTCAGGGGAAGAGTGAAAGGAAGTAGCTCTACAGTGTTCTTGAGGACAAAGTGGTTTCCCACCCTAAGTCTATGGTAAAGGACTCCAAATTTCATGGTAATCATACTAGGTCACTGGCCAAACAACTAGAATAGAAATGTTCCAGTTTCTGCCCAGAATAAAAGGTTACCCAGATAAGAGATGTAACACAGATTCTCTAGTCCCACCCCAATAATGCTAGGTGGTAGAACAGCCTCGCCCTAAAGTGCCTACCTACCAGTTGGGGAGAGCTGGTGGTACCAAGCTCTAAGGAATCTATGCCACCATAGCCACGGATTTGCGAAGTGACAATATCATAGCCAATGAGGTTTATCAGAGGCATAATTATTGCTAATTGAAATTTTTGGCCAGGCCTGGTGACATAAGCTTGTTATCTTAGATTCTCCAGAGTCTACAGCAGAAGAATCTAAAGTTCAATGCCAGCCAGGGAAATTTTTTAAGACATTGTTTAAAGATAAATTTAAGGGCTGGAGAGATGGCCCTTAACCAGGGGTTAACATTTGCAAACAGAAGGTCCTGAGTTCAGATCCCAGGTCCCACATAAAATTGCCAGGCACAAACAGCATCAGCCTGCATTTCTGGTCCTGGTGGGCAGAGCCTGGGAAATCTCAGAGCAAAGCAAAAAGGAGGTAGAAGTGATTCCCAAAATCACTCTTGATCCTCCACAAGAACATACAGTGTCCTCTGATACATACACACAAAGTAAATAAAATATTTTTTAAAAAATTAAAAAGACAATTAGAGCTTAGTGATAGAATACTTACCTATATTCAAGACCCTTAGGTTCAGTCTTCAGTATCAAAAATAAATAAGAGAGAGAAAGAACTAAAGAAAGAACGAACTAAAGAAAGAACAAACTAAAGAAAGAAAGCTTTTTCTACAGTCAGCACCTAGAAGTTCCCCAGTCCTACTTCTTATTTCCAACTCAGACTAGTCAGCACCCCTCTCCTGGACATTGCAACAGACATCCCTGATCCTCACCATCTGCCCAAGTTGTTATTCAAAATCTATAGACGGCTACACCTCCATGGTAAGCAGCTTCCTCCTGTTTTCTGCCTCAGGACCACAGTCCTGCCACCTCTCCCCAGCACTTCTAAAGTTTTTTCAAATACTTCCTACTTAGAACTGAGACTGTCTTAGGTAACATTCAGCCCTGCTTTGGCCTTGTTGGCTGTCTCTGTGTCTCCATGCACTCATCTGTCTCTCTAAGCCAAATCGGAAGAGCTGAGACCCCAGCAGACCTTGGCTCTCCCACCATCTGCTCAGGTTGCAGCCTCTTCTCTTGACCTAAAGCATACCTGTGCAAGGTATGACTGTGCACAGGTCATACCTGAGGTGACTTCTTGAAGAGACATGCTTCTCCTGAGCCAACAGCACTGCACACCCACTCCCAACTTCCAGGAGGATCCTATCTGGTTCTTTCAACCCCCCAGAACCTCTGTTGGTTCCCACCTCCACTACACAAGCCACCCTTTGATGGGCTTCCACGCATGTGGTACCTTTTCCAGTCCCCCTCTCACAAACATTACCTCTGTGGATTCCCCTTCCTAGAAGAATGTACCAGCAGGTCACTGGCTGTCCATTTAGCTGCCCACCATGGGGGTGGGTGGGCAAGGTATGTTTCCAATGTAAAAGACATGTGGGTGGCTTGCCTGTTTCATAATACAGAGCCCAGTTCACCAATCTTAATCCCAGGAGTTTAACCTCAACCCAGTCATCACAAAAAGCCGTCTACCCCTTCCCATCCTCCCTTCCCCCACCCCCACCCCCACCCCCAGTGCAGCCTGTCTAGGGGAGGCTGAGAAGGCCTCTGAGACCTGTGACTCAGCTGCCTTCACCATCTGGGGTTCCCCTAGAGTGGTGAAGCCTGGGGCTACCTCCTGGTACCTTCAACCACACCGATAGGATGCAAGTGCCGTCTGCTAAGGATGCTTCCGAGAGGCAACGAGGTTGCCCAAGTCGAAAGGGAAGCTGGACCACAGGCCTCGCAGCCAGGCGCCAGGTAGGCCGGTGGTCAGGCCCAGGGACATAGTCAATTTTCTCCTGCCTCAAAGCCATAGACACACCCCCAGGGTCTCCACTGTCTGCCCACACCGACTAGCTGCTGCCTGAAGTCTGGCTAAGGCACGGGAAAAATTTATTAGAGAAACCTGGTTCTGAAGGGTGGGGACAGACAGGGGAGACAACGGCCAAGCTAGGAACGCCCGCGGTCGCCAGCCAGCGAGGCGCCGAGGGCAAGGGGCCGCTCTCAGCCTGCGCAGCGTCCGGTCCAGAGCGACGATCCCGGGATAGAGTGGAGGGCGGGCCTGGGGCGGGGATCTCGTCCTGCTCGCGGGATGGCCTCGGCCGGGGCGCGGCGAGGCAGGGGGCCCCAGGGCCCTGACGGCCCGCGCCCCTCACCGCGCTCTTCCTGGTCACCATCTTGTCCAGCCTCCGGGCGATCCGCGCAATCTCCTCTTCCTTGCCCATCACCGCCTCGGTGGCAGCACTCTGCGCTTGCTGTGCAGTGCGGCCGGCCCGACCCGGCCGCCGCCGAGACCCGCTGGCCAAACCCCCACCTGGCCCTCCGCGCGCTGCGCGCTGAAAAGCCGAGTCGGGCCCCGCGGACCACAACTCCCAGACGCCCGCGCGGCGCGCACAGCCCCCTGGAAAAGGTAGTGCCGCGTGGTCCCCGACCCGCCCGGTCGGCGGGAGGCCAGGGGAGGGCAGCGTGGGTTCCAGGGCTGCTGAGCGCAACCCCCCGCGTTCTCTTTGAATCCAGCGCACCGCTGCGAGTTCATTGTGCCATTCTGGCCGCTTCCACCTTCCTGACGTGCGGGCAGCACAAACCTTCCGACCTGCTCTGCGCCTCCTTAGAACTTTCGCTCTTCCCTCCCAGTCTTGATAAGAGCTGAGTGAATTCGAGTCTGCTCACACTGGGAGGCATGGGGTCTGCATGGGCCCGGGACTGGTCTGAGAAAGGATCCCCAGCTTCTGGGGAGTCTTCATAGGGCAAGACCGCAGCCTGTAAAACCAACCTGCCGGAGTGAAAACTCAGATTCAGCACATGTTTCTGTGCTTTAATCTCCCCACCTATAGGTGTGATAAGAGGAATGGCAGGAGAATGAGAGCTGTGCACTTTACACAACGGGAGCAAGACAGAACAGTTAGGTCTTATGGCAACTGTGGGAGACCCAGGCATGGACAAGAGACACAGGTCCCGCCCCTTCTCTGTGCATAGGAAAGAGTGCTGAGAAGTACTGTGGGGTTCACATGAATCATAAGGCCAGAGTGCAAATGAGATAGATGTCCAGAAGACCTGGACTGACCATACCTGGGGCTTCCAGTGTCAAACAGAAAACATGGTGATTATCAGCTAGTTAATTTTTATTACAAGGATAAACGTGGAATTCCTAGACAAGAATGCAGTGATAGAAGAACACAGCCTCCCACCGCCCACTTGGCTTCCACTCTGTCATAGTTAAGCACAGGTGTCAACTCGACGGTTGAGGGTTTGAGCTCTGGGCAACAGTTGTAGAGAGTTGATGGCTGAGTTAAGCCCAGAGCAAACCTGAAGGAGATTGTCTAGATGCTGGGGAAGACCCAGCCCATGGTAAGTGGGATTAGGCCCTGGATAAATCACAGAGAGCTGGTTGAGAGAGTTGGCATCCTTCTGTTCACTTGCCAGACATGCTGGTCTGGCAAGTAAGGATGGTCCATCTCTCAGCCGTTGTGCCGTGATGGTGTGAATTCCCTCGGCCCTGGTGTTGGTGCATGCTCTTCCTTCAGGCTGGGCTGAGAACTGTAACCTGACTATCGTAAGGAAATAAACCCCTTGTTCCTTTAAGCCATCTGATGGTCATTTATCAGCAATGTTGCAGGCTGACTGCAACATACCCCAACTGATTCTGCCCTTCATTGGGGGCTGGGGCCTATCTCTCAGCCCAACACCACCAAGAAAATTCCGAGAGTCATTACTCTGTATTTGAGGATTGAGCTAATCCTCTGAGACCCCACTACAGCAGCGACAGCAAGAAAGCCTGACCCACATGACTTTTATTCATTTTGTGTTGGGCCGATGACACTCCATCAAGGAACTGGCCAAGGTCCAGCAGCAGTGGCTATTCCAGTCCTGTAACTGGCCTCAGTAATGTGAGCAACAAGTGCCTGTAGGTGGCAGGAGAAAGCTACAGATCTGCATAGACACTGTGGTCCTTCCCAAGGAAGGTACAGCAAGGTCCCTAAACAAGGACATTGGCCTGTAGCAACAACCAGAGCATCCAGAGTGAAAACATGTTCAGTCTTGAGTGACCCTCACTTGTGTCACTTGCCAGCTGGACACTCCCACAGCAATCTCCATTCCCTGGGCGGAAGATGGGGCTCAGTTGGTAGAAGTGTTTGCTCACATCAAAGCCCTGGGTTTGATCCTTGGTACTATACAAAAACTGGTGTCCTGGTACACACCTATAATCCCAGAATTTTCATGTATGTGAGCTTCAATTTTTTTAAAAAAATTTATTTATCGTGTGTGTATTAAAGGGCACTGATTGGAGGCCCAAAGGTGACTTCAGGAATCATCCTGGATTGCTTCTACCTCCTTTGTGCTTTGCTCTTGGATTTCTCAGACTCTGCCCACCAGGGCCAGAAGTGCGGGCTGCTGCTGTTTCTGCCTAGCATTTTTACTTGAGACCTGAGATCTGAACTCGGGACCTTCTGCTTGTGAGGCAGGGTCTTAACTCCTGAGCCATTTCTCCAGCACTGAGCTTCAATTTTAGGGCTTTGGTTCAGAGTAGTCATGTCCCACACACAGTTTCATGGAACTTGTCTCCCAAACTGATGATACCTGTACCACAGATTTACCTGGGGTGTTCACTCCGAAAGATTGCTGTCCTCCCAGACTCTGACTCCCACATCCCTCTGCAGGTGGTAGGGAGACTTATCAGTCTGCTACTAGAGATTGGAACTGACAAGGTGTTGTCTGACGGGAAACAAGGCTTCTTTTTTTTTTTTTTTTTTTAAAGTATTTATTTATTTATTTACTGTGTGTGTAGAACCACGGACGAATTCCGGAACCACCATGGACGCCTCCACCTCCTCCTTGTTTACTCTGCCCCAGGATTCACAGGCTCCGCCCTATCAGGACCAGAAGCGCAGGCTGCCCCAGCTTCTGCCCCGCGTCTTTACGTGGGGTCTAGAATCCGAACTCAGGACCTTTCGCCTAGCAAGGCAGAGGCTTAACCCCTGAGCCACCTCTCCAGCCCCGGGAAACAGGGCTTCTGAGGTGTGGTCTCACTTCCTGATCCATCGGGGGGGGGGGGGGAGACCACGACGACACGCTTCCCAAACTCCCATGCCAGCTAGATGAGGCTCCTCACAGTTAACCTCAGCAAAAGCCTGACTCCTGCTCCCTCCATTGCCTTCTGGAACGCAATACTACCCGACCTTCCTGTTTCTTTCTTCATGGGACTTCCAACCTCAGGATCCCTCAGTGGGCAACACAGTCCTGCTGAAGGGACGTATCAGGACATGTCTTAGGGTGGAGACATTTCTGAGTGAAGGTCTGAAAGGGACAAACATTGTCCTAATGTGAGTAAGGGGACATTGCTGGTATCTGCCCCACCAGGCCAACTGAATCTTTGGTCCAGAGCCTGCCCCTCTCCCATTCTCAGGAAACAGCGGAAATTCAAATCATTTATTCTCCTGTGTCCCCCACCCCCTTTCCCTGCCTGCCCAGAGCTGGCCCTGATTCCAGTGGCAGCCTGCAAGCTTCCCCTCTGGCCAAGACAGCGATGGGAAGGTTCACACTGCCGAACTCACACGGACCCCCCTTGTTTCCCATCACCACAGAGTGGAGGTAGCTTCTTAAGCTCCCAGAGACCTTGCTCTGTTTGTCCCATGGCAGCCCCTTCTCTACAGTCTATCATGAAAACTTCAGGTTCCCACCACAGCACCAGTCCCACCTAAGGTTGCACGCCAGTCTGTGGTCAGACAGAGTAGTGACCAGTGATAGATGTAGCCATATAAGGATAGGGAGTGGCACCTGGGCACATAGCTGCTAACTTCGCTAGTATAGTGTCATCTCATCCAAGCCTCAGTCTCCCAGTCTGCAGAATGGGAAAGAGCCACAGACTCTTGACAATGTCTGTTTGGAAAGTCCCCAGCCAACCCACAGCCTGGCTAGGGCCCAACTTCCTCCCCTAGAGGCAGAGCTGCAGAGGCAGGAGGCTCCCCAGAGGCTGCTCGAGGCCCTGGCTGCAGGCTTACTCTAACAATGTGCTTCCCCTACACAATTCCCAGAAATGCTGCCCTTCTGCTCTGCCAACCCGCCAGCCTGGCGGCCACTCCACCCTCCTCCCCCAAGGGACCCTGGGCAGCCAGGGGGTCAAGGGCAATGGGTGAAGTATGGAGGGCTGACTCAGGGCACAGCAAACTCACGGAGTCCTGAGATGGCCCGCCTGCCTTGCCCACCCGCAGAGCCTAGCTAGGTAGAATCAGCTACAACTAACCCCTGTAGGAGCAGAGCCGTGCTAAACACGTTGACTGCTGCAAACGCAAAGTTCACTTCAGGAAAAGACGAGCACTTCTACTGGGCCTCCAGATCCTCGATCTGCATCGTTCCCACATCTTCCCAATGACTTTTCACAGCTCTCCCGCAATGAGCATGCTCCTTCACGTTTCCTTCAGACATGTGCTCAAAAGCCACCTCGTGGAGAGAGGGTATGGAGAACCATACACAACATCTTCTCATACCTGGCACCCCAAATTCTGGCTTATGGATTTGTTGATCGATCTTTCCACACCTGAATGGAAACACCCCACAGCAGGGAGTGGGGCTGTTCTTTTCCAATTCTACCTCTGAAAATACAGTCTGACACCAGCACACATGAATGGATACATGGATCCTGTCTCTGAGTAAGAAGGGTGGACGTCCATCAACACATACCTGCCCCACTAACCAGCTAGGGTCACTTGTCACCATTCAGAACAAGGGGGAAAATGTACAGAACAACTGTGATAATCGTGCCTGCAACCCAGAGTTTGGAAGGCACAAGCCAGTTTGGGTTACATGGTGAGTTCCAGACCCGTGTGAAATGCAGAATGAACTCTTGTCAGAAAAGGAGGGGAAGGGGAAGAAGAGAAGAAGAGAAAGGAGGAAGGTAGGGGAGAAAGATATGTAATGGACAGCGTGTAAGAGGAACCAGGACAGGGAAAAAACTGACATACTCTTTAGGACCCCAGCCTGGGCACCTAGCGGGCGAGTGGACAGGCAGGTGACCACCTGGGAGTATTCATCCCTTGTCCTTGCCTCTCCTTCGACCCATGTGATAGACACAGGTGTCAACTTGACAAGTGACAACCAAAGGCTCTGGGCACATTCATAAAGAATTAGTAGTTGAGTTAAACTCTGAGCAAGGCCTCAAGAGATTGTTTAATTGATGGGAGGAACCCACCCGATGACGGGTGGAACAATTGCCTAGGTAGGTGGATAAAGTGAAGGGAGCTGGCTCAGGAAGTTGGCGTTCTTCAGCATACTTGGACAGACATGCTATCTGGCAAGGGAAGTCTGCTCCTCTCTCAGGTGTCCTGTGGATATGGTGTGACCAGTTCCTTGGTCCCTAGTATTGGTGAGAGCCCCCCAACCTCCCCTCCCGCCAAGCTGGATTAAAACTATACTGGAAAATCATAAGTCAAAATAAAGCCCTTTGTTCCCATAAGCTGTTTAGTCGTGTATTTATTGGCAACATGCAAGCAAACTACAACAACCTGGTTCCCAGTCTGACAGGGTAAGGAGGGGCCATGCCAGCGTAGGGCCGGGCATTCATGACGCTAAGTACCCTTCGGCATTCCATAGTGTGCCTCCATCTACCGTGCAAGCACCAAGGGCGCCCACAGACCCATGCAAGGAGATGAGAATAAAGATAACCATTCAGGAAAAGGCTGCCTTCCCGGGGCTTGTGGGGGCGGGGCCAGAGCGGGGACAGCAGGGGCTGGGACAGCTGGACAGAAAGTCTGGCGCCTGCCTAGCCTGGCCTGTCCGCTCAGGCCGGGAGGCCAGCCTTCCTTCCTGAGCCCCTGTTTCCTGGCTCCTCCCTACTGTTACCACAGAAACCTGGAACAGTTGAGCTTTCCAGACTGGTTCCCATGGAGCCCCTGCAAAGGACAGGCTCCACTGCCCCAGGCCCAAACAGCATGTGGCAACACCAGAGGATACAAGTAGCTCAGCCATCCCCGAGCAGAACACTCTCGAGTTGCACAACAGTTCCAGCGCTCCTACAACTGCCTGGACACTTCAGTTCTCATCCAGTGACCCCAGAAGTGGACACAGACGGTGATAATACCCTGGGCACCCACGTGCCCACCACACAATACAACAATCCTGAACAGCCTTTGAAACATCTCCCACACGTGGATCAATCACGAAAGCCATCCTGCGGCATGAGATTTGCTCCCAGCTGTCCACAGCACTCTGGCCTGCCATCACCCATAGTGACCACAAAGTTACAGGCTGCATTTTGCTCTCCCATCCCCACTGTCTTTACCCAGGCTCGCTGGCCAGAGGGCACAGGGTACATGAGCGTCAATCCCACACAACAATCTGGACACCACGCTTTCAACTTACCAAAGCTCCCATTGGTGCTTCGCCACCTGCCCCCACCAGCCCAACACCCACAAGCACACTGACCCTAGAACTCACACTGACACCCTGCTTCACGTAGGGCAGAGAAATAGTTCAGTGCGCAAAGGTGCTGTGTAAGAGCCTACCAATCTGAGTTCAGTTCTGGGAGCCCATGTTGGCGGGAGGAGAACACCAGCTTTCTAAAGTCGTCCTCTGATAGGGCCAGTGAGAGCTCAAATGATATGCTGCCTGTTCACAAACCTGGTAACCTGAGTTCAGTCTCCAGAAGCCCACATAGTAGTAAAAAAATTGATTCCTGAAAGTTGTTCTTTGACCTCCATCTTGTGTTCAATAACATGCGTGTCTCCTCTTTCTCTTTCTTTTACTCTTATAAATAAAATATAAAGCTTAAAAAAAACAGATACCAAGTTGTCTTCTGACCTCTACATGCACTGCGGGGTTTGGTACCTGTGTGTTTCTCTCTCTCTCTCTTTCTCCCTCTCTCTCTCTCTCAAAAATAAAATATGAAAGTACCGCCCATTCATGACGTGTGTGTGCTAGTAAAGCCAGAGTAACTCTTACCTATCAAACATTTCTTTCCCAGAATAAGGTGTCAGCACTCCAGAAGCCCAGTGCATCCCAGGGCTGAGAACAAGATGACACAGGACCAGAGGATCCATTAAGTGAAAGCCCAGTTCCTCTGAACCAGACCTGTCCCTGACTGAGAAGAGATAACCCCAGCTTCCTATTTCCCCAACTCCAGCCTCGCTCTCCTGAGAGAGGTAGAAGAGAAGGATGATTTGAACTGGAAGGCTGGCGGCAAAGCAGAGGCCTCAGAAGACCAGTCTTCCACCTGGAGCTACATTTGCCTCAGACAGGGACCCCACCCCACCCTTTGGGAGTGGGAGGGTCCAAGCCCTAAAGGACTGTGTAATTGGTCCCAGCCTCACTGCTGCACAGCAGCCAGAGCTGGTGGGAGCCTGGGAGGTCTGTGCCCAGGCAGTGCCTGGGAGGTCCTACCACCCCCAGCCGGAGGAAAGCCAAACCAAGCCCCCACCAGGGCCATTGCGAGGAACTAACCAGCATCCTTTGCAGGTCTCACTGGGAGGCCCTCTCACCCCTACAGACAGGCTTAGGAAGGAAAATAAGGAGGTAAGCCAGTGAGTAGAGTGCCCACTGGTCATCAAAGGCCAACCCCAAGACCCGCCCTGCACTGAGAGAAAAAGGTTTCCACCAGCAAGCACTCTGCCTCTCTGGGTTTGGGGCTACACATGAGATGGGGGTAATTTCTGACAAGTGCTGATGGTAGTGGGAGATCAGGACAGCTTTGGCCCTTTTGTTTTGTATGTTGTGGGGCTGGAATCCAGCAATCTACTGTCCGCCCACATCTTGACCCCCATCTAAGCCAGGTCAGGCTGAAGTAGGGTTCCCCTACTGCTCCCCACTTGGCCAGCGCTAAGTCTACAGTTCACTAAATAAAGAAGATGCCCTGGGGACCCTTCCTTAGATGCTGAGGACAATATTTTCCTGAGTAAGACTCCCAGCCCTTGACCCTGGAAGATCCCAGTGTGTTAGGCTCCCAAAGCCCTGAGCAGTCTCTAACATTACGGTCCACCTTACTCACAGCTAGGCAGCCGGACAGACATAGAAACACATGTAGACCACACACAGACACTAAGATACACACATTAAATCCCCACCCCCAGCACAGCTGACCACACCCACAGCAGCCCTGCATGTAGGGATCCCTTTGGTCCTGAGGCAGCCAAGGTCAGGGCCAGCCTGCTGGTGACTTGCAATCCCCTCCTGCATTGTTGTCCCATCTGGAGGGATGGTGAAGGCTGCCAGCCTTATTGCTTCCAGGCAGTGGCCAGGGAGGGTAATCTGACCCACCAAACAAGCACCCAGCCATTTCCCACCCAGCCCACAGGATGTGACTGCCAGACAACTGAGTCCCACAGGTCAGCTGAGAGGAAGGGACATTGGCTGTGCCAGGGAAGGTGACTGCTGACAGGTGTGGAGTGGACAATGAGGTATTTCCAGACAAAATAGCATGAGGGTGATTCCGAACTCCACATCCAACCAAGCATGGGAAGCTGCTGCAGAGTGCTCTAGAGGTTTCTTTCTGGAGCCCTAGTGAACATCAACCACCTATCCAGGCTACACCAGGCCCTAGCTAACCCAGCCTGCACTCACAGCCAAGCACTCTACTGATGGCCTACACCTCAGCCCCCAGCTTTAATTCTCTGGGCCCACATGAGAGTATTCCCAAAACTCCTCACCCCTTATTCAATATACCCACCTTCTAACTTCAGGACCAGGAATGAGAAGAAGCATTGGAAGTACTACTGTTGAGCCCAGTACTATCTAGACTTGGCCAAACGGAGACGACCAATAACAGAAGCTTGTGAGTTCATTCACTTAGGTGTCTGCACCACTGCCTGCCTCCTGAGAAAAACCAGAGGCTGACCCAACTCGGTGTCTAGGCTCTTTATACCAGAGCTGCATGACGGAATGTCAGGTGGGAATACTCAAAAGTCATTAGGCTGAGACTCTGGCGAGTTTCCACTTCTCCCCATGGCAAGAATGCTTGAGGAGCACAGGACAACCCCGGAACAGCCACAGAAGTGCTGAAGGACCCACACAGAATCCACACAGGTTTAGAGTCACTGATGCTCTGACCATGAAGCTACCAATATTTAGGGTGGGGTATACTTTACATGGCTAGGACGACTATAGAATTTCCAAGGTACGCGTTGATGAGGGTCCTAACCCCACTTACGCAGCCGCTGAGGATAATGGATCTTCCCCCATGAGTCAAGCTTGGTCCTGGAAGTACTGCTGCTGAGCTCAGCAGCTAGGAGGAAGGTTCTGGGGAAAGAACATCCCCCAAATTCCATCGTCTTTCCTAAGGTATATGATGAAGGTGGCCTCCCAAGAACTTGGTGCCAAATTAAATCTTCCTTCCCCCAACCAACCTAATGGCGCTGCCCCCTTCTCCTGTTACCACCCCGGGGTCTGACTCCCTGGGTGGGACAGCAGCTTGCAGCCCTGGAGGACTCCCTCCTTCAGAGCCCCAGCCCACACCAGAGGCCCTTTCGCACTCGGGGGTCTCTCCTTCAGAGACGGTGCGGGGGGGCTCTGCACTGGGGGGGCCTCCGCGGGATCCCGCCTGGCCAAGAGAAGAAAGGGAGCCCCCGGGGAAGAGGCGCCCCGCCCCGCCCGCCCCGCCCGCCCAGCTGCCGATTGGCCCCGAGCCTCTATATCTGGACGGCCGCCCAGCGTGAGCTACTGCGTCCCCACCGTCTTCACTGCCATCCATCATTCCTTCGCGCTTGGCTTCGCAGTGCCAGTCACTGTCCTCTGCGCTCCCGCGCCACGTTCCGCCCAGGCCTTGCCCAGCTGGAATGCAGAGATCGCCGCCCGGCTACCGCGCACAGGACGATCCGCCCTCCCGCCGCGACTGTGCATGGGCCCCGGGACTCGGGGCCGCTGTTGAGCCGCGCGGCCTCCCTGTCGCCAACGTCTCGCCAATCGCGCCCGCCTCGCCGTCCAGCCCTCCGCAGAGTCCGCTGCTCAGTCCCGAATCCGGGCGCTATGGTCTCGGCCGCGGTGAGCGCCAGACGGCCGACGAGTCGCGCATCCGGAGGCCCATGAACGCTTTCATGGTGTGGGCGAAGGACGAGCGCAAGCGGCTGGCACAGCAGAATCCCGACTTGCACAATGCGGTGCTGAGCAAGATGCTGGGTGAGCGCGGAGAGGGGTCGCAGGAACTCGGGAGGTGGTCGGGATCCAGGGCTCCGGGGCCGCACACAGGGCACCGTGTCATACCAGGTAGCGTGCGGGGTTCGTCGGCGATGCGCCGGATGGCGTTACATTGACTTCTTTTCCGTGGCCCACAGGAAAGGCATGGAAGGAACTGAACGCTGCCGAGAAGCGTCCCTTCGTGGAAGAAGCAGAACGGCTGCGCGTGCAACACTTGCGAGACCATCCCAACTACAAATACCGGCCCCGCCGCAAAAAGCAGGCACGCAAGGCCCGGCGTCTGGAGCCCGGCCTCCTGCTCCCAGGCCTCCCACAACCGCCGCCACCCGAAACCTTCCCCGCGGCACCCGGGGCGGCCCGAGTCTTCCGCGAGCTGCCTTCCCTGGGCGCAGAGTTCGATGGCCTGGGGCTACCCACTCCGGAGCGCTCGCCGCTGGACGGCCTAGAGCCTGGCGAGGCTGCCTTCTTCCCGCCACCTTCTGTGCAAGATGACTGCGCTCTGCGAGCTTTCCGTGCGCCCTTCGCCCCTGAGCTGGCCCGGGACCCCGGTGCCTGCTATGGGGCGCCACTAGCTGAGGCGCTCAGGACCGCGCCGCCAGCCGCGTCGCTCGCGGGCCTCTACTATGGCACCCTGGGCACTCCAGGCCCGTACTCCAGTCCGATGTCACCTCCCCCGGAGGCCCAGCAGCTGGAAGGATCTGAGCCGCTAGGGCCTGCCTCCGACCTTTGGGCCGATGTGGACCTCACCGAGTTTGACCAGTATCTCAACTGCAGCCGGACTCGGCAGGATGCCACTACACTGCCCTACCACGTGGCGCTAGCCAAACTGGGTCCGCGCACCATGTCCTGTCCGGAGGAGAGCAGTCTCATCTCTGCGCTGTCCGACGCCAGCAGCGCAGTCTACTACAGCACCTGCATCTCCGGCTAGACCCCTTCAATGCTTTTGCACACTGCTGCAGAACCTTGCTAACGTCTCTCTCTCTCTCTCTCTCTCTCTCTCTCTCTCTCTCTCTCTCTCTCTCTCTCTCCTCTCTCTCTCTCTCTCTCTCTCTCGCAAATGTATGTTCTGGCTATGCAGCAGCCTTAGGAACCGGTGGTCTGCAGGTCACACGCACATGTGTGTGCACACATGGGGGTTCTGGGAGCCCTCTTGTGGCTCCTGCCTGTTGGGACCTCTTTCAGGAAGCTTAGCTGGAGGATCTGTTGTGTATGGCTCTGTCAGGGTCAAGTTTTTGAAGCATTTAATCCTGTTCCAGCAGTGTATTTTCTAGACTGTATTTTTTACTTTGTCTTTTATATACACACATAATACAATATATTTAATTTTTAATTAAACTTTTTCTTCCAAAGGGTTTCAAGTGAGCACTAGCATTTATGGAGAAGGAACAACATTTGTCTGCTGTAAAGGAGGACCAGAACCACAGGCTTGTCCACACCCCCTTCCCCTCCAGCCCCGGAGCACTAACAACTAGGGAGTCTGGTTCACTTCAGTCCCACAGATGCATCCTTCCAAATGTGCTGCCAGCTTCCATTGCTGTCCTGTCCCATGCCTCACTTCGCAAGCACACCCGCATACCCCACCAGACTGTCCAAAGCTTCTGCAAGCCTAAGAACTGCCCAAGACATCATTCACTTGGGCAAGCCTTCAGGGCTGACACCTCTGCACACATGACACCAGATCCCAGTGGCATTCCTCAAGAGGGACAGTTCCATGTCGCTACCACTCTGCTCCAGAGCCCCCCAATAAAAAGGTTCAGCGACCATACCACTGCCATTGTCCTCCCTAGTCTTTTCAAAGTCTCTCCAGCGGACAAGCCTGTGTATTCAGAAATTGTAGGACCAATTACCCTAAAGGTGAATTCTGAGCACACATACGCACACATACATATGCCAGGAGGTCCCCCTCTTGGGAGAGAGCATATCCTAACCAGCACTACCCCCAATATATCCTGTCTGGGTGATCACAGATTCACCCTCAGCTGTCTTACACAGGGATTTTGAGATGCCTCCCATAGTTATGAAGCTACAACCGGCTTCCATGAGGTTGATCATGACAGACATACAGCAAGTCTGGAGCAGCTAGATGTTCATGTGTGTCATGCATAGGAAGTCATTCCGGTGGAGGGGTATCCTCAGGTAGTGGGGCTGTCTTACAAGTATACTTATGAAGCAGAATGACATTACCTCTATAAAAGTGACCAGCATGAGCCCCATATGTCAATGATGAGGCAAGCAGCTACACTTGGGCCTCACTACATCTCAGTGTCAGAGCACAGAGAACTCAGTAGACAGGGTAGAAACTCACAAAAGGGGACAAAACCAAGTTCCAAGAAGAAGTGGGTGGCAGGCCCAGCCTGTCCTACTACCTGACTCTATGGGACTAGTCTCCCAGTGCCTATGTGTTTGGATTGGGGCTTATTCCCACAGGCTACCACCCAGCCCCACCAGTGGATATACCTAAAAGTGCAGGACAGCCCAGGGCAGGGCAGAGTAATAGACACAGGTCCAGGAAACCTCTCCCATTCTAAACTCCACGAGGACATGAGTGGGCTCATGCCACCAAGGGCAGCAGTGGATGGGTCCTGGGTTGGTGGGGAGAATTGGAAGATCCCATTACACTGCCAAGAAGACCTTCCTTATTCTCCAATAACGCAACTACCCTTCCAGGTAGGATCACAAACTAAGGCCACACTCCCCTACTCTGCCCTGTCTGCTTCCTTTCCAGAGTCTGAGCTTCCCTGAACCCACCCCTCCCCATGTCCTAGCCCCAGAACAGCCTGGATAATATGGTGAACAATCCCCAGCAGAGAATGGAAATCAAAAACAGGCAGGGCTCCCCCAGAAGATTGTACACCCTGGTGGATACCCACATATTCACACATAGGCTCCTGTCTCAACAAGTCAAGGTGGGCAGGCCTTGGGTATGCTTGGGGTCTAAGTCTCTCCCTACCCCACTTAACTTGTACTGTATACTCTGCCCTGGATTTACTCCAAGCTGGGTCTCACTAGCCTTCTGCTCTGACATTTGAAGGAGGGACTCCTAGGAAGCCTTCTGTTCTCCCCTACCCAAAATGTGTAGTGCACAGTTCAATGATTTGGGAATACTTAAAGCTGGGAAATATTTCACTGCTTCATAGAAACCCATTAATTCCTTTCTTCCCTGTCTGTAAGAAACATATTACCTAGTAGATATATATTCTTAGGCTTCAGTTAATCTAGACCAACAGAAAGAGCTAGTATAATATGACATTTTGAGAGAGGCCATGTATATTACTACAATTCTTGTTTTACCATCAACTACTAGTCTTCCAGTGTCCAATTTACAAATTAAATATTATCATAAGCATGTGTGGATATATGAGGACAAACACTATATACAGGATCCAGTGCTATGCAGACTTTCAGGTGTTCCTTGAAGGTCTTAGGACTATCCCCTGGGACAGAAGTGCACATGGATAATGTGGCCTGTAAAACTGGCCTGCCTAGATTGGTTCCCGCAGCATGATTTATTTACATGTGTTAGATCCTTATTCCTAGATGACTATGGTGAACACATCTGCATTCTAATACCTGGGAGGATGAGGCAGAAGAATATCCACCTAAGGTTAGCCTAAACAGTAAAGCAAGACATTATTTCAATAAAAGCAGCAGCAGGGACTGGGCTAGCGTTAAGATCAGGGGTTACAGCATTTGCGACTCATAAGAATTAAAGTCCAGACCACATAAATGCTGGATAGGGTTATGGTCTGCCTGTTAATTCCAGTGCTTAAAAGGTATTGACAGGGGATTGTGGAACAAGCTGCTTAGCTAGGCCAGTAGTATCAGAGAACTTTAGGTTCAACTATGAGAACTTGCCTTAGTGAATAAAATGGAGGGCAACCAAAGAAAGTTCTCCACGTCAGCTTTAGGCCTCTGCACACATGCACATGCATTCAAACACACATGCACATGAGGAGAAAAAAAGCAAATTCAAGAACTTCATTTCTTCCTGTGTATGAAAAACACTGTCACTGTATGAATATAGCATATTTTATTTCTATGCTCACCAACTAAGACATATTTGCTCATTTCAATGGTTCCAGTTTTTTGGCTATTGTGTATAATAAAGCTGTGAATGTTAATGTAAAAGGTTTCGTATGCTTTTATCATTAAAATTTCATAAATTTGTGTTTCTAATGACCAAGTCTGAACAATAAGAACTATGCAACCTTGTGCTACATGCAGCAGCTGCTCCTAAAACGGGGTCTAGAATTGCCAACCTCTAACCTCAAAGAAAGAGTTCAAATTAAAATTCTGCATGTCTTGGTCAATCTGCCAAGCTCACAAGACTTCTGTCCCAGTATAAGAAACCCACCGAAGAGAGAAATATATACATGGCTTCTGGGCCGGGACTTGAAAAAGACAAGACCTAAACGTGTACCGGCTTCTCAGTACTCTTGGGCCCCTTGGCTCCTGTTCAAGTGGCTTCTTCCCCCATGACTTCACGTGACACAGCTGAGCCACAACCCCATCCATACCTCATCTCTTCTTCCCTTAGTACTCTACACCCTGGGGTCCCCATAACTCCCCTCTGTGCCTCATGACCTGGCACCACTCACCTCATTCTCCCTCTCCAGACCCTAAAACTTCACCCCTCCACTGCCACCCTGTGTCCCGCATCCCATCCTTCTGTAACCTCATCCTATCTCCCATGACCCTGTCCCCACATCCTACCCTGTCTTCACAACCCCAACCCCCACCGCGTCTCCTTCTCCCACACCCCTGTCCGCCCTGGAGAAAACAGGAAATGTCCCATGTCCGCTACTCTGGGAGCAAGTGCAGGAAGCTGGTCTTATCTACCACCACAGACCCTGACCCCTGGCCTCACACTGGACTAGGGACGCCAGGGCAGCACAAGGACAGAGCCTGCTCACCTGGTGGGAAGCCCTGGACACCTCTCTCCTGAGATACAAACTGTCACACTGACCTGGGGTGGAGACAAGAACAAGCCAGTGCACTACTTAGTCCCCCAGGGTCCATCAGACTGATCTCTCCTCCACAGGCAGAATTCCTGTCACAGAGCAAGATAACCCAGGAGTCAGGACCTCAGAGTGTCCTGGCTCCCCCACAACAGGCACTGCAGTGTTGTCAGAGGTTTGACCTTCCTATTTCCCCTCGAACAAGGGCTCGCTTCCCACAGCAGGTGCAGGTTGTTCCAGATTTGGCATGTGTATGTGGGGGTGGGGGTGGGGGTGGGGGTGGGGGGTGTTTGTTTCTGTGTTTACAAAGCTGGGTCTTTTCTGCTGGATCTTTTCCTGGAGAGGAGGCAGGATGGGGACTCTCCCTTGGCCTCCCCCAGGTCCTAAGGCCACTGGCAGAGACAATGGGCCTCAGCACCTGCCTCCTTCTTCCCCCTTAGTGATAGGTGCTTCCTGGGGCAAAAGGCCTTGTTTGTTTCCAGTTAGTTGAAACAGGGCAGCCTCCCTACACACCTGCAGATCTCAGGACCCCATGCTTGCTCACACGCAAGGGCTGCATGCCCACCCCAACAGGCGCTCTACAGACCCAGAGGCAGGTGTTTCCTTCTCTTCCTCCTTTTCCTCCTTGGTGGCCCTGTCCGTAGTGCTGCCCAAGCCTTCTAGATAACCAGCTTCTTGAGCTCAACAGTATGGTTCTATGCTCATAGGCAATGCAGAAAACACGCCCATTCTCCTTACTGCTCCCCTTACTGAACTCTGTAGTAATTCTGGGCTGGATGGTGGGTGGCTGGGTTGTGAGCTCAACACAGGAGAGACTGCAGTCCTTAATCCTGTTGCTGTGGTGGGAGGTGGAGAGGGTTAGAAGCACTGAAGTAGCAAAATCAGGATTAACTTTGGGATTTGCAAACCCTTGGATTAGCTTGTCTGCCATTGCTTTTGCCCAAGTTCCAGATGTTCTTTCAAAGGTTTCTAGTTGTGGGAGGCCATGGGAACCAGCATCCCTTCAAAGCCTGTCAAGTGGTTTTTCCTACCAATGCACATGGGGCCTGACTCCTGGGAGGCAGCAAATTGCACAGGCCTGGCCACTGCTGTAGAGGCCCCATCCTCCACGTCACGAAGTTCGTACTTCAGGACCATAGCCCCAGATCCCTGCAACATCAATTCCCAAAAAAGCATGTGTAGGATGCACGACACCAGAAACACTCCAGCTCCACCGCTGAGCTTCAACCTCTGCCGAAGTCAGTTCTGGTTGCTGCAGTCAGGAAACAACTGTGAAGCAGTTACTGTGCTACATGCAGGTATCAGACTTATCAGGTATAGGTGAGGACATGCTGTCCTCAGTTACAAAGAGCCCTGGGGAGCATCTACTGGATTCCTGGGCTGATCTGAAGGGCCTTATATCTCAGATTTCGGTAGCAACTCAGCTTACCCCCCAGCTTTGAACTTCCTTGAGGGCTCTGTACCCATGCCCATCCTGTAAGAGGGCAATGGTCCCAGGCTGATGTTGGAAGGGCTCTTTACAAAGACTCACAGGGGTAGGATGCAGAGGCCTCTCACCCATTGTGCAGCCTGGCTCAGGACCAACATTTGTCCCCAAATCTTTGAGGCTTCTGCTCCTTCTCCATCTCCCAGGAAGCTGTTGTCGGTTTGATCGTTCCTCAATTGGAAAAGTAGGAACCCTGTGGCCCACCTAAGCCAGCCTGATTGCTCCGGACAGCAGGACAACTAGGACAGGAACTGGGACAGGTCTAAGTGCAAGCTGCCTTTCACAAAGGATCCATGGGAGTCTCCCTAGAGGGCTGGTTCATATTGTCCTACCCTCAGTCTAGATTCCAGATCCTGACTTGGCCACTCTCCAGTTATGTTCTGCTTCTCTAGGCCTTATGTTTCAACAGAATTGGAACTTTTTTGCTATACCAGGACATTTGGCCATATACCAACCAGCACGTCCAGCCGAACCCATCAGTGAGTCACCTTACTGGGTCCATGACCTCCGTTCTCTCCTCCACTGGTGTTTCCCAATTCAAGATGATGCTATGCCCAGACCTTGAGGCCAGGATTCTGCAATGGTGCAGGTATTCCCTCATCTCTTTATGCCCTTCTCCGTGCATTCAAAGAGTAAGGTCATTTTAGGAACAGCTTTGTTGAAAGCCTGCTATAGATCTATGTATTTGGGTTCCACTTGACCACATGCTACCTGTCCCCCTCCCTGCTGTAGTTTTCCACACTGTCCTCCACCTATGAAGCGGACAGAATGTGTTATGTTTATGGCTGGGAGTCTGTTACAAATCTGAATGCACAATGAAATTCAGAAAGTCCCATTTCCTGTTCACAAGCCACATCTGGGCCCAGTGGATCTGATCCCAGCTCTTCCATTCCTGGTCTTTGATCAAGGAAGCCCTCTAACCTTTCCATGTCTCAGTCTCCTCATCTGTGAAGAGATGAGCTCCTACTGGGCAGACTACATTGTGCAGCAGAGATGGGAGCAGAATCCGTTTTAGGGGTATTTCTTGTTTCTGACGATGGCCTCCTAGCTTCTTTCTGTTTCGCCTGCTTCTCTGATAGGCACAGAGCAAGCAAGGCATGCTTCAGGTCCTCAGGTCTTCCTCCTGTCTGCGACAAAGAACCTGGGGGACATTGCCTTTCTGTGTCCTAGGGTACAGGAGCAGATAACTCAGGCTTCTGTGGGTACCAAGGACCAGTCTGGCCAGTCCCAAAGACAAGGCTGGAACTGTCTCTGGAGTATTGCTGTGTTCTCCCCCTGGGGCAACAGGAAATGACCTGGTCTAGTTTGTGGCCAGGGCAGCAAAGCTTCCTCTAAGGCCTGTTTCCTTTATCCGGTTGTTTTGCTCTGAATTCACCAAACGCAACCTTCCCCTCCTCTACATTTCCACCCTTTTCCCGGGGCCAGAGTGCGGCAGGACGGATGCATGACGTCGAGTCCCCAATCTGGCCGTGGGGTCCCCTTCGCAACTTTGGACATAGGTTCTGCGCCCCCTGCTGTTTGACGGTGGGAGCTACTCAGACCACTGCACGGTGCTGGTCCCTGACCCCACCCGCCCGAGGGCCCACAGCGAGACGGCCAAAGAAGAATCTGGTCCACATCACTAGCTCCGCTTATCGACTTCTCTTTGGATGACTGGTCCCCTCAGAGATGGCTATGGGGGGAGGGGTCTCTTATCCAAATCCTGGGCACATGAGTACATGAAATGCTGAATAAGGGGCCGTTGTCAAAACATTGACTGCACAAAGTTTATTCCCGTCTCCTGAGCGTGGTGGGAGGAGGGCCGGCAGCACTAGGATCCCCCTGAGGCCTGAGCCCGCAATGCAAAGAGCTTCTCCCAGCAGGTGGCGACAGCATGTAGGGCTCTGAGCAAGAGCCGCCTGCGGCCCCCCTGCCACTCAACAGGGCGCGCACTGGGGCGCCGGCTGGGCTGATTGGGACAAGGGCGAAAAGAACACATTTGTCCCACAGCGCCCGCAGTCTAGCGCACCCACAGTGCTGCACCCCACAACACCTCGCACAGCGCCCTCAGTCCACAGCGCCCTCGCCCCACATCCCACACCACCCCACAGCGCCTTCACCCTACAACACCCACGCCCCAACAGCGTACTCACCTCACAGCGCCCACACCGCACAGTGCCCATGCCCCACAGCACCCTCAGACCACAGTCCCCTCAATCCACAGCGCCCTCTCCCCAAGACCACAGACCATAGCGCCCACACCCGACAGCGCCCACGCCCGACAGTGCCCACGCCCGACAGCGCCCATACCCCACCCGTTTGGGGAGAAACGGGCAGCGCCAGGCCAGTACAGCGCGCGTGAACCTGAAGCCACCAGCGCTGCCACACTCAGATGAGGATGGTGCGAAACACACCTGCCGAGGCGCCCAGCAGTGGCTGCGTATCGCCGCCTCGGTTCGCACCGCCACAGTCCATGCTGCTTTCTCCAGGGAACCACGGCGGATTCCAGTTGTGATTCTGCGAAGGGTCTGACCCAAGGACTCGATGGACCGTAAGATACTGCGCTCCTGAGGGGAGAAGGGAGGACAGCCAAGGCAGCAGCAGGCTAGGGACTCCAGAGGAGGGACCCGGCAGGTGTGGGCAGGTTTCCCTCCCCCATACCTTCTGGCCCCGGCAAGCGGTGCCAGACCATCCCTGCCTTTCGCCAGCTCCTGCATTGTGGGCTCCCGGCTCAACCCACTGGATGGCAGCCTTCAAGTCTTGGAAGATGACGGCTTGGTAGTGGTGGAGAACCTCATGGACACTGCAGGAGCGGGCCCTGGCCCAGCCCTGAGCAGACCCCAGAAACGCCATCAGTAGTGCGCAGACAGCAGGCCTGGGGGGCACCTGGAGAGGACACCAGGTTGGGGTTGGGTGTCTCGGGACCCAGCATCAGTGTCCTGCCCCATGGACATTTGGAATCACTACGAGAAAGGTACCTACTTCATCTGAGAGGGTATAAGAGAGCTCATCAGAGGCTCTGGATATAATCAGGGTAAATCCCTACGGTGCTAGAGGAGAGAAAATGAGACCGCTCCATGCTCTGTACATACTTGGGGAGTATGCAGTGGGCCACCAATCATTTCACTGTGCCCTGAAGGACCGAAAAGAAACAAGGTGAATGGGTTCAAAAGAAAAAGTGGCCTACATTGGGAATGGCAGAAAAACTAGCACCCAGAATATCATGGAGAACAGACTACCTGGCTTTGCACAGCTGCAGTGGGCCACCACGGGTGGGTATAGCATGAAGCAGCCCCTGAGTACAACTTCATCCCTGGGCATATTCAGACTACACCTGTCACAGCTTTTCTCACTGCCCGCTCCCCTCAGTGGCATACCTAGCAGGTATACAAAGTAGAGGATTGGGAGTAGAACCAGCTCTAAGTGACAAAGGAATGCCCACCCTTCCATCCACCTACCCCCAAACGGAGACCAAGACAACGGCTCTAAGATACTACTGGAGAGAGAAAAAGCTGCGGTATCCCAGACAAAGCAGAGAAAGGAACTACATCCCAAGCAGAGCCCGCTAAAGAAAGGAGGGTGCTGATTCTGGTGAAGTCAGTTGAAGGTCCCCAGAACCCCTACCACTCCAAAGGGACCAGCTCTAAACCTCGGGCCTCTAACTAGATGAGTCAGACAGCAGTCATAGTCTGGAAAATTAATCATGTGAATCCAGTGAAACACAGGACTCTACTTCCCAGCCCTGGCAGGGAAACTGAATTGAGTATATCCCAAATTCCCACGCGCAGTGGGCTGGGCGGGTGCTTCTGCCAGGGGAACCATCGACAACGGAAGGGCAGATGCACTAGCGCCCTCTTGAAAGTCACTGGGTAGAATGGGTAAAGAGGGTGCTGGTACTCAGATCTGCCCGGCATCTTCTTTCTGCCCATATCACACTAAGAACAAGAGGACTATGCCAATCCTCAGAACTACTCAATCTAGCGCTACTGTGTTCAACAAGAGAGTCTTCCCAGGAATAACCTTAGCCCAGTATTGCTAGGAGTGTTTTGAGTTGGCCAGAGCACACTGCCCAGTAATTAGTATGCTGGGTGCCATCACAAACATACCCGGGGTTTCCTGAACCACAGTGAAGCGGCTCCTCTAGGCTGGACTCACTTCCAGCCCTTGGCCAAGGCCCACCCTTTCCCCAGAGGCTCCAGCTGCTCACCATGGGGCTCTCTGGGGTCCAGGCCTCCCTTACACCCTCCAGCAGGCTGTTCACATAATCCTGGGTCCGCTGGGGTCTTTAGGTAGCCAGTGAAGCAGATGATTGGCAGCTACACCAGGTCTACCACCAGTAGTGGGGCCTCCTTGGATAGGGCTAAAGGGGCGGGGAGAGACTTTTGAAGTTGGCTCCTCCAGCGGAGAAGGGAGGGAGCAAGAGGGAGGGAAAGAGGCCAGCAAGTCAGCCCAGCCCCTTACCTTTCCCTAATCACTTCAACTAACCTGGCCCTGGAGTATGGCAGCTGCCCGTTGCAGCAGATCCAGGGATTCTGTGGGTCTTGAATTGCTGAGTTACCAGCCCCAGGAGACCCCATTCTGTGAAGTCATGGGGGTGCTTCAATGGGCAGAGGGCAGTGTCCCTTTTCCCGTAGGCAGAACCTGATGAACAGAAATGAATCCCCTCCCTACGATCAATGGTCCTCAGTCCATTCAGACATTCCTGTCCTAGCAGGCTCGGAACTTCCCAGGCTCCAACTACTGACCTCATTTTGCCCTTCCAGATTCAGGGATCACATACAAGTAAGAGATCCAACCTCTGCTGTACACAACAGAGGCTTCTGGAGTATAGTTCATCTCCCACTGGACAATGCTTAACTTTCAGCTGAAAAAAAAAAAATCAGTGCTGCATAAGGACTTGCTGATAAGCTCAGCAACATAAGAAAAACAGCTCGTACATGAGGATTCTTCCAGACCCTGTCAGAAGTTTCACCCAACTGCCCTCTTGTATGACTGCTCTCCTGTACTCAGGTCTATGCGGAATAAAGCACAGGAGGAGCAGAGGTCACACGCAGCTTGACACTACAGCAAAGTTCCTGCCCCTCCCACCTGTCAGGAACCACTGATATGGCCCTTCTTCACAGGGAGCCCTAAGGTCTCTCCATGGAAGTGCCTACGCAGCTTTTGGAGCCACTCATCAGGGTAAGAAGGGACTCTTCCTAGCTAGTACCCCAAGTAACCTGTCCAGCACCTACCAGCCAGAAGGTCCTCCCTCTAGATCCTCGGGAAGATGGATACATATATTCCAGGATAAGCAGAAAGAGGTAACTGCCAGATTCCACTACCTCAGGGCCCACAGGCAAGGTAAGATTCTCCGCAGAGAAGTGGGGCAGAAGGACCATTGGCAAACAGATTCTATGTGCAAGAGTGAACGGGTTCACATGGGCAGGAGGATCATGGGGAGGTATCTCTTAATGAGAACCCTGTGGAAATAGCTCTTCTCCAGAAAGCAGATGAAAAGGACGCACCTTGTTAGGTTCCTTAGGTTATGAGACTACATATCTTTACTGGCCAATCTGACACCTCATTCATACCCATAACACAACCTCCAGCCAGATGTCTCTGACAAGCTCACACGTCTACTTCCCAAAAGGATTGGCTGGTTCTAAACGGAAGGCACGCATACAAGAATCCACAGCCCAAGGAAGTTCCTCGTTCTTGCACAGCCTAAAGCTATTAGGATGAAATTGTCACGAATTATCAAAAAGATTCATCTGCTAAAGTGACAGCCTTCTATTAGTGAAGTTCATGGGGGCCTGGAAGGGAGGCATGGTGTGGCCCAGTGTGGTCCCCAGTAGGGCCAGTGTGTACTGTTTACATTCCAGCTCCAGAACACCATAGCTGTTTGTAGAAAGTACCCTACTCTATGAGTACGACAGGGACATTTCAGTAAACCTTTCAACTGTTCTGTTTACAGTTGATATGGGACTTCCACCTCCTGTCCCACAGACCTGTGACCCTGTGCCCCAACTCTCTAAAGCCTGCACTCCCCCAGCACCTATACAAAATCCCAGCAAGCCTTCAATATTACTATATTTCCTTTGGTGCATAGAAGTACCAGCAGAAAGGCCACACCTAATTCAAAGCTGCCAGAACCACCTCTTGAGGATTTAGTAGTCAGGGATAGAACACAAGTTAGTGTGACCCCAGTCCCAACACGTTCTCATAAAAACCTTTAATGAATAAACGATAAACAAAGCATAGGTCCTGGGCTCATTGCTTATGTGCTGTCTCATAATATAGTGTTCCCCACCCCAGTCATCAGAAGGTGTTCTTGATGCGGGCAGCCACCAGCACCAGGATCTCCCCGATCTTCCTCTGCCAGTTGGCAATATCCTTGGATACGGCACACCACAGTTCTCCATGCCGGGGCTCTGCATTCTCACAGCGTTTTCTCACTTCCTCCTGTTGCTCCTGGAGAGAGCACAGGGTAGTTCAGTTAAAGGATTCTGTGGTATACCATGGACCTTGCCTGTCCCTAGCAGATCATAAGGACAGACCCTCCTCTTGGAGAACATGACTCAAAGGCAGTGCATCTGTGTGCTGAATCATTTCAGGTTCCTCACTTTTGCCTCACACAGTGTGCCAAATTTACAATCCCTGAATGACAGAGATCCCGGTCTTCTCTGGGATGGGTGACCTCCCCTACAGCCTCAGAAGTAACTGAGGGAACAGGCAGGATGGAAACTGGTCTAGTAATGACGCCTCACCTCAGTGCCATGCTGCAGCTCAAACTTGTAGAAGAAGGCCCAGGCATCACCCAAATCTGAGTCGATTTTGACGGTGCGGTGGAACCACTCCCGGGCCTTGGTAATCTTCCGCTCGCTCCAGAAGAGCCTGTTGTGAGAGAAGAACTTCGAGGAAGCAGGGCCTGTGACAACGTATGGGGTTGTAGATTCATCCAGTGCCGTCCTCACCCATCTGTGTGGGTCATCAGTTGTACCTTGAACTGGTAAGACCAGCAAGCCCTGGGACGTGCCATGGAAGACAACTATGGGCCTAGACCACCTGAAAGGTATTCTGGACCAGCCACCAGATGATCAGCCACACTGCTTCTGGGAACATTTGTAAAGCAAGAGCCTAACTCCTTAAAACTATTATTTTCGGGCTGGAGAGATGACTTTTGGGTTAAGACTCTGCCTCATTCAGATTCCAGGTCCCATGTAAAAACATTAAGTGGAAACAGAAGCAGCCTCCACTTCCAGCCCTGGTAGGCTAAACTTGGGAAATCCCAGAGCAAAGCAAAAGGAGGCAAAAGCAATTCAGGATAATTACTATTATTTATTCAATTGTGCGTGTGTGCGCGCGTGTGTATATGTGTGTGTGTGTGTGTGTAGAAACACGGACAAATTCAGGAACCACCATGGACGCCTCCACCTCCTCCTTGTTTACTCTGCCCTGGGATTCACAGGCTCCGCCCTACCAGGACCAGAAACACAGGCCGCCCCCGCTTCCACCTGGCGTCTATACATGGGGTCTAGGATCCGAACTCAGGACCTTCCGTCTGCAAGGCAGAGGCTTAACCCCTGAGCCACCTCTCCAGCCCCAATTCAGGATAATTACTAAAGTCACCTTTGGTCCTCCACAGGGACACCTAATGCCCTTTGATGCACACATACACATACACACACACACATAAACTTTAAAAAAAAACCAAACTATTCTTTTCCTCTGAATTACATGTAACATGAAACTAATCTTGACAAAACGTTAATTAGGACTCATTAGGAAAAACCTGACATTTCAGATTGTTTCTCGGAAGACACCTGCCTTGTCCAGTCCTCTTTAGCAACACAAGCAACTCTGGCATAGGGCTCTGAAGATCAGCCCTGGGGACTTGTTCCTGTTGTAACTACAGCCCCAAGACTCTCAGACCACAGCACACATGCCTCTTGTGTCGGACTGACACAGACCCTTGAAAAACAGGCTATAGAGGGACCATGCTGAAAGCTGACTGGACTATCAAAAACCAAATTGGGAGCTGGAGAGATTGGCTTCAGGGATTAAGACTCTGCCTCGAAAGCAGATCCTGAGTTCAGATCCCAGGTTCCACGTGTATTAAAAAAAAAAAAAAAAAAAAAAAGCCAGGCGTAAACAGTGGCGGCCTGCACTTCCAGCCCTGGTGGGCAGAGCCTGGGAAATCCCAGAGCGAAGCCAGAAGGAGGTAAAAGCAAAGCAAGAAGGAGATAGAAGCAATCCAGGATAATCCTAAAGTCACCCTTGGCCCTCCACAGGGACACGTGCTCTCTGACACACACTAACATACACTGATACACGCACACACACAAAATAGATAAAACTTTTTTTAAAAAAATTGGGGTCTCCTTGGGCACCATCCCCATCCTGCAGTGAGTAAGTATAGGGCAGCAAGGTAGACAACGGAAGGCAGGGTACGCTGTGCAGACGCTGTGGCAGGCCCGGAGTTGGCACTAGATTTATTACCTTTCCTATTTCGGCAGCAAGAAGTTATGCGCAGCTAAACGACACCGCAGGCAGCTGCTCGGGCTGCTCTCAAGTACAAACAAAGTAATTTCACGCTGATAACTTGATTGTTTTTTAAGCCATGAAGTGTTCTTAATTGTTTGGTGTTAGATAAACTATGATTTAAAGAACCCAAATTCAGATAGCAGGCACATGGAACATTGGCCTAGGAACAGCAAGGAGTGACTTATTTACTTTAGCAAAGCTTTTTATACGGTTTATGGCTAGTCTGTCTGAGGGCATACACAATCATTTTGGAAGGAGGAAGTCAAGGACAGTACAGGCTGGGTCCTAGGCACCTCCCTCATCTGTTGAGGTCATGAGAACCACAAAGGTGCCCAGATAGCAACAGGAAGACAGCTGCGCCAGACACTGAAGCCCCAGCACCAAAGCAGAACCAAAGTGGTTCTGAATCAATACTAGAAGGGCAGAACTTTGTGCAGGCAGGTGCTAGGAAGTCAGACAACTTCTTTCCCTGGAAAATATGGGTTCCAAGATGATCTTTGGTCACCTCTGCATCCCAAGACACTGGATTAGAGTCAAGGCTGTTCCCAAGATGAGGGAATTGAAAAAGTCGGAGTTCTGCTAACAAAATGAAAACTAAATTGTCGGTTGAAGACTCTTGAGCCAAAAAGACTCTGCTTACTACTTAAATTCTAGATAGACCAATATCAGCAAATCTGTTCTTCATGTAATCCAAGCTCCCTGTGGTACAAACTAAACAAAGAAAGCAATGCTACCAGAAGCCTGGGACTAAGGAAGAACCAAATTACCCAGGACGCCTGAAGAGAGGGAGTGACTTGACAGATGTGTAGACAATACATATCTCAAGCCTGTGCCCAGAAAACGTTTCCTGTAAGATTGAAATAAAGCCCTGGCAACTGAGGACCAAGCAAGCTCATCCTGCACCAGAACAGTCCAGGAGAACCAAAAATACTGGCAAACAACTTCCAAAAGTCTCCTACTTACTTGGCCACAGCCAGGAGCACGTGGGGGTCATGTTCACACTTCTTTAAGGCGTCCACACTCTTGGTCTTTCTCTGGGGTCTGGCCTCAAGGAAGACAGCTTCAGACCACAGGATACCTGAAATTTAGAAGCAAAAACCTATTCCTCAGCTTGACCTCTGGCTTCCTCTCAGGCTGTTCCAAGAGGGGCCTACTGAGGAATGTCCGAGATGTCCACCACCCAGCCACCTATGGACGGCAGGAGCCATGCAGACGGGCGGCACTGTGCATACCAGCCACGAGCTTTCCTTCCTACTGACTCAGCAAACAGGAGCGGTACTCTCAAAGCTCTACCACATATTGCTAGCAAAGAGGAGTAGCTAGGCGTGGCACCACAGGCCTGTAATCCCAGTACTTGGGGGTCTGGGGGTTCGAGCAAGTGGGTGATGATTCAGGGGCCAGACCAGGCTAAAGTGAGACCTTGGCTTGAAAAACAAAAATAAGCGAAACAAAATAAAAAAAATATATGGGCATAGTAGCACTATCATCCCAGCATTCCACAAATGGAGGAGACAGGAGAAAAAAATTTGAGGCCAACACGGGCTACGTTAAACCCTGTGTCATAGTTAAGTGCAGGTGTCAACTTGATAGTTGAGGGTTGCGCTCTGGACACATTTGTAGATAATTAGTAGTTGAGTTAAGCCCAGAGCGAACCTGAAGGAGATTGTCTAATGGATGGGGAAGGTCCAACCCATGGCGAGTGGAACTAGGTCCCAGAATAGATAAATAAAATACAGAAAGCTGGTTGAGGAAGTTGGCATCCTTGTGTAAGCCATTATGTAGATATTATGTGGCCAGTTCCTTCGGCCCTGGTATTGGTGTGAGCTCTCCTGCTAAGATGGACAAACAACTATAACCAAGAATCGTAAAACCCCTCGTTTCTTTAAGTCGTTTGATGGTGATTTTATCAGTAACATGAAGGTGAACTGCTACACCCTGTCTCAAAAAAAAAAAAAATTAAAAAGGAAAAAGGCATAACGCTAGATATTTTGACTGTAATTTTTATACAATAACACAGAAATTCTACAAACAACAAGAGGGATTTCCATGTAGTAGGTCTAAAGGCAATCTCTTGATCTCCTTTTTACTTAAATTTCTTTAAGTTACATTATACTCCCTCAGTAAATAAAGTAAGTAAAATAATAAAAGGCCTTTAGTAGCAGTATGCAATTCAACTTTTAGAGTACTACTCCTGAGTCAGGAGGAAAGAAAGCTTACAGCTGTGGTCCAGCTGATCGGACTGCTACAATTCAGGAGGCAGGTGGACACTTGGAACCTTTGTAACTACCCTCAACACACTCCTCCTGGGACAGCCTAAAAGCAAGGGTGTGAGAGTATGTGTATGTGTACATGTATGACATGTACATGTATGGTCATGCAAGTGCCATGGCATGCATGTGAAGTCAGATGACAACTTGTTTGAGTCTGTTCTCTCCTCCCATCATGTGGGTTCCAGGTATTGAACTCAGGTTGTCAGGCTCCCCATCAAATGCTTGACCTGCTGAGCCACCTCAGCAGCCCAAAAATTAAATTTTGAAAGAAAAAAAAAAAGTGAGAACAAGAAAAAGAAAAGAAAAGAGAGGGGAGGGGAGGGGAGGGGAGGGCAGGCAAGGGAGGGAAGGGAGGGGAGGGGAGGGCAGGGCAGGGGAGGGCAAGGGAGGGGAGGGGAGAAAGAAAAGAAAAGAAAAGAAAAGAAAAGAAAAGAAAAGAAAAGAAAAGAAAAGAAAAAAGAAACTTCAGAACATGAAATCAAATTCTTCCACACAGAGACTAGGGATTTAGTCTAAGGTCTCTGTAACCACACTCAGTGAAGCTTAGACTAAAATGCACCATATAGGTTTGGTTTAATGGAGTCACTAGAAGCCTGTCACTACTCCATTCCTGTCCACTATGCTGTTGAGCTGGGAATCCTTACCAGAGTTGGGACACTCCTGTAGTGCCTTGGCCATGAGTGTGTTGGCAATGTTCTTCAGCCCTGCCCGGTACTCCAGCCGCACTGACTCCAACCTATGAAGAAAAATCAGGGATTCCCAAGCCCCATACTGGAGCACAACATGAGCGACACCTGAGAGCCGCCCCTCTTTAGCAGTGTCCTTTCTAGTCTGAGCTGGACTCTACATCCTGAACTGCTATGTGGCCCAGGCTTCTAATTTGTGATCCTCCTGCCTCAGTCTCCCAAGGGTTGGGGTTACAGCTGTCACTCACTATAGCACCCCCAGGAGCCTAGACCAAAACATGAGGGAGGAGCTGCATGTGGTCAGACTAAATGGGAAACTGAGTCAATAACTAAGGACTCACCACAGCCCAGGATTCTTTGGGTTCTTCAGCCGAGACTTCTCCAAAATGGCCCGAGCCCGAGTCAGCTGCCCAATCTTTTCCTCCAGGCGAGAGAGTAAGAGCCAGAGGGGTGTGGAATGGGGGCACTTCTTCAGCTGTGACCAACAAAGTGAGCAGGAAGAGTCCAACAGTCTCCATAACTGTGACGGTTAGTCAGTGCCCCCAACACACTTGGCACGAGAGGCGCACAGATATGCTGCATACACACACAGGTGTACGCATGATGTCTGAGACTTTGTATGTGTGCAGTTATGCCACACAAAGTGTGAGCTTCGTGTGTGGCAGCCCTGTTGCATACACATGCACACACAGGTAAACATCACACTAGCTTTGAATGTGCCAAACCCCGCAGCTCATATCCAAGCATATAGAAGAAAAAACACAGCACACACAATAAAAAGAACAGGGGTCAATCCCAAGCGTACAGTTATAAGTGACCACCAGTCAATCATTTCATCCAGAGATATGGGAAAATGACTAATGCCAGGGTGCTGAGCTCCCTGTGACCTTCAGGCAGAGGCTCACCCCTTGGTTGTAGGCCTCCCGAGCCTTCTCCATTAGCTCCCCCTGCTCCTCGATTTGCCCTTTCATCATCCACAGCTTGGGGAAGTCTTCATAGTGCTTCAAGGCCTCCTCACACAGCTCCTGGGCAGCAGCAATGTTTCCAAGCACCCACTCCAGTTTCACAGACTTCATGAACACCTGCGAACCAGGCATGCACTGTCACAAGGGAATTGTTGCACCACTTGTCACAATACATGCTTCCTGTCACAGTCACCTTCTACAAGTTCTATTGCATTTTATGTGCATAGACAATCACAGCTCTTTGTCTAAACAAAAGATGGGGTAAGAAAAGCAGCCCCACAAGGCTGGGCTGCAGCCTGAGCTGTCCTCATCTCACTGCTTGCCAATACAACATGTGGCCAGACTACACTATGCAGCTCCGCCCCATCTACCAGCCACCACTAACCCGGGCAGTAGGTGCGCTGCTCCGAGCTTTGGCCAGCAGCCTCCGGGCACGTTCATACTCATTGTTTTCCGACTCCAGCTTCACAGCGGCCAGCCAGATCTCCTCGCTGTTGGGGTTGGCCTGGAGGGCAAGCATAGCAGCGTCAAGGGGGCTCATCACAAAAGTGACCACAGCTACATCTCACTTAATTAAAAGCAGGCAGTCTGGGAACTGAGCTGGACTGGCTGCAGGAATGGTGTGCGCCAAGTCTTGCCTTGCCCATGCTACAAGATGACAGAACAAACTCCAACCCAGACCCAGGCTTGCCTGAAATTATCTGTTTCACTGTGGTACAGAGGTACTGAAGCAACAACACAAATGTTTCAGAGCTATCACCTCTAAGATCCACCCAAATTCTGTATGGTCCAAGTGATTTGTTTATGTCGTGTATGTGGAACTGCTAACATATTCTCACTCCTTCACCTCAATTAGCCATTCTAGTGTGTCCAGGTAGACAGGGCAGACAGATGTTCACAGTGTGGCTAATGGGATGTAAAGGCTGTCAAAGGCTGGGATCGGCCTACATACAAACCATAGTCCAGGAGACGAGCAATTGATTTAGTGCTGGCACACACACCGGAACTTCTACAATGTGGCCATGGTGCAGAGAGAGCCACCTCAGAAGTCCTGGCATTCAACAGAGGAGGGCAACAGTGTGTGAAAAGGAGATCCACTGCTCTCCAGAGTACTGTCACCTGCTCCTGCATTCCCTTTGGGTGGCATCTGGTAACAAAAGACTGACCTCAGTCAGTTCTTCTGGTATGTACTAAGGACAAACTTACTATTAGCCTGGGCTATAATAGACTGATATTTACACAGTGCTCTGTGGTTTATTCAAAACCATCCAACACTTCTGTTGTTATCAAATATTATTTGTGATAAAAATGAAGTATTTTAAAAAATGATACACATGGACTAGGGGAATGGCTCATGGGTAAAGTGCTAGCTGTGCAAGCATGAGGACCTGAGTTCAGATCCCCAGCCACCCATATAAAAGTTAGTGTGGGGCTAGAGAGATGGCTCAGGGGTTAGGACTCTGTCTCACAAGCAGAAGGTCTTGAATTCGGATTCCAGATCCCACGTAAAAAACAACAGGTAGATATGGCAGCAGTCTGCACTTCTGGCCATAGTGGGCAGAGCCTGGGAAAATCCAGAGTAAAGCAAAAAGGACGTAGAAGCAATCTAGGATGATCCCCAAGTTACCCTTGGGCCTTGTCATAGTTAGGCACAAGTGTCATCTCGACAGTTGAGGGTTTGAGCTCTGGGCACATTTGTGAAGAATTAATGATTGGGTTAAGCCCAGAACAAACCTGCGGGGAGATTGTCTAGCTGATGGGGAACACCCAGTCCATGGTGGGTGGGATTAGCCCTAGAATAAAATATAGAAAGCCGATTGAGAAAGTTGGCATCCTTGTGTACACTTGGCCAGACATGCTGGTCTGACGAGTAAGGATTGTCCCACTCTTAGCTGTTGTGTGGTGATGGTGTGACTAGTTCCCTCAGCCTTGGTGTTGGTATCAGCTCTCCCATCAAGCTGGACTATGAACTATAACTGGACTATAGTAAGAAAATAAACCCCTTGTTCCCGTAAGCCATTTGACGGTCATATATCAGCAACCATGCAGGAGAACTGCAACAAGCCTCCACAGGGACACACAGTACCTTCTGATACACACACAAACACACACATATATGAAAAAAAAAGGTTAGGTTTGGTAGCATATATCTATAACTCTAGCTCCAGGTGTACAGAGATAGGTGAATCTTGGGGTCTTGATTGGCAGCCAGTCTAGCCAAAACAGTGAGCTTTAGGTTCCTAAAACATAAGGTGGAAAACTACAGAAGATGCCGTATGATCAACTATACCTGACTCAGACCTCCACACATGCATGCATGGGTTAACTATAGTTGACCTCAGACCTCCACACATGCATGCATGGATTAAATGTACCTGCATACATCATGGGCACGCACGTACATATATCCCTCTACATACACTCAAATACTACACATGTCGTAACAACTAGCCCTTTAAGCCTGGGAAGCACAGCTGTTTGAACGGAGCTCTGCTCACGTGGGGCACTGAGGAATCTAGGTAGCCTATGGTGTGACTCTGTGTTCTGGAACATCTTGCTTGTGGTCATTCTGAGTAGAAGGGATCAAGAAATCAATATTCCTGGCTGGGGTGCTGTTCTGGTCTTGGCCCCATGGTCCAGGCCCCCCAGAATCCATGTCTTGAGACTATGGCATGTACCACAGTACATTCACAGGGTAAGTTCTGAAACCAAAGCTTTGTTTGCACTCACAGTCTTTCCCAGAACGGGCACCCCTTCACCCACCTGGAAGGCCAAGGCCAAGATGCTCCTTGCTGCAGGCACATCTCCTGCTAGCCACTTGGACTTGGCGCCCATAAGCCACAGCACCTCTGCCTTGGGACAGTGGGCCACAGCCCTCTGCAGGAGAGCTTCCAGAGATTCCCTGAAAGATAGAGGCCATGTTACCAGGCACAGAGTCATACACCAGAGCAAAGAACACACATGGGCATAAAAGAGACAGTTACTACTACAAAGTTTGGCTTCATCAATAATTTGCCAGATTTTATGATGGGGAGAGTGTGGGGAAATCTTTCCTCTCCATAAAGAATATAAAATCAACTACCAAAGAAGGCTCTACAAAGCAAAGCATTGTTTAAACAGCAGAGCCTTTTACAGCTTTGTGTCCCCGGGGCAGTGATAACACAGTCTGGTGACAGCAAAAGGTCCTTTCATCTCCAACTACACACAGGACTTGCTGGATTCAGTGATAAAGATTAGAGCCCTTGGCTTTAAGGGGAAAAAAAAGGTCATACTGGAAGAAAGTGATTTTTTTGTCACTACTGAGCAAGAACACTGCCAGCTTCGGGTACCACCTCTACATGTCTTTACTGGTGACCCCTGTGGGTCTCATGTGCTGAGCAGCAAGTCAAGAGCACACAAAACTACACCACACAGAACAAGATCTACTAGGGAACACCAGGCTGCCTGGAGCCTCAGGAAAGCACCGCTACTTCCCCTCCTCAGCCGGCGGGTCAGCACCAAAGAGGAGCAAGATGGCAGGAGGGAACTACTGAGAAGTACACACTCAGGCTATGGATTGCTTATTAAGGTCTCGATCCACACCTGGCAGGACAGGATCCTTTCTTGTTTGTCACTTAGAATATTCCAAATGATTTATTGAGTGAGCCATTAGGATCAACTTATAAAAACTCCCCATGTTCCCTAAAGGAGCTAACTCTGAAACATCTGGATAGCTGGTAGGGTGGAAGAGGCAAAAGAAAATGCATTAAGTGACACCAGAAAAGAAAGAAACAAGGGCTCAAAGTTCTTAGCTGCAGTTTTAGTGAAACCAGTAAGCCTGGCCCCACCCAGTACAGAGAATAGCCAAGGACCCAGAAGAGGACAGATGGAAGGTTTCCAGGGATATTAGCTCAATGCTCCAGAGAGTTACACATTTAAACAAGAAACTGAAATGCTTAACTTAATCAGCATTTATAGCCAATAAGGCAGACCAAAAAGATTTTTCCAATTAAAGAGTACAATTAAAGAAAATTGAGAAGGACCTCCTGCACACACAAACCAGCCAAAACCCAGAGCCAGCACAGTGCAAATGAAAAACAGCCCGAGTAAGCGCCAACACTGTACCGCCCACTGCTGAAGGCAGTGCCCAGGCACTAACTATGCTGACTCCAGCCTCCACCTTCACCCAAACTCTAGACTCATGGGGTGCTAGGTCAGAACATAATGCCTTCCTTTCTCAACTATGAAACAGTGATCATCCAACCACTGAAGGGCTATAAAGAATGATCCAGCTACAAAATCCTAAGAGCCAGAAAAGCTGCCCTTGCCACAACTTATCCATCATCACAGAAGGCCAGACTCCAAACTCTGCCATTTGTGTGTCTTCAGGAACGTGATATTTAAAGTGAGTGCTAAGCTGGGGAGATGGCTGAGGTGTGTAACAGTGCTCGTCTCACAGGCCTTGAAACTTGGGTGCGATCCCAACACTTCCATGAGTAGATGGAAGTCAGTGACAGATCCCCAGAGGCTGGCAGGTCAGCTTGAATAGCACACGGCAGAAAACCAAGAGAACCTATCTCACGGTGAAGTCGAGGGAATACCCAAGGTTGTTTTCTGACCACCACAAACTGTGTGCTTTTATACACAATAACTATAAGTGAATAAATTAAATAATATATAAATAAACCAGCACTACAGAGACAGGAGTTGATGCTCCACTACGTACCTGGTACCATGGTTCTTCTCAAAGTACGCAGCTCGTAGCCACACGCTCTTCTTGCTGGGGAAGACTTGTAGGGCGTAAGCGTAGATGGCTCGTGCGCACTCCAGGGCATTGTGGGCTACGCACTAGAGCAAAAAGACATTGTGAAGACAGACTGCCTGGTATTGCCATGGGACAGAAGGCAACACCTTTCCCAGCCTCTTACAATTCTCAGTAGCAAGTGTGATGTGGCATTAATCCCTAAAAAAATCATAATTTAGGACAGAAACAATTAAGAAAAAGAACGCAAGCGTTGGAAAACACCAGGAGGCTAACTTCTGCTCTTTGGCTTACAGGAAGAGACAGAAGAGACGGACATCATCTCTTGGGTACACTCGCACCTGCATACATGAAGGGTCCACGCGAAGGCAAACCTGCATGTGCACCCACTGACACAGGTCCTGATTACACATCAGCATACCGGTTTCTTGTTTTAACTGTGTATTTTCCATTACAAAAGTTAAGCCTATTTGAATCTTGTGTGACAGCACAGAAGAGAGACTGCCAGTCTGGCAGAATCGCGGCACACACTACTTGGCTCTTCTTCAAATCTTTTTTTCTTTTTCCAGTACTAGAGCTTGAACCCAAGCACTCTTGAGCTCTTCTCTACTTGTTATTTTGAGACGGTCTCACTAAATTCCATAAGCTAGCCTTGAACTTGTTCTACAGCCTAGGCTGGCCTTGAATTTGTAATCCTCCTGCCTCTGCCTCCTGAGTAACTGGAATTACAGATTTGCATTACCAGGTCCAGCTCCTCCAAGCTTCTTCTATATTCAAAAGTAATTTTTAAAGTGAGGGGTAATTCCAGTGACAAAGCCAGTCATCAGGAGCAGTAACAGCATCCAGAAGCTGATTTCACTCATCCTGTTAGTCACACCCGAGACACGCTGGATGGGCTCACAGAAGACTAAGCCTTCTGTCTCTGTTAGAAATCACTGCTTTTATGCTCTACAGACACCTGAACTACTCTGGTGTCAAGAATGGGTGGGTGTTTGGAGGTAAGTTAAAGGCCAAACTATTACAAACGCAAATGTCAAAATAGTCTGAGTGTAGCAGTGCTCACATCTGTGCACACATGACAGCGAAGGTACCTGGTCATCCAAAGTCCCTTCTCAGATGTTAAAATGCCTTTACACAGAGAGATGACAATGAGCTTGCCAGTGTCCAAGAACCCAGTGAAATGTGTGGAAACAGGTGAGGAAAAGAACAAGGAGCAGGGATATGTGAAGATCTCCTTCATCACATGGCCTGACTCTAACTCGACCACTGGAGAAGTCAGGTAAGGTCCTGTCCGTGCTATTCCTGACCAGGAATGTCTATGGGAGTCAGCCCCTTCTACGGGGCTGGTGACCAAAGCGATGGGGGTCACCTATGGCTCTATCTGATCTTCACAACTGTCTGAAGCATTAAGCAACAGCATCCTGGGTTTCAGGGTGGCGGCCAAGGCTTAGGATGGGAGGGAGCACCAGGGGAACACTACGTATTTCTGAGCTTACTAGAAAGTTACTTTTCACTTTTGCAAGACGAAGTACTTTGAAAAGCAGCTGTGCTTCTTAAACAAATGTGAAAATGACTATGAAGAGCTGAGAGAGTGGATGTGGTGATGCTGCCTACGATCCCCACACTCCAGAGCAAGAGTTCAAGGCCAGACTGGATTGCAAAAAGGAAAGAATGAAGAAAAGGAAGGATGAAGTACAATTATTCCCATGTTTTGTTACTCAGGGGATAATGTGCAATAAAAGCCTCTGGATCTATCCAAGACAATAAAAAAATAAAATAAAATAAGAGATGCAAAGCATAAAGAGAAAAGGCTCCATAATGAAACACAAGGCTCTCTTACACATGACGAAATTTTCATTCAACCACGATATATCTGTTGGTTGTTTTTTCTTTACATAAGTACATATCTGGGTACTGAAAATTGAATCCAAGGCCTTGTGCATGCTAGGGATGTGATCAACAACTAAGTCACACCCTTAGCCCAGTGTGATGAACGCTTTCTCATCTACCCCCTGGGCTCACTCGAGGAGTAAAGCCATCTACAGGCAGCAGAGCCAAGATGCACAGGACCTGACACACTGGCCTCAAGGGCTTCATACAAACACCACTAAAAGATGAACCCTTCAGTCACACAGAGATAAAGGAGTGAGCATACATTGATGAAGTGGACTGAGAATGCTCTCCACTGATTTATACTCAACAATGAAATGTGAACGATATGGTATGTAAAGGATGGGGGATATAGCTCAGTGGTACAGCACTTGCCTAACATGCACAAGGCCAGGACTCCAATTTTCAGTACCACATAAATAAGTCAAATGAAAACAATCAGTATATGCCTCACCATTTGAGCTATGCAAGAAAATACAAATTCCAAGCCACTGTGGGCTAAATAGCAAGATACTGTCTCAAAAAGAACGAAAGGAAAGGAAAGAAGGAAAGGAAAGGAAAAAGGAAAGGAAAAAGGAAAGGAAAGGAAAGGAAAGGAAAGGAAAGGAAAGGAAAGGAAAGGAAAGGAAAGGAAAGGAAAGGAAAGGAAAGGAAAGGAAAGGAAAGGAAAGGAAAGGAAAGGAAAGGAAAGGAAAGGAAAGGAAAGGAAATCAAAACTAAAGGCTAGGGATGTAGCTCAGTTGGTAAAGTGCTTGCCTAGCATTCACAAAGCCATGGAGTCAATCGCCAACATCACATAAACTAAGTAAAGTAGGGCATGATTTGGGTGCTGAAGATAAGAAGTTTAGTAGTACAAGTTCAGTCTCACCTATATAGGGAGTTTGAGGTAAGTGTCAACTGCATGAGCCAAAACCAAACCAAAACAGAAAATGACGCTTCAGGGCTGGAGAGATGGCTCAGGCTGTTAAGACTGCCTTGTAAGCAGAAGGTCCTGAATTTCGATCCCAGGACCCATGTTAAAAACGCCAGGCAGAAACGGTGGTGGCCTGCACTTCCAGCTCTGGTAGAAGCAATCCAGAATGATTCCCAAAGTTACTTTTGGTCCCCCACAGGGACATACAGTGCCCTCTGATACACACATACACACACACAGAGTAAATAAACAAAATAGTTAATTAAAAAAAAAGAAAATGACTACTTGGCATATATCTCAGAAATAATCATTTCAGTCAAAAACATCATTCACAATCTAGGTATTAGCCCTCTTTCCTCTAATCCCGATACTTGCAAGACTAAAATAGGATGGTTTCCAGTTGTCTCAGAAACAAAAACAAACTCATGATTAACAGATCCTCAACTAGTGAATCACATTCGGAGAGAACAGGGTATTTACAGAATCTCAAACAGTGTCCATGTAAATCTTATTAGTCATAGGAAAAAACAGTAGGTGTGCAGAGGAGAGACCTGAAGAGCTGCCCACAGGAACAGACTTCTCAAGCTAGCGTAGAACACATTAGATTCAAAGCTAAACAGGTAAACAGACCTCTTCATGCAGATCTGAGACCCTGCAAAGACCGAACTCAAACCAGCTACAAACTGGCAGCAGACAGTCCAGTCAAAGGGACTCTGTGAAACTCTTGGACCATAGGACTCAAAAATTCAGATTTGGGCAGGACACATAACTTAGTGGTAAAGTATCTGACCAACTGCATGGACCTAGACTCCATCCTTGCACCTAAATCAATCACCAACCAACCAATCAGTCGGACTCACGGAACACAAAGACAGACTGCAGTCCTTTTGAAACTCTGTCTCAGGGAACCAGCAAGACAGCACCTGCTCATAAATCTGAGTTCAATCGCTAGAAGCGTTCAGGCAAGAGAACTGACTTCTGAAAATTGATTCCTGACATCTATCATGACATGTATGTTCTCTTTCTCTCTGTCTTTCTTTCCCTCTGTCTCTTTCTCCATCTGTCTTTCTTTTTTTCATTCTTTTCTTTACTGTATTTGTTCATTTATTTATTGTGTGCGTGTATCAAAGGGCACTGTGTGTCCTTGTGGAGGACCAGGGGTGACTTCAGAAATCATCCCTGGAGTGCTTCTAAGTCCTTTTTGCTTCTCTTTGAGATTTCCCAGGCTTGCAAGGCCAGAAGTACAGGACTCTGCCATTTCCACCTCGCATTTTTTAGGTGAAACTTGAGATCCAAACTCAGGATCTTCTGCTTGCAAGGCAGTGTCTTAACCCCTGAGCCATCTCTCCAGCCCTCTCTCACTCTTATACATAAATAAATATTAAGAAGAAAAGAAGCCCTGTTTGAAACTAACATGAGGACATGATCCTGGACAGCTTCTAAACAGAACTCAGTTGTGCTTGCTTTGTTTTTGTTTCTTAACTCTGTTAAAAGAACCCTGAGACAACCAGTAAGGTTGAGATTTGAAGATTTAGACACAGCACTGTGCCACGCCTCACTGTCCTGACCTTGACAGCAGTGCTGTGGTGATGACGACCCCACCAGTCCCCAGAGTAAAGGGGAGCAACAGTGTGCATGCAAAGCCTAAGGAATAACGAGGTGGTGCAAGCGGGTAAATTAGGGAATAAGAGCAAAGAGCATCTAAAAGTTCTCTGCAGTGTTCCAACATTCCTAGATGTCTGAAATTATTATTTTTACATTTATTTATTTTTATTTATTTATTTATTTATTAATTATACACCAGAAGGCACCGTGTATCTCTGTGGAGGACCAACGGTGACTTCACGAATCATCCTGGATTACTACTTCTAGCACATTTTTGCTTTACTTTGGGATTTCCCAAGGCTCCCAGACTGGGATCCAAACTCAGACTTTCTTCTTGCTAGCCAGAGTCTTAACCCTGAGCCAGCTCTCCAGCCCCAAATGATTATTTAAAAAAAAAAAAAAAAAGTTAGGGCTGGGGGAAAGACTCAGAGTTAAAAGGACCTGAGTTCACGTCCCAGATTCCATGTAAAAACACTAGGTGGAGATGGTGGTGGCCTGCTCTTCTGACCCTGGAAGGTGGAGCCTAGGAAACCTCCAGAGCAAAGCAATGAGGAATAGAACCATCAGGATGATCACACCAAAGTCACCTTGAGCCTCCACAAGCACAGACACCGAAGTGTCCTCTTCTACACACACATCAATATATTCAAGCATCTCAGTTTAATCCCTAATATTATTTTTAAATTAAATAATAAAAATAAGGCTGCAGGCTATATTCTGTCCAGTCTGCTGTCTGCTTGCAGTGAACTCAATAATTTGTTGTCGTCTAGAAATAAAATAAAAATCTTGAGATGGCCCTAACTGTATTAAGTATTTAAACATGTTCACCAATTTGGTCCTATTCTGAAGAAATAATCTCAAAAGAGGCAACAGCTTTGTGTGCAAAATGGTTTTTGGTGCTGTTGCTTGATTTTCTCTGTGTGTGTGTGTGTGTGTGTGTGTGTGTGTGTGTATGTGTGTGTGTGTGTGTGTATGTGTGTACCAGAAGGCAGTTGAGTGCACATGCCTGTGGAGGGCCAAGGATGACTTCGGGAATGATCTTGGATTGTTCTACTTCCTTTTGGCTTTTGCTCTGAAGTTTCCTAGGCTCCACCTTCCAGAGCCGGAAGCGCAGACCCCCACCATCTCCACCTGGTGTTTTTACATGGAATCTGGGATGTGAACTCAGGTCCTTCTGCTTGTGAGGCTTAACCCCTGAGCCATCGCTCCAGTCCCTGGCTTCTTTCTTTTCTTTTCTTTTCTTTTTTTTTTTAAGATAAGGTCCCATGCAGACCAGACTGGCCTTGACCTCCTAGATCTACCTATCAGGTGCTAGAATTACAGGTGAATACCACCTTGCCTGGTTCTGCAAAATGCTTTCTGAAATGAAGCTGGTAGTGGGAACCAGACAGCAGGAGAGAACCCAAAGTCATCCAGCTGAGAAAACTGTAGTACAGCTACACAGCTCCCGGCAGACCTGCTGCTATGTGACTTCGGTAATGGCTGCCTCCTCCAGTTAGTGATCACTCAAAAAAAAAAAAAAAAAAAAAACAAAAACACAAAAAAAACCTTGAACACAGATTCATAGAAGTCTGATATCCTGATGTCTGCAACTCCACTTAAAATAAATATATCAGAAGCCAATGAGATGGCTCGGCAGGTGTAGTGTCTATTTGGAACCTGGCAATCTGAGTGTGATTCCCAGAAGCCCACAAGTGGAAGGTGGCAGGAGAGAATGGACTTTCTAAAGTGGTCCTCTGGCCTCTGTCTGTGCACTATGGCAGGCATACCTGTGTACTCGCTCTCTCTCTCTCTCTCTCTCTGTCTCTCCAATAAGACATTTAGAAATAAAACAGGTATATCAAAGTCAGGTGTGGAATATATTAATGCAATCAGAAGAACTGGATGAGGAGAAAGGAAGAACTTGAGGTCAAGGTCCGCCAGACAACACAATGAGACAAAAACAAACAAAATAACGACAGAAATAAAGCGTATCAGGTAGATTTTAAAGAAGGGGAGGAGAGTGGTCAAAAAGACTTTGTGAAGCATTGAGGGACCACTGTTACCGGCAGAGGCCCAAGCCGGGACAAAAGGCCACATGAGCAAACTCACACTGTCTGCATCTTCCATCCAGGTGTGCTTCCGGTCTTCTTCTTCAATTCCAATGCCTATCACAGCGCGCATGACAGCCTGGCAGGTGGCGACACTCCCTGCCCTGTCGCACTCCTCGGCGTCCTGAAGAGGAACACAAGAGGTCTGCTTAACTTCTGAAGCCAGAGCTGCAAAGTGCTCCCTGAGTGGTACCTGGCATTGCAAGCTGACAACTGACAGCCCTGAACAGCCTATGTTGTGCTCTCCAGCTCACCCCAAGGATTCTTTTATTCCTCCACCCAGCATATGAGAGCTTGACAAACACTGAATGAAACTCGTTCATATGATAATTTTAAGTAAGCTCTTATTGCACTCAAAGGTATATAAAGTCACTCAGTGACTATAAGAGTTTCCTGCGCTATAGAAACTTTGAAAATAATAGGATTAAAGCACAAGTTCAAAATGCCTATATCCCTTCATCTGGAATTCATAACTTAAAATTGAGGAAATGCTATGACCCAGAGAGAGAAAGACTGTTGGTGGGAAACCTGGTGCACAGGAAGTGAGACAGAAACCTAGGGGTGTGGTCAGAGAACTGACCAATCACAAGGCAGTCAACTGGGCAGGCCATCCAGCAGAAATTTTAGGAAAGTACACAGAAAAACCATGCATGGTTGTACAGCATGAGACACAGTAAAGTGTGAGATAATAAAGTATTTTTGTACATAAATTAGGGAAAAAAGTCACTGCTCCAAAAGAAAAATGTTGCAAAAAATATTAACATACAATTTGCTAGAAAACAAACAAAAGACGCATGTAAACATCTGAAAAGAAACTAACTCGTTCTTACTGAGATGCTGAACTGCCTCAGTGCCATCTTACGGCAGGCAAGAAAAGGTGTGCTGACTTACTCATACAGGAGCACACAGATCGTGACTGGTGAGTGCACACGGCACTCCAAAGTCAGCAGCTTCACAGACTCCATAAGATAATGCAGCACACATTTGTTTATTCACTTGACGTGTGTATGTTGGCTGTGTGTGTGATATGCTAGTGTGGGTGCACATGCCATAGCGACTGTATAGAGGTAGAGGCAATCTTCAGTGCCCTTCCACCTTGCTTGAGACCAGGTTTCTTCACTGCTCTGAATAAACCAAGCTGGCTAGCATGCCATCTTCTGGAGATTAACAGGTCTCCATTACCATCTGGTACAGGCGGGTACAGACTGCAGACACTGCATCTGGCATTTACATGGGATCTGGGGCTAAGGACTAGTCTTCACGATCCAGAGCAAGCACCTGTTGAGCCATCTCCTTAGCCTACACACGACATTTGACCCAGTAAGGTTAATTATATTCATATGTGTAGAAGACTATGTATGTACCAGGGCCCTTTCATAGCAAATGGAAAAGCCGTGGGAAAGCCAGCAACATATGGAGGAGTTCTCACACCAATGAGACGGTCAAGGCAACTGTATGCCCCACCTGAGGAAACCAGAACAGGAGACTAGGCAGGGAAAGACAGGAAACTCGCCCTTTCCTGAAGTCCTCAGAGCTCTGCAGACAACAGGAGCAATCAAGGACAGAACTGAGGCAGAGACTGATATAAAGGCACTGAGAAGGACAGTAGGTAAGGACACGTCAATCGTGTGAAGACCCCAATCCCAGGGCCTACATCCCACAGCAAAGCCACAAGTGTCTATTCTACATGGCAGGAAGGACCTACAGCAATTTTAAGTCAGTATGCTGAGAATAAGGAAACATCAGGAGGTATCACTATGTGAATGGAAGAGAGCCAAGCGATCTATCCACGATAGCAGTTATTACCCAGTCTGGGACACGTGTGAACATGGACTCAATCTCTCTGTGGATGGAGTGTAAAAGGAACCAGCAGTTACTCCTGAGGAAGGAACTGGGTGCTGCACAGAGAAAAAGCTAAAGAACAAGTTAGCTTTATGGGTGCTTTTGAGGTATCACGAAACAGAGCCAATACACGTGCCCGGCTCCCTCTGGGTTGTGTGACAGTTCAGGGCTCCTGGTACCTGCAACATTCAGTCAGCAGGCTATCACAGCACAGTACAGGAAAGGGCTCCATGCGACATTTGACTAGAAGTAGAGTAAAGGAAAATTAGCAAAAGGGCAGAGGAAATCATCAAGACAAAAGAAAAGAGAAGAAGCAAACAAGTATTTGTGAAAGACAAACCCCTGAATCTGATAATACAGACTTATGAGTCATATTTCTGAAATTTCCAGGATGTGTTAGGACCCAAACCTTCCTGGAGCAAGTTCCAGAAAGAGTAGAATGTAAGGAAATGAGAAGATGAAGATCAGAGGCTATCATGCGAATAAGCCTTCAGGTATAGTTTGAACACAGCAGGAGCTTAATAAACATACTGCTACTCAAGAGGTAACAAACCTGAATATCACAATGCTTACTTCAAGGAACATAAAAAAGAAAAAAAAAAAGTAACTTAAAATGACTGAATATAAAAATTGTGAATATTGAGGTTCCTTTGTCATATCCTGAAGTAAGTGAGTGGAGATGAACTGAGGAAAGCACAGAATGAACACAACTTGAGCTCGCGTCAAATTTCTCTGCACTTCAGTGCAGAGTCACTGCAGGATCTTCGAGGCTGCCTGAGCACCAGGGCAGGTGTCTGCCCTCGCCTCTTACACCAGTGGGACTCTTGAAAAAACAGAGGCTGGCAGACCAAATGTTAATAGCTACTGACCAAGCAAGTGCATTCAGAAGGGAATCACAGTACAACCAATCTCTTTGGGCTCTACCACCAGGACTTTATTTGAGAACCTTGGCCTCCAAAAGGTTTTCAAAACAATGAGAAAACTAAGATACATTGTCACCGCCAGTTTTCTCCTTTTATACAATGCATGAACAGGCAGTTGTTAATAACATGTAGTAAGGATTAACCAGCAGCAAAAAGCCAAGAGGTGCTACTGGGGGCCCCAGATCAGTGGAAGAATCCGGGCAGGCCATGAAGGATTCTCAGTAGAGGCAGTGGAGATGCCAAGAAGATAGAGGAATACAGAGCACATAAGACCAAAGGATGCAACACAAAAAAGTGACTCTAAGAGATGTGTCCTGCAGAGCATCCCCTGGACTCTTCGTGGAGCCTGGGAAGAGCAGACTGCCCACAGAGAGTCAACTAAAAGGATCAGATGAAGCAACTCATCAAGAAATGAAAACACTTAATAGTCAGCCTGAAAGTCTCCAACAGTCATGAGCACTAGGTAAAAAACTAAGTGGTCTTTCCCCAGTGATAGAATTAGCCTAAGCCAATACCGCCTGGGCAGTATCTTTCAACTAAGAAAAGCAAAACCCAGAGGATCCAAGTATCTCCTGTTAAATTAGACACATTCTAATAACAGTTCTAAAATATTTACCAAAATACAAAAATATCAAGTACCTAACAAGGTAATATTCACAATGTCTGATAATAAACCAGACATGGAACAGGAAGGGAAAAAACTAATACAGATGCTAATATTAACAGAAACATGTTTTCTTGAAATTAAATCCTCAGAACCCACAGAATAGAAGGAGAAAACTGACATTTAAAAGTTGTTCTCGGGCTGCAGAGGTGGCTCAGGGGTTAAGCCTCCGCCTTGCAGGCAGAAGGTCCTGAGTTCGGATCCCAGATCCCACGTATAGACGCCAGGCGGAAGCGGGGGTGACCTGCGCTTCTGGTCCTGGTAGGGAGGAGCCTGTGAATCCCGGGGCAGAGTAAACAAGGAGGAGGTGGAGGCATCCATGGTGGTTCCGGAATTCGTCGACGCGTGGTCTACACACACATACATACATATACACATATACATACACACATGCACACACATGCATACACGCACAATTGAATAAATAATAAATAAAAAATATTTTTTTAAAAAGTTGTTCTCTTACACTTGTGGATCACAGTAAGCATGTGCATGCCATGTCTGTCTGTCTGTCTGACTGTCCATCTCTCTCCACTTTCCCTCTTCTCTCTACTTTCTGAAATAATTTTATTTTAATGTGTGTAAGTGTGAGGGTGTATGTGCATGTGGTTTTGTGCAGAAGAGGGAAAGTGCTTGTGGAGCCCAAGAGTGACTTTGGGAGTATATCGCTCTACTTCCCTACTGCCTACTGCTTTGCTCTAGGGTTTCCCAGACTACAACCTCCAGGGCCAGAAGTGCAGACCACCTCCATTTCCACCAGGCATTTTTACATTGGACCTGGGATCCAAACTCAAATCCTTTTGCTTGCAAGGCAAAGTTTTAACGCATGAGCCATCTCTCCACTCCGGTAAAATATTTTTTAAAAAGAAAAGTTATAGAAAGTCCTCAAGATAAAAGAAAAATAACTGTTATTAGAGACCTCTAACACTAGGCATAAACAAGTAACAACAGAAATGACAATATGGCCAAAAGGTAAAAGACATAGGGGTTGGGCACAGGGGACTGTTTTAAAGGAATTAAAGAGATTAAAGGAGTCTCTAGACCTTTACAAGACATCATCCCAAGAACACTCAAAGCACTGAGTGTTAAGAAAGGTGGCAACAGCTGGAGAGATGGTTCAGGGGCTAAGACCCTGCCTCACAAGCAGAAAGTCCTGAGTTCGTATCCCACATACACCAGGCAGGGCAGAAACAGATAAAAAGAAAAAAAGAAGAAAGAGAAAGCCAGCAAGCAGAGAAAAGTCACAATGTGCTTACTTTGCCTTCTTATGTGAGACCTCCCATAAAACCCAAACACAGAGAAGACATCTGTATTCATTCATCCAATGGAGACAGGGTGTCTTTCCACCTACCAGGATCAAGTCCTCAACCTTGCAATCCTCTTGCCTCAGCCTCCTAAGTGCTGATATAATGGCCAGGCACCACTGCACCTAGTACACAAGGCAAGGTACCTAGTGAAAGCTACCTGGATCCACTGCTCCCGATTGATCTCCACACCGTTGGCCCTCAAGGAGGTGATGGCTCGGTCAATGATTTTCTCCACCATCTGTGTATTTCCATTGGCCTCTTCAAGCTTGGCAGCTGTGATCCAGATGTGCCGGTCTGTAGGAATGTTCTCACGTGCTTTATTTAAGACTTTGCGGGCATTTTCGTAAGTCTCCAGCCTCGCCAAAGCAAGCCAGAGCTACAAGGAGAAGACATGACAGCGAGGGGCCTTGAGGGCAGCATGTTTATAACATGCCTCCTGAAAACTTGGGAGAGTTTAAACAGTGCCCCATTAAGTGTCAGTTAAGTTCCTGACTTTGTGACTGACTGGGATCAGCACAAAAGGTCAATGGAGCTCTTGATCAGAGGTTCTAAGCACTGCTAAGATGTGCGATGTGTCAGAGGAGGCAGTGGGTGGTGGGCACAAGATGCAGGATGTGAAACTCAGCTTTCTGGAATTCTCCAGTCCTAACACTACTTATTCTGCACATTCCACCCCTACAATGTGTACGGGCTCTTTCCTAGAGAGTGGGGTGCATGTGCGTGTTGTGTGAGGTCCATGTGGAGATAAGAGGTCAGTCTCTGCTGTGTTCCTGAGGTGCCTGAGGTGGTGGTCACCTGGTTTCCTTGTTTGTCAATTGGTTTTTTTAAACAAGGTCTGTCATTGGTTTGAAGCTTGCCAAGCAACAAGGGGGGCTGAGCAGTGAGTCCCAGTGACTATTTCTGTCTTTACCACCATGCTAAACTTTTTTTTCTTTTAACCTAGATGCTTGGGCTTGAACTCAGGTCCTCATACTTGCATGGCTGGCATTCTACCAACTGAGTAGCTTTTATGCAAGTAAGATTAATTATTTCAAGAATTTCACAATACTCTACAATAAATAAGTAAAGGCGGGGTATCAGAAAACCAAGATTAAAAATCATAACATGGATTATCCCCTTCTCTCATTCTTTCTCTCTTTCTCTCTCTCAAATAAACATAAAAAAAAAAAAGAAATTGGAAATTGTAACCTGAGTGAGAACAAGCCTCCACATATGGGACCCTAGATTGGCTCCTGGACAGCGGACATACTTCAGGACCCTTTCTGATAGGTGGGTGGTGTGGGCCTGGCACTCACCTCCACACTGGTGGGACAGCACTCCACAGCTCGGCTAAGCATGATTCTAGCATCTTCAGGCTCTTCAAGCTCAACAGCTGCTTTCCACAAGCGAACGGAGTTTGGAACATGCTCAAGGGCTGTGTGGGTCAAACAAGAAACCATAAAATAAAGCAAGATTTACGTCAGCAATAGGAGACAGACCCCACAGTGACAGTCAGGAGCCCAGACCTGCCCATGGTGGACCTTTCAGGCTGGGTCAGACTTAAAAGAATATCTTGATATACCAGAAAACAAGCAACAGCTAGTGTTGCTAGAGCTATATTAATAGGACTTAGGGCACAGGCAACCATATGAATGAACCTCAAAAACATGTTAAGCAAATATATGACTCCACGGAAGTTTGAGAACAGAGATACTTGTCTCAGTTAAATAAGTCAGAATAGCAACTGCTGGAGAACAGGCTGTGTGCAGGGAACGCTTGTCTTCTGGGTGATGGCAGTGTTACAGTCTAAGTATGGATGACATGGTGTGTGTACTCATGAAGATATTACACAAACACCTAAGATCTATGTGGTTTTCTAAAAGTATATTTTTTAAAAATGTATCAATGTCAAGAAGATCTATTCACTGCAGTGATATTTGTCCTTACCAGACCAGCATAATGACTGATATACCAACATGCCCCCACAGACTATCTAGGAATTCAAGAGAGATAAAAACATACATTGGAGGGCTGGAGAGATGGCTCAGGGGTTAAGATTCTGTCTTGTAAGTAGAAGGTCCTGAGTTCAGATCCCAGGTACCATATAAAAATGCCAGGCACAAACAGCAGCGGCCTGTACTTCTGGTCCTGGTGGGTGGAGCCTGGGAAATCCCAGAGCAAAGCAAGGATGTAGAAGCAATACAGGATGATTTCTGAAGTCACCTCTGGTCCTCCACAGGGACACATGTGCCCTCTGATACACACACACACACACACACGCACGCACGCACACACACACACACACACACACACACTAAAAAAAAGAACATACAGTAGAAACCTTAGGGACTAAAGCTGGATGAACGAAGGGAAATGCTCTATCAGTGGTGTGTCACGGAGCCCTGAACCCCCCACAAGAGAAGACAAGCCAGAAGGAAGAGTGGGGTCCATAGAATCAGACAGGCAGGAAGGTGGGAGGGAGTATGATGGACTGATGAAGGGAAGGGAATAGGGGAGATGGAAAGAAGCAGGGATAAATACTCAATATAGTTCTAAAACTAGAAAAATAAATTTTAAAAAAAGATCTCATGATTATATATTTACCTTTTACCTGAAACTTCAAAAAAAAAAAAAGTCATGAGCACAGTGGAAGGGGCTCCTCCAGGCCAATGAATAAAGACTGAAGGTCAGTAAGAACATCCATGATCCCTGTAACATGGAGATGCTTAAAACTGTAGGTGAACCACAACCCATGATGTGTACTTTGATGGCCATTAGAAAACCAGAATAGCAATGTGGTTATTGACTAGCAATTTGACGGATATCATGGACACTACAGAAATGGTTCAGGTTCTTAGCAGAATGATAGAGGCTTTAACACACTACATAAAACATCACAAGACTTAAACTTACAAACAACTGCTTCTACAGTTTTCTTTTTTTATTAATTTTTAAAAACTTTATTATTTATTGTGTGTGTGTGCATGCACATACATGGGCCTGTGCTTGTGTGTGTGTGTGTGTGTGTGTGTGTATCAAGAGTCCTGTGTGCCCCTGTGGAGGACTAAGGGTGACTTCAGGAATCATCCTGCATTGCTTGTATTTCCTTCTTGCTTTGCTCTGGGGTTGCCCAGGCTCCGCCCACTAGGACCAGAAGTGAAGGCCGCTGCTGTTTTTGCCTGGCATTTTTACGTGGGACCTGGGACCTGAACTCCGGACCTTCTGTTTTCAAAGCAGAATCTTAACTCCCAGCCATCTTTCCAGCCCCCACTTTTTTTTTTTTTTTTAAGTTTATCCATTTATTAGAGAAAGAGGGGGGAAGAATGTGTGCCACGTGCAGGGGTAGAGGTCAGAGGAAGACTTTAGGAAATCAGTTCTCTCCTTCCAACCATGTGGGCTTCCAGGGATCGAACTCAGGTCACTAAGAACCTTAGTCACTGATCTATCTCCTTGGCCTCTGCGGTTTCCTTTTTAGAAGCAGGGCTTCGTACACCCTCAAATTCATGATGTAGTCAAGGATGACGGTGAACTTCTGGTCCTCCTGCCTCTACCTCCCAAATGCTGAAATATAGGTGTCCACCAATATGCCTGGCTTATTTCTGCAATTTTCTTATAATGTTTTTCAGGCTATGTTTCAATGTGAATAACTAAAACTTGTGTATCAATGAGGGAACAACTGTTAAAAAACAAAACAAAATAAACCTTGTAAAACAAGATTTTACTGCTCAAGAGTTAAAGCATTTCTTTGGCATATATAAGACTGTAGATTCGATCCCTAGAAGCTCACACACATGTACACTGCAATATGTTCAGACCTAGGAAATACAGTAAAATCTGAGAGTTCATGACTAATGCTAAAGAAAAAAACATGAGCCAGGTCAGTGGAGAACTTAGTTCTAGCTTGGGAGAATAAGGCAAGAGGACTGCCTGAGCCTAGGATTTTGGGATTAACCTGGGAAATACAGTGAGATCTTGCTTCTAAAAAAAAGGGGGGGGGGCCTGGAGAGATGGTTCAGGGGTTAAGAATCTACCTCGCAAGCAGAAGGTCCTAAGTTTAGATCCCAGGTCCCACATAAAAATGCCAGGCAGAAATGGCAGCAGCCTGCACATCCAGCCCTGGGGGACAGAGCCTGGGAAATCCTAGAGCGAAGCAAGAAGGAGGTAGAAGCAATCCAGGATGATTCCTGAAGTCAACCTTGGTCCTCCACAGAGACACACAATGCCCTCTAACATGCATATGCATGTGCGCACGCACACACACACACACAAAATTTTTTTTATTAAATTTAAAAACTGAGGATGGAATGTAACTCAGAGGCAAATACACATAAAACTCTTAAGTTCAATGATCAGCACTCAGGGAAAAATATTTAAATCTTTGATTTTTTATTTTTTTCCATGTGTATGGATGTAGATGTGGACATGTACACAGAGGGTGCTTGAGTGTGTGTGCCTGTGGAGGCCCAAGGGTGACATCAGGAATCATCCTGCATTTCTCTACCTCCTTACTGCTTTACTCTGGGATTTTCTAGGCTCTGGCTTCCAGGACTGGAATTACAGGCAACTACCATAATTACCCAGTGTTTTTACATGGGATCTGAGGCTCTAAACTCAGGTGTTTTTTTTTTTTTTTTTTTTGCTTTCAAGGCAAAAGTTTTAAACCCTGAGCCATCCACCAGTCCAACATTTAAATCTTAAATAAATAAATCCCAGTTGTCAGTGGAGAATGCTAGAGAGCAAATAGTTATTCTGGAAGCAGAAAATAAGCAAAACAAATCAAGTGCCTACTGAAGTTCAGGAATTAAATTCTGATATAAGAAAAGTTCTCTTTAGAATTCTGGCAAGAAACATAAAAAAGTAATAGAATTATAATGCAACCCCAGTTAAGTAAAATATGCATGTTTTCCACCCGCCTGCACAAAACTGCTAAAAAAAAAAAACTATGGAAAATTTTACAAAGGCACCTTATCCATTTCTGGGCTCATCTCAAAATGGGAAGCAGATAGGGCTTCTGTTTCCTGCCAAATTACAATCCACACATTCTTGCCAATGGGGAGGGAAATAAACCTAATTCTGACAGGTTCTCCAGATTCTCCTTATAATTTACAAGAGATCCTGCCGAGCACGGAACCTACAGGAGATCAACCCACTTCAAGAACCTCTAAAGATACAACAACCAAATGGCAATGTTCAAACTGTTTAGATTCTGATTATTGTGCAGGCATGTGCATATATAAGCAGATAGTATATTTTCAGGACTGAGAAAACATGCACACCAAGGACACTGAATGATAGGAATACACTATTGTTGCGTTGTATGGAGACTTTAACAGGTAATGATACCTGCATGTAAGACTGGCAATCTGATTTTAATCCCTGGTATCCACATGATGGAAGTAGAAAATCAATATCCAAAACTTGTCCTCTGACTCCACACATGCACTATGCCATATGTACCTGCTAGTGCTCTTTCTCTTAAATAAGAAATTTTTTTTAGATTTTATTTTTTATTTATCTTGTGTGCATTGTGTGTGTGTGTGTGTGTGTGTGTGTGTGTGTAGGATCAAGGGTGACTTCACGAATCATCCTGGATTGCTTCTACCTCCTTTTTGCTTCGCTCTGGGATTTCCCAGGCTCCACCCACCAGGACTAGAAGTGCAGGCTGCCGCTGTTTGTGCCTGGCATTTTCATATGGGACCTGGGATCTGAACTCAGGATCTGCTGCTTACGAGGCAGTCTTAACTCCTGAGCCATCTCTCCAGTCCAGAAAATATTTTTTGAGGATTAAGGCAGAGTTTATTACAGGAAAGAAGGGAACTCATGGACATGAATCTGCAAGGGGAAAGAGAGCCAAGAAGAGCTCACAAACTCCACATGGAATCTCATGAGGGGCAAGGGAGCCCTAGAAAAGATTTCTTAAAAGATACTATTGTTTCAATAGTATCTTAAAAGATACTAATCTTTCAGATGTGGCACTGCCATAAAGTCAACATGGTGGTGCCCATGTATAATCCCTGCACTCAGGAGGCAGAGCCTCAGGTTCAAGGCTGGTTTGGGTACACAGTGAGTTCCAGACCAGCCAGGGTAGAGTGAACTGCATCTCTCTCTCTTCTCTCTCTCTCTCTCTCTCTCACACGCGCGCACACACACACACACACACACACACACACACACACACACACACCACACAAAATGCCTATGCATTTTAGAGGAGCATGTTAAAAACAACATGGGACTACTTCAAAATGTCCCTGGAGCTGAGAGTGGGTGGGGGTAACAGGAGGTGGAGAGTGTCACAAGAAGGATAAGTCATCTTTAAAAAAAAAAAAAAAAAGCTGTTGAGCTGGAGAGGTGGCTCAAAGGTTAAGCCTCTGCCTTGCAGGTGGAAGGTAGAGGCGGTCCATGGTGGTTCCCGAATTCGCCCGTGATTCTACACACACACGCACGCACGCACACATGCATACATGCGCACAACTGAATAAAAAAAAAAAGCTGCAACACACAAGAAGGCACTTTGCTGTAAGTAAGAGCCAACTGGACAGGCTGTGACCAGTAAAGTGAAATCATGGAAAACAAGTAGCAACAAGCCCAGGAGACTGCTGTGCAGGCTGAGCATTAAGTTGAGGAACAAGTGCCCTGCAGGGCACTCTGGTCACTGTGGCTCAGCCTTTAGAGAATTTGGAATGACAAAAAAGTCAGGAGGACTGTAACATCAAGCAGACTTTTGTTGTGAACAGCTAACAGAATCTGTCTACCAAAAAGCTAAAAACAAGGGGCAGATAACTCAGCTCTGCAATACAAGGATGTAGGAAGGTCTTGGGTTCCGGCACCAAAACCAAACCTCTAGTCAACTCTCTACAGGGTTTGATGGTGACTACTGAGTGCTGACAATGAGTATAGAATGTTGCAGTTCAACTGCATAGTTGCTGATAAATGACCATCAAATGGCTTAAGGGAACAAGGGGTTTATTCTCTCGTAGAATTACTGGTTACTATTTTCAGTCCGGCTTTGACAAGAAAGCATGCACCAACACCAGGGCTGAGGAAACTGGCCACACCATCATCACGTAACGGCTGAGAGATGGACACCTTACTTGCCAGACCACCATTTCTGGCCAAGTGTACAGAAGGATGTCGCCTTCCTCAATCAGCTCTCAGTATTTTATTCACCTCTTCAGGGCCTAATCCCACCCACCATGGGCTGGGCCTTTCCCATCAGCTAGACAATCTGCTGCAGGTTTGTCCTGGGCTTACTTAACCCAACCACTAATTCTCCACAAACGTGCCCAGAGCTCAAACCTTCAACCATCAAGTTGACACCTGTGCCTGACTAACTTAGATCTCAGGACACCAGTGTACTTCCAAAACAGCCCCTGGAATCTGTTGCATGGTAGTGTGTGTCTGTAAGAATCTGGTGTCCTATAACCACACAGGACAGCCTTGCAGAAGTCACATCCGAAGATTAATGTTGTACTATGTGCAGACTTGCAAAGCTTCTCACATAACATCTATACCATGTACACCATCTAGAAAAGCTGGACAAAGCCAGTGGAGCCCCTTAAGCCCCTCAGTCCACTTTCCAGAGGCAGCAGCTGCCATCCTGCCATCCTGTGAGACAGCTAAGCATTCTGTAAACAAACACCTGGTTTCAAAACTAACCCTAGCAGAAAACCAGCACTAGTTAAGGACACAAAGTAACGGAGCAGCCTATCCCTCCATGAACACACCTTAAGAAGGGATGGAAGGAATAGCCTTAATTAGGTTGAAAATGGCATATAGAAGACAGTATGAAGCAAAGGTAGGTACAGTTCGAGCACAAGTAAGCAGCCTGAACCACTGGCAGAGAAATACCTCCCACAATTGGGTGCTGATCACCTGGCTGCTAGCCCTATACACATATATTTATGGCTCAGGGAGAGCCTTATGACCAAGAGACTGAGAAAGAAAAAAATCCTGACCTGGGTAATATTCTGGTCAACTGATAGGCAGCAGAAGACAAATCTACACAAATTCATGCGGGACATGTCTTGCATTTCCTCTTCAGTGGGAAGATGGCTGAGTACCCCTGAACACTGGGAGTATCAGCTGACAGAAGGATCGCACAGCCAGGTCTCGACCTTACAGGGTTCACCGTTACGTCATACACAGCCACCAATCTACACAGTAGAACACACACATTTCAGCATGTGCAGGTCTGTGTTCGCGGCAGCGTCAGTCCCAGGCCCCTTGTGAACCCTGCCATGAAGAGGCCTGGGTCCAAAGCACAATGTGTCAATCATATTCTTTGGGCGAGAATGAGTTGCCACGGTACGCTATGGAAACTATGTTTATAGATCAGAGGGTCCTGAGTCTTGGATTAGTGTTTGTATTTGCAAGTCTAAAGTAAATGGGAAAGCCTGGACACACCTATAATCCCAGCACTCAACTGGCAAAGGCAAAAAGATCATGAGTTTAAGGCCAACTGGGGCTATACACTAACATCCCGTTTAGAAAATTTTAAAAAGTTAATGAGATTACAGCAAAAAGAAGCAAAACCACAAGACCTTAAAGGGCCATTCACCCAGGTAAAAAGCACAGACCAGGCACCTGAACAGCACAGAGAAAAGAAAGTTCTACTTGCAGCAGGGGCACAACAGCATCTGTCTCTATGTGTGTGCTGGGGCTGTGGAGGGCGTCACCACATTTATCTGTTTCCTTCTTACTTTGTATACTTCATAAATGAGCTTCTGAAGCACAGTTCCTGGTGGGACTATACCTATGGAGTTACCCACTGACTTCACCCAAAAAGATTAGGACTCCCAGGGCCCTAAGCCCTGCCCTCTGGGAGGGGACTAGCACCTCCCAATCAGTGCCATCGGCAGCTCACAGGTGCTGAACATAAGTCATAGCACAGGAAATTTTGGTGTCAGGCAACACACAGGAGCCCTGGAGCCCCTAGAAGGGAACCAGAAACGGCACAGGAACCATGAGTAAAACAGGGTCGCCACCTGACCCTGAATGGGGGATATCTGGTACTCCGAAGGCTGTGACCTTGAAATGGGAGATACCTGGTACTGAGGGCTGTGCTGTCCCTCACCAATATGAGATAGTGATGACCACTAGAGGGTGCTATATGTCACAGGCCAGACATTTGATTCTGGTGTAAAAATAATTCCACACACAGAGCACTGTGCTCACTAGAGGCAGCACCTAACCAGCTCGAAGACACAGCACCGTCCCTGTCCTGAGAGCCCCTTCCCTCTACAGATGAAGATAATGAAACAAACACATGCCCCAGATCATTCCATTCCTCTAGTTTCAGACCAGCGCCTAAAACTCCTGTTCTCTAAACATGGATGACAATGTCAGCTTGGTTTAAATGTGACCCTGAGATCCCAGAGACATGCCATGCCAAGTACCCAAGAGCTGGTGGGATGCCCACTGCACTGAAACCCAGAGTCCTTCAGCAGCACTTGTCTTCCAAATCTTACCCAGAGCACCAGGTGCAGACCCTCCCCGATACAGACACTCTCTAAGGGAAGGGCAGGCAGGACTGCAATCAGAGAGCAATGGTAAAGCATGTCTCTGTCTCAGGCTTAAAGAACCTACAAAGGTTCTTCAGCAGTCCACATGCTATACCTCAGGAACCCTTCTCCTTGCATCTATCCCAGTTCATGTCAACTGGAAGTGAACTAAACAAACAGGGAGTTGGCCACAAAGACATTCATAACTGCTTATCAGCCGTGGCAGGGGAATTCAGTAGATCTTCCTTGAGCAATGCCAATGAGCCAGAACTAACTGCATCTTTCATCAAAGAACTATGCTCTTGGCTGGAAAAGTAAGATTATCAATTCTTACAATGAAGATAGGTGCTTTTTGCTCTTAGTTGAACTGGCTCTGAGCATTCAATAGATACCTGTCCTTACACACAGAAAACCAAACCTGATCAAGGACAACAGATACTCAAGGTCACCTGCTTAGGGGACCAGAGAACAGCCCCACATTGCAGATTCCACTTGGTGGCTCACAGACATGGGCGGTAGGTGGGCTGGCCCACGTTCAATCCAAGTACTCTCACCCCACAATCCTAACATGTGAACCACAGGTAACCCACTTAAGGTTGGCTCCTGCACACACTACAAGGCTCTCACTGTTCTCAAGCTGACTCAGGCCAAATAAGCCACCTGAACAGGTTTTCTGCACAGCTTCTGACCAGCATATTCTCTGTAGTCAAATTAAAAAGCATATTTACAACAAGATCTGATGTAGCAAAACACTACTTTTGTAAATTCTACAATAACAAGCAATAGACAAACTCCTCCAAAAGCTGTATTTCAGCTGATCAAGTGTGGACAGCACACACTACCCTGCAGGGGCTGCATAATAGTTCTGCCAGTGCAGGAAGAAATTTAAGCATCATGCACAGAATAAGTGCACATTTATTCCAAATAGCATACTACCTATAGATTCCTCTTATGTCATGCCAAAGGGCTTAGCTGAACATCCTCTTCCTACAACCATCTTCCATTTAGAACCCTGTCCTTGTCTGGTGGATGAGGAAAACCTAGATGACAGTGATTATCCAGCTCACACACTATAAGAAACCAGGAATGTGGCATCTAACCAGGTGGGAACTCACTATAGTCCCTTCCCTAAAAGAGCAGAGGCCTCCAAGCCCAGGAGAAAGCCTGGAAAGTCATTAGCTCTTTAACTCCTCCCATGGGAAGCTTGAACCAGAGAAGACCAAAACTGTTCTCCAAGACTGCAAAGAACTAGAAAGCAAAAAAGCCCCGCTTTCTTCAAGGGGTAGTTTGGGGAGGATCCTCCCAAGGATACTCACCTTTTCGAAGAACACGCTTCTTTGCTCTAATATCTGTTTCCAGCTCTGCTGCTCTGATATAAATCCTGACAGACTGAGGGAGATGGCGGACAGCTTGCGCAACCACAGCCTTGGCTGTGTCCCCAGGCTGCAACCTGGCTGCTTCTAGCCAGACATCTTCACTCTGGGGCATAAGAAAAACACAGTGGGCTAGATGGATGCCTTGGGAGGTAAATGTGCTTGCCAACAAATCTGACAATCCAAAACCAACATGATAAATGCAGAAAACCAACTACTGCAAGTTATCTTCTAACCTCTACATGTGTTCTGTGTCACATAGATGCATAAACACACATACACACAATAAATGCAAAAAATTAACAAAAGAAGTTGGGTAATGGCTCAATGGTTAAAGCCCTTGCCTTGAAAGTAAAGGGATCTGAGTTTGGATCAGGATCTGAGTTCAGATCTCAAGCTTCCATGTAAAATTGCCAGTTGAGTACAACAGTATACCTGTAATTCTATTCCAGGAATGGATAGTCTGAAAATCCCTAGAGCAAGCTAGCTAGACAGACTACCCCTAAAGGCAAGCTCTGCGTTTAATTAGAGGCCCAGACTCTCAACAATAAGATTGTAAGCAATCGAAGATGATTCCTAATATCATCCTTGTGCTTCCTCAGACACTCAAATGCACTCATGTACATACTCATCCACACACATACACCCACTCACATGCAAATACACATGCATGTGCCCCATACACACATACGTGAAAGAAAAAAATTAATAAAACTGTAAGAGCAATAAGAACACTATAGCCTCAAAGTCATAAAACAGCAGGCACCCTAGGGTCCAGATGCTCTGACACCTGTTAGAACTTAGCCAGTAGTGATGGTCAGGCTAAGAAATGTGGTTACCATAACTGAAGGAAGGATTCAAACAACCTTTGCAAGAAGAATACAATGAGCAAAGACCCCACATCTGCCTGGGAAATTCTGATTTATAGCTAATGTCCTAGAAAATCCCACAAAGGACTTTGTCACTATCAGAAAGTTCTGACTTGCACAATGAAGCACAAAGGACCAGATGACTTCAAAGGGCTTTAAATCTTGTCTAATCATCCCAACTCTCAAAACATAGGTGCTGGAATATTCTAAGAGTTAGCACTAACCTGTAGATTTCTTATATTGTATGGTCTGGCAAGCTGCCTTATCTCTTTCAGTAATGAAACCCTGTCATTACACTAATAGTATATCTGGGCCCCTGTGAAACAAGCAGGAAACCCCTTTTCCTCTGTTTATTTCCCACTCCCACCCTACTCTATCCTGCAATTCCAACACTACAAGCAGACAGACCTAGTATGGCCCAATTTATTACTCTAAGTACCCTGTCTATCTGACAGGGACACACAGGATCCCTCAAGAATGAAATTATTATGCATCTGTTAAGGAGAACACCTAGGGCTTCACCTTAGGGCACATCTCTGTTCCCTTCATAATAAGGTTCCGAGCCACTTGCAGCTTCCCAGTGACTTCTTCCAGGCGGGCTGATGCAATCCAAGCTGGTGGGTGATGGGGGTTTGTCTCCCGAACAGACTTAAGGAGCAGTCGCGCCTTCTTGATGTCACTACAAAACGGGCCGGCGGGCATGGAGCATCAGTCAACAGTGGGGTGGGGGTGCAAACAGCAAAGGAGACTGTGCCTCCTTCAGACACAGACGTGAGTTGCTAAGTAAGATACATTGGGGACACAGGAGCCAACAGAGCAAATTGAGGCCTGAATGTCTACATAGAAAACATGGAACAAATTGTTTTTAATTCAGGCACTGACTTTGAATATTACTTGTAAAACATTTAACACACACAGTAAAAGGATATAAATATAATTTTTCATGGAAAGCAACCTTCTCTACTACATTCCTTAGAACACACATGTCATATTTTGACCTCATACTTAATAAATAAAAACCAAAATTTTCCAGGCAACTACAGTTCACATTCCAACTCACCAGTTCTGTAAAACACTCACTTGATATCTCCTCCGTGGGTTGGGATCATAGAATTTAGATCTGTCAGGTAGCCTTTGGGGTCCACAACAGTCTGCCCACTCACTGAGTCAGACACCTATGAGACAGACACAACTGAGAATCATGATCATGAACCAGTGGTATCCCAGGAATCCTAAAGTCTCTCCCCTTGAACTTTACCAAGAATAGGTAGTCAAAAAGAAAACAACCTTAATATAACTCGGTCTGTGGTAATAAAGAATGTTTTCTGCAAGTATTTGTATTAAAAAACAAAGTCTCAGAAAAAAAATACCCAAGTAGACACAAAAAAAGGTTTTTCCAGGGCCAGCAAGATAACTCAGTAGGTAGAATACCTGCCACAAATCTGACAACCTGAATTCAATCCCCGGAGCCCAGATGATACCAGAGAGAACTGACTCCCCAAAGGTGTCCCTGACCTCCAGGAGTACACATGTATACCTCGTGTAAGTACATTGTGGCACAAGTACATTCCCTATGCAGATAAGCAAAATAAATACACGCCAAAATAAAAAAGGATTTTCCAAGAATGAGTAAAAACCAGAAACTCAAAAGGTTAATTTCAACTATTTTTTAAAAGTTTGCCCATGTCACAGTTCATCATACTATGCTGGCTGTTTTTAAAGTTGCCTGTGATAAGGGGCTGCTGAGATGATCAGTCTATTCTCTCTCTAACTCCTGTCCTCTCAAATAAATAATTATTTTTTAAAAAAGTAATAGCAGACAGGCTTGAAGAGCCTACGTGAAAACCTGGCAACCTAAGTTTGATCACTGGAAAATCTTATTGTGGAAGAACAACTGATTTCCAAAAACTGTTTCCTGAACTCCAATTGTACACCATGGCATACAATGCTTCTCAACTAAATATAACATATTTTTTAAAAATAAACAAATAAATGCCCATAATAAACCAAGCCTGGTAGCACAGGCCTATAATTCTAGCTCCTTGGAAAACTGAGACAAGGAAATCAAAAGTCCAAGGCCTATCTGGCTATAGAGTGAGCACAAACCTTGGAAATGTATGTGAAAATCTGCTTCAAAAGAAAAAAAAAAAGAGGGAAAAAATGTTTGCCTAGCATGCTCAAGACTCTAGATTTGATCAGTAACACAAGGGGGATGGGGAGTGGGAGGTGGCTCAGCGCACAGCACCCGTGCACAGATGTGACACCCAGACCCACACGACGGAAGGCGAGACCTGACTCCCAAAAGGTGTCCTCAGGTCTTGGGAGCTCGCCATGGACCTCCTCGCACATTCTCTAGCTCCCTCTCTCCCTCTTTCTCTCTCTGTCTCTTTCTCTCTCGATTAAGCAGAAAAAATAAATTTTAAACAACGGGTAGAGCTAGGTATTCACTCAGCGGTGGAACGCTTGTCCAGCATGTGGGGCACTGACTTCAATCCTCAGTGTCACAAGAGGGTGCTCATGCCTGTAATGCAGCACTACTAGCAAAGCTGAGGCAGAACGCCTGCCATGAGCTTGTTTCCTGCACGATATCTCTAGCTGCACGGAGATGTCTGCACTCTGTTGGCAGAATGCCTGCCCGCCAAGCAGAACCTGGGTCTAAAGCCCAGTGCCCAAGAAACAGCCGTAGGAGGATTCCAAGTTCTAGGCCAGTCTGCACTACATGACACCTCATCTCAGAAAAACAAAAACACGAATCAGTGAGATTGCTCAGCAGGCTAAGGCCTGAGTTCAACCCCCTGAGCCTACGTGGTGGGAAAGAACTGAGTTCAAAAGCTGTCCACCGACCACCACTACAACCACCACTACACTCCACAGCTTGTGCCTACCCCTTCCTCCTCCTTTGCTTTCTCAAATAAGTATTTTTAAAAATTTTAAAAGGCAACCAAAAAGGGAGAGGTGTAAAAGGCTTGCATAGCCTTGTCCCTATATGGGCAGTAAACACATTCCAAGATTTCACCAAGTGTTAGAGAAACAAAAGTGAAAAGTACTTCATACCCATTAAAAGAGATATTTTTAGGGATTGGGAAGATGGCTTAGTCAATAAAGTCCTTGCCGCACAAGCCTGAGGACCTGAGTTCCAACCTCAACACCCACATACAAGTCAGGTGCAGGACTGGAGAGATGGATCAAGGGTTAAAACTCTGCCTCAAAAGCAGAAGGTCCTGAGTTTAGATTCCAGGTCCCACAGGCAGAAATGGTGTCGACCTGTACTTCCGGCCCTGATGGGCAGAGCCTGGGAAATCCTAGAACAAAGCAAGGAGGTAGAAGCAATCCAGGATGATTCCCTAAGTCACCCTTGGTCCTCCTCAGGGGCACATAGTACCCTCTGATACACACACACACAATAAATAAACAAACAAACAATAAATAAATAGATTTTTTTTAAATGGAGTAGACAGCAACAGAAGACACTAATGGCAACCTCTAGCCTCTACACTTATGTATACACGTTTATGTAAATAGATAAAATAAATGTTAAAAAAAGGAAGCTAAGGGGCTGGGTTGGCCAACAACATGCCTGCATTGTAAGCATGAGGACATGCCTAGGATGCCCAATGCCCTGTGCAAGTCCCGCATGGTGGCAGGTCTGCAAGGCCAGCGAAGCAGGGAAGACAAGCAGATCCCTGAAGACCACAGGGCTGTTCAGCCCGGGCCAACTGATGAGCTCCAAGTTCAGTGAGACTGTCTCAAAAAAAAAAAAAAAGAAAACAAGGCAAAAAAAAAAAAAGATCAGAGAAATCCCTGAAGTTGACTTGGCTTCTGGATGCATGTGCACAAACCACACCATACTTACACACAAGCAAATTTTTTAAGGTGGGTTGTGGAGAGACAGTTTATTTGGCAAAATGCTTGCATTTCAAGCACAGACCTAATGAGCTTAATCCCCAAGGTCCACGTAAGGTAGAAGGAGAAAAGTTGTCTTCTGACCTCCAAATGCATGCTGCAATATGCTCCTACACATATCTCTCTCTCATTCACTCACTCACACACACACACGCATACACACACACATACACACATATACACACAAAATTACACTGAAAACAAAAAAGTCACACAAAATTTAAAAGTTTTCTAATGCAATGAAACAGCACCAAGGGCTGACAATGTAACACAGTAGTTGAGCACTTTCCAAGTGTACAAGAGCCCTTGGATTGAATCCAGGTCCACAAAACAAAGCAAAATAAGCAATGACTGAGCAATTCACTGTGGTACTTTTCTCTACTTGTTGGTGTAGGCAGACGTTACCCTTAAAGACACACCAATGCTAGCGAGACAACTCAGTGAATAAAGGTATTCGCCACCAAATCTCCTGACTTGGTTCCATTTCCCGAACCCAACTTGTCCCAACCTCGGTGTGGAACCTACACGCCGACCCTGCCACATAAAATAAATAAATGTAGCTCCGTGTGCCGATGCACACCTACAAGCCAAGCAAAGGCAGGAGCTTTGAGGTCAAGGTGAGTCTGAATTAAAGAGGGAAACCCTTGCCTCAAAACAACAATAAAAAATCACAAAGTTCCCATGGCACCCACCAGTACCATGACTGTGACTTCTATGCCACAGCCATGGTCCTTATGGGTGGACATGTTTCCCCAACACAAGTGAAGAATCACACTGTTACTCTGCAACTGGTTTTCATCTGCCTATTTTTCCAGTTTTCTGGGCCTTTTAACATTACGATGTTATTTATTGTGCAAAAAGATTTAATTTCGCTACAATTAGAAGTTATTTTTCTTCATGGTTTCTCTGTAGCGCGGGCAAGCCTTGAACTTAGCGCAGGCAAGCCTTGAACTTAGCGCAGGCAAGCCTTGAACTTGTGATTTTCTTAAAGGTTTCTAATGACCATGTCAGAACCAGAAAGGGGTTTCAACTTTACTGGGGTCCAGCATCCCATCTCTAGGTGCAAGAAGAAACATTTCACTTTTACAAAAGGGTATCGAACCTCATCAATAGAGCACACGAGGCTTGTCAACCAGCAATCCTACGACGGCCTCCCGTCTACAAGGGACAGGTAAGTGTGCCACCTCTCGATGGTCCTGCTAATTGTGGTGCTGAGAGTACTATATGTCCTACATGGCCACAGAAACTCAACCTCTCTTCGTTGCAGCACAGGATACCTTCTCGTGGCAGAAGGCTTACAAGAGATAACTTTTCACATCTTTCTGTTTTTAGAGTTTTTGTTGCTATCATTTAGATGTTAGAAATCAAACCCAGCACCTTATCTATCAGTGAGTTCCATCTATAGCACTTTGTTTGTTTTTGTGAGGTTTTGAGGGGGGAGAGGGGAGAGAAGGGAATATGCAGCACACATTCTCACTTGGCTGAGTCTCATGTCCATCAGGGTGTTCCTTGCTTGGCCAATCTTCCTCATGTCCAACTCCCCTGTGCCAGGTGTCATTAATCCTGGCGTCATTCCGCCTGGATATGGAGTGTTCAGGCCACCTGGATACGGGGTATTCAGGCCTCCAAATTGCTGGGGAGGAGATAAAACAATCGCTTGCATTGTCACACTGAGACCTCCCCACCACCCCACCCCTCTAGGATCTCACAGGTGTGACTATAGAGACTGCCCAGCACCTTCCCTCCACTGCTTGAACAGACTAAAGGAGCTCTGTTTGCCTTTGCTCAGATGCTCACAGTCTGTCGGGGATCCACAGAAGTGTGGTTTTCTCCAGTCTGTAAATGTTTGGCGAAGAAGCTGTCAGGAACAGGGGTCAGCTTCTCATAGCGTGGATTCCGCTGACGCTTGTTTCTGGCATCGCCAACCTCTGGGATGCTAAGCCATTCTTCTTCTGTGACCTCTGCCAACTTCCTCTGGAAACATATAGGACCAAAACGTCAATCATCTGTAGGACTCTGTGGCTCAAGCAGGGCTGTGACAGCTCTCCCCAGCCTCAGACCGTTATGTCTCAGGAAGGACTGGAGTAGGCAGCCCTGGAAGGGGGGCCTGGGAAACCCCAGAGCAAAGCAAATTCAGAGTGATTCCTAAAGTCACCCTTGAGCATACTCAGCGTCCTTTGGTACACACAGACAGACAGACAGAGAGAAACACATGTACATGCATGCATGCACGCGTGCACACACAAGCACACGCGCACACACAAAAGGACTGGTGCAGAAATTTTCCACTTTCACTGGATCTGCTCTATTTCACTAAAATGTAAATTATTAGGTCAAAGTCCAATGGGTACAGTTTAAAAAACCCTATGCCTAAATAGAGTTAAAATTACAAAGAAAATAATTATTTGTTCAACCTTTTACAGTAGGGGGAGGAAAAGTTTTTGTTGTTTTGCTTTGTTTTAAACATGTGTATAAATACACCAAAGCACAAACCTGCTTGAAACAATGACCCTTGGAACCAATGAGGGCAGTTGGTTAGGGATCAACAGCACTTACGCCAGAGAGACCTGTCCTTTCCTTGTCCGTCCCCAGGCCAATGTGTCAATCTCCTCACCTTGAGGTCTGAGAACTGCTGCTGGATTTTGGGGCGTTCCATTCGGTACTTCTCAATTTCTTCTTTCTCTCTTTGCTCTCTAGGAAATAAAGTACATGTCTACATTAGAAATACTGGATATCTACTCCAAAGAAAAATTGATTTGTTTCATGTCTTAATTAAATCACCAAACAGAACAATTATACACACACAGCAGATAACTCAAATGGATGCATTCACAAATCTATTATTTCAATTTTTTACCAGATAAAACAAAAAGAAACTCAATAAAGCTATCTTGGTATATAGATGTTCTGATTTGTAATGGAGTTACATAAAATAAACCCATTATAAGCAAAAACTAATTCAAGTCGAAAATGCATTTATTCCCCTAACTTACTGAATATCACCATAGTTGGGCAATATTGTACCCAGCATTTCCCTGGTTGATTGCATGACTGAGCAGATATTATAACTCACTACCACTCCAGCATCAAAAGACCATCTTACCCATAATTGCTAGCTCCAGAAAAAGAATCAAAATTCAAAATACAGCTTCAATCAAATATGTATCACTTTCACATCATCATGAAAATTAAAACATGTGATTCAAATATTTGAAATTAAAGATCATCTATAAAAAAATCTATAAACATTTGAACATAAGTATATTCACTGCTTTAAAATCCACAAACTTGGGCCAGTAAGATGGCTCACTGTGTAAAAGTGCTTTCCAGGAAAGCCAACATCCTGAATTCAATCCTAGAAACCTACATTAAGATAAATGGCAAAAACCAACTCCACAAGATATACTCTGATCTCCACATGTTCACTGTGACACATGTATATCTGCACTCAAACACATATACTATACACACACGACAATAAATTTAAAAAAAAATCAATGGCATGAAGACATTGAGTGAAGAGCTATTCTAGCTATTCTAAATTAAGAATCTTAGGAGATAGGACCAAAGGCATAATTTTGATTTATCTCATCGGAGAGGAGGACCCAGAGTAGAGTTTGGCATGCACATTAAAGGATGCTCCAGGGATGGAAGGGGGAGGCATTGGGAGATGGGGAGGAAAGGCTGAGGGGAGGGGGGCATAGGGGGTTGGGGGGTTGGAGGGAGGGAGGGACCGGTGTACCTGTTAAGTTTATATGAGTGGAAATAAAAAAAAAAAATTTTTTTTTATTTATTCTGGCCAAGAAAAAAACAATTTTACAATGTTCTAGCATTGAGCAACTGAGTAATACAATGTGGTTCATATTGTCAAGCATGCCTAAAGATATCAAGCCCATGTAAGAAATGAGTACTAAGAATGGAAGTGGGGTGCCCTAGACTCAATAAAGATATCCCTAGATGTAGATGCGGAAAATATGGAAACTGAAAATGTTGAGACTAAAAGAGATATTGGGTCACTTCCTTTTCTTTGTATTTGTTTGTATCACTGAAGTTTTCAGAAGTCAACTATTTTTCTAAAAACAGTCTGATGATTTCATTTGTGTACTTATATCACTGTTTTTTTAAATTTTTTTATTATTTATTATTTAACTGTGCATGTATGCATGTGTGCTCGTATGTATGTATGTGTGTGTATGTATGGACTGCCTCCACTTCCTCCTTGTTTACTCTGCCCCGGGATTCACAGACTTCGCCCTATCAGGACCAGAAACGCAGGCTGCCCCCACTTCCGCCCAGTGTCTATATGTGGGGTCTAGGATCTGAATTCAGGACCTTCTACCTGCAAGGCAGAGGCTTAACCCCTGAGCTACCTCTCCAGCCCCTATATCACTGTTTTTAAAATGAATTAATCCCCAAAAGATTGAAGTCAAACCATTAAGATGCAACGCCAGGTCAGTGAGATGGGAGATGAGAGCTGGTGGGTAAAGGCACCTGCCCAAAACCCTGACCACCTGAGTGTGATTCCCCAGACCCCATGTGATGGAAAGAGACCTGACTTCCAAAAGTTGTCCTCTAACTATCACAGCATACCTGGTAAGCGGGTGCAAACACTCTTCTTTTCTCTCACACCACTCAAATAAATAAAATAAATAAAAATGCAAGACCAATCTTAAGTACTCCAAATATAGGTTGACTTAAAAATAAGAGTAGGTCTTGTTAGGTGTGCCAGCCTGACTAAGACACTTGGCTCAGCCTCCCAAATGCTGGAGTCACCAGCAAGTATTACCACACTCTGTATTAATGAGCTTTAGAAAAAAGAAAAACAAAACAAAACAACTCTGAAAGATCCAGGCATGGTGATGCACGCCTCTGATACTAGTACCAGGGAGGTAAGAGGGTCATGAGTTGGGGGCCACCTCAGAAAGTCAGACTGCATGCATAAAAAGGCAAATGCAGTAGAGAAGGGGTGGGGGCAGCTCAGTGAACCCCAGCACTAACCAAAAACGACAACAACAAAAGCAGTACAAAGAGGAAACAATAAAAATGTGGGTTTTTTTGGTTTTATAACTAAATGTACTGACTTGTACTCAACTGTATTTTCCTAATATCCTGTAATGAGAATATGATTCTTTTGCTTTTTTGCTAGTATGTGGGTATGGTTAGATGTGTATCAGAGGACACTTGTATGTGCCTGTGGAGGACCTGAGTGACTTTAGGAATCAACCTGGATTATTCTACTTCTTTACTGCTTTGTTCTGTGATTTCCCAGGTTCCACCTTCCAGGTCAGAAGGGCAATCTGCTGCCATTTCCACCTGGGATCTGAACTCAGGTCCTTCTACTTGCAAGACAGAGAATTAACCTTAACCCCTGAGTCCAAGAATTTGGTTTTTATTTCTATTTATTTACGTGTGTGTGTGTGTGTGTGTGTGTGTGTGTGTGTGTGTGTGTGCAGACACATGTGTCATGGCACACATGTGGAGAACACAGAACAACTTTGTGGAATCCAGTTATCTCCTTCCACTTCTATATGGGTTTCAAGGGCCAATTCTGATCATCTGGCTTGTGTGGCAATCACCTTTACCCACTTAAGTCATCTCGCCAGCCCCAAGAATGTATTTTTTAGTGGGATAGATTGATGAAGGGAGGAGAGGGAGGAAGAAAAGAGAGAAAGGGAAGAAGGGAAGCAGGAATAAGTACTTAATATTTTGTAAAACTAGGAAAAATAATTTTAAATAAAGAATGTATTTTTATAATTAAAAAAACCTGAAAAATCATACAAAGTGGTATTATTTTGTTTTGCAGTACCATGTGTTCATGCCCTTCATATTTTTCAGAAAGGACATGGAGGAGCTAGAGAGATGGCAGGGGTTAAGCCTCTGCCTCAAAAGCAGAAGAACCTGAGCTCAGATCCCAGATCCCATGTAAAAACACCAGGTGGAAATGGCAGCAGCCTCCACTTCTGGCTCTGAAAGGCAAAGACTGGGAAACACAGCAAAGCAAAAAGGAGGTAGATTAATCCAGGATGATTACTGAAGTCACCTTTGGGCCTCCACAGGTACAGGTACATGCACACACATGCCCAACACTTACACATATACGATTAAATTAAATCTTAAAAAAAGGACATGGAATTCAGAAAGTTGCTACATCAAGCAGAAATACCAACGCAACACACCTGCCATTCTATATCTGTGTAAAATGCTACCCTGAAGCCTTGCAGAATAAATGCAAAGTCTTGCAGAGTAAACACAAGGTCTTACAGTCTCATCTTCAACAGGACACCCAAGCTGAGATCATCAGAGGTGATACCACAGTGACATCCACCTGAGCTTGCTACCCACAGACACTCTTGCTGTCTGCCTCTTTCACCAGTTCAGTTTGACCTCACTCTCTTAACGTCCTAATGGAGACATGTGACATGAATTTCAAACTACATCCTCCTGCCTATAAGATCTGGATGTTTGCTTGCCATCTGTAGTTTACTTCCAAATTATCTAACACACACACACACACACACACACAAAAAAAAAAATCTTTCTGCTCAAGATAGTTAATGAAAACCAAGCTGTGTCATTATCTTGGTAGGATGTCATGCTGGGTGGCATATGCCTGTAATCCAGCACACGGGATGCTAAGGCAGGATGACTGCCACAAATTCAAGGTCAAGCTACTGGTCAGTGGTACAGCACTAAAAAACAAAACAATAAACAAGAAAGAACTGAAGCCATAGCTCAGTGATAGTGTGTCTGCCTGGCATTCACAAAGTCCTGGGTCAGATTCTGGGCACCTTTAAAAAAAAAAAAAGGAAACCTTGAACACAGTCAAAGTGCCCCCCACCCAATTATTCTTGCTTCAGAAAGACTTAAGACCTCTCAGCAGTTGCTCTGCACACATTCATCATGCATATGGGCACAAGTAGCCTCCAAGGAAAGCAGCCTAAAATAAAGCAAAACAAAACTTTTCTCCAGAAATCAGAGAATACGATGTAAAATAACTTACCTCCTCTCTTTTCTTCTTTCATCCATTCTTTTATCCAGAGCTGCATAAATAGCATCTGCTTCCTCGTCATCCTTCTCATAAGGACCGCTTGAGAAGAGACTCCCAGCGTAGCCATTGAACTAAGAACCAACCAACACAGCAAAGAGAGAAATACATTTTTGCAAAATATGTTGTTTATAAGACAAACACAAAATGAGGGTCAATTTCACAATAATGTGAAAAGACAGAGAAGCTATTCCAATTAAGAGAGACAAGAGGGTGAGATGGGGAATTTGGGACCAGGTCTTATGCCAAAAGGTATTCATGAAAATGCTGTAATATTCAAGTAATATTTTTCTAACTTTTTTAGATTACTATTTTTACAAGTTCCTGCGCTTTTAAAATTACTTCCAAATTAATATTCTGTTAAAAAAAAAAAAAAAAACTTTCCTCAGGAAAGATGCTAGGCATCTAGAAATACCTGTTAAAGAAGTCATCAGACTGGTCCAAGGAACTAAGAGAATGAACATCACAACATGAACTCAGTGGGTAAAGTAACTGTTCACAAACCCGATTGCCTGAGGTCAGTTCTAGAATGAGAGAACTGAGTTCCAAGAGTTGACACTCAAGTTAAAGAAACATCAGTACTGTCAACCAAAAGCCAGCACAAATGCCAACATGCAGTGTCTGAATCTACCAGTGCATTCCTTTGAAGAGACATAAAAGGGCGTAGTTCTTTGTATTTTTATTGCTCCTTCCTCACATACTGCTACAGATGGCAAATGAATCTGATCCCCTTCTCCTGTGGCTGGTAGGAAGAGCCACAGGAGTCTGACAAGTCACCTCATCATAGTTGGTATCATTTAAGTCCTCGTCATCATCATCAGCAGCCTGGTTCTTCTTCATCTGGTCCCCCACAGTTCTCTTGCCTGGTGGAGCATGGCGATCATCAACAGGATCATTTGCATCCCGTGCAGGACCAATGTCTGACCGGGTAGTAAATCCTGTGGCACTGCAAGCAACCCAGAGACATCATTATTTGGGTGACCCCAATCCTATGCTCTCTCTTGGTCATCAGTAGCATCTCTTCTTCACACACTTCTGGAAATTTGCTAAGATTGTAGGACCAGTGAAGGAGCATGCTCAAAAAGACTACTGGTCTTTTTGCTTCCCTGATCCTTTTAATCTATCCTGGAGTAGGTTACAGATGATTTCTTTTCACCCTAGTGCCTGTATGTCTCCTCCAGATCAATGTCCTTCAAATGTCCACCCTCTAGACTTTTCATCTCAATGGCTGATCTTTCCAACCGGCCAATCCAAGCACTACGTACCAGACAGCCACTTCAGGTTGTTTGGCTACTAATAGTGCCCTTCCAGATGCCAAGCCAGATACTATAACATTATCTTTGCTGTTTCTTGAGGCTTCACCATCCTACCTGTCTCTAAGTACTGCAACAAATCTTCCCTCCCAGATGAAGACTCCCACACAGCTGGAAATCCAGATAATAATCTCTGCCACCAAACTTCCCCTATGTTACCCCTTGTTCCACAAGTTGGTTTTTCTCAAAATAACTGACTGGGGCAGTCCTTTGCAAACTGACTTTGTAAACCTACAGGAGCTCTATCCTCAGCTAAGGACTCTCTGAGCCCCCTCAGCTCTTCCTGCCACCTAGCTCACTACTCTAGACTCCTTGCTTTCCCTAGTCCCTCTAAACCTCGTTGTTTTTGTGTTTGTGTGTGTGCCTGTGTGTGTTTAGGAGGTTTAGGAGGGGTAGAGTGCTCGGATTAATCCCAAGACCTTGTAGCAATCGCTCTATTACTACTACGATGACAACTACTACTATCTATGGGCCTCAGTTGCCTTTTTTAACTTGCCTACACCAAATTCTAGTTTTTCCTTTGTTATCCTGTAACAGATGCCTCCAAATCCTCTCCTCGTAAAGCTAGTTCACTGCTGCATTCTGCAGAATGCCCCCATGTTCTTCTGTAGCCCCAGGGTTCTAGGTCTTACAACTTACTTACAACTGCAACAAACTCCCCCAATGAACTGCAAGTCCTCTGAAGATGGTGTGTACCCCTATTTCTAATGTCGCTTCTGAGACCTGTGTTTCCCTAATTAAGTGCATAAACAAGCAGGTAAGTACTGCTCATTTATTCAACACTTTACCGCAGCCATCTGTGTGGCAGGCCAGGGCCATCCCTGCCCCAGACACTTGAAAAGTTGTACAGACGGACCACGGAGGGAAACGATGCTTAAGGTAAAAGCAGAGACACACACATCTGTTCCTCGCAGTCAACCTGATTACAACATTAATCACTTCAGACACCGAGGCTTGGGGGTTTAGAGCCCTGCACAGTTAAGCCGTGTGTCACATCTCCTAGGACCTCGAGCGCCTCAAGAACTGATCACAATGCCCACAGACATTAAGCCAGACCGTCCAGTACCTTCGGATTACATGGTCATCGCCGCTAGTCTATGGTCGTTTTATCTCCGTCCAAAGCAAGCTGGGTCCCGGGCCACCCACCGAGCCCTGCCCCGGGACGACTCCCGCCCCCAGCCTTACCCCCGGCCCAGCCCCGGCACGTAGCCCAGCGGCGCGGGCATGCCCAGGAACGGCTTCTTTTTCTTGTTCATAGCAGCGACGATTGCCGAGACGCAAAAACGCAGGGAAGCGGATATCCAGAAGGCGCAGAGTCGTCCCGGGTATTGCCGCAAAAAAGCGTCGCAATCCTCGCGTCACCCGCGCCCCGGAAATAAAGAGGGAGAGGTCGCGTGTAGCTACGCCCACCTAATGCCAGGGCGGAAGTTGAAAACGCTGCGCTACGAACGGCTTCCGGCCGTGACTGTGGGGCAGGAGGCCGCTGCGGACGCGCAAGCGCCTGGGCTCTGCAGATTGCGCATGCCGCGGGGTACGAGGGGCACCGGCTGTGCCGTCAGGCTAGTCCCAAAACCCAGGCGGAGCCCGACCCGCCTGCTCCCCGGCGACCCTGAGACTTGCACCGCGACTCAGGCGACACCCCCTCCCCGACTCTCCCCTGAAGGCTGGCCCAGCCAGCATGGCCACTTCCAACCTGTTTGGCTGTGTAGGGCCACGGGTCCGTCCCACGATGCGTGCGCCCTGTGCACACCGGTGTCCTGCACGCTCAACGCCCAGGTCCGGGTTACCGTCCAGTCCGCAGTCAGGCTCCGCCAGTGCCACAGCATCCCCCACTGCTGCAGAACTGAGAACAAGTGAATACAACCCTCAACAGTATGTGGGCTGGCATCACAAGTATGCAGGTGACTCGTGTCGCCAGTATTTTTGATGGCGCGCACTACTGTACACTACACACATTTCGAATGTCCGTGTGTGTAGTCCTGCTCTTTCCAGACCCTCAGCACACCCATACCTGGGGAGCCCACCAGCTCTTAGGACAGAGCCAGAAAAAGACAGTTTGAGGGCTGACATTCCTTTTTCTGCACCAGACATCTGCCTCAAGGGCCTCTCATTGGGGTACTGACGCAAATACCTACTACTGGTTCCCTCATCAAGCTCTTTTCCATCATTAGGCACTTAGTCTGATTCAGGGGCTCCCACCACAAGGGTCGGGGGGGGGTGCCTCCAGGTAGTTCACTACGGAGTTCACTGGCTTTTCTCGGAAACGGATTTGAGATGAGACTGTCCGGGTAAAGAATTCACAAGCTGAGGAAGCAGGTGTTTGGAAGAGATTAACCGTGGCCCAGACCCGGGTAGTTAAAAGGCCCCAGATGTAATTAGCGCCTCCACCCCCATCACACATACACACACACACACCACACACACACACACACACACACACACACACACACACATACACACACGAGTAGATGGACAGTTCCTTGTTCGCCCACTACAGAGACCATTTAGCAAGTTGCGGGGAACCCCTGGTCCGCGAAGCCTTGCCCAGATGCGCACGGACTTCTTGTGCCCTGGCGGACACCCTGGGCACACGCAGCCCGCGCGCCGCCGATACACCTCGGAGCTACCGGAGCGCGCCTGGAGCCCAGGGCTCAGCGGCAGGTGCCTCGCCGCGCAGACTCGCCCGCCGTGGACAGGCTTCAGCGCCGGGCGGGTAGGAGGGGCGGGAGGAGGCCCGCCGGCCACACTGGCTGCACTGCGCTCCGCGAGGGGCGTGTACGCTGGCCCGGCACCAGCGGGCCCTATGTTCACCGAGCTGAGGTCCAAGCTGAGCCCACCGCGAGCCCGCGCCGGAGCTGTGCGTGCGGGCTTCGGGGAGCGCCGGGATGCGGACGGTGAGCGGGGAAGGACTGGGGTGCAGGACCGAAGGGAGAGGCACATGAACTGAACCGAGAGGGTTTCCAGCGGCGGCAACCGCGGGGGAAGTCCTAGCCTAACCCGGTCCAGTGGCCTTTGTCCTGCCTGTGTTTTGAGAGACGGGAGGGCAGCGGCCAATCTCAGGCCTTGGTGATCAGCATGCTTTGGTTTGGGATGGAGGAAAGCTGGAGGGAGCTTCTGTCCCCAAACTGACATTGTGTTGGGGGGGGGTCACCGTTTTCTTCCCATAGGGAAGACCCTCTCCAGTCCTAGCGGTGGGGTTGAGGGGGTTCTTATGCATAGCCCCGCTGTACCCTTAGCCCATTTATATCTAAAATTCTAATGGTGGGCTTTGGGAAAGACAGACCCACTCCAGTGCGGACAGAAAATGGGCGGGGCCCGGTTGGCCCTGCAGGTGCCGCTTCAGCGAAGAGGTTGGACTGGTTTTCCAAGAGCTGCTTGACCCCGCCCCACCCTGCCCCGCCCCGCCCCGCCCAGCAAGACCTTGGGAATCCCTGAGAGCAAAGTGCCTGTCCTCTAGAAAGTACCAGCTTAAACTAAATCTTACCACTACTGCAGGATATCTTAGAGCGGTGGCCACACCCTCTGACCTTAGACCCTTAAATTTAGAGGCATTATGGGATTCAATTGGAAAGTTGAAAGAATGAAGAGGGTTTTACCCCACAGGAGTCTGATAGAGGTGGAAGCACAGTGAATTATAACGTGGGCTTGCACAAGTGCTCTGACACATCTCCTAGCTCTGTCCTGATGTGGAGGGAGGATGAGGATGGACAAGAACCCAGGTATGAAAACTTCATCTTGCTTTCTGGCTCAGGGTCTGACTGTTGCAGAGACCAGGAACATAAGCCCACTTTTCTTCTTCTTTTGATTGGCAGGCACCACAGAGCCATTGTTTATTTGCTCAACAATGTTTATAGGTACCTCCTGTTCACTAAGATCTGGGCAAACCTTAGAGATCCACTCATTGACTCTACCCAGGCTCATGTCAGTAGTGATTCCAGAATTATAGAACTAACATGTAACAAGTGTAATAAATTGGTATTGGGGGGTCTCTAATATACCAGTGTTAGCCCATGCCCAGTGCATGCTCTATGCACATAGTGTCATCCTGGGTGGACCCTGCAGGGGTCACACAACACAAAAGCCAGGGTCTGGCAAATTCTTGTCAGCTTACCCAGTGTTCAGGCTTTTTATCAATGAGTCAGTCATAGTTCATGCGGCAGAGTAGGCGCCAGGCTCCAAGATCCAATTGTGGTTCTTGGAAATGGGCACTTTCTACCACGAAGAGCAGGTAGTGTCTCACCTGGATGTCCCCAACACAGAAGGCCTTCCTAGGAATGGGACTAGGCATTCTCCTTAAATACATGTCCCATGTGCATACAGTGGGGCTGGCCTGACATGTGGGCAGCTTGTGTGCCAGGCCAAGGCAAAGGTGAAAGAAGTCAAAGCAGCCCTTGGGATCGCTCACCTGGTCTGGCTATGGGTCTATGCTCCATGGGAAGTACATCCTCCAATACAAGCACACTCTGGGGCCATCAGTTTGCAAGGGGAAAAACATGTCCAGTTCATCTCTGTGGGGAAGGGGCTTGGGATAACATCATATAGGATATCAATCCTTTCATTGGTAGAAGGAAGACAGACTAGGCAGGGAGGTGGCTCACAGCGAAAGGAGCCTCCCCTGTCTATTCTGACTACACACCCCTGCATGCAGCCACTGCCCACTTCAGCTTCTGCCGGACCCTTCTGGAGCACACGGTGTCTGCTGAGAACATCCCCTGCCACCTGCCTCGGACACCAGGCACCAGCCTCACGTGGCATGACTCCCGCAGCCAGAGGACAGCAGGCAGCAGGCCAATCAAGCTCCTACAGCAGCCTGGCTCAGAGCCTCCACAGGTGCCCAACTATCTCACTTACCTCAGCCCTGTACTCTCTGATCTACCTCCCTCACTCAACAAACCTCCTTTCCTCAGGCCCGGCTATATTCTGATCACTGTGGCTTGTATCACACAAGCCCCTCACTGGGTGGCCTGACACGGCCAGTAGTCTTGTGGAGCCAGCAAGACGTCTGCAAGTGGCTGAAGAAACACTGTCCCCACAACTACCTCGTCTATGTCGAGGCCTTCTCCCAGCATGCCATCACTGGTATGGTGGGCTCATGGGGCAGGGAGGGGCCAGGATGTTCAACAGAGTGTCAACTTCATCCAGCCAACTTGGTCTCCACCTCTGTCCTCTGAGTCAACCTTCCCACTATTTTCACTGTCTTTCTCTGTCTGCCTGTCCTACCTGTGCTCTGTCTTCATCTGACACTTCTCTTCTTGGCCTTTATCTTTTGCTTACTCTTGTCTTTCCCTCTGCCTTTCTCTCTTCAAGTATCTCTACATTATCTTTGCCCGTTTCTTTCTTGGTCTCGCCTTTTTTTTTTTTTTACATCTCGAAAAAGTATCTTACTATGTGGCTCATCTGCTTCACCTCTGTTCACCTCACTGGGACCTCTTCCTTCTTCCTTTTCGTCAGGCCGTGCTTTGCTTCGGCTGAATGCAGAAAAGCTGCAAAGGATGGGGTTGACACACGAGGCCCAGAGGCAGGAGGTGCTGCAGCAGGTGCTCCGCCTACAGGTTCGTGAGGAGGGAAGGAGCCTACAGCTGCTCAGCCAAGGTTGGTAGGAGGCGTCTGGGGTGAGAGGCTATAGTGAATGGTGTAATCAGGGAGGGTGGCTGGGGGCACCCAGTGAGGACCTTCCTGGGGTGTGGCAGAGACTTAACCCTCCCTTACATCCATCCCACAGCTTCCTTTGGAAACATGTCTTAGCTGCTGCCCACACTTGGACCCCAGACCCCAACACTGTGACTGGAGCCCACAGCCAAGGATGAGACCAAGCTGACCCTACAGCCCCTCTGGATCCTGCAGGATGCCCTATTGGCTAAGCCTGGCCCAATGAACATGCAGAAGCAGGACTACCACCTCAAACACCTCTGGCCAGGGACTAATGCCCAGGTCCATCCCCTGGTGCTGCTGGCAGTGAACAGAGCAGCTGCTTGGACCGGAATGGGGTGTGAATGCCCCCAGACTCCCAGGGAGTCTGTTTATTTATGTTCCCTTCACCATGTGACCATCCTCTGTCCTTAGTCATGAGTCTTCTCCTTAAGCTTTTCTGTTTTCCCCAGGCAGTGCCAGGTCAGCCACACACTGGGACAAGCTGCCTTGGCACCTTTTGGATATATCCCTCCTCTATGCCCTTCAGGACCCAGCAGGCCAAATTGATTGTCCTTAGTAGTGGTCATCTCTCCAGCTGGGCATCATGCCAAGTGCTTCTCTCAATCCTTATGAAACATCAGCACACCCCCTCTGCTGAGAACTGAGGTTGAGAGGGCTCTAGAGTGTCCAAGCTCCAAACACAAAACACAACACCACAGAGAATTGCCCTGTGCAGGTGACTCCATGCACAGCCCGTTAGTTCAGCAATGCTCCCAACCCTCTCTTCCTTATTCTGTAGCGTGTGTGTGTGTGTGTGTGTGTGTGTGTGTGTGTGTGTATTCCCCTGCTGCTTTCCCAAGAAAATTTGGATTCATAGAAAAGACTGAAGTTTGGCTATTTCTCCCATATGCACAACCTTCCACTTGAACAATCCCTCCCTGGATAGTTGGGCTGGTGCTGCTAGGCAAGGGACAATGAGGATATCCCTGGCGGCCTTCCCCTGCTCCTCCACCTTTACCCAACATCCCCAGGAACTCTGAAAATCTCAGGGACAGTTGAGGCTGAGCCTCCAGTCCCCTGTGTATACCCAAAGCTGGTCTCAGAACTGGAAGTTGGATCATTTTAGGTCCTGAGTGGAATTTGGACAGTTGGCCTTGTACCTCCTGCCCTATGCTCTCCATAAGTGAAGGGCCCCTTATTTTGTGTGGGCTGCCTCTAATGTCCCCACCCACCTTGTGCCCTCAGCCTTCAGCCAGAGGGTCCATCTATGCCTTTTCCCTCCTTTGTCTTGTCATCCCATGATCTTATATGTTCCTTCATTTTATCCACGAGAGAGAGAGAGAGAGAGAGAGAGAGAGAGAGAGAGAGAGAGAGAAATAAACCTGGTTCTCAAGTGCTGGGTCTCTGAGGAAGGAAAGGTGTCTAACCCGGTGCGCTGGCAGATGGAACCACTAGGAGGCAGTGGCGTTGTATTCTGGAAGGGCTGCCTGTTAAACCCAGGACTGGAGGTTGGAAAGAGGGGGGGAAGGGGGAGAGGAAAAAGAGGAGGAGGAAGGGGAGACAAGAAGCCTATGGCAAAGGTGATGTGGGTGGCACAACACCCCTGACAAACTGGGGAGTCAGCCTAGACACATGGAGTGTGGCTCCTGAGACTGCTGTGTCAATCAGTGAACTGAAGCAATGGAAGTGATTCCTGGGCTGGGAGTGTAGCTCAGTGATACTAGGAATGTGTAGTGGCCAGATCCAGGTTTGAATCCTCAGCAAAGACACAGACACAAACAAGGGTCCTCCAGGCACAGAGAGAACCCTTGTCTCTTCCAGCTGCTAGTGGTTATCTGGTATTCCTGGTCTCAAGGTTACATCAATCTGTCTCTGCAATCACACCTCTCTTCTGGCTCTTAAGTCTCTCCCTTGAATTTAGGGTCCACTTGAGTAATCCTTGTGGACCTCATTCCAAGAGACTCAAATCGAATTTACAGACTTTTTCCAAAGGTATATAACTTTGGCCACTGTATATAGCTTTGATATGATTATATGTTAGGACCTCTTGTACAAGGCCATGTCCTGATACATATGGCATACATTCCACAGCACACACCCTAAGATGTACACAGCAACATGAATAGGAACACACAGGCATAAGCCACAGAGACAATGACACCACAACACCCAGACATGGTGTTCCAGGTCCAGTTCAGAAGAGGCAAAAACATCAGCTACTGTCTTCCCTGCCCAACCCACATAAACACATTTGTATATTTGATCAAACACGATATCTGTGGAGAGAAACATTTAAGCAAATCTCCATATGATTAAACACGCAGATACTAATACATGATGACCCCCTGACACATATACACAAAATAGGACGCCCAGCACGCACATAGGGTCACCTCATTGCCGAATGCTTTGACATTTAGATACTGAAAACAACTGGTCCCTTGCATCTTAACAGATTATTTACACATAGATGTGCCACAGCCCAGACATACATATGCTCAGATTCAGGTATACATCTCATTCATTATGATGTCAGCCTGGATACTAGCCCACAGGAAAGCATCAATGTCACCTAGCATAGACTGCATAGACATGCCATGACATTGGTATGCCCGCACACGGATTCCACCTGACACAAATGCTCACTTAGAACATACCTTTCTGTGGACATGGACATACCACTTATGGACACCCAGATTTAAATAGAAAAGCTGACGCCTTAGCCATGTCTCAGGAGACAGTGACCCTATGCCAACATCCTGCTGTTCCACCTCCCGGTGGAATGTCAAGAGAGAAAGACACTATGACCTGACCTGAAGGAATACCCTCTTCTTCCTCCTGGGGCCACTTGAGCAAGTCGTGCACACTGGTCTCTCCCGTTCAGATTTCCAAGGGAAGGACCAGATAACACCAGATCTGCAGGAGTCCAGAACCCTGCTTCTGCCTGGAGGGGAGCAATGTGCACAGACCTCAGGTCCAGTTCAGAACAGGCAAAAACATCAGCTACTGCCTTCCCTGCCCAAGATAGAACCTGCTCCAGGGAACAAGGCAGATGTGGCTGAGCTGAAAGAGACCCTAAAAATGAGATGCACCTTGTAACTCCATTTCCAAATTGTCAACTGGCAGTCCATGTCAACTGAGGAACTTGCGGAAAAATGTCATGTAAAAGGGGGTATTAAAGAAAACTTCAAAGTTAGTTTTAAATGTAAAATTAATTTATCTACATAACAAAATATGGTTAATAATGCATAAATGACCCACACCCAAAATCCTAGCACTAGGGAGGCAGATACAGAGGAAGTAGGTGTTTGAGGCTAGTTTGAACAACATAAACAGACCCTGCCTCAAAAAAAGAGGGGGGGGTCTTGTGAGCCCAAAATGTAAACCCAGTAGTTCTCTTCCCTCCTGAATGGTGAGTTCCCGGGAAATGGGCGCTATGAGCCGACGAGCTTCTATCTTCTTACAGCACCTCCTGTGGTGCTTCCCAGTCCACGAGGGAAACTGTTTCCCTCTCTGCTTCACTTATTCCCACGTATTCCTCCACTTCCAGACCCGATTCAGAGGTTCTGGGGCTGAGGGGCCAGTGGCAGGTGTCGAGGCCTGCTGCGCACAAGCGGGGCGCCGCCGACTCGATATCCAGGGACCCGGTAAAGCTCCGTGGGACTAACAGTGGCGACACTGCCTAAGGGCCACAGGGCCGCTGCGGAGACGCTGCGCCCGCGGCGACGGCCCGGGCGCTCCTGCGCAGCAAGCACCGCTGGCTCCGGCCACAACCTGCCTCGGCCACCGCCCGGCTCCGTCCTTGACAGCACGTGGGTCGCGTCCCGAGCCTGCCTGCCTCAGTTTACCCGACTATCCGCAAGGCGGTTCCCGCCCCAGGCTTCTGGCACAGGCCGGCTGGCCTCAGGCCCGGCCCGGCAGGACGCGGCGGACCCTCCCCGGGGCGCGGAGCGGGCGGGTCGCGCGGACCCCTCCTCGCGGCCGCGGCGGCGCGAATACCGCGAGAGTTCGCCCCCCGCCCCCCCGCAGTAAAACTGTCAAAGGTGGGAGGGGCGGGAGCGCGCATGTGCGCAGCGCGGCGCGCATCTCGCGCCGCCCGGACCCCGCGCCCCGCGCCCCGCGCCCGCGCCCCGGCCCGGCCCGGCCCGGCCGCACCCATCGCGCGCCGCAGGTAAGTGCCGGCCGCCGGCCCGGCCGCGGCCGCGGCGCCCCCCGCGCCCCGCGCCGGCCTCGGGCCCAGCTTGCCGCCCGCCGCGTCCGGACCCGCGCCGCGCCCCGCGCCCCGCGCCGGCGCCGTCCTCCCGCCTCCTTCTCCAGAAAAAGTCGCCATTTTGGTTCACTGCCTTCGCCCCCCCGTGGTCGGCGCTTCCGGGCCAGACCGCGGCCCGCGCCCGGCTGCAGGTGACAGGTGGGTGGCTGCCGGCCTGCAGGTGCGCGTTCCGGCCGCGCTCACCTGGTCCGGCCTGGCCGAGAGGCCCCAGGCGGCGGCGGCGCTCGCTCGCCCGGAGGCCCTACGTGAGACCCAGGGATTCCCGGGAGCCGGATGCGTCCGGAGAGAAACCCTCGAGCCCCGGTGGAGGGGATCGGCCTCCCAAGCTGCCCACCCGGCCTCACCCCCAGCTCTGGATCCGAAAGGGGCACGCCACCCCTAGCCTCTGGGGTCAACAAGGGCCTGGATGACACATACCCACGGTCTCCTTTTGAAACTGCAGAACGAGGACACCCAGAAAACTTTGGTTGATCTCGTGCCCTCCCTCCCCTCGGCTCAGGATGGGGCATCACCCTTAGCAATGGACAGGGACGGTTCTGACCTCTGGCCTCAGCTCTCCTGGACATGGCAGCTTCTGTCCATTCCCTCAGATCTGATTTGATCCTAAACTGTCTGGAGGGCTCACCTGCTTGCACCTTGCTTGCTCTGAGGTGTTCCCTCCTTCTGTGGTTTCAGGAGATCTCGGGGAGAGCACCCCCACAGAGTTATGCCCAGAGCTTCTTCCTATGAGTTTTCAGGGTAGAGACTGCCACCAGTAGTACAGGCCTAGCAGGCTGTGTTGCCAGTACTGCCGGGGACCGACTTAGCTGCAGTGGGCTCCTGGCAACAGATCTAGAAACACGTTGAGCAGTGGGGAATGCTGGCCATCCATCAGGCCATGGTCTGAGCATGTAGCCTCCGTTTGTGTGGAGGGGCTCTGGCTTTGCTCGAGGCTGAGATAATGGGCAAGTAGGATGCTCAGCAACGCAAGGGCCAGAATGGGTTACCACTGAGCATTCAGTCTGCTCAGCAGAGAGACAGGTGTATGTGGTTGGCAAGCAGGCCTTCAACATCCATGTCGGTTGCCTTCTGTGCCCAGGGAGAAGGCTCTAAGGGTGCCCCTCTGCATATGTTGGTATCATGTTGTATCTGGATGGGTTGGGGTGAGGACCTTTAGGGAAGATGTCCCTGAGGCATCACAGCCTGACTGGTGCCATAATTAGTTCCTGGGAGAGATGTTGTCAACCTTCTTCTCTTGCCTGCCCCCAAACCTGCCCCAATCGTCTGGTTGTGTGAGGAGGTGCAAGTCAGAGGCGATAAGGGCTAAGGTTATTCCACAATACCGAGGAGGCACAAGCCCTCATGACTTGCTTTTCCGTATGATAAATACAGGAGAGACCCTTGTGGGCAGGATCAAGGGCAGCCCCAGTGAAAATCTTGGGTTGGGCTTTTGGCCCTACAGATCTGTGCACTTGCTCTGCAGAGATGACTGACCCCTTCTGTGTTGGAGGAAGCCGCAGGCTCCCGGGGTCCAGCAAAAGTGGACCTGGAAAGAATGGCAGCCGAAAGGAGGTCCGACTTCCCATGCTACAGGACTCCCCAAAGCTGGGTGAGGAGTTAGGGCCAAAAAAAAAAAATTCTAGAGGATACAGAAGCCAGTTGTAGGGTGGGTGCCTCCCTGAGTGTCCCGAGGACCTTCCTGGGCTGGAGACTGTTTTAGACATAGCTAAAGCCTGGGCTTTTGTTCTGGGTAGACCAGAGCCCCTGGCCTCTTTGGGTAACTAAGGCTCAGGTTGGGGTTGCTGCTCCTTGGGGATCAGTGATGCTACGTAGTCCCTGAGCTTTCTTGCTATATCCTATGCTGCAGGGATGCCGGTGGCCCACAGTGGACACACAGTGCCTGGCCAGGCCTCTCTCTGCTTTGACCCAGGAAGTCCAGCCAGTGACAGGACAGAAGGGAAGAAAAAGGGGAGGCCGAAAGCTGAGAACCAAGCCCTCCGAGATATTCCTGTGAGCCCCCTCAAGGCTGGGTGGGGCTCATGGTATTTGGCCTGTAGAGGCTCTGCCTTGCTCTTACCTGCCTTCCACACATTCTATGCCAACGCCAGTTAAGCATGTGATGTGGGACCCTTACATCGTGTTATGAGGTTCCAGTGGGCTATGTTGGTGGTCCCCAGTATAGGTCTACAGCATGGCTGTGTTTTGCTCCTGAAGTGGAGGGTTCACATGGGCTCTATCCTGTAGGCCTGAGAGAACTTTGAGTCTGGGGCTTGGGTTGGCAGAGTCTTGATAGCTGACAGGTCAACAACCTTCTCTTGTGCCTAGCTCTCCCTGATGAATCAGTGGAAAGATGAATTCAAGGCACATTCAAGGGTGAAGTGCCCAAACTCAGGGTGCTGGCTGGAGTTCCCGAGCATCTACGGGCTGAAGTACCACTATCAGCGGTGTCAAGGGGTAAGGGCCTGTGGGTCAGGGAAGAGGAGGCCTGGGGGTGTGACTGGGCAGAGGCCCCCGGGGCCCCGTCCTACACCTGACCTCCCTGCCCAGGGTTCCATCTCAGATAGGCTGACCTTTCCTTGCCCCTTCTGCGAGGCTGCATTCACCTCCAAGACCCAGCTGGAGAAGCACCGGATTTGGAATCACATGGACCATCCCCTGCCTGCCCCCAAACCTGGCCCAGTTAGCCGGCCAGTCGCCATCAGTCGGCCTGTGGGGGTCAGCAAGCCCATCGGCGTGAGCAAACCTGTCACGGTCGGCAGGCCCGTGCCAATCGCAAAACCTGCGCCTGTCGCTAGGCCCATGCCGATCACCAAGGCCATACCAGTTGTTACCAAGCCCATCCCAGTCACCAAAACTGTGCCAGTTGCCAAACATATGCCAGTCACCAAGCTTGTGACAGTTACAAAAGCTGTGCCAGTCACTAAACCAGTACCAGTCAGCAGGCCCGTTGTGGTCAGCAAGCCAGTACCAGTCAGCAGGCCCGTTGCCATCAGCAGACACACACCACCCTGCAAAATGGTGCTGCTGACCAAGTCTGAGAACAAAGCACTTCGCTCTGCAGGGAAGAGCAGCAGTAAGAAAAGGTACAGGAAATCACTCAGTGGTGAGTTGACTGAGCTTGGGGGTGCGAGGGCTTGGGGCTACCTGGTCCTTACCTTGCCTGCTCCTCGCAGGGCTTCAGACAGCCTGGACACCTGCCCCATCCCACCCAAGCAGACAAGGCAAGAGAATGGAGAATACGGCCTGTCCACCATGGGCCAGAGTGTGACCTTCGAATTGAGCACAGACCCTGGCAACAGCAGGCCCTCAGTGGGCAAGGAGGCCCTGCGGCCCGCAGGCCCAGTGACCCAACCAGAGGAGGACCCTGAGCGTACAAAGCATAGTAAGATAGAGCCCTGGGGGCAGTGATCAGGGTGGGTTCTGGACTCCTGATGGTTATTTGGCCAGAGTCTTAGCCATCATCTTTCCTTCCCTGAGTCAGGAAGGAAACAGAAAACACCCAAGAAATTTACAGGAGAGCAGCCGTCCATCTCAGGGACCTTTGGACTCAAAGGTGAGATTCCTGCCGCTCGGGTAGGTCTGGAAGTAGGTGTGCTGACACTCAGCCCATATATTGTGTGTGCTCCGTGTGTACATACAGGCCTGGCTAAGGTCGAAGACAAGGCCCGAGGTCACCGGTCCAAGAAACAGGAGGGGCCAGGAGCTGAGGAAGTACGGAAGAAAGGACTGGCGGCCCCCGTCACTGTCAGCAAGGAGGCACCGACGCCTGTGGTCCACCCAGCCCCAGGTGGGGGCTGCCTGGCGGGATCCAGGACACGTCTTCGTGGTGGGCTGGACTGTGTAGTGAGCACGGGGGCTGCCCGGAGCCTGCCTCGCCTCTGAGACCCCGGTCTGCTGACAGGTGGCCCTGAAGAACAGTGGCTGCGAGCCATCCAGGAGCGGGGGGAGGCTGTCTGCCCTACGTGCACCGTGGTCACCCGGAAGACCCTCGTGGGGCTCAAGAAGCACATGGAGGTGTGTCACAAGGTAAGACTTCTCTTGCCCTCTGCCAGGGTGATAGAAGGAAGGAGCCCCATCCTGGCAGGCTCCTCACAGCGAGGCTGTGCCCACAGCTGCAGGAGGCACTCAAGTGTCGGCACTGCCGGAAGCAGTTCAAGTCCAAGGCTGGTCTCAACTACCACACCATGGCTGAGCACAGCGCCAAGGTATGCTGCTGAGCCCTAGCTTGGTCTGCCGTGGTCTGGGACTGCAGTGGGGCCAACTCTGGCTGGTGCCAGATCAGAGACTTCCTTTATCTCCAGCCCATTGACGCTGAGACCTCGGAGACAGGACAGCAGGAGGAACGAGATCGACTTCGCAAGGTGCTGAAGCAGATGGGTCGGCTGCGCTGCCCCCAGGAGGTCAGTAGAGGGATGTGCGTGGGGCGCAGGGCTTGGTGTGTGGATGGCTGCTCACTTGACCTCTGACCTGGACCCCCAGGGCTGCGGGGCTGCCTTCTCCAGCCTCATGGGCTATCAGTACCACCAGCGTCGCTGCGGGAAGCCACCCTGTGAGGTGGACAGTCCTTCCTTTCCCTGTGCCCATTGTGGCAAGACCTACCGCTCCAAAGCTGGCCACGACTATCATGTGCGCTCAGAGCATACAGCCCCGGTGAGTGACCAACGGTCCCTATTTTCTCATGGTTCTCATGGCCTGCCCTTTGTCACAGGCTCTTACTTATATGCCATGCAGCTGTTCATGCGTCCGTGTGTTGCCTAAGAAGTCTAATCCTGCTTTTAGCAGTCCTCAGAAGGAGGGTGGGAGCCTTAGTGTCCCATCTTCCCTGGGCGCACCTTCCTCTAACTCTCTTCCTCTAACCCTAGTGGTCCCCAAATCTACAGAAACTTATGTGGCCTATTTGTATTGACCCAGATTCCCAACCTCTGGCTTTCCCTCTTCCTGGCTCATCCTGGTTTCTGTGTGCCCCATCGTCTAGCCTCCCGAGGAATCCACAAATAAAACTCCTGAGATTGAAAACCTTCTGGGTGTGGAACGGACCCCAAGTGGTCGTATCCGCCGCACATCGGCGCAGGTTGCCGTGTTCCACCTACAGGAGATCGCAGAGGATGAGTTGGCCCGTGACTGGACCAAACGGCGAATGAAGGATGACCTTGTGCCAGAGACGGCTCGGGTAAGCTGCCCCCCCAAGGGATGGGCAGGACCTGGACCTTGGTCATTCAATAATTATTCCCCCAACTCCCAACTTCCTGGTCTCTGATTAGGACAGGCCTTATTTGCCATACCCCTGTGACTTTGACCATCTGTTGGCCCATCTGTGGAGGGCAGTGGATCTGTAGCAGAGACACGTGTTGTTACAGCAGTGTGCTTCCGCCCGGACTCACTGGCACTGTGCCTGGTTTTGCAGCTCAACTACACTCGGCCAGGCCTCCCCACACTTAACCCCCAGCTGCTGGAGTCATGGAAGAACGAAGTCAAGGAGAAGGGCCACGTGAACTGTCCCAATGATGTGAGCTGGGGTCAAGGGCAGATGGCCTGGGGGAAGGGAGGTCCATGACAGAGGGCCCAGATGTTACCCTTCAGGTAGTAGTAGAAGTGAAGACAGTAAGTGGTCTGTTGGGAAATGACCAGCCTGTCACTGATCCTGGGGTGGTTACATGGATACCTGTCAACAAGGGACAACTCAGATCCTGCATGTCCAGCCCAAGCCCTAGGATTTCCAAGGTCAGGTCCTAAAGAGGTTCCAAAGTGCCCTGGGGTTGAGGTGGTATTTGTGGGAGCCATGGGAAGCCTCCCCCACAACTGTTTCTTGCCTACAGTGCTGTGAAGCCATCTATTCCAGCGTGTCTGGCCTCAAGGCCCATCTTGCCAACTGCAGCAAGGTCAGTTCTGGAGCCTGCCCCATGGCTGGTGGGTGCTGCGTGTTCCCAGCTAGTTCCTGCCTAGGGTCTATTTGCATTAGCATGAGACTTGTCTTCTCACATGAGCCCAGAGACAAGTAGGTGCTCAACAACTGATTCAGTATCCCTCTCTGTCCCTATTTCCTGGCTACAAGTCAATTCCAAGTCCTGTCCTGGGGACTCTTAACTGTAGGGTAGTCATCCAGACTTGAATAGAGGGCACATTCACTTGGCATGAGGTCCTTTCCCAGAGGACTGTGATCTGTCCTTGAGGTCCCCGTCTTTTACCACTGTTCCCTCATTTCTTCCCTTCCTACAGCAGGGGCAGCTCAGTAGTTCTGCTTTGGGGTGACCTGTGGCTCCCTAAGTCAGCACAGGCTTAGATACTAGCAAACAGTGCAGCTGCTTTTCTCTGCTGACACTGGCCCTAATCCTTTAGCAGCAGGACAAAGGGTCAGATGTGGGTGCTTAGGATTTTCAAGGGTAGAGGGACTGAACCTCTCTGCATTGCAGGGGGACCACCTGGTGGGAAAGTACCGCTGCCTGCTATGCCCCAAAGAATTCAGCTCCGAAAGTGGCGTCAAGTACCACATCCTCAAGACTCATGCTGAGGTATGAGGGTGATGTGCAGGCCCCTAGGCCCAGGCTAGCCGTAGAGAATGTGCACTTATGATGATACACACCAAGAAATCTAGTGGTTTCTTCTCAAAGTTGGGTCTACTTACCTGGAAGCATCAATCTGGCTGGGGTGCCTTGATTGGACATTCTGGTACCAACGTGAAACCTCCTGGGGGGAACTCTCCCTTGAGACACTTCTTTAAAATGGCCTGGCCAGAAAGCAGTGGGGCTGGGCTTTTGGAGCAAGATCTCCGGTTCTCACTTCAAGTTTTCTGTCCATAGAATTGGTTCCGGGCCTCAGCAGACCCACCTCCCAAACACCGGAGCCAGGATTCCTGGATGCCTAGGAGAGAGAAGAAGAAAAGTACATCAAGTGGAAAGAAGAGGGGCCGCAAGCCCAAGGAAAGGTCTCCTGAGGAGCCTATGCCCAAGTTGCTTCCCCATAGGGACGACTCATCTCCAGGAAGCAAAGAAAGGGGAGCCCGGGGTTCCACTGGGAGGAAAGCTGGAGCTGGCAAAGCTCCTGAAAAGTGAGCCTAATAGATGGGCCCGGCCCCTCATGCCAGCTACCATGCTCTTTCCAGGGTAGGGAGCTAGCTCCAGACCTTCCTGCCTTTGACCCCTACCCATCTGTCTTAGGGTGGGCAGCCACTCTACCCTACTGAAAGTGGCCCTTTCCCTGTTCAGGCTGCCTCACAGGGCTAGGCTGGACTCCCCAGGAGTGCCAGGGGCAGCAGCCAAAGTGCAATAGCATGGGGACCCAGCCTTCCCCACAGGACAGTCATGGGCCTGAGGCCATGAGGAGGGGGTGGAATGCAGTGCCCAGCAGTCAAATAGCCTCTGTCTTCACCTCCTCCTGGCCAAGCAGGGTCTCCATCCTGACTCCCTCAAGGCTCAGGCATTTCTGGTGATCCATGGTTCTGGGCTAATGTGGGCACCTAAGCAGCCTGGCTGCCACCACCAGGGCCTCGCCTCCACCCAACACTGGAACTCCAGTACTCCCAGCTACCTCCCAGGACAGACCCCGTCCAGCCACTGCCATGTCGCCCTGATAGCTGCCCACCCATCTGCTCTGTTCCACCACCTCTAGTCTCCCTGCTTGTTTTCTACCTCTCTGGGTCTGCCCCTTCTTTTGTCATCCCTGTTGTGCTTCAGGCTCCACCCCACTAGCTGGTGTGGTCATGGTAGAAGCTGCCAGCCTGGGGCTGCCGAGCTGATGTGCTCCGCCTCCATCTGTAGCTTCTGACCCTCCGGTTGGCAGCCTCCCTGGGGCTAGAGCCATGTGGAGCAGGGACTGGACAGAAGACAGCTCAGGGGTGGCTTTTGGGGTCTACATCTGCCATGCCAGACTGACCCAGATGCCAAGGTCCACAGAAGCCCTCCTCCTTTCCTTGCCCTGTCTACCTAGTGCCAGGGTGGTCACCTGAAACAGAAACTGACGACTGGCAAGGTGTGGAGCCTTGCCCAGTGTAGCGGCTCCAGATTGGGCCCTGAGGCTGACTGGGTCTACAATTGGGCAGGAAGAGCGCTGGTGCTTGGAAGAGTTGGCCACACCTGAAGCCTCCTTCCTGGCTCTGCTATCCCCCCCTGTGAGCCGCTCCAGGAGGAGGCGGCTTGGGGGAGTTGGACTAGTTCTTTTCCAGTGGGTGGGGGATGGGCTGAAACTTCAGCCTCTGATCCTGGATGATGTGAATTTTGATATTTGCCTGTGTGAGTGTCTCCTGGGTGTTGTCAATGCCAGTCTTGTTGCTGTGACAAGTAACAACCTTTTTTAAAATTCTGTTTTTTATACAAAATTTCAACAATCTGACATTTTGGTGCTAAGGGTTTCCTGGTGCCGAAGGTGGAACTGTGCTGTTGCAGTATTGACTGGCACCCACCCGGTCCCCTTTCCTCCCAGGTACAAGGGGTTCCAAGGAGACCAGCTGCAGGGAGCTTGGGGATGGGATCATTGTGCACTCACATCTAAGGAGGGCTCTGGGCAGGCCTGCCATGCTGGAGTATGGGACGGACTTGACTTGCACATACTTGATCTGATCAGAGAGCGAATGGGTTACGGATGCAGTGGGCAAGGTCAAAGAGTAGGCTGTGGCTGTGGGATCCTGTGCAGCTGAGGAGGGAGGGGCACCCAGGTGCATTCTGCACACCTCTGCAGGCTGTGGCTACTCACCCCAGCCCTTCAGGCACTTGGCACTTACCGGGAGAAGTAGGACCTAGGTTGTGCTGGGGTGAGTTTCCAGGACACTCCAAGCCCGTAGGTGGGACCTGGAGGTCAGGTGACTGATGTTTAGCACTTTAACTCCTTTTGTCTTTGAACTGAGTGTGGGGGCAGCTGTGGGAAGCAGCAGTCGTGTGGGACTTCTGCGTCCCTCTCTGGCTGGTAAAGAATAGTGGCTAGCTAGTCTGCAGTGCTCTCCTACGGGGAAGAGCCCTGGACCCTCCTCACTAGAGTCTGCCCACCTCTCCACTCTGGCCCAAAGGTGAACATCACACAGACCCTCAGTGAGAGGGACGAGGAAGTGGTGGGCATGAACCTGGGAGACCCAAGGCCAAGGGAGCCCTTGGCAAAATGCGATAGTCAGGGTCTCTGTAGATCTACCTCTGGCTCAGCGCTGGCCCTGCCCTACAAACAGGAAAGTGCCAAGGGCAGACACTTCTAACAGAACCAGGGTGCACTTTATGTTCCTGCACAGGCAGATTAAAGTACCTCCTTGGGGGTCTTCCTGTCCCTTTGATGGTTCTGAAGGAAGAACCTTGGAAGGGTAAGGCTGTCCCTGAGTGCCCCTGCTACGTGGGACCAGGTCCCTTGCCCTGGAGCCCTGGTTTCCCAATTCACCCCTAAATGCCTGGCAGTAGCACCCCCTGAACTTCGGGTTTCTTGGTTTGTTTTAATGCCGTTCTCAGTACACAAGTGCATTTTGAATGACAGGTTCCAGCTATATCACTTGTAACCATAGATAATCACATATATATTCTATCGACAAAGTGTTATTTGCAAGATGTTTTGAGGTGAGCGTGGGTCCTGCCTGCCTTGTGACCATCTTCCCATTCTCGTTCCTGCACACACACACACACCTCCCCCTGGCGCGGGGGCGGGTCATCAACTGTATGTATTAAAGATGACTGTATCAAATAAATGTTTATTGATTCTTTTTTCCAGGGCTTTTGTGAGACTGAGTTTGTGGTCAGGCCGGGACCTTCCCGGCGGGCGCGCTCCTCGTGCCGCGCAGCCTTGTGGGGCTCGTAGTTCCGCCGCCCCTCGCTCCGGCTCGCCCCGGCCCCGCTGGGTTTCCGCCGCCATGGCCGAGCCGCCGGCCTCCTCGAGCGCCGCCCCCCCGCCCCTGCTGCCCGCCGGGGCCCCGGACGCGACCAGCCGGCCACCCGAGCCGAGTGAGACCGCGTGTGAGGACCGGTAGGCCCGGGCCCGGGCAGGCGGGCCGCGCCGCGCTCTCCGGGGAGGGTCCGAGCTGCTGCCGCCCTTGCGGAGCCTGCGTGGCGCGAGGTCCGCCCACGCGCTCGCCCTGCGGCTCAGCCGGGCCTCTGGGTCTGGGCAGGGCTCGGTCCTGCGGCGGGTCCAGCCGGGGCGAGCGGGCGGGCGCCGGGGCGAGCGGGCGGGCGCCGGGGCGAGCGGGCGGGCGCCGGGGCGAGCGGGCGCCGCTCTGTTCTGCGCGGCCTTGGCTTCCGGCCCTCTCGGGTGGGCGCTGCCCTGCTGTCCGGGTGGACGTGCGGCTGACCTTGCCAAGTTTGAGTTAGCGGTTCTGCCCGCCCTGGCCCCTCTAGCAGCCAGCGGTGGTTCTGAGCATAGGATGGGATGGTGACTTCCGACTAGCGTAAGCCGGGGGACCCTCGAGGCGCTGGGGGCTCAGACTGGGTGGTCCTGGAGTCTGGCTCCACCCCGCTTGCATCACGGGTGGCGCCTCCACCCATGGCCGCCAGGGGGCAGTGGCCGCGCTGGGATCTGGTTGTGGCTCCTCTTCCCCCGTCTGTGCCAAGCTCGGCGCTGGACGCAGTGCCGCCCCTCGGGGCTTGTGCGCCTGGTAGGGGACCTGGCGCTTGGACGCTTTCGGGAGCAGCATATGCTGACGGTTGGGACAGCTTCTGGCTGCCCACATTCTCCGAGCACTCGGAACGGGAGCCTGCCAAGGCTTGTGACTGATGCTCACTGGTTCAGAGGGTCTTGATTTAAACAGAAGCAGAAAGAGGCCATGGGCTGATGCTTCGACAAGCTCTAAGGAAACACTCCTCCAAGGCACAGACTGTCCTAGGCACACTCGCCCTTTCCTTGCTTCTGATGTTCCAGGCATACTTTCCCTTCTGTGGGTCAGAAGATAGATGACCTGAGGAGGGGGAGGGGTGACAGTGAGCAGACGGAATGCTCCTCATGTCTGCTCCTAGGCTGCTCCCTAGGACTGCTCTTAGGACTCCAGGTTTCCTGCACTTCTCTCCTTCCCTCCCCCTCTGTCGTCTCCCCTTGTCTCCTTTGAGTTCTCTGGCCTGTGCTAGTACAGTCAGAGGCCTTTGTGGCAATGTGCAGGAAAGAGATTGGGCTGTGGATGCAGGGAGTAGAGAGAGACTGACAGTGTCCATTTAGAGCCCTGAGAGAAACCCATGCAAGCCTACAGTCTTCCAGTCCCTGTGTTCACACCCTGTAAAAGTGAGGCCCCCACTCATTTCCAATAGCTCATTCCCTGAAGCAACCTGGGGTCCTGAGGGCTCTCTCCTCCCTCCTCTGGGTGTCCATAGCAGCCCCAGAAGAATGGCCTGAATATAGACCTAGCTACCACAAGGGACTGGGAGACTTTTTTTGAGCCACTTGTGGCCCAGGTGTAAACCTTCCCCACTGTCTGCAGCCCCTGCTATGATTGCTTGACTCTGGTTTGAGAAAAGGGGGATTCACAGGGCAGGACATCCTGGTTTCCTGTATGTCATGTAAGAGGGGTCCTTGCCAGGGAGGCTCTTGCTTGGGTCCCTGTGAGCCTGATAGTGTGGCTTGAGATGGCCCGCCTGGGCCATTGCTCCCTGAGGGGTGGTGGTGGAGAGTCTCATGGTGCTGCAACATAGTGGGTGGCCAGCAGGGAGGGGAGAGGACCTTGACATGACTGGACAACATCCAGCACCACTTACTTCAAACAGCCTGAGATTGGGTTGGGTACTTAGCCAAGTGGCCTGATGAATCCTGGGTGAAGACCAGAAGTTCTATGGGAAGTGTTTGAAGTACTGGTGCTGGGTTTGAAAAGTTAATAGGAAGAACTTGGCTGTTATGTTAGCAGCGGACATAGACTTAGGCCTCCCTTTTCTGGGGCCAGTACAGTGCTGGCTTCCAACAGGCCTGTAACAGTGCTTTTTACCTGGATCCTGACCAGCTGGTGTTCCCAAGGACCATGGTTAGATAACAAAGCTAGCAAATCAGTCCACTAGCAGCTTCTAACTCTGCACCCCTAAATCGGATAGCCTCAGCCTCCGTGAGCCTGGGGGACATAGCCACATGGAATTAGAGTCAGAAGGGACAGAGAGAGAGAGGATTAGAGAAGGGGAGAGAGAGAGTGAGAAGGAAAAGGAGAGGGAGAGGGATTGAGACAGAGAAAGTAGAGTCTAGTCTTGTTTCAGTTGCTTCTGGATGGGAAGCAGACAGACCTACGGTGACCTAGGTGGCCAGAAGTGGCCAGTTTCCAAAAACAGCTCCCTTTCAGGTATGTGAAGCTCAGTTGGAAACTTTCCTCTTCCCTCCCCCCTGCCAACCTGTTTTGGTTCTGGAGGCCAGATTACTATGTAGGAGAAGGTGGCATCATTGCCCACTCAACTATGGAGGCCTGGGGCCAACAGAACCTCTCTAGGCAGATCTTAAATCAAAAGGGATTTCACTTGAGGCTGGGAACAAATCCTCCCTTTTCCACCATGCCATGAGCAGGAAGGTGGCTGTGTCCCCTGCTAACTCTGAGCCCTGAGTAGCCACATATCCTGCTGGAGTCTCTGTGAAGTGGGGGTGGGGCAGTTATTCTTGGATGCTGCTAGGATAGGGTTTCAGATTTGTTTATGCCTGTAGAAGGTATTTTGGGGCCAGAGGTGGGGCACACAACTCAGCACTGACATTTAGGTCTCCTGGTCTGGAGGGACCTCAGATTTTCCTGTCTTAATGTATGTGTATATTGGGGGGTTCATAACTGGGGTTTCTTCCTGGGGATTTGGAGAGAGGTACTAGAGCACAGTGGTCCTCTGCAAGCCCTGCGCCTGTGAACATGCTAGAATGTGTAAGAGATTGTCTCACACTGCGGCTACCCTAGGGGTTGAGGCCACATCAAACACAATTAATGTCTGATGCTCTAGTCTTAGCTGCACAATTTACTTATGTGTGTGGCCTTTGAGATGCAGTGGTTATATTTTCCTAGTGCAGTAGGACTCCTGGGGCCTCCTAACTAGCTGCTATGCCCCACCTCTCGTACATAGCAGGCTCTTTACCTATAGTGCGGTCCAGAGGAGTGGTTCCACCCATGGAAGGCCAGTTCAGGTAGTCAAAACTCCCGAGCTGTCCCTGAAGGCAGTGATACCCTCACTGCTAGCACTGAGACCCCTAACTACTAGTTTCTAGGCAACACTGGGTCTTCCCACTTTCTAGAAACATCCACCTCTGAGCCCTCTGTGCCCACTTTCATCCTGGCCATGAACAGCCCCCCAGCTTACCCTGGCATCAGGATCTCTGGGTGCAGGTAAGTTTCTGCGTAGATCTTGTTGGTGAAGAGCGTCCAGCTGACTACTCCTAACCTGTGTGCAACGGGTATCCATGGATATCTGGAAACAAACAGGCTGGCAGTGCTCTTGGGAGCTAAGCTGGCTTGCAGGCGTGGCTGTGCTTGGAGCTGTGATAGCAGCTTGTGTCTGGTGGCTCTTAATTCTGTTTGTTGAGATGAATTTTTGATATTGTAGCCAGAAGCAACTTTGTCCATCTGTGGATAAGAAATGAGATCTTTCCTGCAAGGGAAACCTTTTATGAGAAATGGGGTAAGGCTTTGCCTCTGGCTCCAAGGGACAGAGATTAACTCTGGGAACTAGGCTTGGTACAGATCCAGCCCAACATCCCAATCAAAATAAGGCAGATTTCATGAAAAGTCCTCCCTAGTCTGCGTGCAACTAGGTGCGTGCTCCATCCATCAGGGGAGTCTGTACCAGGCTTATTAGCCCAAGTTTTGGAAGGGATCTTTACCGAGGTGAAGAAGAGTCACTGAGTACAACCAGGTGTAGTCCTAGGCCTGGGCCTTCTGGTCTAGCTTTTGTCTGAGTGGGACCTGACGTTGTATGTTTGTGTACTCACCGTAGGAGGCCAGGGCACAGCCTCTGGTAATTCTCAGAGCTTCTTCAGGATGTTCTGCCCTTGGCTTGCAAGTCAGTTCTGCGTTGGAGTTTCTTCCCCTGGGGCAAAGTTCCCTGGAGATAGTGGGGGAGGCCCAGAGGGAAAACATGATATGAACTTGTTCCCTGTCTACACAGCCTCCTAGAGCTGCCCTTGCACTGTGACCGTGCTGCCACCAGGGAGCAAGGCAAGGCCCAAGCTGGAAGCCTGTAGTCTGTCCCTTCCTGAAGGTGTGGGTCCCTAATTCTCATCTGCTGGGAGGGACAGCTCAGTGGTTGAGCCTCACAGACACAAGTGTTTACTATGGGTAGATCTGCAGGTGAACTCCAGTTGACCTCCATTCAGTGATTTGGGGGATATCATTGCTTGAGCTCACAAGCGTTGTCTCCATTCAAGCAGGCCTGCTTGGAGGCACCCTAAAAGAAGCTCATAATTTTCTGGCCCGTGTCCCTCTCAAGCAGTTCCCAGGACTTCTACCTGGGAATTGCTTTTGTCCTTGTTTGTTTTTCGTTTTTGAGAGGGAGAGAGAGGCTGTGCATGTGGAGATCAAAGGGCTACTTTGGGGTGTTGGTGTTTTCTCACCATGTTGGCTCTGGGGATCAAATCCAAGTGGCTGTGTTTGTGTGCAGTACCTTTACCCGCTGAGCCATCTTACAAACCCCACTGAACTGCTTATGCCACACCCCCTGGAGACAGCTCAACTTTTTTTTTAAGAACAAATTCTTTTTTTTTAATTTTTATTTTTTATTATTCATTCAATTGTGCATGTGTGCGCATGTGTGCATGTGTGTGTGTGTGTGTGTATGTGTGTGTGTGTGTAGAATCACGGACAAATTCGGGAACCACCATGGACGCCTCCACCTCCGCCTTGTTTACTCTGCCCAGGGGATTCACAGGCTCCGCCCTACCAGGACCAGAAACGCAGGCCGCCCTCGCTTCCGCCTGGCGTCTATACGTGGGGTCTAAGATCCGAACTCAGGACCTTCTGCCTACAAGGCAGAGGTTTAACCGCTGAGTCACCTCTCCAGCCCCGACAGCTCAACTTCTAAGCTGTCTCCAGAGCTGTGGCAGTGAGACCCAGCATCACAGACTAATCATTCCCCGTGCTCAGTCCCCAGCTTTCTCAAGGATAAAATCAGTCTAGAAACAGGCAGAGTTGTCTTTGTCCTCAAGGAAAAGCACAGTGTGTTTTCCTGGTTGATAGAGATGAGTTCCTCCCTCCCTCCCTCCCTCTCTCCCTCTCTCCCTCCCTCCTTCCCTTTCTCTGAGTTCTTTTCATGATGCACAGTTGTGTCTTTGTTCTGTGCCTTCAGAGCTGCCACTATGACCAGTCTATGTTGGGCGTCTGCTTAGTTCTTTCAATGCCCCCTGCCTCCACATGTGTGCATATAGCCAGTCTTTCTGGCTCTTGGAGGACCACACAGTTGTGAACATTAATGTGCCTAAGCTTAGCTAGCTATCCCAGAGGCAGGAATAAGTCTGTCTTAGATGCTGTCTTGTCGTGCATTGTGCTAAGACTCAACATCATAGCAGGACGTTAAACAAGAGGACTTGTGTCTGTGAAACATTCAAACATGACGAAAGTCTCTGTCCTAAATTGTGACATTGCAGATGATCCTGATTATGACTGACATGTCTACTTCAGTCATGTTGGAGTGCATACCTTGCTCACAGACTAACTATACATTTCAGATGAGCATCTCTTGAGCTTGAGGACTGCGCCTAGGGCATCTGCACATATATTCCTTTTTAAAATACTTGTTAGAGAGAGACAGACAGAGAATATGAATTCATGCCATGAGGTACAGATGGAGGTCAGAGCACAGAATTCAGAATTCATTTCTCTCTCTACCTCGTGGGCTTCTGCGGGACGCCCTTGGATTGCCAGGTTTGCAAGCACGCGCCTTAACCCACAGAGCCACCTCATTTCATTGTAGTTTCTTTTTCTTACCTAAGAGTCATCTAGTCTTACCTGTCTACATGTAGGTCTGCAGATCTAGCTCGCTCATTTCCATCTTGTTTTGTATTCTATTCAGCATTGTCTCCCTGTGGGAATGCAGACTGTAGCAGCAGTCATGCCACTGCACCAGCATTCCACAAGAAACAGGGGCAGTTTCCAGCGTGGCCACCTGCCTTTTCTTTTCTTTCTTTTTTCTTTCAGTTGGAGAGAGCTGGAGATGTAGAAGGAGGGCTTGCGTGTGCCTCTCATGGAGCTTAGGTGAGGTCAGCTTTCAGAAGTCAGTTCCTCTCTACCCTGTGGGCTTCTGGAGATCCAACTCAAGCCACCAGATTTGCAAGCAGTGTCTTACCCATGAGAATGTCTCTCCCTCCCACCATCTGCCATTTCTAAACAGCCCATTTGCCCACTAGATGCTTTGCCCTGGGTAGTTAGTGGCCACAGTTCTGGATTGGGCCATGTGAGTAGCTGAACATGCCCAAGTTCATTGACTGAGCTGTTTTTGGTAGCCTGAAAGCTGATGCAGCCATGTGATCAGCTCCCTCCCAGGCAGTGGCCAGAAGTAGCTCTCACAGGAGCATCAGGCAGCGTACAGCCACATCCAGCCTCCACAGAAGCTTCTCTCAGAGTGGGAGACCATGGCCACCCCTTTAGGCACACAAGAACTACAATGTTGGCAGAGGTCTGAATGCCCATCCAACATGAGTGATGAGACACAGGTGGATATGTGTATAGATAACACTGTTCTTCCCTCCCTTCACAGTGGCTCGGGTGGTAGAGGCATGTGCCTGTTGGCTCCCTTCTCTACCTCGGCTTGGTAGTCTCACACTACCGTATACATAAAGTGTGTATGCACAGACATACACAAAGCATCTGCCAAAACAGGAGGTGTTTTCAAGCTGCCCAAGGTGCCTGTCTCAGAGATACGGAAGGAATCATGCTGAAAAATGGGTTTCCCTTAGGCTTCCCAGCCTCTCACCCTTTGATAATCCGGGTGCCAGCCAGGTTGCCTTCCTGCACATATCTTGCCACTGGCGTGTAACCAGTGCACTGCCCTCCCATCTCAAGAACACCTTGGTAACAGGTGTGACTGGACTGCCTGGAGAACGTGCTGCATTGCGGAAGAGACAGTAGTCAGTAGGTCGTTCTTGTCCTTGAGTGTCCACTTCCTACTCCCCAGTCCCTACTCCCCAGTAAGGGTAGGACAGCCCTGAAATGACTTATTCCTGCTGTGTCATCTGTTACTTTTATTCCTCTGTGACCTCCTGCTACTGCTTTCTGTCCTTTGTCCTTGCTGCGTAAACAAGTCTGAGGCCCTGTACTCCCCATGACTGCTGTGAACCAGTTATGGGCAGGTTTCTTGTGCCCCCCATGGGTTGAAATCACGCACTTGGCCTACTATGTACCTGCCCGTTTTGGGGCATGAAGAGAGAGATCAGCAACGACGGGCCGAGGCTGAGCACACCCCTCTTTACAGTAGCAACACGGGATCCTTGGACAGACTCCTCCCGCCCGTGGGTACCGGGCGCTCACCACGGAAGCGCACCACCAGCCAGTGTAAATCTGAACCACCCCTGCTGCGTACAAGCAAGCGCACGATCTACACAGCTGGACGACCGCCTTGGTATAATGAGCATGGCACACAGTCCAAAGAAGCCTTTGCCATCGGTGAGCGCAGCATGGGCACACACCGCAGCGGTCAGTTTGCATGGTCAGCACAGCTGTCCCTGTTCATAGACTCCTTTTCTCTACCTGTCAGGCCTGGGAGGCGGCAGTGCATCTGGGAAGACTACTGTGGCCAGGATGATCATTGAAGCTCTGGACGTGCCCTGGGTGGTCCTACTATCCATGGATTCTTTCTACAAGGTAGAGCCCTGCTTAGTTCTCAGGATACCTCTCCTTGCCCTCTCTGACTCCCATGTCCCTGCACGTGGTTCAGGTTTACTCGTTGATTAGACTTCACTACGCTGCCCTCCCCCATGCCACGCTGCCCTTCCCCCATGCCACGCTGCCCTTACCCCATGCCACGCTGCCCTTCCCCCATGCCACGCTGCCCTTCCCCCATGCCACGCTGCCCTTCCCCATGCCTCGCTGCCCTCCCCCATGCCACGCTGCCCTTCCCCCATGCCACGCTGCCCTTCCTTCCCCATGCCACGCTGCCCTTCCCCCATGCCACGCTGCCCTTCCCCATGCCACGCTGCCCTTCCCCCATGCCACGCTGCCCTTCCTTCCCCCATGCCACGCTGCCCTTCCTTCCCCATGCCACGCTGCCCCTCCCCATGCCACGCTGCCCTTCCCCCATGCCACGCTGCCCTTCCCCCATGCCAGGTTCTCACACAGCAGCAGCAGGAGCAGGCTGCCCACAACAACTTCAATTTTGACCACCCTGATGCCTTTGATTTTGATCTCATCATTTCCACCCTCAAGAAGCTAAAGCAGGGCAGAAGCGTCCAAGTGCCCATCTATGACTTCACCACCCACAGCCGGAAGAAAGATTGGGTAGGCCAGCGGGGTGGATCTGTGGAATTGCTGCAGAAGCCTGAACTGAACTTTGAAACGTCCTGTGTTTCTTTGTAGAAAACGCTGTATGGGGCAAATGTCATCATCTTTGAGGGGATCATGGCCTTTGCTGACAAGACACTGCTGGAGGTGAGGGTGTGTTGGGAGCACAAACCTACATGGGATCTGGGACCTAAGCTCAGGTCCTTCTGCTTGTGAGGGAGAGTCTTAACCACTGAGCCATCTCTCCAGCCCCAGACAGCCCCTTAGCCATACTTCCTGCGGGATCCCCATGCTCTGTGCTGTGGGACAGACCACAGCCTGTCAGGAGCCTCCAACTAAGCCTCAGGCTTTCTCAGCTGCAGGGGGTGGGGAAGAGGAGGTAGGTTAGCTGCTGGGGACAGTGGTTTCTGTTTCTACCAGCTAAGGCCTGCAGGTAATCTGTGCTCTTCTCACTCCTGGTCCTTGTTGAGCACTAGACAAGGACCCGACCCGAGGCCAGTGACTTTGAAATCCTTTACAGTTAGGTCTTCCAGGACATACCTCCGGCCTAGGCCTGGAGGGCCTCGCTGCCTGCACATGGCCCATATGACTCTTTCAGGGATCACCAATAACATTTTGATATGGGGACCACACTGGAAGTTTATCAAGCCCCACCTCCAGTGCTGGGGAGTGATTCAGCTGTAACGAATGAAGTCACGTGTCCTTTTGCACTGGCAAGCCTTCTTCTTGTTGGAGTTATAAATTGCCTTCATTCCGTACCCCAGTGCATGCTACTGAAAATACCTACCAGCCCCTGCTTCTGGTTAGACCCAAGAGATGCCGTGTAGGCAGCTGATAGGCAACTGGCCCTAATCCAAGCCACAGGCAGGTCACCACCTGGTCCTGGGTGATGGCCACAGATATGTGTCCCAGCATTGCTGCTGATTTGCTGTCCCCATTCAGCTCTTAGACATGAAGATCTTTGTGGACACAGACTCTGATATTCGACTAGTAAGGCGTCTGCGCCGGGACATCAGCGAGCGAGGTCGGGATATTGAAGGCGTCATCAAGCAATACAACAAGTTTGTCAAGCCTGCCTTCGACCAGTACATTCAGCCCACCATGCGTCTGGCAGACATTGTGGTGCCCAGAGGTGAGCCTGTCAGGCTTGCTTGGGATGGGATGGGAAGCCACTAGGTCTCGGAGTCACCCTGTTCTTTACTGCTCTAGGAAGCGGGAACACAGTGGCCATCGATCTGATTGTACAGCACTGTTCACAGCCAGCTGGAAGAGGTCAGCAGCCAATAACACCCAAAGTCCCAGTCTCCCCATAGTGAGCATGTTCACTGTGCTCCCTTGTATTCATCATCCCCCGCAGGTACTAGTTCTCAGTGTCTTGGGCCTGTCCGATCACTCAGGCTGCTCATCTGGCTAAGTGATGGGCCAGGTCTCAGGTGCTCAGGCCTAGTGGAGGTCCCAGGCAGCACCTGACCTTGCACAGAAAAGTGCTCCCCTGCCTCCCAACCTGTTGGGACAGAGGTGACAAGAGTGGCCTGCGTCCCTTGCACCCAGGACTGTGGCTTTAGCACTGAGTCCCAGTGTCTGGCCAGTGGCTCTTGTGAGCACTGCTTTCCTACAAGGGTCCTTCATTAGGTAGTATGTGACTGGACTTTGGGGTCTGGCCACTGAGGCTTTGGGCCTGCAGAAGCCAGCCTGGGTTTCTGGCCCCGTGGCCCAGGTCCCAGCCCAGCTGATCCCTAGGTTAGAAGTCCTCAGAAGCTTTCCTTTTCCCGCAGCTGACAGCTACTTGAGCCATTTCCACATGGGACTGGGTGGGGGTGGTCTGGCTCCCATGGTCCTCATCACTGATACCACCCGTTCCCTTGTGTCTCCCTGTGTGCTGCCACAGCGTGAACTCAGCGTCAGGTAAGACCCCACAGCATCTGCCCATATGGAGGTATTTCCAACAGCCACATGGAGTTTTGGGTCAGCTGTCACCTAGCAATGCAGGCAGGCAGCCTTCCCTGCACGGGTAGAGTGGGCCCCACTACTCCCCTTCCCCGACAGATAAAGGTGGTGAGGCCCAGAAAGGTTAAGTCATTTTCCCAGGGCCATGCAGTGCTTGTGCTGGCCAGGTGTTGACATAAGGGCCTGTTCTACCTGGGATTGTCTTGGTGTCCATCCCCAGAGAGCACTTCCACATGTGTTCTAAGGGGGTCACTGAGGTATTCTTAGCAGCCACAGTCTGGATCTACCTCTAGACTACTGTGTTGTACCCCCTTGGCCAAACTCTTGAGCTCAGTTGACTAACCTTGGGGTGGTGGTATGAGGGCTTAGGCATGAGGTATGAGGCCCACCCAGGCCCTACTGTGTCGGGGTCTCAAACTGCAGAATAGTCAGGAGGAGATGCCAGGACGGGCTGTGTGCATACCAGCCTGCTGACCAAAGCCAGGAGCCACAGGCAGCACCAGGGCCTCCCCCTTCTCTCTGGCTTCCCTTGGAGTTGGGAAGTTCCAGCTGGGCCCTCCGTGGGGATGCTCGTGAACCCACCGGATGTTCCAGGAGTTCTGAGCTAGCGTTGGAAATGCTTCTAGGGCCATCTTTACAGTTCTGTCTCCATCTTTGCATGAGTCTGCTCGGCCCCACCAAGACCAGGGCACGACAGACTTGTATCAGGGCCCTCTCGAAGCCTTTATTCAGAGTTTTTCAGGCATTTCTAGCTCTACTTTCCAGTCTCTGGTCAGCCAAGGAAATGCTGGTCGGTGCCCCATGCTGCCTTCTTCAGCCACAGGGAGTTGTTGCTGGGTAGAAGGGAAGAGTCACCCACTGCACTCCAGGATACCAGCCTAGGGTGTCAGAACTGCTGATGGTCCTCTGCCTCTCCCATCTGGCATTTGATGGCCACAGGACACCTTCTGAAAGGACTCATCTGCTCTCCCCACTAAGTGTTCTTCTCTCTGTTCTTTTCCTCTTTGTAAACCTGTTTCCTGCCTTGTTCCTTCCCTGAACACGCTCTTCACCTGGCGAGTAGAGGAAGCTGCGTTGGGATATGTGAGCAGAGAGCGCTCTGCGCGCTGCACTGTGTGCCGCCTTGTGCCCCAGCAGCCCCCTCCTGACCACTTCCCTTCCCTTTATCCTCCCTCCTCTTCTCACCAGCTCCCCCTCCTGCCCTCACATACCCTTCTTCCTAATCTCTCCAGGCGGGGGGATGGGGGGGAACATTTGGCGCTGGGACGCTTTTCCCTCCTTCCTAAGGGTTGCATATCAGCTGGGGATGCGCATGAGTGGGGTTTGACACCACAGACCAGATGTTCCTTCTGGGAAGGCTGGGGCAAACTGCCCGTTCAGCTGCGAGACCTGTCTCCAGAGGAGTGTCCTTACCCGCCTCGGCCCCATCCCCATTTTGCCTCTTTTCTTGGAGCCTTGCAGTGGGAACCTCCTGCTCTAGCTCTCCAGCTTCCTTCCCAAGGAGGCTGCATCCATCCTTTAATATTAAGCAGTCTCTCACCCTTGCCTGGAATTAGGCTGGTGAGGTGTCTCTCACAGGATGCCTTTCCCCTAAACTACATCAAGACAGACAGACAGTGTCTGCCCTGCACTTCCTGTGCCCTCCGCAGTGACGTTCAGATGTCCTGTGAGAGAGGAAGAGGCTTTGAGATAAGACACCATAATCCATTGTGTCCCTAGGGCTGCGTTGGCCTCAGCTCACCAATGCCACCCTCTTCCCCGGACTCTGAGTGTCCTCAAGAGCACGCCGCAGGTCCGAGGCATGCACACCATCATCAGGTGAGGGTCTGCCCGTAGGGGCCCTTGCTCTTGCTGCCATTGACCCAAACTGTGCTAAGCTCGCTCTACCCTCAGGGACAAGGAGACCAGCCGGGATGAATTCATCTTTTACTCCAAGAGACTGATGCGGCTTCTTATTGAGCACGCACTGTCTTTCCTACCCTTCCAGGTATGGACTTATGGGGTAAGAGGTGTGTCGGGGGAGCTGTCCTTCCAGCTGTCCAGGGGGTACGGGGCAATGGGAGCCTTGGATCTGGCTTCTCACAAGCATCCCTGCTTACTATAGGACTGCACTGTACAGACCCCACAGGGCCAAGACTATGCCGGCAAGTGTTACGCTGGAAAGCAGGTACACGTGGCTGGAAGCAGGACAGTATCAGCCTCGGGGGTGGGGGAGCCTGTCGGCGTGGGGCACCAGCTTGCAGCTTGATCACCTTCCCCTCCAGATCACCGGCGTGTCCATCCTGCGCGCAGGGGAGACCATGGAACCTGCACTGCGTGCAGTGTGCAAAGATGTGCGAATTGGCACCATCCTTATCCAGACCAATCAGCTCACCGGGGAACCTGAGGTGCCCACCTGGGGAGGGCTAGGGTCATGGGAATAGAACACCCAGGGGAAAGGAGGTTCCAGAAGTCTGCAGATAGACCCCACTGAGACCTCAGGGTTGCTTGCAGCTCCACTACCTGAGACTGCCCAAGGACATCAGTGATGATCACGTGATCTTGATGGACTGCACAGTGTCCACCGGTGCTGCAGCCATGATGGCTGTGCGTGTGCTCCTGGTAAGTGAGCCTGGGGGAGCTTCGGGCAGGTTCCCATGGACCTGGGACTTAGCCTGGACTCTTGCTGCACAGGACCATGATGTGCCTGAGGACAAGATCTTCTTGCTGTCCTTGCTCATGGCGGAGATGGGTGTGCACTCCGTGGCCTACGCCTTCCCTCGGGTTAGAATCATCACCACAGCTGTGGACAAACGAGTCAACGACCTTTTCCGTATCATTCCTGGCATTGGTAAGGGTACCCAGGCCCCATGTGGGCAGAGCTGGTGGTCCCAGGGGACCACAATCACACTAGGGGCTGTGCTGAAGGCCCCAGGAGACCCAAGTCACACTGGACCACATTTTCTGCAGGGAACTTTGGGGATCGCTACTTCGGGACAGACGCCGTTCCTGATGGGAGTGACGAGGAAGAGGCGGCCTCCACGGGTTAGTCCCAGGCTCAGATGCTTCCTGTTTCTGCCCGCTTGCCCACCTCTTCTGGGATTGTAGAGGAGACACAATGATTTATTTTAATTTAAGAAATGTTATCAATAAAGCTTAGTTTACGGATTTATAAAATAAAGCTTTAGAAAGTGAAGAATTGACTGGCTTCAGGCATGATGGCAGTGTGTTAAGGGAGGGTTCTGGGCTCAAACACTTCAGGAGAGAAGTCTGACTTCTTTTCAGCAGCACGAGTCATTTCTAGCAAAAGTGAGGCCCATAGCTACTGTTTCTGCCAGACGGAACTCAGAGGTGCACAGCTTAGTGACCAGAGATCAAGGCCATTTAAGGCTTGGATGTCACAAGGCTGCTTTGGTGACCACTTCCCAACCACTACCAGGGAACACGTCGGAAGGTGGTGTGTGGGTGTCTGTGAAGTATCGGGAAGCAGAGAGAGCTCCAGATCAGAGAGAGCCGGTCTCAGAAGGCCAAGTTGTTGAGAACTAGAGTCCCATGTCCAGTTGTGCCTTATAGCTGCTGAATTCTAGAGGTAAAGCTATGTTTCCCTGGTGCCACTCAAATACCAGACTGGTTCTGCCCCATTGAAATAACAGGCACAAGCGTGACTGCTACTGGACATGTATTGTGTTCTGCCTTGTGGATGGGCTGGGACCTTAAGACAGGCTCCCCCAAACTCCTACCTGGGCTTAGCTTGTCCCTTTTTTTCTACCTCTCTGGTCTGCTTGGTCCCTGTCTCACAAAGGCCCTGTCATGCAAAGACTTGTCCGTAGGGCGGGGACAGGAAGTTGTAGGGTGGAGGCTAAGCCCACAGTAGCAGGCAGATAAAGGCAGATGGCTTATCCAAAGGGCAGCCAGGACTGAAGCAGAGGTCAGCAGGAGGGCTTTTCCCATACTCTGGTGAGTAGACTTTTACTACTGTGTTGCAAAATCCTGTCCACTAACTCATGCATTTTTGCCCTCTGTGCTGGGAATTTGTGGGAAAGGATGCTTAGTCCAGCAAGGGATTCCTGAATGAAGAATGGGACCACGAGTGGGAGGAGGCCTCACTGGGGAGGGTCCTTCATGGGAGGGTCCTACCAGGTCCAGTCCAAACAGACTGACTGGTTCCCTGGGAATCAAATCAAACCCATGTATACAGGGGTGGTTGGTACACATACAGCACAGATAAACATACATTGAGTATATGTATAGAGGGATAGGCAACACTACCAGTCCTTAAGGAAAAGAAATTTTTTCCTTCCGGGGAGACAATGGGAGCCTAGGAAAAAACATGAGCAAAAAGCTGATACCACCCTCAAACCCCACCAACAAGGCCCTGCTAGGGAATCCCCTTTTACAAAAGATGCTACTGGGAAATATCAGACTTGGTTCTTTTTTTTTTTTTTTTTTTGCATGTGTAGGTGTAGATGTGTACGTGTATGTATGGGTGCATGGGTATGTTTAGAAGATGGCACCATGCGTGCCTGTGGAGGCCCAAGAGTGGCTAGAATCATCCTGCATTGAGCTATCTCCTTTTGTTTTGTTCTGAGGTTTCCCAGGCTCTGTCTTCCAAAGCAGAAAGTACAGGCGTCCGCCATTTCCGCCCAGCGTTTTTATGTGGGATATAGTTATCTGAATTCAGGTCCTTATGCCTGAGAGTCAAAGGTCTGCACCCCTGAGCCATCTCTCCAGCTCCTGAACATCTGTTTTTGGGATAGACTGGGCAAGGCTGCAGAAGAAGGCCTGTTCTAGATAGGGACCCCCAGACGCTCCCATAGATTTGGAGCATGCTACAGAGGGGAAGGGGCCCTCCTCTGACCTATGAGACTAGGGTCCTGCTCCAAGTCTAGGTCGGATACACCCAGGGGAGCAAACAGTACAGCAACTGCATGTGATCGGGGTTTCAGTGTTGAGAAGGCAATGGAGGCCGAGTCTCGATGGAGCTGTCTCCTGGGCCCTCCCAGAATCTGATCCAAGGCTCTGAACCAAATGGCCTTTTGTACCTGCCAATGCCTGGGGCGCTCCAGGCCCAGTGCAGTGCTGAGGGATGGCATGTATATGACGGAGACAGTCAGGCCAGGAACGGCAAACATGGTGCCAGTCAGATGGTTTCAGAACCTGGTTGCATCCTTGGTCACGCTCACGCGGACGTCTCCGTGCCACTTAGGGCGAAGGTCCCTGCCGAGCTCCTCATCTGCCTTGGGTGGTGCCTCCAGGGCTGTCCAATCTGAGAATGGTGTCTACAGGATCAATCTCAGGCTTGTCAGCCTGTGAGATGCCACCCATCCTTCAGCTCAGCCGTTACGGCAGCGAGTGCTGTGTGCCTGACCAGACGGCCAGCCTGAGGTCAGGGAGCCTGTGGACTGTCCAGCTCTAGCAGAAGGCACCCAGGGTGGTCACGTGGACAGGGGTCCAGGTCTGGTAAGCGAGTAGAGGGACCTGATGCCTGCGTTGTCCACCCGGAGCCATGCAGCAGTGGACAAAGGAGGCGGACGCCGGGCTGTGACCTGTTATGGCACGCTTGCTCCCAGAGTCCTACATCCTGGACAGCTTCCCCCATCAAGTGAGGAGTGGGAGGCAGCCAGAGAAAATCCTAGAAGCTGGAGACTTTGAGGGTTCCAAAGTCAAGGTCAGGGTCGGTAAAGGAGGCCCTGGCTAATAGGTAATGGAGGGGAGGTGTGGACTTTGGTTTGGATGGACCGAGTTAAGGAAAACGGATTCATACTGGGCCCAAGGAAGGGTGGTGATTTTAGCAGTGGTAATGAGGTCAGATCAAGCTCGTGGCACAGACTAACTTCCAGATGGTCAAAATCTGTCCTAGCCTGTAACAATCCCAAAAGAGTGTCATCTATTTCCTGCCAGAGTCCAGACGAGTGGCTGTCTCTCTCTGATGAGACTGAACTAAAACCTACCCCTGACAGAAAGAGGTGAAGACCCTGGAGTGAGGGAATTGTGCTGTGAGGACTCTGATTACCACCCTAAAATGTTCCCCATTCAGGTTGTTACATCTTTTTTTTTTTTTTTTAAATCTTTTTCTGTTTCTTTACTTTCTTTCTCCCTCCCTCCCTCCCCTCTCAGCGGGTGCTGTGTGCCTGTGGAGGACCAAGGGTGACTTTGGGACTCACCTTGGATTGCTTCTGCCTCCTTTTTGCTTCACTCCAATGCCATTTCTGCCTGGAGCTTTTTTAAATATGGGACCTGGGATCTGAACTCAGGATCCCTTTTACTTGCGAGGCAGAGTAATCTTAACCCAAGCCATCTCTCCAGCCCCTTAGTGTTAGATCTTAAAGAATCTCATACTTCTGTTGTGAGACAGCACTTAGAACTAAAGGAAGAAAGGGGAGACTTATTCAGTTTACAGTTCCATATGGAATATAGTCCATTATGGCAGGGATCTCACAGCAGGATGTGTGGCTGCAGCAGAAGCAGAAGACTAGTTCAGGTCACTGAGGCCATCATGAAGGCAGAGAGTTAAAAAAACCTTAACATACCAAAAAAATAGATATGGATCCCAATCTCATTAAGAAAATTTAGATCTAATCAGGAAAAGCATCTAACACATCTAACACAGGATCTTGCTATATAGCTGTGGCTGGCCTAGACTTGCTGTGTGTACCAGGATGGCTTCAAACTGTTGGCTAAGCTGCCTGTCTCCCAACAAAATGTAAAGACTAAGAGTGGCTTCACGGGGCTATATAACTGGATCTTAGCTCAAAACTACACACACAAACATTAAGCTTCAACTAAATTGCTTAAAATACCTGTCTGGGGGTTGGAGAGACGGCTCAGAGGTTAAGCCTCTGCCTTACAAGCAGAAGGACCCGAGTTTGGATCCTAGATCCCATGTAAAAACACTGGACGAAAATTGCAGTGGCCTACACTTCTGGTCCTGGAAGGCAGAGCCTGGGAAACCCCAGAGCAAGGCAAAAAAGTAGAGTAATCCAGGATGATTGCCATAAGCACCCTTGGACCTCTACTGGTACTGTGGGTGCCCTCAGATATACAGGTACACACACACGCACACGCACGCACGCACGCACGCACGCACGCATGCAGCTCCTTTCTGGAGCTGTAGATAAGCTCAATGTTGAGTGCTTGCCTAGTATGAACGAGGTCCTAAATTCAATCCCCAGTACCACATACACATACCCCAAGAATGTTTCTGTCAAACTCTGTGTTAAGATTAAGAGCACAAAGATCCCACAACCCAACTAGAGTCCAGGTCAGACAAGAGGCACCTGCCAGGTCAGACCTAAGAGCCTCCGGAGTAGAGGAACTTTCTTCCACAGCAGGGGCGAGGCCTGAGCCTCAGGTTGGATCTTCTGGAAGCCAAGCACCCTAGTCCCAGTGTCTTCAAAATGGCACCCCAGGGGCACGTATACTCTCAGACAGACATAGATTTTGTAGTACTGTAGGATTGGATGTTTAAGAGGTAAGGCACCAAGCTAAAGTCCATGAGAGCTGGGGCTGGCTGCCCCAGGCTACATCTGCACTCTTCTTGTCATTAGGTGAGGGACCACAGCATCTTGTAGGACCAGATTGTAGGCAACAGCAGGATGAGCCTCATCCTCAGATGCTGGCACGAGCTTGAGTCAACACCAGCTGGGGACCACTTTTGGCATCTGGAGCAGCTACTAATCGAGGAATCTCAGGAGGGATAGGCAGTGGGACAACCTGGAGATGGACATGGGCAAGAACCAGGCAGAGACAGAGCTACCTAAGTCAGAGGCCGCTGCCCCCCAGATTGGTCCTTCATTCGAGTTGTCCTCATGTCTTCTGTCCCCCTGTGCACACGCCATTGGCACATGCTGCTAACAGCACAGACACCAAAGTCTGACACCGAGTCAGGAAGTGCTACATTAAACTGGCCTGAAATTTGTTCCAGACCCCATTATCTATTCATTCTGAAACTGGAACCCAGCCACAACAGTCACTGTGGACCAGTGAGAGTTGGGGAGTATGAGCAGCAGCAGGGGAGTTTCTGGAAGCTGACAGGATCTGGTAGGAAAATGGGGAACAGGAGAACTGGCTTAGAGAGACCACTGAGACAATAGGTTCCTCAAGGTGCAGGCATAGCGTTATTAGTTCTGGGTAGACGGCCAGGGGCGTGATGTAGGGACTGAACCCTGGAAGTCAGAGAGCTTCTAGCTGCCCTTGGCTTATTAACTTCCATTAGCTAAAAAGTATCTTTCATTATCCCAGTCTTGATACAGAAGTGACAAGAGAATTGGTGTTGGGGGCGGGGGGGGGGCTTGTTTGTACACACTTGGACAAACCCCAGGAGCCAAAATCAATTGTCACTTATGCGGAATTCATGAAAAATGGGGTTTGGCAGGGCTGACTAAATTAAGACACACATATGGTCTACAGTGAAAACATTTATTTTACAACAACTATCTTTCTTTAAAGTCAACATTCAGATATACGAGACAGGTCACCATGCAAAACCATTTCGGCCTTGAGCTCAGTGGCCCCAGGAAGTGCGTGAAGGAGTTGGTCACCTGCATCCCAGCACATACAGACTCCATCATGGATAAAACCAGTGTAGGAGTTTTGTGTGTACTTAACATTCAGAGTTTAACAACCATACCTGTTTCAGTGCAAACTCCCTCCCCTCACTCAGAAGAGGCAGCCACTTTCTGGGAAAGCACACCTACCAATACACCACACCTATAGGGCACTTGGCCAAGACCTCTCCTCCCCTCCTGAGTGTACTGGCCAGCACTGAGTCCTTGTCTAAGCTGTTACCCCTCACATGAACTGTGGTCACTGATTGTATTTGGTGCTCGCAGAACTTATTTCCTGTGAACTCATATGCTATGTCAGGTGAGCTTGGCACAGTCCCAAGAGACGGACATGTTTGGTACAGTAACCCTCACGCCAACCCAGCTGAAGCATTTGGGTACACCTGCCTATGTGTACAGCTGGCTCTGTGCTTTCCCAGAAGACCCTGGGGTGAGACCCTGTCCCTCCCCAACGCGTCAAGAAACCACAGGCCATTTTCGAGCCGACTTTTATTGTACTTGTTGCTTGCCACTGGACAGCAGCATGACAGGCCTGATATATACATATACACATATGTACAAACACGGACACACGCCACAGCCACACTCACAGCATGTGACAACACGCACCGTGCTTGTGAGGACAGTAAAGATGAAGTTTTTGCCATTTCCACGGGAGGACGACTCATAACCAAAATAACAGATAGGCCTGTGCTTGGCCATGTGGACTCAGAGCTCAGAATACTGGGGAAGGGATAAGATCAGTCGTGTTAAACTGCTCCCCCATGAAGGTGTGCTGAGGGCTAGAGGACGATGGCCAGGACCCACCAGTTCTGCTCACATCACCTGGACCTTCCAGGGTCAGCCTGCTGCTGGGCCACCATCTCCCCACGCCACTAGCTGTAACAGTGGTGACTCCTGTGCACGACACTCACCTACAAAAGACAGTCATGGTTACAAGGGCACTGGGCACCACTGCTGATAAAAACCTGGGGTCAGAAGATCTCTGTGGCTTTAGGAGTCAGGGTCAAATCTACAACCAACGACTTGGCAAAGCAGCTTCCCGTAAACTACAACAAGGAGTATTAGTTCTTTTTCTGACATATTCCCACCACTGGATGTTGGCTGCACTAAGTGAACATCAGACGAGGAACATTCATAAACATGGAGCAGTGGTACCTAAAAGCATTTGGGATAGAGTAAAGCCAAAAGAAGACAACAAAAGACCGCATCACTGAGCAGAAACAGAAATCTACACTCCAGCACTATGGTGAGATAGCCCCAAAGGTCTTTCTCATATGCTTCCTGCAGGTCAGAAGCAGCCAGAGTGGCCTGGTCCCTAAGTGGCATCCACCGCACCAGACAGACTTCCATGCACTGACCACAGAGCTCCCCTGTCAATCTGCCTATCATCCACAGCCTAGAATTGGCACTTCTGTTATAGACCAGCAACACAGGAGTTGGCGCAAGGGTCATCCAGGTTTGTTAGTTTCTAATCTTCCTGAAGAGACTCAGGCTGACCCAGAGACTCACCAGCTCCACTTAGTTCAGGGCAAATGAAACCAGGGTCTTGACCTTAGATCAACATAGTAAAGCCCTGAAGAGGGTCTGCCTCAAGGATGGGTGGGGATGAGGAAGAGCTCCTGGTCTGATACTTTCCACCAGATGGAGCTTTAGTGATCACTGACATCACCCTGAAACTGTCCTATGTACTGAGGGCTCCAAATTCTGCATGATTTGTTTAGTATTACAAATTCCACAGGATACTGAGTTCAACTTCTGCACTCTCATCCTAGCTGCACCCACACTCCCATCTGAACGATGTGAGGGAAAGGATCACAGAGTCATGTGAGAGAAGGATGTCCCACCAGACTAGTTCTCTACCCCTTGACCATATTTTGACCCTGACTCCTGGCCACCCTAGGAGAAAGTCACCAAGGTTGACAGGCCAATATCTCAACAGAGTCCTCCACTATTAGTGCACCTTAGATCACCCAACTGGGATTATAAGCATATCCCACCACACCTGGCCAAAAGCCTAATGTTAATAAATATTTCCAACTTAACACACTAGTCCACATACTCTTCGCTGATTATCTTCAAGGACCTTCAAAGAGCTAATTAAGGAACAAACCTACTCAAGGACATCCCAGGCAGCTTTTGGCTCATACAGATGTACAACAGTTGGGAACCCTGTACAACAATGGCTCCCAGGATCTGGAAGGTACATCAATCACTGCTGGGTTAGTCCTCACACTGCTGTCTACCTGACTGGGGCCTGAAGGCCCTAGAGGGCTGGGGTGAAGGCTGGAGGCTTCAGAAACACACAGTTGTCTGTCTGGGCCATCAAACTGCCACACAAGACTTCATGGTCCTCATCTCTGCTGGGATTGCAGATAGTCAGCAGCAGCCAACAGGAAGGTTCTGCAGGAACCTGATTCACTGAAGTCTGGTGCAGCTAAATCAGGTAACTGCAGAAGGATGGGACAGTTCTAAATGCTTGGTGCCCACATTTACTTACCCCCACCCAGGATTGGAACACAGACTGGGAAAAGGTTCAAAGAGATTCTGTGGTCTGGCTCTGGCCTTTCAGTCTTCTGTCTCCATAGCTTCCCTACTCCAGAATGCAACATTCCAGTTCTGCCTGAGGCATTGATGATGATGGGTGGAAACAGAGGCAAGTGGAGTGGATGGAGCCCTGGCAAGCACAGACAGGAGGTGCTAGCTGTTGGCACTCAGTCAAGTACTTAATAAGCCACATGCCACCCACAACAGGACTTATAGATCTTCTGACTATGAGCAGCAGGCACTGCCACTTGGGATGGAGGGAGGAGGGAGAGAATAGCAACAACAAAAGAAAAACCCAAGCTGGGTATGAAGGAATGTGGAGGATGACCCAGGAATGAGAGAAGGAGGCTGTAGGCCCCATCAATCCAGCTTTTGACCTGGAAAGGTACAGAACAGAAACAAAGACTCTGTATATGCCAGCGAGTGACAGGACGCTAAGGCCAGCAGACCCAGGCTGGAGACCCTGCAGCAAGTCTTCACACTCAGAGGGGCATGCCTGTACTTCCCAGAGCAGACCTTACACGGAAACGGCCATGAGACTGAGAGATGGCACAAGACTCTGTGCAAGCTTTCCACGCTAACACCATATGAATGACTGATGCTGGCAGTGCCCAGAGAATGTGGCTCAGTCCCCTCCTTGGCAGAGCCCTGCTTGCAGCCTTGAGCAGAGATCAAGCCATGAACTCTGCCTCAGGATACCAAGGCCAACTAGAGAGATGCAGCTCCAAGTGCCCATCTCTGACCCTTGCAAACACAAGGAGACAGTTAAACCTCACTGCACCCACTTTAGCAGCTCCAACATCAAGTTAATGAGGCCAGGCTGCAGCACATCCACAACACAGACATTGAACATAACCCATACATGCTATTAAAAAAGGATAAAACAGAAAAAGGAGAGGAGGGAGAAGACCGTAGCTACACTGCTTTAAATACTGCATGCTACGCACTTCATGTATCAAGGGTCAACAGATGGGTGGCGCAGAGGTGGGAGGGGCCCTGACAAGTCATAGCAAGTCAGGTTGACAGCTGCCTCCCCGTTTCAGTGACTACAGTTCATGATTCTAAGGTTGCAGTGGCCGGGTGCTGATTCATCCACTAATCACAGCCTTTCCTGAACTTAGTTGAACCCATCGGTATGGTAGCTGGGGTGGGAGTCGGCCGTCAGCTGGGTGGTCTCTGTGGCGGATGCTGGCTGTATGACGATCGGTGTGTCTGTGGCCTCTGAAAAGTAAGCAGGCAGACTCATCGCACGAGGGCAGCAGCCTTGTTGTGTGCCCTTCAACACGGTCTTCCTATTGTAACACTCGGCCACCTGCACAGACACTCGGGGGAGAGGCTACATGTTACGTCCACCCAACACAGTTTCCACAGTGGCCTCAGGTCACACCAGCCCTTGGCCCCCCAATCTGCCTGCTGCCCTCCCCCTCTTGCTCCCTCAGACCTATGACTACCACAGTTCATGGGCGGGAACAGCTCCCTGTGCCTGCTTTACCTCAAATGTCCACGTTCACACCTCAACAGTCCCAGCTGCCACCACAAACACTCGCGGCACAGTGTCAGTGCCCTCCTGTTTGACAAGACAGTTGACACCATTCAGGGCCCGTGCTGGTTCTGCCCCACATACGCGCGTGGTCCTGGGATGGGCACTTACCCCTTTCATCAGACTGTAGCTGTGCCTCCAGGTCTTCAGGAGACACGTAGAACTCAGTCTCCTCACCCTCAGGGGCCTTGGGCTTGCACTTCCCACAGCAGCAGTTAAAGCAACAGCACAAGCAGCAGCAGCAGTAGCAGCAGGTGAGGAGGCCGCAGAAGACGAACAAGGCCTGAGGGAGAGAATCATAGCACTGCACAGGCTCCACAGCCCATAGCCCACAGTGTAAGACCCTCCCCAGAGAGGACTGGATAAGAGCTGTAGAGAGTATAGCTCATATTAAGGGGTTTTTAGGGGGGAAGGAGATCAGATGGTAAACTCATGGGGACAGCTGGAGAAATAGAAGAGACCACTGATTAATACGAAATTTATAAGGACAGAATTGAAGAATGACCAATGAAAACCCAAATCAGGCCTTTTAGAGCTAAGTGGCATGAGGTAGTTTATTCTTTGGCCTTACAGACAATAGACAAATGAGGAGAGTAAGAAAGGCTAACATAGAAAACATGATGTGACTCAGTTTCTGAAGTTAGTTTTCAAGAATTCTTGCTAATAACAAAAACCCTGTCCATACCATAAAGGCTTATCTCCTACCTCAAAAGTACTTAAGAACTAAGCGCCATCCATCAGAGAAAGTCAGGTTGATGCAAGTGGCACTGCGTGGTTTCATGCCCTGTGCACTGTGCCTGCCATGAGTGGGCAGCGTGCTATCCACACAGCTCACAGTAGGGAGAGGTGAGAGGCCTAAACCAGAAGCTGAATCCTGAGAGAATAAAGGCATAGCTCCTTTGGTGTCTAAAGTCCTATGGGGTAAGAGAGGGATGGGTCAGTGTCTCCTCACCTTAGCCCACCAGCTGGACAGTACGAAGTAGGTGTTGACGTTCTCCTCTCCAAACTGCTCAGCCACATAGAGACCCAGAGAGCCGTACTTGTCATAGATGTTCCTTTTTGTGGCGTCAGTCAGGATGGCGTGGGCGTTGTTGATCTCCTTAAATTTATCTGCAGCCTCTGGGTTATCGGGGTTCTTGTCAGGGTGATATTTCAGGGCAAGCTTCCTGCAAACCAAAACCATTTCCTGGTTCTACCTTGGTCTTATATTTCATGTTCACCTGTCAGAGGGTTCAGAAGAGATGCTCACATATTACCACTTCTGTCTCCAGCTTTCCAGATGTCTGGCTTGCTAGGGTCAAAGAAGTCTCTGCAACTGCTTCAGAACAAACCTTCCCACCAGACCCACATACAGGGGAAGGAACACTGGGGTAATGAAAGCAGGCACAATCTGCAGCATTCACTGCTATTAATGTTCAAAGAGAACTACTGCTGCCCTCTAGTGTCCTGCCAGTAAACTGCACACTTGCCAAATCAGGAGATGGCACGGAGGATGAGTTAATAATGGCATTTTGGCGTGAAGAACACACATGGAGAATCACTGGAGTGTCTGGATTGGTGGCAATGACTCTCCCTCTTCTAAGTTACCACATCAGCCCTATGAGCTAAATACTTAAAAGTACAGTTAGAAAGGCATAACAGAGTACAGAGATCTCATCATTGTGCTGAAGATCCTGGCTCCTGAAGACTGTGGACAGTTGGCAACATCTGAGAAACATTTACTTTTTGCTGCAAGAGACATGCATGTAACACTTTTAAGCTACGAGGAGCAAGCTACACATACAAGAAAGCAATGTGGGGGGCTGGAGAGGTGGCTCAGGGGTTAAGCCTCTGCCTTGCAGGCGGAAGGTCCTGAGTTCGGATCCCAGATCCCACGTATAGACACCAGGCGGAAGCGGGGGCGGCCTGCGCTTCTGGTCCTGGTAGGGCGGAACCTGTGAATCCCGTGGCGGAGTAAACAAGGAGGAGGTGGAGGCATCCGTGGTGGTTCCCGAATTCGTGGTTCTACACACACACACACATACATACACACAGGTGCACATATGTATACACATACAATTGAATAAATAATAAATAATAAAAAAATTATTTAAAAAAAAGCAATGTGACTGAAAAAGTCTGCAAGACAAGCACAGCACTGGTGCTTGGTGAAATGTACATGAAATCACATGAACCTCTGCATCCTTCTGGGAAAACATGGCCTCTTACCGATAGGACTTTTTAATATCATCTGAGGTTGCATTCTTGTCCAGCCCTAGAACATGGTATAGGGATTCCCCGGAGGTAGAGAGTGAGCGTTGCCTCTGGTCAGCCATGTTAGGTTTATCTACAAGGGAAGATAAAGGAAAACATCAACAAGTACACATAAAAATTCAAAGCCTAATAAGTTCATGGACTTTATTCATTGTGAATATACAAACAAAAGAATCAAGGGTAAAGGCCAGCAAGATGGCTCAGCAGGTAAAGGTACTAGTCACACAGCCTGATAACCTGAGTTCAATCCCTGGAATCCACATAAAGGTGAAAGAAGAGAACCAACTCCGCATAGTTGTCCTCTGATCTCTACACTTACACTGTGGTATACACGAACATACACTCATATTCAACAACAGAATCAAACATGAGTTTGGGCTGAGGACATAACTCATTAAAGTGCTTACCATGGAAAAGTGGGGACTGGCTTTCAGATTCCCCAGAACCTATATAAAAGCCAGACAAGCATGGAGCTGGCCTGCAATCCCAGTCCTCCAGAGGTAGAGACAGGAGATTCCGGTATAAACTGACTACCTAGACTAGCAAATTGGGTGAGCTTTGGGTTCAGCAAGAGACCCTGTGACAGTAAATGGCTCAGGTGTTAAGATTCTACCTCACATGCAGAAGGACCTGAGTTCAGACTCAATGGTGGCCTGCACTTCAGACCCTGGACAGCAGAGCTGGGAAACTAAAGAATAAAGCAAAAAGGAGGTAGGATAATTCCTCCACAGGACCACACAGTGCCCTCTGACTCGCGCGCGCGCGCACATACACACACACACACATTCACACACACACGCAGTACCCTCTGATGCACTCACACATTCTCACACACGCGCAAGCGCGTACACACACACAATGCTCTGATGTACACACACAAACTGAACCACCAAAAACACGTGTTCTGACAGATAGGAGTTCAAAGCCAATTTGAGCTACATGAGACTGTTTCAATAACAAGAACAACTACTTAGCTGTTTTCCTGAGTTCCGTAAGCCAATCTCTTTTCTTTTTCTTCCCTTCCTTCCTAACATTTCTTTCTTTCTTTCAATTTTTATTTTTATGTGTGTGTGTATGTGTGTGTGTGTGTGTGTGTATCAGAGGGCACTGTGTGCCCCTGTGTAAGACCAAGGGTGACTTCAGGGATCATCCTGGATTGCTTCTGCCTCCTTTTTGGTGTCCCTCTGAGATTTCTCATGCTCCGCCCACCAGGGCTGGAATAACAGGCATTTACTCCTGGTATTTTTTTACATGGGATCTGGGATCTGAACTCAGGACCTTCTGCTTGTGGGGCAGAGTCTTAACCCCTGAGCCATCTCTCCAGCCCCCTAACATTTCTTTCTACTGGAGGAAATGTGTGTGGAAGTCAGAGAACAACTTGGTTTCTCCTTCCACCATGTGACTCCAGAGATCCAACTGAGGTCACCAAGTTATCAATGAGTATGTGCTGAGCTATCTGGCTGACCCTTGTTTTTGTTCTTCTGAAACGGGTTTTTACCATGTATCCCAGGCTGTGCTGGAATTTGTGATAATCCTCCTAATTCATCCTCCTGAGTGCTGAAATTACAGGCGTGAGCCACCACACTGGACTGTGATCACTCATCTTCACATCTCTGGTGTATCTATAAGAGTGTTTCCAAAAAGGTCTCATTTGGTGGGTGAGCAACATCCTGAAAGTGGACAGCACTATCCCATGGGCTGGGATCCAAAACTAAATACAAAAGAGAGCACCAATGTTCATCTTCTTTTGCTTCCTTACTGTGGACACAATGTGACCAACTGCCTAATACTCCTGCCACCATACCTTTTTTTACCATATGTACTGTACCTTTAAGCGATGAACTAAAAGATTCTTTTAAGTTGCTTTTGTATGAAAAGTAACTAATGTGGGGGTGGGGGGATAGGCATTCTGACTTACAGTCAACTGGTCAAAAGCACAGGAAGGAAAAAACAAAACAAAACAAAACACCCGGCACATGGTGGCAGACAATTCTGGAGGCTAAATCCTCAGTAATGGATCACAGTTATGTCCAGACAGAACACTGACACTTGATTTGCATCTCCAGAGGCACCAATTGCTTACTAGGTGTGCAGAGGTGGCGGGGGTGATGGGGGAGAGACACACACATCAGAAGTCTCTTTTTATTGAGAATACATCCTCAGACAGGTGCAAAAATACATCCTCCCTATCAGGGAGTCTATTTGCAGAATAGTAAAAGACATTGACTAGAGTTCAAAAAAATCAGTAAATGGAAAAGTATACTGACTGAAATTGACAGAATGAAACAAAATGTGAAAATATTTTGTGTTAATAAAACTGAACTTGTAATGAAATTTTACAACAATTCAAACATTTTAAATGACTTTACTTTCAATTCTAGAATGTGCTAATACTTAAATCTAGAAGCAGAGTACCAGCTCTAAAGCTATCTGGACTTGCTATGTGCCAAGGTGGCTTTGGGCTAATAGTTCTGCTTCATCCTCCAGTGTTGGGCTATAGTTTTACAGGCGCAGAAGGGATCCGAAGCACAGTTATGATAAGGAGACCAGCACAGGAGAATCACTTCCTAGTGTATCTCAAGCTACTGAGTTCTTTCTGTGGAACTGGCACAATGGGAATTCATGCACATTAAGGACCATGGATTAAAGTTCAATCTCAGCACCAAGGAAGAGAGGAAGAGGAGGAGGCATCACAGGGAGGCAGGAAAAGGTATAAAAAAGACTCTCAGACTGACATTTTCCAAGAATAGAGAAAAGATATTTTGAGATTTGATTTGGGAGGTCACCATAACCATACCAGGACTTGACAAACGATACTAAAAATATTCCTGATAAAAACAGGTGCAAAAATACTTAATATCAGTAAACTGAACCTAAGAATTAGAAAGTTATACATACTGTAATCAAGTACTATTTCAGAATCATGTGGCTTATTACAATAACAGAACAAAGCAAATAAATTATGAAGTTCTCTCACTTCATGATTTAAATTTTTTTCTGCATGGACTGGAGAGATGGCTCAGGGATTAAGCCTCTGCTTTGCAAGCAGAAGGACCTGAGTTCGGATTCCAAATCCATGTAAAAATGCTGGACAGAAATGGTGGTGGCCTGCCACCTCCAACCCTTCTGGTCCTTGTGGGTGGAGCCCGGGAGATCCCAGAGCAAAGCAAAAAGGAGGTAGATGCAATCCAGGATGATTCCCAAAATCACCTTTGGTCTTCCACAGGGATACACAGTGCCCCCCCACCCCACCCCCACACACACAGTCTCTCTTTTTCTCTCTCTAAATAATGAAAAAAGAAAAGATGGAACACTAGTGTTTATTTTCAAGATACAAGCTTAGTATTTAACATACTCATAGACAAAAATTAAAAACATTTGGAAGAGAGAGAGGACTTGAGTGACTGCACATGCAAATCATGGTACATAGACTGAGTTCAAGGACAACTTTCACAAGTCAGTTCCATTTCCACAATGTAGGTTTCTGGGGAATCAAACACAAGTCACCAGATTTGTGAACAGGCGCCTTACCTGCTGAGAGCCAGCTTACTGCCCCCAAATACAATTAGAAAATTTTATTACACAGAAGTCACTTACAGCAGTATCCCAAGTCATAAATTACTTAGTATTAAACATATAAGACTTAACAATGAAAACTATACATAAGAAATCAAAGAAGTAAAAACATATATACAATGTTCATAGACTGGAAGCTTCAATGCCATGAAGACATCAATTCTCCTTGAACTGACTCAAAATAATTCTAGTTCTAATGTTAGCAGCCTTTTACAGAAATTCACATGGGGGAGACTTGGTATACCTATTCAGCAACCTGTACCTTGGGATCCTCCAGCATCAGCCCCACCCCACACTGATAAACAAACTACGACCTTGGTGAGAGACATGCCCTGACCTCTCTATACCTTGGGACCTACCTGAGCCAGGTCCCAGGCTGTGCCATAGCCTAGTCTGAAACCTATGAGTCATGAGACATTCTGTCTCACTTGGGAATTCCTATCTAGTAGAGTTAAAATACACACTAAAGGGCTGGAGAGATGGCTCAGGGGTTGTGACTCACAAGCAGAAGGTTCTGAGTTCGGATCCCAGGTCCCACATTAAAAAAAAAAAAAAAAAAAACCAAAGAAAAAAAATACACACTAAAGGCACAACTAACAATCTAATTGAAGATATTCAGGTCCTACAGAAAAAAACACAAGAAGACCTGGAGAAATGCTCAGGGTTAGCCTCTGACTCATAAGCAGAAGGTCCTTAGTTTACATCCCAGATCCCACGTACAAAATGCCAAGTGGGAATGGCAGCAGCTTGTACTTCTGGCCCTGGAAGGCAGAGCCTGGGAACTCTGGAGGGTAGGGGGAGTGGTAGAAGCAATCCAGGATAATTCCCAAAGTCCCCTTGGGCCTCCACACACAGTGCCCTTTGATACCCACAAACACACATGCAAAAAAAAAAGTATTACAATCCTAAATATATATGCACCAAACAGCTGTACCTAAATTCAAAAAGCAAACACTAATAGAAATAAAACCAGATTAACCCCTATACAGTAATGAAGGGAAAATTCAATACTCATCAGCAGATAGATATCTATACAAAAGAACACTGGAATTAACTGAGGTTATATTATACATGAGAAGGACTAGACAGATATCAATACAATATTCCATCCAAACAGCTGCTCTTAGATCACATATTAGGACACAAAGCAAACCTGAACGAATACATGAAAAATGGAAATTCTATCTAACCACAACAAACCTAAAGCCAGTCAGTAGGAGATACTACAAAAAAAAAATAAAAATCACATACATACACACATGGAGATCGACACACTACTGAGCAATAAATGGGTAAATGAAGAAATTAAAAGGGAAAATTTAGGGCTGGAGAGGTGGCTCAGGGGTTAAGCCTCCGCCTTGCAGGCGGAAGGTCCCGAGTTCGGATCCCAGATCCCACGTATAGACGCCAGGCGGAAGCGGGGGCGGCCTGCGTTTCTGGTCCTGGTAGGGCGGAGCCTGTGAATCCCGGGGCAGAAGGAGGTGGAGGCGTCCATGGTGGTTCGCGAATTCGTCCGTGGTTCTACACACACAGACACGCGCGCGCGCACATACACATGCATATGCACACAGTTGAATAAATAATAATAAAAAAAAATTTAAAAATTAAAAAAAAAAAAGTGAGATCTCAAATATACTAATGATGCACCTCAAGGTCTTAGGAAAACAGTAACAAGCCAAACCAAAAACCAGCAGATAGGAAGAAATTTTAAAAAGGAAGAAATAAATGAAACAAAACAATTCAAAGAATCAACAAAAAGTAGTAAGATTAACAAACTCTTAACTAAATTGACAGAGAGGACCCAAATCAATAAAACTTAAGATAAAAAGACAAATACAAACAAAAGTCAGAAAAAATTAGGATATACCTTCTTTTTTTTATTTATTCAATTGTGTGTGTGTGTGTGTGTGTAGAACCACGGGAGAATGAGAACCACCATGGACGCCTCCACCTCCTCCTTGTTTACTCTGCATCGGATTCACAGGCTCCGCCCTACCAGGATCAGAAACACAGGCCGCCCGGCTTCCGCCTGGCGTCTATACATGGGGTCTAGGATCCAAACTCAGGACCTTCCGCCAGCAAGGCAGAAGTTTAACCCCTGAGCCACCTCTCCAGTCCCGAAAATTAGGATATATCTTAAAAATCTATATTTCATTCATTAAACTGGAAAATCTAAAAGAAATGGACAGACAGACATGACCTAATGAAAACAAAGATGAAGGGGCTGGAGAGGTGGCTCAGGGGTTAAGCCTCTGCCTTGCAGGCGGAAGGTCCTGAGTTCAGATCCTAGACCCCACGTATAGACGGCAGATGGAAGTGGGGGGGCGGCCTGCGTTTCTGATCCTGGTAGGGCGGAACCTGTGAATCCCCGGGCAGAGAAAACAAGGAGGAGGTAGAGGCAGTCCATAGTGGTTCCCAAATTCGTCCGTGGTTCTACACACACGCACACACACGCGCACGCACGCATACACACACAGTTGAATAAATAATAAATTTAAAAAAAAGAAAAGAAAACAAAGATGAAATAAATAATTCAAACAGAAATATAAGCATCGCTGTTGCAGTCCACCTGCATGGTTGCTGATAAATGACCATGAAATGGCTTAAGGTAACAAGGGATTTACTTTCTTACTGATAGTCCGGTTACAGTTCATAGTCCAGCATGGCAGGAGAGCATGCACCAACACCAGGGCCGAGGGAACTGGCCACACCACCTCTACATAACAGCTGAGAGAGGGACGATCCTTACTTGCCAGACAGCATGTCTGGCCAAGAGTACACAAGGATGCCAATTCCTTCAACTAGCTCTCTAAATTTTATTCCAGGGCCTAGTTCCCCCCACCATGGGCTGGGCTTTCCCCGTCAGTTAGACAATCTCCTGCAGGTTTGCTCTGAGCTTAACTCAACAACTAATTATCTACGAATGTGTCCAGAGCTCAAACCCACAACTATCAAGTTGACAACTGTGCCTAACTATGACAACTGGTAAGGTTGAAGTAATAACAAAGTCTCTTAACTAGAAAAAGCCCAGGATCGGATGGCATCACTGAAGAATCTCACAAGACTTTCAATGAACTAACACCAATACTAGAAAAGGAAGGGATGCTTCCAAACTCATTTTATGAGTTTGCATTACTTTGATTCCAAAACCAGATAAAGACACAACAAAATTAAAAAAAAAGAAAAGAAAACTATACACCAATCTCTATGACAAGCATAGAAGCAAAGTTTCTCAATAAAATACTTGGCAAAAGGAATTAAAAAACACATCAGAAAGATCATCATCATGATCAAATGTTGTCATGATCAACCTGGCTTCATTGCAGCGCTTCCAAAAAGGCTCACAAATCAATAAATATTATTCATCACATTAATGGACTCAAAGACAGAAATCACATAAGTAGGTCAATAGATCCAGAAAACACTTTTGACAAAATCCAACCGCCATTGATGATAAAAGTCACAAAGAGGCTACGGAGAAAGCACATCTCAATATACTAAAAATTGTAATGACAAATCTATAGCTTATATTACATTAAAGAAAAACCTCAAAGCATTCTCACTAAGAACACAAATAAGGATGTCTACTTTCTCCATCCTATTTGACAACAGTGCTTAAAGTCCTAGCTATAGCAATGAGAGAGAAATAAAAGAGACAAGCTGAAAAAGGAGTAGAAACATTCCTATTTGCAGCTGGTAGGGTGTTACAGTAGGAGACCTGACAACTCCACTGAGAAGGAAATATCTCTTACAACTGATACTTTCACCCACGTGTCAAGAAACAAAATTAACACATAAATCAGGAGCCTTAGGGTTAGCAATGGGAAGCGGAGGGAGATAGATGGGATTGGGGAGTAAGGTGTGAAAATGTAAGTTCACTGTGTTCATGTGTAAAATACTAAAATAATAATAAAAAAATCAGTAGCCTTTCTGTATACCAATGACAAACACATGGGGGGAGGGAGGGACACATCAGAGAATCAATGTCATTTGCTATAGGCATAAAAAAAAGGCAAAACAAAACTCTAGAAATAAATCTAACCACGGAAACAATGAACTCTATACGAAAACCCTGAAGCCCTGGAAAAAAGACTCAAGACAGGCTAAGTGAACAAGGATGGCAGATGAGCATCCTACAAAGAGCAGAGCCATCCCGTCAAAACATCAGACCATTCTTCAGATACAGAAAAACTGTTAGTCACCAAGGAAACATACAGTACAAGCACTTTAAGATTCCACCACACCTCTGTTAGAGGTGACCTGAACAAACAGACACCAATGGGAGAGGACCTACCAGGAACTAAAGAGTTTGGGAGAGGGAGAGGCACAGCATCCAGGTACGTACCGACCAGACACGCACACAACACAGTCAAAAAACTTGTCAATGTGGGGGGGGGGCAGCAGGGGAGGGAGGAAAATAAGAAAGGTTAGTCAGGAGAGAATAATCAGAGCATATACAGGTATGTGGAACTGTCCAGAACTGATTAATTTGCCATAGCAACACTACTAAGAACAAAGGATTTACCCTACTTTATCTCTGACATACTGTAAGCCCACAGGATTCAAAACCACTTGTACTAGTAAAAAGATATGTAAGGAACAGCACATCATGAGAGGCCAGATGGCTCAGGGGTTAAGACTCTGTCTCACAAACAGAAGGTCCTAAGTTCAGATCCCAGGTCCCACATAAAAATGCCAGGCAGAAATAGTGGCAGGTTGCAGTTCCAGCCCTGGTGGGCTTGTTAAATCCCAGAGTGAAGCAAGGAGGAGGTAGAGGCAATCCAGGATGATTCCAGAAGTCACCCTTGGTCCTCCACAGGGACACACAGTACCCTCTGACACACACATAGGCACTAAAGTTTGAAAAATAAGAAAATACATGTCATGAAATGGAAAAAAAACAACCATGTTACATGCATCTGAAATATTATTCATACAAAAATATTTGTATGCAGGACATATAAATAACTCTTTAACAAAACAAAATCTAAAATTTTTATTTTATTTGTGTGTGTGTGTGGATGGGTGGGTGGGTATATCAGAGGACACAGTATGCCCTCAAGGACCAAGGGTGACTTCAGGAATCACCCTGGATTGCTTCTACTTTTTTTTTTTTTTAACCTTGCTCTGGGATTTCCCATGCCCCTCGCAGCAGGGCCAGAAGTACAGCCACTGCAGTTTCTGCCTGGTGTTTTTACATGGGACCTGGGATCCAAATTCAGGACCTTCTGCTTGCGAAGCAGAGTCTTAGCCCCTGAGCTATCTCTCCAGCCCAAATAACTAACTCTAATGTAACTCAACTAGTAAGCCACAGTGCTGTGAGTAAGACACCAGTGAGTAAGACACCTGCACGCAAGCCCTTGAGCTCAATCCCCAGAGCCCACATGGTGGAAAAACTGACTTCTGAAAGGTGACCTCCACCCACATGCTGTGGCACATGCACTTGTGCTCTCTCCTCTCTAAAATAAATGAGAGAATATACAACTTTTTTCTCTTTTTGAAAATATTTTTACCTAGTTATACAAGCTCTGTGAGTAGGTATCCTCACCTCCATAATATGCAACTTTTAGGAAGAGCATGTTGCAATTTCAAAGCCAGGGACTCCCATACAGTAGGCAAGTGTTCTGCTACTGAACTACAAACCTAGTCAAGATCCCTGGTTGTTTTGTTTTGTTTCTTTCTTTGTGTGTAGATGCGTGCGTGCATGCGTGCATATCGGAGCACTATGTTTCCTTATGGAGGGCCAAGGGTGACTTCGGAAATCATCCTGGATTGCTTCTACCTCCTTTTGGCTTTGCTCTGGGATTTCCCAGGCTCCGCCCATCAGGAGTTGGAAGTACAGGCCACTTTTTCTGCCTGGCATTTTTATATGGGTCCTGGAATCTGAATTCAGGGCCTTCTGCTTGCGAGACAGTTGTTTTAACCCCTGAGCCATCTCTCCAGACCAAAAAGCTGCCCATTTTTTGAAATGAATAAAGATTTAGACTTTCAAAACAGCATCCCAGGATACAAAGCATATTACTCTGCTGAATACTGTAGAAAACTATAGCACAGTGGGGGAGAGAAAGAGAGGAGAGAGGAAGAGAGGAGAAAAGGTGAGGGAGGGAAGCTGAAGGGGGGAGGGAAAAGGTAGGCGAGAGATACAGTAAGATGACAAATTGGTACACTACTAAGAAGTAGTGTACCATGAAAGCAGTTATCCTGCAGGATGGAGCCTACTGTGGATGATGATTTGAGAGATATATGAATGTGAAGGCATAAGACTTGACTGTACATAGCTGTGAACTTTATGAAAAACCGTCTGTATATTTAAGACTCACTAAATTTATTCAATTTCTCTTCAATAATGGCTTAACCTTAGTTTTCTGTTTTGTTTGCTGAGATTTTCTTTATATTCACTCTGAGTATAGTATCCTTTATTACCAGCATATGTGTAATCAATCATTTTGTTGTGCTGGGAATTAAACTCATTACCTTGCACGTGCTACATGCTGGGCAAAGCACCATATCATTAAGCTCCACTCCAGCTTTATAACCTTTGTACACACCTTGCCTGCTAACCTAGTGTCTGCATTACCTTACGTTGACAGGAGGCTTTTCTCTCTTAAGCATGAATGGTATTTTTTTTTCAGATTTTTTTTGGGGGGGTGTAGAAGAGGACACGAGTGTGTGCCTATAGAGATCTGTCACAGTTTGCCTGCATTGTTGCTGATAAAATCACAACCAAATGCTTAAGACCCAAGAGTTTTATTTTGGCTTACAAATTTTGGTTACAGTTCCTTGTTTAGACTGGCAGGAGAGCTCACACCAACACCAGGAACCGAGGGAACTGCCCATGGCATAACCCCAGGACCACTGAGAAAGAGACAATATTTATTTGCCAGACCAGTATGTGTGGTCAAGTATACAAAGAAATGCCATCTTCCTTAACCAGTTCCCTCCATTTCACTCACCTGCCAGGACCTAATTCCCAAACACCATGGTCTGGGCCCTCCCCAACAATCCATCTCTTGAAGACTTGTCCAGGGATCAACTATCAATTCTTCACAACTGTGTCCTGAGCTCAAGCTTTCAATTCCCAAGTTAACACCTGTAACTAAGACAAAGCCCCAAGGGTAACTTCGGGAATCCTCCTGGATTGCTCTACTTCTTTACTGCTTTGCTGTGTGATTTTCTAGGCCCTGCCTCCAGAGCAAGAAGTGCAGGCTGCCACCATTTCCAGCTGGTGTTTGTATGTAGAATCTGGGATCTGAACTCAGGTCCTTTTGCTTGCAAGGCAAAGGCTTTAACCTCTTAACCATCTCTCTAGTCCCTCAGATTCTCTGGTTAATCCTGGCTTCTGTATCTTGAATGTGATATCTAAGTTCAATCCTGCTTATTTACAGTCTTGCTGCCTCTACTGTATTCTACACCTGGTAGCCAAAATCATCTTAAAAGGATAAATTACCTCTGCTACATGTTCCTATTAAACTGTTCCCAGGGATACATAGTCATACTGATTTCAAGTGTCCTCTTCTTCCACAGGACTGAAAGGTTTCCAGTGTCAGAGACTCTTGCCAAAGGCTGTTTTCCCAGCACTTGTTGTATAGCAATACTGGACTATTTTTGTCCTGTAATTGTTGGTAGTGACAAGAAACATATTGGTAAGATATCTTCAAAAATACATTTGATTTGGTATACTCAAGGGACTTTCTTCTTAGCTCTGGAAAAGATTATGTGTAAAAGAAAGGATTTATTTTTATGTCTGGTCCTTGGTATGAAAATATAAGAGTAGTTCTTTTTTTTAATTTTTTTTTATTATTATTATTTATTCAACTGTGCGTGTGTGTGTGTGTGTGTGTGTGTGTGTGTGTGTGTGTGTGTGTAGAACCACGGACGAATTCGTGAACCACCATGGACGCCTCCACCTTCTTCTGCCCCGGGATTCACAGGCTCCGCCCTACCAGCGCAGGCCGCCCCCACTTCCACACGTGGGATCTGGGATCCGAACTCAGGACCTTCCGCCTGCAAGGCGGAGGCTTAACCCCTGAGCCACCTCTCCAGCCCCAAGAGTAGTTCTATATCATATGAACATTTACATTTTTCCAGATTGTGTTGAGAAAGTGTTTTTGGCAGAGGCCTGGTGTGTTTGACACAGGCTGTGGCTGTTTTCTTCTCTTAACAGCTGCAATGGTTAGCTAATAGTCCCCTCCGCTGCCTCGATTAATATATCCAGTGGTAGTGACACAGCATGTGATGAAAGGTGGTAAAAGCTGGTGAGCTTCACAGTTACAGGTGAAGACCAACAGGTTCCAGCTCCTCTGGCATTTACAAGCTACATTGGAACACTGCACTTCTCAGCAAAAATAGTTTTTATTATTTGTGTGTGTGTCTGTGTGTATCAGAGGGCACTGTGTATGTCTATGGCCCAAGGGCAACTTTGTGAATCAGACTGAATTATTTCTAACATCTTTTTGCTACGCTCTAGAGGTTTCCCAAGCTTTGCCTTCTGCCATTTCCAACTGGCTTTTTCTTTACATGGAATCTGGAATTGAATTCAGGTCTTTCTGCTTGTGAGGCACAGTCTTAACCCCTGAGCCATCTCTCCAATCCCTCCTTTAATGTTTTAAATTCTATCTTTTATGAATTCTCTCACTTGGTATTCGACCACTTTTGAGGTATACTGCCATAGTGAGAAAATGGTGAACAAGTTCTTATCTGAAATAAGAACAAACCGGTGAAAAGTAACTGGATGGTTGCTATTAAAAATTCCACCATTTTATAGCATGTATATATGCATGTGTGGTATATGCACAAGTACACAGGACAGAGGAGGATGTCTGGCATCTTTTTTTTTTTTTTTAATTTATTCAATTGTGCGTGCATGCGTGTGTGTATAGAACCACGGGCGAATTCGGGAACCACCATGGACGCCTCCACCTCCTTGTTTACTCTGCCCCGGGATTCACAAGCTCCGCCCTACCAGGACCAGAAATGCAGGCTGCCCCGCTTCCGCCTGGCATCTATACGTGGGTCTAGGATCCGAACTCAGGGCCTTCACCTGCAAGGCAGAGGCTTAACCCCTGAGCCACCTCTCCAGCCCCGATGTCTGGCATCTTGTTATCTAACTTATTCCTTTTTAAAATTTTTTTTGCAGTGTGCATGTGTGTGTGTGTGTGCACACACAGGAGTATCTTAAGGCACTGTGGGTGGTCGTGGAGACCCAAGGGTGACTTTGTGAATCACCTTGGTTGTGTTACCTCCTCTTTGATTTGCCTTCCAGGGCCAAAGTGCAGGCAGCCACTATTTCCACCCAGTATTTTTACTCATGGACTCCATGTATGTTGAGTTCTTTTCAGCTCTCTTGCTCTTCATGGATTCTAATAAAATCTGCCTTAATCCTTTATGAGTATTCCAGTTTCAACCTTCGACTCCTGAACACAAAAACATGAACATAAACCCCTGCAATATAGGCACTGATATACTGCTCATGTTCTAGGTGTGCCATGAACACACGCCAATGCAGAAGACATAACACAAACATAAGAAACTTGTGGACTTGTGAAGGTTTTAGTGGGGATGGGGGACAACAGGAAAATCTGGCATGAAAATGATTACAATTTATTATTACATACATGAAAATGTCAAAGAAAAAACTTTTAAAAGAAACTAGCTATTATAACTAAGATTATATGTTCATAAAAGAAACCAGACACAAGAAAATGTCAAGTGAAGCCAGGAGAGGTGATACACACCTGTAATTCTGTAATCCTGGTTCTTGGGAGACAAAGGTAAAGGAATCAGTAGTTGAAGATCCTTTTCAGCTGCACAGATCCTTTTCAGCTGCACAGCACAGATATTATACAATCTATTGGTAAATGGATGGACTAGAAACTACACTGAGTGAACTTAGCACAGAAACTTTATTAATTTTTATACTTTGGTAGCATTTATCTGACTCTGCATATAGACTATCAGTGTGAGTGGCACTCATGGTAGGCATGCTCTTCCATGCCAGTGCTGCTGGCAGGATCTACAGAAGGGCCATAAGGAAGTCTGTGATACCAGCTGAAGCTCAGGTAAATCTTCAGGGTTGCTGAGCTGATTATTCTCAAAGTGAGTTCATATGTTTCTAATGTCTTTGCATTTTCTTGGTGGTAGTGGATCTGAATATGCTATCCACTGTTTGAAGAGGTATACGTCATTTACCCACCCTCTTTTTTTGCTATGGTAAGGATATGACCCAAAGCACCTTCCACATGCCAAGCAACCATATTCCAGAGTCTTGTCCTGTAGCCCAGGCAGGCCTCAAACTCTTGATTCTCCTCTTTGGGCTCAATTTCTTTCTCTCTTCAAACAGACTGTTTTATAAACTAAGCAGACAATGCCCAGTGCTGGTGAGAACGAATGACTAGACCTCACGCACTGCTAGTAAAAGACAAATTTACTCAGCTTCTTGAAGCTTCTTACAAAGTTAAAAATAGACTTATGGGCTGAAGAGATGTTCAGGGGTTAAGCTTCTGCCTCGAATGCAAAAGGACCTGAATTTGGATCCCAAATCCCACATAAAAATGCCAGATGAAAATGGCTATGGCCTGCGCTTCTAGGAAGGCAGAGGCTGGGAAACCCCAGAACAAAGCAGGAGGTAGAGCAATACAGGATGATCCCCTAAATCACCCTTGAGCCTCAGCTCTCCACAGGCACTCACAATGTTTTTTCACACACACACACATACACAGATTAATAAATAAAATACATTTACTACATAATTCAGTAACCCTACTCCTATTAACCTAAAAGAAAACCCAAAGAAAACTAAAGTTTTCAAGGAAAACCTTAAGTGAATATTTATAAACACCAAACCCAAAAATGCACGTCTTGTAGCTAGTATTAATAAATAACCAATAATATGACATAATAGTCAGCAAAAGTAACCTAGTATTTGGCAACACTTGTGGATGACTCTCAGGCATTATGCTGACACACTGCTATCCCAGTTACATGACATTCTCAAAAAGGCAAGGTGGCACACTCGGATAATTTCAGAACTCAGGGGTACAGGCAGGAATTGCCAAGAGCTTGTGTAAACAAAGGTTTTTATTATGTGTTTTGCTTATTATTTTTCTAGTTGTCTTTATCATTTACAAAAGCATCATTAGTCTGTGATAACTAGAAATTAAAAAATAAAATCTAGAGAGACATCACAAACAGTCTGGAAGAATTACTTATTTAAGGCACTCTGGTAGCTGGTTGTAACTATCAACATGACACTCCAGAACTGAGCCTTTGAGCACACCCATGAGGAACTATCATTAATAATTATCATTATGCATTAAGTTTCTCTCCTACCATGTGAGGTCCAAGGATCAAAGGCAGGTCATCAAGTTTATATGCTGAGTGTTATTTGGCTGGTCATGTTTGGTTTTCTGGGACAAGATGCCACTGTGTTCCTGTGCTGCCCAAGCTGCCCTAAAACTCACTCTTATCCTGCCTTGAATTATCTGGTTAAATCGGTCAGTTTATCTAACGCACATGGTGTGTGGGACCATTCTCCAGCCAGATGAATAGAGATAAAGTTAATTGGAGTTTGGTAAGCTGGCATGTTTGAAGCAAGTATGCAGGATTGGTCTTTACTCCTCTGCTCTTGCTATGGATATAATATATATCAACTCCCTTAGCTTCTGTTGATAACTCTCTTGACATCATGACACGCAAACAGAAAAATTGTTTTATATACAATTATTAGTAAGAGGGGCTGGAGAGGTGGCTCAGGGGTTAAGCCTCTGCCTTGCAGGCAGAAGGTCCTGAGTTCAGATCCCAGATCCCACGTATAGATGCCAGGTGGGAACAGGGGCGGCCTGCGTTTCGGGTCCTGGTAGGGCGGAGCCTGTGAATCCCCAGTCAGAGTAAACAAGGAGGAGGTGGAGGCGTCCATGGTGGTTCACAAATTCGTCCATGGTTCTACACACACACACACACACACAACTGAATTTTAAAAAAATTAAAAAAACAATTAGTAATATTATTTAGAACAATTACGTGGATTTTTTGTGTGCATGTTTTGCATGTGAGAGGGTGTACATGAATGCATACATACGAACAAGTGTACAAGATGGCATTTGAGTGTGTGTGCCTGTGAAGGTCCAAGAGTAACTTTGGAAATCATCTATTGTTCTTCACCTTATTGCTTTGTTCTGCAGTTTTCCAGACTCCACCTTCTAACACCAGAATTACAATCCATTGCCACTGATGTCTGGTATTTTTTACATGGAATCTGGAGATCCAAACTCAGATTCTTTTGCTTATAAGGCTAAGGCTTTATAACCACTTAGCCATCTCCCAAGACCAACAATCATGTTTTAATATAAAAATTCTATCATGAAGACAAGAACATGCAGAATGATAAAGTAAACCCTGAGTCAGAGCCCTAAAATTTCAGGTTTTCATGAGTTGTCAATCAACAGTGAAAACTTAGGCAAACATGGGGGACAGCCTTCAAGGGCCTGGGGAATTCAATTACAGGCAGGGTTACCTGCATGAATTCCAGCACTTAGGAAGCCTGAATATCAAGAGTTGGAGCCAGCTTAGGGCAGGAAGCAAAAACAAGAGTCTGACAAAATAGCTTAATGGGCCAGGTAGTCACAAGCAGGGCAAATGGAGTTTGGTCCTCAGAAGCACACATAGTGGAAAGAGTAAACTGACTTCCTAAAGTTGTCTTCCGACTTGTATGTATGACACATGCTCATGCCATCTTCCCTCTCTCCTTTTTTTTTTTATTCAATTGTGCGAGTGTGTGTGTGTGTGTGTGTGTGTGTGTGTGTGTGTGTGTGTGTGTAGAACCACGGGTGAATTCGGGAACCACCATGGACGCCTCCACCTCCTCCTTGTTTACTCTGCCCCGGGATTCACAGGCTCCACCCTACCAGGACCAGAAACACAGGCCGCCCCACTTCTGCTCGGCCCAGCGCCTATAGGTGGGGGTCTAAGATCCGAACTCAGGACCCTCCGCCTGCAAGGCAGAGGATTAACCCCTGAGCCACATCTCCGGGCCCCCCTCCTCCCTTTCAAATAAATATTTTGCAAACAAAACAGAAAAAAATAAAGGAGCCAAAACACGTTCTCACAGTTGTTCTGCTGTTACTTCCTGCCTCTGGATGCCCACTTCACACCATTCCAGGATGGGAGCTAGACCAAGCTACCCTGAGAGCCTCTAGCCAGGATTACAAAGGTAGAAACTGCCCAGAGAGAAGACACAGGCCACAAAGTTAATACATCCTGTCACAGACTGTCTAATGTCACAGATGCTAAGAAGTCTTAGTAGACCTGAAAAGGAGGGACATCACAAAAATGCAAAAAGACACAAGTCAAGGAGAAGAGTGTTAAACTAATACTTTCCTCACTGTTGTGATAAAATTCACAAAGGCAACTTAAAGTAGGAAGGGCTTATTCTGGCTCACATTTTGAAGGTACAGTCATAGTGGAAGAAGCTAAAGCAGTTATGCGCACTGTATCCTCAGTCAAGAAGCAAAGAAGGAGAAAGGCTGGTGCTCAGCTCTGTTTTCTTTCTTTCTCCTTTTTATTCAGCCAGGGACCTCAGACCCTGGAATGGTGCTTGCCTACATTTAGGATGGGTTTCCCAAGTTTGATTAACCAGACCTGGAAACTTTCAATATATAAGCTCTAAGTTTGTCTTCTAGGCAATTTCTAGAGCCTGTCAAGTTGACAATCTATATTAGCCATCACAGATGGGAAAGAACACCCCAGTATTGCTAGAGTGTGACAGGGTCACATAAACATACAAAGTAAAATGGCAAGAAACTCCCAAGTATGAGGGTCTGCCAGAAACAAGGGAGGCAAGCTGACAATTTCTGGAGAAACTGCCTGTGGTGGTACAGGCAAGTTATTTATATACCTTTGGCTCACACTATAAAAGAAAAATTTTGCTAAAAACAAAAAAAGACTAAATCAAAATACAACTGGTACTATTCCTCATCTTCTGGGGAATCTTTACTGAAAAAGTTCATGCCTGGACAAGTAAACATCAGCTGCCAAACAAAGTGTGCTGAGGTCAGTGACTCAGAACAGTAAAAAGACTTAAAAACTGAATGTGAACATATATTCTGAATTTCTCATCTATTCCAACAGCCTGCAGAATAGAAGGAAAAGGTTACTGGCTGACTCCATAAAATTATCTGAAGAGGGCTGAGAGATAGCTCAGGATTTAAAGCCTTTGTCTTGCAAGCAAAAGGACCCAAGTTCAGTTCCTCAGATTCCATGTAAGATAAGCTAGATGGAAGGTAAAGCTTGAGAAACAGAGCAAAGCAAAAAGAAGGTAGGACAATCCAGGATTCCCAAAATCCTGGGTCTCCACAGGCACATATACTCAAAGAATCGTTTTTGTACGTATACTGTTGTCCCCCCCCACAAACATGGAAAGAAATGATACTTTTTTCCTCAGGTTGTCAAGTCTCCTCAAGTCGTCAAGTCCTTATTAGTGTCCCTATCTCAAATGTAAAAAAAAAAAAAAAAAATCCTAAAATTGCAAGACTGGTAGTGCAACCCAGCAGCCCAGCGCTGGAGGCTGAGGCAGAAGGACTCTAATTCAAGGCCACCTGGGATATAATGCAAATCTAAGGCTTGTGTGAGAATTTAATGAGACCCTATCTCAAAATACAATATAAAAGGGCAAATAGCTAGAGCAGTGGTAGAGATATAAGGCTTTCGTTTGATTCTTAATAGTATAAAATAAATTAATCAAGTAAATACAATTTAAAAAATCTAACTATAAACATACAATATGAAAAATAATTCATTCTCCAATTCTTAAAAACAAAAGTTTCTTTAAGCTGAACCTTAAAACAGTAAGAATAAAATGAATTACTTCTTTAAGCCTGAACCATCATCAACCTAACCTGAGCTACCAGAACAGAACAAGTGAGAGAAAAAGTATTTTTCAAAGTAGCAGTAAGCCATAACTGGTCATAAAATTCCATTAGAACCTGCAAGGGGTCCCCCCATCCCCCAAGTTAATCACCTAAGCGAGAACCTAACTGCCTCTACCTGGGCCAGGTCTTGTCTGGAACCTCAGTTACTCAAACTGTGAAACTATTAAGGGTATGATCAGCTAATGGGGAATAAAACAAACCCTAGCACTCTGAAGCACTTCTAATCTATATGACCTACTTTTCTGATTATTAACAGAGTGTTAGTAAACTTCTGAATTAATTTTCAGAAGTAATTCAGGGTTAGAAGCCCAATTAAAGATTTAAGGAAGTTGAGGCTTGGATATAGCAATCCAAAAAAGAAAAAAAAAAAAAAATCCAATGTTAAAGCAACATAAACCATCATTCTGGGTCTAAATGAGAGTAAAAACACACTTTCTAAACCCTGCTATAGCCTCAAAAACATTACTCAGAGAAACAGTGCTCCTGCACCTAAATATCCAGCACCACAGTCGTGAGATAACTCAAGGGTAAGGTGCCTGCTGGCAAACCTGATAATCTGAGTGTGATCACCAGAAACCCACGTGGTAGAATGAAAGAAAGTTGTCCTCTGATTTCCACCCCATGCATCATGACATGCAAAAGTGTTCTCTCTCTCTAATAAATATTTTTTAAAAATACATACTCATGAAGTAAGGCATCCAAACACCTCTAGCCTTACCCACAGTCCTGCCTGCTTCATCACCTTTTCTAAGCAAAGAGTAGAAAAATTGACCTGGACAATACTATGCAGCTGCTCTTTGAGACATAATGTGGCTAAAATTCATTGAGAAAAGACTCCAAGGCAAGCCTATTACTAGTATCCAAAGAATAATCCAGAAAATTTTAGTACTACCCTAAATATAAAGATAGTATGAGAACAATTATTTTTTGACGAACATTCTTCATAAAATAAGCACCAGAGGGGCTAGAGAGGTGGCTCAGGGGTTAAGCCTCTGCCTTGCAGGCGGAAGGTCCTGAATTCGGATCCCAGATCCCACATATAGACGCCAGGCGGAAGCGGGGGCGGCCTGCGTTTCCGGTCCTGGTAGGGCGGAGCCTGTGAATCCCGGGGCAGAAGGAGGTGGAGGCGGTCCATGGTGGTTCCCGAATTCGTCCGTGGTTCTACACATACACAGACACACACACACACACACACACACACACACACACACACAGACACGCGCGCGCACATACACACGCATATGCACACAGTTGAATTAATAATAAAAAAAAATAAGCACAAGAAAATTTGTAACTGGCATTCCTATCCTCACAATACCTAAACTCTGAGAATGCTAAAATCACAGGTACTGGCCAGCCCAGGCAGACATCTGCAGCACTGTACAGGTTCACTACGGGTGCTATCTGAGGATCAGAAGCTAATCCAGAGTTCAGAGGGGCTTTGTATCATGACACAAAGGACATAAAAAAGAATTACGTAGAAATCTAACATGAAGAATGTCATTATCTGAGACAGATAATGGTAGCATTCAAATTTTCAATTATGAGTAGTAACATTTATAAAAATATTTATGACTACTTGTAAGTAGTGAGACATCTGGTGCAGCTCACTCTCACATTTCTTCCTGGTCACTTGGGACCTGAACCAATCAGGGAGGACACAGGAACTGGCAGATAAACAGTAACCATGCGGCAAATGGGACACTGATCCCTGTCCCCCGCAACTGCTATGCCCAACTCCTATTCTTCCATCTATTTTTGAGCCTCCTCTTATATTAAGATTTTCATTTAAACAGTCTTTTATCTTTGGTTAGGTGGTAGCCTTCAATACCAATTGGTATGCAACCAAGGGCAGTGTAGGAAAAGCAAAACTGAAAACAACGACAAACCATAATTCAAAACACTAAAGACCCTACATTAATCATCCGGAACTAGACCAGCCAAATCTCTCTCCATCCTAAAAAGCTCAGGGAACCTTGTGGAAGAGGGGGCAGCAAGATTGTAAGAGCCTCAAAATGGGGAAGACCAATGATATGCAAAATACTCCACACAAATTAGGGCTGCAGCAGCCAGAATTAAATTTTGTGCCTGACCTGCACAATGGCTGACATGTCAACAACCCCTCAAAGTCTAGCTTGGATCACAGGGGAGAAGGCTCCAGGCAGTAGGATCCTTAGAGGCAAGGGATTAAACAGTCATAATAGAGTTCCCAAGCTAACAAGGACCCCAAGAAGGGGCTCCGAGCTATGCCACTGAGTCCTGAACCCTCATTAGGGTGAAGGACTCAGAGGGAGGTTTGGCATTCACACAAAAGGATGCTCCAGGGGATGGGAGAGAGGAAGAGAGAGGCACCCAGAGAGGAGGTGAAAGGGGGGAAGGAGGGAAGAGTGTAATGAGGGACTGGGGAGGGAGAGGATGGGGGTACTTATTGAGCTTGTATGATTAAGAGAAAAATAAAAATATATTTCTGACTATTGGGCATGGTAGCACACACCTGCAACTTTGGTACTGGGCAAAGGCTGAGGCAGGAGGCCCAAGTTCAGGTCAACTTGGGATATATTATATAGTTTTTTCCTGTCTGGAAAAAAAAACAAGAAAACAAAAGCAAGCAAAACTATGTTTATGACCACAGTCCTGTACCCATTCAAACATTCGGAAGAGCCCACAGGCTCGGAACAGTGCCAATACCTGTGACACTAGCCTGAATGATCTGCTCAACCTGGCTGTGGCCCTCACTGTAGAAGATGTCACATCCCCACATTCTGAGGCTTAAGACACATAGTAAGTATAAGCCAGAATTCATAAAATCCTGAAGATGACATAGTGCAGTCCAGTGAAGACATCTTCAACACACCCTGACAGAAGTGGCACTACAGTTGTTCCCTCACCCTCTGGTCTCAGTTGCTCTTAGAAGTCAATTCATGTTGGACATACAACTGGCCAGTGCACACCAAATACAGACTGTCTCTAATGAGGTGGATGAGTATGAGTTCAGAGCAACTGCCTCTGTGTAACTATTGATTGGAACCAAAGATCCAATCAGATCTAATATACAAGCAAGAATAAGATACACCAACAAAAAACACGACAAACTGAAAAGACATACCAAATTTCAAAGGGGTTAAACATTAAAACACATACATATTCTACACAGACACCTAAAATTGACTTGTAATCAGGCTATTTCTCTTTCAATTTACTTATTATTACTGTATGTATCTAAAGAGGTGCACACATGCCATAGAATGTGTGTGGAAATCAGAGGCTAGCTTTGCAGAGCTGTTTCTGTTCATCCACATATATAGGATCAAATTCAGCATCACTTACACCGTTAAGAGCTTTGACCTACTAAGCCATATCACAGCTCAAATTAGACTATTTCTCTGAATTACTTCCTCTTTTGTCAATAAAAAAATATTACTGACCAACTGTTGTGTACAGTTCTGAAACTACTGATTTATAGGATGTTTCCTGATTCATGGATCACTTCTTTGCTCAAATAAGTTCTTCTCGATCTAATTTATTTAAGTTTTTCTTTTAAGTGTCAGAAGTGGGGTGTGAAGTAGACACCCCTCAGGAGCAATAACTAAGTGAGGTACTCACCAGGCCTACTGTGCCTACTGCTGACATCTAACAGCAAGTAGTCTGTTTCCTTGCTGATAATTAGTAATGTTAACATGACACTTAGGAAGGTCTCCAGATATGACTGAAAAGGACTGTCTTGACTGCATTAACTGATTTGGGAAGACACAGTTGGTCTGACAGAACCATTCCCCTAGTAGTGACTTAATAAGATGCAAAGAGTAAAGCAAGCTGCATGCACTGATTCATCCGTTGCTTTCTGATCCTAACTGTGGATGGGATATGATCAGGTTTCTTCAGCTCCTGATGCTGCAACCCGGCCCCTCTGCCATGATGAGCTACAACTGTAAGTTGGAATAGACTCTCCTTCCCCCAAACTACTTTTGTTATGCCAACATATACTAAAAGTAAAGCAATCTGAGCAAGGCAAAAAAAACCTGTTTGGAACTCCCCAAGTTTACTAAGTTTCACTAAGTTGCATCTAGGACTGAAAGGCACCTACATAGAGTAGTTTTTTAATTAATTAATTAATCATAAGGTAGAGTTTCTTTTTTAAATATTTTATGTATGTGTATCAGAGGGCATTGTGTGTCCCTGTGGAGGGCCAAGGGAATCATCTTGGATTGCTTTATCAAAGGGAAGTACAGGCCACCGCTGTTTCCATCTGGAGTTTTATGTGGGATCCAAACTCAGGACCTTCTGCTAGATAGAGAGAGAGAGAGAGAGAGAGAGAGAGAGAGAGAGAGAGAGAGAGAATCTTAAACCCTGAGCCATCTCTCCAGCCCTAGAGTGGCTTTTTGAAAGGGTTTCTCCACTGTAGGGCTTGGGGACATACACCAGCAATCCCAATAGTTGAAAGACTAAGGAAAGAAGATTAAGAGAACCACGCTTGGGAAAGGAGAGATGATGGCTCAGGGGATAAGATTCTGCCTCGCAAACAGGAAGTCCTGAGTTCGGATTCCAGGTCCCATGTAAAAAATGACAGGTGGAAACTGCGGTAGCCTCTATTTCTAGCCCCTGGTAGGCAGAGCTTGGGAAATCCCAGAACAAAGCAAGGAAGTAGAAGCAATCCAGGATGATTCCTGAAGTTACCCTTGGCCCTCCACAGAGACACACAGTGCCTTCTGATACACACACACACACACACACACACACACACACATACACACACACACACACACACACATTGAAAAAAAAAAAGAAAAGGAATACCAGGCTAGCCTAACTACATAGTAAGACTGTGTAACTCTAAAACATAAACTGATGAATGGAAAGGGTGAGTCTAGGTTTAATCCACAACACAGGAAAAGTGTGTGTGTGTGTGTGTGTGTGTGTGTGTGTGTGTGTGTGTGATGGAAAGCTGAGACTAAAGGAAATCTATACAAACAAATCCTCAAGAACAGCAAAACAAAAACAAACAAGAAAAAAAAAAACTAAGACAAAATCTTGCCTCCTCTAGCTTTTTTTTTCTTTTAATTGCAGGGACAAAAGATAAGCGGGACTGCTAGCAAACAAGTCTGTGCTGCCAAGTCTGCACTACAGGAGGAAGCACCTGCTTGCAGCATTTGGGCTGTCTACAGACTGCTCATGTGACAGATCATTTGTGACTGGCTTTTTCAAGACTAGAAACTAAGATTTCTAAGGGGTAAGGATTATAATACCTGAAACTGTTTTAGTTTCATTACGTATTGTTGGACAAAACTTAGGAGAGAAAGGGTTTAATTAGTTCACCATTCAAGGTTATAATCACTCATGGCAGGGAAGTTACAGAAGCAGAAGCCAGAGAAACTGATCACAACACAGCCACAGTCAACAGAGAGCAAGGGATGCTTGCTTCCCTCCGCGGCTAGCACTCACTCTCACCATCTTACAGAACACAGGACTTCATGCCAAGATCCACGCTGGGGATGGATCTTCCCACAACCATCAATGCAGTAAGACAGTATCAAAGCATACTTCCACTAGGTAATTTACAAGCACCAGCATGGCATTAGACAATCCTTCTTGACGTACCAAGTGATGACAATCAAATCTTCCGTGATCTAGAACCCAAGACTGCATATTTAAGAAATGATACTAGAACAAGAGGTTCCTTGAATTCCACAGGAGAGGACCGCCCTCAGGACTCTGCTTCTCCATCTGTGTTCCAGGTCCTGGCTCCACGCCTCTCAAAATGGAAAATGGGGAGGACACAGCTCCAGACTCCCAGATTGGGTGGCCCTGTTTCCAATACTGAGGCTCTGCATTACATCTGTGAAGAATTTGTTTCCTCTATTCTGTGTCAGTTTTGATTCAGATCTTACTCTCTGGTCTGGCTCATTCCTGCATTCCAAATAGTTTTCCTCAAAGGACCATTAACACCTCACATAAGCAGAGACCAAGACAATCAGTAGCTGAAATAAGTACTAACTTTTAAATGGTTAAAAGGTGTTAATTTAGGACTGGTGAGATGGCTCAAGAGATAAAGACACTTGCTGCCCGGCCTTATGACCTCAGTTCAATCCCCAAACCCACATAACAGGAGAAAACCAACTCCTGCAAGTTGTCTTCTGACCTCCACATGCCTGCCATCCATCCATCCAAACACACACACACACAATAAATACATGTGAGAAAGAGGAGGAGATGGTGGAAAAGTAATCTCCTGAGGGTTCACATGCTGTGGTGGCAGTAGGTCAGGTGTTTGGAATTTGAAGCAGACCTATTAACTAACCAAAAATCTTGGATTTAATGTTAAATTAAATCTCCCAGAAGAACAGACGGGTGGAGATTAATCCCTAAAAGGTGGATGAGAACTTTCACGTTTCACAGAAACATTTATTGGAAAATCTGTATGACTTTAGGTGTCCTCTTTCTGATATTAGGAGCTTATATATGTTGTAAAACAGAACTGAATGTTGTCCTTATCTTTCCCCTAATGTTACTATTGAAGCAGACCGACTTGTTTAAAAGAGTGGCTGATGACCCAGTCTAATCTAACTGGCAAGCTCCAAGCTAACTGAAAACCTTTCCCAAAAGGAGGCAGACAGAAATGTGTTCCTGAGGATGACAATGGAGGTTGATTTCTGGCCTGCACAGAGATGTGCGTATGTATCATGTGCATACACACACACATATATTTAAAAAAAAAAAAGGTGGTCAATTCTGCCATCTCTCTAGAGTCACAAACGCAAATATAAATTTACAAAGCTGAATAACTTGCTAATTATATTCTGATTTGATTTTTGCAGCACAGAATATGCAGTATAAAAAACATTTTCCTTAATTTAAAAATTTTTAGGCCTGGCATAGTAGGGTACATGTATACTCCCTTCCTCCTTCCCTTCCCCTTCCCTGCTTTTGCTCTTTGTAGATGTATTCTCAGTATGTAGCTCAGACTAGCCTCAAATTCCAGATTCACCTGCCTCGGCATCCTGGGTGCTAGGACTATAGATATATGCCACAGGTCCAATAAGAATATTCTCATAAATAATTTTAATACAAGACAAGGGTAGGGGTAGTAAGAGAACCACACTGACACTACACACCAAGAGGGAAGCTGCTGTGGGCCTGTGTGTCGGCAACAATCAGTCAGGGTTTCTTAACAAGGCTTGATGATGCAACAGAAAACTGTACCAACAAAAGTAGATCTTTAAAAATTTATTTATTTACTTACTTACTGAGTGTGTGTGTGTGTGTGTGTGTGTGTGTGTGTGTGTGTGTGTATGATGACGTTGACTGTGCTTACTCTTCAGTGTGACACAGGAGAACTTATGTAACTCAGTTTTCTTATCTATTAACACTGAAGAGGCTTTTCTAAAAATTATGAAAATGAATATTAAGTAACCTTGCTAGACAGCCTGTCCAAACCACAATATAGCTTCAGACTGCTTATTCTGGGGAATCTATTAGTGAATTTCTAAGACAATATACTATTCTAAAGAGCCAGCAAACCGAAAGATATTTCATAGATAATAATTTTCAAATGGAAGAACTCTGAATCAGGACTAAATTTGATTGCCCATTAAGTTGTGCTATGATTTTTTTTTTTAATTTCTATGTATTTAATCTTGGGACTGAAACAGCTCAGTGGGTAAGGTGCTGCCTGCAAACCTGGCAACCTGAGTTCTGTCCCTGGAAATAAACGACTTCCTAATGTCATCCTCTGATCACCCACATACATCAAGGCATGCATGTGTGTGTTCTTTCATAAATGAATATTTGTTTTTTAAAAGTAGGCAGTGGGCATTAGAAGAGCAGTGAAGTGGACAGCAATGATCAGCCATAATACAGAGTACCTACCAGAGACTGGCAAGGCTCAGCCAGCATCAGGCCAACCTAATCTCTTCCCATTCTTTTTAATTTTTTAAATTTTTTATTATTATTATTTATTCAATTGTGTGTGTGTGTGTGTGTGTGTGTGTGTGTGTGTGTGTGTGTGTGTGTAGAACCAAGGATGAATTTGGGAATCATCGAGGACTGCTTCTACCTCCTTTTTGCTCTGCCCTGGGATTCACAGACTCCACCCACCAGGACCAGAAGCACAGGCCGCCCCCACTTCCGCCCAGTGTTTATAAGTGGGATCTAGGATCCAAACTCAGGACCTTCTGCTTGCAAGGCAGAGGCTTAACCCCTGAGCCACCTCTCCAGCCCCTTATCTCTTCCCATTCTAAGGCTTAGGGAAACTCTCAGAAGAGGGGGTGGTAAGATTATAAGAACCTAAAGATGGGAAGGTCCACCTTTGAACAAGACATTCCATTCAAAGCAGGACTGCTGCATCCAGGAACTCACTGCAATTGACATACCAACACGTCCCCAGAGACTGTCAAGGAATTCAAGAGAGATAAGAACATGCAGTGGAAACCTTGGGGACTAAAGTTGGATGAATGAAGGGAAATGCTCTATCAGTGGGGTACGTCACAGAGGCCTAAACTTCCACAAGAATAGAGGGAACCCTGGGGTCCACAGAAGCAGACAGGAAGGAGAATGGGAAGGAGTAAGATGGATTGATGAAGGGCAGGGAGAGAGATAGGAGGGAGGGGGATGGAGGGAAATAAGGGTAAGTACTCAATACGTTTGTAAAACTAAAAAAAAAAAAGGTTAAAAAATACAGTATACGGTGAACACAGCGCAGTAACAGTCCTTATGGGCAATACAACTTTTTTAGTTAACCTAAAAAGCAGATTTATTTTAAAGGATATATCAAGAATGACCAAGAAAATGTATTGTAACTGTAACGGTTACTCTTAACTATTGCTGTGAGAGAGCATTCAAAGTCAATCAACTTAAGGGAGAAAGGGAGGTTTATTCAGCTTATGGTTCCAGAGGGAAAAGTACAGTCAGTCTCTCAAGGCAGAGGCGGCATGGCTGGCTGGCCAAAGCTGGAGGAGGCTAAGTCACTGCAGACATCTTGGAAGCCAAGAACTGCAGGCTGCTTGCAGCAAAGGCAGACTTCTCCTGGAGGTAGGGTGGGACTAATGCACCTCAAGGCCCACCCCTTGTGACTGCTTTCCTCCAGCAAGGCTCCACCTCTCAAGGTGCCATGATCTTGCCAAACACATGAGACTGTGGGGGACACATTTCAAACCATGACATTCCACCCCTGGCCCCCACAGGCTCATTGCCATCTCATTATGTAAACCATACTCAGTCCAACTTTAAAAGTCTTCATAGACTACAATGGTAGTCCCAACAGTCCAAAAGTCCAAAGTCTCCTGTAAAATCAAAATACAAGTTACATACTTCCAACATACAATGGCACAGAATAAACATTCCCATTCCAAAGAGAAGGAATGGGGGCATATCCAGGAAAGATCGGTCCATAACAAGACCGAAAACCAGCAGGACAAACTCCAAATCTTGTAGCTCCAAGTCCAACAGGTGAGCCTCTTGTTGAAATCATCTCAGTTCCAAAGGGCTTTGGCTCCACCCCTCCAATGCAGCTGCCCATAGAATACGTTGGTCTCTTGAACTGACTCCTCCCAGGGTATACAGCTCTCCTTGGCAGGTATCCCACGTTGTCTCTGGAATCTCTAATATCTTTACTTCTCAATGGCAAACCAGGCTTTAATTCCACAGCACAAACTGCCCTTCTTGGGCCTCTAAACTGCAGGCTTCTTGCCTCATGATGCCTGGATTCTGCCAATTTTTGAAATCTTGGAGGAGGACTCCATGATCTCCTCCCTCTTGCATCACTGATGCCTCTAAAACCAGAACCACGTGGACGATTTTGCCCAAGACTGGCCCCCTTGAATCACAGCTGATTCTGCTTCTCTGTTGACCATCTCTTTCACTCCTGGGCAGATGCTTGGTAAGAGAAACCAACTCTTGCTTTGGAACTCCACCCTTTAGATCCAGTTTTCAGAAAGGATTTGCATTCTTATGAGTGGGAACCTTCCCTGAGGATCTTGCCTTCAAGCTAGGGCTTCTCCTATTATTCAAATAGCTAATCTCTTCAACAGCCATTTTGTTCTCTGCTTCTTCCTGGTTCAACTCTTCAAATTTGCCATTGTATTTTTCATCATTGGATCTTACAGTTTTTGCTTCTTCCTGCCTGATTCTTTACTCTTTTTCATAACTCTGAAGACATCTAAAAAGTAGCCATATCACATTGTCAAGACTACATTGCTTTGAAATTTTCTCCGCCAAGCACTCCAGCTTAACTGCAGGCAAGCTTTCAGGACGAGGGCAAAACTTCACTGAACTCTCAGCCAACACATGGCTCCACGTGTCACTCGTCCAATTGCAAACGCAGTCTCTGTTCCCCTCTGGACCATCACAAGCAAGGCTTCCACTGCTTGTGTCTCTCACAGCATTGCTCTCCTCTGAGCTCTCATGAGAAAGGCCCATTTGGCCCCCTTGCTCAGATGCAAAGACTTTCCCAGCACAAAGTCCCAAAGTTCTCCACATTTCTCCCAACAAACAGTTTCAAAGGCACACTAGCCACATCACAGCATTGACCATACTTCTGGGTACCAACTTTTCTCTGCTTCACAAACAACTTCACTTTGTGGTACCAGCTGTTCTTATCTCACAGCAATACCCCACTATCCGGTACCAATTTCTATAATGGTTACTCTTAACTATTGCTGTGAGAGAGCATTCAAAGTCGATCAACTTAAGGGAGAAAGGGAGGTTTATTCAGCTTACGGTTCCAGAGGGAAAGTACAGTCTCTCAAAGCAGAGATGGCATGGCTGGCTGGCCAAAGCTGGAGGAGGCTAAGTCACGGCAGACATCTGAGAGCTGCAGGACTGCTTGCAGCAAAGGCAGACTTCTCCTGGAGGTAGGATGGGACTAATCCACCTCAAGGCCCACCCCTTGTGACTGCTTTCCTCCAGCAAGGCTCCACCTCTCAAGGTGCCATGACCTTGCCAAATACATGAGACTGTGGGAGACACATTTCAAACCATGACAGTAACTGAAAGAAAAACATTAGATTTTAGTATCAACTCTTAAGCAGTTGTTAAATGAACATCAAAATATAGTGTCAAAATCTCAGGAAAAGAAAAAAAAAAATCTCAGGAAAAGGAGAAAAGTCACATTTCAGGGAGTTTGCACTCTTGGACACTCTTGACCTAGAAAAATCCACTCACAATAAAAATAGTACTATTCATAGGTGAGATGGTTCAGTAGAAAAGTGTATGCTTACAAGCCTAGTGACCTGAGCACAATTCCAGGAACCTACATAGTGGAAGGACAGTTGTCTTCTAACCTCCACCTGTGCACCATGTCATGCATATGTGTACCTAGAATTCTGTCTGTCTGTATCTCTCTCTCTCTAATAAATAAAATATTTTTAAAAACTCCTACTTAATACAAAAACAGTAGGGCTGCCAAACTACTAATTTTTTCCTGTAATGGCAGAAAATGAAAGTTAGGCAGTGACTCAACATACTCTACTCTTAAGCACTCAGGCCACTCCTGCCCCCATATCACTTCAACTTCAGAAGTCTGTCAGCTGCAAAGCCTATAGTCTAAGTCCTCTAAGTCCCTGAATTCAGCACCAACCCCCAAAGGTGACTCACAGCTGTATAATACAGATGGTCATTCAGTTTTGTTCCTTACACTGGAACACATTCTACTCTACTTAGTGAAAAGAGTAGTCAGCTAAGACGGGAGACCTGAGGGTGGCAACTCTTCTTTCCCAGAGATAGACTGACAACAGAAGACAGCTGATAGCACCCCCACCTCTGCCACACCCCACCACAGCAAATCTTCATTCCAATCCTCTAACTCATCAGGACTGTAACCTTATAGCCAATAGGCAAGCATTCCTCAGAACACAACAAACTCAGTAAGTGATCTCATAAAACACCATTATTGCTAGTGATGTAAGTTTAATGTTCAGCAATTAAATTGACAATAAAATTACCAATAAATCAAAACAATAAATAAGGTTCATACAGACTCAAGGAACATTCATTGAGCATCCACTATATAACACAAATCTAAAAACATTAGTCTATGTCCAAAAATAAGTAACAAAGTTCTCTGATACGAGTTTCATTTGGTGAAATCACTTGTGAAAAACATAGAGTGACTCTGGAATGAAGTGAAACAGTTGACAGACCAGTAGAGAGGAAACTGATCATGGAAGAATTTTCAGTGACTTGTCCTAAACTTGGCCTTATTAATTTTCTTTGAAAAATGAGAAGTTATACTTCGTTTCTGTAATTCTGCCATCAAATATCAATGTCTGCAAAATCCAAGATTTAAAGCAATTTTTATTTGTAAAGACCTACACCTATTAAATACTATGCATCAAGAATAAGCTCAAATATACTTTTTCACTAATAAATGCACTCAAAGTTAATACAATATGTCAGGAGGGACAAGGTGGACCAACTAAAAGCTGTTGGCTAATCCTTAATCTTCAACTTCACTTGCCAGTGACTGCTAGCAGTCTAGCTGCTAATCCTCATCAAGGATGCCATCATCTGAGGCCCCAGCACAGCAGCCCGGGCTCTGAGATTAAGGTTAATTTAGGAGCACTTATTTTCGCAAAATAAGGCTATCGCCATTTTTGGCATCTTTGTCACCTCTATTTAGGAAGCAGTGAGGTATCCTTCCATTTATCCTTTCTTTGCTTCTCCAACAGAAAGAAATGGTTTCCTTCATTTTTACTAAGTACAGAGGCTCAGAGACAGGAGACCTAACGGTATACACTCTAGTCTTGTCCTCTGTCAGGAAGAAAAGTCTGAATAACAGATTGCTAATACACAAAGGAAGGAAACTCAGTGCCAGAGCAAATGTGTTTGACAAAAGACCATACACTCCCTGGACACATCGCCAAAATCTGTAGCACAGAATAAGCATGTTTTAGGAGTAAAACCTTTATATGCAAAAGTACATGCTGAGTAAGCACTGGGGACACACTCTGCACTCCCATCCAAGTGCAGCATTGGCAACTGGCCATACCTAGAAGCTCCTGAGGGTCACCACAGGAATGACAGGGTCCTCATGTGCAAGGTTGATGCTGTTGTTTCCTGTTCATACAACTTCTAACCAAGTTCCCCCAAATCCAAGTTGGTTCACTTACTGGAGAAAAACTGCTACATCTGATGCTACACTGTTTCCACAGCATTACACACTCACGACCCGGTACCTCATGCTGGCCTCTCTGCTTTCAGAAGCAAACTCTATTATTATTATTATTATTATTATTATTATTATTATTATTATTATTATTGGTGGTGGTGGTGTGTGTATCTCTATGTGTCTGTGTCTTTGGAGGCCCAAGCATGACTTTGTAAATGACCTTGGATTGCTTCTACCTCCTATTTCCTTTGCTCTGGAGTTTCCCAGGCTCTGCCTTCCAGGACAGAAGTACAGGCCCCTGCCATTTCTGTCTGTCATTTTTACATGGGATCTGGGATCTGAACTCAGGATCTTCTGCTTGAGAGGCGGAGGCTTAAACCCAAGCTGTCTCTCTGGTCCTGTTCTTTTTATTTATTTTTTTAACAGTTTTAAAAACACTCCAGTATAATTACAAATTTAATTAGAAAAAATATTGGGAGGAAACACCTTTAGCCTAAAAGATTTTTTAAAAATCCCTGCTAATTATCTTGGGTTTAACAAAGTACCAGGGATGTCCCACTTTTTGACATAGAAGCAAACTTAGATAACAACCTTATCATAAGCCCACACTTCACTGCTTTCTCATCTTTTACTCAATAATCACTTGGTAAGCATCCATCTACTTTAGGCATCAAAGTGAGCTTCATGCACCTGGGCTCTCTATACATTGGCTACAAGTTATAGGTAGACAGTGAACTGCTAGAAGAAGCCTGACTTGGAAGCCTTGAATGTAACTGAACGGTTGCCAAAGCAACTCTACAACTCTACAACTAAGCCCAGAGGAATTCAGTCTCCAAGTAAAGGGGCCTCTTCTTCAAAAGTTGACTAGAACCGTGCAGCACCAATTCAACCCTAGCCCACACAAACAGAATAGTCCTCAGGAATACAAGGAAATCCACCTTCTTAGTCTAGGTGAACAGGAGGCAAAGGCCCTAACAAGTCTCAATTTTTTTAGTCCCACAGAAGGTTCTGCTGGGTTAACAAGGAACCTAGATAATGAGCTTTAGGCTAAGGACATCAGGAACTACTTACTTTTATTTTGAATATGTTATGTATGACTATAGTCCCAGCATTCAAGGGAGTGAAGCAGAAGTATTACCAGTCGAAGGCTAGACTGGGCTATAAAACAAGATGGGGGGAGGGGGCGGTGGAGGGATGGGGAAAGCAGAACTCTTTAGAAGACCTAACCAGGGAAAGACTCCATCTCAATGAGTCACCTCATGTCACAACAGTGTACAGATAACAAAAGACAAAGTTTCTAGAAGCATTTTTCACTAGAGACAAATCTAACTCTTTAAAAACTTCTACCTTTTCTGAGTTCGGATCCCAGGCCCCATTTAAAAAAAAAAAAAAACAAAATAAAAACTTCTACCTTTGAAATAATTACAGATCAAAAGTGGAGATTTACAGGAAGTCCTAAACACCCTTTTCATGTGGACGTACATGGATAACCTTTCCTCAACGGGTTCCTCAACAGGATTGAGTGGTTCTGTCTTGAGGATATGAAGGTCACCATACAATGCTCACTACTCTACAGTGCTCAGCATTTACTGACTTACCAGTGACAAGACATGGCACAGCTGCTACTAGGCTCACTGCCATTCATTGCATAAATATTTACTGGGTGTATGTTATGCACCAGCCAACTGTTCTTTAAGAAACCCTAAACTCATAAAAATGTTAAACATATTAGGCAAGATCCAAGTGCTGTGAGAAAATTAAGCAGAAGTCAGAGACAAATGGGAGGTTAGAGCCCACAGAATGGGAAGAGAAAATGAGCATTCTAGGCAGAACCAAAGGCTGAGCGTGCAATTTGTTCAAAGACCAACCAGGAAGCTGCAGGGTCGTTAGATCACGCAAGGACTGTCAGCAGATCACAATGCATTCAGAATCCACACTGGCTTCACACCTATGGGTACAGTCAGGACCAACCCAGTCCTAGAACACTAATACCGGTGACAGGATGGGAACCAGCGGATCAGAAACAGTCCCTAAATCTTCTTAAAGCGTAGCTTCTAATTTCATTTCCTGTTATCCCGCTTTCCTTGAAGAAAATAAATGAAGAAAATCACCGTACGACTTGGTACAGTTTTGCCTTCTGGCAAGTATAATAGGTGCAGCAATGTAACTCTTTTTGCCCTTAAAACGTATTTTTTTTTAAAAAATTACTAAGAATCAAGATACAGGGGATATTAGACCATAGCAAGCTAGCTAGCATGTCCAACCTAAGAGCAAAATAAGATTGAAACTTCGCTTTCTTTTTCCGAAGACACATTGAATGAATTCTGAGAGATCATTTCCCAGCCACATGGAAAACAAGAGTCCTTCATCCAGCCACATAACAGACAAGTTAGGATGGGTCTCTAACACTCAGAGCGTGACACAAAGACCACAAAATGTCGTGTAAGGCAGACAAGACAGGCTTTTTACGAGCAAATGCTTTAGGAAACTGCGTAAAATACCATTTTTCAGCACACACAGAGGTAGGCTCAATGCTCGGGGCCGTGAGCCTGGAGTTCTGCGTCTCCGGCACCGCGGGGGCGGCGGAAACGACCCCGGGCTGGTCCCCCCGGACGCGGAAAGCTCAGCGCGGCGCCGCCCCAGCGCGCGCAAGGTCGAGCCGGGCCTCGCGTCGCCCAGGGCCCGGCCCGGCCCGGCCCGACTCGGGGACGCCGCCGCCGCCGCCGCCGCCCGCGCAGCCGCGCCGCCATTTCCGGCTGCGGGCGACCCTCGGCCGGCGAGCGCCTCTCCCCGCGCGGCGTCTCCTCGCGCCCCTCACTTTCCACCGGCTCCCCACGGCCTGCGCCCCGCGACCCAGCCCTGACGGAGGCCCGGCCGGCCCGCGGCTAGCTCACCTGTCTGCCCGCCCGCCCGCCGGCTCCGTGGCTCTGCTCCCGGTTCCGCGGCGTTGCCAGACAGCCGGCCGTCGTGCTACTGGCCCCGAGGACCCCGGGAGGTGGCGGCGGCGGCAAAGGGCGCGGGAGCGGCACCGGCAGCGGCGGCAGCGCGCACGCGCACGCTCACGCTCACGCACTCACTCGCTCCGGCGCGCGGACCCGGAAGGACGTGGGCTCCGGAGGGGCGCAGCTGGCCACGCAAACGCAGAGCATCGCACGGAGACCCCACCCACGAGGGCGGAGCCCCACGTGACAGATCGGAGTGTAGGCCGGCGCTCTGCAGAACCCTGCCCATGTAAAGGAGGTGCCCCGACCGATGGCCAATGGGAGGCGTGGGATGGAGAGCCGTGCGTACCGCGGCGGAGCCGGAAGCGCCCCCGAACAGGCCCGGAAGGCGCAGGGGTGGAGCCGGTCCTTCTGGACTCCAGGTGGCCTCAGCTGGCCGCGGTGCCCCGGGAGGCAGGCAGGCGGCGCAGAATAAACGTTATCTTGTTTTGCAGCTGGGTTTGCTTAGTGCTTCATAGAAACTTGAAAAAACGTGCTAGTCCTTACCAAAAAAATAGGGAGATGGAGAGGGCTCTCGCTGTCTATCCTCAACCGTTGTCGTGGAACTGACATTGCTCATCTCTGCAGACCGCCCAGGAGGGACTTCTACGGCTCGTCAGTCCAGTCCAAGAAAGGGAGCTCTTTCCTTCCTTCTCATCACGATCTACTACGCGTCGTTCTGGGACTCACCTGTAGTGACATGCAAGAGCTGATGCGAAGCTTCCATCTGTTCTGCACAACAACTACTCACCCTGCCTACTCGCTGACAGAAGCCCTGGTCACTCTTGCTTCTCACTCCTTGTACCATTTCTAAGGTTGTGTGTAGGGAAGTTCCAGAGCTACCAGAAAGACCTTTGAAGGTTCCCATAGCCTCTCTTCCACTTCTGCCTGCTGACCATTTCCAGTCAACAGTGAGCTTCGTAAAAACAGAAAGCAGGGACCGGTTGAGATGGCTCAGTGGGTTAAGTCACCTGTACAGTTTGATCCCTAGAACCCACAATGAAAGAAGGAGAAAACCCAGTTCTGATATCCACACAGCCCAGCCAAAAAAAATGAGAGGCTGGTGACTGTTCCCAAACCTGTGACCTGACTTCCTCTCCCAGAAATCCACATGGTAAAGGGAGAAAACAGACTTCTGAAAATTGTCCTCTGATTTCTATTGGCGCATCATGGTATACATGCGCATACCTTCTCTGAGTTTCTCTCAAACAAAAATACTTTAAAATAAAATATTAAACATAAACCATATGACACCAAGGGCTGCTTGTGGTACACAGTAAAATCCAGTATTTTCTGAAAGGATCTGCCCACCCCAGACCCACTCCGCTTTCAGACCCACCATCAGAAGCAGACAGCTCAGGAAGCTTCTTAGCAATTATTAAATTGTGCAATATCAAGCAGGTGGGGAGGAAAAGGCTTATGAAAATTAGTGAGCAAAAATGCCAGGTTGATCTCTATTGACTCAAGAATGAAGACAGCCACATGCAGTGGCACATGTGTATAAGCCTAGCACAGGCAGAACAGGATCTTGAGTTTGAGACCCTGTCAAGTGGGAGGAACATGAGTGAAAGATTACACACAGGCACAACTGAAGAAAAAGAGGAACAAAGTGGATCTGGAACCAATTTCTGATTGAAACTATGCAGCTGTTGTTGGAAGCTGCAAGAAAATAACAAAAGGATCTTGCCTTAAGTGCATCCCTCTGGCTGTATCAGTTCCACTTTAGAGGTATTCTCTTAAGAAAATGTCCCCGGAAGCATCCATGGTGGTTCCCGAATTCGTCCGTGGTTCTACACACGCATACACACACACACATACATACACACACGCGCACACATGCATACACGCACAATTGAATAAAATAATAAATAAAAAAAATTAAAAAAGAAAATGTCCCCGGGGCTGGAGAGGTGGCTCAGGGGTTAAGCCTCTGCCTTACAGGCGGAAGGTCCTGAGTTTGGGGTACGTATAGATGCTGGGCGGAAGCCGGAGCTGCCTACGTTTCTGGTCCTGGTAGGGCGGAGCCTGTGAATCCCCAGGCAGAGTAAACAAGGAGGAGGTGCAGGCGGTCGGTGCATGGTGGTTCCGGAATACGCCTGTGGTTCTACACACACACACATACATACATGCACACATGTACAATTGAATAAAAAAAAATGTTCCCAACAAATACAGAAGTTAGAAGTAGTCTAAGACATTTGCTGTTGGTATTAATAGGCTTTGAGCTAAGTGTTTTATCTCTTTACCTGAATAAGCCAGATACTACCATACTCATCCCAAGGATTTAATGTCCCTGCTTCTCAATACTTAGCTACTCCAAATGTGCCTTCACTCTATCTACTGTTACTTGCTCCAATTCTGTTTTCAAAGAACTTTACCGCTCTTCATCTTACTAGAACCAAAGTTACCTAGGCAAACACCTCATTTTCCTTAACTATAGAAAAGTCCTTGAGCACTAGGTCCTCACAGATTCACTCTTGTACCCCACCAACCCTAGCAGCCTTGTATCCAGATTGTTTCAAGGACCTTCTTTGGTTAGCTCCACTTCACTATTGTGTTGGGATATATTGTTACCCAAGGCAACTTAGTTTCCCTGCTCCTTCTGACCCTTGAGATTTGATGTTCCCACTAAAGCTTCCTGATAGGAACCCCTAAGTGGCTGAAGGGGGCAAGTGCACAGCCTAGTGGCACCAAGGCCAGCTCAGACAGAGGATCCTCACCTTCAGCATCTCACGGCTGATGTCTAAGTACAGCAGAGAAGGGAGCGTGTCGGGAAAGGAGAGTAGTGTGGACATTATGTGCCACCTTTCCAAACAGGAATGAGAACATATGTTCATATTTCTGTCACTTGGCATGAAGAAACTCTATGAGAATACACAAGTAATGAGGGTGGGAAGAAACAGGGACCTGTTTATGGACTTTCCTATATCTCTAGCTTTCGTTTTTTTATATAAATTTTCTTATTATTATTTGTTCAATTGTGTGTGTGTGCGTGTGTAGAACCACGGGTGAATTCGGGAACCACCATGGACTGCCTCCACCTCCTCCTTGTTTACTCTGCCCCGAGATTCACAGGCTCCGCCCTACCAGGACCAGAAGCACAGGCCACCCCCGCTTCCGCCTGGCGTCTATACGTGGGATCTGGGATCCGAACTCAGGACCTTCTGCCTGCAAGGCAGAGGCTTAACCCCTGAGCCACCTCTCCAGCCCTCTAGCTTTCATTTTTGAATGCTAAATAAATTTGTTACTTTAAAACATAACCTATCACCCAGGGGATCTCAACCAGCTACATGAACCTCTACTTACCTAAAACACTTCTCAGACATGTGCTTCCCCATGAAAGCCAAGAGGACCTGAAGTACCTACCAATCCAGACTTGGTTTACCTGCCCATGCTGCCTAGATTTATGTAGTAGGACTTCCTACTCCCCATCTTACCTGTCACTCACACCTCAAACCTGAACCATGTTTGCCTTATTCACTAGGCACTTGGGGGGCTTCTGTTACCATTACTTCAAATGGCCCATAATCTGCAGATGGAGTTCATACTTTTTGAGGCTGTTGTTAAGTACAGAGTGATAGTCTAAGTACAGAGGACAGACAGCAATCCTCAAGATGATCTTCTCAATGCCTTCTGCTAGGTGATCCCTGCAACAGGGTCCAACCAGCCTCACACAGCAAGGGCTAGCACAAGGTCTTCCCAAAGACCTTGGTTCTACACTGCACCAGCTCATCAGTAACTGAGCTAAAAATTCTGAGACAGGAAGGTCCTTTAAGGAGGGCTGCAGTCTCCCTTGCAAAGTGTAACATACAGCAGCAAAGGCCTGAGTGTTTATTTTGCATTCTTCATCACTGCTCTAAAAGACACACCAAGTAGGGTTTAGGTTTTCCCAGAGGAATGCTTTACTAACAAGTTGCTTGATAGTCACTGTAGAAAGATATGCCAGTGACCTGCATTCCTGCAATCTACCTCCTTACACAAGTTTTTAACCCTGGAAAAGGTATCAGGATCCTCCCTCATCATATATGCAATATAATCTTCCAAAGACGTCAAAAGCAGCCAGGGACACTTGATCAGAGGACATATCACATCCTATCAGACTAGACACTAGATTGAGCAGTCCATCCCCCAAGGAGACATGTACACAACAGAAAAGGGACCCCTCCCTTCTAGATGCCTCCTGAGGGCTCTGATGTCCAGAGGCTGCAGGTGTGGCAACCAAAATAAACAGGAAAATAATCTTTGTAACACCTGAGAAAGACAACAGCAGAGTTTTGGCTGAACCAAAACCATGCCCTTGCCCGACCTGCAGGGCTGGTTCTACTTTCATTTATCCTTCATGTAGTAGACAGACAGGCAGGAATCACGGATCAGACCCATACCAGGCAGTGCCAAAACAGCTGGCAAAGACACTGAGATGGAGGCTTGCTTTCTTTCTCCCATACCTGCTTGCTGACAAGCAGGCCAGTGTGGGGAACAAGTGGAACCTGCCAGTCTTAGGGAAAGTTTTGCAGACTGAGATTAGCAAAATAAAACACACTAACTGATCAAGGTAGAATATAACACAATGTAATGTAGGTGTAAAATTCTACATAGTACTCAGAACACATTAAAAGACATTTTATTTATTTATTTATTTATTTATTTATTTATTTATTTATTTATTTATTTATAGTGTGAAAGAGAAACAGTAAAGCATAAGGCAATATAAGGCTTGAATTTCAACTTGAGTTCAAAGAAATAATATTAGCTGTTTTGCCTAATTGTTTTGAAAAAAGTTCATTGTATTAAAAAATAGTTAATCTGCTTCTGCCAAAGCCAGGTCATTAGTTTAACAGTTAGGAAGCAGTTGATGATGTTTCATTTGCAGGGTCTAAGAAAATGGACAGCTCTCTTTCTGCATCTGCAGATAAACACTATCACTGGGCAGCGACACCAGGTGAATGGATTCCTGTTGAATCAGAGAAGGAGGACAAGCCAGAAGTGTGGCTCCTTTTATATTCCTGACACTTCTTCTTTCCATCATCTGGTGAAATATCAAGACTTCCCAGGAGAGCACACACATGGGCTTCTGCTCACTCGATGTCCACTTCCTGTGGCCCTGGAAAGGATGGCACAGTGATCTGCTTCTCTGTGGACTTTAGTGTCAGACATCTATGTACAAGACTGTTCTCTAATTACACCAAGGCAGCAGCCACATCTTCATGTGAATGGGTGCGACTGTCCTCAAAAACAGCTGCTCATGGGCCTTGGTTGGTCACTCCACCATCGTGCACAGTCACAGTTGTGATGATACGAGTGTGCTTCCATAGGTTCTGTGGCCAGTGAGCTACAAGCTTAGAAAGGCGTGTGATCTGGTGAGGGCTGGTCACCACTTCCAGATGGGGAAGAGGCGCTGTCATTGCCATTCTCTCTGCCACCCACAACCTTAGACTACAGAACAGGAGAAAAAAAAAAAAAGAGAGAGAAAGGAAATTTGAGATATAACACACAAAGGGTAGGTTCAAGACCATGCTTAATCTCTTGGAATAGTAGCACAGTAACAAAAATAAATGAATCACAAACACACAGCAACCTGGATAGGTCACCCAGGAATTATATTTTTATCGCAGAGAGAAAGCCAATCCTAAAAGACTACATACTGCATGGTTCCATTTAAGTAACCTTTTCCTTCTTTTTGGAGGGGGATAGGATTTCATATAGCACATACTGGCCAAGAACTTCTGATCGTCTGTCTCCACCTCCCATGTGCTGATATTACATCCAGCTGAAATCTTTTTATCCTCTTCTTTTTGTGGTACTACACATTAACAGTCCTTTGCATATTAACAAGATATCCTTCAAAGGACAAAACTATAGAGACGAAACACAGATAAAGGTTGCATGGCAGGGACAGGAGGAAGGTGGGCTTGGCTATAAAACCACCGTGTCCATGGTAAGTGGGTGAGCTTATGTTTTTGTGGCCCTGTCCTAGGACTTCACCCAAGTTTCATAAGATGCCATTACTGGAGTTGGAGAGATGATTTAGGGGTTAAAGCCTCGTAAGCATATAGGTCCCATATAAAAACTCCAGGCAGAAATGGCAACAACCTGCATTTCCAGCTCAAGAAGGCGGAGCCTGGGCTGGAGAGGTGGCTCAGGGGTTAAGCCTCTGCCTTGCAGGCGGAAGGTACCGAGTTCGGATCCTAGACCCCACATATAGACGCCAGGCGGAAGCGGAGGCAGCCTGTGTTTCTGGTCCTGGTAGGGCGGAGCCTGTGAATCCCGGGGCAGAGTAAACAAGGAGGAGATGGAGGCGTCCATGGTGGTTCCCGAATTTGGCCATGGTTCTACATACACACACACATATGTGCACATACGCATACACGCACAATTGAATAAATAATTAATATAAAAAAGAATAAAAAAAAAAGAAGGCGGAGCCTGGGAAACCTCAGAGTAAAGCCAATAAGGAAGTAGAACAATCCAGGATGGTTCCTGAATTCACCATGAGTCTCCACTGGCACATACCATGCTCTCTTCTACACACACCCACAGTAACAACATAAAAAAAATATGTCATTACTGTAAAAAAGGCACAAAAGTTAGGAGGGACCTCTACGTGAGGTAAGGCAACAACTCACTTTGCAATGATAAGTAGTATCCCTACATTTCCACAAGACCTACACTTCAAGAACAGTTACCTTTATGGTCCCCACTCGGTCTTCAAACGACTTGAAGGTTGCAGAATTCCTTTAAAGAGAAGGAAAAAAGGTGTTAGTATGAAGAGCAACTGTGGTGCCACCTTCCTCAAGCTGAAGGACTTTAGAGAGAGGGTCAAGTCCAGCTCCTGAACTCTCACTAAAAAAATGTGACATAACAAAGGGAGTGTGATGCTTCTGCAGAGTCCACACAGGGCCATTCTGGGCACTGTCCATGTCAGACCTAGAAGTCACACAGCACTGTGAACTCTTGACAACCATATGCAGAATCCTGCTGTGCTATAAAAAACAGCTGGGTTCAGATGCAACTTGGTGGCAGAACTTTTAATTTGCCTTTAGTACAAAAGGCCTTGGGTTTATCTCCAACATTACACACAGAAAAAAAAAAAAAAAAGACATTCCTGGACTCTCTTCTTTCCCAGAGGAGAGCACAAACACTGTCATCAACTACCACAAATTATCCAATGGAGTGTTCCACATTTGGGGAAATTGCCAGATTCAACACACCCAGAGGATAATTGGTAGGCCTCATTCTGGGAAAACCATCTTTTTGATCACAGTATCACCCTGATCTTTGGCTCTTTTGTCTTGGGGCTTTTGGAAGTCATAAGTACTATTCAAAGAAGCTAGGGAAAAGAAAAGCCAGACAGTTCTGGAGTAGCAGAAATAAGGAAGCAGAGGAAAAACCAGGTCAGGACCATCTCTTTGGCTCTCACACAACCAGATTTCCCAACAGACTCTCTGAAGAGAATGGGCTCTGCCGGCAGGCAGATTAATACAACACACTACATATGTTACTGAGGCTCTGAGACATGAAGCCTCCAGAGATCCAACTGTGGAAATGCCAGGTCCACACAACGACTCATGCCTACTGATGGCCAACATCCTCAGGACAGGGTCCAGCCTCAGAATGATCCCTTTGGAGGCCTCATTTCACGAGTTCTCTCTTACCAGTCTACAGAAGATCTGTAACTGAAATGAAACTGCCAGGGAAATGGAGCCCTATATTGGGGTGCAGAACGTAAAGGGCCTCCCACCCCACACCTAGTCACACTTCTGAACCAATGGAAGCAGGTATACATTACCTCATGGCTGGCATACTTATCGAGTGTCGGATGGAGTAGCTGCTGCTTGCAAGCATGGTGAAAGCAGAGACGGAAGCAAGAGTTAGCCATGGTGCCAGAGCGGTTCTCACTACCACTTGGCTCACATATAAACCCCTCCCAGCACAGATGGAGCAGGCTGCTGCCCTTTCCATGAAATGCTCAGAAAGAAGCTGCCTTTAGTCTCCTCTCTCCCTCTCCTTGAGAGGTGTCCAATAATGCCACTGCCACACAGGCAGTGTGGCAATGATGAAGGACAGCATTCAGACAGGAAACTACGCTGAGACCTAGACTGAGGGCTTTTAGAAACATTTCTGTCTACACAGCTTTAGAAGACGCCCTCACAACAAAGTGAATGATGTTTTGGCAAAAGCACGACACCTATGGCTAAGTATTTAAAGTCACAGATTACTTTGGATTGATTCCAGACTTCTTAGTGCCCACTACAAAAATGAGCCAATACTGCAGGAGTCAGCATGAGGACCCTATGGAGGAATCTTATCTAAGGCTCTCAGAGAATAAATGACAGCAAACTCAGTCTGAAGAGACAGGCTGCTTCTCAGCAATGGCTGCTTCATCTGTGTCTGAAAGACCTGAAAACGCAGGGGAGAAGCTGGCGTCTCCTCCCGCAGGAAGGTGTTTTGTAGTTACTGTTGTTTTGTTTTTAAGAATAAACTATGATGTGGACAATGAAACATTCATTGTGTCACTCATTCCCCTAGGAGCAGAGTCCAAACAAAACCCAGAACACAAGGCACCCAAAGGGGATAGTCACATTGTAGAGATCAGAGAAGCAGTCTCTGTGTAGAGCAAGTCTTGTGTGTAGTAGCTACCTACTGGTTGAAAGACACCTCCATTGTACTGATCACTCACTTCTTCACAGCACAGTTCCCCATGGATCTTCTAGAGTCTATCCTTCCCTAATGTGCAATTGTTTTGACAGGTCATACCCAGGATCATCTTACCTAAAGGAGTGTGAAAACGGATGAGCCCTGAAAGGAGGCAGCAGGAATAAAGAAGAAAAGCAGCATTAAGCAAGGGAATGCCATACGAGATCCCCCTACTTCCCATAGAAGTCCCAAGTCCCTCTGTTCAAATCCTGGAAGGCCAAGTAAGAGACAGCATGTAGAAAACACTCTATGAATGGTTATTGAGTGCTCACATTGGTAGGGATAACAAGTCATAAAGTCCCACTCCTACTATTCAAGAGACTTGTAAGAAGAACATGACTAGTGACTGTGAGATCCACAGTTCTGCATTCTTGGGCGTGGTCACATATACAAGAATACATGGGCTGGAGAGGTGGCTCAGGGGTTAAGCCTCCGCCTTGCAGGCGGAAGGTCCTGAGTTCAGATCCCAGATCCCACGTATAGACGCCAGGTGGAAGCGGGGGCGGCCTGCACTTCTGGACTTGGTAGGGCGGAGCCTGTGAATCCCCAGGCAGAAGGAGGTGGAGCCGTCCATGGTGGTTCACGAATTTGTCCGTGGTTCTACACACACACACACACACACACACACACACAGACACATACGCGCGCACATACACACGCATATGCACACAGTTGAATAAATAATTAAAAAAAAAAAAAAAAAAAAGAATACATACAACATTAGAAATAAAAGGGGAAAGATAAAACTAGACCTGAGGACTGGGGAGATGGCTTAGGGGCTAAAGCCTTTGCCTCATAAGCAAAAGGACCTGAGTTCAGATCCCCAGATTCCAAGTAAAAATCTTAGGCAGATATGGCAGAGGCACGTAATTCTGGCCTTGGAAAGCAGACCTGGGAAACCACAGAGCAAAGCAATAGGAGGAAGAGTAATCCAAGATGATTCTTAAGTCACCTTTGGGCCTCCATTGGCACATATGCTCAAGTGACCTCTTGTATACATACATACATACACACACAAATACATGCATGTGCACATACATATGTATGCAGAAGACTACACTTGAAACACAGTGGCCTGAAAACAGTACAAAGATGTGAGATGTAAATAAAGCAGGGAGAAAACTGGGCAAGGCCAACACCTCATGTTCATGGAGCAATCTTTATTCTCTGAAGCTGAACAGGATTCTAAGCACCATAAGAAGAACTAAAACATATTCAGGACCGAGTGTTTCTGCTCTAGATGCTATCAAAATAGGCAGAGGCTAAGCTGGACAAGTGCTTATCCAAGGATAGCTGCTGACGTGGAGCAACATAGTTTTACTCTTCCACAGTGTCAGGCTCTTTATCTCTAAAATGTCGGGAGGGATCAGAAGCCTGAGCAGAATCCTTTCCCAACACAGAGAGAACCACTAAGAATTCCTCGAATAGAAGCCTGCTGTTGTCCAAGGTCACCAAGCCAATAGTGACTCTAGAGTAAACCATTCGATAACTCAAATCCAGTTGCCTCTTTCCGCCCCTTCATGTCCAGGGTAAAGGACAGACTTGTCAGGCTTGGTGGCCTCGCCTTCATCTACTTGCAAACTCATGTTGTTAGCCTCCTGAACCCAGCATTAATTCTCAAGAATCCCTGAGCTCTTTTCTTCTGTCAAACTAGGAGGTTAATGAGCCTCAACCTCAGAAACCACTGGGAGTCACTGAGAGAACTTGATTCTATCATGGCCCTGAGAAGTCAGAGTTTATAACACCACCACAAATATCCAACACAAATAATATCAACACAAAGGCTACCTAGGGGAGACAAACCAGTGACCAGGGTTCCCTTCCAGTACAAGCAGCCAACAGGAGCTACTTCCTTTGGTCTGACTATCCTGGTTGGCTCACACACCAGAGCAGTGAGGCTGAGCACACACAGAGCTGTCCCAGAAGTGCTGTCACAAGATCTCACCCTAACCAACCACCTGCCACAGCTCCATATACCATAAGGTCAGTAGCAAATCCAGGTTCTCCAAAGAGAAAAGAAAATACTATCTCGAGACAGTAAGATATCTCAGGGGCTAAAAGTGCTTGTCATACTAGCCCAATGACCTTGATTCAATTTCCAGAATCTTTATAACGGAAAAAGGAAAGAACTAACTCCACCAAGTTATCCTTTGATCTCTCCATATGCACTGTGGTGTACAAACCCATATACACATACCTCCCCCCAAAATTTTTAATTAAAAAAATAATAATACTTTTACTTTTCCTCTAAGAAAGAGACTTTTGTCCTATGCTCCCACAGAAAGACAAGCCACATGAAGAATGGTCCAATCAAGATGGCTCATAGCATTTCCATTAGCACCACAGGCTGACCACATAGTTAAATGTCCACCTAGGAGATTCTAAACAAACTCACAAAAGTAGTGAGAGTCAGGTGTATGTCTCTTGTCTATAAACTCAACTTTTGGGAAGCTAAGGCAAGAGGATAGTCATGAATTCAAGTCCAACCTGGGCAAAAGATTGAGGTCCTGTCTCAAAAAACAAACCACAAAAAAGCACAAAAGAATATTGAAAAAAAGAAAAGAAAAGAGGAGAAACACTTTAAAGGAGGAAACAACACATTTTTAAGATGAGATGGACAGTAGTCTTTGGGAGCTAGGCCAAGACAACACTATTGTGATTAGCAACTGCTCACCAGGCACACTAACTCACAGTTTAAACAGTCCTAGACCGATTCTAAAGACAACTTGTGGCTTACTCAAACTGACAATGGACCCCATCCTGACCCCAATTCCCAGCCACACCACTGCTGTTCAACAAAGTCTTCTCCTACCAGGTCTAAGCCATTAGCTTTTGCCCAGAAGAAGTGATTTTCCTACCCACAGGAATGCAGAAATGGCCAAAGGCAGAAAGCAAGTAAAAGGACTCCCCCCAACCCCCAACAAAGATTTACAAAGGCAGACTGGTTCAGGCCAACATGGACAAAGGCTGTCTTAGTCCTGGTTCAAGATGAGCTTCCCACAGAGCCTCAAGCTGCTCACCTCATGTCGCCAAGTTTCCTGCTAATGGCTGAGCCCACAGTGGACAGAGCAGCAGATGTCTTCTGTCCTGCCTGAGAGAGGGTTTCTTGTGTCTTCTTGTAGCTGGAAGACATATGGTTAGATAAACAAACAATTAGGGTAGCAACAACCCATCCCCAAGGAAGCAAAGTGCAAGAAAGCACCCAAAGGAAAGTGAGGAGTGTGGTAGATAGCGAGTACTCACTGGCAGTGGGGACAGGCCCCAGAAACCCCCTATAACTCAGCTTCTTTTAAAAATGAACTGAGACCTAATCTACTCCCTGTCTTCTTATGGCACCTGCCTGCTTACAAACTAAAACCTGACATATTAATTTTCCTCCCCACATAAGAATCTTCTGAGCTGAGAAAAAAATCATGCTCAACTGCACTTATGGGAAATGTTCCCAACCAAGGGACCCTCTAACCTCTGGCACTGTCCCTATACTATCCTTTCAGAACATGGAACAACCCAGTTCTCTTCCCTCTCCATAGTGTAAGTATGTAGTCTTGACCCATAGAAAAGACCACCAATCCCATCCCTCTCACTCCACTCTGTTGTCCATCCACATATATATATAGTAGACCAATATGGCTCAAACACCTCAACACCAGCCAGACAAGTACAGGAATGTACACTATGGGGCCGACCATGAAAACCACACGTGAAGTTGCTGGCTCTTACCCAGCTGCCACCACAAAAGACATGGCAGCTTCCAACATGACAAAACCTATAATCTAAACCCTATTCAAAGTCTTCAGACCACATTACTGAATGAAACTGAAGAGTAGATGGGGGCCAGCAAGATAGCTCAGCAGGTAAAGGCTTGCAAACTTAGTGACTTGAGTTTGATCCTCTGAAGCCCACATGGTGGAAAGAGATAGCCAATTTGTGAAAGTAGTCTCTGACCTGCAAATGTATACAGTGGTGCATGACACCTGAGTGTTCTTTCTTTCTCTGACATAAGTTAATAAAAAAGAGAAAATGTGAACTTTGAGTTTGCCTGGTAACCTATGGATCTTCTCTCAGCATACTTGGCCAATAGCTAAGCAGCCTCCCCCAGAAGATGAGGGTCTTTTTTCACTGTGTTATTAGTGCACAGTACACGCCAGAAATTGTACTTCCAAGTCCTTCCTATACCTACTCCTTAAGAAGGCCCTATGAGAGTATCTGTTGCCCTGTTGGCTAAGGATAGATCTGAAATCCTCCTCCTGAGCTGGCCAGCAGTGCCTGTTGGAGTTTACCCAAGGACCAGCCACGGACATTTTCCTGCCAAAGCCAAAAGAAATTGAGACTTTGTGAGAACAACAAGACTGCACAGAAACAAAGTGTTTCTGCAAAACAAGTTCAAGTTAACTAAGGACTGGCAACATTCAGTTGCAGAAATATGAATTCAGAATTCCTAGCTCCCTGGTACTTACAATAGGGAAGAAGAAAGAAAAGGGGAGAGGAAGACTGAGAAATTGAAAGAGATGGAGATGAAAGAACAAGAAAGAGTCAGTCAACCATGATGGCATCCGAGATGCTGAGGCAGGAAGGTGGGAGAGTGAAGTCAGCCTAGGGCACATAAAGAGACTCAAAGGGGGGGAAAAGGAGAAGAAAAGGAAGGAAGAAAGGAGAGGGGGTAAAACCATTGCCCACATTTCTGTCCTTCCACTGGTCCCAGTGCTACAGGCTCACCCAGAGCCATATGTACACCCAGGTTAGCAGATTCTCTTAAAGACCTGGTAATCATTACGTTAACACCAATGGGGAGGCTAAGCCCGCAGGTGATAGCTAGGAAAGTAGAGACAGACAACTGGTTAGATAGCACTTGGTTGTGCTGTCCCTACAGCTCGTCTTTAAGACTCGAACTTCTAGGAAGAGTCTAGGACAGTCTCTGTCAGCTAGCTGAAAACCTAGCGGTTGTGCTCTTCTTTTTCTCTGGAATCTTCCTCTGAAGACTTCATTTACTTCCTCTTGGGCTCACCAGAGGGTAAAGCTTCCTAGTCACAGCAACTGGTCCAGTAAGACGCATGCCTAGGGCCACTGTGTAGGGCTGCAAAGCTAGGAGAGAATGCTCTGCTATCTTGTTCTGGCTGACAATCTGATTATGTTGTAGCCCAAAGAATTCCAAGTGGACCAACTCTCAACACTAAATTTACAACTATAGATATCTGTAAAACAAATACAGCAAAGTTTCATGGTCCATAGAACATAGCTGCTCCACATATACAAGTGGCTAGCTGAGAAAGCATTTCAGCTGCCTAAATACAGCACAGCTTTCCTACTGCTAAGCCCAAAGGGATAGACACTCATACCTATTAGAGTCCCAGATTATTCCAGTACTCTAGGGTGCTGCTAGCTAAAAGGAACCTATAAACACATGGATGAGGAAGGTTAGCCTTTACCTGTTAAAGGTTCAGACAGTCAAATCCTATCATCAACCTATCTCCTGACAGACATCAACCAGGCAGAGAACACAAAACAGGCTGCATCTTTATTCCCACCCTCTTAGGCTGTAGGTATAGAAATGCCTCCAGCTGAGGAAGTACAACTGACAGATCCTCCCCCAGTAGCTGGGAAGAGACCCTAAAGGAAAGATCTTTTCTTGGAAAGGGGTGTCTTACCAGCTACACTTCAACGCAAAGTCACACAGGTTTCTCTCAGAGTGGTCAGAATTCCAGGTGCCCGTTAGCTCTTTAGAAGCTTCTAGATGTATCCCAGCAACTCTGTGCAGGTGATTTCCCAATCAACAGCACAGACTTCTCTCAAGATGATCTTCAGACTGAATATTTAACTGCCAGCCAGTCTAGGGTCTCTCCCAAAGATGACATTGTCTTCATCTACAGAACACTGGCGTACAGCAAACTCACTATCTAGTGCAATCCAGAAGATGAATGCCAATGTTCATGGTATAGCTAAAGCAAGAGCTAAGCACACAAACCCCCAGGGCTTCCTGCACCTGCCTCCCATATGACACCAGGCCAGAAGACTCAACATGTACAGAGAATCAAGTCAGTCCCTAGTACCCAAGCAAGTTTAGCAACATTTCTCTTCATCCCAAGCACGGAGGGACCTCCTGTACACGTTTTACAATTACCATGGCAGTGCTTCCTTCCAAACAAAAGATTATTCTAAATATTCTTTGTGAAAGCTTCAAGCAGTCAAATCCTATCAACAGGCTATCTTCTGAAATCTTATCAAGACAGGGACCATTCAGATAGAGACCAAAGACATTACTACCAGGCCAGAACACATTAATAATGTAATATTACTTAGGTTAAGGATCTCAAAACAACAGAAGTCACTGAACTACAGCTCTGACAGGCACACAATAGCTTCCCCAAATATCCATGTTCTGCTGAACTCCACATGGCTGACAATGAAGCACCCCAAACCAAAGAATGTCATGAACCCACTAACAGGCACTCCTTTCCCACCTAAGACCCCAAGAGCTGGATCTAGATCTGTCGGGTGAAGGCTAGGACTACAATGATAACAAAACTACAAACTCCACCAACTGGGGCAATGAGACAGCTCAGTGGGTAAGGCATCTGCTCACAAACCTGGTAACCTAAGTTTAATCCCTGTAAGTCCACATGGCAAAAAGGAAAGAAATGAACAAAAACACACACGGGTCTGGTGTCATTAACTACTTTGCTCACTGACAAAAATCAAGAAGCATCTAGTACCCAGATATACTATCCAGTTCAATAATGGCTCTCATGAAGCCTGACATGTAGCCAGATAGAAAGGAGCTTCAAATGTAGTCCAGTGGCCAAGCAGATCTCTTTAGCTATTTTACTCTGTCCTTCAAGAGTTTAAAGCATACCTTCATTTGTACTTGGGAAGAGAAAGACATTCAACAAGCACCAAAAAAAGCAATGTGCACTCCTAAGGAAAGGTGGAGAAGAGTAAGAGAGGACATGACGGCACAAGCACTCACAGGTCGGACTGCGTCACTTTCTCATTCCACTCTCCAAGTTTCTCAGAAGTTTTCACATAGCTAAAAACAGAAAGTCGTTAGTCAATACTTACAATGACTTCGACTGAAGTTTCAGACTGCAAGGAAGACTCCAGGACAAACAGAGACAATATCAAAGACAGTCCAGGGCCTCTACCAACTGTGTAGTACCAAAACCAGTCATGTCTCATAGAACAGAGCTGACCACATTCTCTCCCAGCACATCATAGGAGCCCCTGGACTTTTGACAGCACAAGGCTCTTGGGAAGGGTTCAGTCTATAACCCCCAAATACTCAGAAGGCTACCTTTCTGCGATCCAATATCCACAATATCCTAGTAGAAACATGGGGGGGTTATAAGTAAGGTTTACAAAATGTGATTCAAGCTGTCCTCCTTGACGATACAGCTTCTGGAAACATCCCAACCTCCATCTTGAAGGACATGCTGTATAGGAGGAGAAATATGGCAAAGGGCAGAAAATTCCAAATGAGTCACATATGGGTCAGAAGTCCTGAGTTTGTGACTATGTTGCATTCATAAGAAGGACTCACTTCTATTTCTACAGTACAGAAGTTACTCCAAGAACCTCACTGGTACCCTAAACAATCTGGACCCTGAAACACTATCCTCTCATATATCTATTTAGACAACTGGCTACTGTGTCCATTCACCATTTCAAATACACACAAGATTTTGTCTTTGAGTAAACACAGACAGTCCCGATGTTAAGTACTCAAAGGGTTCTGGCTACCTACTCTTAGCTGGCTTACTCAATCCCAGCTACTGACATCTCCTCACCAGCATTTACACACACATGCACACACACACACGCGCGCACACACGTAAGAAAGAAGCATACCCCTAATGAGCTCTTTCTCCAGCCAACAGGGACAGCCTCACCATGGGGCGAATACCTACGCAGTAGACACCTGTACATCATGCCAGCTTCTAGATAGGTTCTGCTTCAGCTCTCCTAAGGCGGAGAGACCCAATCTCCTTTTCAGCTCTCCGCAGTGCCTTTCCTTGGCTGCCAGGACCTGACGGAGAGTGACGATTTCTTCTTCCACCTGAAAAAGACAAAAAACTTGGAATATAACCCAAATACATACAACTATAAGTGTTGCTGTAGTTGAAGTAAGTTGAACCCCTAGGTTCAACTCTCAACATATACACAAAAAAGACATACAATTAACATGATAATACTGCCGTATTATCACCAGAAGTACCCAGCATCCTTACATGAGCTCTAGTGAAGCTTTCTCAAGAAATTCCCACTTACGAAAATGCAATTTGTTTTAGAAGTGGTATCCAAAACAACAATTATTCTGCCTTGTCTGGCATCAGCATTTATTCCCCAGGTCAAGGTAGTTCTGCTCTCACTGCCAGCCGTCACCCGCTTCCCCAAGTCTCAGGTGACCAGGTGGGCCTGTCGGAGCTGCTCCTGAAATTGAGCTGGATGTTAAGTCAGAAGCCTCTTTCCTAAAGGTGCTGAGCCCACTTAGACACAGCAGCTGGAATTGATGGCAGTCAGGCCTCAGCTGCACTCATGGGGGAAGCATCTGTACAGCAAGAAGGAAACAGACCTGACAGATGGACAGAAACCCAAGTGACAAGAAAAGCAACACCTGTGTTCTATAGGTCAGCTACAGACCTTAGCAAAGCCAGTCACACAAACAGTAATTCTCTTTTGTGCTAAAGACAGTTTGAGTTCAGTAAAGGAAGATTAATAACAAGCACTTGAACTTTTTAAAGGACAGTGACTCCTGAAGAAGTACCCTCTGAAGCATTCCCACTACAGAAAGAGCACCCGTGTAAACAGCAATGCTCAAGACAACTGACTTCTAAACCAGGCTCAGCAGTGCACTCCTACAGTCCTACCTACACAGGAAACTGAGGCAGGATGATTATATATCAAAAAAAGAAAAAAGGGAGCTGGAAAGACGGCTCAAGGTTTAAGACTCTGCCTTACAAGCAGAAGGCTCTGAGTTTGGATCTCAGGTCTCAGTAAAGACACCAGGTGGGAATGGCAGCAGCCTGCACTTCTGGTCCTGATGGGCAGAGCCTGGGAAATCCCAGAGCAAAGAGGTAGAAACAATCCAGAACCAATCAACCTCTCTCTCTCTCTCTCTCCTCTCTCTCCTCTCTCTCTCTCTCTCCTCTCTCTCTCTCTTCTCTTTCTCTTTCTCTCTCTCTCTCTCTCTCTCTCAAAACAAATTAAAAGGGGCTGGAGAGGTGGCTCAGGAGTTAAGCCTCTGCCTTGCAGGTAGAAGGTCCTGAGTTCGGATCCTAGACCCCACGTGTAGACGCCAAGCGGAAGCGGGGGCGGCCTGCGTTTCTGGTCCTGGTAAGGCGGAGCCTGTGAATCCTGGGCAGAGTAAACAAGGAAGAGCTGGAGGCAGTCCATGGTGGTTCCTGAATTTGTCCATGGTTCTACATACACACACATACATGCACATGCACGCATACACGTACAATTGAATAAATAATAATTAAAAAAAAAAACCAACCACCAGGAATAGTGGCATACGCTTATGATCCCAGACCTTGGAAGACAAAGGCAGGCAGATTATGAGTTGGAGGCCAGCTTGGTTAACACAGCAAAACCCCATCAAAAAAATTCATTAACATTGTCCAACACACTGTTGACCTCACAAAGTCTAGCATCTGCTAAAGGCACCAAGAGCCTTGGAGGTAAAGGATTGGCAGCCACAGCAATGTTCCTATACCTAAGGGGAACACGGGAAAGGGTTCAGGGAAAGGCCACTGGGTCCTTGTACGTCATCGGAGAGGAGAGCCCAGAGGAAAATCAGACATGCACAAGAAAGGACTCTCTGGGAATTGGGGCGGGAGGCACTGGGGGATGGGGAGGGAGAGGGGTGGGGAGGGGGAGCAGGGGGTACGGGGGGAGGAGGAGGAAGGGAGGGAACTGGTGTACCTAATAAGTTTGTATGAGCTGAAATAAAAAAAAAAAAAATTCATTAATGGGCTGGAGAGGTGGCTCAGGGGTTAAGCCTCCGCCTTGCAGGCAGAAGGTCCTGAGTTCGGATCCCAGATCCCACGTATAGACGCCAGACGGAAGCGGGGGCGGCCTGCTTTTCTGGTCCTGGTAGGGCGGAGCCTGTGAATCCCCGGGCAGAAGGAGGTGGAGGCGTCCATGGTGGTTCCTGATCCATCCGTGGTTCTACACACACACATATGCACATGCGCACAATTGAATAAATAATAATAAAAAAATTAATTAAAAAAATTCATTAATTAAAATATAAGGTCTTAAAATGACTGTCGAGTGCTAGCACCAGCCGGTAGCTCACTTGGAGGTACTTGCTATGCTGGACACTCCTCACGGTGCACAGTGGTGCCAGCAGGAGATGAGGTCAGGCCCTTCTTCCTACACCAACTGACTCAAGAGATTGTCCTGTAATGGGTGGGTGCAAAGAACATGTGGGTGCACCCCAGCAATTCCTCCAAAAAGGAGTGGCGTTCTGCTCCTTTACTAACTCCGGGATCCTGACAGTCACCCTAGGATAGACAGTAAAATCACAGCACCTTGGCAAGCTCAGCCCGAAGTTCCTCCTCCTCTGCCTCTGTCAGGCCCTCCACAGCAGGAGTCCGGGGGGGCACACCTGGGTCAACAGGGACATCAGTCATGAAATCAGACAGCACACCTTTGTTAGGAGAATTCAGGTTGATATCTGTCAGAGACAAAATGAGATCAGAAAATGTCATGTAAGTTATTACTCCATTAGAAAGGAAGAAAGTGTAAAGACAGGTGGCCAAAAAAGGGAGGGAGACCACAGAGTCCAGCAAAAACCTCTGAAACTCTATGAAGATGGTCTGGGCATTGGATAGAGGACAACTTTACCTCGTGGGCACCTGAAATGCAAACCTAACACCATCTGTGCTGCTGAGACATAAGAAACACTAGTCAAGGCAGCCAAGCCTTAACTCCAGTTTCCCTTATGAGAATATGATCTTTTGTGGCAGGAAACCTCGCCTCAAAAAAAAGCAGCCCACTCTAATAGACCTTCTATCTTTTCTAGAAGGAAAGAACTTATGTGCACAGATAAGCATCGCTTTCCACTCCATTCATCTGTCTAGGACATGCTAAAATTACATGTGCTGAACAAATGCCCCCTGAAAGAAGTAAGCCAAACAAAAATCCTTTTGATTCCAACCTTAACCCTCAGCTCAGAGATGACATACATGTGCAAAGACAGGAAGGGCACACTCATTACTCATACACCTGTCACACAAGACCCACTTTAAATTCCTGAAATCATGATTTTCATTCACATTAAGCACATCTTCCTATCTACACTAAAAGCCCAGAAGATGTCACATAAGGAAAACTATTTTCCATTCGCTCATGCTAACATCCAAACACTTGATTATTGTTCAGTATTTTTAAACAATCAGCACTGAAAATAGCTCTTTATTTGTACTAGAGATTGTACTTAGGGTCTCATCTCACCCATCTAGGCAAGTGCTCTACTGCTAAGCTATATCCCCAGTCCTTTTCTCTATGTTTGACATAGTGTTTCACTGAGTTGCCAAGACTGGCCTTGAACTCACTTGGCAGCAGAGGCAAACCTTTGAACTTTTGCTCCTCTTGCCTCAGCATCCACGTAGCTGGAAATTACAGATCTATACCATTAGGCCCATTACCCTCACATCTTGTGCACTGCGAAGTTTGTTTTTTCTTGATACACATGCTTTTTTTTTATTAAAAATTTAATTATACATTTTAAAATTTTTTACCAGTTCCCTCCCTCCCCCCTCCTCCCTCTTGATACACATGCTTAAAACATATCTTTTTTTTTTTAATCAGCTGGGTCTACAGAGCCCAAGATGGCCAAGCTTGTGACACAGCCCAAGATGGCCTCAAATTCCTCCTTCTCATACCTGAGCCTACCAAGTTCTAAAGTATGTGAGCCTGAGTCTACTTTTATTTTGTGCTGTGTGCGCACACTCATGTGCAGAGGCTAAAAAAGGACATCAGGTGTCCTGATCTATCACCCTCCACCCTATTCCCTTGAGAAAGGGTGTCTCAGTGAACTTGAAGTTGGCAGTCAACAAGCTCCAGTGTTTGTGTGTCTGCTCCCCCACGGCCAGGCCACACGGCTTTTTTACATGGGTGCTGTGGATTTGAACTTAGACCCTCATGCAAGTGCTCTTACCCACTGAGCCATCTTCCCAGTGGATTCCACCTACATGATTTTACTTCATCATCTGTATTCACTGAATGTAGTTTAATTCAGTGTCTTAAAATCTCTACAGTTTTTTTCCTGTATTTTAATAAAGTAAGCCAAGGTTTATTCAGACAAATTTTGTCTATAAAGCTAAAATTGATTCCCAAGGAAATCAGTCCCAGATAGAAACGAGGCAATTACCAAAAACATTCCAGGCAACTTCCATCACACTTCTAGATAACCACGATGCTGCAGTTAGTCATTCACATCCTCATCTGCAGAATGTACTGAGGCCAGGAAAATGCTATTAAAAAGAGTTAGTGTGTGGTGGGTGCCATAGTCAAAATTGGTGACCTCCCGCCCTCACCCCCGGGAAAGCTCCACTCTAAAACTGTTTCTTTTTAGTTTAACTGCAAAACAGAGGTACTAAGCTGAAGAGGCTACCCAAATTGTAAAAGGTAACTGGAGAAAAGGCAGAGACTTTTCTAGCAGAGACAAACTGCACATGTTGTTGTGTCTCTTTTGATGTTTGTTTTGTGTGTGCGTGTGCGTGTGCCTGTGCGTGTGTGTTGCAGCTGCTGCTCCAGGTCAAACTCAAATCCAAGCTCTCACACATGCTAAGCAAAAGCCACATCCACAACCTTGACATTCCAGTAATCAGAATCAAGTAAAACAGTATAAAGCTTCCTGATTGTAAAAACTGGAGTTTTTTGGTGCTCAACTATTTTGGAAATGCCAATCAAAAGGAGACCAACCTCCCGAATGTATCAGAACCCAGAGGCTGTAAAGCACAACGTGTTAACGCATGCCAAACAGTAGGAAACCTTCCGAAACTTAGGAGTGTAGCTGTGTCTTGTAGGAACGCAACGTCCTGACTTAATCATCTCGAGATTTTAATCTTCCGGGCCGGCGTCACACTCGTGCACGGCTACCTCACACTGGTCTCCGGGGTCTGTTCCGGCGGCAGGTCTGGGTGCCGGGTGCGCCCGACTCGCTGCACCCTTTTCCCAGGAGGCAATCCCTAGGGGGGAGCTACGCAGGCGCGAGCGCGGCTCGCCCACCCACACGAGGGTTCCGAAGGATGTGCGTGGGGACCGAGGGCGGCACGGTCGGCAAGGGAGCCCCGAGGCTAGGAACTGGGAGGGGTACCGAGGGACAGGACCTCGGCGCGGTCCCAGAGGTGGCCGCGGAGAGACAGAAGACGCGCCCCGGGCCCGTGCGCGGCCCGAAGTTCAGGGGCCTGCGGGCCAGAGAGAGGCCGAGGCGCCCCGCGCGCCCGCGCGCCCCTGCGCCCCGCGCGTCCCGCGCGTCCCGCCCGCCCCGCGCGCAGGGCCCAGCCCGGCGGGTACCGTGGCCGGCGGCGTCCATCTTCCCGCGGAGGCCCGACCGCAGCTGGCGTCCGCGCCGACGAGCCGCGAGTCCAGGCCGTCTCCGCCACGCACCCCGAGCACCGGAACTGCCGCGCCGCGGCGGCCTGGCGTCATCCGCGACACGACTCGACTTCCGCTCGGGCTCCCGCCCCGCCCCCGCCCCGCCTTCGCCCCGCCCCCGCCCCCGCGCGGACCAATGGGAGTGTCCTCTGGCTCTGTCTCAGCCGGAGCGCTAAACGACCGGTCAAGGCTGCGCGAGGCGCGTGAGGCTGCTCGGGCTGGGCCGCCGGGGAGACGCGAGATAGAACCTGAGCAGAGGAGGGGCGGCGGTAGGTGCCCCAGTTCCTTAGAGGCCTGGGTGGGGACCCTCGACCCGTTGCGGTTACCCCGAGTGCCGAGACTGCACGCGTCTCTTGGGTCGTACCCAGGCCCATTCCGGTTCAGTCTTTCCCCGCCCCTGTAAGTCCTTTTTATTTTGAGGATGGTCTGTTTTGTTGGGTATTTGTTTGAGACAACGTATTATATAGGGAAAAATTACCTTGAACGTCTGATCCCCCTGCTTCCGCTTTGGGTGTGCTGGCATTTCGGTTGCATGCCCACACACCAGGTTTTATGCGGTACTAGGGGTCAAATCCAGGCTTCATGCATGCCAGGCAAGCATTCTACCAACTGAGCTACATCTTTAGCTTCTTTTTCGTCATTTTTATTATCTGAGGATTGCACATAAAAAGATAGCGATTCATCCCATTGTCCTGTAGGCGCCGCTGCCCTCCAGCCGGGTTCCTACAATCCTAATCCATCCTGTTTCTGGTTGTTAGGCAGTGCTCAGGGGTCACAGAGGCGGCGATCCCTGCAGCTAGCCCACCCACGTGACTGTAAACCCAGACCTCTGTGTGTACTCCAGTGTTCCCTCGCTTCCTTTTTATAAGAACCAGTGAGCCAGTACTGGTGCCCCTCACCTCTCTGCTGATGAAGAAACTTAGGCAAAAGATTCTTGAGGTTCTGGTATGCCAGTATTACACAAAACAAGAGCCCTCCTGACTTCAAATGAGAAGGGGTGTGGCCACTTGGCAATCATCTGGTTAAAAAAAAGTCGAAATTCAATTTCCTTTGAGCCTTATTTGCTCCTTGGGAGAAAAATCCTTGGTGTTCATTCTCTTTCAGAATTGGCTCCCTGAGTTTGCACTGCCCACTTCCAGGTAGATACCCTTGCAAATTCTGAAAGTCCCTCAGTACCCCTCCCTTTACCTGGCTTCTCGCTCATCTCTCTTTTTTTTTTTTTAATTTTTATTTATTCAATTGTGCGTGTATGCATGTGTGCGCGTGTGTGTATGTATGTATGTGTGTGTAGAACCACGGACGAATTTGGGAACCACCATGGACGCCTCCACCTCCTCCTTGTTTACTCTGCCCCGGGATTCCAGGCTCCGCCCTACCAGGACCGGAAACGCAGGCCGCCCCCGCTTCCGCCTGGCGTCTATACGTGGGATCTAGGATCCGAACTCAGGACCTTCTACCTGCAAGGCAGAGGCTTAACCCCTGAGCCACCTCTCCAGCCCCTCTCATCTCTTATCTAGGTATTTCAATCAGTGTGTCAGTGTGCTGCTCTGGGTTACCCAGGAATGTTTTCTCCACTTGCAGGCTCCCTTAACCCAGTCCAGCCAACCCCTGTCCACAGAGCTGAAAATGGCGGGGACAACCAACCAGTCCTCCCTGCTTCAAGAAGATGGTGGTGAGCCAAAGGCTTGTCTCATTCTCTTTTGCATGCCTGAGATGAACAAAGCCCAGATCTGGCCCAAGGGGACAACCAGTAACTAGTAGTCAGAGTTTCTAGGACCAAAGCCATCTGCGCACCATTATTCCAGATGTGCAGGACTATGAACTGCCACCTTCGCTCTGTACAATGTAGCTAGGGAGCCCTGTATAGTAGCTGCAGCTAGGGTCTTCGGTAAGACCCTGAGGTACCAGAATCTTCCTTTCATATAGGAGCTACTTAGATTTTTAACTGGCATCCTCTTCCCAGGGGCCACCTGGAAAACTCAGGCACCTGAAGGGGACTTCCTTTTTACCTCACGGTCTATTTTCATGATCGGAGACTTGCACTTGTTCCCAGAGACTGGGCACAAAAGTGTGGGACGAAGAAAAAGGAAGGAGAAAGCAAGAAAGAGCAGAGAGAAAGTCCCAAATGCCCCAGGAAGGCAGCATAGTCATATACATTATCCCCCTAGAAAGTCCATATACACTGCCCCCCCAAAACCAGGTCAGAATCCCCAACCTTCCTGTGAAGGTGAAAGGAAGGCAGCATAGTCCATATATACTGCCCCCCCACTAGGTCAGAATCCCCAACCTTCCTGTGAAGGTGAAAGGAAGGCAACACAGTCCATATATATGCCCCCCCCAACCAGGTTAGAATCCCAAACCTTCCTATGGGGGTGAAGGGAAGGGAACAGACAGGAGGCCTAGAAAATGCATAAGTGCCCAAATATGTTGAGCCACATGGAATACACCTAGAGTCCCCAGGGCATCTGAAAGTCCTCAGGCTCCAGTGGACTGCAGTGCGTTGCCTCCAGGTTCTTGAGATGTCGGCGTGCCAGGAATAGTGCAAGCTGCCGGCGTCGTCTGGAACTCAAGTCTTGACCTACAAACCAGGGAAAAGTAGGTCCATGCGGCCCCCAAGCCTCAGCACGTTTCAGCTCTTTTTGACAACGTTCACGGTAGGAACGCAGCATTGCCAGACACCACTCATCATCCACATGGTAACGTGCATAGAAGGCAGCTTCCTGTGCCACACTGCTGGCTCGTAGCCAGCGGGTTACCACCGTGCGACCCTCACGTGCCATCACAGATGGGTATCGGTGCTGCAGCAGGCGCAGCAGCAGCTCATTGCCTCGGTTGCCCTCCACATCGCCCTCCACATCAGAGGACGGCAGGGTGGGCAGGCGGCTGGAGGTGCTGACAACATCATCCAGCGTCCGCCGAAGCAGCAGTACTGGGCCTGGGTAGCAGCATAGCTGCTCTGCCACATTGAGGTTGAAATGCTCTCGCACAGTGCGGACCACCAGCCCCTTCCAACTGTGGGGCATGACCTTCAGTGCCAGTGGCACAAGGTCATCGAAGGTGGCATCCAGCACCAGTGCCCCCAGCTCTGGGTAAGTCATGGTGGCCCAAGTGGCTGTGAAACCCCCAATAGACCAGCCATAGACCACCACATGTGCTGGTGGGAACTGCAGTCGGTGCAGTGCATATTTGATCACCACATCCATTGCGTTGGCGTCATGCTGAGGGAAGGGGGCACCTGTGCTCCCCCCGAAGCCAGGGTGGTTCCATCCTAGCACTGAGTAGCCAGCTTCCAGCGGCGCTGACAAGCAGCCCATCTCATAGAAGCCAGCATTGCCTTCACAACAGATGACCAAGCGCAGGCCACGCCCTCCGCTGCCAGGGCGCTGGCGACGATCCATAAACATGGTGTCGATCTCATTGCCGTCACATGCAACCAGCTTGGCCCTCCGGCCGCGGTAGCGCTCCACCAGGCGTTCTTGGCCCTGCTGCAGCAGCGGCAGCAGCGCCCGGGTCATCAAGAACATGGAGCCAGGGTACACGAGCCAGCGCCCCAGTGAGTGGGCCAGGGCATAACTGGCAAGCTGGCTAGGTAGTTCACGGATCTGCTGCAGAAGGCACTGCACCTGGCTGCGAGCACCCCTTGGAGGCCTTGCTAGTGCATCCCCACCCAGGGCTGCATCACGCAACAGCCACACACCAGCTGCCGCAGCTGCACATGTCAGTGCACGGTGACCACTGCCGCCCACACGTGCAGTTCCCACATCATCCCAACGGAAGTCCACAGGCCAACTGCGAAAGTTGTAAGTGTAGTTTGCCGTCAAGTAGATCTTGAATACGTGCACCAGTGCCTTCACAAAGCAGATGACACACATGGACACTGAGGCTCTGCACCATTCCACACTGGCCCCAGGGCCCAGAGGCCCAAGTAGGGGCTGGATGGCAGCAGGAGACCCAGGCCCTGTCCAGCAGGGGGCTTCTTGAGCCTGAGCTTTACAGCACTGTCTGGCAGCATGCCTCATCTAGGTAGATCCCAATTGCCTTTATGACCTGTGCCTTCCAAGACCAGGAAAGACTATCTCTCCAGCACAGACTGCTTTGTGAATCACTGTTGCTGGGAGAAGAGGTGACTAGGGTAATGGGCTCACAAAGGATTCTGAGACTTGGTATCTTCAAGTTTTGCCCTATCCCTGCAAAGCTTCCTTAAAGTATACTAGCTCCCTGCCCTGTCCCTAGAACCTGAAGCCCCTCCTACCTCCTTGACTGAAAGTAGACAGCCAAAGAGGCCAGAAATGAACAGCCTTGACTTCTTCCTGACTGGAGTTTGGGACAGTGCTGGAAAAAAAGACATTTCCACACTTGGGCCATTACCCTAATCCTACCTAGTCTTTGGAGTCTACTAGTTTACATCCCCCAGCAAAAGCTCCCATTCCCATTGCAGCAAGTAAGTGTGTTTGGTCATAGCCTGATGCCTGTCTCTCCATCCTTTCCTTCTCAAGAAAGAAAGTGAGGTAAGACTGGGAAACCCCCCCTCTACACCCCCACCTTCTTTGGATCCTCTTTTTCAGTGGGCCAGCAGCAGCAATGACCTTCTCCAGGTGGGTCTTGCTTAGTTGGGGTTCCTCTTTTTCAGCCCCTGGTTGAGCCCCTCTTTCCCTTCAAACCAACCCACAAACTGTACGTTCCTCTTTTTCTAAAGGGTTCTAATGGGTTCCCCTTTTTCTTCTCCACTGGAGGAAGCCAGTCCACCTGAGGGCAGGCATAGTTAGGAGGATACACAGAGCACTCCCCAGAGACTCATTTAACAGTGGTCCAGGCCTGAAGCAAATGCTAAGACCATAGAACCTAAGAACCACCCTGCCTGAAAGACTCCAGGCATTTAGGGGAGGGGTTTTCCAGGCCCCAGCTGTCCCTTCCTGCTGTCCTGTTCCACTTTCCAGTTGGGAGAACTGTTTTGGCGCAAACAGCCCCCTAACTTTGGACTTGGATGAGAAACTCTTCTGTTTTCAGGGACACAGGTCAACAACCGACTCAGTGATTGGAAGAGCTAACTGCTCATAAAATACCTTGTTAAATTGAATCTCAGATAAGCAGCAAATCTTGTTTTTTCATTATTTTTGGGACAGTGTTGTCATATGCTCAGGCTGTCCCGAAACTCATGATTAGCTCTCAGCCTGAGTGGAAGTCCAAGTGTGACCCAGTGACTTGACAGTGATGCAGAACAATAGGCTTATAACTGTTCTATTTTCACTTTTCAGTGCAGTATTCCTGAATTATATGAAACACTTAACTTCTAATTACAATGGGCTTTATATTCAATAATCTTGCCTAGTTGATGGCTCATAAAAGTGTCCTGAACTTGCTTATCATAGGCCATACTGAGTTGTGACCATCAGAAAATTTGGAATATTAAATGCATTTTTAAATGAAGAAGGTTGTAATTTCTAGACATGATAGTACTTATCTATAATTTTGATGCTTGAGGGGCTAAGAAAGGAGGACTGCTGTAAGTTCAAGGTAAGCCTAGTCCAACATGGTGAGTTTCAGACCAGCCAGGGATATATATAATCTGTATTTTAAAAATTGTTTATCTAAAGTTCAAGTTTAATGGGATGGTCCTGTTTTTAGGTTTGTTGTTTTGCTAAATCTGGCAATCCTGCCCCAGATGCACGTGCACTCAGCTCCTAGACCCAGATTCTCCTGACCGTCCAGCTTTTTTTGTCCCAATTGGATTTCTGTGCTTCTGTGCTCGCTGGTCATATATGAGGACTAAAGGGTATTTAAAGGTCCTTCAATCCCCTTTGCTTGGGTCCTGGGCTGCAGCAGTCTAGAAGAGAGTCCCTTGAAGCAAGGGGTGGACAAAAGTCCTGTGGGGGATTTATGGTACTTACTCCTTAAAGTGTCCACCCCTGCCCTATGGGGAAAGGAGGTTAGTGGTAGAGATGGAAACCTCAGTAGAGTGTGGAGCAGGGTGATGGTGCCCAAAAGCATCAGGTTCTTTTTATATGATGAAATGGTGATGCCCACAGCAGAACAGAGGATCATGCCCCTGCTTCCTCAGCCCGGGTCCAGACAGCTGGTAAGGAGAATCCCTTGAGCTCTCTAGTTTGGAAGCTGCAGATAACAAAATTCACGCAGTGGCAATGTCTGCATGATATGCTGTAGGTATCATGCTTTGCTTTGTTTTGTTTTATTTGGAAATACTTTTCTTTAACCACACCTACCTGCCTTGTGCTAAGGAGGGAAGAAGCAAGGGAGAACCAGAAACCAGATTCTGGAGGGCAGTGGACTAGAATCACTAGCCCCAAGAGGGGCCTGTGTCTTGCCTGGCCCTTGACCTTATCAGTCCACAGGAACCCAAGTGCCCCAGAACCACCGGCTCTGTTCAGACAAAAAAGCATGTGACAGGAAGGGAACTATCCCTTACAGAAATGTCTATCAGACTGAACCAGTACAGCAACAGCAGGGTCGTCCTCTTCCCTGCCCCCTCAGGCCTGGACGTGTGGGGGGACTTTGTGTCTCTGCTTATCAGCTAGAGGAGAAATCCTCCTTGGGACACACGCCCCACCCCCATGGGGCCTCTAGTCCAGGACCCCAACCCTCCCCCACTGAGACAGCACTTCCTCTCTGGCCAGTTCTGTTCACCTCCCTAGAGACTCTTGATTTATGCTGCTAAGCCTGCAAAGCTAACCTTGGAGAAGGAAAGGAGAGAAAGAAAACCAGTCCCAGAGACCAGAGGGCTGAAGTCAGGATCAGAGCCTCTGCCAGAGGGCATCCAGCTCAGACCAACTGACCACAGAAGTACCCTGTCTCTAGAAAAGTGAAGCCACCCATCAGAGAGGGAGCTGACTCTGCACAAACGCCTCCGCTCAGGAAAAGGGGTGCAAGGAAGGTGGGAGTAGTTTAGAGTTTAAGGACAGGAGGGGACGCTTCCTGGCGGATGCAGGGTCAAGAGAAGGGGCGGAAATGACCAAGACAGCTGCTGAACATCTGGAGTCACAGAATTAATTATCCAGCGCTCTGGAGCACAGGGGATGAGTGGGGAGCTGCCCCTTTATCTCCCTAGTGCCCAGGATGAAGGAGGAACCTGGTGAGCAGCCCCTCCTCAGAACGCCCTGACACTCATCCTGGGATAATGAAGCTACGGCTTCCAAATCCTCAGCCACACCGAGATCCTGCAACCACAGACCCTGTAACCCAACATGCCTCAAGTCTGGAGAAGAGGAGGTGGAGGCCACGACTCCACCAGAGCCTGAAGAAAGTACTTCTTGCTCAGTACTGCTGCTGGTGACCCCCATACCTGAATTGTATCTATCCCGTATGAATGGGCCCGTGTCCCTTCTCAGTGACCACAGGATGGTCATGCTGCTTCCCACACATGTCCAAACATGGTTGAAGTTTCCTGAATTCACCATCCACTTTCTGGGCAGGGTTAAAGTCTGCACTCTTTCTTCAGACTGTGGAGATGTACAGTCCCTCCATACTGTTGATCAGGCCAAGGCCCTGCTCCTGGGACGGCCTCAGTCTCCAAACATACTAAGAATCATTGTATTATCAGGAACAGTCTCACCTGAGGCTTAGGAGTTTCAGCACAGGGGCTTTAGTTATTCTACTAACAGAATGCCCAGATTTTCATGTAAAGTTAGCGTTTATTATTGTTAATGAAGTTTAACGTTTTCTTTCAGCCAGTGAGACAATTGTCCTTCCCATACCTGTCCTCAATAACTCATATTCCTCACCTAGTCTAGTTTTACACCTTTCTCTATTTACCTATAAACATGAATACATACATATATGGTCTCATCAAAGAGTTTTTTTTTTTAAGACAAGATTGTCTATATCCTAGCTGAAGATGATCTTGAATTTTAATCTCTTTTTTCTACTCAAATGCAGGAGTTATGCGTTGTTCCATGATTATGGAATGCTGAATGTCCAGCTTAGCGTTTTGTGCATGTAAGCAAGCACTTTACCAACTGAGGTATATCCGTAGCCCCTTATTTTGTTATTTTTGTTTACAGGAATAGGGCTGATGTACTGTGTTGCTTTTTCTCTCTCCACACTGTATCATGAGCTTTCCTGTGAACTAGCAAGCAGCTAGAAGACCCTGCTGGGTATTGTACTAATCTGTCAGTCAGGTATTTTCCTACAGTCTTCTAGATCTTTCCTTTCTCTGCAAATGTGTTTGCATAAACAAAAGAGCATTGCTATTCAAGGACTTTGTTTCTACGTGCTTTTCCTGTTCACTAGATTCCTAGAGGTGTGTTGCTTCATCAAAGGTATAATGCCATGAGCTTGATTCAGATTGCTTTTGTAGAAGTTCTTGCCCTGTGAGCCCTTCAGCTGCCCCTTGAGGAGCCCTCAACTGTAGGGGACCCTAATGCCCTTTTGGTTATCAGACAGAAACTGTGATTTGGGGCTGGAGAGACGAAGGTCCTGAATTTGGATCCAGGGTCCCATGTACAAATGCGAGGAGGAAATGGTGGCGACATGTACTTCTGGCCCTGGTGGGCAGAGCCTAAGAAATCCGAACAAAGCAAAAAGGAGGTAGAAGCAATCCAGGAAATGATTCCCAAAGTCACCTTTGTCCTATATAGGGACACACAGTGCCCTCTGATACACACACACACACACACACACACACACACACACACACACACACACGCATGCAAAGTTTAGGAAAACAAAAAACAAAGATGGTCTGGACCATCAGCCCTGGCTGTGTTCGCCTGCATGGTTGCTGATAAATGACCATCAAATGGCTTAAGGAAACAAGAAGTTAATTTCCTTATGACAGTCCGGTTACAGTTCTCAGTCCAACTTGACTGGAAAGCATGTACCAATATCAGGGCCGAGGGAATTGGCCACACCATCTCTACATCTCTACACAACAGCTGAGAGGGGATGATCCTTACTTGCCAGACCAGCATGTCTGGTCAAGTGAACAAAAGGATACTGACTTTCTCAACCAGCTCTCAGTATTCTATTCACCTGTTCACGGCCTAGTCCCACCCACCATGGATTGGGCCTTCCCCATCAGCTAGGCAATCTCTTGCAGGTTTGCTCTGGGCTTAACTTAACCATTAATTCTCTACAAATGTGCCAGAGCTCAAACCCTCAACTTTCAAGTTAACACTTGTGCCTAACTATGACACTGTGAAAGAAGAGAGATTAAACTTCATTGGGATGGATGTAAAGGATGAGGGCCATTAACTTTTGTTTTAAAGATTTATTTGTTTGTTTGTTTATTCTGTGTGTGTGTGTCTGTGTATCAGAGGGCACTTTATGAGCCTGTGGAGGCCCAGGGTGATTTCAGGAAAATCACCCTGGATTGCTCTACCTCCTCTTTGCTTTACTCTGGAGTTTCACAGACTCCACCTTCCATGATTGGAAGTACAGGCTGCCACCATTTCCACCTGGCATTTTTATGTGGGATTCAGGATCTGAACTCAGGACCTTCTGCTTGCAAGGCAAAGGCTTAACCCCGAACCATCTCTCTGGCCTGAGGGCCACTAACTCTTAAAAAAACTTTAGGGCCTATGGAATAGCTCAGTGGGTAAAAATTTGCCCCAAGTTTGATAACTTGAGTTTGATCCCTGAAACTCCCATGGTGGAAAGAGAAAACAGACTTCTCAAAAATTGTCCTCTAGGTGATCTAGCCCTCTAGTGCCATGAGTCCGTTTCCGCTGCCTACTTCTCTTAGAGGTTCCCTAGCCCCTCATGGCACTCCATGTCTGGAGTCCGTGAGTTCCAACCTTTCTCTTTTCTATTAAACTCTACCTTAATCCTCTAAAAAAAAAATTGTCCTCTAACTTTATTGTGTGTGCCTTGGCACACTCCATCACCTGTTTCCTCTTATCCTCCCCTCTCCCAAAACAAAGTTGTTTTTTTTTTAAATATGGAACACTTCATGAATTTGCATGTCATCCTTGTTCAGGTGCCATACTAATCTTCTCTGTATCATTCCAATTTTAGTATATGTGCTGCCAAAGCAAGCACACCAAAATAAATAATTTTTAAAAGAGATCCTGAAAATAACAGGCTGAGAAAGGTCCTACCCAGAGATACCAGAGAAGATCTTTTTGTACAAGGACTCTTAACTCCATGAGAAGGTGCCAGGATCTCTGTAGTACAAAGGTTATTCCCACTTTCTGATTCCTTAAAACATAACTGTTGGAAGACTAAAGGGTAGTAGGACCCTTAAAGTATTCCTGTGGTAAGCCCATGGAAAATACAAGCTTGATTTTAGACCCCAGCCCTGTGTTTCAAAGCCAAGCCCACCCTGTGCTTGCAGAGTATTTGCAGAGGGAAAATATTCCCTGGCCAAATTTCCTGCCCTGTGTCTGCTCCCTTGGGCCTGACTCCACTGAAAGATGGCTTCTACTAAGGGCCATCCATCCAAGACTATGAGCTCATGAGTAGGAATCGTTCCTGACCCCAGAGGAGGGAACGTATGGCCCTGTAGTCATCTGAAATGAGATCCCAGGGAAAGGAGAGAGCCAGCCCAGAGTTCAGCATCCCATGCAAAGTGGACAGGCCACCATAAACCCATATTCGTGGCCCGCATAGTGAAGAAAAGACTGTGACCAGGGCTGGGGGAGGGGGTATGCCTCCCCAGTTTGCTGTGAGCTGATCTAGGTTATGGCCCTCGCGGCTCCTTCTAAGTCGCTTGCACAGATTAAAAAAGGCAACTGTCCTGGACTTGATCCCAAAGGACCCTGAAACCGGCCTCTCTGCCCCACCCCCAAGCGACTGTGTTCTTCGCATCTGCTGATGCTGGGGCTAGGTGGTTTCTGCAGGGCTACAGCTCCCTCACCTCTCCCTCCCGAGTAAAGCCATGAAGTCAAGCTCACCACAGTTTGGCTGGTGTAGGCCAGGCTCCCAGTGCAAGTCCAGACAAGCAAACCTTTCTTTTTAGTCCCCTCCCCTGATACCCACCCACATGGGATTCCAGGGTTCCAGCAAGAGAGTAAAGAGGGAAGGAAAGCCCCAAAGAAAGAAAAAGGCAGGTTGTCCTGGAGAGTGTCCCCCACTTTTGTTCCTGTGGCTTCCCTACCTGGTACTGGACTGTACACACAAGTCTTGCCTCTGGGTGGCTTTCTCCCCAACACAGGAGAGTGTCCAGATCTGTTCAGCTGCCCAGGAGAGCAGTAGGGTAGGGAAGATGAAGGGACAGAAGAAGCTCTGGTGACCCCCTCCTCAGCCCTGGGGATACGCACAAACCACAGGACTGCCCAGCCCCACTGCTTTGAAAATGTCCTTAGCTAGGTCAGCTGCTGGGGGTGGGGTATGTACCGGCCCGGTAGTGTGGGATGCCAGAGTGACCACAGGCCTCCAGCAGTCTTTGAAGTGTTAGAGTAAGTTTACAGGAAATGGGCAGCAGCCCACCCAGCCCCTGCATCCACCCTCCCCATAGTGGTGACTTGGATAGGGGCTCAAAGCCCAGTTTCTGTGCTGGGCTACTTGGGCTGCCCAGGCGTGTTCTGAGTGTGAGGACCAGGAGAAAAGGGGAGCTACCTGCGCGTTGCTCCTAACCTAACTCTAGCCTCGGTTCTTTCTGTCAGGCTCCTGTGGAGGCAGCAGTGGGGCCAGAAGTTGGTCCTGCTCCCTCATCTAAAAACCAGTAGGCCTTGGGTTTCTGGAAAGCCCCCAGAATAGATGGGGAAGAAGGAAGGCAAGGGAAGGGAGACTTCTCAGGAAATGACTGGGTGCCCCAGCTGCCCCAGAAAAGGCTCCTGGTCAGTGGTTCAGACCTTGGAAAGTCCCAGGCAGGGCCTGGGTGGTAGCAGGACAGCAGAGTCCCCTGGGTCCTTTAGGCTTGTCCTATGGGTCTTAGCTGCCACCGGAATCTTTTTTCTTCCACCTCCCTGGGTTTCTGCCACAGATACCAGCAGGACAAAAGAAGGCAGTTCTTGCTGCTCATGCTCGGCGTCTAAAAGCGACCTGGTGCCCATTCTCCACCATTCTCAAGCCATCTATTCAGCTGGCATTTTTAAGAGACAGGATCTCACGTATCCCAGACTTGCCTAAAGTTTAATATATAGTCAAGGATGACCTTGAACTCGTGATCCTCCTGGATTCACTTCTCCAGTGCTAGGAGAATCCTTCCTAACTGTACCTGTTTTCCCAGATGATGGTCACAAATGAAGGTCCAGTAGAAGGCCTGATATGAATGAAGACTCTAGAGGACAAGAGCTGAGACTAACTGTAGCAATTAGTCCTCTGGGCCACAGCTGTAGAACCCCAGAACTGAGAGGAGCTATGCAATTTGGAGGAAAGCGAACAAGGCCATGCCCTATGGAAGGTAAGAAGGCGATCTGGGATGAACAGGTGAGAACTGCACACCGGAGCGCAGAGTCTGAAAGTAAGACACTGAGCCTTCTCTGTATGTGCAGATTTATTTGGTTTTATCAGCCTCAAATTAAAAATATTTGAAAAGAATGTATCCGTAATTGAACATGCAGACTATATAGTATTTATATTGTGTTAAAAGTAATCTAAAGATTAAAGTATGGTTTGAGGGATGTAGCTCAGAGCTAGATCACTTCCCAGCATGCCCGATGCCTTGCTTTAAGTTTCCAACATGCAAAAATGTGTAAAGTACATAGAAAGATGTTTGTGACCTATGAAAATATCACATTTTATACAAGTGACTTGAACATCTTCTGGTGTCCTGGTTAATCCCTATAGGATCTCAAGGAACACATTTACAGCTCTAATGTGTAGGGTCGAAGGAAGCTAGCAGCTGATGCTGACAAGGGGCTACAGCAGGCAGAGAAAAGATTTAACACAAGAAAAGAGACAAGATCTTGAGTTAAAGATGCGTTCTCAGGGGATAGAGTATCTGCCTGACACGTACTAAGGACCTAGGTTTGATCCCAGCACTGCATAAAACAAGACATGGTACCACATGCCTGTAAATCCCATCACTCAGTAGACAGAGTTGGAGACCAGCCTGGCCAAATGAGACCCTGTCTAAACTAAATAATTTGAAGGGATGTCTTAGTGGGTAAGAATATTTGTTTTGCAAGCACAAGAACCTGAGCTCAGTCCCCAGTACTCATGTAAAGAAAAGTCAGGTATGTCCATGTACATTACCATAATTCCAGCAATGTGGGTGACGGGGGCAAGAGAGTCACTGGGGCTTGCTGACCAGACAGTCTAGTCGAGGTGGCCATCCCCAGGCTCAGTGAGAAACTCTGTCTCAAGGAAGTAGGTAGACACTGATAGGATAGGATACCTAACATGCTCTCTGATCTCATGTGTACATGGGGGCACATACCCACACATGCACATACTACACCACACACACACACAGTCCTCAATATTCAAGAGAGGTAGTATAGTTCATGATGACACAGGCTTTCTTCTTTTTAATTTTTAAAAATTATTTATTCAATTTTGTGTGTGTGTGTGTGTGCGTGTGTATGTGTAGAACCACGGGCGAATTCGGGAACCACCATGGACCGCCTCCATCTCCTTGTTTACTCTGCCCTGAGATTCACAGGCTCCGCCCTACCAGGACCAGAAGCACAGGCCGCCCCGCTTCCACCTGGTGTCTATACATGGGGTCTAGGATCCAAATTCAGGACCTTTCGCCTGCAAGACAGAGGCTTAACCCCTGAGCCACCTCTCCAGCCCCAGATGACACAGGCTTTCTAGGTGGATTATCTGATGTGAGCAGAGGTGGTCCAGGTTCTTGGATGCCAGAAGGATGGAATTCAAATGTTTCAGGTATGTTCAAGGAACAATGAACCATAAATACGAAACTGGTTGAGAAAGCAGCCAAAGATAGGGCAAGGTTTGCTGTACAAGCAGGGTTTGGGGGCTGATGAGCTAGCTTGGTAGCTTGGTAGGTGAGACACCTGCTGCTCACAGACTTGGAGGCCCAAGTTTGAGCCCCAGAAAAACTGAATTCCTAAAGTTGTTCTCTGACTCTGCTCCTTCATTCTCTCTCTCTTTTCCTTCTCTCTCTAACACACAACATTAAAGGAAAAAGAAAAAGAAAAGCAGGACTTACACTTGTATGTTGTGACAGTCCAAGGGGTGGCTATGGTGAATACAGAGGAAGTAGAAATAATCAGTGAGTGTGTGTTGTGACAACAGGCTTCAAAATGTGACCTGAGTGTGGGTAGAAGAGGTTGAGGAGCCCACACGACATCTTCCAGGTCAATTTAAGATGCCCTCCTAGCATCTCCAAAGAGGGACGGAGCATTGTGAGGACTTCGTCATTACATGCAACTACCTTCCACCTACTTCATAATACTGATATCACCTTCATTGTCCCGCAAGTGACACCACATGCTGCCACCACTCATTCACTCACCAATGGACAGAAAAAGATATGAAAAATAAGACAATAGAGCAATTTACAATTCTATTCCTAAATTGTTGAGTTTTTTGTTTTTTTTTTTTTTGTCATCCTGGTTGTTTATTTTCACTTTTGGCAGCACTGGGAATTGAACCCAGTCTGGAGCATGCTGGGCAAGTGCTTGGTCACTGAGTGACAACCCCTGCTCCTAGGTTTGATCCAAAAGAAATGAAGCATGTTCACATGGACTTATCTTCAGATGTTCATAGCATTAATCATAGTGGCCAGAAATGGAAAACCCCAAATGTCCACCCACTGGTGACTTATAAACAAGTTGGTTACCTTCATGTCATGGAAAGAAAAGAACCGCACTACTGACACTTGCAGAGAGCACCTTTGATGCACTATGCCAAGTGAAAAGCCATGCAGGAAAGACCACATGTAGCACAGATTTACAGTCCCAAACTACCAGGAAGACTGAAACAGGAGGATTCAAAGCTTAAGGTCTGCTTGGCTACAGACTGAGTTTAAGGCCACCCAGGGCAACTTAGTGAGACTCTGTCTCTAGAAAGAAAAAAATAAAGTATGAGTATATGATTCAAGTGCTACAGTACTTGCCTGGAATACAAAGCTCTGGGTTCAATCCCCAGTACTAAAAAAAAGGGGGTGTGGGGGGACCACATATAGCACAGTTCTTTTTACATGAAATCCTTGAAGGAGGCATACTGACGACAGACATGGTTGTACATTTGTTAAAACTCATCAAGTGTTGTGTTTGACATGGATGAATATCATAAACAGATGTAAAAATTGCAGTGGAACCATGAAGACTACAAGGAAGGATGTCACAGAAGAAATACAGACAAGAGGTAGCAGCTGTTCTGCCAGATTCTCCAAGAAGGCTCTTTTCCTTCCTGCCTGTAGAGTGTGTGTCTTTTATTGACGCCAGGAGCAGAGACCCTGGATGTGTGCTTCACCTTTCTTTGGTGAGGAAAATGGGCAAAAATAGACCATGTCAAGGTGATGCAGCCATACTTAGGTGAGAGGACCATTTCCCACTTGGGCTTAGATTGACCAGACAGAGGTGTCCAGGGATAGCCAAGCATAAAGGACTGCCAGGTGGCTAATATGGGAAAAGACTTTCAGAGATCCTGGTATGGGAAGGAGACTCTCATGGATCCTGGTAGGACTCTCACAGGTTGTTGGACCTAGTGTGGTGAAACAGAAAGCCCTCCATCACCCAGTGTCTGTCTTCAGATTCTCCTGAGATTCTCATTTCCTAGGCCAGGAGCCAGACCAGTGGTAACCTCTGGGATAGATGTGGGAGCAGGGTTCCCATAGTCTTCCCCCCAACTAGAATGTCCTTGGCTGACTCTTTTGTCCTCCCCGATAGGCAAAAGGCTTGCTTGGGGAACTGGGAGCAGGAGACGAACCATCGAGTTAGACATGGCTGCCCAGGACCCGGTCCTTTGCATGCATTCTCGGGATGGTGCCTCTCTGTCCTTGGTGGAACCCAGAGGCAGGTCAGAAACTGAAGTATCCATGGCCATCCCCTCTTCTACTCTCAGTGCCTTCGGCTGGTCTATGGGGTGAGCCCTAGACTCTAGTGACCTTTTCCCCTTATGGTGTTGACAGAGTCTGGGGACCTCCGGCCTGGCATCCTGTGTCCTGCCAAGAGGATGTCCTGTCCACCCCCATCTCCTCCCTTCTTACTCCTCTCAGGAGCAGGGCCTTCCAGGGCTGGAACTAGAGGTGAGGGGGTGGAAAGGAATTGTGCCATGGTGAGCTGAGCCCTGTCTCCCTTGTGCTTCTTCCCTAGATCAGATGGAAAGGCATCCAGGACACACTTCAGTACCCTGCCAGGTCAGGAGGCAGCTGTACTATGTAGCAAGGCGTGGAATATGAGGGGAGTGGGGCACAAAGAGAGGCACGGGCAGAGACTCTGCGCTGACCCTCCTGCCAGCCTCAGTGTTCCTATGCTGAGTCTGCAAGAGCTGAGCATGGAAGTCTGGAGGATGCCAGTCTGCTCAGTTCAGATTTCTGTGAGGCTGGTCGGGCTCTTCTCAGGGAGAGAGACAGAGTAGGAAGGACACTGCAAGTCCTAGGACATCCCTCCATACAGTGGGCTACAGGGGTGGCATCTGCATAGTGGTCTGAGTGGGCAAAGCTGCATCCTCTCCCACATCATCCTCTGGGTCTCCTACCCCACCACAGTGGGTGGTCTCTGGGCATTTGTGCTTATGCTTCTCTGTCTTCTAGGGGTGTATGCACGCACGTGTGTGTGTGTGTGTGTGTGTGTGTGTGTGTGTGTGTGTGTGTGTAGAACAGAGAATTCTGGGTACAGCAGATGTGTGTGTTTGATGTATGTCTGATGTATGTCTGAAGTATGTACTAAATCTCAGATCTGTGTGACTTCCCTTGGTGAGTGTGGTGGTGAGTGAAATGCCATTTCTCCTATTAAATCCTACAGATCAAGAATGGCCAGCACCCCCTAAAACACCTGAACCTCTGAAGTGTGGGGGTTGGACAGCAGCTGTGGGCCTTCTCTCCTGGGTCCTCCCCCAGACTTGGTCCACCTTCTACTCTGGCAGCTTAGTCAAGTTAAAAATAGCCTCAGGGCCTCTGGAAGCGGAAGGGGTAGAGGCTGCTGAGACCACGCCAAGAGGGAGGAGGTGGGAAGCACCCCACTTGCAGTCAGTGGGCAGGTTCCCAGTCTCTTACCAGTACTCCCTGGCCAGCTGCCCAGCCCAGTGAGACAGGCTCTGCATCTGACCCTGTCCATGCAGCTGAGACCCCCTCACCGTAGGGGGTTCGAGGGCCCTGCCCAATGAAGAACAGCCACCTGGTGGTCAGCCTGGCCAGTCAGGCCCTGTTCTAACCACAGCTCCTCCCATCACCCCTCCCTCCCTGGGTCTGCTCCCTCCACAAGGGTCTGGGATACAACCAGGCCTCTTTGGCTCCTAGCCCAGGGCCGCCCTGTGACTTCCCTGGAGGGAGAAAGATCGCTCAGGGGCTGGCCCAAGCAGGATGCAGGGCAAGCAGGCCTCAGGGAACATTTCTTCCTCAGGAAAGGTCTTTGGAGGACTTCTTTAGTTTTTTGTTTTTTTTTTTTCTGTGTGTACCTTACATACCACATAGACATATTCCAATATATATGGCTTAATAAATGCTCACAAAGGGGAGATGTCTTGTCTGGCACTTAGATCAATAGAATATTGCTATGTGTTTTTGTTCATGCCTATATATGTATAACTGTAGGGCAGCACTGTAGTTGGGCTGGACATAGGTCCTGCTGGGTACCTGATAAAAATGATGTGGACTCTCCCTAGAAAATGCCAGCATTGGCAGAGATTTCAGGGAGTATGCTCCTGTTTCTGGCCAGGGCACCTAGCCACCTATGAGTGGTTTGTCTTTGTGGATGACGGTCTCAAGGGAAGGTCCCTCACCCCTCCAGGAGGAATGGCAGTACATACATCCCCCTTCACTAGGCTGGGCACGCCCAAAAAGGCGCCCCGTCCTGGAGCACACACCCACCCTTCCTTCCTCAGGAAAACCTGTGGTCTGATAAGGCCTCCAGCCTCCACCCCGGCACCACGACCCCCAGGGGAGGAGGAAACAGAGCCAGCCACCCGGAGTTGGGCAGGGAGACTGGCTCACGGTGCTCCACCCCAGTGTAATGATATTACTCCCCACATGATTCCAAGAGGGGAACATTGACCACTTGGGCCATCTAGGTTTGGGGTTGTGAAGTGGGGTAGGATAGGGGTTGAAAATCAGGTGGTGCCTGACCAAGGGCAGTGACTCCCCTCCTCTATAAAGCCTTGGCTAAGGTCCCAGCCTCTATAGCTTCTCATTCTCCACCCCCACCCCCAGGATATAAGCCTATCCTGGGTCAGACCAGAGAGTGAGGGAATGCCCAGACCTGGATTTCTGCCACACATTCTGTAGCTCCCAGAACCAGGCAAGCCTTCCTCTAAGGGTCCCTTAGGCCTTGGGTCTCCCAGTAGCCAGGGATGTCTTCAAACCCAAATCTAGATAGGAAAGAAGGGCCCATCAGCTGCCTAAGATGTAAAAACAACTCCTTCCACAGTTTATAGTCTGCTCTCAATTCCTCTCTGTCACTACTGTCCCTCAGCTACCTGTACTACATAGCTGTTGACATGGTCAGGCACAGGGGTCAACTTGACAGTTGAGGTTTTGAGCTATGGGCACATTTGTAGAAAATTAGAAGCTGAGGGCTGGAGAGGTGGCTCAGGGGTTAAGCCTCTGCCTTGCAGGCGGAAGGTCCTGAGTTCAGATCCCAGATCCCACGTGTAGACGCCAGCCAGGAGGAAGCAGGGGCGGCCAGCGTTTCTGGTCCTGGTAGGGCAGAGCCGGTGAATCCCGGGGCGGAGGAAGTGGAGGCGTCCATGGTGGTTCCCGAATTGGTCCATGGTTCTACACACACAGACGCGCACACATACATACGCACACACATACAATTGAATAAATAAAAAAAATTTTAAAAATTAAAAAAAAAAAAAAAAAAAGAAAATTAGAAGCTGAGTTAAGCCCAGAGCAAACCTGATGGGGAAGGCTCAGCTTATGGTGGATGGGATTAGGCCCTGGAATAAATCACAGAGAGCTAGTTGAAAGAGTAGGCATTTTTTTGTACACTTGGCCTGACATGCTGGTCTGGCAACTAAGGATTGTCCTCTCTCAGCCATTATGTAGAGATGGTGTGGCCAGTTCCCTCGGCCTGGTGTTAGTGCATGCTGTCCTGTCAAGCTGAACTACAGACTATAACCAGACTATCAGTAAGAAAATTAATTCCTTGTTCCCTTAAGCCATTTGATGGTCATTTATCAGCAACCATGCAACATCTGTCAACTCCCGTGTGACAATGATGTGAGATAATAAGATAATAAGATGTCAGATGGTTCTTCAGGTTCTGACTAATGCCTAGCACCATGTGGAAGACTCAGATTTGGCCAGGATGCTGCAGAGTCCCAAGACTTGGGGGACCATAGAAACAGGAGGAGAAGGTGGGGCACCAAGGTCAGGTCCAGGCAGTAACTGTGCAAGCTTCATCTTGTGGCCAGGAGCTGGAGTTGGGCTATCTGCTGGGATGTCTGAGAATTCCCTGGGGGTGAGAGTGGGAAAGGACTTCAGGGTTGAGGAACAGGAGGCACAGGGGCATGATGAGGAGCTGGCTGGTACTAGAGCAGGTGGGCATTGGCAAAGGGTGCAGATGGGCTGGTATACAGAACCTAGATAACCACTTCTCTTGTCCACAGCTGCAGCACAGCAGAGACCTGGTGTGGGGAGGGATGGACAAGGTCTGCTGAGCAAGCTTAAGGGAGAAGGTGCTGGACTCAAGAATATTGGAAAAAGAAAGTGACCTTCCATCTTCATCTTGGATGTACCCAGCTTCCTTCAGACTGTACCAAATAAGGAAGGGATACTGGAATCTGAGCTATGAGCTTCTTGAAGGGAACAATCCCTGCTGAGGTATAGGGGTTTCAGCCTGGAGCTGTCCATCAGGGAACAGAGTAAGAGTGATCAGGTCCCAGGCCAGGGCTCTACGTATGTATGTCATCTTGTTGTGGCGTGTGTGATTGTATGTATGATATGTGTGTATGTGCTGGTGGTTTTTCATATGCCATGGTATAAATGTGGAAGTCAAAAAACAACTTTGTTCAAAGTCAGTCTGGGTAACACACAGAGAGAGATCCAACTTCAAAAAACAAAAACAAAAAAAAATGGAGATTTGAACAAGAACAGAGAGGGAACATATGGAATCTGGGGGGGAGTGGAAAATGACTGAAAATGCTTTGGCAATGTCGTCAGGATGCAGTACACATGGCAGTTTAGGAGCACGGGATTTTCCTTCTGTGCACATGAGCATGCATGCGTGAGGAGTCTAGAGGTGAACTTCAGACACTGTTCCTCTTCAGGAGCTGCTATCTTTAAAAAAACAAGCCACTCTCTTGGTCCTGGGGCTCATGCTTAGGCTACGGTGGGCTCCAGGGAGCCACCTGTTTCTGCCTCCCTAGCACTGGGATTACAGGCATATGTTGCTGTGCCTGGGTGCTGAGGGTCAGACTCATATTTGCATGGAGGCACTTTACCAACAAAGGAATCTCCTCATCCCCACGTGTTCGTTTGCTTTCGATGCAAAGACTCAGCAGAGACCGGCATCATCAGGGATATGCTAACAAAGACAGAGAGGTGGATGGAAGGAGTCAGGCTTTCTCAGTGTCAGGTGAGTTCTGAGCACTCACAGCTCGCCAGGCGAAGCACTCGTGATACAGAACTAACATCCCTGAGACTGTCTGGCTATTTTTCTTTGTTTTTTGTTTCTGTTTTTTTTTCTTTTCATATATATGTATACGGGGTATGTGCATGTTGAATATACATGTGTATTGCATGTGTGTGGACATATGTACATGAGTGCATTTGAGTGCACTTGTCCTTGATCATTCTCCCACCTTTATTGTTGTGAGTCTGCGTCTGGACTCTGCCTTCCAGAGCTAGAACTGCAGGAGGGCCACACACTGCCTGGCATTTTCTGTGGGATCTGAGGCTCAGGTCCCTTTGCTTGAGAGATAAAGGCTTTAGCCACTGAACCATCTCCCCAGCCTATTTTTTCCCTTTTTGCCTTTGTGGCTGTAAGTGCATGGAATGTGGTCATGTGTAGAAAAGAGCACTTGAATGTGTTTGCCTGTGGATGCCCAAGGGTGACTTTGGGAATCATGCTAGATTGTTCTACCTCCTCATTGCTTTTCTCTGGAGTTTCCCAGGTCACCACCATTTCCACCTAGTTTTTATATGGAATCTGGGATCCGAACTCAGGTCCTTTCACTTCTGAAGCAAAGACTTTAATCATCTGAGTCATCTCTCCAGTCTCCCCCCTCCACACTTTAGATGAACATTTTATTTCACAGTAACTGAATTTTGGAAAGGTTGTAATATGGCTCATCATAGAGAAGTCCTGTACAACTTCCGCAGGCTACAGGTTCCCTAATGTTATCTGACATTGTCGTGTGTGTGTGTGTGTGTGTGTGTGTGTGTGTGTGTGGTGTATCAGGAAGCTCCACTGGGTTGCATACTTTCTCTGGATCTTATTACCTGGTCCTGAAAGACGTCCTCTGCTTTATATGCCTTCTGGGCACCATCATGTTTCACATCGAGCTTCGCACATTTAAGAGCACTGGTCCACATGTTGGCAGAAGCTCACTGAAACATGACATGCATTTTTTTCTGATGGTTAGACTGAAACAAGTGTTGGGGAGAATGTTACAGAGATGAGGTGTCCTCTTACATCGCTCAGGAGCACCTACCTGCATTCCACAGGTTTGCCTACTGGTGCTGGCCTGGATCATGTAGGTAAGGTGACACTTGCCAAGAATCTCCACAAAGGTTCCATATTTCTCTTTTTTGGACCTTTTCTTTACAATGGAACCCTAAATCCAGTCACGGAGTATGTGATATTAGTATCTATATGCTAGAAGGAAGAATCTGGAGATGCTGTTTGGAGTTCTGTAGAGTAGGCTTGTGTCTTTCTTGCACAAGGATACTTGTAGTCTAGCTCCTCTATAGTGCACTGAGATTGGATGTGACACAATACTAGGCATTGTACCATGGGATCTATCAGCCTGGCCAGTCTGCTCTTAGTCCTTCCCATGATCACTAGAAGTTAGCTTACCTTTTTCTCTTCTGACTCCAGCCCTTTTTCAAGAAGACCTCTTGTTTACTGCCTTGCTAACCTATCACCTGACCACTTCCCAGGGGACCTAGCATATCAAGTGGGCGATAGCCCTCTGTGTCATGCCTTCATCTTGCCCACCAAGGTGTGAGTGAGTGAATGAATGAATATGAATGAACAAGCCCGAGGCAGTAGACTGACATTGTTCCGGACTGGGACTGCTCCTTTCTCTAGCAAGGAGACCACAGAAGGTTCCTTCTGAGAGGAGGGGAGGGCGGAGGTCCATCTGTAGACCACAATCATTCCCTTCTCTCCCCCCTCCCAGGCTTTAGGACAGGAGAAAAGATCAGATGACTATGGGAAAGTACTTCCCACACAGGGAGGCTCCTGGTGTTGCAGTTCGCCTTCATGGTTGCTAATAAATGACCATTAAACGGCTTAAGGGAACAAGGGGTTTAGTTCCTTACAACAGTCCAGTTACAGTTCTCAGTCCAGCTTGACAGGAGAGCACACACCAACACCAGGGCTGAGGGAACTGGCCACACCATCTCTATATCATGGCTGAGAGAGGGACGATCCTTATTTGCCAGACCAGCATGTCTGGCCAAGTGTACAGAAGGATGCTGACTTCCTCAACCAGCTCTTTGTATTTTATTCCAGGGCCTAATCTCATCCACCATGGGCTGGGCCTTCCCCATCAGCTAGACAATCTCCTGCAGGCTTGCTCTGGGCCAACTCAACCACTAATTCTCCACAAATGTGCTCAGAGCTCAAACCCTTAACCGTCAAGTTGACACCTGTGCCTGACAATGACACCTGGCACATAGTAGATGCTCAGAGAACATGCTCTGTCTCTCCCCTCCTTCCAGGGCCAAATTGAACCAAAAGTTTCTCTGCCCCTAGTACATCTCAGCCTGAAGGCCTGGTCATGAGACCTCATGGCTCCCAAGCAAGACATCAGGGAGAGCTAGGTGTCTCTTTCGTCTATAGTGCTATCTGAAGAGCCATCACCAGCCTATGCAATGTGAGCCCTGGAGGCTGCAGCTTCTGGGGCATGAAGCATCAGAGCTAAGACTGGGGCCCAGCCCCCATTGCTCATGCTGAGCTACTAAGATGGAATTACAGCTCTATGCCACATCTTTGAGGACACAGTGCCTCCCCCAAGGCCTGGCGAAGACCCCAGACATCTGTTGTGTGCCCAAGAATAGCCAAAATTGTAGACTGTCCAGGTGGGCTCAGAGTAGGAGTAGCTATAGGGGTCCCATGTGGAGTAGGATAAAGCAAGTGCCTCTTCGTAAAAGTGATGTGCCACAAAGACCACTGGGATGAATGGGAGAAGGGGCTTTGAGGAGGCAAGAGGACAAGAGTGAGGCCAGGACATGGGAGAAATTGAAGATCCACTGAGAAGAGAGACCTTGCTAGTCAATGCATCTAAAACCCAGGAGGTAGACCTCGCTTAGACTGTGGAAGACTAGTGCTCGCACTAAGGGCAAGAAGAGAGGACATGCATGTGCCTGACCTTTGCCAGGACCTTCTCAGGTCTCATGGTTAGGACAGACTGAATATAGAACCTTAGAGGAAAGGACCATGGACAGGCTTCAGCTTCATCCCACAGCCTGGTGCGGACTGCTTCTTCTACTTGATCCTGGTGCCCTGGCTGCTGCTTGTCCTTATGCTGGGCTCAGCATTGAGGTCAGGCTGCCTTGCTGTCTGTTTCTATCCTGTTCTCCCTGCCTCTTCCCCTCAGTCTGCTGAGGTCTCCCCCCCCAGCCTCCTCTTCTCTGGATCTCTCTCCCTGTCTACCTTTGGTCAGGCACACAGAAGAAACGACCTTACCCCTGTTGGGTGGGAAAGAGGGAGAACTCTGGAATGCAAAGCTTGGATACCGTGGCTGTTAGGTGGAAGGCTTGTGGGGAGCAATGGGTTGTAAGGTGAGAGCAAGACTCAGGGGAGCAATGGACTGCCAATTGGCAGGGGCTCTTTGGAAGGATGGTTAGGGGCGAGAGAGTGCTTGGAATGGAGACGGGGCGACAGTTGGCAGTGGCAGCTGGAGTAGCAGTTGGGGCTTGGCAGGAGCACAGGGCTAGAGGACAGTTGGGGTGGGGCAGCCATGGGGTTGGCAGATAGCCCCTGGCCCTAAAGCAACTCTTGAGGCAGTCTGGGTAGGAGGTCTGGCTCTGGACCTGGCAAAATTATGCCCAGGAGGCCCATCTCGAAGAAACCTGGGTGAAGAGTTCCCTCCCTTGCCCATGGGTGGGGCTCGGATATAACTCAAGGCAGGCTTCTGGTTCTGGCAGGATGGCACTCAATGGGTGGTTCCTTGGGTAGCCTCAACATCGTGGGTCACAGTGGGGTCTCCCTCCCAACCCTACTCTCTCTAGATCAAAGCTTCCAACAGAGGCCTGGAGAGTACAGGGACAGGTTTCTGGGCTGTTCCCTAGGAGGGGGCAGGACTCCTGGGGCTGTTGCTATGGGGACGACTGAGCAATACCACTGGCTAGAGAATAAATAGACAGACTCTCTGACCAGTGACTGAGACAAAGAAAGCCCCAGAAAACCCAGCTGGGGGTGGATGAGGAAATGCTTCCTTGGGAGGAGATGGGGTGGTAGAGGGACCTGGTAATAATAGTGGGAGGATGGGGTACCCTCTCCAAGATTTGCTCTTCCTCTGCAATTTGCTGTTCCAAACCCTTTCTAGACCATTCCTTACAAAAGTAGACCCTGAGGCTGAGAATCAAGCTCTCTGGTTTCTCCACCTGGCATATGGCTGGATTCCCTCCTGCTCTTTTGCCTCTTGGAAACCATGTGGTGTGGGTGGAGGGCAGATGGCCAGCTGACAGAGCAAGTGGAATAGGACTGTGAACAGTTTTCTAGAGGCTGGTGAGTCTAGCCAGTCTCATGGCCCCTCCTTTTGTGCTCTCATGTTGTGGCAGATCACTAGGGTTTAGGGGGACATCCCAAGGGGCTGTCAGAAAGCACATCCATCCCTTGACCAACTTCTGCATCCAGACCAGGTCTCCAGAGTGCCAGGCTTGTCACTGCTCATTTCCTCGGGGGATTTGGCATGTTCCTTGACAGGTTCCTAATATGCTCACACAGGTGGGTGGGAGTGACTTTCTGGAATAACCACAATATAAAACAGGGACATATGTGCCCTGCAAAGCCTTAGCCATCTGTTCACTTGTCCTGCCTAACCCAACTTGTCAAAGACACGGATCACGTCTAGTCCCTCATGGCACGTCAACTGACTCTCTCTGGGGATTGAGTGCCATGGTCACAATGCCACTGAGGCTAATTATCGGCTCTTCAAAGTTGTCTCTAAGGCGCGCCACTGGATGTGAGGAACTGTGGACTCCTGGGCCACTCTGGTAGCCCACGTATCAAGGTACCTGGGTCAGTCTAGTCATGAGCTCTTCACCAAGTGAGTCAAGATGTTATAGGTGCAACTGTTTTTATTGTTATTATTATTATTATTTTAACAGTTAAGACGTTTATTAGCTTGGAAACAAAGATGGTGTGGGGCTAGGGTGACTGCAATAGTCAGTGCTATCATCTCTAGGAACGTTTCTTGAATCTGCTTCTTGCTGGATCTTGGGCTCACCTGTGGTCCTTGCAGCAGAAGAGACAGGCGTCTTTGCCTGTAGTCACTGGCAGTGCTGCTGAGAATGGAGACATGAATGAGTGTCTCTGTCCCTTTTACTCTGACTCGTTTTGGAACTCCACAAGCCTTCTTTACCAAGATAGGTAGGTTTAGACTGGAAGGTGATGTTTGTCTCATAGTAGTTAGACACAAGTTTGGTTTCCATGGACCTTCTAAAAAATGACTGGGCACCACTTTGTTGCACAGACAAGGAAGACAGACGCAAGACCCCACCAACACCATTTTCCTTAAAGAGTGTTTTGGCTGCTCAGCTATCTTGAGAGAGACTGGAGCTTTCTCTGAGAGAGCAAGTGACTTAAGTCTCTCCATGCCTCATCTCCTCCACGAGATGTAACAGAGCCCAGACTGGGGAAAGGGCAAAACCATCCTGGAGGCCAATAGCAACGGCGGACTATGCCAGGTCTTAACCTCTACAAGGCCAGAAACACCTACATTTGTTTCGGGCCAGACGTGCTGAGTGGGTCCTCTGTCAGTAGAAAGCTGGGGGCGACAGCTGTTCCTCCACCACCAGTGGCGGTCCAAGGAACTGGTGAAGGATGAGCAGCGACAAGCGCACAGCCTTCTCCAGGCGCAGCGAAGGAGTGCCCCAGGCTTTTAACCCTAGCCGCCAGCCCGCTGCACGCCCTCGCTCAGCCAAGAACACCATCCCCCCAAGTCCCCTCACCCCCGTCCCCGCCCGCCCTTCCGCTGCCGCCGTGAAAGCCTCCCTGAGGACGGTCACCTCCCACCTCCAGAGGAATTCCGCGGCCCTGGCCACTCCGGGAGGTAGAGCGCAGACCGCCCGGGGTGCGACGCGATTGGCCGGCCCAGCAGCGCTCCTCCACCGCGCGGAGGGCAGGCTCACCTCCCTTCCCGCGCCGCGCCCAGGAGAAAATGAGGTGGCCTCCACCTCAGCCGTGCCCCCCATTCAGGCAGCCTGGAGACTGTGGGCGAGAAAGGCCACGCGTGCCACGCCACAGGGGAGGGGACGAGGTGGGGTGCGGAGACCCATCTCGGGCAACGAGACTCGCGATGCGACAGCCAGCTGGCGACCGCTGCCCCAACTTTGGCTGCCCACCTCCGCCCTTTCTCGGAACACCCACCCATACCCCCACCCCGGGCAGCTCGACCACAGGCCGACGCGCGAAAGGGAATTGATTCTGCTGGCCGACCAAACCCGAGCTCCAGTGGCTGACGACGCCACGTGGCCCGAGCCCCAAGGCGCGCCTCTCCGTGGAAACGCCAGATTCCCCAAGGGCGGGGGCGCGCGGTAATCGACCCCTCCTGGCACCGCACTTCTGAAGCGCGTTTTCGCCGCCCAGCTTGAGGCGGGCTGAGCCATTTTCGGAGCTCCGGAAAGTCTCGAAGTTTTCGAGGTGCGCGCACCGCGACAGCTCCGCTGGGTTCGTTAGCAGCCATGATCTAGGGACTCGCACGTCCCCAGAACGGAGAGCAAGCGATGCAGGGCGCACCGTGCCGTCGAGGCTGGGTGGCCCCTATTTCGCTCATCCCATCAGGTGGTCTCCAGTTGCGCGACACCGGCGGGACAGGAGAGACGTGACCGGAGACCTCCCCTCCGCTCCCGCGCCCACCAACCCAGGGGAAGGGGCTTCCCACAATGCCCAGCGAGCTCCAGCCAGCACTTCCGCTGTCCGGCCTCGCGGGAGGGGGGTCGCGGGAGCACCGGTCGCCGCTCGCCCCCGGCCGCCCGCAGCGCCGATCTAGCCTAACGGGGGGCGGGGCCGGCGGGTGGGGGCGGGGCCGGGGCGGTGGCCGAGGCCGGGGCCTGTCGCAGGCCAATCAGCGGCAGCCGGGCGCGCGCCGGGGGCGGGGTCAGGGTCTGCGGGCGGGGCGCGCGCGGGTGGCGGGGGCCGCGGGGCTGGAGCGGCGCGGGGGCGCGCGCCGGCCTGACGGACGGACGGACGGACGGGCTGACTGAGCCGCCCCGGCGAGCGCACAGCTGGACCCGCCCGGACGCAGGGCTCGCCCGCGGCCGCGCGATTACCGGTCGGGTCTGCGGCCACGGCGCCCACCAGCGCCCGCGCCCCATGGGGTCACAGGTAAGCGGCGCCGGCTCATTGTCCGCACGGCCCAGCCGATGCATCGCGCCGGGGCCGGGGCCGGAGCGGCGGCCGGGTCGGGCAGCTGTAGCTGCAGCCGCTCCAATCCTGGGCGCGCCCCCGCCCCTCCCCGTCCCGCCCCGCGGGGGCGCCCTCCTGGGGGCGATTAGCGTCGGGGGGCGACCCAGATAGATACCCAGGCCCGCGAGTCTCTGGCCTGAGTGGCGTGGGTGGGGCGGGGCGGCAGGTCCCTGTGGGGCTGAGCGGAGAAGCGGCGGCAGTCGAGGCGCGGGGCTCCCCCGCTCCCCCGCTCCTCGGCCCCGGGCACCTCCTGCCGCCGCCGCCGCCGCGGTCCCTCCCCCGTCACCTCCTAAAGGGGAATTTTCCAGCTGGTAATTTCTGCTGCGTCAACGCCCGGCCCCGGGAGGCAGCCCGGGGGCGTCCCGGCGCCCCCAGCCCGTGCCTTCCAGTGCGTTCCCCGCCCGCGCAACAGAGCCGCACCCGGACCCGCCCGCGCCGAGTTTGCCAAGAGTCGGAACTGCGGGAGGTGGGCACGGACGAGTCGCCGCGCCTTACGGGGCCCTGGGGTCATTGTCTCCCCAGAAGCCGGACGCTATTCCATCTCCATTTTAATCCCGGGCCGAACCCGGGCGCAGGGCCCGCCCCGTGTGTTGGCGAGGAGAGCGCGGAGAGGACGCGGAGCGCACCGGGCGCGCGAGGGAGCGGGGTCCGCTGCCAGCCGCGTCTTTGTTTCCCTGTAAATAGACATGTCAGTTTCACAGGGTAGCACAAGTCAGTGTCTGACAACTCAATCCCAAGGGCAAACGGGGAATTTTCTGCGTTACGAGGAGGACTGTAGTTAGTTGGGGAATCCCCCAGTCCACTTAACAATTTCACTATTGGTAAGTGGAACGCGCCGCACACAAAGGGTTGGACTAGGGGCCCTGGGAAAAGCTGAACAGGGAAAACATCATTTATTACCCAAAGAAATATAAACAAAAGAAAGTTTTACTGAAATTCTCATCGAATTTCCTGTCGAATGTTTTCAACGCTGCAATCTCATTCATACGTTTAGCAGAGGTTACAGTGCCAAGATTGTTATCAGCATTATTTAGAGTAACGGTAATTAGGACGTTCAGTGCACACCTTGGGCTCAGACACCTGTGCACCGAGCACCGGCGTCGTTTCGGTTGTAGAACCTTCCTTTGGATCCATCCTGTAGGCACAGTTCCCATTTAGGGCAGACGAGTAGATTCCGCTGGTTGCTGGGGCCTCCCCAAGGCAGTGTTTCCACTCAGCAAGAGATTATAGTTTATTCACTAAAAGGAAATTTGTAGAAAATTTTTTCCACGTGAATAATGAAGCAAACGATTTTCGTAGCAGGATTACTTCACAAGGCACATTTTGTGACAGAATTTTATGCTGAAAACTGTAGGACATATCCACGGTATTATTGCAAGAACGATGGAAATGATGGAACTACTTAGGCTGAGATTGTCACAGACATAAGAAAGATTTCACCCAGTCCCATAAAAAGCTTTATTTCTTGTATCTTTTACCAAAGGGAAACCAGATTAGGGATGATCGTGTGTATTCTTTTTAGAGTAGTGGAAAACTCAATTTTGGTGTCCAGAAATCCAGAATCTGGTCTTTGCTCGGGTCAGTCTTGGCACCAACACTACTATGCTTGTAAGAAGTTTGCTTTGCTGAGATAATTTCTGTTCAGGTTTTGTCATGTGTATCTAAGCTGTCCTGTGCCCAGACCCCAGTCTTGCCTCCTCTTTTCAGCTGGTCAGCTGCTACCAGAGGGCAGTAATCTTCAAGGTACTCCATATCCTGCTTCGTTCTCATCAGTGACTTTCCGGGCTTCTTAGTCACAGTAATATGGAAACTACGGTGTAAACACCTTGAGATGGAGAAACTGCTTCAAAGATTCAGAGAAAAGTCTCTGAAGTGTGAACTGTCCATGATTGTCCAGAGATGTCTTATTTACACACACTGCTAAATTGAATTACATCATAACACTGAGCTTCCCAGTTTTCTCCTTATGTGGGCTTTTTTAAATTAAGGGAAAGTGGGCCACTCTGTCCCTGTGGTCTGGTTTCTGGGGCGCTGATCAGCCGTCATGCTGTTCTCCATGAGGCCTTAGACCAGCCTCTGAGAGCCCAAGAGACCCATTTAGTATTTGGGGTTTAGAAAGCACCACAAGGCCTGAACCTGATTCCTTACTTTCTGCACTCAGGCGCCCTCTTGGCTCCATGTGAGAGAAAAGTTCTAGAAACCACTGCTCTTGCTCGTCTTCACACCAGTACCTCAGTACTTCACCAGGCAGCTTTGGTTCAAAGCTTCATGTTCTTGCTGAATGAAGCTCTTTCTCATGAAAATATGCTCTGAAAGCATATTCCTTTAAGTCCTGTGACATGACCATGGGTTGTTAAGAATTCTCCTCTGAATTTATCCGAGGGGGGGGGTTCTTGCCCCTAAAGTTTGTGGAGTGGCAGCAGTCTGCTCCCTTAGAATTAACAGATGAGGGGAGAAAATCTCTGCCACCTCCACAAGACTTAAGGCTTTGACCAGTGTCAACTTCCTCAGTCATGTTTTCTGTCTTCTGGTTGTCACTCCGGATTTGAAGGTTCTGGCTCTGCACTCACTCCAGGGCTAGACTGACCATGGAGTCAGTGGGGCTCTACACCTTTTTTTTTTTTTTTCATCTTTATCACTCTTTAGCCCAGGCTGGCCTCACACTTGTTGTGTAGCTCAGAATGACCTTAAACAATCTTGCCTCGGTTTCCCAAGTACTGGATTGCAGCACTGTGCCAAGCATTTTCTGACATCCATTTGATTTTGTTCTGGTCTGTTCTATTTGTTTAGATTTGAGACAGTGTTTCATGTAGTCTAGACTAGCCTCAATCTCATTATAGAACCGGGATTCTCCTTGAACCCCTGATCTTTCTGCCACTCCCTCCAAGCTCTGGATTCAGGCATTCACCATAGAGCCTGCTTTTCTGCTCTTGTCCAGATATCTTGTCCCCCTTACTTTGCTTTGTTAGTGTTGGCTAATGGTGTTGTTTGTAGTAGAAAAGAGAATGTTTCCTGACAAGTTGTTCAAGTAAAGGCTGAAAATAAGCAAGATAGTCAAATCTGACTGAAGTATGATTTATACAAGATTTTCTGTTGAGTAGTTGGATTTCAGCAGCACTATTTAGGTTTGATTTAGATTTTAAAAATAGTATTTTAAACAGTATTATTTTGATTAAAAATTACTAACCTAGTTATTCCAGAGTAGGAGCAGAGGGAGATGTCAATAATATGTTTTTCAGCAGCATGCAGAGCTTTTTGTGTTTTGACAGATGTGCTGTTTAAGTTGTGTTACAGACATTCCAACCTTCCTTCAAAATCCCCCTCACTGTACAGCTCACACTGACCCCAAACTCAAGATCCTACTCCCTCCTGAATACTGAGATCACAGGTGTATATCGACATACCTGGCCCCAGGGTTTCTTATCACTGTTGGTTTTCAGAATTCGCTGAAGATCAGATTGAAGTCCGATTTAGGACTGTAGTCTAGTGTTTTGTGGGGAGGGTGGGGCACATAGGTACCATTAATGTGATGATAAATGCTGCTGAGAAACATCTCAGTGTAGAGGACACAGTACAGGCCAGTGGGGAGGAGCCTGGAGCCTCTGCAGGTGACCTGAGGAAAAGCCCCCAGGGTGGTCCTCAGAGCATCTGTCTTTGGCCAGTGGATGGCTCCAGAGGCCAGGCAGATGTGGCATGGTGAGCTGTAGGGTAAGCATGAGAACTCGTTGAGTTCACATTTCACCTTTCCTAGCTTGTCATTAGCACAGCTCCTTCCTGTGCATCTGTGTGTGGGAAGACCTCTGTGCAGCTGTCCATTGCTGTGTATTCATGTGTCTTAGTGAACTGAGTGTCTTCCCTTTCTGCCATTGGCTCTGACTTTATAAGTCTTTCATTCCAGCCATTCACAAAATGGGAAAAATTCACAAAATCATGTGAATGATGGATTTTAAAAAAATATCTTAAATTTATGTAAAACTTGGACAATAGTGCTAGATTCAAGGGATATTTTTTGTTTGTAAGACATTTTTGTTTCCTTCATTGCTTCATCTCTCTCCTAATCTCTCTCCTAATCATTCTGAATAAAATGTCCTTTCTCAAACTGGAGCAGTGGCTCAGAGGTTAAGACTGCCTCTCAAGCAGAAGGTCCTGAGTTCAGATCCCAGGTTCCATGTTAAATGCCAAGCAGAAAGATAGTAGCCTGCACTTCTGGCCTCGGTGGACAAAGTCTGGGAAATCCCAGAGCGAAGCAAAAAGGAGGTAGAAGCAATCCAGGATGATTCCTGAAGTCACCCTTGGGCCTCCACAGGGACACACTGTGCCCTCTCTCTCTCTCTCTCTCTCTCTCTCTCTCTCTCTCTCTTTCTCTCTCTCTCTTTTTTCCTCTCTCTCTCTCACACACACTTGCACACGTGCAAAATAATTAAAGTTAAAAATTTTTTAAATTAAAAAATATACTCTCTTGCACTTAATACAAAATCTTCCCCTTTACTAATATAATATGTGTCCCAAGGCCCCTGTGTCTGGCTTTTTGATGAGGTTCAAGGAAGCCGTACTGCATATCTTTTTCTTCTTCTTCTTTCTTTCTTTCTCTTGGTGTGCTAGGGATTGGATTCAGGGCTTTCTACTTGTTTTACCACTGATTCTACACCCTTAGCCCCAGTGACTGCTAACAAGCAGAGCAGCAAACTTACCTGATATGGAACCTACTAGATAGCACTGTCATTGTGTCTCTGATTTTCTTGAAGTAATCCTTACAGATGCAGAGAGGGTAGACAGCTGAGTTCTGGACATTTAGCACTGTGAGGTTCTGGCAAAGCCCAGTTCCCAGCTGGACGTCTGAGTGCAAGGTCACAGCCAGAGAGCAGACTTCCTAGAAGCAGCTCCCATAAGTTCATGGTCAGCTCTGGCATCTGCTTGGCACAGGTGAAGAAGTGGAGTGAAGGTTTGGGAATGTAGTTCAGTGGAACATTCGCCTCGTATTAGTGAGAGCCTGGATTCCATCCGCAGCAGCCGGGAGAGGGTGAAGTGAGAGCGTTCTGGCTGGTGGACAGCCTGAATAGTCGGAACTAGAAAACAGCACTGTTCACACGCACTGGGCAGCTGTCCTAGTGGAGACAGTGGCCCTGGGTGGACAAGGATGAAGGTGAGGAGAGTTGGGTACGAGGGATCCAGGACTGGGAGGGGCCTTTGGTGTGCAGTGTTTAGTGGGATTGAGACCACCGATTGTTGTCAAGACCCCCAGATGTTAGCGTAGTCAGCTGAGGAGGTTTAGGTATGTTAGAAACAGATCATATTTTCCTTGCAGGTTTATCACATACTTATGGAGCGTGAGCTTTAAAGAGAAAGTAGTCCATGGTCTTACTGCTCAAAATAGGTCTGTTGCGTTGTCATCCCATCCCGTTTAAAGCTCCCAAGCCTGGGAGTGGCAGTGTGCTTTTATTTAGGAAGTTCAGACAGTTTGAGAATTTCTGAAAGAAGCAGAAATTACTCAGCTTCATTTAGAGATGAGAATGCACTGGGAACAATTTGCTAGTGCAGCCAAGCATTGATTCCATCCTTCATTCTCCAGTTTCAAGCAGAATCTGTGAGCCTCAGAGTACTTTGTTTTCCCTTGCTTCAAGACAACCCTTGATGCCGGGACTTCATTGATACATTGTTACCCTTTTAGGAAGCCAGATACCTGCTTGAGACCCTCTGTGTGTCTGATTCAAAGGAAGCCTGGGTCACTTGTACCCAACTCTCCTGCCACAAACCCCTCTTTTCAATGAAGTTCTGTCATTCACACTAATCATCATTCTCTCATACCCACAGAAAGTACTCAGAGTTCCAAGAGGCCAAAGATCAGGAAGGCATCAGGACAAAGGAGACAGGATTGGAAGATAGAAAAGGAAAGCAGTATTCTGAGGAGGGTGTCCTGTAGTGTCCCGGAATGTGTCTTTTGTCCTCCTTCAGGTTGGACTGCATGCCGTGCTTACTATGTGTGTATTGTGTGTGGGCTGCATATGTAGTATGTGGATGCTATGTATGCAGTGCGTATGTGTGTTGCATATGCATTATGTGGAGGCATATGCAGTGCGTGTGGTTCCCATATATAGTGGGGTGTTTGCATATGGAGAATGTGGGGCTGCAGATGTAGTGCGTGGAGACTGTGCATGCAGTGTGTGGGGGTTCTGTTTGTAGTGTTTTTAGGCTGAGTACAGTGTGTGGGCTGTGTGGACAGCGTATGAGGGCTGTGTATGCAGTGTATGAGGACTGTATGCAACGTGTGGGCTATGTCTGCAATGTATAGAGGCTATGTTTCCAGGATGTGGGGGCTGAGTGAAGTATGGGAGCTGTGTATGCAGTGTCTGGGGACCATCTTCAGTGTGGGGGGGCTGCGTATGTAGTATGGAGACTGAGTGCAGTGTGTGGTGCTGCATATGCAGTGTGGGGACTGAGTGCAGTGTGTGGTGCTGCATATGCAGTGTGGGGACTGAGTGCAGTGTGTGTGGGGTGCATATGCAGTGTGGGGACTGAGTGCAGTGTGTGGGGGGGGCATATGCAGTGTGGGGACTGAGTGCAGTGTGTGGTGCTGCATATGCAGTGTGGGGACTGAGTGCAGTGTGTGGTGCTGCATATGCAGTGTGGGGGGTGAGTGCAGTTTGCAGATGCTGTTTTGTTTCCCTGCCAAGCAGTGGCTAGTGTTTCTTCCTGAGGAGATGTATTCAAACCCAACATGCAAGTGTGAGGAAGCTGCCTGTCCTGGTGCGAGACCAAGTCCAATCTTGTAGATCATCAGAATCCAAAGATTTACAAAGAAAAAGTTTTCTGTATGCTCCTCGTGGGGCCTCATCTCCTCTGCACATGTGCACATGTCAGCTCCAGGGATGTTTCTAGGGCTAATTCCCAGCTGGGATCTGTGTCCCACAGGAGAGATTGCACCCTTGCAGTGTTCTGAAGGTCACTTCAGGGCACTGGAGTACAGCTCTGATGTGCTCACTGGTTTGTGCCCTGCCCTCCTGGCTTCTCTGCCTACAGCCCACTGTGATTGTAGTTCTGTTCAAGGATTTGTTTCCTGCCTGGTTTCAGATGTGGCTGAGAACTTTCATCTGTTCCTCCAGTGTTAAAAAGCACTGATACTTTGTTGTAGCCTTGAAAGGGTGGTTTTTCCACAGAAACTTTGCAGAAGAGAAACTTAGAGTTCTCGGCTCTTGCTGTGCTCAGTGAGCAAGAAGATACTCTTGGTAGCATTATTTGGCCAAACCACCCATAGTCTTGTATTCTGAGAAACTGGAATACTATCACAAAAGTGCTATCTCCTGGGATTACTGGCCGCGAGTCCATTTATAGTGTGATTTCTGAAGGGAAGCCAAAGAAGTCAAGACGTTTAAGACTCTCCAAGTGGTTTATCAAACAGTTGCTCCATCAGAAACAAATGAAACATTTCGGGTTAATGTCCCTTTGCAGTTAGATGTTTCAGTTTAGCATTGTATCAGTGAAAGTATGTCTGTGCATACATACTGCCGCTCTGGCGTTTTTGGTTATACTTGGGTAATAATACCACATGTGGGAAGCTTTTGTGTTTTTCTACAAGAAAATGATTATTGTCCACTATATGACATAGAAACCCATATATATGAAGTGAAAGAAACTCTGCTGTTTAAACTCAAGAGTGTTTTGAAGAACTCAGAAATCCCAGGGCTGGAGAGAAGACTCAGGGATTAGGCCTTTGCCTTGCAAACAGAAGGACCAGAGTTCAGATTCCAGAATGCCAGGAAGAAGTGGCGGTGGCCTGCACTTCCTGCCCTAGGAGGTAGAGCCTAGCTAGGAACTCCAGAGCAAAACCAAAAGGAGGTAGAATAATCCAGGATAATTCTGAAGTCACCTTTGGACTTCACAGGCACACATAGTGCCCTGTGACACACACACACACACACACACACACACACACACACCCCACACACAAAGTCAACAGAAATCATTAGCTTGTACTTTGTGGAGACATAAACACATATCCAGTGGTTTGCCCACTGGAGAGATGCACAAAAAGATTTTAGTCTTAGATTCATTTCTACTTTTTAGTCATTTGCTATGTTGCCATCAGAGGAGACTAGAAGGAAGAAGGTGACCTTGACGCCCCTCTGGTACAAGTAGTTTTCATAACGCTGAACAGGCTTTGCACCACGTGAACATCTGAGAGATACGAAGCTGACTTGGACAGTTCTTTGTTTCTCCGCTTCTGATCTGGCCTCCACATGGAGGAAATTGAAAGTTCTTTCCTTCCAAGGCTCAGGAAAGGCCAGCAAGATATCAGGTATTGGTGTCATCCTTGGCTTCTAGATTTATCTTTTCCTGGGATATGCCTGTGTCCAAGGACACCACTCACAGCATGGTAGACCTGCCCTTCTCCACAAAGAGCTTCTCTGAATTTGACTATGTTTGTAGAAACCTTCTTTCCAAATGAGGTCACATTTGAAGCTGCTGGGGGCCACAGGCTTCTACAGACCTGATCGGTCCTGACACTCTGCCAGGACTTACCTAAATCTTTCTGAGCCTCACCAGCTGTCAAATTCTTCGGTCACAGCACCTGTAATGTTACGTGCAGGAGAGTCAGCAACATCACAGCTGACGCGTTCTACACGTCTGCAGGAATCTGAGCCTGTGGCGGCCTGTCGCGGCCTGTCGCAGCCTGTGGCGACCTGTTGCAGCCTGGGACTCAGCAGCCAGCAGTCCTTGTTCCAGTGACTAAGCCCTGGGCCAGAGCAGTGGAGATGTGCAGACCAGGGTGGAGTGTCTCTTCCTCTTCCAGGACCCTGGTCTAGAGGGAACAGGGAGCCTAAGTGAAGGAGGAGCCCAGTGTACTGAAGAGGTAGTAGTGGTAGTGGATTCATTGGGCAGGATTTGGGCCCCTGTTTGACTTGGTAACTGTATGAGAAGCTTACTTGGAGATGTACAAGATCATTTCTTTTGAATATTTTAAATATTTAATACACATTTTTTGGTCTGGAGTCAAGACCTATTTTTACTGTACCCATTCACCCCTCAGGTTAGTAATCTTTATCCATACCCTTCCCAGAGTCTGAAAAACATGTGTTCTGTTCCCTCCAGAAACCTGGGGTGTCATCTGCAGAAAGCACTAGAACTCTGGGAAACTAACAGGAAAGTGGGCTTACTCACCGCGGTCCAAAACTCATGCTCTGATCATGTCTGAGGCAAGAAGGGCAGCTGACGACTGGAGAGATGGCTCAGGAGTTAAGACTCTGCCTTGAAAGCAGAAGGTCCTGAGTTCAGATCCCAGGTCCTGCGTAAAAACAGCAGGAGGAAACCTCTGCAGCTGAACTTCCAGCCCTGGTGGGTGGAGCCTGGGAAATCCCAGCGCAAAGCAAGAAGGAGGTAGAAGGATTCAGGGTGATTCCCAAAGTCAGCTTTGGTCTCCACAGAGACACACAGTGTCCTCTGATACACACGTGCATACACACAGAGAGAAAATAAAGTAAAAAAATAAAAATAAGAAGGGCAGCTGTCTTCTGAATAGGGCAGAACTAACTTAAGAAAGTGCCTAATAGGTAGCTGTTGTCTAATCTTGGTAAGCATCATTCCTTGCCAGTCCAGGTAGGTCAGTGGATATACCACCAGGACTGCAGCTGGTCTGTGAGCCTGTCACTTTGGGCTCAGCCTGTGGGCCATTCTTCCTGTCCTAGCTTAGTGTCCTGGGATGTCTGCTTGTGGCCTTGGGCACGGAGCTCCCGGAAACCCTGCCCCAGATGCATGATCAGGCTGCAGTCTGCTGGAACTGTCCGAGGCCCTGTGGGAATTTCCTTCTGCTCTGGGAAGTCAGTATTGTGTTGGTAGTGTCTCTGCAGGCAAGAAAGCTGGTCTGTCACTCTTCTCAAGAAAGATGTTACAATGTGGGGGGCTGGAAAGATGGTTCAGGGGTTAAGACCCTGCCTCACAAGCTGAAGGTCCCGAGTTCAGATCCTAGGTCCCACGTAAAAATGCCAGGTGGAAACAGCAGCGGCCTGTACTTCCAGCCCTGATGGGCGGGGCATGAGAAATTCCAGAGCAAAGAGAGGAGGTAGAAGCATTCCAGGATGATTCTCAAAGTAAGCCTTGGTCCTCCACAGGGGCACATGGTGTTATCTCTCTCTCTCTCTCTGTCACACACACACACACACACACACACACACACACACACACATGCGCGCGCGCGCGCGCTAAATAAAATAGAGATGTTGCCATGTAGCAGCTTCGGGTTCTGGCTGGCACCAAGGTTGCAGGCCTCACCTCACCTGTAGCCTTTTGCCAGAGAAGTTTGTGGGGAGTGCCAGGCATGGACTGTGTTTAGTGTTCCAGCTCTTTTTCCCACAGAAGTGAGGAAAGGCTGAGCCTCCCTCACTTGTTGCTTGGTTTAATTCCTAGTTTCAGTCACTTTTCTCTTTCTACCATATAGCTGTAGGGATTGAACTCAGGTCACAAAGTTTGTGTGCAGATGCCTTTATCCACTGAACTATCTCACCAGCCCTGCTGTTTTGGTTTTTGTTCTTGAATAAGGTAGCTGCTTTTCCAGGAAAAGGGGCTGAAGCAAGTGTTCTGGACAGCAGGTGTCCCACCTGGTACACACACACACACACACACACACACACACACACACACACACCACTGTTTCTCTTCTGGTTTCTGCCCACTAATGCCTTGTAAACCCCTGAGCCTGGGTGAGAATGGTAGTCTCATGCTCAGCCATTTTCTAATCTTTGGTATTTGGGGTTTCTTGCTTCTCACTAACACATAGCAGTACTTGGAACAAAGGAACTTCTGGGTTGTATCCTTGGGATAGAGTCTCCAAAGTAGAGCTAGTGGGGCAGAAAGGGGGACAGGGCACACAGCCTGTCCCTGCACTGGCCACTCTGGAGCAGGAAGGCACTGTCTGGTGGGCACTCTATTGGTTTTAGTTACCTGTGACTTCACATTACTTTTGCCAGCTTTACATATCCAGACATTGTAGAAATCGTCCCAAGATTTCTAGATTTATTTTTTTCATTATTTAAAGAGGGGTATTGCCAGGGTGCCCATGTAGAGACTGGAGGACAATTTTTCAGAAGTTCTGGCTTCTGTAAGTACTTATTGATGTAAAGTTTTAATATTTTATTCACTTATGAGAGAGAGAGAGAGAGAGAGAACGCACGTATATGCTGTGGCACACTAGTGGAGATCAGAGGACGACTTTTGAAAGTCAGTTTTTTCTTTCCATGGTGTAGGCTGTTGAGAATCGAATTCAGGTTGCTAGATTTGTGAGCATGTGCCTCACCCACTGAGCTATCTTATTGGCCCTGATCTAAATTTTTAACAGCAAGTCGCATCAACCTTGACACCCTAGGTCAGGTTGCTGTGGGACATTGGCAGAGCCCTCGTTTCCATCAGCAACATCTCACAGAGGAGACTTTTCTTCTAGCTACTCAGCTTTGTTTATTTGTTTTGCACAGGGTGTCATGTAGCACTGGTGGCCTCGACTCAGTAGGTCCTCAAGGATGACCTTAAACTTCCGATCTTCCTGCCTCCACTTCTCAAACACTGGGATTGTAGGTGTGTGCCTGTTTTATGTGATGGGGTTTGAACCTAAGACTTCACGCATGCTATGTCAGCATTCTGGCAACTGAGCCACATCTGCACCTTGTGCAACTTATAAAAAGAAGTGGAAGAGACTGGAGAAATGACTCAGAGATTAAAGTCTCACAAGCAAGTTATGTGAGGTGAAAATGGCAGCAGCCAGCTGCCCTGGAAGACAGAGCCTGGAAATCTTGGAACAAAGCAATAAGGAGTTAGGGCAGTCCACATTGATTCCTGAAGTCATCTTTTTTTCTAAGAACGTGTTGATTGTTCATTAGTCAGTTTGTGGCTTGTGTCTGAGCTTCTGAGGGTACTCACAAACTAGGGGCTTCCAGCAGTTCAGTCTTCCCTTGTTGTACCCAGAACCTACAGTCAAGGTTTCACAGGAGTGCTCCCTCCGAAATCCTGCCTCTGTGGCCACAGGGCTTCCTTCCCCCTGTGCATCTGTCTGATTTCCCCTTTTCGTGAAGGCTCCGGCACATTGGGGTGGGACATTAGCCTGGCCAAATCTGCAAAAATCTCTTTCCTAAATAAGGTCACTTTCATAGATGCCAGGGGCTGTGACCTCAGCAGACCTCTTTAGGCAACATGGTACCAATCACAGCAGCAATGGATTTGCCCCCAAGTCAGTGTGCATGATCAGCTCTGTCTTGTAAGGGACAGTGCACTTGTTCTGCCTCCCCTGGGCCCATCAAGCCCTTGACCTAGAACCAGGGACTTGTAGTTCTGTCAGCACCTTAAATGGAATATTTTGAAATATTCGGAGGTTCAAAAAGAAGATTCTAGTATTGTTACTTGATGTAAAGAAGGCATCGTGGTTTTTGTTGAACCCAAGCATGTGACTAAAACTGCGTCAGGATGTTTCCAGCCTTAGTGGGTGGGTGGAAGAGCAGGGTGGGACGTGAAGCGTGGCTTCTGGGGGCTGTCTGCAGGCAGACACAGCGACTGGTGTACCTGGGGGAGGCTGGGCAGTGTTTGGCAGCTGGGAGAAAAGGAGTGTCCTGTCCTGCACATACAGACACGGCCAGTCCATCACAGCTCTGTGAGGTGACAGGAGTTGAAGGGTCTTTAACCTCAGGTGTGGCCTAGCACGTTGTGGTCGCCCAGAGCTGGCTTCTTTCCCTTCTTTCTCATACTGCAAAGCAAATAAGTTCCCCAAGACAAATTTCCTAGTTTGAAGGTCCCAGAGTGCGACCCTTGTGAACATGCCAGGCACAGGGGTGTGACATAGGCTGTTTTTTCTTTGTTCCTAGGGCCTACGCCTCTTCTCCCACCATTCAGAGCCAGGTGCTCAGGCCTGGCTAACCATGCCCAGGTCCCCCTCAGAGCGACAGTCCCTTCACACTTCCCTGCCCCGTGGAGCCCTCCCTCGCTGGCGCCGACCTCTGCTGGAGTCAGTCTGGCAGGTGTGGTATCCTTGGTGTTGGCCCTGCCCAGCCCTGCTTCAGGTCTGGTGGCAACATTGGACTGTGGGTACCCCACCAGAGCTGGAGGGCACGAGCCAAACCCTGGAACTCTCTTCAGACTGAACCCGAGGGCTTCCGTAGGCTGAATGTGACAGGCAGATTGGGGGGCTCTAGAGACAGAGATGGCCAGGCATGGGGACCATCTGGGAACAGAGGTGGTCAGGCATGATACCTCTAGAGCCATCCTGGAGCAGAGGGAACCGAAAGGCCTAGACCAAGAGGAAGAGGGTAGGGGAAGGAGGGGCCTCCAGCAAATGGGTGTGTGGGCATCAGGCACAGGTTTGTGTTTCAGATCTCACTGGATACAGAGAGGAAGCAAAGTTCTCCAGTGAGCTGGTTTCTGTTCCCTGGAGAAATTCCAGGTGGGGTCCATGCCCTACCATCGTACAATGTCTATTAATCGCTTTTGGAATATTTCTGTTCAGTAAGTAGTTAATCAGTCTATCTTCTCTTTCGCTCCCTCTCTCCCTTTCTCCCTCCTTCCTTTCCTCCATCATTCCTTCCTTCTTTTCTTCCTTCCTTCCTTCCTCCTCTTTCCTTCCTTCCTCCTCCTCTTTTACCTCCTCTAATTCTCTCTCCCTCTCTCTCTCTGCACACACACACACACACACACACACACACACACACACACATCTTGTATAACCACAAAAACTAGTAATGTGGTATGTATAGAATTTAGTTTATGTAGTAACTTCACATTGCCCATGTCTTCACTTTGAGTTTTATAGAAGAAAATAAACCTTTTAAACATTTCAGTGTGCCACAGGGATAGATCCTGTTCAAGGTTGTTTCTCTTGCCATGTGATGTGCCGGCTAAGCGGAGGGTTTTCTTTGGATGCGAGTGGGCTGGAAAGTCCTTGCTCCTCTGGTGCTGTGTGGCCCTTGGCCTTGGTCGTGCACGGCATTGCTCTGTATGCAGGAACGTCCTGTGGATACATAACAAAGTGCCATACACTGAAATCTCGGGACAGAGCTTTATGCTCCCTTTGTCCCGAGGTTGCTTTATGATGTGTTGGGAGCTGTCCGTCTGAGCCGTAGCTCAGTGTACATCTCATAAGGTGCTTCTCTGTGTTGTGAAGTGTCAATCATATGTGATTAGGGGACCATCTCGATGGCTTCCTTATTTAATTATGTCTACAATGATCTATTTCCAAATATGGTCATGCTCTGAGGAACCAGGAGCTAAGAAATAAACACAGGAAGTTTCAAGGGTTCAATTCAACCCATAACTCAGCAGTAGGTCACTTGGATCTGTTGAGCAAAAACTTTGCAAAACTAAACTACCTTTTTAAAAAACAAAGCAAGGGGCTGGAGAGGTGGCTCAGGGGTTAAGCCTCTGCCTTGCAGGCGGAAGGTCCTGAGTTCGGATCCTAGACCCCACGTATAGACGCCAGGCGGAAGCGGGGGCGGCCTGTGTTTCTGGTCCTGGTAGGGCGGAGTCTGTGAATCCCGGGGCTGAGTAAACAAGGAGGAGGTGGAGGCGTCCATGGTGGTTCCTGAATTCGTCCATGGTTCTACACACACATGCATACATACACGCACAATTGAATAAAATAAAAAAATTTAAAAAAAGCAAAACAAAACAAAATCCTGTAAAACTATTTATTTAACTGGTGCCCACTGGTGGAGGTTGGCTTTCAGAACCACCTCAGAAGTCAGTCCTCTCCTGCCATGTGCACTTCCAGAGACCCAGGCTTGTGAGCAGTGCCATACTTGCTGAACTGTCCTGCCAGCCCCCCAAACCTCTGCTGGGAATGGTGAAGCACATTGTTATCCTGGCACTTGAGAGGCTGAGGTAGGAAGATTGAGTGTTCCAGGCCAGCCTGGGCAACTTGGCAAGATCCTGTCTCGGAATAAAAATCGTTGGACTAGAGAGATGGCTCAGGGGTTAAGACTGCTTTGCAAGCTGAAGGCCCTGGTTCTGATCCCAGGCACTTCTGGGGCGGTCTGTACTTCTGGCCCTGGTGGAAAATCCCAGTGCTGGGGTCCAGGCGAGCACCTCTAATCCAGTCAGTGCTTGTCATTTTCAGGAAAACAATTCATCTTCCCGATGAAGCTCTTTGGAGTCAAGGGAAAACATCCTGTCAGCTTTCCACATTAACACATCAAACATAGTGTAGCACACGAAGTCAGTGCCTGGCAGCCTGTAGCTCCCACAGTTCTTGTGCATTTTAAGTTGTGCTGTTTACTTGACCTTTTCTGCAAGCATTGATTGTCACAGGAGAAACTGAAATGGAGAGTAAGTGTCCACCTCACGAGTACAGCTTCTGCTTGTGATTTGTTGAAATAGCTTCATGTGGAGGGTCTTCACCATCTGTTGCTGCATGGATGGTTCTGGAGCATGTTCTCGGTTACTGCCAATGTGGTCTTGGTGGCTGGAATATGAGGATGTGCAGGGACTGAATGAAGGTGACTTGTGGCGCCTCCCTCAGCATCACATTCCTCTCTTAGAGGAGCAGGGCAGGAGTCGACTTAGGGTTTCAGGTTTGTGGAGACATGATTGCCACAACCTCACTACTGGCGGCCGGACTGAGCAGAGGCGACACTCGCTGTGTCCACTCAGTGCCTTCACTGGGCCCTGTGGTCCTGCCTGGGAGGCTGAAGCCCCGGCACCTGTGCTTTACATTCCTTCCTCAGTGTGGAGACCAGCTCTGGTTTGAAGCGACTTACAGAGTGTTGTGTTGCTCACGAGGATGGACCCCGCAGCTGCCGTCCTTCTGTAGACCAGTGGATTGCATTTATTGTTCATGTGTGCCTGAGACTGTGTGGGACGGAACACTTCGTGGATCCTGTGCACAATGTCATTTTAGCACTTTGCAAGGTGGATTTGAATTGTTTTGAGAACCAAAGTGTTATTACCCCAAAGGCTGTTTCTTTTTTTTTATTATTATTTATTCAATTGTGCGAGTGCATGTGTGTATGTATGTATGCGTGTGTGTGTGTGTGTGTGTGTGTGTGTGTGTGTGTGTGTGTGTGTGTAGAACCACGAGCGAATTCGGGAACCACCATGGACGCCTCCACCTCCTCCTTGTTCACTCTGCGCTGGGATTCACAGGCTCCACCCTACCAGGACCAGAAGTGCAGGCCTCCCCTGCTTCCGCCTGGCATCTATATGTGGGGTCTAGGATCCGAACTCAGGACCTTCCGCCTGCAAGGCCAAGGCTTAACCCCTGAGCCACCTCTCCAGCCCCCCAAAGGCTGTTTCTTAAATGATTTTGATCAGACCAAAGAATCATGTGAAGTAGGTCTGGGTAAAACAGTTATTAGAACCTCAACAACGAAAAACACCAGATTTAAACAGTACTTGCATGACTTGTGTGCAGTCTGACAGCACATACTCCTTGTGGCTGCTTTGACACCTGCATCCCTTGTGGTGGCAGAGTGCTTTCTGAAAGGCCCTATCCTGGACAGCAGCACAAGCGCTTCTGGAGGAAAGAAGGTTGTGCATGCGCAGGTGTGTCCTGGGGGCAAGTGTGTCCCCTGGGCAGGTGTGTCCATTAGACAGAATTCTTCAGCAGAGTGGGTGCTCTGCCTTGCTTTCCCAGAGAGAGGGTGTGAGGAGCCGACTCTGGAACAACTTGTCTGGCCGCTGCATGTTGCCATCAAGCACTCCATGTGCTTCTGAGCAGGGCAGAGCTGCCGGCAAGCAGAGGGACACAGATGACCAGCTGCCTTGATCGCGCCACAAAGTTGATGCAATTTCCATGACATCCTTTTGATGCTGAGAGATTATCAAATTTGAACCCTAGATTATTACCTTGAAATCTCCAGGGCTTGGGGGACACTGCCTGTCCTGGGTAGATGGCCCATCCTTTCTATCCTGCAGCCTGATCTTTGTGGACACAGACAGTCTCTTTTCCTGCTTTTAGTTACAACAAACTTTTCCTAAATGAAAACTTTAGTTTTTCTTACCTCAAGACTTGTGACTACATTGCTGACTTTAAGTGTCCAGACTGGATAATAAATTTCAGAACTTGCCGTTTATGTTGAAATTTTTTTAGAAATGTAACACTTGGGAAGTAGTAAGTTCTTCTAAAGTCTGTTCTCTGGACTGGAGAGATGCTCAGAGGTTAAAACTCTACCTTTCAAGCAGCAGAGCAAGAAGGAGGTGAAGCAATCTAGAGTGATTCTGAAAGTGTGCGTGCACACACACACACGAGCAAACACGCACAATTGAATAAATAAAAAAAGTTAAAAGAAAAGGGCTGTGGATACAAGGACACGCACGCAGAGGTGAGCGGCGTAATGAGGCAGCAGAGGGTCTTGTTCATTTTGCTCCTTCTGTGGCTTGTGTTACAGGTGCCTCAGCTGCAGTGAAGACCAGAGTGCAGCGCAAGCAAGAGGGACCAAGTTAGGATGGCCATGTGTTAGCGCTCGGTGTTGTTAGTTCATCACTAACCAGGAGAATCTAACTGCTCCTGGCGGGTTCATGAACTCTGAAAGCCCCTTGGGAGCGGAGTGTGGTTGGTTCAGCCTGATCCTGAGCAGCACGTGACCCAGAGCAGAACCTCCTGCTCCCTTAATTGACACACCTTCAGTCTGGGATCTTTTCAAATCTAAAGCTATGGATGGCTGCAGGTTTTTGTTTTGAGATGTGTGTGAAGTTTAATTTTTTATGTTTTTAAGGATGTTTCTTCATGTGTGATGAATGAAAACCACTGAGTTAACCTATCTTTTTAGTTTGGATGAGAAAGTAACTTTGTCGGAGGCTGGGTGCAGTTAGCTATTGCGTGTGGAATTCTGACTAGAACTCCAAGTCCATTGCGAGTGTGGAAGCACTTCAGACGTCCTGCCCAGAGGCAGGGTTGACTCCCACTTCTCCAGATAGGTCAGGAACCTGCCCTTCCTCAGAGTCCGTGAGGAGCTTTGCTCTCCACATTTGTTCCCCCATGTCTGCTGAGTCTCAGTGTGGGGACAAGGGGGGTGTCGCCATGACCACCCCTGTACTGCCCTGTGCTGAGTGAATGCTGGCTACATGCTCTAGGCTGCCTTGACAGCACTTGTGCTTGCGTGGTGACCCTTGCCTTCTTCTCCCCACAGAGTCTGTAGAAGAGGCAACAGCAAGACATCCAGATGAACAACCGAAAGGAAGATATGGAAATCACGTCCCACTACCGGCATTTGCTGCGCGAGCTCAATGAGCAGAGGCAACACGGCGTCCTGTGTGATGTGTGTGTGGTGGTGGAGGGCAAGGTCTTTAAGGCACACAAGAACATCCTGCTAGGGAGCAGCCGCTACTTCAAGACTCTCTACTGCCAGGTGCAGAAGACGTCTGACCAAGCCACGGTCACCCACCTGGACATCGTCACAGCTCAGGGCTTCAAGGCCATCATCGATTTCATGTACTCTGCCCACCTGGCCCTCACCAGCAGGAACGTCATTGAAGTGATGTCAGCGGCCAGCTTCCTGCAGATGACGGACATCGTGCAGGCCTGCCACGACTTCATCAAGGCCGCATTGGACATCAGCATCAAGTCGGACGCCTCGGATGAGCTCTCAGAGTTCGAGATTGGAACCCCAGCTGGCAGCAGCACAGAGGCGCTGATCTCGGCTGTGATGGCTGGAAGGAGCATCTCTCCGTGGCTGGCGCGGCGAACAAGCCCTGCCAATTCTTCTGGAGACTCTGCCATTGCCAGCTGTCATGAAGGAGGGAGCAGCCATGGGAAGGAGGACCCGGAGCCCAGAGCGGACGGCCCCGACGATGTTTCTTCTCAGTCTCTGTGGCCTGGTGACATGGGCTATGGGCCTTTGCGTGTCAAGGAAGAACAGATTTCACCATCGCATTATGGAAGTAGCGAGCTCCCTTCTACCAAGGACAGTGCAATACAGAACTCTTTCTCAGAGCAGGGTGCTGGGGATGGCTGGCAGCCCACTGGCCGGAGGAAGAATCGAAAAAACAAAGAGACTGTGCGACATATAACACAGCAGGTGGAGGACAGCCGAGCTGGCTCCCCAGTGCCTTCCTTCCTGCCCACATCAGGATGGCCATTTAGCACCCGAGACTCAAGTAAGCCTTCCTTCGTGACAGGCTGGGGCTGTGGGTGAAGAGGTGCATCTCCATAGTCACGCTAGTGACTTCTGGTAGTCAGCCCCTCCACAATAAACTGTTGTGACTCTAGGGAATTACTCAAAAGTCAGGATATTCTGGGGCCCTGATGGAGTTGCGGCAAGTCTGTGCCATCAGCACATGGCACGCAGAGTCCACTGCACAGGGCCCCTCGAAAGCCCAGGGGACAAGTTGCACGGCCTCTAGCTCAAGCAGTGGGCAGCAGCTGGCAGAGCTGGGGATCAGTGGTTGCCTTTGCTCAAGTGTAAGACCTTTTCTTGGCTTGACTGATAGCCCAACCCAGTCAGTCACCAGAGTAATTGCAAGCTTTATTCCCTGCTGACTCCTGTTAGTCTGGTGTGCTTGGCCTCCGGCTCCCGAGCTGCTTGGAGCTGAGGTGTGGCTGCAAAGAACCACAACCTAAGGGATGAGTGTGTCTCCTTTGCTCCCTGCTATCAGTTCCTTTAGCACAGTTTAGACTGTTTAGGCAGTATGTTTCCTTCTGATAACCACAGATCACTGTATAGAGCCGAGCCAGGGTTTCTCTACTCCCACGTGGAACTTATTTCTAGGGCTATAAGCATAGCATGTGGCAGCTAGTTCTCATGACACCCAGGACAGTTGGCTGCATGTCTCCAAGACTAGCAGATAACCGGCAACATGTTTGCTGAACTCTGGACTTTGTCCCTGATGTTGAGCAGTAGTGTAGAAGATAGTCTACAGAAAGCATAAAGTGTGGGGTCCTGGACCTTGAAAAATGCTAAGAATGCTAAAGGTGCTTATACGTTGGGCTTGAAAAGGGTTTCCTGCTCCCTCCTGCCTGAAGATGTCTTGGGCGGGGAAGGTTGGGCCCTTCTGGTTTCTCCTTCTTGATTTGAGACATCTCAGAATCAGGGAGTGGAGCATTAGGAACGAACCTCTGAGTGTCCTGTGTTGATAGTAAACTAGTTCTCTATCAATATAGACTTTCATAAAATAAACTTATCCTGACATTACGTGGTGTGCCACCCCCAAATCCTATGGTCTCCAGAACCTCTTCCTCTTCCCACGTGGAAACTCTGTATCCATCCAAGTGTGAATCCACAGCTCTGCTCTGAAAGTCCCCTCTGCTTGGACACATAGTTGCTTTGTTACTGTCTCTGTCTGATTGGCCAATACTGAGGCATCAAGCCCAGAGCCAGACTCAGGTATGTTCTTAACACGTTGCTTCTCTCAACTCTGCTCCATCTCAGTCATTCTTTGTGACTGCCCTGGGAACTGGAGGATATTGCAGAATCCCTGAGCTTGCAGCCATGAGGTGCCAGTGTGAGTTGGCCCTGTTGTGACAACCGTACGTGTCTCCCAACATGGGTACTTGTCCCAAGGTCAGCCTCCCCCCTCGCAAAGGCTGAACTGAGCTAAATCAGAAGAAATATCAATCATTTCTTACTAGCCGTCCCCATGGAGAGGTATTCCAAGCAGCAGACAGGGTAGTAACGTCTCTCTTCTGTTAATTTATCATCTTTCACCAGCTTTGACACAAACGTGCTGAATACTGAGTCTTTGTGGACATGTTCTGAGGTTCAGAACTGCTTCCTCCATCTCCCTAACCTCGCTGCTCCCCTCATTCCCAGAACACTTGTGCATGTCTGTGAGTCACTCAACTGGTGACGATGGGGGCATGCATGCCCCGAGAGTGGATGGCACATTAGGAAGTGGAGTGTGCCCAGAGCCTGTGGGCTGGAGGTGTCGGATGCAGTCGGTGAACAGAAGGTGTTTGCAGAATCCAACAAGTGATTTTGGCTGTGTACTTTCCTTAGTCTTAAATCCTTGAGTTGCCAAGGCAACTACAAACCGCTTCTGCTTGGGGATTCTGAGAGCTAAGAAGGAGATGAAGTGTGGGCTAGAGCGTGGGCTGGTCCTTCGTGTCAAGACGGCGTCATTCTCTGGTTCTCCATCTTCTGTCCTGGTCCTTGGTCTGGGATTGGGAAATGTAAGACCATGACATTTGATGAGGTTAGTTTGTTTTTATAAAAGACTTGTTACATGTTAGAGAAGATTTACATATGGGTTATAGGAAGAAATGCTCCTTTGCTAAAGTAGCATGTCAGGCAGATACATGTCAGGTGTATTGGGGGCTATCTGTGCTCAGAGAGTGAAGCATTCTGGTCAGACATCTGTCTTGTCTACTCTATGTACTCCACCTTGGCTCATGATGAACCGTTTTAAAAATTATATTTCATATATATGTGTATGGGGTACATGTATGTGGCATACATTTATGCAGCGTGCATGTGTGTGGGTGTGTGCCTGTGCAATGTGGGTGGGAATACATGTGTGGGTGTGTCTATGAATGCACTTCAGCGAATGGTCCTTTGCAGACCCTTGATGATTCTTCTACTTATCGTTGTGAGCCTGGGTCTCTAATCAGATCCAGAACATGCCAGTCAGGTTTGTCTGGCTAGCCAGCTTTCTCTGGAGATTCCAGGCACTGCCTTCCAGGGCTAGAATTATAGCTGGGCCTCCACACCTACCCTTCATCTTTACATGGGATCTATGGACCGACTGGGCTCCCGTCCTGGGTTTGTGAGGCAAGATCTTTAACCAAGGGTCCATCTTCCCCACCCCAGCATCTTAGCTTTTAAGAGCAATTTTCCAAGCAAAAGGTCAAATGCATTTTAACCTAGCATCTTAAAACTTGTCTTCATTATGGAACAGCTGGTGTAAAATGGCATTGAATATGCACATTTTTCTTTTTTTTTTTAATTTTTTTAAAATTTATTATTTATTCAATTGTGTGTGTATGCATGTGTGCGCGTGTGTGTATGTATGTGTGGGTATGTATGCATGTGTGTGTAGAACCACGGATGAATTCTGGAACCACCATGGACCTCCTTGTTTACTCTGCCCCGGGATTCACAGGCTCTGCCCTACCAGGACCAGAAACGCAGGCCGCCCCCGCTTCTGCCCGGCGTCTATACGTGGGGTCTAGGATCCGAACTCAGGACCTTCTGCCTGCAAGGCAGAGGCTTAACCCCTGAGCCACCTCTCCAGCCCCTGAATATGCACATTTTTCATGCGCAACCATGTCTTCTAACTGGGGCCTTATTAGCTCTTCATGGGCTGTCCTAGACTCAGGCTTCCTTTGTGTATATAAAAGGAGTCTGATAATTCTTTCAGGAGGTGAAATAGTAGCTACTAGCTTAGGCGTGGTAGAGGAGCATCCCAAGCTCCTAGTCCTTGTTCCTAAAATGTTTTGCAAGAATGAAGACATGTGACCAAAATAAAGTTGTGGGGTTTTTAGAGTAAATGTGTTGAGAGTAAGGACACACTAGAATCATGTACAGCTTCGGTTGGAGATGAGAGCCCTGTGGGGCCTAGAGTGCTGCAACCGTTCCCTGCGTAGAGGGATGGGTGGCTCCAGCTCTCAGGAGCTCTTCACTCTTGTAGACCAGGTGCAACCCATATTTCATCCCTTCTATGAGTGGGAGCTATATGGGGGGCCCAAAGCCTCCTGTTCCATTGTAGCCATCTAGGTCCACCATGTGTCCAGAGACTTGCCAAAGAAACTGGACTGAGTGAGCTGACCTCTGAGTTGCTCATATTCCAGTTTCATGATCTGGCCACAGGTGTCATGATCTGGCCACGAGTATGAGCAGGCCACGAGCCACTGGCCTTCCTGCTGCCTCTGCACTCTTAAGAGGCTGCTGTTCATGCCGTCATTTAGATGGCGTGACAAATCTGATCATCTCCGTAAGGAAAATGCTCTATGCCGAAATGGTGGCTTTGAGTGGTGGGGTCAGTATGGCCTTGAGGGAAGAGGTGACAGTGTTTTTGGTCTTCCTGCGGATCCACATTCCGAAGAACTGTTTCTGGGCTTCACCGCTTGTCACCTGCTGTCTTCATTAGAAACCTTCCCTTGTTTTCCTCCAACATACAAGTAGATTCCATTGAAATTTGCTCTGATTGGATTATATTATCATATGTTTGGGCAGCTGCTGGTAACCCCATGGTCAGTGTTGCTGTTGCAGGTGTTTTTGTTGACACGAGGACCTGGCGCTAAGGTGAGCATACCTTTTTCCAGCTGAGCTACATCCTTACCCATGTCCCTAGAAAAAGACCGCATCTCGTTCTGTGTCCCTGGCTAGTGCATTTTGTGGTCTTAGGGACTCTGGACTCTACATGGGGATGATTTGATTTTGACTTGCTATTCTGCTTCCTATTCCTCTGGGACGTCATTGCTCTTAAATGACACCTGCTTCTCAGCTCCCTTTCTGTACCTTGGGGAGGGTGCAGCAGGGGAGGGGTGTGACAGGGGTGAGGGAGTCCTCAGCACCTCCCTTCCGAGGACACATCCTGGGGAAGTTTCCTCCTCACCAGGGCAGGGACGTTAGAGTTGGGACTCCAGGTTTTCCACATTCTTATGAACACCTATTTTCTGTTGGCTCAGTAGAAGCTGTTCTCAAGGATGTGAAATCACAGACTCAGTGTAATTTATTTTTCTTGCAGTGCTGCAGATGGAACCCAGGGCTGTGAGTAGGTCAGACAAGCATTCACCACTGAGGCGTATCACCCAGCCTCATTGTGGTCTTTATTTACCATTTCCCAATAAAGAGAATATTTAGGCATCTGTTCAGAGCACATTGGCCTTCTGTGTCTTTAGATAGCTGGTCAAATTTGCTACCCATTGTAAAACCTTTAAGAAAAAATATTATAATTACATTTTATCTTCATGGGAGGCACGCGCTTGACATAGGATGTACATGGAGGTCAAAGAGCAGGATCTCTCCGTCCATTACGTGGGTTCTGGAGAGCAAACTCACCTGCCCTGAGCCCGATCAGATTTATTACCCATTTTTATCTGCCTTTATTATTGAGTTGTAAGAGATTTTAGTCTCGGTAGATCTCATATTGGATATATGACTTTTGGGGCTTGCAGTGTGATCAGTTGGCAGAATGGTTCCTGAGCACTGAACATCTCATGAGATATTGGGTTTCATCTCCAGTACTAGTAACACACACCTGTAATCTAAGCACTTGGAAGGTGGAGACAGGAGGGTTAGGAGTTGGATGTCATCCTTGACTACATAGAGACTTCAAAGGTAATCTAAGTTATCAGAGACTATTAAAAAAAAAAAGATATAGACATATGACTTGACCTACACTCTCCCATTCTGTGAATTGCCATCGAAGCAGATTTTAGTTTTTTATCATTATTGTTGAGGTGGCTTCATATGGCCTAGTTGGCCTGGAACTCACTGTGCAACTGAATATCACTCTGAACTTCTGGTTCTCCTGCTTCACCTCCTAAGTGCTGAAATTACAGGTGTCTATCACCATGCCTGGCTCAAGGTTCTGATTTTGATAAAATCAAGTTTGTCTCCTTCTGTTCCCTAATAATCCACTGCCAAATTTAAGATTTCTTCCAAGAGTTTTATAGTTTGTTTTTTGTTTTTTTTTTTTTTTTTTTAACCATTCATTGACACATGTTGAGTGTTCTCTATGTTCTCAGAAAAGGAGACCCAGCCACTGCAATGCTGAGCCTGCAGTCAGCTCTCAGGCCTATCCTCTAGGGTAGGTGGCCCCCATCCTGGTTCTGAGCTGCCGTGGAGACTTGTGATTCTAGATGTGCTGTGAGGCATGTCACAGGGCTGGATTGGCAGGATGGGCAGCACAAGATGCTGCAGTATTGCCCTGGGCAGGTTTCCACAGGGCTGGGTTGGGCATCCTGCAGAAGCATCTGCACTGTCAGGCAGGTTGTTGCCTCCGTTTCCCACTCAGAACATCCCAACATGACCATATATGTTTCCCCATCCATCCCTAGATGTGGACCTCACTGTCACGGAGGCCTGCAGCAGCTCAGACAGCCGAGGGGACAGGGCGGAACTTTATGCCCACGTCGACGAGGGTCTCCTGGGAGGAGAAGCCAGCTACCTGGGCCAGCCCCTCACCCCAGAGAAGGACGAGGCCCTGCACCAGGCCACCGCAGTGGCCAACCTGCGTGCAGCACTTATGAGCAAGAACAGCCTGCTGTCACTCAAGGCTGACGTGCTCGGGGATGATGGCTCGTTGCTGTTCGAGTACCTGCCTAAAGGTGCCCACTCGCTGTCTCGTAAGTGCTACCCTGTTGTGTTGATGTGCTCGTTCCATGTTAAGCACAGGGGTTCATGTCAGACCCAGGTACCTCCAAGGATGAAGTCATAGCCTGTCTGCTAGGCAGACTTGCTATGAGTTGCAGCTTCTAACTTTCTCAAGGCCTTTTGGGAGGTGGTGACATCACATGTAACCTGCACTGTCCTGTGTCATACAGGACCAGCACACTTGCTTTACACTTACAAGTAAGAAGGGAATTGGTGTGTCTTGCCGGATGGCAGGAAAGGACAGCAGATGCTTTATGCTCAAACTCGAGGCATCCAAACCTCAAATCTGCTGAGCCTTAAAAATGCCAACAAGTAGTAACCCTGGAGCCACAAGCCCCTTTGAGTCAGTGGCAGGCCTGGTGCAGAGGACAGTTTTACGTCCAGGGCACAGGCAGGGCTCCTGCCTGGTCCTGTGTCCAGCCTTTGTTCCAAGATTCATCTGTGTGGGAGTTGCGCAGAGGAGAGTCGTGCACACACGCTGACCTAGGGATGTCCAATCCTGCTTTGCTTTTGCTAGAGTGCTGGTCACGTGCGTGCCTTTTAAGAGAGAAGTTGGATACTGTGTTTAAGACCTCAGCTGAAAACCAAATGACAGACTGACCATGATGCAGCCCAAGGGCAGCTGCTGTGCACAGGCTTCTGGCTCCCCCAGGACTGCCTTCTCTTGAAAGATGGGAGGCAGAGCCAGCTGGGAGAGTAGCACTTCCTAGTCAGCACATGCAGACCACCATAGCTGTCTGTGTGATGGGGAGGGGAGGAGGGCGGAGCTGCTCTTAGCACCTGTGCTTCTCATACTTCCTATATAGCTGGTGCTTAGTGATGAGCAGTGGTGAGAGAGGGAAGCTGGTGCCCTTCTTTCCATGGGGGAGGAAGGGGACACCCCACACTGGAGACACTACATTGGGGCACAAGGGGTGCTGCCTTGGTTGATGGGTTCGTGGGTGGTGCTGGCTAGTTGTCCCACAGGTCACTGTATTACGTTTCCAGGTTCCTTTGATACTGGGACTTTAGAACATGTTCTTCGTTTTGTCTTTTACTCTATTAAAGAAAGAAATGGCTAGGTCGTGGCTCATGCAATAAAGTACCTGTCAGCATGATCAAGCCCTGGGTGTGATCTCTGGCATGGAATAAACTGTGTGTGGTGGCACAGGCTGTAATCTTAGCACTTGGGAGGTGGAGCCGGAGGGTCCGAAGGTCACTCTCTGCCACATAGTGATTTCGAGGCCAGCCTGAGCTACACTGAGACCTTGTCTCAAAAAGCTAAAAAAAGAAAAATGGCGTCAGTGGAAAAGGAGGGATGAGAGAGAGAGAGAGAGAGAAATGAGTGTGAAAATGATTAATTCATTATACTCATGTATGAAGTTGCCAAGGGAGGCGGAAGGGAGGGAGAAAGAAAAAGAAAAAAAACCCCAAACATTATTTTTACAGTTTTATGTCAATAATCACTAAAACATTGTTGGACATTTGTATTGATTTGAGACCTTATGCAAATTGCTTGTAGCTAATAAAGACAAAAGGTGGAAAACAATATCCGTTTTCTTTATTTCCAAATTTCAATCATGTGTTGTTGCTACTTGGTGGGACGTGACCCTTGAGACAAACCCAGGGTGTTTCTCAGGCAGTATACCCTAGTGTTCTGCATATTTTTAAAAACAGTTTGCATCTCATATCCTATACCTGCCAAACAAGGACAGGACTACGTCACAGCTGTAATTATTATGCAAAGCAGTGTCTTCAGAGCGAAGCCTGGGCCCAGGGGCATGGGGAGCAGAAGGAGCTTGTCAGTAGAAATTGTTGGATTCATCGGGTGTCCAGGGCTGTTGGCCAGTTCATGGAAATGGTTACGAGGAATTTAAGGCACCGGAACTCACAAGAACAGGAGAGCCCTGTGGTAACATGGAGCAGTTGGGGTGGGCATCAAAGCAGGGAGCCTCGAGCACCTTTCCCTGTGGCATCTGTCCACGCTGCGGGGTCTAACCATTCAACCTGTCCACATGATTCTGAGTCTTGTGAGTCCCGTGCAGTGTAAACTCCCCTTCAGAGCAGGACATGGTTCCAGACTCTCCTTTGAGGCCCTCGATACTGTCTGTTACCAAGAATGGTTTGGGACTGGTTGATTTGTGCTTTTTCTGCATGTGGCAGCTTCTCCTTGGCATGGGTTCTCTCTGGAAGGAACTTTAACTAGTTGGTGCCTGGAGCATGTGGTATGGGTCAGAGAGCACAGCTAGCCTCACAGCTGACTTTGTTTCTGCAGCAGGGCTTTGGCAGTAGTTGGTGTGACCTTGGGGGGCCTGGGAAAATGGATCCCTTCCTGAGCACCCACATAGCAGAGAGCGTCCATCCTTCCTTGTTATAGGGGCACTGTGGGGGCTGATGATATACCTCAGCGGCAAGGTGTCTGCTTGCAAAACTGGAGACCTGAGTTCAATCTCTGTTATCCCATATGGTGTCTTTCTCTATCTATCTGTCTTGTCTGTCTGTCTGTCTATCTATCTATCTATCTATCTATCTATCTAATAAACAGACAAAAAAAACTTTTTAAAAATGCTGAGATATCAATACTTTAAAAAAAGGAGGCTCTGGGCCCAGCCAGGGTAACGGCTGGCTGGGATGGGACTATACTGGTGCATTTCTTCTCTGGTCTTTCCATGGTCTCCATTGCTGTATGCATACTCTGTATTTCATAAAGCTCGAAGGTGGTGTAGGGCAGCAAGCCCTCTCATGGCCTCTTCTGAGGCTTGGCATGAGTGGCTTGTATTTTTAGAGGATTTAGGTCTTGACATATTTTGTCCTCTATGTGACGGTTTGGTATTTTGTTATTTCTATGGTGTTTCAACCACCTTAAAAAGGTAAAGTTCTGTGTGTACACATGTGCGCCCCCTCCATGTACACACATAGCATGCACGGTGAGTGCAGAGGTCAGAAGACAAGCTCCATTGTCGTCACCTTCCACTTTATCTGAGACAGGAGCTCTTTGTTGTTTGCTGCTGCCATCTCCAAGCGGCATAACTCTGAGCATCCAGGGATTCTCAGGGCTCCACTGCACTGTACAGATTACAGGTGTTCACTACTGTGTCCAACTTTATGTGGGTTCTGGCAATTTGAACGCAGGTCCTCGAGGACATTTGCATGGCAAATGCTTTATACATTGAACCATTCCCCAGCCCCAAACCTTCTTGTCTTTAGTACACTAAATTTGCCACTATTTTCATATGGATTTTCCCTTTCACTTCCATATATAGGGTCAAGAGTTGGCAGAGTCATGCTGGGTATGGTAGTATCTATCCTTCCAATACACAGAAGGCTAAGGCAGACAGATTTGTGAGTTTGAAGCTAGCCTGGGCTCTATAGTGTCTGTGCCTTAAAAAGAAGGATTAGGTAGAATCTTTAGGGGTCAGGATATGAACTGCAGGTCAGCTGTGTGTGCCTTGGAGACACTCACTTAGCAGGCAGAGCTGTGGAGCAAGTAGGTATTTTGAAATATTATTTTCTGGGGTAGGAGAGATGGCTCAGCAGATAAAGTCTTACTGCCAAGTCTGATGACCTCGGTTTGATCCCTGGAGCCCATGTAGTAGTGGAGAACCAACTCTTCTGCAAGTTGTTCTCTGACCTAGACACATACCTCACAGACAGACAGAGCTTCACTAGACTAAAAAATGGAAATATCGAGATTAAAACCTTGTTTTCCAAAATGCGTGATCTGCCTCGTGGCAGGATTCACACAGACATCCATGTTGGGCAGCTGTGCCTGCACTTCAGGAGAGTCACCTGTGAGACTGTGGTGTGGAGCAAGGGCTGGTCATACCCACTCTGCAGGTAGAGCAAGGTGGAGCCCACGGTCTCCCTGAGCTGCCCAAGCGCAGCCAGCCGCACGCATGTGCTGTGCTTGTGCGCCACACGGATCAGAAGCGTGAGGTCTATTTCTCTGTACAGAAGTCTGTCCCTCCACGCGCTACCTCATCCCTTGCCTGCATCTCCCTTCTGGAAGCGTGTGTTGGCCGGGAAAGTTCATGCCTTCATGTTGTGCCTGTGGGTTCAGGATGTGGTGGAAAGGACGCAAGTGGCCGATTCAACTCCCAAGTGCCCTGCTTCTCACCTCGGACCCCATGAGCTGCATGTGCTCTTCAGGGCCTACAGTGTGGAGCCTCCTCTTCCTTCAGAGCTGAATGCCAGTTGTGTGTAAAGGAAGAAATGTCTGGTGCTTGGTTGGCGCGCATTCTGCCTTTCACAGGGGAACTCGTACCACGCACTTTAGCTCTGGTGAGTGCCGAGATGGCAAGTGACACCATCAAACCTGGCACTTGCAGGTTTTTAAGTAGAAACATTATCTATGTGGGCAGAGTACAGATAGTACAAGAGAGTAGTACTGACAGGTCATCTCTGGATGGTCCCGGAACATTCTAGAAAAGCTGAATTAACTTCCTTGTTTTCATAAAACTAATATATTCAACAAGATGGTGGTCATGTTGCTGGATCACCAGGGTTGTACTTGATCTCAGGAGAGGACTTTGCATTTCTTGTTTGATTCATCTGGATGGATCCTTTCGTTTCTGCTGCTCTTGACAGCCCGCTGCTTCACAGTCATTGTTCACTGAATAGAACCAGGAAAACAACATTTGTGGCTTAGACTGCTTCTGCTTTATGAGCTACACTTGTGGGTGTGCATTGATCCGTGTGAGGCCATGACTGCTGTGTTGCCTTAGTGGGCTCTGGAGACGTCCTAGGAGAACACAGATAGCTGATCCATGTGAGCAAGCGACACAGGCTGGTCAATCTTGGGTACAGGGTCCATAGTGCTATGAGGCTTAGCATCATTGTGTCTCACGTGGAGAATTTGCTACTATCCCTCCTGTTCTAAAGGGGAGGGTCTGACTTTCTGTCTCCACCCACTGGTGAATTGTCACTGAAGCTGGCAAAGTGCTAGGCCATGGATATGCTTTTTCTTTTTCTTAAATATATTTTATTTATTTGTTAGAGAAAGGAGAGAGATGACTGGAGAGATGGCTCAGGGGTTAAGACTCTGCCTCACAAGCAAAAGGTCCCAAGTTCAGATCCTTGATCCCACATGAAAACACCAGGTGGAAATGGTGGTGGCCTGTAATTCCAGTCCTAGTAGGCGGAGCCTGGGAAACTCCAGAGCAAAGCAAAGAGGGGGTAGAAGCAATCCAGGGTGATTACTAAAGTTACCTTCAAGCCTCCACAGCACACACAGTACTTCTGATACACACACACACACACACACACACACACACACACACACACACGCAAAAAAAATTTTTTTAAGAGAAAGGATTATATTTTTTTAAAGAGAAAGATATGTATATGCATACCATGGTGCATTGATTACAGTCAGTTCTCTGTTTCCATCATGTGGCTTCTAGGAATTAAACTCACGTTGCCAACTTTGTGAGAGGAGCCTTACTCACTGAGTGATCCTGCTGGCCCCCAGGATGCACTTGTTTTACCCATGTGGCCTCAAGTCTGTGCACAGGCTCACAAACCTATTCTATGGAGAACAAAGTCAGTTTGTTTTGGCCTACAGACTGTTAAGGAATATTTTCTTACAGTGATTAAACAAGGAATCCAAGACCTTCGCCTGATTCTAGACCAATCTGGTGTTTTAATCCGTCTCCTGCTAAGGGTTTGGGTGATGCAAGCAGAGCATCTTATGCAGGACATCTTGTATTTCTCCTCAAAGCTTGGCTCTTAGGGTCAATGCTATGCACTTCAGCTCTCTCTGTACTGCCGCCACCTCCATTGGCTTCTTTTGCTTCTGGAGAGAGAACCCTCCCTCCATCTGAGACAGGTCGTGTGCAAAAGCCCCTGCTGTTTCAGATTGGCCAGCTGGTAAATGTGCTCAAAAGTCCATCACCAGCCATACCCTGGCACTGTCTCCTAGCCAGCCATGTATCTCAAGAACATTTTTTTTAATTTTTTTTATTATTATTATTATTTATTCAACTGTGTGTATGTGCGTGCGTGTGTGTCGTGTGTGGTGTGTGTGTGTGTGTGTGTGTGTGTGTGTGTGTGTGTGTGTCTGTGTATGTGTAGAACCATGGACGAATTTGCGAACCACCATGGCTGCCTCCACCTCCTTCTGCCCCGGGATTCACAGGCTCCGCCCTACCAGGACCAGAAGCGCAGGCCGCCCCCGCTTCCGCCTGGCATCTATACGTGGGATCTGGGATCCGAACTCGGGACCTTCCGCCTGCAAGGTGGAGGCTTAACCCCTGAGCCACCTCTCCAGCCCCCATATCTCAAGAACATTAACAGTGCTTTTTGAACCTCTTCCGGGGGACACTGGAGCTATGTGCACACGCTTCCATCTGCTTCTGTTCAGAGTCCCAGGAGACAGAGCCCACAAGCCAGTATTGCCTCCCCAGTCCAGGAAGACTTGAGGGCCACCATCCACGCCCAGGCAGCCTGCAATCAGTGTGCCCAGGAACCCTGCAACCTGTTCAGTGGGTACAGTGCCCGCTGGGGGTGGGGCACAGCCTCACCTGAGGGTCTCAGGAGCCTCACTCCCCACTGCTTAGCTTGATCCTCTGAGCAGAGCTGGTTGCTTTTGCTAGCGACCACTTCTTTCTCACAGGACACGTTGAGGCACACTGCTTTCTCTTTAATTTAAAATTTCTCTGAGCTATATGGGAGGCTGAGGCAGGAGGATCACTTAAACTCACAATTTCAAAACGAGCCTGAGCAATATATTGAGACCCCCCAACTCAAGAATTTTTTTCTTTTGTTTTGATGATTTTTCTCCTAACATAAGGCTTTTCAATTCATATACCACTAGTTCCTAACGCTTCAGGTGGCAGCTGACTAGGTTTTGCCTGTGCCCGGTCACTGCATATTTCTGATCATTGGAAGACTCACGGTCGGTGTCTCCTCCTCTGCCTGGCCTCACATAGACCTGGTGGAGTCTTCTGTCTCCCCTGAGGCTGCAAGGGTCACTGCCAAGGGGAGGCCTGTTCATTGGTGAACTTTTCTGAAGAAGCAGAAGTCTGCCTGGAGAATGTCGCTTTGCGTTTTCAATTCTGAAGTGAAGTATGCGCTCTTCCTCCGCGGCCTTCCCAGAGGTGCAGCTGGTACCAGTGTCCTGCTGGCGGCCTGTCTTCTGTGCGTCTGTTCCTTGGGAACTAATGACAGCCTTCCTTTCTAGGTATCCAGAGATTGATTGTCTTTGTAGTCTGGACAGGGACCAGGTGAGTGAAGGGTGAGAAGTGTGTTGGCTGTAAAAGTCTTGCCCAGTTTTGTCATGCCTGACGACTTGTAACGCACCTGTCTCCGGTTCTAGGTTGACGACTCTTGTGACCTGGATACCGGGCTGCAGCTGGTTCTGTCCAGGATGTAGCACCTTCAAGGCCGGCATCCCTCCCATGGGCATGGATGTTTTTCCCAGTAAGGGGTGGCCGTGCCAGGTGGTCGGGCCTTAGGCACTGAAAGCTGTGCTCTGAAGTCAGCTAAGGTGCTTATAACGAAGATGTCCCTGTGGAAAGAGAAAGAAGCTACGTTCTCCAGGCAGGACAGACCTGTGGTGCCTTTTGTCATGTGCTGGGACATGTGCACACATTCACCTTCCTCGGTTCCAGCATCCCTGCCTGTTACAGTGTCCACTGGTAGCGGCCTGCCCAGTGTGAGGGTTTAGAGCGTGGTCAAGGTGATGATGCGGTGGGAAGGTAGGCGGGTGGAATAAATCTTAGCGGTCCCATCTCCAGTGTGCTGCCAGCTGAAGGGGTAACCCTGCCTTTGTGGCGAGCAGGAAGCAGCCCCTCTCCAGCTTCCAGGTAGGGGGTTTTGCAGCGGGGAGGCATGTGGGCGATTGTCCCTAGGAAAAGGCTGCACAAACCTGACCCGTCTACTTTCCAAAAAAGCCACCGACCAGATCTGGGCAGCACACCTGGTGTTCTCGCACCTTGTGTCCCTCCGAGTGTTGAATTGCCAGAAACTGCTTGTTTTCAGAAGGAACGTCATCTGTGTCTGCTATTGCCTGTCACTGTGGGACATGCTGAATTTGCAGTCAGCTCACTGTAGAGCAGGTGGCTATGGATCTAGTGGATGCCAGGAAGAGAACTCACCTCTTGCCAGACAGTATGTGGGCTGAGGAAGATTCTAGAATAATCAGTCACTCCATTAGGTGTCTTGGGGAAAGGTGCCTCCCCATCAGCCAAGCCAACACAGCCTCACACATGCATGCAGGGCATGTGACGTGTCTTCATCCTGAACACTCCATGATGGGGTGAACTCTAAGCTGGGTCCTTCACATGACTTCCAGTCTGGTAATACATGGGTGCATGTTCTGGCTGTTTGTGGGTTGAACTCTCCTGCTCAGGTTACCCTTTGGAGATGCTGATACCCGTGCAGTGCATTTCTCTCCTCTCTGCTGGTCTCCACGGGTCTTGCTGGCACATCTCCAAGAGTATGTTCTCAGCACTCCTGGCAGTAGAGCTTGGGAGGGTCCACCTGAGACTGTCATGTCCCGGATGAGTACAGGGCACTGAGTGGCATTGGGGGTCATGACCTGCTTGCCTCCGTTGCCTTGCAAGTCTGAGGGGAGAGCTGTTTGTGACACTAGGCTGCTGAGCAGCAGAGGTACTCGGTGCTCTTGTCCCGGAGTCTGTGGTTACATTTTGAAAATGAAGCATTGAACAAGTTGCAGAGACCCTGAATGAAGTCTCTGCTGTAGACGGCGGAGTAATAGGGGAAGCACAGGTGGACTAGGTCGCCAGCCCGCTTTATTGGCATGTCCCATGTCACCCTCCCTAAAATGGCAACCATCCAGTGAAATCTCCAGCGGACTCCTCAGCACGTCTTCCTCATATTTTGTTGAATATTTCAGTGGAATTTTGCTGCTTGGATTGATTTCACAAAGTTTTAAGAATTGTATCGCTATGCAACATAAGCTTTTCTGAAGAACAGCCTCGGTGGTAGGAACTGGCTTATTCTGTTTCAGGCTGTAACTGCCTGGAGACTCATATCTGAAAATTCTCTCTGAGTGTCCAGAGGGTTCAGCACAAGTCTGACTGCGTCTTACATGTGCAGTGCAGCCACCGGCATGCTCGTTTGTCAGGTACTCGAAAAATGCCTTATTTGAATGAATGAATGACTTCTTGTGTGTATGTGGCATGTGAGTATGTGTGACGTGTGCGTGTATATGAATATGTACATCTGTGTGTGCGGGTAATACATGTGCTACAATGCACATACAAAAGTTACAGGATAACTTTAAGGTATCATTCTTCAACATCTTGTTTGAAACTGGGTTTCTTCATCAATGTTTCTTGAGCCTGTCCTCCTGTCCCTTGAGCGTCTGAGCTCACTATGTAGCCAAGGGAAACCCCAAGCTCAGTAGGTAGCCAAGGGTAGCCCTGAGCTCTTGATTCTTTTGAATCCACCTTTTAAGTGCTAAAATTATTAGGCCACTATGTCTAGCCCAAAACTTTTGGGGAAAAAAAAAACCAAACTTCCAGTGTCTTCCACAATGGGTTTGTTTTGAACTTACCCTCGTGACAAATTTATTCAAAAAGGTGCTCCTCACCCATAACTTCAAAAAGCAAGTCACACAAAAGCACAATCAGGTGTCTTCCAGTACTAGCCCTGAGGCAGTCCTGCTGGGAGATACCCAGAGCTCTGCCCTGGGAGGGGAGTGACGGCCACGCTTCTGCCCGGGGCATTGCTGCCCTTGCAGAATTGAGCTGGAGTATGTGGCAGAGGTTCTTGTTTAAAGTGGTCATGGTATGGAGGCTTAAGAAGAAAAAGTCCTCAAAGCAAGAAACCAAAGAAGGCTCCCCCACTCTGCACATGCCCACCCTTAACACACAGGAACAGACCACTCTAGAGATCCAGAAAGAAGTGTTGGGAGGAGGCATCTGGCAGCAGAGCCAAAACAAGAAGGAGGCCAAGCCTAGGTCAGAAGAAAGGAAAAGGGGATACATGGGCTTTCAGGCAGGACCCTGGAGAACCATGCTCTGAGTGGGACTCCTCCTGGGAATTAAGCAGTCCTGTGCCAGGCCCGCCATCGCAGCTCTTATGGGATAGCATCACAGCCGCTTTGCAGGGCCCATCTGCTGCTCAACAGACAGAAGCTGGAGAAATGGCTCAGGGGTTAAGCCTTTGCCTTGCAAGCAAAAGGACCTGAGTTTGGATCCCTAAATCCCACGTAAAAATGCTGGGTGGAAATGGCAGCAGGCTGTACTAGAAGGCCAGAGCCTGGGAAACCCCAGAACAAAGCCGCAAGGAGGTAGAGCAATGCAGAATGAACCCTGAAATCACTCTTGGCCTCCGCAGGCCATGCTGGAGTACACAGGGCAGGAAATGGCAGCGATAGAAGGAGAGACTTGAAAATTTGTTCTCTGACCTCCACAAAAATTCTGTAACACACACACATGCAGGTATATAAGAAACACAATAATAATGTTTTAAAGCTAATTGAATACATGGCAAGGGGCTATATAATAATTAGAATATTATTGTCTCGATGTTTATAAGAGTTTAAAGCAAAGAGAAAAATGTAAACCTAGCAGACACTAGCCTGAAGAAAGCAAGTTTAACACAATCATATCAAAGAACCCAAAGCCGACCCCAGGAACAATGCTGCATGGTAATACAAGGGTCACCTCAGTGTTGAGAAGTGTGTTTCCAATGATACTTCAATCTTTAAATATAGAAAACAAAAAATTGGGAGAACTAAGAGGAGATATGGACAAGAAGACTGTAAAGATTGGGGGTTCTAGCACTTTCCATAATTGATAAAACAAGCAAAAATCTTAACAAGGACGGAGGGGATTTGAGCAGTTTTCAGTGCTAAGTAGACTTGAATTCCTGAAATAAATCCGTCTGGTAGCAAGCTGTTATTCTTTTTCTGTGCTATTGGATTCAATTTGCTACTTTGTTTAAGTCTTGTACCCATGTTCACAGACATGTTGATCTGGAAAGCACAATTGTACACCACATAAGTGCAGAGTATTCTAAACACATGGGAACCTTTTACCAACATAGACCAACTAGGGTTATAGGCAACAAATAATGGAAGACCAAGACCACACAGATGGAATTCAAGCCAAGAGCAGAAGTAGGAAGACACCAGAACATTCCAGATACATCTTTTTCCTTTTCTTTCCCTCTATTTCCCTCCCTTTCTGTATTAGTTAGGTTCTCTAGAGATGCAGAATCGACACAATGAATACATACATACATACATATATATGTATGTATGTAATGTATTGAGCTGGCTTACAGATATGGCCGAAGTAGTCCAACGATGGCTGCCAGTAGCTGCTCAGTTCGGTAGTCAAGTGGGTGATGGCTGAAGGCTGGAGAATTCCTAGTCTTTAGTCTAGCGATGACTTGGAGGGTTGCAAGGCTAGAAGGTTGAAGAAACCAGGTGTCTGGAAGGAAGAGCAATTCCTAGCACAGGTGCAGTAAGCATGTCTTCTCTTTGGTGGCTCCTTTTTATATGGTCCAGTACTGGGAGGATTCTATGAGCTCTTTGGAGATTCTGATAGGATCTAGGGCAGGTATAATCCTTTCAAGTAGTCTCAGTTGATCCTTCCAGCCTATCTTAGTTAATACTGGATGTGTCAAGTTGACACCCAGGCTTAATTATCACACTTTCTTTTCATTGCTGTTTTGACACAGAGTTTAATTTTATGTAGATCAAGCTGGACTCGAACTCAGCATCCTCAGGTCTCTGCTGGGGTCGTAGATGTGACTACTATGCCTGACTGTTTTTTGAGACAGGATCTCATATATCCTGGGCTGGTCTCAAGCTTGCTATGCAGAAGAGGATAATCCTGAACTGTTGCTCATCCTGCCTCTACCTGCCAAGTGCTGTGATTACAGACATGTGCTATTATATTGGCTATTTTGTGCTTTGAGACAAATTTCTCTTTATAGGCTGCACTGGCTGCTCCTACCTTAGCTTCCAGAGAGCTAGGACTGCAGAGGACAGCATCCTGGCTCCTCAAATGGCAGCAGCACTTACCTGTAAGCTGAGAGTCTCAGAAACTACCTTGGAAGTCACATCTACAAGTGAATGATACTTAAAGTACACACTTTAAACCACAGGGCTGGGGAGATGGCTCCGTGTGTGAAGTACTTGCTGTAAAGTCTAAGGACTCTAGTTCCAATACCCAGATCCCATGTAAACACCAGACATGGTGGGCAGAATCGTTTGTAATCCCTTTTTACTGGGAAATGGGTGACAGGAATCTCCAGAAGTTTACCAGACAACCTTCCTAGCTTACACAGCAGTGTTGAAGAGATTTGCGCTCAAAGAAGGTGGAAAGATGAGAAATAATACCTAAAGGTTGTCTTCTGATATACGCGTGTGCATATACACGTGTGCACACATGAAAAAAAAACACTTTAGATCCCGTCCAAAACAGTATCTATAGATCTAATCGTCCTTAACAGAGAGAAAGGAAGATTGCCCTCTGGTGCAAACACTGAGCACATACTACATACAAGAAAAATAAGAATGTATGGAAACAGAGACAGAAGCATAGCAGACACCAGCCATCACCTGGAAAAGGTCTCCTGGTCCAAGGTTCCTCACAGAAAATGTCGCTAGACAGTCAGGAAAAACAACAGGTTTTGCTGCTGCAACCAGACAAGGATGTGTAGGTAAGAAACTCAAAGAAATAAGCATGTGTGCACACATGAAAAAAAAAACACTTTAGAACCTGTCCAAAATAGTATCTATAGATCTAATTGTCCTTAACAGAGAGAAAGGAAGATTCTAAAGGAGATTTTCCTGAAGAAGACCAGCACAACTCAAAGATCCCAAGAGGACGATGAAATGCAGGCATTCAGACAGGATAACAGTCAGTGATTAGCATCAAAGACTGGTGTGCTGAAAGATGAACAAAACTGATAAACTACTGTAATAGTTAACTCTGAACTGTTGCTGTAAAAGAACATTCAAAGTCAAGGGAGAAATGGAGATTTATTCAGCTTACAGTTCCAGAGAGGAGAAACAGTCTTTTGTGTCGGAAGTGACATGGCTAGTGGCTGAAGCTGGAGGCGGGCTAAGTCACTGCAGACATCCTGGAGGCTCAGAGCTTCTTAGTCCAGTAGGACAGTGGGTGATGGCTGAAGGCTGGAGGATTCCTGGAGAGTCAAAGAAGTGAAGAAGTCGGGCGGCAGGAGGGAAGAGAGTTTTCTAGAACAGCTTCTGAGAGTCTCTCTTCAAAGTCTTCTGTTCTATGGTTCCTTTTATCACGTCTGCTACTAGGAGGTTCCAATCAGATCTAGGGCTGGTCTTTGTATTGTAAATGTATTGATCTGGATAATCTCTTTAGGTGTCTGACAGCTGATCTTATGTAATGCCAAGTGTGTAAAGTAGACACCCAGGATTAACTGTCACAACTACCAAAGATGATCAGTACAGACAGGACAATCTTGTTTACTGACAGAAGTTGCCGAAAGAGCTCATCTGTAGAAGTCAGGAAAGCATCAGGGAGCCGGTGCACTGGAGACAGTGTGGCAGGAAACCCTGTGGCGTGGCGTACTGAGGAAGGTGAATTATCTCCCCATTAGCTCAGCAGAGGCACTGGTGAGTGTCTGGAGCGTCAGTGGAATAAAGATCACATAGAGGCTGGGGGTGGGACTTCACACTCTAGCTGGTCTAGCTCCCACACCCCACAGGCTTCACAGTAATTCCAGATGTGGCACTAAGCAGACGCACACTGCTACCGCCATGAACGTCATGAATGTCACAGAAGAACCACTCCTTGCAGGCAGGTGTTTCAGGGAGACAAGGTCAAGTGAATACTTTAAAGTTGTGGTTTTATAACATTGGCAGAATAAAGAACTACTGTGACTACCTCAACAGATATGGAAACCACTTGTGATAAAATGCACTAGTATCTTTGATAAAATCCCCACAGATATGCTAGAAAGAGAGGACTTGTTTGGCAGGAGGCACATGGGATGGTTAGCAGTGAGGTCATCCATGCTGCAGTGAGGTCGTCCATGCTGCGGTGATATCACCATCGATGCTGCAGGTCCTGGCATGCAGCAGCTGCACTTATCCACGTGCTCTCAGCAGGAGCCTACTTCACACTTCCATTTGTCCCCCCCACAGCTCTATGGTGTGATGCAGGCAACGCTCCCCGAGGTGCACAGCTGCTCAGCTGGGCCATTCTGTGTGTTGGGCATATGAAATGTGTCTGTTCTCGTAGGGATGTAGTGGTCGCAGTCTGAGGCACATCACTGCCTTGAGCTGGGCAAGCCAGTGTCACCACCGGCGTTCAGTGTGGGCTGGAGGTAGGGCCTGAGGCTGGTGTGTGGGCCCATGCCCGGCAACCAGTGCTTTCTGAGGCTGGTGCCGGAGGCCTGCCTTCCCTCTTCCTAAACAGGCAATGAAAGGGCCAGATGATTGGTGCTGGAAGCCTACTCTACCCCTTGGCAGGCAGTGGGAGCGCCGGGTGAACTGGGTATACATGTAACCCAGTACTCGGAGGCTGGGGAGTACTGCAGAGCAGGAAACCAGCCTGAGCCATGCAGTGAGTCCCTTTTGCAATTAAAGCAAAGTAAAAATCTCCAAGTCTATATATGGAATTAATGCAATTCCTGCTAATAGCTGTGTTCACATTACTCTAAAAATGCTTGAAAATTCAAAGGCCTTAGACCCTGATCTTAGGATTCTCAGGGCTGGTTATAATTAGTGTGATAAAGAAAAGACACAGAAATACCTGTCCTAAAGGAAGAGGGTTACTGTACTCGCTGGACCTAAACATATCTCAGCACACAGGGCCACTTGGAAACATGTCTCAGCACGTAGGGGCGCAGAGAAATACATCTCCACACGCAGGGACTCCTGGGAACACATCTCAGCACGCAGGGCCTCAGGGAAATACATCCCAGCACGCAGGGACGCAGGGACGCAGCAGGTGCTCAGGAAGCAGGGGGAAATGCAGGCGAGACTTGCTGTGGTTTCTCCAGGAAGACCTCGGAAAGGGGGATCAGTGGAGCGATTTCAGTGGGTGCTGAGGTGTCATGGCTACTCCTGGCATGTGCCCTGGCACTGGGGCAGGAGACAGTGGTCCTGGGGAAAGGGACCCTGTCAAGGAGGGCTCCGGGGGGGTTGGTTGCCTGTGAATGACATTCCGGAAGGCCAGTCATTTATTTCAGGGAATGTCTAGAAACTGTTCCTCCTGGTGTCAAAGTACAAAATGCAGACGAAGACCTGAAGGACTGATGCACGTAGACACCAGGGCTCAGAGCTGCAGCAGTGCAGACTGCATGCATGATACCCAGTGCTAAGGGAACCAGACATCGATCTGGAGAAAATTCTGTCCCTCACCTCTTACTAAGCACAAAAATTAGTTTGAGTTGAATCATTCACATCCAAAAAAGTGCTTGTTCAATGTGGACATCCTGTGGTCCAGGAACTTCCATTCTTTGGTGTCTATCTAACTATCCACAAAACTAAATGCCATCTCAGGGTGATTCGGCACAGAAGAGTGCAACATGCAGTGAACTGTTCTAGACGACTTGAACACAGCTCAGCATGAGCGACTCCTCCACAGAACTGTGTTCTTAGGATACACGTACTTATGTTACCAACCTTCCTAAAATAATTTGGTTACATCCCCATTTCACTTTATGCTAACACAAAATAAGTAACAATATATTTTTAAATAGAAAAAGTAAAATGTGGTTCATGGTTGGATCCATTTCTGCCATGAATTGTGAAGTGAAATTTTGAAAATTATAAATGCACGAGGAACATAACACCCAGGACCATTTGTAACTGAAGACTCTAGGAGTGGTGTGTTCCATCCCAGTTACTGATGGTCAGTCATGTAGTTCCTGAGTGACCATTTGGGGATTCTGCAGTCAGAGGCCTTTGACACTGGTGGTGAGGCCTTGAGGCATGGAAACAGCAGAAGTGAGACTGAGCAATGTTACAAATGAGGGGGAGACCTCTCCGGACCTGCAAGCTGCATGACTACCTCAGCTCAAGCAAAGCAGAAGCAGTGACGAGTGGATCAGCTGCAGCCACTGGACAGAAGACTGTAGCAGCTTTCACTGACTGCTGAGTGTGCTTTATCCGTCGGGAACATGCTCTCAAAAGGCATCTCTTCCTATGCACATGCCGTTCTGGCCTTGAGGTTTACAGGCTTAGCAGACAACCCACCCAGAAGCTGCTGAACCCTCCCGTTGCTGACGCCGTCCTATGTCTGGCTTTGTAGCTGAGTATCTAACGAGGCCGAGGGACTGTCAGCTACTGAACTGCAGAGAGTCAGCAAGGGTCTCGTCTTTAGCCCCTGGTGACCTTGACCACACCTCCTCCAGTCTCTCGAGTGCTGGGATTATAGAGCTGTGCCACACCTGACTCGGAAGTACAGGGGTTTTATTGTGCTTGTTTGCATGTGTGTACGTGTGTTTGCATGTATGTGTGAACATAACGTACATGCTTGTTAGGTTTATGTGTGTGAGTGCTGGTCATGTGGAGATCAGAAGAAACCTCTGGTGTTTGGTTTTGAGACTGACTCTGATTGTTCACCACTGAGTGTGATAGGTTAGTTGGTTTCCAGGAATTCTGTCTCTGTCTCCCATCCTTACTATAGGAGTGCTGGGATTAGACCCAGATTTTATGTGTCTCTAGGAATCTGAACTCAGGTCCTCATATGTATGCGTCGAGTGCTTTATCCATGAAGCTGCTTCCCAGCCCAGAAGTTAACATTTTTACTGGATCTTCCACCAGTTATTTTCATTCTGGGCAAATCTTGTTATGAGGTGAGTATGTCCAGTCTATTTTTCCAAAGGAAAAAAAAGGACTTCTGTAGAGCTGTATTTACTTAACATGTAGGTCTAAATTATTAAAAATACAACTCAAATTTAATCTTCATGTTTATAGAAGCAGAATAGAGCCCATGGAAATATCTGGCAAAATATCTTGAGAGAAATAACATAGACTTGGTTCTTTGTTCTCCCATCATGGAGTGGCCTGTGTTCCTGTCAGGTGTAATACAAAACAGGAACCATGGACTTGAGAGGCCCATTGTGCGGGTGTGAGGCTAGACCCTGGGGCAGCATTCTGCTGCCCGGTGTGTATTCACTTGTCAGAGACGGACAGGGTGACCCAGGTTTCTTTCCTGGGAACTATCGTAGAGGTGTGGGCGGTGGTCAGACAGGTGCCTTTTCCCATTGGACACAACCTGCTTATGTGTCTGCACTGCTAGGAGCAGCCACTGGCAGTGTGCTGGCCACTGGGCCTTTGCTCATCTGCAGCATATACGTGCTGGACACCACACAGTGAGTACTGTCTGACTCCCCAGGAGTTCCTGCCTGTGGGGACATCTGGCCACTGGGCAGCTGGCAGATTCTGTCTCTCAGGACTATTAGAGTCTTCTTAGGGACCTACAGAAGCATTATTTCCATGAGCAGAAAAGAAGTGGAGATGACATAAATGTTCATAATACCATCTCTGCTAAGTCACTGTGTATTCAGACACTTAAAAGGTGTACAATTACACACCATGGCATTAAAAATGGGCTACAATACACTAAGTGTGACATTCTACACAGTATACACGTAATCTGGTTCTTTAAATACACACATATATGTTCATAGAAGAAAGGAGATCCAAAAGAAGTCATATTGCTAGCCCCCCCACTCCCACCAAGAGACCCTAAGTCTAAGGGACCAGTTGGCATCTGATTCAAGGGCTTGGGAGAGAGAAGCCTTGGGAATGAGGCTCTCAGGTCTCTGGAGGGCTTGGCAGCCTTTTCGTGGGCACAGAAGTGGGGAGCATGGTGGCTCTGGGAATGGTCCAGCTGTGTGCTGTGATGCGCACGTAGCTTGGGTTCCAGAAGGCAGGAATCAGCTCAGGGCCCCTCAGCTCTGGCAGGAACAGTCTTTCTTCTTCAGCTTGGAGTGGCTGGTGCTCAACTTCCTGAAGCGGCTTCTGCTTGCAGCAACCTTGTGGAGTGGCTCCCTGGTACTACCTGACAGCACCAAGCCGGAGCACACTCGGGCTCCTCTCCGCACTAGCACACGGCAGGCCCCAGCAGCAGAGGGCCACTAGGGACAGTGAGAGGGTCCTTCAGCTTTTGAGGCCGGCTGCAGAGATGACAGCCCTTGCGGCGGTCCACATTGTCAGGGACAAAAGTGGGCTGAGCACCGGGTGACTCTAGCGCCGCTGTGCTCTCCTGGGGCTCTACCTTGCTGGGATGTTAGTTTTCTCGTCCTTTGCTTTAGAGCTGTGTCTGATCTGTCCTTGCCCAGTACCATGCCTTGATGCCAGGAGGGTGGTTCAGGGAGGGTCTGAACAGTGAATGGCCAGCTGTGCAGGTCACTATTATCCATGGCTGGCTGCTGACCTCAGTGGAACTCCTGGTCCGTTCTCAGTGGCGGCCTAAACGGTCATCTGTTTTGTGGGAGTCTTCTGAGAGCTGGGCATTCCCCTCATTGGGCCTGACGAGTGGGTGGACAGTCCACACGCAGGTGGAGAGAAATGATTGTGCAGTGCCCCATGCCGATGTCTCCTCTTTCAGTAAACGAGTTCACGGTGATCAGGAAGAAGTTCAAGTGTCCGTACTGCAGCTTCTCAGCCATGCACCAGTGCATCCTGAAACGGCACATGCGCTCGCACACCGGGGAGCGGCCCTACCCCTGCGAGATCTGTGGCAAGAAGTTCACTCGGCGCGAGCACATGAAGCGGCACACACTGGTGAGTGCAGGGCACAATGAGGGTAACGGGGAGGAGCAGATTCTGAGCTGCCCTGAGATGTTCTGACAGGAAAGGTCAGAAGGAAGGTGTAGAATGCTCTAGAAAACACAAGAAATAGGTGCTTTAGTGTGTGTGTGGGGGGGTAATAGAACACCAGCCTGTCCACCTGGCTTGTTAGCAGAAGGCACAGACTGCTCTTCAGCCACGACTGGGGTACAAATCCACTCTTGTGCTCTGGCAGGGTCAGTCTGCTATGCCATCCACCTTTGTGCCTGACACTCAGCATTTAGCAGGTAATCTTCAGGTAAATGAGCATTGAAGGAAACATTTGCCTAATGAAGAAATGACCGAAGAAATATTGTCCAGATTCAGGCAGGCAGAGTCAATAAGATACATGAAGGGGACCAGGCAGGCCCTGGAGTCTCTCTGCAAGCAGGACTTCAGAGCTCAAAGCCTCTAAGGTAGGGTGGGGCTGGGTTAGAGGGGACTCCTGAGGCCGCAGTTAGGAGACCTCAGATGTCAGCAGTCATTTTCCCAGTGGCATCTGGGTCCAGCCTGGGAGGGGTCTCAATGGCGGTGAAGGCTCACAGAAGGTTGACATGTGTCTGGATTCTCTCACATGTCCCCCTTTGAGACAAGGGTGTTTAGAACAAAGGGGACCCTGGGAGATGAAGAGAATCCTTCTAGGCCAAGGCAAGATACATAATCGCTCAGAACTTGAGGCTCAGAATTGGCTTTAGAATTTTTCTCTAGTTTGGCTAGGGCTATAGCTCAGCTGGTAGAACGAGTGCCAAGTATGAATAAAGCCCTGGGTTTGGTCCCTAGAACTACGTAAGCCAGGCATGGAAACACATGCCTTAATCCCAGCGCTCAGGAGGAAGAAGTTACAGGATCAGAAATTCAAGGTCATCCTCAGCTACATAGCCTCAAAAAAACAAAACAAAACAAAACAACCCAAAAGGACTGTTCTCTAATTACATGTTTGTCTTTGTTTAATCCTCAGAGAGATTTTTACAGACTGACTTATACAAACTTAGAAGAACACATGGGCTTCCACCCAGTATTTCCTATTCAGAGATAATTATGTCTAGTTTTTTATACTAATGGGCACTGAGAAGTCTTGACAGTGAAGGGTACTTTGTTTTTCTTTAGCAAAACTATATTTTGGTTTCACTAAATACTCTGACCTAGTTTAAGGTTAGGTCACTTTGCCTGCCCTTCACCTGGACTTTGGGCATAAAACTCCCTAAAACTTCAGGACCAGAGTAATGAGATGACTCAGTGGATATAGCACTTGCCATTGCAAGCAAGAACTGGAATTCAGATCCCCAGAACCCATGTAAATAAGGGGTGGTGTCTCTCTGTAATTCTAGCCTCAGTTGGAGACAGAGGATTCTCAGAACAAGCTAGGTATCTTTGTCTGTGAGCTCTTGGTATAAGAAGGTGTGAGGACAGAGAGAGAGAGAAAGAGAGAGAGATCAAAGAATCCAAAGGAAGTGTCCTGAACACCAAGTTTCATGGTTCCCTGTCTCTAGATTCAGTCTGTCGAGGAAGCCTAGGACGCGCCCAGCTCCCAGGGCTTCCAGGCTGTCCCAGGTCTCAGATTCCCTGCAGGGCAGACTGTGGGCCTCCTGAGTTATTCTGAAGCTGATAAGCAGTATGACAGTATTGGGTCTTCACAGTTCAGGATTTTACGGGGATTTGTTAGCAGAAAACTTAGAGTCACAGGACTGGTCCAGGTTGGGGTGGAGTGTTGGGGAAGAGCTTCTCAGAGGCCCAGACACAGAAGCACAGTGACCCCTTGTGGCAGGTCTTTCCTATCATGAGGAGTGGTTCTAGGACAATTTTCCCTCGAATGCTGTGGAGAAATGACAGCTTGAGAAAGCTGAGAATCTGGCTCGACGACCCAACAGTGTGCAGCTTGTTCTCTCGGGGCTCCTGGGGGCTCTTCATGCAGGAGGGAGGACTCAGGACAGAGATACTGACGGGAGCTCAGGGGAATGGGGAGGCTGCTGGCCAAGAAGGCCTGTCTGGAGTTCCGACCTAGGGCAGCCATCTAGGACCACTTGGCCAGGGCTTGCTTTGGAGTCTTCTGGGTTTTCTAGCCTCCATCCTTGAAGCACAGGGCCAGATCTTAGATGTGAGTAGAGACACAGTGGAGATCACCTCCCCAAGCCCTCCTCAAGTCGGCCAGACTGTAAATGCCTCGCGGACACGCTGCGCCCCTCCTTGTCCTTACCTGTCTCTAGGAGCCCAGTTCTGCACAGGCCCACAGAACACACTGGGCAGCACACACCCTCAGGTCCAGTCTTCCTTGAGACTCCTCCAGGAGCTCCACGCCCTGCATCCTGCCCTCTCGAGGCAGCCTACTGAGTACTGTGTCTCCTTCAGGGCAGGGGCCTCTGTTGTTGCCCCTGTCAGCTGCCCCCGCTCCTCTGCTGACCCTAATTGGTCTGCAGCTGCCAGGATTGGGTGTGACTCCATTACCCTCTGCTAAACTGAGTTTTCTCCCCATCCCCCGTCTCCTGTGATTCTTTACTGACCCTGTCCCCCCTCCCCCTGTCCCTCCCGTGGCTCTCCAAGTCAAGCTCACCAAGACAGGCTGGGCTAAGGTGTCCCTAGAAGGCAGATTCCATTTGAGGTTTCCAGCCTCCACTGTATGGCGATGGCTGTCCCTGCTCTGTGCACCTGGGTGAGCAAATGGTGGCTGGACTCAGCGGCTGCTCTAGGATTCTGGCGGGAGCATCTGAGCCTGAACTGCAGGAAGATTTTCAGGAAGAGAGGCTTTAGGCAGAGGAAGTAACATAACCCAAGTATGTCATTGGTGGGGTGCCTGGACATGGAAGGTCTGAGAGAGTTAGTCCTCACTAGTGGCTGAGGCAGGACATTGCTGCCATTGCTGTCCAGCAGCCTCTTGGGGTTTGGTGGCTTTGATTCTTCCCATGGTGTTAGGTCTGTGTAGGCCTCCCTCCATCTTCATACGTCCCTCAGGGTCTGGTAGAGACATAACCCCCTCAGGGACTTCACCCTTCCACTGACTGTCCTTTCTCCCCAGGTTCACAGCAAGGACAAGAAGTATGTGTGCAAAGTGTGCAGCCGTGTGTTCATGTCCGCAGCCAGTGTAGGCATCAAGCACGGCTCACGGCGCCACGGAGTGTGCGCAGACTGTGCCGGGCAGGGCATGGCTACACCCCTGGACCATGGCGGAGGCGGCGAGGGCTCCCCTGAGGCGCTGTTTGCTGGTGAAGTCTCCTACCTAGAGGATCCCGATGACCCTCGAGGGGAGGGTGAGGAGGAGCTGGGAGAGGATGAAGATGAGGACGTGGCCAAGTGGAAGGATGACGTGGGCCTGGCACAAGAGGATGCGCTGCTGGGAGACAAGGAGGACGAGGACTCGCCACAGGGGCCCCGCAGTCCCTCTGGGGAGCCTGAAAAGAACTTTGCATGGATCTCCTAGGGGCTGAGCCCCGGTGGGCAGGGTGGATGGTGGCAGCTGCATCGCTTTGTCCACCTGTGTGTGTCTTAGTGAGTCTTCACTCACCCAGGGCAAGACCACCTGACTCCTCTGGGTCTTCCCCTATGTCCTGCACCACTCCTCCCTATAGGAGTTGGTCCTGTGAGCTAAGAAGTGGTGCAACCCCCGTGAATGGGAAGCGCTGGGACCAAACACAGAGTAAGGGGTGTGTATGGGCTTAGGCAAAGGGAGAGTGCATGCTCCTACCTGTCTGGGAACAGGTGGAGTCCCTTAGCAGGTGTATGAATGGGACTACATTGAGACCTGGATATGTTTCCTCAGGGTATCAAGGGAGCCCTTTGTTGTGAGCATGGCTAGGACTGGAAGATGACTCAGAGGCTAGGTAAAAGTCAGTCCTGGTCAGGGTCTTGAGTGTGATCCTAGAGGCCACAGGTCTCAGTAGGTGGTGAGTTTTGCATAAACTCAGCTGGTCCATCCACAGCATTGTTCAAGCCCCCCCCTTCCCCAGCAGTCAGGTCATTGCCTATGGCCCCAGTGGCCCTTTACCTTCTTGGAAACCTCTTGGTTCCTGCTGCTCATAGCAGCGAGTGGAATCCAGGTCCAGTGGGCAGAAAGTCCTGCAAACCTCTTACCTCTGGGCTTTGGTGCTTAACACACATGGCTGCAGTTGCCCCTCTGGAGGCTCCAGGTGCTATGTCTGGCGGAGGCAGCCATCTGTCCAAGAAGGAAGGCAAGACTCCATGTGTCTGTTCAGGAGGGAACTCGTGGCCCCCACAATCCTCACTTCAGGCCCACAGGGCTCAGGTGCAAGGCCCACAACTTGTTCTGTGCGCACTTCCTTGAAAAGCTTGGGCTTCCCTGTCTACCCTGGGCTTTTGGGACTCCTTCTGGGACAGGGTGGAACCTGGCTACTGTCTTTGTTGCTGCTAACACTGGAGGTGGGTGTTCCTAGCTGCTGACACCTCCCAGCCCGGGTAACCAAAACTTAAAAGTAGTCAGAGACATTCTGAAGTAGTTACAGCCAATTACTTTGTTTCACATTGTTTCTCTTCACTTGACAAGATTCTATAGGTTGGTTTCCTTTAGCTCTTTGCCAAGTCTCTTGCTCCATTTCTAAAGGCCGCTTCTTTCCTCCCGAGTAGACAGGGCAGGCTCCATCTCCATGTCTGAGGCCCTCATGTGCATGAGGCTGACACTCCCACCACATTCCAGTACTCCCTGGCCTCTCCCCCACTGGGGCCCACCACAGAGGTGCTGGAGACTTACCTCTCTGTGCAAGGACTCCTCGGGCTGCTGCGCATTAGGGCTAACTAAAAAGTCTTGATTTTCCTTTCCAGGCTCTAAGTCAACTTTCCAGATGCTACGCAGCCCCCCCCTTTCTTTTTATCATATCTACTGTCTAGGTGAGTAAAAGGAAAGCCGCAATTTAGATCCCAGCAGTGACATTCCACAGTGCTGGGCACAAGTCTGGTCCACGTGCACACATGGGACCCACACATGGGACCCACACATGGGACCCACAGGGAAGAGTCATGGCTTTTAATGTTTTAAATAAATCAGCTACCCATTTCCTACTCATGTCAGGCCTCTCCCAATGGGTCTACACACAGAAGGATGCCATGGGCTTACAGCCATCCAGTCCTCTGGAGAAAAAGAGCCAGGACTTTCCTGCACAGGCTGTGGGAACAATGGGGAGCTGTGGACCCCTTTAACTCAGTGCTCTTTTTCATGGAGACAGACAGGCCCTGGGATGCTTCTTCCAGGCCAGCACAGCTACTAGACACTTTACCAATGAGCCTCGCCAGACCCTTTTAAGGGCCCAGAACTTTGTATCCCCCCTCCCTTAAATGCCTTTTCTAAACATTTTCTTATAAAATGCATTTGGAAACCAGACCTTTGCTACCAGTCTCTGGGTTTTTGTATCACTCCCCGTGTCTCAGGCTGTCCTGTGCAGGGCCTCGGCTCTCGGGATGTCTTGCCCTCTGACCTGGCTCTTCTTCCAGACTGCCTTTGCTGACCTTTCTGGAATGTCCCTGTTAATTTCACAGGGCATCCTTACAATGAATACTGTACTGGAAAACCGAGGGTCCCAGTTCTGTCCACCACCTCCCCACTGTTTGCGATGTGGCAGACTTTCTTCTTTCTGTTTGTGACTGGAGAGGGTAATTCCAGAGGCCCAGATGAACACATCCATCTCAGGAGGCATGAAGGGAAGACATATATAATGAAGGTGTTTTTTTTTTTTTTAATGTGACTTATTTTTTTTATCAATGTTCAAACTAATAAATATTTTTTTATGAAGAGGAAAAACGTGTAGATTACATTTCACATTTTGTAATTTTTTTTGTGTCAATATATATTTTGGTGTTTCAAACACCAAAGTAGAAAATGAACAGTCCATGTGGAAACTGTAGGAGAGGGAGGAAACCACAGGATTTTTGTGTTGAGCTCTGGATCCTGACCAGGTGTGCGTATCTGGACTTTCTGGGTTTTGGGGAACAGGATGCTGCCAGGACTTGACTGAGGACCTGACTCAAAAGACACAGCTATGCTTCCAACTTTGCACATTTTCCTTTTTAAAAAATAAACTTGAGAAAATGCAAAAACTAAACATTTTTGCAGTATTAATCTTCAATTCATTCTGTGGTATGTGCAACTCTTAAGAAAGCCATATTTAATAGTGTGTTTTCTTTTTTTAGATCCTCTGTTGTGTTTTGTATGTTGCCCTTTTAGAACTACTTGTAGTGGATGCTGCGTGTTTCCTTATTTATTTTTTAACGTTTTTAACCTGTTGACAGAAACAGAATAGACAAAAAAAAAGGCAGTGTTTGAAGACCATTGATTTTTTTTCCCTAAGATTATGTTGACTTTATCTTAATTATTATAAACCTGTGGTTGTATTGAAGATGTGTTTAATATTTGGGGGAAGAGGTTTGTCTAATCAGCTGGTGGGGTTCACAACTCTGTTATCCTGCTTCTCTGTAGATACAGGCAGGTAAAGATTCCCTTCTCTATAGTGGTTCTCGAGGTTTCTTGTCTGCCCAGATCTGCTCCAGGTTGCCCGTGGGTTTCCTTTCTGTGACGGGATTAGCGTCGGCTTCCTTGCAAAATGATCACTTTCAATAAATTGGGAAATCGCTGCTTAAGCAGATGCCTGCCGTGTGTTTCGGCCAGTGCCCTGGCTGGGCCCGCCCTGGGTGGACAGGCCTCATTCTCATCTGTTGCTTCCCATCAGCCCTGCTCAACACAGGGTCCCAGTTCATTCCTTTCCCTCCAGGAGGCAAAAGTCAGTTTTTCTGAAAACCAAACCAGACAAACAAACAAAAAAAAGGTTTTAATTTTTTTTCTTGCCTGGTATAGCCTAGGATACCTGAGCTTCACAAACATGATAAAGCATTGGCCCCGGCTCTGGAACTCAAGGTGGGTGGGAAAGTCCCATTCCTGATGCCCCTCAAAGTGCATCTTGGCCTGGCCACAGCTGAACCTCGCAGCATCTTTGATAGCTTCTGGTGGCCAAGAGGCCAGTGGTTCCTAGAGCCCCAGAGACAACTGTGTAGCTTTAGTGCAAAGGGCCACTTTTATCATACACTTTTGTTTTGCAGCAGGACCTGTCCCCAACATCTGGGGTCTAAAATCACCAGTTCCTCTTTTCCATATTGGTCTGGCAATAGGCTCAGGGCTGGAGGGAGCCAGGTGGTAGCAGCAAGGGTAGGCTCAGTCCAGGAACCGCTGACAGGCTTTCTTCCAGCGGCAGGCTGTACACCACAGGTCTCTGCGGTCCATGCCATATACCTTCCTGCACTTCTTGGCATCACCACGGGGTTTCCTGGGGTGGGGGACATGCAGGTGGTTTGGAGAGTTGTCAGCTAGAACCTTTCTCACCTGGCAGATACCCAACTCCTAAACCCATATATACCTCAAGTTGGCACCAAGTTTGGCGGGCAAAGCTGATACATAGGCTTGAGCCTCAGTGGGCTGTGGCTCCAGGTGGATGGAAGTCAGGCAGCCTTGGGGGGATCCGCATCTTCTACTCTGTTTCTCTGTAGAGTGCTCTGAGGTCTGCCCCCAGTCTCTACCCATGGCCTCACCTTCATGGTGGGCACGATCACTTTGGCATATCTGGGGGGCAGCTATAGAACTGAGCATGGGATTTGGGGACAGGGTTAGGGGCTGCAGCAGGCTGGGGAAGACTGGGGGCTCCAGTAGCTCTGGGGACTCCAGATGGGGGAAGGTGAGTGGTATGGAGGCTGTGGGAGACACGGGAGCTAGACTGGACAGACCATCATGTCCAGCTAGCATGTCCACGCCAGCGTCCAGCTCTGTGTAGTAGAAGTCCTCCTCGCCGTCGCTCTGCTCCGGCTCCGCCTGCCTCCTGCCCAAGACAACAGGTAGGAGCTGAAGCACTAGCTGGGCCTGAGCCCACCCTGGCCCAGCCCCCGGCAACACCGCACCCCAGGTGCACCAGGCGAATGTGTCGCTGCATCCCGGACGCTGTACTCAACACCTTCCCACAGCTCTTCCACAGGCACTGGAACATGATCTGGACAGAGCTCTGCAGTGACAGGAGCCTGGGTCAACAGCAGCCGTCCTGTCCAGCCCACCCCAGAAGCTTCTCCCAATCTCACCTTCCTCTTCCTTAGGGTGGCCTCCCCAAACAGAAAGTGGGCTGCTTCAAGGGGTAGTGGGGGTGATGGGGTGGATGGAGAGGAATGGTTACTGGTCAGGTCCCAGCCCCAATCTCCACTGTTGCTACTGCTGCTGTAGCTGCCTGGGGGCCGCGCCAGGGCGTCCGTCCAGGGCTCCAAGGGACAGGGCTCTGTAGGGACATACTGCTCTCAGGAGCTTGGAAGCTTCAACCTGCTTTCCAGAAACTGTGGGGTGGTTTCCTCAGGTCCTTAACTTGACTGCCACCTGTTCAGTGAGCATCGTGAACAGGTCTCGGGGCGATGTGCAAGTAGAAGGATGTGGCTCTGGAAGCTTAGGGAGAAAGAAGCCTTTCAGCAGATGAAAGGCACAGGCTGGGGTGCTTAGCATGGCTAGAAAAGTGGAGGTACAGCTTTGCCTTCAGTGAGGGACACTTGAGAATCCAAATACCTAGAAACTTGCTCAAAAGGCAAGTTTGGAAGGTTGCGTACCAGGTTTGGGGATGGTGTTTGCCCCTACAGAGGCTTGGTGGCATTAGAATTCTGGGGCAGCACTCCAGTGCCCTACCCCACTTGGGCATAGGCTGGTGAATCTCACCTGGACTGAATGCTGCAGCTGGAGCCCTGAGACAGAGGGGGCTGGAGGATAGGCTTGTAAGAGCTGCAGCAGCGAGGATCTCGTCCAGCCGGGCTTTTCCTGGGGGGACTCTGGGGGAGATGGAGGAAGAATGTAGGTGAGGTGGAGCTCAACAAGTGCTCCACACGCCTCCCCTGGCCCAGCATACACATGCAGGCCTGGACACGTGTGTGGGCATCAGGCTGTCTCCTTCCAGACGCTGGGCAGGCGGCCTGGCTCCACCCCTAGCTCGGGTTTCACAGCTGAAAATCCAGGAACCATTAGAATGAGGACAGGGGTTACTGGAGGCCCGAGTTCTCCACAGCCTGGGCTTTGTTCCACCACAGTTCCTCAGACCCTGGTGCTGAGCCGGGGTCAGAAGACCCACCATTGGAGCTTAGGCCAGCTACCATGCAGCCCTCCCCGCAAGCACATATTAACCAGGGTTGTGCAACAGCAGCTGCGGACCTAGGTCCAGGCCCAGGAAGGTGCAGTAGCCAGCAGTCAGGGGAAGATTGGGCTAGCAGCAGAGGCGGATCCCCAGGCCTCCGGGGATGCACACAGCTAGCCTGCCCTTTCTGCACCGCCTCGACTCGGTGCAGCGGGAAGCGTTCCCCGGGTGGCTCGGCCCTGCCTAGCCTGACCCACGGACACACACGGACCGTCTCAGGGGTGTCCGATGTCAGGAGCCTCAGAAATTCCTGAACAGTAGCTCCGCACCTACTGACTGCTTCTTCACAGAAGGTGACTGACGTGGCCTTCCAATTGTACGAGCTCATTGCTGCTCAGCTCCAGGGGTGGAGGATGCGGGGACAGACGCACATGTCCAGTTCCAGCTCGATTGTAACCTGTTTCCACTGAAGTCTCCAGGGGCAGATTTGTGGCCTTAACTACCATTCCTGCCCACAGCGGAGCGAACACTAGTCCCTGCCTCACCTCTGTATGGGCACTGGGATGTGTGCTGAAGGCGTCAGGAGCCGCGCAGCTGCCTCTGACCCCGGGGTCCTCAGGTCCGCGGCCTGAGGTTCCCACGACACTGAGAACTCCAAGCCCGCAAGGCCGCCTCCCACAGAAGGGTCCTGCAAATGGGGGAAAATCAGTGTAGGCATCATCCTGGGGTCCCCAGCCTCCATCTGGACCCACTTGGCGTCCGACCCTTACACTGGCTGCAGCTGGTGTGGATGGCACGGCCCTGCCTTCCCACCCCGCCTCCACTTGTGCAGCGGGAAGCGTTCCCAGGTGTTTCGGCCCTGCCTAGCCTGACCCACGGACACACACCGACCGTCTCAGCGCCCCCAGCTGCCACACCCTCGGGGCCCAAAGTTTGCAGCCTCGACGCCATCTTTGCAGGGAAACTTTGGCGGCACCCTGCCCACCGGTACCTGAGGTGGCGCGGGCACCGTCACCGGTGCGACCCGCTGGCCAGAGCCGTCCGCGCTCAGCCAGGGAGCGGTGGTCTGCAGCCCACTGGGGTCCCGGGCAGCTATGGACGCGAGGTCGGGACCTACGGTGCGGGACGGGAGACGTTTGCAGACCAGGCCTGGCGCCGGGGGGCGCTCCATGGCTGGCCGGCAGCCGGCGCTGCAGGAGGGCAAATCCTCTGGACGTGCCCCAGGCCAGGCCTGCGGGCTAGCGGTGCTGCCGACCCCTGCCCCGATCCGGCCTCCACCCTGGCTGCGCTGCCGGACCGGACACGCCCCCCGCGTGGCCCGCCCCGGCGCGCGGCCCATTGGACGCCGCGCGCGGCATCAACACCCCGAAATGGCCCGCGCTCCGCCCCGGGTCCGGCGCTCCCGCGCTGGCCTGCAGAGGGGGCCGGGCCCAGCCCCCTGCCAGCAGAGCCCGCAAAGCCCCAGGAGGGCCGACTTACCCGCGGAAGGCACCGAGCTGCCAAGTCGGGAAAGTGCTGTTTGCCTGGCAGGCCTCCCGAAATCAGGTTTTTCTTTAATGTATGACTGCCCACCTCCGCCACTTATGTAACCCAGAGTCGGTGGCAGAGGCTTCCTGAGATCTCACGAGGTGGCACTTTCCCAGACCCCCAAGCCTGGAAACACCGTGTCCAAAAAAAAAAAAATAAGGCGTACTCATAGCCTTCTGCCCACTGATTTCTGCGTCCTGCAGTCGGGTCTCAGGTATAGGGAAGGTCACGAAAAGGCCAGAGGGAAAACTCTCATGCCGGCCCTTCCATCTCTCAAGAAAAACAACTGTGAACCACACACATCCAATCTCGTGTGAAAGGTATTTATTAGAATGTAGGCTTTCCATGGGCGGGGAAGGGGGGGCAGAGGCCACAGGGCCACAAGGACAAGACTTGGGGTTTGTGCTATATGTGGGGGGGATGGGGGCGTGAGGGGTGGGCACAACAAAGGGACCTTCTTGCCAGAAGCAGGGGCCTCCAGACCCTTGCTTGGTTCCTTCTGCATGCTGAGGGGGGCACTCCTACTTCTCAGGGGTCCATTTCCCTGATGCTATCATACACGTTTTCCTGGGCTCCTTGGTCTACACCCTGCCCTCTGAGAGTGACAGCTTCATATTCCAAGTCACTCCCCAGGGCCAAAACTGTCCTCCTGCTCTGGGGGTCCAGCTGGTCTGTGTCAGGTCCTGGGTCCTTCCTTTTAGGTTTGCAGACCCTGGAGTACAGAATGTCCACCTGGAGAAAGACAGCGGACCCAGGGAGGGCTCAGTACCATTGGTTGTCCCATAAGCTGGCACTACCCTGCCCCACCCTGGCCCCCACTTTACCTCAGCCTTCTCTTGCTCCAATTCCAGATGGCCCTGGTCTTTCTCCTTGCGCTTCTGGATACAGGCATACTCCGCCCCAGGCCCAAGTCTACCACAACTGATGGTCAGCTGTGTCCCTGCCCATACCACAGGGCTAGCAGCCAGACTGGCTCTGGGGATGGCAGCCAACCCCACATTAGAATACGTGGCCTCAGGGGCAGTGGAAGGTATAGTGGCAGGAGGGGTTCTGGGCACCTGTCGGTGTGGGAAAGCTGAGGGAGCCGCCTGAGGTCTGGTGCTGGCCCTGGACACCTCCAGCCAGTGTGGACGCAGGAGATCCATGCTGGCAGGCCGTGGGGCTGTGGGTGAATTCGGGGCAAAATTTACTCAGGGTAAAGGAGAAGTTCTGGCCCCAGGGTGAGACCTGCAGCCCCCCTCAGGGCTCACCTGTGCTTTGACGGGGGCCCCGGTGCAGCTCGTGTAACCTGGTGTCAGACTTGCTGAGGGAGCAGAGGTAGGTCTGTCTCAGCAGTGACTGGGGGGCAAGGAAGGCTGATCGGTCCCCTGTTGCCCCTGCCCCACCCCCTCCGCAGCCTGGCACTCACCACTTCCACTGGCATCATGCTGCCCTGCAGCCCCGTGTATTGCCTCTCAGCTTGCTTCCTGGGGGCAAGAGCATTAGTTCAGCAGGGGGGGAAGGAGCATGGATATGTGGGTGCTGACCGGAGCCGTGTGCAGGAGCATGCAGAACCCTTGCATGGACTTGCCCATTCTCACCCTGGTTGCACTTGGTGGGGGACAGAACCCGGGGCATAGTAGACATACCTGTGGCAGGCTGTGCATAGCACCCATAGCCAGAGGAACAGGAGGAAGCACCCCAGAACCCAGAAGGCGGGTGAGACTGCGGGTACTGGCAGCCCCATCTTGCAAAGCAGGGAAGAGGGGCCTGAGGGCAAAAGAGAGGGCACTGGGGACTGGCTGACACTAGCATTTACCCACAGCTCCACTAGCAGGCTTTGCCCTGATGGTGGGCTCCTCCCCATCACACACACACACACACACGCGCTGAATCAGCACACAGGAAACCCCAGGCCTTTCCTCCTCCAAGTAGTCACCTTCTTCCTGTTTGCCCTGCACATCACAGAAATGGCCCTGGGGGTCGTAGGGCAAAGGCATCTGTCATCTGACCAAACCTAATGTGGTCACTGCAGCCCCGACTCAACATCTGAGGAAGCCTCTGATATCACACTTCTGGGCCTTTCAAACCACAGACCACATGTGACTTCACCTTACTGCCAGGGATGACCCCTTTTCTCAGGTGATGTCCCTAAACCACTCTGTACCAGAGCTGAGCACCCCCCCACTCCCCTTCCTACCCATCCTTTTTTTAACTCGGGCTGCTTAGTAGAGTTGCTGGGGTTGGAGGCACACACAAGAGTTGTGCTTAAGTCAGGCGAAGGGTACAGTCTCTGGAGGTGAAGATGCTGGAGACAGACCAGGCTCACCTGTCCACAGCAAGGTCCCGCACCCACCATCCCCCAAGATCTCAGGGCATGAAGGGTTTTAGGAACTGATCCACATTGGAGTGTAGAGCAGGCACTTACCAAGGCCACCGCGGGGCTCCTCCTCGGCCTTGTCTAGGGCAACCAGGAAGATCTTTGTGGTTCGCTACCAAAGCTCCCCACCTCACTTCCTGTCTGCCTCAAGCACCTCCCAGCAGCACTGTGTTCTTGCTGCAGCTGCCCCACAGCCCCTGCTTGTCTCCTGCACCTGCTACAGCCCCATGCCATGTCTAGCTTGGTCTAGTAATGTTTCCTTACCCCAGTGTGGCAGACACCTGTTAATGCAGTCGCAGAACAGGTCAAAAAGTTGGCCCATAGTCAGTGGTCAAGTATCAGCAATAAACCCCATGTGGTGGTCAGGCCTGCCCATCTCACTGACAGGGCTCTTTCAGGGTGTCCCTAGCGCCCATGCTCCACCCGTGTGAGTGCAGGGCAGTGAGGGACTTCTGGGCTCTGGTTCCCTTGGGTGGAGAAAGGACAATGACGCTTGTTGCCTATTGCCCCAACCCTGTGCAGACCCTTTTCTGCCCACAGACCCCGCAGCCAGCTGAGTCTCCACTGAGTGATGTTATGACCAAGTATTTTAATGTCCTCACTGAGCAGATCCCCAACACACTGGAAGACGGGCTGGATGATCAGTGTCCAAAGTGACTCTGCAGTCCCATCTCCACTCAACGCTGTCCACACATTCCAGGCTGGCAAGGCTGGACGAGGGCCGCTCGGGAATGTGCTGGCCATTCTTTAGGTCTTTCTGCCAAGGGAGCAGGAGGTGGCTCCAAGCGCCACCACAATACAAGCTAGAACTCTGTCATCTTCCTGTGGGTGTCTGCTTTCCGCTGCTCCCGCTGTAGGCCGGCCTCCTGCGCACGCAGCTGACCCAGTTGCCTCTGGGCTCCTGCCAGTTTCTCCTGTAGCTGGGCTGTTGCCACGCCATGCCTGGGGAAGGCCTGATAGTCAGCACTGATAGCCAGCACGGTCTCCTGGCTCCCCTCCATCAGGACCCAGCTACTGCGCCCAAGGCCTCCTTCATCCAAACCACCTCAGACTTGGCTGCCACACAGATCAAGTGACCTCCCATAGCACTGTGGGACTGCCTTAGTTGGGCCCCACACATACCGGCCAGCATTTCGGGTGAGGGCCTCCTGGATGCCCCTGATGTCACGCTGGGTCCGCTCAATCTTCTCCTCTGTCTGGAAGAGCCGCAGGCTCAGAGCCTGCTTGGCACTCTTGCTGGCGTGGTACATGTCCTTGCTCCTCCCTGGGTTATGCGCCCCAGCAGCTGAGGCCCCAGGAGACTGGCCCTGCAGCTTTTCATTTAGGAAGTCAAACACATTTCGAGGGGTTGGGCGGCCCCCGGGTCTACCCTTGCTTCCCTGACACTTTGGGGGCCTCTTAGCCCTAGCTGGGTTCCCCTTGGTCCTCTTGTGCAGTATCTCTGCACACTGGTCCAGTGACTTTCCTCGAGGCAACACCACAGCGTGAATGGGCTCCACTCGGCCTTCTGCGTGTCGGCCCAGACCTGGGAAAGATGTAGGATTGGTGCTACTGCTGCTAGACTCCTGGGCTATGTTTCGGTTCCTCCCCTTTCAGGGCAGGTACATACTCACCTTTGCCAAATTCATAGCCCATCTTCGCGAGGAGTTTGGAGCCAATACCCCGTGTATGTACCTCCCAGCCGGCAAAGGCAGAACTGCAGGATCCCGTGTCCATGGTGCTGGTTTCCACCACTGCAAGAAACAAATGACTCCAAGTATGGCATGGGCCTCCACCAATACTGGCCAAGAACTCAGTTCCTGGGCAAGGGCTAATTGGCCCATCTGTGGTCCCTTCTAGACCCCCGCCCCCACCAGGCCTCCTGCCATCTCTATGTTGAGAGGCCAACTTCTCTGCCTCAGCTTACCACCTATTACTGTGGACAGGGGTTCAAAATGACCATTTCACATCACATGTTCCACTAATCCACCCTCAGGAAGGAGGATTATATACAACCACGTTCCCTTCTGGACCTTCTACCCTAATCATGTGGATGCATTTTCCATCCATCAGGATTGCTTCTGTTTTTCTCACCAGCCACCCAGACCCGGGAAGTCATTTGAAGGAGCCACATTCCTGTGTGACTCCCCCAGCAGTGCGGTACCCCTTTTTACAGGGAGCTCTGACTGTTGGGTGTGACTGCTACGCGGGCTCTCACTGGCTCCCCTGAGGTCCCCTATGGCCTCCTGCAGGGCCTACCTCTGGCATAGCTGGAGTCACCTGCATCACCGCTGTCTGAGTCAGATGACTCTGCAGCCTCCGTGCGCAGTGGGGGGAGGATGCCGTCTCCCTCCACCACAGCCTCCTTAAGCAGCAGAGAGTCAAACTTAACTGTGTAGTAGCCATTGTCCACATCTACGGTGACAGAGACAGATGAGGGTCAGCAGCTTAACAGGGTGGGGCTGCCAGTCGCACATCAGGAGTGGGAAATGGGGAGGGAAGGTAGGGAAGGGAAAATCTGCTCCTCTTGGGCCCAGATGAGGGTGGACTCAACCCAGAGGAGGTGGGGTGGCCGCATGAAGCACAGAGCAGGAAGGCCCATCAGGCAGACTCCAGAAGCCAGTCTCACCAGTGACGCGTGCTGGATGCCAGAGGCCGTCCTCACATTTGGCCAGACATGCAGAGCCGGCCTGCAGTAAGCTTAAGTCTGGGTCCTGGAAGGGGCGCAGCTCGTCCACAGAGACCAACTGCCCATGGGAGAACCTGCACATGGGAGACATGTGGTGGGACAGAGGTTTAGGCAGTCTGCTAGTGACGAGGGAGCTCATGAAAAGAGCTTGCCTGGAGTGAAAACCAGAGACGAAACAGCCCACGAGTGAGCACACGCATGTTCTCCTGCACGCAAGCACATACTTTCACACACATTCATACACCATTTCCCTTATCATCCACTTACATATCCACATATGCACAGATGCATATAAAAGCAAAGAATGCATTCACTCATGTATTCATACTTCTATAGCACATGTGTATGTACAAGCATGCATATACACTAAATACATGCACACCTACATGTACACAATGAAATTGTCTCTTAGGATACACTACTCTAGTGTGATAATGTGGCAGACAGTCTGTGACTACCATGTTCAAGGCAGATGTGTTGGAGGCTGGATGGGCATACCACCAGTCTTTCCTGAGTGTAGTGGTACATGCCTGCAAACCTAACACTCAGGAAGCAACTGCTCAGTCTGAAACCAGCTTGGGATAAATGAGATCCTGTCTTCTCTAAAATCAAAACAGAAAATGAGGAAGGTTTAGTTAACAATGATGCTATGACTTTTATCATCAGCACATTAGTAATATTAAAACCAAAACCAAGCCTGACAGAAGAAACATGAAGACAGACATAGAAGTGTAGCCATGAACTTTGCCAAATAAAGACATGAAAAGGCTAACCACCAATAGCACTGCATGCCACCATCTCAGACAGGAAGCTGCTTTAACCCATAAGAGCAGCTGAGGGGACTAACTCCAAAGCATCCAGGATGTCTTCCTAGGCAGGAATTAAAGAGAAGGAAAGAGAGAGATGGGGTAGGGAAAGGGTCAGAGCTACCACAAGAGCATGCACACCATGACCTCTGCTGCCTGCTCAGTTTAGGATTTCAGGAAGCTTCTTTGTATTCTGGCTATCTTAGCTTGTACAATGATCACATGACACTACCGAGGGTAAGACTGCCCCCAAAGCACAGTAAAGACTGGTTGGAAAGATCAGCCCACTGAGGACCAAAAATATATTCAGAAGGGGGTGGGAACGTGCAGGTAAATGTGATTAATTATCCTCTATGTGTATCCTAACATCCATCCATCCATCATATATATCTATACTACATGGAACCTTTCTGAATATTAGAAGATTTAAATTGGATATAGGCTGAATGTTATCTGAAATGCTTAGGACCAGAAGTGTTTCAGAGTCTGTATGTTTCTTTTATATCTACATGTATATAATGAGATTATCTTGGGGATAGGACCAAGTCTACACGTAAAATTTACTTACAAATTTTATATTTATATAAATAAAAAAATAAAGCTTCACATAAATCTCAGCTATATAACCTGAAGTAATTAAATACACTATTTTCAGTGTGGTTGTGTTTTAGGATTGAATCCAGGACCTCTGGTGAGCTGGGCAAGCACCGAGCCTGCAGGGTGGCTTTGACTATTACATGAGGTCAGGTTAGACCTTTTCTTTTAATTATTGGCATCACATTAGTGCTCAAAAAATTCTGGATTTTGAGGGTTGTGACAACTTCTGTGTAAGCGTGAGGACCTGAGTTCAGACTGCTGCACCCATGTAAAAGGCCAGGCATGGTCCCCAGTAGATAAAGGTACCTATGCACAGACCTGACAGCCTGAGCTTGATTTTCCAAGTTCACATGTAAGGAGAGAACCAACTTACAAAAGTTGTCCTCTGACCTCCACATGCCCAATTCAAATGCTTTCTTTCTCTTTCAACAAATAAATAAAATATTTTTAAAAATTGGATTTTGGGGGCTGGAGAGGTGGCTCAGGGGTTAAGCCTCTGCCTTGCAGGTGGAAGGTCTTGAGTTTGTAGGGCGGAGCCTGTGCATCCCAGGGCAGAGTGAATGAGGAGGAGGTGGAGGCGATCCATGGTGGTTCCCGAATTCGTCTGTGGTTCTACATACACACACATACACACACACAACACACACGCATACATGCACAATTGAATAAATAATAATAAAAAAATTGGATTTTGGAACGGGATACTCAAAGGGCTTAAGGATGCAATGATGATGCTTGCAAAGCTTTAGCTAAAGGGTGTCAGCTAAATATGAAAAACATAAGTAACCATAACTTACATCTATGGTAAAAAGGAAGTTAATGGTATATTCATGAAGTAAATTTAAAACTAAAAAATAATGAAAAGAAGGAAGAGCCTTATACATAAAATAAAAATATACAGGAGTGTCACAAAAGGGTTGGGAATGTTGGACTATAGATTTCAAAAGTTGAGTTTAATACATCAAAACTCCAAAATCGATCAATCAATCAATATCCGGGGACATGCATTACAGATTAGGTAAAGATTTAAATCTGAGAGAAAGAACTATGATCAGAATTCTAAGTTCAGTTGTAGCCTAGTCAAGGTTGGTTTTCCCTTTCCACAAGAAACACAGCTTAAAACCAGGTAACACTGAGCTTGGAAGAGAACTCAGTCAGGAAGTATCTGCCGCACAGCCACGGGACCTGCGTTTGATCCAAGTCCCCAGAACCCACAGAACGCTAGTTGCTGTGGTATGCAGCACCTGCAGTCCCAGTGCTGGCCAGGGAGAAATCCTGTCTAAAATACAAGCTCCTAAGGAGAGGCGCCTAAGGCTGGCATCTAGCTAATACACAGCCAAATGCTTTACACACACCTGTACATACAGCCACACCCCACACAATGTTAGTAGGGGGCCTTGCTGTGAGATGGTGGTAGTGGTATTCTCATGAGTGTGGGGACAGGTACTGTGCGCCTTCAATTTTATTGTGACACTAAAACTGTCTCCCCCCAATGAAGCCTCTAAAAGAAAATCAAGATAAATTAACCAGTCTAAAAAACAAAGAGAGAAAAAAAAAAAAACCACACTTTTTAAAAACTAACATTCTGAGAGTCCAGTGTGGCATCAAACACACCGACGAATGAGCAAGAAGAATCCTAAAAAGAAATGAGAGAATCTGGGAAAAAATCTGACAAAATGAGGGGTAAAAACCAACACCACGGGCTGGGGACATGACTAAGAAGGTAGAAGTGCTATCTGACAACGTGAGTTTGGATCTCTAGAACCTACATAAAAGTCAGACACAGTGGTACAAATGTCTGTAACTTCCATGCAGGGAGATGGGAAGCAGACACAGGAGAACCCAACAGCCTATGTGCCTCCTAGCATGACTCTGGAAGACACAGACACAGACACACACACACAGACACACAGACACAGACACACACGCACACACACACCTCTTCCATATTTGCCAAGACAAAACCCGAATCTGGAAGTCCAAGAAGTTTATTGAGGCCCCAGTAAGGTAAACACAAAGTTCAGATCTAGACATGCCAGACTGGTAAAGGCCACAGATAGAAAATTTGAATGTCAGACAGACATGGCTTGTTATACACAAAGGAATTTTAATGAACTTTTCAGAACCACAGAGGTAAGCAGGATATCATTAACATCTTGGAACAAAATAAAACCAACCAGCCAAGAATTTCCTATCGGCAAAAGTAGCTTTTAAAAATGATAAAGAATGCTGGAGATGGCTCAGGGGTTAAGTCTCTGCCTTGAAAGCAGAAGGACCTGAGTTTGGATCACATCCACGTAAAAATGCTAGGCTGAAACAGTGTGGATCTGCACTTCTGGTCCTTGTGGGCGGAGTCTGATAAATCCCAAAGCAGAGTAAAAAGCAGAAGCAATCCAGGATGACTTAGGAGGTCACCCTTGGTCCTCCACAGGGACACACAGTGCCCCCTGACACGCATGCACGCACACACTCACAGAAACACAATATAATAGAGAAATTAAGACATTCCCATTTTCTTTTTTTTTTTATTATTATTATTATTATTATTATTTATTCAATTGTGTGTGTGTGTGTATGTATGTGCGCGCATGTGTGTATGTGTGTGTGTAGAACCACGGACGAATTCGCGAACCACCGTGGACGCTTCCACCTCCTTCTGCCCCGGGATTCACAGGCTCCGCCCTACCAGGACCAGAAGCGCAGGCCGCCCCCGCTTCCGCCTGGCGTCTATATGTGGGGTCTAGGATCCGAACTCAGGACCTTCCGCCTGCAAGGCGGAAGCTTAACCCCTGAGCCACCTCTCCAGCCCAAGACATTCCCATTTTCAAAAGTAGATTTTTTTTTTTTGCAATTGTACCCAGCAGAGATTCCTTTCCCCCCCCATTTTTGTGCGTTGAAGGAGTTTATACCTAGGAACTGTTCTCAAAGGACATGCTAAAACCGGCGGGGTTGCTGATGAACGGATGATAGGTATAAATGATGGAATGCTTTCGGCTATTAAGAAAGATGAAATCACGAATAAGTAAATGGATAGAGTGAGAAAAACCTACACTGAGGTGACTCAGCCCCAGAAAGACAAACACCACGTCCTCTCTCACGTTCAGACCCAGGATTAGCCTCCAACTCTACAGCTCTGTTCGGCAACAGCTGGTGGTCGGCAGAGAACAGATGATGGATGAGCATCCAGCCCTCACCCATCAAGGATCAGGGCATTAAAAAAGAAAAACGTGTTGAATGAAAACTCCCAAGGCTCATTTTATAATTTATTATATCCATATATGTGAAGATATATATAGTTATATAGTTCTTTTCTATACAAGTGTAATTCTTTCCAACTTTTTAAAAATTTGACAATGTGTCCTGTACATCTCTTAAAAATTTGACAATGTGGGGGCTGGAGAGGTGAAAGGGTTAAGCCTCTGCCTTGCAGGCAGAAGGTCCTGAGTTCGGATCCTAGACCCCACATATAGACGCCAGGCGGAAGCGGGGGCGGCCTGCGTTTCTGGTCCTGGTAGGGCGGAGCCAGTGAATCCCGGGGCAGAGTAAACGAGGAGGTGGAAGTGTCTGTCCATGGTGGTTCCCAAATTCGTCTGTGGTTCTACACACACGCACACACACATGAATAAATAATAATAAAAAAATTTGACCATGTGTCCTGTATATCTCTTAAAAATTTGACAATGTGTCCTGTATGATGTATCCTGATGAAAACATGATACTGTCTAGCCACATTTTTTATTTCGAGGATACATGTTACAATATTTATCATTTATTTATTTAATATTTATTATATGGATAGAAATATAAAATGATAATTAAAAAGAAAAAGAGCAGGAGAGATGGCTTAGTGATTAAAGCCTTTGCCAGTGAGTGAAAGGACCTAAGTTCAGAACCACAGATCTCAAGTAAAAATGCTGGTTACATGTGGTGGTGGCCTTTAATTATAGCCTTGGAAGCAGAGACTGGGAATCCCCAGAGCAAACTAACCAAACAGACTAGTCCTAATGGTATGTTCTAGGTTAAATAACAGACCCAGACTCACAACAGTAAGGTGGAAGAGCTATTAAGGATGATTCCTGATATCACCCTTAGGCCTCCACAGGCACACATGTTCAAGTGCACTCATGTACATATACTTGCAGACACATGTACTTCCCCCACACCCCACATTTAAACACACACACACACACACACACACACACACACACGAAAGAAAAAAAATAATTAAGGCTGGTAAAATGACTCAACATGTAAAGATACTTGGGGGCAAACTGATGACCTGAGTTAGATCCCTGGAATCCATGTAAAGGTGGATGGAGAGAACCAACTTCACCAAGTTGTCTTCTGACCACAGCATGTGTGCTGTGGTTGCCCTCTTTACATCACACACACATACATACACATCATGATAAGTAAAATAAAGTTTAAAGAAATCCTCAAAGGAGTGTTTTAGGCTGAAATGGAAAATACTCAACAGTAATTCAAGCCATCAAAAGTAACTAAACAGGGAAAAATAAAATCTAGTATCATTATAGTCTTGGTTTGTAAGTCATCTTTTCTTATATATAACTTAAGAGACGAGTGAATAAAACAGTAATCATGACATATTTCTGGACACACATTACATAAAAGTGTAACTTTTTTTTAAGACAGGGTGTCATACAGTCCAGACTGATCCACATAGCCCAGGATGACCTTGAACTTCTGATCCTCTTACCTCCACGCCTTGAGTGTTGAAATTACATGTGTGCACCACTATACCAGGTTCATGCAATACTAGGGACCAAACCCAGGACTCTGAACATATTAGACAAGCACATCTACCAACTAAGCCACATCTCCACACACAAAGATACAACTTTAACAATAATAATACACAGAAATGGAACTACATAGAACAGATACTGGTTTTTGTATCACTAAAACTAACTGGTAGCAATTCAAGCTATGTTGTTATAAATTTAAGATGTTAATTTATGCCAGGATAACTGTTAAGAAAGAAACTAAAGGGCCAACGAGATAACTCGGTGAGAAAGGTTCCTGCTTGCAAACCTGGCGACCAGAGCTGATCCTTGGAAGCTCACGTGGTGGAAGAAACACTGAATGTGAAGGTTGTTTTGACCTCAACCCATGACCCATGGCATGTTCTCTCTCTCTCTCTTAAATAAAATTATAAAAAGAAAAAAACTAAAAAAGTATGAAAAACATGGAGACTAAGAAAGAAAAATATGTAAGATACACAGAAAATAATACACTTCCTTATTATTACTTTGAATATATGTGGCTTAAACTCTATTTAAAAGGAAGAGGTAAGAAGAATGAATTTCAGATATTATCCAAGAGAACTGGAGAAATGGCTCAGGGTTTAAGACTCTGCCTTGAAAGCAGAAGGTCCCGAGTTCAGATCCCAGGTTCCATGTAAAAATACCAGGCGGCCTGTACTTCTGGCCTTGGTGGTTGGAACCTGGGAAATTCCAGAGCAAAGTAAAAAGGAGGTAGAAGCAATACAGAATGATTCCAGAAATTACCATTGGGCCTCTATAGAATACACAGTACATGCCAACACACACACACACACACACACACACACACACACACACACACACACGCATGCACACACACACACAAAATAAACAAATTTAAAGATAATATATAAATATCCAATATTTATATTGGATTATTATCCAAATAAATTAAGTCTCTATTAGACTTATTTTGGACTCAAAAACAACAATAGTGGCTGGGAAATGGTTCAGAGGCATTTGCCCAGCATGCCAGAAGTCAGGTCCTCTGCTTGTGAGGCGGAGTTTTAACCCTTTTGCCACTCTCCAGTCCTATAATCTTAACAAATTTCTAAAGATGGAAATTATAAAAAGTACTTTTCTCCAACAACTGAATTCAAAAAATGGGAAAAAATTAGATATCAATAATTGAAGCACATCTGGAACATTTACAAATATATGAAAATTAAGGGCTATGGAGGTTCACTCAATGTTGGAGTTCTTATAAGCATGCCAAAGTCCTGAATTCAATCCCTGGCCAGAAGACAACAGACAAGACAGCAGAGGAAGAAATCAAGGAATATACTTTTATGTGTTTCTTTGGACTTTTCTTTTTTCTTTTCTCACTATGTAGCCTGGACTTGCATTAAATCTGAGATCCTCCTAACTTCAACCCCAGGTATATAGACCACTAAGACAAACAAGCATCATAGTCAATTAACAGGCAAATGAAGATATGAAAAAACAGATCAGGGGCTGGAGAGGTGGCTCAGGGATTAAGCCTCTGCCTTGCAGGCGGAAGGTTCTGAGTTCGGATCCTAGACCCCATGTATAGACGCCGGGTGGGAGCGGGGGCAGCCTCCGTTTCTGGTCCTGGTAGGGCGGAGCCTGTGAATCCCGGGACAGAGTAAACAAGGAGGAGGTGGAGGTGTCCATGGTGATTCCCGAATTTGTCCGTGGTTCTACACACACACACACACACACACACACACACACACATACACGCGCACACATGCATACACGCACAATTGAACAAATACTAAATAAATTAAAAAATTAAAAAAAAAGAAAACACAGATCAGAAGTTACTGTGATATTGTGATACATCTGAATGAAATTAGGACTGTGGCTATAGCTCAGTGGTAGGTACAATCTTGCTTAGCATATAGGAAATCCTTATGTACAAGAATGAAGTTTTACCCTCTCCTAACATGATATATGAAAATTATCTCAAAATCTATCGATTTAATAGTGAAAACCATGGAATTCTTAGGAAAAAATAGAATTGAAAATCCTTATAACTCTAGGTGAGGCAATCATATCTTGAATTTGCCAACAAAAACATAAGTGATAATAAAAATGGATAAACTGGACTTCATAAAACAACCTAAAAAATGGGAGAAAACATTTGCAAATTGCCTACTTCATAAGAGATTAATGTTTATAATACAGAAAGAATTCTCACAACTCAAAAGCCTAAATGAAAATTGGACAGCAACATGTGCCAGTGTTGGCTTGAGTTTCAGCACTGACACAAGAGTGAAAGGAGACAGGAAGTGCTCAGCAGTAGAACGGCACTGCATGAAGTGCTAAAGGCAGAACCCAGGATGCGGAGAGAAAGCTGCCTAGCCAGACTTGCCCTATAGGTAAGTTCTGGGTTTAATCTGAGACCCAGTCACAAAAAATAAGGTGGAAGAATGATCAAATCTCATATCAACTTAGGCTTCCATACACATGCACACTCAAGTGCATTCCACACATGTGAATGCACTCATGTGAATGAAATAAAAGGATTTGACTAGACATTTTTAAAAAAATAAACATACCATGAAAATCTAAAACACACAGTAAGATAATGCTGTAAACTGCATAAGGTAACTAGGGTCAAACTAGTGTTGGGAGAAGGTAGTGAGCTGGGTCCTCATTACTGCTGGTGCTATGTAACGGCACTGTGCTTGTGACACAGTTTGGCAGTGGTGACCCAGGAATGTCTCTTCTAGCCTATATTTTTAAAGGTAAAATGGCTTTTAGATAACCAAAACCACTGACCACAAGAATTCAAAGACTAGCATACCGATGTGCTTGACAGGAGACTCAGGAGTTCCAGGCTGGCTTTAGCTACACAGCAAGTTTGATACACACCAGTCTTGGCTAGATGAGATCCTGTCTCAAAAAGCAGGGCAGACCATGGTGGTTCCCAAATTCGCCCATGGTTCTACATACCCACACATACATACACGCGTGCGCACACGCATACACACACAATTTAATAAATAATAAAAAAAAAAACAGGACAGAAATGGGCATGTGACACTATGCATTCAAAGAGCTTCTCAGAGTCAACTTAGAATGGTCTGCAGCAAGCTTTATTGTGGAAAACCACTAAACTTTAAAGAAAAAGACAAATGTGACTCAAGAATTTTAAAAAATATATACACAATCAGGGCTGGATGTAATTCAGTGGTAGAGTCATTGCTTAACAAGTTCAGATCCTGGGTTTGATCTCTAGCTCCAGAACACCTTAAAATATGAAGAATGCAAATAAAAGTTCAACAACACTAACTCTCCAGGTACACTACCCACGAGTCCATTTGAAAAAGCAAATAAAACTTCAATAACGCCAACTCTCCAGACACACTACCCACAAGTTCATCTGAAATAGCTTCCTAGAAAACATGCCTTGACCAACCAAAATGATTCAAATGTCAATATTTAGACTAACTGCCCACAACAGACTCATATATAGCTGAAAACAAAAACCATAAGCGCCTGCAATGGAGACCTGTCCCATAAACAGTGTGGGGAGAGGACGAGATGCATGAAAACACTTCTGACCACCACCATCACTCTTGGGTGGTAATGTGAGTGTGCTATACGTATAAACGGGTAAGACGAGAAAATACAGGGTGTTTGGGGGGTCTTCTCTGCGTTCTTGAAAACCAGATTCTGTGGTAGAGAAGGAAACAGATATGAACCAGAAGAGGCTAAATAAAAACACTGTAGTCATTAGTCTGAGTTGGAAATATGCCTATAAATTTGTGAGGTACTTTATCCTTAAGAATATAGATGTATGGGGTTGGAGAGGTGGCTCAGGGGTTAAGCCTTTGCCTTGCAGGTGGAAGGTCCTGAGTTCGGATCCTAGACCCCACGTACAGACGCCGGGCGGAAGTGGGGGCAGCCTCCATTTCTGGTCCTGGTAGGGCAGAGCCTGTGAATCCCAGGGCAGAGTAAACAAGGAGGAGGTGGAGGCGTCCATGGTGGTTCCCGAATTCACCCGTGGTTCTACACAAACACACACAGGCACACACACACACATGCATACACGCACAATTGAATAAAAAAATATAGGTGTATGACTTCTTATCTCCACGTACATGTGTATATTATACACATATGTTCACATATATGTGTCCACCAAAATTTGCAAGCTCAGTCTCAGAAAATTCCTCAGAAACAGCGATTGGCCAATGATAATCAGCAACATGGTTGCCTGTGGAGAGTTCCCAACATCCCCTCCCCAGGATGGAACCAGAGCTGCCTGCAGACTTGCTAACACTGGTCTGAGCAAGACGCCATCATCAGTGAGAGACGGAAACAGAATAGAGGAGCTTCCAATGTGCTGAAACTGCGGCTCAATGACTAGAACTATAATAGATTAAAATCCGCTGGATATATTTAAGTCCACCAGTTATATGGTTATCAATTACTATTGTTTGAGACAGGATCTTACTACATAGCCCAGGAAAGTCTTGAGCTTATGGTTTTACTGCTTCAATCTCCTGAGTGCTTGGATTACAAATGTGTACCACAAACTACTCAATGAAAGTTAAGCTTAAGCGTGCTGGAGGCCAATAACCTCAAACTAGTGACTTAACACCTTGCGGTCTGTCTCTCATCTGCAAAATAGGGTGATTGCAAGGTCTGCATGGAGCAGTGAGGGAGGACCTACTCATCACAGGGGCATCAGAGAGTAACCTAATAAGGCCACAAAAACAAGGAAGATCATGTGACAATTGACTATGGGACACATCGACACGCCTGCCTGCTGACAACAGGTAGCACACACTGATATCTTATGTATTTATCCATGGACATAAAGGGAGCGGGCAGGAGGAAGGCATATATGAAATCTACTGAGAAATAAAATGTACAGAGCTAGGCTCAGTAGTGCATGTCTGTAATACTAGCCCTTTGGGAGGAGGCAGGAGGATCAGATCCTTAAAGCCTACCCAGTGACTTTTAAGGCCAGCTTAAGCTACATGAGACCCTGCCTCAAAAACAAAAAAAATAAAGATGTGCAGCATATAAATGTGACCATGGAACAAGGGGCTAGTGATGTACGGAAGCTATGAACCAAGAAATAACAGTCTCTGGAAGTTGTGAACCAAAGAGTACAGGTCTCTGGAAGCTGAGAAGAACAAGAAAAATGGATTTTCTCCTCAGACCTTACAAAGATCCAGCCCTAAACACTTAGTGTTAGCCAATTGAGACAGATTTTGGACCTTCCCCTTCAGAACTACACAGAGAACAAACTTGTGATGTTTTAAAGTCCTCAAATAAATAAGTCCCAAGAACTATATAGCGGTACCCTAGATTACTAACTACAAAAAAATCACCTGTGAGAAGTTTCAGTAAATATCACTACTGGAGATAAAGAAAAATCAGATTTTCTTGTTTGTTTGTTCAAAAGACAGTAAATATGCGCATCTGCATATGATGGGAAGGTGCTTCTGTTTCAAAATGCTTTACATAATATCTTTGTTAACATACTTAACAGGTGGATTATAGGTACATTTTGAAGTACTTATGGTTTAAAAAAAAAAAAGATGTTAACTTATGAGATTTGCTTAACAATCCAAGAAAAAAAAAAGTATGAAAACCTGATAAATGATGAAAATGGGTGACAGATAATGGCAGGAGTTTTACTCTTCTCTGGCTGTGTGGACTTGAAAGTTTCTGTGATTAAGTAAATTCTGGAGAAGGGAGTATGTATAGACTTGTCACACAGGAGGTCCTGGGTTCATCCTTGATATTATGAGGAAAAAATGTGGGTTTTTTTTGGGGGGGGAACTCGATATGGAATCATTCTTCAGGGTGACCAACCAGCAATCTGGTGACAGGCTGACTATACTGGACCACTTTCCACTTCCTTTATGGAAAGGGAAGCACTTTGTTATTTCTGGAATAGACATTTATTCTGGGCATGGACTTGTCTTTTCTGCTCTTCTGTCAAGACTGCTTTGTCCACCATCAAGATATTCCAAACAGATTTGCTTCTGATTAGGGAATGCACTTCACAGTTAATGAAGTACAGCGATGAGCTCATGTTCATGGGATTCACTGTCTTACCATGTTCCCCATCATCCCGAAGTAGCTGGCTTGATAGAAGGGTGGAATGATCTTTTACGGACACGATTACAGTGCCAATTAGGTGGTAATAGTCTGGAGGGCTGGGGCAGGATCCTCCAGAAGGTGGTATATGCCTTGAATCAGAGTACAACATATGGTTCTGTGTCTCCTAATAGTCAAGATTCACAGGTCCAGGAATCAAGGAGTGGGAAAGTAGATCACCCTTAGTGATCCATTAGGAAAATTTTTGCTTCCTATTCCTGCGAGCCTGTCTTCTGCTGGCCTAGAAGTTTTGGTTCCAGAGCCAGGAGGCACAACAAACATTTCTTTGAACTGGAAGCTAAGGCTTTCCCCTGGCTATTTTGGGCTCCTGATGCTCCTGGGTCAACAGGCTAAGAAAGAATAACAGCATTAGAAGGGGTGATTGATTCGGACTACTGGGGAAAATTGGTCTGGTTCTCCACAATGATGGTAAGGAAGAATATGTCTGGAGTACAGGAGAGCCACTAGAGCATCTCTTGGTGACATCATGCCCTGTGACTAAGGTCAATGGGAGACAACAACAACCCAATACAGGCAAGACAGTAAATAGCTCAGATTATTTATGAATGAAAATAGGGGTAAACTCTCCAAACAGAGTCAAAACCTGTTAAAGTTCTGGCTGAAGGTGGAGAAAATATAGAATGGGTAGTAGAGGAAGGTAGTTATAAATATGCTAAGGTCATGTGACCAGTTACAGAAACAAAGATTGTATTGCCATGAGTGCTCCTGGTCTAGTCTATTAAGTATGTTTGTGTATTTACATATTCATTAAGGAGATATTTATGTTATATAATGTAATGTCAATCTGTAGTTATGTGGTAAAATATTGTAATCTACATTATGATGGAATACTAAAGACTAAGTATTTCTCAAGGGACTTTGTCACTTGGGGAAAAATAATGTGTGCAGTTGTATGCAGGATAGTTACATCATGTTAGGCAGAATTATAATCTTATTCTTTTATGTGGAGAGTAAGAATGGCTTAAAGATATGTGTGAGCTGGTGTCAAGTTGACAAGGGGTGGACTTGTGATATTTGGTTGTCAATTTGACCACACCTGGGATTAACTAACAGATTAGCTGGATCAATATGTGTGCAGCACAAAGACCAACCCTAAACCTGGACGGAATTACAAAGCAGAAGCGCTTTGGGAGGTGCTCTGGCAAACTTTTATCCTCCGGCCACCATCAGAACCCAGCTTCTTCAATCCTCCACTGTGACTGAAATCCAGACTCTGCAGGAATCCTTCAGCCTTCAGCAACAAACTGGGACTGCTGGAATATTCAGTTTCTGGACTGAGCAGCTACTGGCAACCATTGTTGGACTATCTGGACCTTATCTCATAAACCAGTCCAATACATTCCCCAATTTATATGTTCATTGTTGATTCTACTGCCCTAAAGAACCCTGATTAATACAGGGGAATAGCTCAATTGGCAGACCTAGCATACACCACTCCTGTCTGCAATACCGCACTTAGTCGAGGCAGGACGATCAAGTGGTCAGCCTCAGCTACATAGCAAATTTGAGGTTAGTCTAGGTAACATTAAGACTGTCTGATGGAGAATTACAGGGATGATGGATTAGGGACCTGTTCTCAACAGAAGCTCTTCTACACTGCTTGCTTCACCTGACAATCCAAGTAAACCTTATGGAGAAAGAACATCGCTACAAAATGCCGGCCCCGAAGCTCCCCCACCCTGTCGTGACTGCACAGCGAACCCCGTGCAGCGGGGCAGCCCGCCCGCGCGCCCCCCGGCCCACGCGCCCCCCGGCCCGCGCGCCCCCCGCCCCCCGGCCCGCGCGCCCCCCGGCCCGCGCGCCCCCCGCCCCCCCCGCCCCGCGCCCCCCGCCCGCGCGCCCCCCGCTCCTGCCCCGCCGGCCCGCGCGCCCCCCGCCCCTGCCCCCCCGGCCCGCGCGCCCCCCGCGCCCCCCGCCCCCGGCCCGCCGGGGGCAGCCGCGGGTTTACCTGCAGTGCTCCTGGAAGCGGCACTTGCCCTCCAGGAAGAAGGGGCAGGGCTTCAGGGACTTGTGCGTGGGGTACAGGTAGAGCACGCGCACGCAGGCCGAGCCGTCCTCCGCCTCCTCGGCGCCCACCACCATGGCGTTGTGGTACTCCAGCGTGCCCCACGCGCTGTGGTAGGGGGCGTTCACCTTGGCCCCGCTCAGTTCCTCGCGCTCTGCGTCCTCCTGCTCTTGCTCCTCTGGCACCGGGGAGGTGGGTCCCGGCAGCGCGGCTCCGGGAGGGGCCTCCGCGCGCGCCCCGGGGGCGGCAGGCGGCTCCGCCCCCTCCGAGGCCGCCCTCCGGGAGGCCCGGTCCTCCGCGTCCTCCTGCGCCGGGCACTTCGGGTCCAGCGTGGCCAGCAGCTTGCTCTTCCTGACCGACACCAGACTGGCCTCGGTGAGCTCGATCAGTTCCCTCAGGTCGCCCTGCAGCTGTCGCAGGTCCGCCTGCTCGGACGCGTCCAGGCCCGCGCCGAGCGCCAGCTCCACCTGCCGCAGCTGCGCCCGGTAGGTCTGCAGGGCCGTCTCCAGGCTGCCTTCGTCCATCTCGACTCGCGCGGAGGAGACGCGGTCAGACGCGCCGGGTCAGACGCGGCGGGTCGGCGCCGGCCCTCGCGGGAAGAGCGGCTCCGGGCCGGCCGCGGACGCAGGCAGCAGGGCTGCGCGCCGCCCCCCGCGTCCCCCGCGGCCCCGCCTCCCGCCCCAGCTCGCAGTCGCGGAGGACCCGGGCCGCCCGCGCGACGCGCAAGCTCCAGCTTTCCGCTCGCCGCCCGCACTTCCGCCCGGGAGCGGCTGCTGCCGGAAGTGCCGGCGCGCGGGGGCCGCCGGTCGCTGTCCCGTCAGGCTCCGCGCGGGGTCGGCGGAGTCGCGAGCGCGACGCGGCGGCTTCGAGAGCTGGGCGGGCGCCGGTGGGCCGCGGCTGGACGGAGCGGGGGTTTCGGAGGCGGCGGAACCCGGGTTTCTGTGTCCGGCGGTCCCGGGGACGGTGGGGCGGGCGGCGGCTCGGCCTCGGGCCCGGGCAGCGGGGCACCAGTCGACCCCGCCGGGCCGCTGCCGGAGGAGCCTGTGTCCCGAGCTCGCGGCCCGCAGCGGCGCCGGGGCGGGGCGAGGGAAGGGCCGGAGGAGGAGCGGGGCGGAGCGGCGCCGAGGGTGGCCGGCGCGAGCTGGTGGGCGTCGCGGCAGGGTCAGAAGTTCACGCCGAAGCCCGAGACGGGCAGCCGGAGAAGCGACCGGCCGCCGAGGACGCGGCGGAGGCTGGCGCTGCACACGCGCTGTTGCACCTCGCGGGGCGCCAGGGGCGCCAGGGCAGCATGTACACGCTGCTGTCCGGGCTGTACAAGTACATGTTCCAGAAGGACGAGTACTGCATCCTGATCCTGGGCCTGGACAATGCGGGAAGACGGTAGGTGCCTGGGCTCCGCCAGTGTGCGAGCTGTAAGCCCCGGAGCTGCAAGTGGAGCGCCACTTGCACCATCATCCTCCGGATAGCAAGCAACACGCTGCTCCGTGTGGTTTCTCTGTCGCTGTCTCTGTCTCTGTGTCTCTAAAGAAATAGCTCAAGAAGAGCTCTTTGGGAAACACCAGAAAACTGCTCTAGCTGCTATCTTCTAATTAACTCTCCTTCTTTTCTCAGACCTTCTTGGAACAATCAAAAACTCGGTTTAACAAGAACTACAAGGGGATGAGTCTATCCAAAATCACCACCACCGTGGGTCTAAACAGTAAGAAGGCAAATTAGGGGTGTGCATTCAGAGGGTCCCCTTGTATGTATGTATGTATGCTGTAATGTCCACAGCTCAGATGGCCAGGGTCCTGTCTGTCTGACCTCTGTGGGAGAAGTGCCAGAGTGGTTTGTTTTGCTGGGTGAGAACCAGGACTTGGCATGTGAAGGACTAGGATTACAAGCTAGTCCATTCCATTCTCTCCCCAGTTGGCACTGTCGACATTGGAAAAGCTCGCCTCATGTTCTGGGACTTAGGGGGGCAAGAAGAGCTGCAGTCTCTGTGGGACAAGGTAAGATATGCCTCCTTCCCACATGTTGCCTCTCGATAGAGGGCATCCCTTGGCCTCTCACTCAGTGAGAGCTCCCGCTACTCACATTTGTTCAGAAGATTTTTACCTCAGTCCTATTGCAGATTTGCCAGTTAGCCTGTGTTAGGCTTCTAGTGTTACCATGAAAGTGTCAGCAGGGGTCCCATGGAATAAAAGACCTACTGCAGGACCAGTTTATATTTCAAAGTAAAAGATACCTGGTGCAGAGCATTGACTGGACAATTCACAGAGCTGCTACGGCCTCTCCTAGGGCAGCAGCAGGACTAGTGTATTCCCAGCAAGGTCAGACAGACAAAATTGGCAGAGGTGAGATACAGAGAGGGCAAAAGTGACTTATGTCACATGATGGGATACCTTTGGCATGTTACCCATTCCTGTATGAAAGCCTCCTTCCTGCCCTGAAGAAAATGGTCTCATAAGCAGATGGTGCTTGCATTTTTTTTTTTTTTTTACATCTTTTTTTGGACACTCTGAGATTTCAGTGTGGTAACTCTGTACATACTCCAACACTGCATCGGCCCAGTTTAGATGCACCAGGCCTTGGGTTCCTCTCTGAATGGGACAGGCCTTGCCTTTCCCTCAGCAAGTCCTGCCCTGTGGGTCAGTGTGGCTGTTTGGGGCAGTCCAGCATTGTGGTGCAGAGCATCCACTCCTAGGACGCTACAGCCCTGTGCTACAGCTGAGGCCCAATCTGACCACAGTTCCCTTTCCTGGGCCTCCTTAAAATGTTTCCTTCCATGACTTCCTGCCAATAAGGTGATATCTATGTCCACCTGATGTGTCCTCTTCAGCAACTTAAGTTGGGCAGATGACAAGCCAAGTTATGGAACATGCTGTGCAATGGCTTCTCCAAATACCAGAACCAGGTGGGAGTCACACCAATTAATGCCATTCTTATCATACGCAAGGTCTTGTTAAGCAGAGCATGTGGTAGTAGGGCCAATACCATGAAAGCAACAAGAAGGTAGAGGGAGAGTTCAGCTCGGTTCATCTGGCCAGGAGGTTGATTAGCAGAGCTAGTCAGGATCTCATGTTGCTGCCCTGTGGTGACCAATATGAGCAAGTGTGAGTTACAGTGTTCTTAGAATATAGTGGGTCTTCTAGGAGCTAGGATGAGACTGTCATGAAACATACTCCTTCTGAGCAATTTAGCCACCGTGACACACACAGTGTGATTTATGCACCATCTCCCATCAGGGATTGGCCCTTCTCAGGGGAAGAAGGTGGAGGGAGAGTGGAAAGGAGTCTTAGCAAGTGATTGTGGAATTGTATTCATTTTGGCTATGGTGTGACCTGCTGGTGACTGGCCGACGATGTCACCTTGCTTCCTGCGATGTCACCTTGCTTCCTCCAACCAGGGACAGTTGTCCCTGAATGTGAGGAGCCCAGTAAGCTCAACTGTAGACGTTTCGTGACCCAGTGGCTCTGCTGAGTGCATACTGCTTTTGTGAGATGGACCTCCAGGCCCACAGTATCCAGAGTTGTGGAGATAAGCAGTAAAGGCCCTCTAGGTCACAGGGAAAGTTAGGAAGATGGGTTCTTCATTCCACGTTGGCTCCTGGATGCTGTGCCCTGGCCAGAGCCCAACACCTCAGAAAGGTTTTTTTGTTTTTTTGTTTTTTAATTGGGAGAGTTGGTGCCTGGGCCTGGTACCCCACAGTATCTACCACTTCTACTTCACCCCAAACTGCTATGTAATGCTCACAGGCCATGGATCCTTTGTTGTGACTTGAGTATCTTGTGACATGGGCTCACCTCTCATGCCCGGGAGTCTCCCACTGCTGCTACGGAGACAAATTAGCATGCAGGTTGCTTCTGATTGCCTTGAGGGATGATACCCTGTAGAACTTAGTTATTCCCTGTCAAGCTCTGTTTCCCACAATGGCTTCATTGGCCTTTGCGAGTGGAACCTGTCCTATTAAGCCTATGGTCTGCCACTATGGTCACTACTGTCCATGGTCTAGCACAGTATTACAGGGAGCAAGTTACTACTACAGTGGATGCCTGGTAGACCTTGACATAAGAACCAAGGTCTTCATTCTTTGTTTGCTGCTTCTATCTACCCCAGAGTTTTGGCGTATGTTGACTGAGCAATGGGCTGCTATTCACAGATCCGCTCATGTGCCAGACTCAGACCATAATGTCTTACATGAGCAGGACCAGATGAGATGGGTTACTGAGTCTCTGCTTAAGCCTTTGCCTAAGAGAGAGTAGTTAGGCCGCTGTCCATCTCTGACCCATCCCAACATGTCCAGCTGACCTAACCTTTAACTTGGCGTGGGTGTTTCTCTCTACTTCCATGGCCACAGGTATGACTTCTCCATTAGGTCATCAGGCCATCCATTCCATTATTCATGGTAGATACGATGGACAGAATGACCACTTGGTACTGCCTGGCACTCACTGGGTTTGCTACAAATCGCAATGTCTTTATTTACCATGGACCTGCCAACTCCCGGGTGTCTAGGAAGAGGCCACCCTAGTTTGTTGGTAGGCTAGAGCCATCCTGGGTGGGACTGGCTGTAGAACCCTGAGGAGGAACCTGACATTGGTCTCCAGTGCTCTGTGCAAATTGCCAGCAGGAAGTGACTCTTATTGACTGGAGTGGACAACTACTTCCCCAGTCTGCACATTATCTCACCAGTCAATTTCAACTTCTTTATACTGAAGCAGAGGAGCTGGCATAGTCTGAGGTGAAGTGACAAGCATGTACTGTTTTTTCTATGCAGACTGGGTGCTGTTCTGGGTTCTTCTGGTTAGCATTAGGAGCTCAGACTGGCCTCTATTGCTTCATGAATCTCTGTGCCCATCTTTCCCACCCATTTGGCCCAGCAGTGCTGTCCACTGCTGCTCACTTGCTATTGTCTGCAGACACCTGCACTCAGCAGTGCCAATTATGTTCTGCAAAACAGGGCAAGGCAGCTTAGGCGGTGCTGTCCTCAGGAGAATGCTCTAGGCGTATCCACCTGAACCTATCTTTTATCCATTTCATAACACCACCTTGTCAGGGCTACAGTTCAGTTCTCAGAAATAGTACCTGGGCAGGGGGAGACTATGACCTTTAGCAAACTTTTCCCAGAGATGCCATGGTAGCTCTACTACTGAATCTCTCAGCCCCAGAAAGCTTCCTAGCAGGTTTTACTGTGGCTGTTTCCTTATGTGGCCCTGAGATATCAAAGTCTCCACCCCTTTGCCTCTTGTGGACTTCTGAGACTGTGAACACAGGGCCTGACTGTCCAGCCCCAGCTTCTACCACTTCCTTCCAGTACTATGCTGAGTGCCATGGTGTCATCTATGTTATCGACTCCACTGACGAAGAGAGATTGTCAGAATCCAAACAGGCATTTGGTGAGTATAACGAGACAACTGAGACTCGTGGGGGGACGGGGAGGTGAGAACACAAACATCTAGTGGAGCTGTCAGGTGTAATGTGGATCTCCAGTGCCAAGAGGCCTCCAGCACCTTCCTCGGGCTGCCTGGTGTTTAGTGAGGTGGAGGCAGTTGTCTGTCTGCATCTGTGGACCTGGGCAGGGCCTGCAGGCATAAGGTATAAGACTTCACCTCTCCTCTCCCCAGAGAAGGTGGTTTCAAGCGAAGCCCTGGATGGTGTCCCCATCTTGGTATTGGCCAACAAGCAGGATGTAGAGGTGAGCCCCACGCAATGTCTTCAGAGCCCTTTCTGCATGGCAAGGGGATTGATATTCTTGGAGCCTAGTCTTCGCCCCCTTCTTGAGGTGCACTCTTTCCTGGTATCCCCAGGACTTCTAGCTTCCCAACTTCACTTCCTCCCTGAGGGTCACCTGGAGCTGCCAACATTAGGGCAGGAAGATCCCACTGAAGGTTCTTCTTCCTAGTAGGGTACGGTACCCTTCCTCCCTAAGGTTCAGGGGGCTTCTAAGGACCTTTCCCTTCTCTCCACTGGATGGCACTTGTATTCATTCTTTCCTGAGAGTATGGGGGTCTAGGGCAGGAAGATACACCTCAAAGTTCTGAGTTCCTGCCACCTCCTGGACCTCTGAGGTGAGATGCTGCTGCCCTCCATGTTGCTGGCCACAGTCCTGCTGCAAAGTCTTGGTGGCTGCCAGCCTCTGGAGAGCCAGGAAAGTATTACTTGCCCAAGCAGCTCCATGTCCACCCTGCCTGTCCACTCACTTTTCTGCTCCTCTATGTCCCAAAATCAGTAATAGCAAGGAGCTCTAATACGGCCAGAAAGCGACTCTGACTCAGATCACAGTGTTCTACCTATGGCTGCTTTGGGGGGTAATTTTGGGGGGAGCCATGTGTAGGCATTCAGCAGCAGATTTGCAGATTGGGTATGTCACCCTCACCACTCTAGTTTCCATGAGGATTTGGAATCCTGGTGTAGCTCACCCCAAATGGTTTCCTAAGGTAGGAGTTGAGACCCTCTTATGAGCCTAAGTGAACAGACTGTGTGGAGCCAGGTGGTGGGACTGCTCCTCAGGGACTGACCCTCCTCTGCCAGACTTGCCTCTCCATTCCTGACATCAAGACCGCATTCAGTGACTGCACTTGTAAGATCGGCCGACGAGACTGCCTGACCCAGGCCTGCTCTGCCCTCACAGGGTGAGTAGGGATCCTACCCTGCAGGGTCCTCGGGCCTAGGCTAGCCCCACCTCACACTTATGTCTCTTCAGCAAAGGAGTACGAGAGGGCATCGAGTGGATGGTAAAGTGTGTCGTGCGAAACGTCCATCGACCACCACGACAAAGAGACATCACATAAACACTTCCAATCTGGCTGATGTGGATGAATTGTCTCCTGCTACTGAAGAGTGTGCTCCCTGCTGGCTCCTCTACCATGGATCCTGGGGGCTGGGCTGACTTTGTCTTTTAGTTGTCTTAATTGCTTTGTGTTTTCTCTAAAACAAACTTTCTGTGTCTGGAAAAGTGTAGGCCTCCAAAGGCTCCAAGGACCATGGGGCATTCTGACTGTCCCAGCTGTACACTGACCCACGGAGATGGATTTCACACCCCCTGGGGTCCAGGAGTCTCCAAACCTAGATGTTAAGAGAGTTGTAGTAGAGTGTGTGGCCACACCCATTCCATACTGGAATCCCAGTATAGCCTGGTTGAAACGCAGGTTTGCTTCTAGCAGCAGCTGCTCTGTCCAGTTTGCCCACAGAAGAGGTAGGAATGGCCAGAACTGATATTGGAGGTGTTAGTCTCAACTGGAAAAAGACCTAGCCTACATCCCAGAGGTCAGCATGGCACCCTGGTTTTTTGTTTGTTTTAGATGACAGGGTCTTGTGTGACTCAGGCTAAGCTGGAACCTTCTGTCCTCTTGCCTCTATTTCCTGGGATTACAGGGACATCAGAACAGCTATCTGGGTTTCAGCAGACTTGCCTGGAAAGCCCTATCTTCCCACACTAGCCTATTGTCCTCCTACTTTAGTCTCTAAGGGAGGGGTCAGGTCTTCTCAATGTGCATGTCTGTGTAACTCCCCCCCCCCACACACACAGGTTGGATGGTGTCCTGAGAGCACAGCCTTCCCTAAGCCAGGTGTTGCTGTTGCTGGATCAGATGGCATTCTGGACCCCATGTGTTTTTGAGTTTCTAAGGAGCAGCAGTAATGCTGGACTGACTTTTCTGCCTTTCTAGTGTGGCCAGGACAGGTTTAAAATAAAAGGTGGCCAGATTGGTTCCTTTGCACCCATGCAGATACCAAAAGGCTGGTTCTCTAATATGTGGGCATGGTGGTTGCAGCAGGAAGCTACCATCTCTAGAATCCCTACTGGACAGGTCATAATGCAGGAGCTGCCAAGACACAGGTAGAAGACCTGGTGACTCTTCAGCCAAAATCTGGCTACTCTACTTTGAAGGACATACGCGGACTAGGAGCAGCATGAACTGGGTAGGGACTGAATGTGTCTGTCTCATGAGAAGGTCTAGGTTCCCACTCAGTGCTGTCAGGAAAGAAAGGGCTGGGCCTCCATTGCAGGAATGACTTGATCACATTGAAGGGAAAATAATGTTAGGGTCAATTACCTAGGTCACTGGAGTGTTAGGAAGTTACTTAGACCTTGTTTCCCAGAAGGTGATAGGCTACAGGGAGCTGGGAAATGGGAGTAGATTTAACTCAAAAGATAAGCAAATCAGAATAAAGGAAGTCTTAAGGGGGGAACACCAAGAGTCTCTGGTCATGCCTAAATTCTGGCAACCAATGAGCTTTGAGGTACTCCAGAATAGGCAAGGAACAGAGGCTTGACTGGGGACGCTTACACATGCTGGGGGCAGGGGAGATAATCCCCATCCAAGGGTCCTCTGCTGGCCTGTGAACAAAATCACAAGTTTAGAGCAACTGGTTTTACTGCATGATTAGTTCCATTAAAAACAAAAAACCCTGAAGTTTTCTGGTGAGGTTGGGGTGATGCCTGGTGGCAGTGGAAAGTGCGGCAGGGAAGAACTTCAGTGGGTCCACCAGGAAGCGAGTGTGCAGGCGCCTTCGAAGCCCAAGCAGCCTAGCCTCCTTCAGTGCCTGAAGCAGTTGTACCAGCAACACCTTATTCTGAGTTTTGCTGATCTCAGAGAGCTGTTGTCGCAGCTGGTGCTGCTGCTGCTGCAAAGACATAGCACCCTCTTGTGGCGGTGGAGGGCTCCATCTTCCCGGGCCCGCTAGTGCCTGCTGCAACCGCCACAGTCCTTTGAAGGAAACATCCTGGAAAGCCACGAAGTCCATAACAGCGCGTTCACATTCCTCAGTCTCTGCAGGGGGGGTCAGTGTGAGTTGCATGGGTCCTGAGTTCACGGAACAAAAATCTCTACACACTGAACAAGCAAGCAAGCCATGGAAGTGCACAGCAGAAAAGTTGGGAAAACATACAGGAACAAGGGACTAGGGCAGCAGTTCAAAGAGGTTAGAATGCCTAGTGCAAAGGCCTGGTGACAGGTGTGTGGGCTCTTGCCCACACAAGGCAAGGAAGGCCAGGTGCTCAGGGTAAAGCTAAGAGGCATTTCTCTCAAGGAGCCACTTAAAAACCTCAAGATTTCTGGACCCATTTCCTGGGACCAGAAGCAGCAGCATCACCTTGGCTGATGGGAATGTTTGTCACCAGGCCCAGCCCCACCCTGCGAGGCTCCTTAAATTCTTCCAGCTGGAGTCATGCATACGTCTTGGCTTACCTGGCCCCCTTGTCTCAAGAGGGAAGCTGGTGCAACTGGTGCACAGGGTGTCACGGGAGGAGGAGCCCGGCACATTGAGAACCAGACCCAGGGCTGTGCAGTTTCGGTGTGGACGACAGTGCTCTGAATTCGAAGTGCTGGCTGAGAAGGTGCCTGGGGGGCATGGGCCGCACTGAGTGTTCTGCTCAGCAGTGCCTGGGGAAGAAAGAAGGCGCTCAGTGCGGCCGTGCAACCCCAGGTCCAGTTCTCTCTCCCCACCATCCATCACTAGTCCAGCACCCACCATGGACAGTCACGCCGCTGCCAGGCGGACACTGTGTGTGTTCTAAACAGAAGCCCGCGTGTGAGAAGAAGCCTGGGCGGCAGCGGCAAACACGATTATGGGTGGGTTGGCAGGGTTGCACCTCCTCCTCCTGCTCCCCACAGATGACATTGCAGTAGCGGCAGTGATCCAGATAGTTCCAGAACTGTGTGTAGTGCTGCAGTGGACACACAGTGCACATGGTGGCGCGGTCCCGGCCACATGGACGCTGCACAAAGGTGCCTGGAGGGCACTGGGCACATGCCAGCCACTCCCTCGTCTTCATATCCTGCCACCGGTAGGTAGGTACATCTGCTACTGTATACGACAGCAGGGTCAGCAGCAGGACAGGCAGTGCCCGCATCAGTGTCTGTTCTGGTTGGTCCCCTGCTTTCATGGTCCTGGCTGAAGCAGGCAGAGCACTGCTCTGTGCAGTTGCCAGACACTAGTCTGCTTTTCAGCTTGGATGCCCATCCCTGTTATAATAGGAAGGGCGGGCCAAACTCCCACGCCTTATGGTAACCCCCACTTCTACCTTGGCCAGCAGCTCCTGGTGCTGGCAGGCAGGGCGATTACCAAGTGAGTGAGACCATTTCCGAAGCAGTCCTAGACAGGTCTGAGGCATGATTGGTGGGAGGGACAGTTTGGGAAAGGGAACAGGCAGGCTTTGCTCAAGGGGTCTGAAAACTTGCTGGACATGGAAAACAGTGAGAAGGTATGTCTAGATGGGAGGATCTTCCCCAATTTCTATCCCTCCACATAATTCTCCAAGCCCAGGTCACATAAAGAGCCTCCTACTGTCAGCCATTTTATTGGACAGGCTGCCTGTGGATAAAGTTATCACAAGGACCTGCAGATCCACCTAAAAGTCTTGTGGCTTCAGGGCTTTTCGTGGATAGGCTCAGATACCCCTGAAGAGTCGGGGGATCATCTGTCCAAAGCCTACAATGGTGAGCCTTTTCATAAACATACTGGTGAAAGACAGGTCACAGCCACATTAGGGACCCCAAGCATCTCTAGGGGGGCTCACAAGGGCTCCATCCAGAAGATCTGTGTGATGTTACGCTTCCTGGTAGCAGCATGACAGGATGGACACGTCCTAGAGGCCTGTGGAGACATCTGCTGGGAACTGCAGCCAAAGGGAGCACCCCCATTCCCTTCAGTGCACTGCCTGGGGTGATGCCTGGCAGTTGGCTGGGGCCAGGCGCCAACCTGGAAGCGCAGTTGCCAGCAGGCCCAGCAGTGGTGGAAGTCACAGGAGGGGCACTGGAAGAGCACCGTGTTCTCTGCCCCACAGCCCGGGCACACAAAGCCTGCTGCAAAGGATTCACATGAGCTTGCTTGGCTTGCTCACTGCTCCGCCGAAGCCTGCAGCCCTGCAGCCCCTGCTACGGCTTACTGCGCTTGGATTGCATGTGCCTGTCAGGAGGTCCAGGGAACTGTGCAGGCCCTGTGCTGATGTCGTAAGCCCCCACACTTCGGACTGGCCTAAGGAATGCTGAAATCTTACTCTGGGTCTTCTCAGATGTTGAGGGGCCTGCAGAGAGCAATGAGTATGAGAGGCACATACTGGGTTCCCTCCACTATTCCCCAAGAGTTATGAGGATCTTAGGGTAACCCGTGGGCCCCCACCTGGTTGAGGTTCACCACGGACATGTTCAGGAGACATGGCTGTACTCTGCTCACAGGAACCTGGCAACTCCAGGCCCACATTTGTGGCAGGCAGACCCATCAGATCTATACAGGTCTGCCGGAAGCGAGGCTTATGGTGGGGACGCACGAACATGCCGAATCCTGTGGGGAGCTATGCTTAGATCCTGCCCTGGTCACAGAACCCCTACATCCTCCTCCTAGCACCCCTTCTCCCCCCAGGGATCACGCACTCTGCAGCAAGGGCAAGTCCTTGGGCCTTGCAGTGGTCAATGCTGCCAGCACGGCTAGCATCTTGTCCAGGTCGTCGTCCTGTTTGTACGTCCTCAGTGCTGCCATGAGCTGGCTGCAACCTGTGGGCCCCAGAGCGCTCTGGACGTCCGCCAAGTAAGCATTCACAACAGGTTGGCTAGATTTCTCTGCTCCAGATCCCACTCGTGGACAGCTACTGGAACCTCCTGGTGAGTGGGAGACATGACACTAGGGGTCCAGGAAATTCTTGCCACCTCCACACTTCCCAGAAGCTCCTGGAAAGTTTGTCAGCAGCTCAGGACAAGTGGGGTGTAGAATCGAAAGCAGACCTGCAGGAAATGCCCCAGACCAGCCTTCAGCGCCGCTAGTGACTCGGTTCAAAGCCCAGTTCAAACTGAAGCATGGGTCTCGTAAGAACTTCCACCTTGCGTCTTTAGGAATTAGGTACCTTTGGGAGTTGGCTGGATGGACAGGTGTAGCCTCCCCTGGTTTAGGTGGTCTCCAGGGTCCAGTTGTCTACTCACACCCTCAGACGAGGTCAACTTGGGCTTAGGCTCTCTCCTTCCTAAAGAAACATGGTCCTGAGAGTAGGCCCCAAAATCCTCCTCAGAGCAGGGAGGGAACCCTTACATGCATGCCTTGTGCGTCTGGGGAAGGCTGACACATTTCAGAGCTAGCTGAGAGCCCACAGCCATGAAAACAGTACCAGACTCCTTTGCTCCACGCTCAGAGAATGGGTCTTCCCATTAGATGAGCTCTAGGGAACAATGGGATGGACTGCTCAGGAGCAAATGCTACCTGTTTGGAAGGACTAATTCCACTTGGACTGACGAGACAGGACAGAAGGAGAGCAGGTGCCCAGCGCGCGGGACCTTAGCCTGCTCCCTGAACCCCCCGAGGGCAGCAGGTGCCCAGGGCCCGGGACCTTAGCCTGCTCCCTGAACTCGCCAAGGGCAGGGCAGGCCTTTCTTGGGCAGCCTACAGTAGTGCTGCCCTTCTGTGACAGCCTAAGGATGTCTACTCTTCCCACTTCATACGCCACCTCCCAACCAGGCTGGAGATTAGGGTCCCATCAGGGGCGCTGCTCACTAGTGGGGTCTGGAGCTGAATGTGCCTGTTCTCCATTAAGAAGATTATGCTCTGACTGGAAGCCACAGCCTTGGCCTGTTAGTTGGAAGCAGACGTCCTCAAATTGCTGCTTATGATGAGGTCGCACAAATTGGTAGAAGCCTGTGGGGAGGAAGGTGTCTAAGTCTGTGGACTCCATGCACAGTGACCACTGTGCTGAGGGTCTGTGGGCCATGGTCCAGTCCCCAAAACTTTTCTCTGGAAAGCAGATATAGCCTTGGGCCCCAGGTAGCCCTCCCCTGACTAGCCCCAACCCCACAGTTGTGGCACCACCCATGACAGAAGTCTATGTGAGTCAGAGCACCTTTAAGCAGGGCGTGCTTCCTGGAGTCCTCGGCAAAGAGGCCCTTGAGGGAGGATACCAGGGCTTCAAAGTCATCAGAGCCCTTGTAGTGTTGCAATGCCTGGGTAAAGGTGTCAAAGTTGGCTTGGCTCAGTGCCTGCTTCACAGTCACCATGAACAGCTTGGCTCTGCTTGCCTGTGTGACATCCACTGGCTCCTCCTGGGGGCACATGATCAAGAGCCCATCAGAGCCAGCCCCAACCCTCCTGCTGCTAGGGATAGCACAGAGCCTAGGGCTCTAGGGACAGTGAGCTGCCCTTTAAGTTGCTACTTGGGAACCAGGTGCCAGGACAAGCAGCAGAGAAAACAGGCTCAGGCCCTCTGGGGCACCACGCAAGCAGTCAGAGCCCACAGGGAACCTATGGTGGCTCAGCGCTACAGCAGTAGCCAAGCTCTGAGGACTGGCAACTCACAAGAATGCTGACCTACGAGGAACTATGTAGAGCATGGAAGGGGTGGTCCAGGCAGCTCCTCCTCCTACCTGTCTAGTCCTCGTAGGCAGGCGTAGGCCCCCTCAGCCAGCCCACTTTCTGATGCACTGCCTGGTTCCCCAGGAGAGATACAGCATAAAAGCAGCCACATTTGGGGCTTTCCAGTAGGCAAGGGGCTTCCTGGCCAGTCTCACCCGAGGACACACTGTACCTCCTCACGTGGGCAGACCAGCATTCTCACTTACTAGCATCAAGTCACTCCGCCATCACATGTGGGGAGAACCAGATGTTTCTAGGGCTGGGTCAATTCAGATGAAAAAGAAATATTCCTTGGGCATAGCTGGGAGAGAAAAGGACAGTGAACAGGGCAAAGTGATGCTTGGCTGCAGTCCCAACACTTGGGATATGGATGGAGTTAGGAAGACTGAGGAATTCAAGACCAGCCTCAGCTACATGAGACCCTGCTTCAAAAACTAGAAAGGCAGATCTCTTATTCCACCCACACAAGTAGCTGCAAACTGCAGCCCCCAAGTTGTCAAAACAATACACTTTTCCAGGAAGCATGGCCACACCCCTACTTGGTTAACAGCCATTGCATGAGGAGCCAGATTCCCAAAACTGCCTAAAGCAGCCAACATGGTTATAGAAATGGCTGACATACCCGGTGGCTGACCAGCCTTATCTTCTTCCTTCCTCCTCTCTGCTCGGCAGCCAACCTCTTCTCACACCGAAGGGGAGTAGAGCATCCAGGTGCCTGAGGGGGACACAGCTTGTGGTCACAAAGCAAACCCAGAGTGCTCAGAACACCGGTGACATCATTCTGGATTGCTAGGGTGTACCGACTATATTCAGACCCAGATTCCAGATCTGAAAGAGGCCTGCAGGAGAAGGTGTTGTGCCCAACCCCTGGTGCCAATGCTGGGGCTCTGTCCTTTTTATGCCATCCCGCTAACCCTTGGGGTTTGCAGGTAGCAGTGTGAGGGGCACAGAGAGAACAGGTTTGTGGTAACTGTGACTATCAGAGACTTGGGCTCATGCTATAGTGGGAAGAAGCTCTGGACACACAGGCCTAGGAATTTATGGACTTCTGGGTAAGCCTGAAGAAACAAAGAACGTGTGATTCCACCCACACATTCAGGCCCAGAGAAAGTCCATTTGGGGCCCAGATCTTGATTGGACAACAGCAGACTGGTACACCAGAGAGCACAACATGGTGGTGACATCTTGAGAGCTGCTGCACCTCTATCTGGAAGCTGGGGAGCTGGGGACAAGGCAGACTGCAAATCTCTCACTCGTCCACATGCATGCTGGGAAGGAAGCTAAAGGGTAAGTCAAAACCACTTAAGGTCAATGGGCGGGGTCTGTGTGCTTGCCCAACTTCACACCTCTTCCGCAGCTGCCTCAGTCTTCTGCTCATTGTGCTCCAAGGCCGCCAGCAGCCCCATGGGCCTGTGCTGGGCAGAGACCAGCTGCTGTTCATACTCCACACATAGGCTGCTCTCAGGGTCCCTGGTGGTAGAGGATCCTGCAGGAATATGAGAGGGTGACAGCAAAGCTTACTAGGAAATCTTGCTTACTGCCTGTCACATATGACCTGGACCCAACCCCACATACGTGTGGACCCCTGCCTCAGGCTGGGCACATGTACATCCAGGCTGGTGGCTTTTCTGGTGGAGAAGGCAGGGCTAGACAATGGAGCCACTCTGGCAGCAGCTTCTTCGCCCACACTCAAGGCCACAACCTGAGGGGTGCATGTAGGCATCTGCAGAATCACAGGGTGAGTGGGGAAGGCTATGGTGTTTCTCAGAGAAGGGACCCCAGTCCTTCCCTGAAAAGGATATGGCACTTAGAGCTCACAGTTTTCTGGGCAACACGGAAGAACTGGGCCACATCTCGGATGACATGGCCAAAGTTGTCATACACCTTGAGGTAGGGGCGCACCCAGGAGGGCAGCTGGGCCTTGGCATCAGCAGAGGAAAACCTGCAGAGTGTGTGGTTGTTAGTTATCACTGAGCCCAAGGACCACCCGACCCTACAGCCACGTCACTGTACTCGGCCTCAGAGGAAAGATCAACGTCTGCTGGCGGGAGTCAGGGAGGCACTAGGGGCTCAGAAAGGGGAGGGGGGCATAGAAAAGGGAAGAAATAAAGGTAGCCACCCTGCCTGCACCTGTGATCACACAAGAAGACAGCCCCATAGTCGTGGCGGTGTCGGATGACTCTCCCAATGGCCTGGTTCACAGCTCTGGATGCCTGCTGCCGGTACCACTCCTGCCCAGAGAGGAACTGCAGGGGAAAGAGGATTGGTCATGGGGTCGCTTCCAACCCGCTGCCCAACTGGCCCTGTGGCATCTCACCTGGCCTCCAGACCGGCTCTGGGATCTCATCTCATCCAGGAACTGCATCTTGAGGACAACCCGGGGGTCCATGCGTGGGGGGTATGGGAGCCCGGTAACGATCACACCACGCCCATTCATGTCTGAGAAGTCCAGCCCCTCGCTGGCCTACGGGACAGGTAATGGGTACTTCTGTCCCCTGCTGGCCCCAACCCATGCCCCAAGCATCTAAGTCACTTTTCCTGGGTTTGCAGCGGCAGGAAGACATTCCCAGCTGGACACACTCCTAAATCCTACGTCAACTGTCACACTCGGAACCTCCCACCTGACCTTGGCCTCAGCCCCCAGTGCCCAACAGGACCCTTAGCACCATTTTAATCTGTTGACTCTGGGGCTGAAGTAGGAGTCTTGCCTCATCCTTCACAAGGAAGAGAGGCAGGAAGGGAAAAAGTGAGCTGCAGAGACCTCACCTTGCCCCGGCACACTGCTAAGAAGGTGGCACCACTGGACCCAGGGGAGGAGATCTGCTGGTAGTAGGCATTGATGACCTGGAAAGAAATGGTCAGTGGGATTCGAGTCCCTGTCCTGTCCTCGTTCTCAAGTGAGACCCCCACACTGGTTTTGTTTGCTTGTTTGTTCCCTGGCCCCTGAGATGAAAGGTGGTTCTAGTGTGGTGAGACGACAGCATTTTGAAAGCCTTTCCACCCCTGCTCAGTGTTCACCAGGAAACAGACCTCACAGCCAGGGCAGCTGCTGGAGCTTTCAGAGTAAGACCCAAGAAAGAATCAACTGCTATTACCACTATGCCAAGGCAGCCAACAGGGATGGGAAGGAAGCTTAGATCCCTGAAGAGGTGCCTGCCAGTCATGAGATCCTGGGTCAGAGACAGTGGCTGGACATGGTTCCCTGAGGGGCGTAAAGTAGGGCTCCCACCTGATTCCAGACTCTAGTACAGACCTCTGAGAAGTTGCTTTTGTTCCTGGGCTCCACAAACAGAGGCTTCAGCAACTCCATCTTCCTGGACAAGCCCTGGGCCTGTGGGAGGAGGAGATTGGGATATGGAGGGACAAGCAAAGGCTACGGTCACAGCTTTGTGCCCTCTGTCCACCCATCTTGTCCAGAATTTCAGCCATTTAGGGAACTCTTCTCCCTTAGGAGGACACATGCAAGGGACATACCTGCCAGAATTGCAGGCTTTTCTCCATGACAGGGTAGGAAGGGAAGAAGACGAGAAGTCCATGGGGCACCACTCGGACGATGTTACCTGGAGGCCACAGCCATGGTTCAGGTGGGGCCTAGAGATCTGAGCTGCCCTACCACCTCCCCATGGCGCTCAGAAGCAGGGCTGGGAAGTGCCGGCCTCCCTAGTGGATTTTCTAGAGCCCACGGAGTACAGTAGAGTAAGAGGCCAAGACAGGGGCAGTTGGGGGACACAGGTTCCTATGTGGAGCAAACTTACCCAGAGCCTTCCCCAGAGAAGACAAGCATTCCTCGGAAAACCTGCAGTCAGAGAGGATGCTGCCAGGAGGGCCTAAACCTCAGCAACCCCCACATTGCAAAAAGGCCCAGAAACCAGGGCCCCTTACCGCTTGCTATAGGCAGAACTCAGCTGGACTTCATCTGGGCCTCTGGGAACAACCCCTACCCAAAGCTGGTGCTTGTCAATAACATGTGGGTTCTCCAGGCAGACTGGAAACGGGCTGAACATGGCCGGAGGAGGAAACAGACAATGGATAACCCCTGAGATTGGAGCTCCCCAGGTCTCTACCCAGCAGGGATCCCTGGAGTCCAGGCTAGCCCCTCCACCCCCACCCATCATGTTCCTAGTGCTTTGACCGCTAATGTGGAATGGCTCATACATTTGCATTTCCAGGGCGAAGGAGGACAGTGGGGCCAGTGTGCCGCTGGTGAGGATCAGGGTGCGGACACCCTGGTGGACCAGCTCCTGCATGCTGTGGCCAGGGCTGAAACACCAGTAGCTCAGAATCTTCCCTGCAGGAGAATGAGGTGTGAGGACAGGACTGTCATCTCCCCACCAGCCAAGTCCAGAGAGTGAGCAAGCCACACTTCGTCGCACAGGCCCAGGAGCACAAGTCAGGACAAAGGATCTAAGCCCAGCCTGCAGAATGGATCCTCCTTCAGATTCCAAGGATTAAGAGGCAAGCCCAGGAGAATGCTGGGGCATAACCTAAAGAGAGGTCAACTGTCCCCACCCCTAAACTTTTGCAGAAACTGTGAAATGTGGCACTAGACTTGGAGCCACTCTGAAAACACACAGGAAGGAAACAAGATCCAAATTCTCAACATCCCAAACTTGATTGCTAGAAAAAGCTCCTACACTCTAGTCTTATCAGCAGCAGGCAAGGTTCAGAAAGTTCCTAGCCAGGCTGACTAAAATACTACATACTACCTGCTGCTTGCTCCCAGCGATCTTGGGAAGCTCCGGAAATTAAAACACCGGAATAACTTTAAAAGATATTGACAGCAAGAGCAGGTGCCATCAGGAATGGGACAGGCTTCCTGGAAGGGCAAAGCCTTTTTCTTGAGGTGAGGTCTCTCTACCCTGGGACAGAGCTATCTACCTCAATAGCTAATTTCCTATAAACACACTACCCAGAAGGCTACTTCTGAGAAATCCCATGACTGCAGAGGTAGGAAACACACTCTGCTTGGCCCCTCAGTGCCTGAGCACCACTAGCCTCCCATGGCCTCACCCTCAGGAAAGCCGCTTCCTGTTGGGAGAGTCCGTGCTATGCTCCACAGAGGCTCTAGCTCCACACCACAACTCCTGCTGACATGTCCCACTGCGAGACCTTTTCCTTCCTCTAGGCTTAAGTGACTAAACCACAACACCCACACAGGCCTCCTGGACTGCCTGTGCTCAGGCTGCAACCTGAAAGTCGCTCAACAATCCAAGGAGGATGTCTACAGGGGAAAGGCAGGCACTGAAGCCCAGAAGGCCTTGCTGGAGAATGTGAGAGTAGAGATGAGGCTGGGCAGTGCTGTGCTGACATGTAGACTGTTATCTGAGCTCATGGTTGCCATTAGCTGAGCTGCGAGGTCAGACCCACTGCTAGTCAGAAGGGCTAAAAACCACATGGGACAGATGGGGTGGGTGGCAGACCCCTAGCTGCTTGCTCAGCAACTCCAGCAGCACTAGCCCCAACTCTTAAGACACCAAGTAGCTGAAGACTCATGCAAGGCAACAGGGTCAGCCACCCGCCCTTTGATATAACCCTGGGGTCTGGGAAGCAGTCTCCCAAACATGCAGAAGGTCTGGAGGGCTTGGCCACAGCGTCTTGCCGTGCAGCTCAGTGCTAAGCTGCCTTGGCCTATGGGCACCCTGAATAGGGAAGGAGAGTTCTTGTAGCACCCTGACTCCTCCACTGCCCTCTGGGTGACTCTGGACATATGACTGTGTTGTGTTTACTCTGCCTGGTGTGAGCGTGCTGGCGCAGGTGTGTACCTTGCTTCCTTGGAGGGGCACTCCAGGCATCTGATCGCTGAGCCGGTCTCCGGGGATTGGTGTCAAGGTGTATGTGCACCTAGATGAGGAACGTATAGACATGTCTGTTCAGATCCTTGGAACAGCTCTAACGAAAGGTCTGCGAGATCTAGACTCGTACACGCCTTGGAGGCTGCTCCCACCTTATAGGACTGTGAGACGCCAACTCCTAGCACGGAACCTCGGCTTCCTTCAGGGGGATCCACGCTGAATACAATCTGAAAGGCAAGGCAGCACAGCACAGACATCAAGTACCCGAGCTCAGAGCACAGGTCCATCATGGTGAGAGAAACCGAGGCCTCTAGGCCCAGCTGCAGGGACTGTGCATCTCTAAGTCATTCCTTGTTGCAGTTTGCCTGCATGGTTGTTGATAAATGACCATCAAATGGCTTAAGGGAACAAGAGGTCTATTTTCTTACTGATAGTCCAGTTACAGTCTGTAGTCCAGCTTGACGGGAGAGCACGCACCAACACCAGGGCCAAGAGAATTGGCCTCACCATCTCTACATAATGGCTGAGAGAGGGACACTCCTTACTTGCCAGACCAGCACGTCCAGCCAAGTGTGCACAAGGATGCCAATTTCCTCAACCGCTCTCAGTATTTTATTCATCTGTTCAGGACCCAGTCCCACCAGCCATGGGCTGGGCCTTCCCCCTCAGCTAGACAATCTCCTGCAGGTTTGCTCTGGGCTTAACTAATTCTCCACAAATGTGCCCAGAGCTCAGACCCTCAACTGTCAAGTCGACACCTGTACCTATGATGCTCCTCCGCTCAGCGCCTCATCTGCCATGGAGCTGGGCCTGACAGCCTACCTGAACTGATGGGCGGCAGCACAGGCATCCCCTCCCCCGGGTTCTCCACACATCCTCCATGGCTCAGCTGCATATCTTAGGAGTACAGCAGTTTGAAGGGCCTTGCTTGGCTGCTCTGCCCTCTGTCCTTTCTAGCAGCACTGAGGACTGAACCTGAGATTTGCTGAGTGTTAGGCTCTTTCTATACCTCTTGGGAACCCAAACTCATCTAAAAATTCAACATTCAAGGTAAGATTATGCAGGGTTCACACCTGGCAGAGAAAATGCCAAGAAAATGTATGGAAATCAATAAAAACTTGTTCTGGTCAATATCAGAACTTCCAAAACCACAGCAAATGAGAACAAGAGGTTAAACAAGGATGACAGCGGCAGTGAGAGGCCAGAAAGCAGAACAGCTAAGAGAATGTGGACGCCTGCCACTCAGGCCCCTTACAGGGGATAGCAGGATGAACCCACACAAACCCAGGCAACTCCACAGTCAGACCAAGTGTAAGTTAAACAGCACAAGACCAAAGCACGAAAGGACTGATGACAGGGAAGCTGTCTGCTGAGGAGGAGGCTGGAGCAGACAGGCAGAGGTCACATGCACATCAAGTGCACTTACAAAGCCTGAAAATAGGGCAGACCAAGGAGGCATCAGCTATGAACAGTGAGAGGTTAGACCCTCAGGGAATGAACGAACAAGTAGTACACTGGAAGGCAGGCATAAGTGCCAGCCAAAGTGCCGACTCCTCACCTCTCAGGAAGCTGCACATGCTCCTACTGACCGCTTTGCAGACTTCCTGCCCCACAGGTTAGGTATCGCTGCTCTGGCCTTTCTCTGCAGACAGGCCCTCTCTGTTGTGCTGTGTTCACCTGCAGCTAACCTAACATGCCCAGAACCTTACCCCCTATGGTTTTATAATCGTCACTGCTGTAAGGAGCCTCCCATGCCCTTGGTGAGAACCTCCTAAGTATTATATACTGCTGGCACCCCCTGGTGTTGTGGTTGGCTATGCAGAGTGGCCCTAGTAGTACTGCAGGACTAGCTTCCCACCCAGGTTGGGAAAACAGGGTCTCATATTCTCCCAAGACGTTTCTGTGCCTACCTAAGTTCCTGGACTCAAGGAGTCTTCAACTGCTGCCCTGACTCCACTAGTCTCAGCCGCAGCTGATGCAAACTGTGAAGGGCTAGGAAAGGTCCAACCTATTGTTTGTAACGTCTCATATGTGCTCAGCTGGCCACACAGCGAAGAAGGCTCTCTGACCAAAGGCAACCATCGGTTTATTCAGGACTCCAAACTCATTTTAAACCTAAAGGAGAGAGACAGCTCAGGCTGACACAGCTTCTGGCTCTGAAAGACTGTGGGAGGTGAAGGAGGAATCAGCAAGGATCCTGGGTGACTAAGAGAACAGTGTCCCAGCCAGGCAGGACAAGGCATGTTGAGCGAGAAACCTCACCCCACAGCATGAATGCATGATATGCATATAAATGTGTCTATACACAAATGCCTGCTTCAACTCTGACTCTGCGAACCAGGGAAAGGGGTCCAGCATGGGAATGCAAGCTTTGCCTCTTGGCTGACCCTCTCTGGCCTAAGAGGTCTAGTTAGACTCCAATTCTGAGACATTCCTGTCCTGACAGGAAGGCTTGGCCCTGCAGTTAAGCAGGAAGCAGCTGTGAGATGAGCAACCGAAGGGTATGACACCCAGAGGGGCAGGACAGCTGCCAGAGGTCCTTTAGAACAGCTAGCAGAGGAAATCCCAAACCAGTGGGCAAGCAGTTCTGGATTCCAAAGAGCATGACAGGGAGAGGCTGACTTCATAAATGGAGAGTGAAAACCTGTTCAAGGAGAAAGGCGCTCAGCTCACATGTGCCCTCTAGGTCTAAGAGCTGCAGAGCCTGCTTGGGGCTGCAGTTGAGGGTGATCTCCGTGCCTGCACGAGGGGTGGAGGGGCCCCTCATAGGAGCCATTCCTGACAGGAACACAGCGACCAAGCATGTTGCAGGGAAAGATGGCACAGTGACCCAGCTGTAAGTGGTTTAGGGATCCCAAGGAGCATAAGCCATAGACCCACCAGTCATGCTTGGGCAATGAGAGCAACAGAGGCCTGGACATGCCTAGTGTGCCCTTGGAGAAGTGCTTGATTGGGAGAGCCCAGCCCATGGAAGCATGCCAGAACTTTCTTCCTCTCACAGAATGTTGACAGTGCTCTTTCCAGCCAACTCTATCTTTACAAAGCATATTGCTGACCTGTATGTCTCTTATCACAAAGCTGGCGGTGGGGTCTGAGTACATACCCAACTGCCCTTCTTGATACACACGCGCTTGGTCCCGGACCAGTCTCCCCACAGAGAAAGCATTTGTCCTTCACTGCGAACTGCAGTTCAATGCTTAGCGATGTGGAGGCAGGGCAGCCCCATTGTACATGTGGACTGGACAAAGACCCACTTCTTCCCACGCCTCTCCAGCAGGCCCCAGATGTTCTCTGAGGGTCACATGGCCAGGGAACCTCCTGCCTACTAGCTAGGCCTGGAGCACGGCATTGGCAGAAGTGCCTGAATGGCTTCACATAACATGACAATCAAAGAAGTCGTCTGTGCCTCAGTTTCCTGGCTTGCCCACTAGAGCTTAGGACATAAATAAAGTGCATCTGCGTGTCATGCAGGTGAGGACAGAGGTGACAAGGAGGCAGGAAGAGACCCGATGAGGTAGAAAGGGGGCCCATGTGCCTGCCTCTCTCTGGCAAAAGCTCCACAGTCCCTCTCTGCATGTCAGTGGCTCCATGTCACTCCTCCCACCCTCCAAGGACTGAGAGAATAGAACATGGTACCCATAGAACCCATTTTATCTTTTCCCTAAGCAGTTCAGTTCTCTCAGCTGAAGTCATCCAGAGCTGAGAAGCCTGAATAGAAACATAGACGTCCTGCTCAGCCTCTAAGGATCTTGGCAGACTCCATTCAAGCAGCTACTCATCCTCAGTCGACAAGACTCTAGTCTTGGAGCGCCACTTTGGAAGTGTCTGACCACTGAACAGCCAAGTCCAAGCAGCTCTTTTCTCTATCACTTTCCCCAGAGGCCTATAGTACATTCGAGGTTTGCCAATCGAAGACACGTGCTGTGGAGCCCTTTGCCTGGTCTCTAAAATCTCTGCTGCCACTTTCATCAGCAAGAGACCTGTGTCGCTGAATGCAGGCTCCTTACCTGGATGATGTCCATGAGCTTCTGCAACCCAGCGGTGCTAGTGAACACATTGGTACCTGCCCGGGGGAGAGGGGGGATCAAGACATTTTCATCCACACCACATGACGAGTCTGTACAACCTGACTTCCTTCTATCTGCTGAGGTTACCAACCTCCCCCACAGCCAGCATCGGGGCAGAATGCGCTAAGGGAAGGCAGTTGGCCTGTCCTCCCCAGTGTGAGAGAGCAGCCAGAATGGAAGAGACTCCAAAGAAGCTTAAAAAGAGCTCTCTGGGGTCCTGCAAGATGGCTCTGCTGGTAAAGTAAAGGTTCCTGTGTATAAACTGATGACCTGAGTTCAGTCTCAGATGGTAGAAGTAGAAAACTGTCTTTAAAAAGCTGTTCTTTGACCTACACATGTGCCACGGCACACACACATCTGATCGCCCTCCCTCTTCTCTCCCTCAAATAAATAAAAGTAAAAAGAAAAAAAGGCTCAGTCTAATAGTGAAGGAGTGACTGGCAGATGCCACTGTCGTCTACCGCCCAGAGCTGTTCACCAAAGAACTATCACTGCCTCTGGGAAGCCGTGTGCAACTCCCCCCAAATAGAAACGGGAGCTGGTGGGAAAGAGGGTCCACCAAGGCCTCTGCTACTTCTCCTTAAAAGGAGATTAAATGGGACTAACCATAACTACCTGCCAACAATAAAGCTGGAACGTATTCTGAAAAAGAGTGTATTGGTTGGCCGAATGTCACTTCTGTCTCCTTGTCTTAATCTGAAAACTGACCAGTGGCCATTTCTGTGATCCCAGTGCTCCAGTAGCAAAGGCAGACACAGACTCTCATTCGAATCCAGGCTGGGATACATAGCAAAATCATGTCCCCAAAAACAAAGGCTGGAGATACAGCTCAATGGTAGAGTACTTGCCTACCATGCATGAGGTCCAAGGTGCTACCTCTACCATTGTCCTCCTCCCCCCAAGAAAAAAAGGTGGTGATGGGAGACCTGCAGGCCTAACTCCTGCCTGTGGAGAAGAGATGACAGCAGACTGCAGATGGTGGTGGCAAATGCTGCCACACAAGCTATGCCAACAGTTGCATGCAGAACCCTGCCTGCCTTGTCTGTTCATCACTAGCTTGCACGTTCCATACTGCATGCCAGAAACTCACGTCCTGCTAGGTGCTGGATTATCTGGTCCAGTGATTCCAGGATGCAGCCCTTGGTCTGAAATGTTATCTGGGCTTCAGCAAACAGTTCAAAGATGTAACTGTGAAAAAGAATGGAAGGTTAAGCTTGGCAGGGGACCAGGCTGTGGCTTTAGGGAACCTGTGAGTGGCTTTAAAAATTCCTACATCAGGGGCTGGAGAGGTGGCTCAGGGGTTAAGCCTCTGCCTTGCAGGCGGAAGGTCCTGAGTTCGGATCCTAGACCCCACGTATAGACACCAGGCGGAAGCGGAGGCAGCTTGTGTTTCTGGTCTTGGTAGGGCGGAGCCTGTGAATCCCAGGGCAGAGTAAACAAGGAGGAGGTGGAGGCGTCCATGGTGGTTCCCGAATTTGCCCGTGGTTCTACACATACACGTGCGCATACATACACACACACAAAATTTTGAATAAATAAGAAAAAAAAATTTTTAATAAAAATAAAAATTCCTACATTAGAAATAAGCACTCAGCCCTCAGGGAGGCCAACACCCAGGTGAGCAGCTTCTGTCCTCCACAGCCTCCTAGTGGAGGAGCCGCTTGGTGCCTCCAGGTGGATGGAGGAGTTGCCTGTCATAAACGGCACCCATCAAGGAAAAAACCTTGAGTGCGAGGCTACTATTACGGAAGAGGTAAATGTGGGTCCCAAGAGTCTTTTTGAGACCACTACTTCCAGGTAGGACCCTAAGAGCTTTGGAAGGAAATAAAGGGACAATAGAAGCCACAGAAAAGAGATCTATGGCAAAACCTTCAAGTGTGGATAGGGAAAGTCAAAAAACTAGATCAAAATCCTGAAGTTGTCAGACTATTCTATATGATTTATCTGGAAGCAATTCGAAGCACTTGCAAAGATCAGAACTCAAAAGAACAGAATGGGGGCTGGAGAGGTGGCTCAGAGGTTAAGCCTCCGCCTTGCATGCGGAAGGTCCTGAGTTCGGATCCTAGACTCCATGTATAGACGCCAGGCGGAAGCCGGGACAGCCTGCAGTTTCTGGTCCTGGTAGGGCGGAGCCTGTGAATCCCAGGGCAGAGTAAACGAGGAAGAGGTGGAAGCATCCATGGTGGTTCCCGAATTCATCCATGGTTCTATACATACACACACACACACACACACACATACATGCACAATTGAACAAAAAATGAAATAAAAATATTAAAAAAAAAAAAAAAAGAACAGAATGGTTGAAGGAGGCAGGCAACCCAGACCTCTACACCATTTAGTGTAGGAAAGTTATGGCATCCTTAGGAGGTGGAACCTTGCTGGAGGAAGGCATGTGACAGGGACTGGGCCTTGAGACTGGTTAGCCCTGCCCTGCTGGAGTTCGTGTCTGCTCTTGAGCCTGAAGTGTCTCCAAACCTTCATGATAGATGTAACTTAGACCACCTCCAGCTTCTGCCAACAACCTCGCCTTTTCCACCAGAATGGACTATATTTCCCCTCTGGAACTGTAAACTGAATAAATCTCCTTTTCTCCCTTAGGTTGACTTGACTCTGAGTGGAGTCTCGCAGCAGAGGATAACCAGTGCCCCAGGACATGCTTCACCTTCAACAGACCCATGGCTGGTCCTCGCCATCACGGGCTGCCCTCAGCCCCAGCCCCAGCCCTTTGTCTGTCTTCAATCCCTACTACTCATGAAGTTGCTCAAAAAAAAAAATCTTTGGAACCCTCAGAACCTTCTGGACCTGCTAGCGCGCTAAACAGGCCTGCGTAATGGCACTGATGATCCCAGACAAGTTTTGTTTTAACACCTGCCTGACTACCAAGAGGGATGGACAGAGCTGGAGGAAAGGGCTGGAGGACAAGTGAAGGAATATGTACTGTTACTTCCAGTATTCTCAATGACCAATAAAAAAGCTTCCAACTCTTCCAGGATCTTCAAAATTGAAAGTAGATCCCACTGCTGGGTGAAGCATTCAGGCACAATTCCATGAGGACGGGGCCCATGTACCACCACTGTGTTTCCAGCCCTAGACAGCTGCTTCCCGCACCTTCCAGGTTTGGTGACTCCACTGTTGTCTCCAGGCAGCTGGATAGCATCGATAGCTCCCTCCAGGCGAAGCAGGATCACTGAGAGTCAGAGCCAAAGATATGTCAGGGACTTGCCCTATTCGGCGGCAGGGAGTAGAAAGGGCAACACTTACTCTTCAGCTTTGCGATGTCTTCAAGTTCCATGTTGAGCCCTGTGTGGAGAAAAAGCAGAGTGTGCATAATTCCATTGTCCCTTTAACTCTTGACTGCCACCTCAAAAACCAGTGTCCCAGTGTGGTAGAAAGAACACAGGCAAGAATATTAGGTGGAACCCTTACAGACTACATTTGATTGGTGTAACAGTGTAAGCGCATGTTGCCTTTAGAACTACATATAAATGCACCCTAAAGGGAACCAGAGCTCTGTGGGCCTGGTAACCATGAGGGCAGAACATGGGGTAACTGGACCTTGACAGCATGGGACGAGCTCCCAGCGCTGCCAGGGGGAAGTCTGCAGGAAGCCTGATGATTAGGCAGGGATTCAGGATCTCAGCAGCGAAACTGACAATGGCTAAGTCAGCCTCAATATTTAAATAAATGTGTGATGACTAATACTGGTTAATACCGTCACCCTGTTCAATCTGGAGTCCCTAGAAGACAAATCTCTGGGTGTGTATGTGAGGGAGTTTCAGATGAGCTTGAGCAGGGTGGGAACCAGCTGCGCATGTGAGCCAGCACATTTCAGGACAGCGTGCTTTTAAAAAGCAAGCTAAGCATGACATCCGGTTCTCTGCTTCCTCACTGCAGGTACCAGGAACCTCCTAAAGATCCTGCCCCAACTTCCTCATGATGGGAGACTGTCCCTCCAACTGTGAGCTAAAATAAACACTTCCTTCTCACCGCTTTGTATCAAGTATGTTGTCACACCAACAAGAAAAAAAAAACTAATATAATATGCACCAGAAATGCCACCGGACACAGCTCTCCTCCTAAAGCAAACAGATACCAGTAATTATAATGGAAATCAATTGAATTTCCAAATATGAAAACTGGGGATGGGGAGGGAGATCAAGCATTCTCCTGTTTTTCCATTATGAATAGTATTATAGAGCTGAAGGTGAAAAAATTTTTTGTTGCTCCTACTAACAAATTGAACAGCTTGTAGCTCTAATAGTTACTTGATCTAGACATCAACCAGCTATCATATTACCATCAGGAAGGAAGGAAGAGGTGCATTTCCTCGTAGAAAAATAAAAAACCACCACCAGACAAGAAGCTGGCCAGACCCTGAGACTGGCTCAGCCCAGGAGGCTATGTAGTTGGCACATGGCTATATCCTGCACTCATTCCCACAGGCTGAGAGATCGGGCCCTTTCAATGGGCAAAGTGAGGGAATACATTGGGATAGTAGGGAAGGGGTTCCAATCCCAAATAAAGCAGAAGACTCACATCCCACTCTATTCCCCAACTCATCACAACAACAGAAGCCTCTGAAAGGGAGAAGAACCCTTGGGTCAGTCATGTAACTAGTCAAGCCTTGCTACGTGAAAGTACCGAAAGATACTATGCCAGTTAGTTTCAGCTGCCAACTTGACACCTGAGGTGCGCCCATGGGCACATCCATGAATTATTTAGTTAGGGCAACTCTGGGCAAGCCTCCGATGGCATGACTAATATGGGAAGACCAAGCCCACAGTTGGTGGGGCTGTTCCTTACACAGGTGGGTAAGATAGAGCTAGTTAGTGTTTTTGGCAAAGTCCGCAGCAAACTGATGTGCGCTGGTCCCTGGCCTCTGTCTGGCTGTGGACATGGTGCAAGCAGTTCCCTCGGCTTCTGATCATAACATAAATCACCTGCCATGATCAACTCATTCCCTGAAATTTTGGGGTTGGTTATTTATCATGGCAATAAAGCTATGAAACTGAAGTTCAAAGACAGTTCCAAGAAAAGTCCATTCTCTGGTCAAAAACAGCAACTTTGTGGGCCAGAATTCTTAATTATATCCACGTACTAAACTCAGCACCACAAAGAAGCTGCAATGCAGCCATGGCCCTCAGGAGACCATCCATACACGAGGAAGCACCAGCAGAGGATGTGCCCCCAGAGACGGAACAGCAGCTGCAGACACAGTGAGTGGAGTCCTTCCTCTTGTCCACTTGTCTATGTGACAGATGGACCAGACAGCTACCTACTCCAGCCAGAGAGCTGGGGCAAGAGTATAGGAAGGAAGATTTCTTTTTGATTCTGTGTATGAGTCGCAGGCGCCTCTCTCCCCTCTGAGCCTGTTCCTCAGGCCCTACAGTAAATAACATTAGCACAGTCAGGAAAATGAGACAACTGTAAGAAATAAAGGTCAATGGACCCCCAACCTGGCAAATCTGAAGACTCCTGAGGCTGAGAAAATTCTCCAAAGGTCAAACAGAATCCACACCAAGAAATACCCTGATCAGACTAATGAGAAGCAAAGACCAAAAAACCAAGCATAAGATCAGAGATGATTCAGCCAGCAGGAAAATGTTGCTGGATGGTGTGAGGCCAGGAAGAAAAGGCCACAACACCAACTTGTCACGTGTGAGGCGTGCCTTCACAAGTTTCAGTGTGCCACCAGGAGTCCCCCTCTAGAACTGTAGACTGGACCACATTATACATAATTTCTACATGCCATTTAAATAAATAAAAAAAAAAAAAGATTGAAGAATTGAGCTAGCAGTGAATATAGCACATGCCTGTAATCCCACCATATGGGAGGCAGAAGCAGATAGATCTCTATGACTTCAAGGCCAACCTGGTCTACATAGTGAGTTCCAGGCCAGCCAGGCTACACAGGGTCCAGGAGCACTTGAATTAGCTGTGGTAAGGGAATATACCCAAGGCAGCTACCACTAATGGGCTACCCAGATATGCTAAGTGAAGGACTGCTCCCAGCTTGGGCAGAATGGACTATGAGAACTGAAGTACATTATAGCCAGAGCCATTTATACCCCCTCCCAAGAGGAAAGGACCATCAGTTCTGGTCAGATGAAAGGAGCTGTCTTCCGTAGTCCACACAGCCCAAGAGGTCCCTCTGGAACAGCGGTGCCTCAGACTTTGGGACTGACAAGTTAGAATAGGATGTGCTTTTGGCTGACACTAGGCTTTATATATGCTATCATAATGTTTGGTTGCCTGAACTGTGGCTTATAATAAATTTACAAACTCTGGAACCTAGCCTGTACAACAGATACCCTCCTCCTTGGCTCGTGTCACAGACATGCACCCGAGTAGAGTCAGCTTTATGGGTTTGCTTTGGTACTGAACTCAAGGCCTCCTCAAAAGTATTTCACAAGCTCTCTACTACTGAGCTATATCCCAGCCCCAAACCAAAAAACTTCAGAGAAAGTGTGGCAGGACAATAGGAAGCTCATCATGCAAGCTAGGTTCAACACCCCCATTGCCATGGAGACTAAGACAGGCAATTTTTTAAGGGAACTCACAAAAGTATGAGAATCTAATGTTAGGGCATAATGGCTCACCAGATTGGAACTGCCGGAAGCAAACACCAGAGGTTCCCATGGTGTCAATTACCTTAGCTCCTGTTCTGTTCCTTGTTAGATAAGCACATAACTGCCAGAAGGACTGCTACATTCCTTAAGTTTATAATTGTCAGAAAGGATTCTACTCTTTGTCTCCCCCCCCCAAATCAGGATGTAAACCCCTATAAAATAACCCACTTGTAATGTTGTCTGGGGCTCTTTGCTTCTGGGTTCATGTCCCTTAGCAAGGGCCCACTGGCCAGTGAATAAATTGTCTTTTATTTGGCATTTGCATCTGGAATTTCATTCCTGACTGGCACCCTATAACAAAAGGAACAAGTTAAAGGAATATGTAGTCAGGTAAATTAAGTAAAGGGTCATTGCTATGCCGCCCACCTGGTCTTTCAACCTGGGCTCAGTGGTTCTCCTTCCTCAGCCTTCCAAAAGGTGGACTAAAAATATGCACGCAATGTCCAGCTCATGATTTTAACTGCTTACTAAGTGCAAAAACTGAATTCCATGGCATAGCTTACTATATGTAATGGTGTGTAAAGAAAACTTAATCCTAACAAGAGGAATAAAGACAAATGTAGAAAAGTAACAAATCCTATCAAATCTTAAAGATGAAGATTGACCGTGGTCTCTAAGGATCTGGACTGAAGTGAAAGCCACAGAAAAGTGATAGTGTGAAGTCAGATGAAGGACACATTTTGGGGGACAGAACTGCAACCAATAGCAAAACTCATCTTCTTGACCAGGGGCAGTTCCTAGAGAGTCCTGCTCATCGTGGATTTCATTCAGCAGTGTTTCTAAACCCATGCTATACCTTAAAACTAAAAGGAAAAACAGTAATAACCAAGGTAACTGTTCCTTCCTGAATCTCAATCTTTCCACATACTCTCCACAAACTTTCTTACACGCTGAACTGTATTCTCTCTCAGGTCCCATACTAGACCCCAAGTATCTGTCTTTACAAACGGGATCTTTAAAGAAGCAGTCAGGGCTAAAGGAATTCGGTCTAATGACCTAGTCCAATCCAGCTGGGTGTGCTGGAGGGAGGTAGACACCAAGGACCTTCAAATCGGGGAGAGGAGCCTCAGAAGAACCAAACCTGTAGTACCTTGTTCCTGGACCTCATGGCCTCTTACCATGGCCTCTTATCTACTTGTCCAATCTAGAGTATTTATAACATCGCCCAGCTAACACACATAGGATCTGTGTTCAAGGGACTGGAGTGTTGGCTCAAGGGTTAAGTTTTTGCCTTGGAAGCAAAATACCTGAGTTCAGATCCCAGATCCCAGGTAAAAACACCAGGTAGATATGGCAATGGACTGTGCTTCGGACCCTGGAAGGCAAAGCCTGGGAAAGCCCAGAGCAAAGCAACCAGGGTGATTTCTGAGTCACCCTTGGGTCTTCATACACTCAAGTGTCCTCTTCTGTATACCCTTGCACATGTACACACTTACACGAAAAGGAGGAGGAGGAAGAAGAGGCGGAGGAGAAGGAGGAAAGAGGAGGAGGAGGAGGAAGAAGAGAAAGCAGCAGCAACAGCAGCAGTAGCAGCTGTGTTGGGTTCCCAGGGGCGTTCCTTGCTTTCCAAAGGGGCTGAGTCATCTCATGTCCCCAAGAGCAATGTCTGAATCGACTACCACTGTCCCATTTCTCACAGAGCATCCTTCCAGGTGTAAAGCAGCACCTCACTACAGTTTGATCTGTATTTCCCTGATGAGTTATATTGCTGATGATGCTGAGTCTCTTTCAAGTGTTGGTGAGTCACCTGAGTATCTTCTTACATCTTCTGCCCATTTTTAAGTTTAAATTTTACAATTTTAACTATACATACTCTGTCAGGTACCATAATTTGCAAACAATTTCTCCTTTGAGATAAGGTCTTGGGTCTGCATCCCTAGCCAACCTGAATCTCCTGCCGTAGTTACAGGCACATGGTCACCACATTTGCTCATTTCCCTAACATTATTCTCTGAAGCACAAAAAGTGATGTATAATTGATCTACCTTTTACATTGATGCCTGATTGGTATACTTTACCTTATTACCTTCCTCAAAAATATCACAGCCTCAACTAAGGGACATCCTACATAAACCTGATCAGTTTTCTTCTAAAGTGTCAAAGTTGTCAAAAACAAGAAGAGGGTCAGTGAGATGGCTCAGTGGATAAAGGCATTTGTGTGCAAACTTTGGGATCTGAGTTCAATCTCCATAACTCACATGTTGGAAGGAGAGAACTGACTCCTGAAAGCTGTCCTCTAACCTCCACATATGTGTACCTGTTCTCCCCCCCCCACCTCCCTCTCTCCCTCTTGAAAGAAATAAACAGGTCAAGAGAGATGGCTCAGGGGTTAGATGCAGAAGAACTTGAGTTTAGATCCTGGATCCCACTGAAAAACCCCAGGCGGAAATGGTGGCAGCCTGCACTTGACCCTGGTGGCCAGAGCCTGGGAAACCCCAGAGCAAAGCAAAGAGAAAGTAAGAACAATTCAGAGTGATTCCCGAAATCACCTTTGGGCCTTCACAGGCACTCATAGTGCTTTCTTCTACACACACACACACACATGCACGCATGCGCGCGCGCACACACACACACACATAAAAATAAAAAGTTAAAAAAAAAAAGAAATAAACAAAAAAATTAAAAAGGGGGGGGGCAGAAAGAATGAGGAAGCCAAAGGGGTGTGGGACAACAGGCAATATTGTGTCTGTGTGGAGGTGAGCTCCCAGAAAGAAGATTCGCTCACTGAACTGCACAGGCCCATTCCACGGATTGGAATTTCAATGGCTGTAGAGAGGATTCAGTAGAGGGGACTGGAATGCTATAAACTCAGAGCCTAAAAAAAAAAAATGGTATGTTTTTCTTGGGTGATCTTTACATTCCATTGATAACCACCCCTGCCCTTCCTCTTGTGTCTGGGCCTAATGCATTAACTTTGCAGATCACTGCCCCCCCCCAGCCAGAAGGCCAAGCATGCCATTAGAGAGTATCTCTAGCCTATAGCAGGTCTCCCCACTTTGCTGTAACCTGCCTACCTGACATGTCTACCAGTGTGTTTGAAAGGTATCTTTATTTTTGACTTTCTTGGTTTCCGTCATTATAACCCCAAGAAACTATTACCACAGCAAAACATGGGAGTTTGGGGCAACCTGAATGTTTCCAGTCATGGTCACTCATATTTAGCTCCAGAATAAACTATCTCTTATCCCTTTGAGGTAAGAGTTGTGATTTTTTTCTGTTTATACCTAAAACTAAGGAAATCGACCACTTCACACCTAAGGAAAAAAAATGGTCCTTGTACATTTGAAATTCTGTTTAGATTCAGTCACAGCAGGAGAAAAGCAAATCAGAAGTATACAACTACTTTCTATCTGTTAAACTCCAGAAATATAAAAACCTAAAGTCACATTCTACAGTAAAGCCACAGAGCAGGTGATTACTGGACATAGGAAGTCCCATCCTCACCTGCAGGAGGAAGTTAGGAAATCTGCAAGTGTAGCCATCTTGTAATCCAAAGTCTGCTTCCTGGAATAGACCTTGAAGAAATACCCCCAAAAGAATGAAAACATACAAATAAAATCCCCCATGAGTGATTGTGTCTCTCTGTCTCTCTCTCTCTTGATATTCTATCTCTCTCTTTCTCTCAGTCTCTCTCTCATACACACACACACACATTGGACAGATAGGGAGCCCTACATAAGAACGCCACTAGGTGGTGACAGAGGGAAGCCATTTATAGAGCAGTTAGGACCCACACCAAAGTGCAGACAAGCTCTCCATTCCTCAGTAGTGCAGTGTCGGTTCAAGAGTGTCCTCTGACACTCCTGCTATGGATTCTCAGAAGTGTCTTCAACACCCGCGCCATGCACGCTCAGAAGTGTCTTTGACACCAGTGCCATGGATGCTCAGGAGCCTTATTTGACAATGATGCACTTTTTGAATAGATACTATGTATACATACTTTTTATTTTTATTTTTTAAAGACATGATCTCATGTAGCCCAGACTGCCTCAAACTTGCTCCACAGCTGAGGGAGACCTGGAACTTCTGCTTCTCCTACTCCACTTCCCAAATGCTCCATCACACCCAGTTCTCCATGCACCTGAGCCATCTCTAGATGACCTGTACCTAACGCAACATTACGCAAATGTTATACTATAGCTGCTTAGGGAATACTGACAAGAGAGACCTTCTTTCTAATAGTTTCAATCCAAGCTTGGATGATTAAATCTGAATAGCACAGTCTACTAAGATGGTAGCTCTGTAAGAAGACAGATACAGTAAAGTGGGGTAGCTGTGATGCCAGCCCAATATGTTAACTCCAGGAGGCAACAGTACCATGCAGACATCCAGCACAGAGGTGACTCTTAAGAGTCTAGCATTTGAATCAGTACATTTCTAAAGGTCTGCCTGGATAGTCACTGAGAGCCCTAATAGAAACAAAAAGATAAGAAAGACAGGCAACCTTATGGAAGAGGAGGGCAGTAAGATTGTAAGAGCCTAAAGATAGGAAGCTCCACTGTTAAACAAGACAATCCATTCAAGGCAGGACTGCTGCATCCAGAAACTCACTGCAATGGTCTTGTCCTTACCAGACCTATATAGTGACTGACACATTAACATTTCCCAGTAGACTTGCGAGGATCTTAGGAGAGATAAGAACATACAGTGGAAACCTTGGGGACTAGGGCTGGATGAGTGAAGGGAAATGCCCCTATCAGTGGGGCAGCCCAAGGAGAGATCACTTGTTATACCACAGAGGCAGAGGAAACCCAGGGGCCCATAGAAGTGGACAGGCAGAAGAGTGGGAGGGAATGGGATGGATTGATGAAGGGAAGGAGGGAAGGATGGGCAGAAGGAGAGAGACAAGGATAAGTACTCAATATGCTTGTAAAACTTGGAAAAGAAATTTTAAATTGATTACAAAAATATAGGAAAGGCAAATTCTCTTCTTTGAGCAGCTAGGACACAAGAGCTGCTGGCTCTCAGATCTTCAGGAACTTATTCAAGCCTTTAGCCTCAAATGATATATGCTCACCTTCCCTCGGCCTGTGCACCCAGAGTAACTTTGCCACCAGCTGCCCTGGTTCTCCAACCTGAAGCTTCTCAGCTGCCATAACTGTGGGATCCAATTCCAACAATGCATCCCACTTATGAATCTAAGCCTGTCTATCCTAATGGCTTTGTTTTTCTGGAAATATCTGGCTTGATGCTCAGAGCCCACAGGTTAGAGGACAGCTCATGTCTGAAAGTTGTCCTCTTGTGCTTCATGGTAGGATGGCGTTTTCTGACCCCTCCACAATCCCAGAAAATAGACAAATAAAATATTAATATACATGCATTTGGTTTTGCAATCCTACGCAGCAGGGGGCAAGTTAGCACCACCTGGGAAAAGACATAAAGACATCAAAACTGAGGCTAGGGATGTATTTCAGTTGGTAGAGTGCTTGCCTAGCATTCACAAAGCCCTGGATTTGACTCCAGCACTGCATAAACCTGGGATCACAGTGTCCACTTTTGTAAACTCAGCACTTGGAAGGCAGAAGTAGGAGGATAAGAAATCAAGACCATCCTCAGCTACACAGCACAGGGCTACATAAGACTTTGGGGAAAAAAAACCAAAACACTGGAATCATGTGGCGATGTTGGCCTTCCCTGGTCTGCTGACTACTTGGTAGCAATTTTCTCATAATTGAAACATGCCCTTTTGAAAGGAGGAGGGTGGCTCATAAGACTAAGAAGTGGGGGAGGGGAAAGAAAAATAATAAGACCAGGTCTCAGAACTACTGTGAAAGATCCCGAGACCCTCTCCAGTGTGCTGGGAAAGACTCAGATTAGTCACAACCTACAGCCAGGCCGCCTGCCAATCACGGCAGGAGCTCCCCACGCTTCTTGCGCCACTTGTGCCGGGTGATGCAGGTGCCTTTCGACTCTCCCATGCTCCTCTCAATAACCCCAACGAGCTCGCTGCTCTACTGAACTAGACTTCGGTTGCATCACTTTTTTGGAGTGTCATCAGTGTCCTATTTGGGGTGAACAAACATGTATTTGTGTCTCCTTAGGAAAAGCCACACAACAGGGACCTTGAACCATTTCATTTATGTCTCAGCAAATACATCCCACAATCCTGTCTGGACTGAAGATTCCAGAAAGAGTGGACATGGGCCCCGGGTAGAGTGTAGTTTCAGAATGGCCTCTAGTAGGCTCAGACTCCACCTTCCACTTTGGCTACAACTTACCGGAGTTGAAGGTATCTGCGCTGAACTCCAGGTGAAGCTCGCTCTGCTGGGCCACCCGGGTTTGCTCCTCTAAAACATGGTCGATAGCCTCCAGACCTGAGGCCACATCGTGGGGAGTTAAGTCAAAGGAAGCAGACTCCTCGCATATCTTCTCCTGAGGACACACGCACACCTCGTGTCAATACAGCAGGCCAGAACAAGGGTTCCAGGAAGCAGTGGGGTACAGGAAGGACTAGAAGTTGACAGCTTTTCCCCACAGCCCCAGATCCTGGTATCTAAGGTCAATCACAAGGTGGCCCAAAGAAGATTGGTTGTCCATGACAATGTTTAAATGCTATTTCCTTGCGTTGTCAAGCTCACAACCTCCCACGGCAATGGCCACTGTAGGCCAAGTGGTAGTAAGATTCTGCCTCAGGAGCCTCGGCTCTCAGCAGCCAGTTATGGCTGCCCCACATGACTGGCCTGAGGTCACTTTGCACAACCTGAGCTGTGGCCACAGAAGCAGTGTGTCAGTGTGCAGGCTAGTAAAGAGGGAGCTGCTCTCTCTTGTCACCATTGGAGGTGAAGAGACCTACACAGAAGCTTACCAAGATTCTGGCCAAGTAGCTTGAAAGGACCCCAGAGCAGAGTGGGGAAAACAGCATGTCCAGGCTGTCTCCCCCAGATGGCCAGAAAGACAAAGGTCCAGGGAAGGGTCACTGTAGTCCCGCATCTGAAGATATGTGTGAGGCATAGCTGGCCAGCTTCCAGTTCCGTTCAGGTGCTTGCCAGGGGGCCAGGACAGCAGTAGCACCTGAGTCTGCTTGGTCCTGAGAGCCAGGTTGCTTTCTGGGTAGTAGTCCCCAGACAGCTCAGGACACAGGAGGCACTTCACACAGAGGGCAAGGGGACTTACCACATTGTGAGCTTCATCGAAGATCACAACCATCCCCTTCAGGTCAATGCTATGGGCCTTACGACTCTGAGAAAGAAGAAGTCACCCTGGATTGGAGCCAGGTAGGGCAGAGCCAGCTGACAATGCAGGCCTGCCCACACAAGCAGGGAAGCTGCCACACAGGGGGCACCAAAATCACAGGCAGGTATGACGCATACAAAAGTGGGGACAGGGGGGCTAGAGAGGTAGCTCAGGGGTTAAGCCTCAGCCTTGCAGGCAGAAGGTCCTGAGTTCGGATCTTAGACCCCAAGTATAGACGCCAGGCGGAAGCGGGGGTGGCCTGCGTTTCTGGTCCTGGTAGGGCAGAGCCTGTGAATCCCGGGGCAGAATAAACAAGGAGGAAGTGGAGGCAGTCCATGGTGGTTCCCGAATTCGTCTATGGTTCTACACACACACACACACACACACACACACACACACACACGATTGAATAAATAATAATAAAAATTAAAAAAAAGAAAAGCTTTAAAAAAAAAAAGATTTTCTTAGACTCAGTGGATAAAGGCACTTGCTATGCAAGCCTGGCAACCGAGTTTGATCCCCACATGGTAGGAGAGAAACAACTCCCAAAGTGTTCTCAGACCTTCACATGCATACATGTATACCTTGGTGGTCATACCGAGCATGTGCACACACACATACATTATAAAAAAAAAAATGGCTTAAGGTGGTAGCTCAGTGGTAGGGGACAGGGTGCTTGCATATCACATGAGGGGTCACCAGCTCAGTCCTGAGAACTGCTAGGGAGACAGGGAAACATAGAGAGAGAGAGAGAGAGAGAGAGGAATAAAGACTCTCTAGATAACTCAGTGGATAAAGGCATTTGCATGAAAACCTGACAATCTAAGTTCAATCTTCAGAGACTACATGGTTACAATTACTCTCTCTCTCTCACACACACACATACACACACAAATAAGATGAACATATTCTATCTCTCTCAACTTTAATAGCTGTCTGAAAGCTGTCTATCTCCTCTACCAGAACCCAAGCTCTATTAGAATTATCTAGGACAGCACCCAGCGCAAGTTCTTATGAATATCTATCGAGAGGAATCAGAGGCTGGAGCCATTCACAATGTTGTTAAGTAAAAGTTCAAATTACAGACACGAAGCATAATCCTAGCTACGGGGCTGGGAACAGCATGTGCAAAGCTCTGGGTCTGATCCCCAGCAGTACATAAACCGACCTGGTAGTACAAGCCTGTTACTCCAGCACTCAGAAGGTTAAGGCAGGAGGATCAAAAGTTCAAAGTCATCTTCACCTACATAGCAGGCTCAAGGCCAGCCTGTGATACATGTAACCTAGTTTCAAAAATAAATAAATAAAATAAAGTAATAAAATAAAATAATAAAAAGGGAAAAAAAAATCCTAGCTATGCTAAATGAAAGGTAAGAATCTGAGCACACAGATGAACGTGCCCTGGAAGAACATGAGAGAAGACAGGAAGATGCTAGGATTTCCTGAGTCATCTGAAAGAGGCTTAGCCAAGCTGTCAGCACCAAGGGCACGCACCGGCTCGGTTGACAGCCCTGGCTCTGCTCTCTCACCAGTCTGCTCATGCCGAGCCTGTCCAGAATGATTAACCCATAGCCTGGGCTGCCCACAGCGCATACGGTCAGGTGCTAAGTCTAAGCAGTGACTGCAGGGAGGCCTCCTACCCAAGCCCGCTGTTCTGAGGACTCAGAGCGCTCCCAAGACCAAGGACAACCTGGACATCAGCACAAATCAGCCCCTCACCTTGGCATCCAGCAAGTAATTGTATGGCATAAATATGATGTCAGCTTGCTGCTTCAGGTTCCGAGAAAGGTAGTACGGGCACACTCTAGAGGTCAGAAGTGAGAAAAGACCTTGTAAATCTCCTTGCAGAGGATGTGGAGGAGGTATAGCCAACACATAAACCACTGTGCCCTCTGACCAGGAGGAACCCTCATCTGGGATTACACCCTTTCACAGAATTTTAAAATAGTTGATATTTCAAATAGTTGTTCTGAGTTTGATTATCAGTACTCTTAAACCAAGGCTATAATGCATGCCTTATGATCCCAGCACTTGGGGTAGAGGCAAGGTCAGATGGAGACTGACTCAATAACTCAAGCACTTGCACAGCTTAAGAACCTGAGTTTGGATCCCCAGAAGCCACGTAAAGCTGAATACAGGAGAATGTCTGTAATCCTGGTGCTCCTACAGTGAACAGATGGAACAGGAGAATCCCTTAAATCTCCAGGCCAGCCACACACATCAGTGAACAGAGACCTGGTCTCAAATAAGGTAGAAGGCAAGAACCAGGTTGCCCTCTGACCTTCATAAGCATCTATGCATGAGTGTCTCTGCGTTTACATACATGAACATATATATAGTGTCTACACTCACACACAATAACATACATACACACACACACACACACACACAGACTGAAGAATGAAGTTCAAGGTTATAATGGAGGTCAAAGCCAGTCTAGGCTACCCTATCTGGAAAAAAAAAAAAAAAATGGGGGTTGGGGGGGATAGACTACAGAGCTGGCTCAGGGGTTAATCCTCTGCCTTGCAAGCAGAAGTACCTGAGTTCAGATCCTAGATTCCCATGTAAAAAAACACCAGGTGGAATTGGCAGTGGCCTGCACTTCAGATTCTGGAAGGCAGAGCCTAGGAAATATAAGAATGAAGCAAATAGGAAGTAGAAGCAATCCAAGAATGGCTCCCAAAGTCACCCTTAAGTCTCCTGGGCCATACAAGACTATCTCAAAACAAAAATAAAACGGACTGGAGAGGTGCCTCAGGGGTTAAGCCTCTGCCTCGAAGGCGGAAGGTCCTGAGTTCGGATCCTAGACCCCATATATAGATGCCAGGCAGAAGTGGGGGCGGCCTGCGTTTTTGGTCCTGGTAGGGCGGAGCCTATGAATCCTGGGACAGAGTAATCAAGGAGGAGGTGAAGGCAGTCCACGGTGGTTCCCAAATTACCCATGGTTCTACACACATACACACACACACACACGCACACACACACAACTGAATAAATAATAAAAAAAAAATTAAAACAAAAATAAAATGACAAAACAGCAAAGCTGTAGGTTTGACAACCTTAGGAGGAAGGGAGCTGAGCTTCAAGTCCCCACATGGAAAGTCAACATGGTATTTAAGCCAGAAAGAACATTTGGAGAATAAGTACACATGAAACTGTGTTTGTACACACACTCTGCTCACAGGGCCACCCTGGGATGGGCTGAGGGCAGTGGAAAGAGGTGATTTCATAATTTTCACTTATATTCCATAGAACTGCTAAACTTTTTCACATCATTAGTTGCATATAAAGAAAGCAAGGGCTGTCAAATGGCTCAGTGGGTAAAGGTTCTTGAGCAAAGGTCTGACAGACAACTAAGTTGTCCTCTAACCACGTATGAGTCATGGTTTGTGTGTCTGTAAATGTACACACAATAGTAGTAAAATTAAAAAAAAGAGAGAGAAAGGAAATGTATTGTGAGCCCCACGTGAAGAAAGTCTCTTGTGGGAGAACAAGGTGGCTGTGGCCTCTCTGAAGGGTCTCACTTGTGTTTGTTGCCATTCTTGACCAGGTCCTCAATGTCCAGGATGGGGGTGGCAAGCTCCTGTTCCAGGCTTTTCTCTGCAGGAGATAAGGGGAATACACATATACTCAGGGTCCCACGACCCCAGAGACCCAGGATAGACTGTTTCTATGCATTGCTATCTGTGGACTTTGCAGACAGAATTTTTGCACAATGGCTCAGATCCCAAGGAGAATCTCCACTGAGTGAGCTCAAGGGCGCCCTTCTCTGTACGCAGGAGGCAGCCAACAATCTAAGGCACCAGCATCTCCCACGGACCCAAGCGTCCTTTCTACTCCTGATCACAGGAGGGGCACCACCACCCCTAGCTTTTAGCTAATCCAGACAGACCCAGAGTGACATCAGAAGGAAAGCTGGCCCTCAAGACAGGGAACAGATGGGGGTGGGGACGGCGATACCCAGGCAGAACCTACCCGGCCCACCTTGCGGCCATTCCTTTCCTCAGCAGCCTAGGAATGAGTACAACTGTGCAGGCTGGAAGGCCCAGGGCAGAAAGGACCATGGAGGGCCCTGCTGCAGCACAGGCCCCAGAATGAAGCCACAGGACAGGAACGCCTCCAGAAGCCACCTCCAACTCCTGAGCCCTGCCCCCTGCAGGCAGGACACATGAACTCTTCTAACAAGCACTTAAGAGTCTTAGAGATACACAGAAGCCTGGGGGCCTCACCCCGACTCCCAGATATACTCTCTGTTGTGACTTTTAAGCCCACCCAAGCAAGAATCAGGCCTCCTCTGGGGCAGAGGACAGAACACATATTCACGCTGTGAAAAACTAGCTGGCCAGTCTCACAGGAACTGTACTAAGGCCCTCTGGCACAATGCCACCTGTAGCCACCTCCTTGGCGGGACTGTGGATGAATATGGCCAGTGTAAAGCAGAAGGAACGAGTGAATCAAGGGAAGGGAATAGGTAGAGCAAACCCAGCTGAGTGGGCTGTAAGCAGAGGAATGAACGAGAACAGGATAAAGAACACTTTCCAAGACTAGGGATGTGATTCGCTTGCCTGCCTAGCATGCACAAAGCCCAGGATTTTATCCCCAGCACTAAATAAACCAGGAGTGGTGACACGCTTGTAATTTTAGCCCTTGAGAGTCAAACCCAGCTAGGAGGATCAGAAGTTCAAAGTCAATCTTGACTACACAGCTTGAGGCCAGTCTGAGCTACATGCAACCCTGTTAAGAAAGAGAAAGGAAGGAAAGAGGAATTAAGGGAAGGGAAGGAAGGAGAGGAGCAGGAAAGAAGGAAGGGAAGAAAGATGGAAAGATACCTCCCAACAGGAGACAAGAGTAGTGACCATAGGCCAGAGGACTGTCCCTGACCAGACCACGGCAGAAAGGCTCATGTCCCTGTGCACACCTTCTTGTTCCTAAAGACCCTTCCTCGTTGCATGTGCTTAAGGACATAGCAGCTCCTCCCTCCAGGGAATGAACAAGGACAGGGAAATGAGGACCACAGCGAGCTTCCAAGCTGGTACCCCAGACTCATTACATCCAAATCAGAGCCAGGTCAGCGTAGGTGCACATCTGTGTCTCGGGTCTAGACAGTCACACACTGAGGTGACCCAGGCTCTTCAGTAACACCACACCAAAAATTAAAGCAGATAAGAAAGCAACCAAAAAATGGGCCACAGTTCTCACCATAAATCCAAAACATATCATGTCTCTCCAAAAGACAGAGAACAGGGATGCTAGGTGACAGGAGATCCCCCTCCCCTAGCACAGGTCTCTGTCCTAAACAGCAGCGGCTGCAAAAGCCTCAGTTTTTGTTCACTGGGCACTCAGCAAACACTAAAGACAGCAGGGCTGGAAAGATGACTCGGGAGTTAAGCCTCTGCCTCACAAGCAGAAGAACATGAGTTCTGATCCCAGATTCCACATAAAAAAGCCAAACAGAAACGTTGGCAGCCTGCACTTCCAGCCTAGACAGAAGAGCCTGGTAAACCCCAAAGCAAAGCAAAAAGGAAGTAGCGGTATCTAGGATGATTTCTGAAATCAACCTTGGGCTTCCACAGGCACACACAGTGCCCTCTGATACATATAGGCACACATACGCTTGCACACACATCTGCAAATGCAAAAAAAAAAAAAAAAAGAGTAGTCCTTTGAGAGTGTGCCAGGGCTACATTATCTGAGCTCTTCCACTTCATGTTAGAACCTCAGTCCTAAATCTTAAGGTCTGAAACAGAGGTTCAGTCCCACCCGTACAATCAACACTGACGCTGTACAACCCAAGGTTATGGGAACATTGCCCTATCACAAGTCAGTAGAGGAACAAGAGGTGGTGAAGTCGGGACAGGCAGATGAGCTCAGCCCCCCAGCTGACTCTGACGACCCTGTGGAAGGCTGTCAGTGAGACGGCCTGTAGGAGAAGCAGCGTCCATGTTCTCAGGAGGCTGAGCACAGGCTCTTACTGTCCCAGAAGCAAGCAGGTGCTCGACATGAACCCCGTTTATATACACGGGTCAGGCGCATCACCCTCTCACCAGGAGATGGAGACAGTCCTCCGCGCGTGCCCATGCCAAGGGCCAGCTGGCCAGCAGGCACTGTATTAGCTCAGATACATACAATATTGATGCAGGCAACTCCTTGGGTCAGAAGACTGCCCAGGAATACAGCCCGCTCTATCCCACTCTACAATGTACTATATCTACCTACAGTACGTTCTACTGGAACAAGCAGGTGGTGGGTGCCATTGAACTACACTCCAGGAGGCTGCATATACCTTGCCCCAACTCTGTAGCACACCATCCAGCACACGTGGCTCTAAGGAGCTGCTCTTACCTTCGACATTGTTGTAAAAATGGCAGGAGCGACTTGCCACCTTCTTGCGGCACAAGTGGATCTGCAAGAGGAAAATAGCCAGCTCCGCAGCAGCAACTGAGCCAGGGAGGGGTGCTGGGAAATGGTCCATCTCTGAGCAGCACTCTGCCCTCCCACAGCACTGACCCAACCCAGCAGGGGAACAGCAACAGTGGTTAACATCTACTGTAGCAAAGCAAGGGTCGCTAAGACACGTGCATCACTTAGCAGCAGAGGAGCAGGACTTGGAGATGGAGTGCCCAAGAGCCCACCTGCATGTGGTTACTCTCCTGCTTCTTCACTTCGGGGTGAATGCAGAGCTGTTCCCGGGAGCCCAGCACACATACCTTGGGCCTGCCAAAAAAAAATGGGGGGGAGGGGGACACAGATCAAGGAAGAGTTGTTTCAGAACACACAGCCTATTGTATGTCTCAGCAGCCTGAGCTGTGTGGAGATACACGGGAGTACACAGAAAACTGGATGGACAAAGGTGATAAAATGGCTGAAATGTGGCCCACATTTGAGCCAGGGCTAACAGGAAGGGCAGGAAAAAAGTGCACAGGACACTTTGGAGTGTCTACTCTCTCCCATGTGGGAGCCACATCAGGACACGCAGGTGAATTCTGGCAAGAAGCAGACCCTCCTTTCCTCAGCAGTTACCGTAGGGAGTTAGTGCTGACCCCCACAGCCAGCACGACACCAGCACAACAGCTCCACATGGAACCCTGGAAACAGTCCTAAAACCACCCCAAGTTCTAAAGTGATTTCTCACAAGTCCTGGGCAGCATAGCCAGCTGACCGCAACCCCACTGACTACACAATATGTAGAGCGAGCTGAGAACCAGTTCAGCACCAAGATCATTCTCTGCATGAGGCAAGCATGGACCTGCTGACCCACCGGTAGGACGTATTCCGAAGCTCACTGATGACCTGAGTTAGCTGTGAGTGTGTCCTGGAGGCATAGATGATCTTTGGGATGTCTGTGTAGCAAGCTGGATAAGCACAAGGAGGAGAAACACTGTGAGGCAGTATCTTCACATATGTCCACAAAAACAGCACTGAGATAATGCAGCCCTGGACATTGTGTGGGTTCCTGTGGTCCCCCAATTCTGAGGAAAAGCTGATTCCAGATTTATATCCAGAATGGTGAGAAATAATGTAGAGAATACAAAATTCTTGTTCAACTCTACTTTGGACTGTGAAAGCCCAAAGAGACTGGCTTTGTCCCAGTTCCATCCTTTCCCTGCCCACCCACAGGAAGCCAGGAAAAGCAAAAACAGATCACCTATGTGGTCTCCATTGGTGGCAGCATTCCCCCAGGATGACAAGGCCCGACCAGGGAAAAGCTCCTCTTGTGTTCTCTCAGTGATCTTGTGGGCAGAAACAGTATCCCGGAGGTGTTCCCGCCAGGCCAGCGTGGTACACAGGAGGCATAGAGTCTTCCCCGTGCCGGTGGGGCTCTCCAGGATACCATTTACTTTCTAAGTGTGGTCAGAAACAGAGGGAGGAAAAGCAGGGGATGGAGAAGCGGGGGAAAGGCATGGCTTTTATTATAGTTGCACAGCCCACCTTCAGGTGGTAGAAGCCCAATGGACATGGATTAGTCCCTATGACATTTAAGATTCACAGGTTAAGTCAGCCCTCATTAGCAAAACAATCTCAAGAACATTATCCAAAATTTGACAGTATATTTCAGCCTCATATAAATAGTACAATGACTAATTAAGTGTCAAGTCTCAAAATGGAAACTGTTCTGCGATTACAGATCCAGTTCCAGGCATTCACGCAGTCTATCTGAACAGTACTTGATGTCCTACATTCCAGAGCAGGACTCCTTGGGGAAAGACTGAGCAAGATATAAGAAAACACCCTAAGAAACTCAGTAGAAAGTCATCTGTCGCTCTCAACTTCCCTGCTCACCTTGAGGCTCAGTTATCGTTCCAAATGAGGACTGGGCACCCCTCCCCCACCACGGAAACATGCACCCAGATCTTCAAATGGTGGCCAATCCTTATCCCCTGGTCTCAGCTCAAATGCCACCTACTCAGAGAGTGTCCCAAGGCATGCCCAAAGATACTGCCATCTAGAATCGTTCGTCTCTTTTGTTTACTTGACACAATCTCTCCTACTATACCTAAAAACCCTAGTGACAACAGAATGTAGAACCAGTCTGGAACAAATGAGAGTATAGCAGGGCTTCCTACAAGTCTACCTTTATGGACTTCTTCCTAAAAGAAATGCCTCAGTCTCTGCAGTTTTACCTTCTGGAGACATTCCAGGACCTTAGTCATGTACTCCCGCTGGCATTGGTAAGGCTGGAAAGGGAAATCCACTGTCACACCATTCAGAACTATCTTAGGCATATCAGGAAGGCACAGTGGTGGTTTGCTTGGTTCTGTGAGACAAATTCCTGTGACCACCTCAAGGTTTCAGCCACTCCAGGTAAACTATGTCAGCATTGGGATACAGTGTTGCTCTCTGCAGGAATTCCTAAAGCAGACATAGGGAAGGTAAAATCACTTTGTAGCCACAGACCTTATCACCAAATCATTTCAAGAAATCCTGCGGTAATCAGAAGGCAAGCCTGTTATTTCTATTTCAAAGGGTTTGGAGAGGCAAAGATGCCAAATAAGTGATCCGTGCCTCACACAATTCCATCATACTCTAGAAAAGCAATCAGACTCACAAAGACAGGCACCCCAGGGAGCACACGCTACAGGCTCTGCCAGCAATAACTCATGACTTCCACAAAACGTGTGGGGCCGAGATCTTAGCAGTACCCTTCCCAGCTTGGGCCCGTACACTGCAGAGTGCTGCGCCCTACTGTGCCGAACCATGCACCATTCCCTCCAGATGAGTACCAAGTATCGCCAAAGGAGAAATGGAACCCCGGCGTGTAACCCTGTGCAGCCCTCAGCAAGTCGCTCAACCTCTCCAGATTTTCGTCTCCAGTACAAGCTCGGACTGACAAGCAAGAAGCCTACCCTTCCACGCCGCGGCGCGGGCTCCAGGGAGCAAGCAACCCTAGCTAGACCCGCGTGGCGCCGAAGCCCGCCGCCCCAGAGTGCAACGGGGCGGCGCGGAGGCTGCCGGGCTTCGGCGCAGGGCTTCGGCGCTGGGCTTCGGCGCAGGGCTTCGGCGCAGGGCTTCGGCGCTGGGCGCACTGCTTCGGCGGGAACCAGGCAACGCGCGGCAGGATCTCAGGACTCCAAGCTCACTTCTCTGCTGGGCGCCTCCAGTCGACTACCAGCAGGGCGCGGATCCCGAGTCTTCCTTAGCCAGCCGATTAGGATTTCGCGGGCTGAAATGCGGACTTGCCGTAGCCGCAGCACTTCCGTGCCCCACCCATTTCCGGTCCTCTGCCTGAGGTTCCGGGCAGAAACCGTTCCAAATCCGTAGAGCTGGTCTGTTATCCCACCCTAAAAGCCAGCGCGGTTGGCCTGTCTGCGTACCCTGCCCTATCGCTGTCTGTTCCACTCTGGTCCCGTAGTGGTCTCGCTGTCTCTTGACGTTCGTACCGCCATATTCTCCAGTCCTCCACCTCCATTGCCTGGCAACTGCGCAGAAGTCTCGTTTTCCAGGGGTTTCTTCCCTCGCCTCTCTAAAGATCTTTTCATGGCTGGAGTGGAGTATGAACCTATCACTTTCTATAAAATCTGCAAAAGGCTGCTTCTTGTCCAGAATCCATGCGTTAAAGTCTCCACTATCTCCTCTCTTCAATCTCCTTGACAGCTTCTTTTTTCAATCAGTGCCCAGTCAATGCCCTCCAGTCTCGAGAACAGACCTCTCTGAATCTCCTGCCCTAATACTAGCTGACTGTCAGCTAGGGGGGTCCGAAAGAGAGTCCCAAGTGACCCCACAATACCCCAGAAGACACCTGAATGAAATTGATGCTGCAGAGTCTGGCTGTCCACACGCAGCAGGAATACTTGTTTCAGAACTTGTAGGTCCTCTTTAACTCCCAAAGGGTTTCCTTCTGCTTATGTGAGTGAAGTCATGCTGAGAGAAGACCCTAACAACCATCTCTGTGCACTCACTGCATACTATCAAACATTTGACTCTCAGGCTTTGGAGAAGATGAGGAACCGCAAACACTGGGATCAAATACAGGAGACTTCCTGGGACAGCTGAAGATTCTGAGTCCCTGAACTGCCTGGAATGCACCAAAGCAAGTATAGTCCCACAGCATTTAGACAGGTACTCTGAGGCAGCATGCACAGCTCCCTGTGAAACTGGCCTGGTGAGAGTGAAAATATTCTAAAGAGATCCTAGTGCCCTTCCCTTCAACTGTCAAACTATTGAAACAATGGATCCCAAGAAAGTGGAATTTCCCCCGGGGGGGGGGGGAAGAAAGGCCTGGTGCCAGCCAGAGGAGGAAAGAAATTTTACACAATTCTGACAACTTGTTGGACCACCTTGCAAGAGACAATGATGGGCAGGAAACAGAGCTTGACCCAACTGCTTAGTTATGAGTACTTGTCCTTTAGCCTTAAGATGTACTTGGGCAGAGAAAGCGAGATGCTTAGTGGGTGAAAGTACTTGCTGTCAAGCCTTACAGTCTGAGTTTAATCCCTGGGACCCACATGGTGGAAAGAGAGAACTGAAATCCCACAAGTTGTCCTTTGATCTCTGCACGTACTTGAACACACACAGAAATAAACACAAAGATGGAATGGGTTTGGGGAAGTCACTGGACCTCTATTTGTCTTCCTAATATTGAATAAATCCTAATGTTGAATAAACCTCCTTTTTCTGCTCTTTACCATTGACCTACTCAGGATCCATAGTTAAGCCTTGCTTGTTAGGGCTACCAGGGCCCTGGCTTTGACCTAAACAGTTGCAGTAACAATAACATATAAATGCTATTTCTCTTTGCCAAACCTGAAAGAAATTGACACTGGCCACAGCAAACTGCAATCAGGAGGCACACGGTTGTCAATCAAATCAATAAACTTGCATCGAGAGTCTGCTCTAACAGCCTCTTAAGAGATTCGCTTAAGGATAAATGTGAACCAGTCACATACAAAATTGTGTTACAAATTGTGGCAAAGGTGATGAAGGAAGATAATAGAAGAGTGCTTTGATTAGAGGTTGAGCAGGCTTCCCATAGACTACTCTGAGAATAGAATGAGAAAAATCATTTTGCTCTGGCACTCTGAAAGGCGACTCAACAGCAACAGACCTTTTAGAATGTGAGGACCTCAAAAGAGCCAAACCAGGTTGGAACAAGAACAGGAAGCAAGTCTAAGGATCCTTGTCCCATCCAGGACTCAAATAATCGCCACCTTGTGGTCTGCGAAATTGCAAAGTACTGTAATGAAAACTACTCTTACAGAGCCAGGTAAAAAAGAAACTTCATCTTTCTCCAGGACTCTCCAGAGTCCAGGCATGCCAGGACTCTGATATTGCTGCCCTGTCTTCTTGCTGATGTATTCGAAGCCCAAGTACACAATAGACAGGAGTTTCACAGGGATTTTTGACTAACTGAATATCCTGAGATTCAGAGCCCCTGCCAGCGTTAGTTTCAGATCAGTGAGGGAGTCTAATCTGTACGCTCTCAGTCCATAAAAAAATTCCCAAAACAGCTTTTTTTTTAATATAAACTTTCTATATTTGGGATGAAGAGGTGGCTCAGGGGTTAAGCCTCTGCCTTGCAGATGGAAGGTCTTGAGTTCGGATCCCAGATCCCACGTATAGACGCCAGGCGGAAGCAGGGGCAGCCTGCGCTTCTGGTTCTGGTAGGGCAGAGCCTGTGAATCCTGGGGCAGAGGAAACAAGAAGGAGGTGGAGGCGTCCATGGTGGTTCCCGAATTCATCCGTGATTCTACACACACACAGACACACACACATGCCCGCATGCACATACATACGCACACACGCACAATTGAATAAATAATAAAAGAAAAGAATTAAACTTTCTATATTTGACCTTGGTGAGAAGTCAATGTTTGCTTCATGTCATAGCTAGACACAGGTGTCGACTTGATGATTCAGGGTTTGAGCTCTGGATACATTTGTGGAGAATTAGTGGTTGAGCTGGGCCCAGAACAAACCTGCAGGAGATTGTCTAATTGATGAGGAGGGCCCAGCCTATGGTGGTGGGATTAGGCCTTGGAATAAAAGACAGAGGGCTGGTTGAAGGAGTTGGCATCCTTTTGTACACTTGGCCAGACATGCTGGTTTGGCAAGTAAGGATTGTCTGTCTCACAGCCATTATGTGGTGATGTGGCCAGTTCCCTTGGCCCTGATGTTGGTGTGTGCTCTCCCATCAAGCTGGACTGAGAACTGTAACTGGAAAATCATAAGAGACAATAAACCCCTTGTTCCCTTAAGCCATTTGATGGTCACCTATCAGCAACCATGCAGAAGAACTGCAACACATTCAGCACACTTACTGTCTTGTGTGCTTAGTACTGTGTCAGGGGCTATTGGCACAACTGTTCCATGATAGAAATAAGAACATAGAGGCTCAAGAAAAGACATGGCCAAGTAAGCCTGAAGCAGTACAGTCCCTTAAACCTGTGAGGGCAAGTGCTCTGCCATCCACAAGAGAAAACTGAAAGGGTGAGAAAGAATTGCTCTTCTTTGTCTCAGCACCTGAGCTTCAGCTACTGAAGGCCACTTCTGTGCCCAGTGGCAGCTGCACCGGCTTATCCAGAGGATGTGGCTGCTTCCACTAGGATCAATACTACAGTGAAGAATAACTTCGTGCACTTCTCCCCTCTTCCACCTCGCTCCCAGTGATGATTCACACACAGAACTACATTTATGTATATGCATGAGTTTGGAATGCCAGCATAACAAGTCACCACAAACCAGCAGCTCAAGACAGCCCTCATGTAGAGTCCACTATTCTTAGCGTCCTAAAGCTGAAATGCAGTTGTTAGCTGAACAGGCTTCTGTCCGGAGGCCCTGAAGACAGTGCTGCTTCTAAGTTAGCCACACTGCCAGTATTTATATCCTTGTGGTGGTGGCACTGGGGTCTCCATGGCTGCGGACTGGCAGCAGCTCTCATATCCTTGGCCACACACCTCATCTCAGGGAATGAGAACCACCTAGCCTGCTTCGAAAGAGCTTCTGTAATTAGGTTAGATCCACTGGATATTCCTTTTGATGATCTGTGCCAAGGGTTGCAGACTAATCCCAAGTGTGGAATCCGTAGTCCTAGGCTCAAGAAAGATGCCAGGCATACACACCAGGCCTAAGACGCTCAAGGTCACCTTAGGTTGTGCGTGACTGTGAAGCTTCAGGTCCTCGATGGGCTGGTTCCCGGCTGACCTGGTCTTTAGACCTGATCTCCACTTTTGCCCTTCCGAGTTGTCTCATCACCCTGAAAGTCTTCGAGGGTTTTCAGGGTTCTATTCCTGGCTCCATGAGTTAAACAATTGTGAAACAAGCTCTTCTGTTCTTGGGGAAGGCAGACCAGGTGCTCCACACTATACGCACACATTGAACTGTGGCATATCTCCTCCACATTTTGAGGTCTTGACATTTTAGTCTCATCCTACATCCAAGAGGCAGAAGATGCCCAGAGAGGTCAGAAACCCAGCTGTAGCTGGAATCTTCTTCTAACTCACACCAGAGCCCTATCCTAGGTCTCATGCCCCTCCCACACAATCTACCCAAAACCTACCCATTCCCTGGGTAAAGAAGAGGTGCCCTGGGAGCCCTCTCAGACCAATGTATAGTTCAGAAAAATCTGTTCTTCCAGCACAAACCTAGGTTTGGTGATCACCTCTGTCACCCACCTTGACTGTGGGACAGGCTCACCAGCCTCACTCCTGCCCCACCCTTTCTAGAAAATGGGTCCCATCTCGGTACCCTCCCTAGTCACACAAAGCAAGTTAAAGAACAGCTGTCCATGGGGGTCAGCACATAGAGAACAGGCCTCTTGCTGTATCCCTTGCTCTTCCTCCCTCCCTTCCACAGCCTTACCCTCTAACAACTGTAGCAATCTCTCTCTCCCTCCCTCTCTCCTTCCCTCCCTCCCTTTCTGCCTCCCTCCCTCCTCTGCTTATCCCTTCCTCCCTCCCTCTCTTTTCCCTCCAATCCCCTCTGCCTCTCCTCTCCTCCTTCCGCCATCCCTCCCGCTCCTGCCGCACCCGCCCTCGCTCCCTCCCTCCCTCCCCTCCCAGGCACTGCAGCATTTGCCGACTGCAGCTCCAGCCGCCGTCCACTCCCTCCAGCCTCTGCAGCCCCAACCGCCAGCACCATGGCCAGCACCGTGTCCGGTAGGCTTCGGGGGCGTCGGGGTCTTGGGCATGCGGTGGGTCTCAGGACAGGCCATTGTCTAAGCAGAGGCCGCCCCGGACGCAGGAGGCGGCTACTGACTCTATGTTGCAGTGTCGGACCTTGTGCATAGTAAGGCTGGGCCGATCCTGCAGAGGCAGAGGGTCCGGGTGCAGGCAGGGCGGACTGCAGTGCCTGAGTCTGCCGCACGCCGGCCTGGAGTCGCGCCCCGGGCAGCTCCGAGCCTCTCTGGGCGCGGTGATCCGGGCCGGGGCGCAAGTACCGCAGACCGGGTTAGAGCGCCTGCAGTGGATTGAGGGGGGCTCCCCTGAGGTACCGACAACTTACATTTCAGTCCTGCCGAACCCAGAGGGAGGGAAGGGAAGATGTGACCCTCCTCAGGAACTCCGACCTTAGTCCTACACCTTTAGGGGTGGGGCGCTCCCTAGCTTAAGAGAGGGAAGCTTAGGCGGGGGGAGGGGGGCAGACAAGGAGCAGGCCCGAACCTGCAGCGATCTGGGCTTCTTCATTTCCATCTCCATCCCAACCTCTGCGGCAGAGACCACCCTCCATGCAGCGGGCCACCGGCTCCAGCTAGAAAAGCCTCCGCCCTTTGCACCACCCGGTCGGAGTGGGGGAGGGATTGTTGCATTTCCAATCCTTACCGGGTCGCGGGATCTGCCCTCAACGGTGTCCTTCCCCACCTTAGCCCGCACCGAATGCAGAGCGCTGGTGGAGGGCCCCACATCCAGAGGATGCTGCCCAGCGGGGAGCTATGGCCAGATCCCCAGAGTGAGGACCAGAGCTCCGCAAACCCTCGACCGATGCCCCGCCCAGTCTCCAATCTCAGAGCCGCTTGGTCTTTATTCTCCTAGGGAGACGGCAGGACGCCTCCCCACCCCCTTTCCTGTCCATCCACTCCCGAGCACCGCATCGCAATCCTGCCACCCTTTTTTTCCTCGGCTTCCGGGGAGGATCACTGAGGACACCAGCTGGCTAGGTTCTCTAACGAGCCCCTGGCCCCTACGCCCCAACCGTGCCCACCACCTAGTCCTGCCCTGACCCCGCCCCTCGGGCCCTGGGGTTTTCAGGGTGTGTTGTGGAGGGGACCAAACCACCCGAAAAGCTTTCCCATGTGGACTTCACCCCACAGGCCAGATAACTGGGCAGGTTAACAGCGGAACTTTCCCCCATCCCAGAAGAAAGCTCTATCTTCGTGGCAGGCATCGAAGCTGCACCAGACACCCACAGAGGCTGGAGAGGTGTAAGCCCACCCCACCAGCAGAAGTCTGATGATTCTTTTCCTTGGGGTGTGGCAGGTTGGGGTCTCAAACCCATTTAGGAAGGCTTGGCATCTCTTGGCTTATGTGTCTCAAGCTTTTTTGAACTAGCTCATTGTCTTCCACATCTTGGAGTCTGAATCTGAGCCATGGGACCTTGCCTCAGGCCTCAGTTTACCACCTGTGGAGACAGGCTCTTTAAGCTCTAACTCCAAAAATTCGAGTCTGACCTCCTGTCTCCTGCCAGTCCTGACTGCTCTGCACTGGCTCCACTATGTGCTTCCTCTTACTCACTCTCTCCGAAGTTTGCCAGTTCTCACTGGCTGTCTTGTCTCCTCAATATGCTTACCCTCCTGCAGCCAGATTACAGAGCAGGCCTCTAGGACCCTTCCTGTGGGCATCTGTCTACTTGCTTCTTAAGGAGCCATCAACTGGAAAGGAAGTTCCTCATGAGTTAGCAGGTGGAGAGAAACCAAACCAGAGAATATCCATGACTACCACCAGATACTGGTCTTCAGCTACAACACTCAGTACCTCACTTCCTAGTTGGACACTTTTTGCCAAATTTGACTTGAGAGAGTCCTGATGTAAATCGTCACCCTCCATCCTTCTCCTGTCGAAGTAATCTCACACTTGCCCATGATGGCACAATCCCTGCATCTCTTCCAGCCTCTCCTCATGCTAAGGTGATAGCTATCTGCAAAGGAAATGCCTAGTACTTGCCTGCAGTGGCCCTGATGTTGTCTTTCCTATGAATGTTTCAGGCTCGAGTAGAGAAGACTTTTGAGCAGTTGTCAGGTCTCAGGTTCCTAGCTGGAAAGGCCAATATGCTGAGGAATGATGATCTGGGAAACCAGGATTGAAAGGCTGGGGCCTGTCGGCAGGCTGGTGGGTGCTGACAGCATCTGAAGAGGTCTGTCCTCTTCTGCCCCCCTCCCAATCCTCATTACTGTGACGCAACCACCCATCTTAATGACATTCCTTTGCTATTCTGCTCCTCTTTGGCTCCATGCAGCTTCCAGATGAATCCAGGTCACCAAGAGGTTTAGATCAAAATGGATGTTATCTATGTTGGTTGTGGGAGGTCACAGTTCAATATGAAAGGTTTGACCATTTTTGCCTCATAGCATTAATTTCATGTCAACTCCACATAAAACAATCATCTGGATCAGAAAGGTTATGGTCCACCAAATGCTTATCCAGGCTTTTGTCTGTTCCTCAAATAGTGTTGGTAGATACTATGAATAGCACTTCCCTCTTCTGAGAATGTCCGTCTGAAGAGCTGAATCTGTTTCTGCAGTCTGGGGGGCTGGTGCTTGGATCTGAGAGCCTGTCAGTCTTTGGAGCTACTAGAGTAGCAGAAAGAACAAAGACCCCCCCCCGCCAATGGCATTGCAAAGAATGTTGCTTATGTGTCCCTTGGAATGTGGCAATCATTCTGGACTTGTAGAACACTTGGCATTACTAAGACAGTGATCTACAATGGAGTTGGTTGACAGTGAATGGACCCTGAATAGCAAGAATATTTCCATTCTGACAGTGGTGTCTCTTCCCCTGACAAAAACTAGCACCACAATCACCACAGTTAGTCATCTTTCTGGTTGAGCAGCAGAGACACTAGCTGATAGGCACTTGACTGGGAGGGAAGGAAGTGGGAGGTGGTGCTGAATGGACAGTTCCTGTGTCTTTGTTCTTAGTGGTATCTGGCATCTCTGCCTACCTAGAGGTGTATCTGGTGAAGTCATGGGTTAAACTACCCAGGTTTGCAGCCCAGAGGATACTACCCAGCTGGGTGTGCTTATACTGGCAGTACCAGCTTTGTGTGAGGTAAGGCAGGAGGATCACTTGAGTTCAGGAGTTCTGGGCTACATAGCAAGACTTATTCTTGAAGGAAGAGAGGAAGCAGGGAGGGCTGCTCACATCTGTATTGGTTTCAGTCATCAAAGTGGTGTCTAATTTTGTCTGTTCAAAGCAGAAAGGAGAAGGAAAGAAGGGAGGAATGGGGGCTACCAGGGAAAGAAGAGGAGAGTCAAAGATACAAAGGATAACAAATAGAAAGATATATTCAGAGACAGAAACAGCTAGAAGGTTGTATGTAACCAGATAAATAGAAAGACACCAAGAATTTTGGTGCAGCACTTCACACTTATAATCCCAACAAGTGGGAACAGGAGGATTGCTATTAGTTGGAGGCCAAATTGGGCTGGAGGAAGACCCTGTATAAACAAGAAAAAGCAAACAAACAAAACAACTGAACAAATTAAAAAACAAAGAGGAAGACACAAAGACAGTGACAAAGTCAGAAAGATGGATGGAGAGACTATTAACAAAAGTGTCTCATTTATTCAAAATACCTTTACATTGGGTATTTCTTCTAAATATCAGACCTTTACTTCTCACAGTCCTGTACACTAGCTCAGTGTGAAGGTGCCAGGAGACTGCTTCCTCACTCACGGTGTGGCCTCACCCGGTGGAAGGCTCAAGCATCATCGATCCTGTTCAGTAAGAACACTGATCTCACTCACTGACTCTTCCCTCAGGGCAGATGCACCTTTCAACACATCACATCACAGTTATGAGTTCAACATGTGAACTTTAGACCTAAACATTCAGGCCACAGCAGGCAGAGAAACAAGATAGAGACGAGTTAGGCATAATGGTGCAATCCCAGCACTTGGGATCATGAGTTTAAAGGCCAGCCTATTGAAATACAAGTCTGCATAGTGAGTTCCAGAATAGCTTGAGCTACACAGTGAGCCCCTGTCTCAAAACAAACAAATCCAAGCATGATTGTACATGCCTATAAATTGAGCATTTTGGAGGGAAAAGTATGATGTAATGATCAGGAGTTCCTTAGTTATACTGCAAGTTTGAGGCCAGTCTAGCTACATGAGACCCTGTCTCAAAAATAAAACAACAAAAAGAGAGAGAGAGAGAGACAGAGAGAGAGAGAGACAGAGAGAGAGAGAGAGAGAGACGAGTGAGTCAGATAAAAATGCCAAGGGGGGGAAAGAAGAGCCAGGTTAGGGGTTAAGACACGAGAGTGTAGAGAGAACTATACAGAGAGACATTCCCAGAGTCATAGTCTGGAGCCAGAGGAGAGAGGATGAGTCTGTGATGTGGATATCGCTACTGCAAACAGCCATGTGTCTTACAGAGAGACACCCCAGAGACAATGGGGGGGGAGAATTGGGACCCCAGCAGGCTGGAACAGTGACATACTTGCTTACCTTGGTCTCACACCCACAGCCTACAAAGAGAAGATGAAGGAGTTATCCGTGCTATCACTCATTTGCTCCTGCTTCTACTCACAGCCTCATCCCAACACCATCTACCAGTATGGGGGTGAGTGTATCACATGGCTGCTGACCCTGCCTGGCCGTGGCCTGCCCACCTCACTTCTGTATTTCGTGGCCCCTTTGGATGGTATAACATGGTGCACAGGCACAGGGTGATTGTTGGAGGAGGGACGTGGACCTGGGTGCACTGCCTGATCAGTTACACCCCTCCCTCAGCCCCCGGTGGGCCCCTGGTGGGATACATACTGGGAATAGGCCCCTCAGCCTGTCTCCACCCTCTGGCTAGGCCTTCTGAAGCCCCCATCTGGTCTTGTTCTGCAGACATGGAGGTCAAGCAACTGGACAAGCGAGCCTCTGGCCAGAGCTTTGAGGTCATCCTGAAATCTCCTTCTGACCTGTCTCCAGAGAGCCCTGTGCTCTCCTCTCCCCCCAAGAGGAAGGATGCTTCTTTGGAGGAACTGCAGAAGCGCTTGGAGGCAGCTGAGGAGCGGAGGAAGGCAAGCCCCCTCCCCCGATAAATCAGACATGGCTGGCCAGGCCCTCTGTTTGTTCAGAACATTACTGGGGAGTATGGGCCCCTCCTCTTGAACAATAAGGATGAGAAAGGGAAAAAAGATGCCAAGATGGTGCCAGATAATGGGAGACAGGAGCCCCACTTTGGGGGACACCCTCGATCATGGCTGGCAGAAGAAAGAGCCTCACATTTGGGGACTCTGAACTGAGTTGCTGAGCAATTCTGCGGAGCCTGGGAAATAAGGGCATAGGTTCCTCACCCCTCCTCTCACATCAGTCCCTTTGCGGCTGAAATACAGAGAATGGAACTTGCTGTAGTGTTACTGAGGCCCTTGATAGCAGCCCCCACTGCACAGGGGAAGCGGCTGTCTATGCACAGCAGGACCCAGGCTCAGCAGGATTAACTTGAAGATTGTGCACCAGTGGGTGCCCAGCGACATCCAGGGGGCGCCTGGGACCCACAGCAATTACCCCAGGAGCCTGACCTCTCCTCTCTGTTCCTAGAGGTCACCAGGCGCCACAGTGTCACTTCCTGGGTCCCTGGGGACACAGCATCTGCTAAGCTGTAATGGAGAACTAGGACTTAGGCATCTGTACCTGCTTGGCGTTCAGCAGATAGAGATGTCTAAGGACAAGCCATGACAGCACAGGGTTCAGATTTTGTCCTTTTTCTTTAACAACTGAAGGCTTGGGACTACAAGACAGTCCATCATGCACCGTGCACAGGTTTCTGAGACCAGCAAAAGGGGACTCTGTGGCTAGGGACAGCGCAAAAGATGAGGCACTGAGGTTTGCTTGGCACTGGGGGACCTCTTGGAAAGTAGATATTTCAGTGTCAAAAGCCTGGAGGTCCCAGACAGGCATGTGGTGTTTGTAGGACAATGTAGAACTCCCGACCTCTTCGGAATTTGTTAGTCCTTGGGAAGTAGGTAAGGCATCAAGTGGAGCCTGGACTGCTCATAGGTGTGTGTTAGGGGGTACGGTAGTGAGCAGGCGCCATCAGATAGGAAGCAGAAGAGGGGTCCCTGGCCTCTCTCCCAGCCAGCCAAGGCTGCAAACGGTCAGTAGTAGCCCTAGGACGGCTCCCGGAGCAGGCAGGGTGCTGGGGGGGGTATCCGGCACAGGAGAGGACCCGCGTTACAGCTCATTGACCCCTGGGACCTCCTCCCCGCCCCCGCCACCCCATCTCCTGCAGACGCAAGAGGCGCACGTGCTGAAGCAGCTGGCGGAGCGGCGGGAGCACGAGCGCGAGGTGCTGCACAAGGCCCTGGAAGAGAACAACAACTTCAGCCGCCTGGCGGAGGAGAAGCTCAACTACAAGATGGAGCTGAGCAAGGAGATCCGCCAAGCGCACCTGGCGGCCCTGCGCGAGCGGCTGCGTGAGAAGGTGGGCTCGGGACCCGGACGCGGACTTAGTGGAGAAGCCCCTCCCAACCCCCTGGGGAGGTTTTCCAGGAGAACACGAGTGGGGCCCAGAATCTGGTCCTGGTGGGACGCAGTCAACGATGTCAGTCGTGGGTAGCTTAATTTCCAAGTGCTTGAGCATATAAGAAAGTGCAGTCTCGTGGAGTTCAGGTCCAAAAGTGGAGTGAACTAGTTTAGCTTGGGGGTCAGAGGTCTCATCCCTAAACACTGAGCCATCAGCGCTCCCAAGGTGCAATGAATGATATGCAACCGCCTGCATTCCCGGAAGTTAACCAAATCGCACAGTACTGGGGGCCACTCTAACCCTTGGCCACTGGTCAGGCAAGACCCCGCTTTTCGCAGGAGCTGCACGCGGCTGAGGTGCGCAGGAACAAGGAGCAGCGGGAGGAGATGTCTGGCTAAGAGACGCTGGAATTCATTGGCTACAACAACACGTTCGGGTTTCGTTTTTGTTTTGTTCAACTCTGCAACTTTTTTTGTTCCTGCTCCGGCCCCTTTCCCTGTAGCCCCAGATTCCTGCTTCTCTTTCCCCACTCTGAGCTGTCCAGTCCTCCTAGTGTGTTTGACTGTGGGCTCTCCCTGGAGGAGCCCTCTGGACAGGGTCTCCCAGTTCAGACGCCAGACCAGGCGTGGTTGGGTCCCCTCTTGGTGGTCCTCTTAGTGGATGTGTTGGTAACCTTAATAAATTAGTGGCAGTGGCACGAAAGTGTGGGTTCTCATGCTGGGCTGTCTGATGAGCACCTCATCTCTTGAGAAGAGTCCTTCAAAATGCTGCAGACCAACAGGCAAAGACTATATAGCATGGGGTTGCTTTTGGTGGGGAGACAACATGGACACCCCCCCCACCCTACCATCTCAGAAGTGGGTGATCTCTGCAGAGCCTAACCTGTGGCACTCTGTGAAGCAATGCCAACGCTCCCGCCCCTCAGGGACATCTCCGGAGGTCTGGAAGGATCTTGTCTTCATGGTTTTTGGAGTCATGGCTCCAATTCAAGGCTGTGCCTCCTGACAGATCCAATCAGATGCAATCGAGTAGCAGCCCAGGTCCTCACGCAGCCTTGGGGTGGGGCTTCCTCAGAACCTGAAGATTCAGAGTCTGGAAGGGTCAGTGTTCCCAAGCCTCCCCCATCTGCCCTGGGATTCTTTATCAATGACCATAAGCCTGACTCTCGGCTTCTGTCAACAGCTACTACGCTGTATCCCTTCCCTTTCTTCACTCCAGATGCCCCAGTTGTGGTCTTCGAAGATGGTCACCTGCTTGGACATAGCAGGAGAGTCTCATGCTTGTGTGCCATGTGGCATCGCCCTTCTCCATCCAGCCCCACCCCACCCTGCTTAGTTGCTTGGTACAAAGAATGAGGAAGACACATGACATGTTCTTTCACGGCCTGGAGCCAGAACCCCAGAAACCAGGTGATTGCAGTCCCAGGTGCCCTCAGATTCCACCACCCAGAAAGGTGTGCCAGGGTACAGTCAGAGACAACAGTGGACACTGCTCTTTTGCAGGGGCCCAGGAGAAACATCTAGGATATTTCTATCCTAGAAATATCTAGGATATTCAGCATCCCTTTCCTTTATTTCAAGGCAGCCTCCAGAGGAAATAACAGCCAGGACAGCAACCCTGTAGTACCACAAGTGACTTCTGTGGAATGCATGAGGGGAAAGGAAAGGGATGGAGGCTGGATCTCCTAGGTCATAGCTCTGGCATAGAGCAACATGCACCCGATTCATTCACAAGGTAAACTTGACAAATTAAATGAACAAAAAGGGGCTAGGGAGATGGGTCAACAGGTAAAGGGCATGCCATGCAAGCAAGAGGATCAGAGTTAGATCCCACCTGAAATGCCTGTCCGGTGGGTGTGGTGGCCACTTGTGACCAGCAGACTGATCGAACCAGTCCTATTGGCAAGTTCTGTTTGATCAGAGACCCTGGGTCACAAAGAATAGGGGGGAGCAACAATTGTGGATAATTTTTCATATCCACCTCAGGCTTCCACACTAATGCTCACATGTGTGCACGTGCATATACAAAGCTCTCACAAACATGCAAACAAGCACATACACATACGCATAAAAATGGGGAGAAATGGATAAAGAGACACTGTGTGTTTAGAAATGGCTCTCCTGGGCTGGAAAGATGGCTCAGGGGTTAAGACTCTTCCTCAAGAGCAGGAGGTCCTGAGTTTCAATCCCAGCTCTCACATAAAAATGCAGGTGGAAATGGAAGTGGCCCGTACTTCTGGTCCTGGTAGGCGGAGCCTGGGAAATCCCAGAACTAAGCAAAAAGGAGGTAGAAGCAAAACAAGGTGACTCCGGAAGTCACCCTTGGCCCTCCACAGGGAGATATAGTGTCCTCCAACACACACACACACACACACACACACACACACACACACACACACTTTTTAAAAAAGTAGAAATGGCTGTCCTGCTCAGCATTTGTGTCCTTCATCTGCTGAGCTGGAGAATCACTGGGAGGAAGCACAACTCCAGATTGATGCCAGCCATAAATCTCATTGTTATCATGTTGTCTTGATTGATTGATTGATTGATAATTGCTTGATTGTGGTGTAAGCATGTGTTTGTGTGTGTGTGTTGTATACATGTGGTGTATAAGCATGTGTGTTCCCAAGGCATGTATGTGTATAAGGCATGTGAGCTCTGGATTCTCTTGTTTCTGCAGCAAGTGCTGCTACTTTTTTTTATTGTTTTTTATTATTTATTCAATTGTGCATGGATGCATGTGTGTGCATGTATGTGTGTGTGTATGTATGTGTGTGCATGTATGTTTAGAACCACGGGCGAATTCGGGAACCACCGTGGACTGCCTCCGCCTCCTCCTTGTTTACTCTGCCCCGGGATTCACTGGGTCCACCCTACCAGGTCCAGAAACGCAGGCCGCCCCCGCTTCCGCCTGTCGTCTATACGAGGGGTCTAGGATCTGAACTCGGGACCTTCTGCCTGCAAGGCAGAGGCTTAACCCCTGAGCCACCTCTCCAGCCCCGAGTGCTGCTACTTTTTGAGCTATCTCTTCATCCCCTTGTGATTTTTTTTTTAGTATTTTATTTATTCATGTATTTGAGTAAGAAGTAGAGGAAGGACAGAGAGAAGATAGAGAGAGGGAGAGAGAGAGGGAAAGAAAGGGAAAGAGGGAGAGAGAGGAAAGGGAGAAAGAAGCACAAATGCGTGCTATAATGCAAGGGTAGAGGCAAGAGGACAGCTTTGGAAGTCAGTTCTTTCCTTCCATATTATGAACTTCTGAGGCTTGAACTCAGATCACCAAGCTTGCAAGCAGGTGTCTTATCTATGATCTGACTGCTGGAATTGTTTTGAGAAATGAAATCGTTAAGGCAATGTCACAGGAGCAGGCTGCTGGCAAGGTTTAGAGGTAGAGCAGGTCTGGGTATTTGCTGGTAAGGCCACCTACTCTCCCAAGGAGAATCTGTCCAGTCTGTCTGTTGGCCCAGAGCCCTCCATCTAATTAGTTGCAAACTAGGACTTGAGATGGAGCAGTTCTGTTGATCACCCTACAGCTCAGCAGACTTGTTCCTAATCATCACCAGAGAACTGCTTATTCCTAGCTGCAAAGAATGAAGAGATATCCTTAGTGATCTTGTGAATATTCCTGTCTCAGGACCCAAAAAGTCACCGAGGTACCAGGGGATACCGTCTTCTAGGAAGACATGCTTAGGGTGGCCACACCTCTGCTTAGGCCTTACATGGTGCTACAGCCCAAGCCCCGAAAAGATACTTGCTTCCCACAATCCAGAAAGCATCACACCAGTTACACCACTCCTCTCTGTCTCCTGTCCAAGGAGAGTGAATCCAATCAGAAGGCATGACATCAAAGCAGAGACATGCAGGAGGGAAGAAAAGGAAAGTGGCTTGCTGGGGGTATTGTTTGAGGATGCATCTGCCTGCCTGCATTCTCGACATCAATTCCATGCATCCCAGAAAAGTTCATCCAGTGCAGGCAGAAGACCAAGTTGATTATAGACCAGAGATTTTGTTTCGCACGAAAGGGGAGAGAAGCAACCTGATACAGCATCGAAGGGGAGACGTGCTTATGACAGTCTCCACCTCAAGACAACGCTGCCAGGAAGTAATGGAAATCCTTCACATTTCCTCATCAAGTGGCAAAAGTGAGAACCGGAGGAGTCAGTGAGACACAGGGGTCACCTGCTGCTGTGTAATTCTATCCCAAGCAGCAGCGGGGAACTCAGATGCCATGTAGGTCTTTGTAAGTACAGACACAGATGCCGAGCATCTCTCATGAGGCTACAGACAGAATGTCAGAACAGGTTCTGGTCATCTTGACACTGCCTTGGGGTAGCAAGGGTTCCCTTCTGAGAAGGACCACTCCCACTCCTGCTGGCAGGACGTGGATGCTCAGAAGGGCTGAGCCTTCACTCAGCATGGTGTTGGTTCTTCCAGCACGAGAAGGAAGATGTCTGAACTCATCTAAAGTATCACCCACAGAGTGAGCCACAGTGAAGGGAGGGCAGAGAGGGCCGACGATCTTGTGAACAGGTGGGGCGTATGTGTGTATCAGAGGGAACTGTGTGTGACTCAAGGGCACAAGCTCAAGGGCAGCTTCAGGAATCATCCTGGATTGCTCTAATCCCTTTTGGCTTTGCTCTGGGTTTCCCAGACTCCACCTCGAAGGGCCAGAAGTGCAGGTCCCCACCATTTCTACCTGGCGTTTTTACATAAGATCTGGGATCTGATCCTTCTGCTGGTGAGGCAGTCTTAACCCCCGAACCATCTCCCCAACCCCTGTGTGTTTTACATGCATATGTGCACACATGTATGTTCAGGTGTGAGCACCCGTGCATGTATATGTGGGAGCCGGAGGAGGAAGATATTAGGTGTCCTTTTCTATCACTCTTTGCTTTATTTCTTTGAGATAAAATCTCTCATTGAACCTGGAACTCACATTTTTGGCTAGGCTAACTGGTCAGCAAGCTCAGCCATCTTCCTGGCCAAATACCCCTGTCCCTGAGCAGGGGTTTCAGGTGCCTCAGCCATGCTCAGCTTTGATATGGGTATCACCGCAGGGTCTACACATCCTCAACTTCAATGTTGAAATCTTAATTCTGGGCAATTGTGGAGAGTTGGGCTTCCTACTGAGCACATGGGTCCTGAGCGCTCCAGCCTCCTTCATGGACTAATGCTGGCATGGATGGGCCTCATATCTCCTGTACCCTTCTACCACTTGGTTGGAGCGCAATCTTAGCAGATGCTGCTGGCACCTTGATCTTGCTCTTTCCAACCTCTAAGACTGTGAGAAATAAGTGTTCACTTTGCATAAATTACCTGGTTCATGGTGGTCTGTCTTAGCAGCTCAAAACAGGCTAAGACCCTGTGTGTGCTGAACACAGCTAGGGTTTGGGGCTGCAGTTAGTGTCCTCTCAAACTCACGTATCCAACAGAGCAGGTGGGGATGGCGGCATTTAGGCCACCTTGTCCTGCAGTGCATGTAGTGGGACAGAAACGAGGCCACTTGCCACTGCTGGTTCCATTCTCTGAGGAAAACCATTCTGCTCAGCAGTTTTGTTAGCACTCTGTGGCCACCATGACAGATGCCAGGACCAAGAGGTCTTGACCCTTCCAGTTCTTAAGCCGCAGGAAGGTTCTGCTGTACTTTCCTGGCTCGTATGCAGGCTGGCAGCACTCCGCGTCCCTTGGCTTAAGACCTTATTCCAACTTCTGTTTCCATTTTCCATCTCCACATAACTGTAGTGTGTGTGTACACTTGCACGCATGGTTGTGGGACCCCAAGTTATAAACTAGGGCCCCATCCTAATGATTTTAATGTAACTAATTATGCAAATTCATTATCTACATAAGCTCACGTTCTGAGGTAGTGGAGTTGGGACCTCAATGTATCTTTTTGGGGAACACATTCCAACAGCCAGCACTTGTAGGTTCAAATGTTCTTCAACTTGTGATAGGATTACACACAGATAGACATATCATAAACCAGAAATATAATAAGTTGGAAATGGAGCACTTTTTGGATAGGTTTCATGAAGACCTGGAACTTCTGATCTTTCTTGTCTTTGTCTCCCAAGTGTTCGGCTTATAGGAATAGCCCACCATGCCTGAATTCGGATCCCAGATCCAATATGTACTGGTTACTCTTCTCTGTTGCTGTGAGACATTCAAACTCAAGTAACTTAAGGGGGAAAATGAGATTTATTACGTTTATGGTTCCAGAGGGAGGATAAAGTCCTTCATGGCAGAAAAGGTGTGGTAGACTGGCAGATATTGAAAGCAACCTAAGTCGTGTCCATTGTGGAGGCTGAGAACTGCAAACTGTAAACTCCAAGAGCAAATTAACTAACTGAAGCAGGGTGGACTGTGATTGCTTTCCTCTAGCAAGGCTTCCTTTCCTAAAGATGCTGTGACCTTCCCAAACAACTAAAGATTCAAACACGTGAGTCTGTGGGGGACATTCAGATTTCAAACCATGACACCATGTAAAAAATGCTGTGCAAAAATGGTGGTGACCTGCATTTCCAACTCTGAAAGGGAGAGCCTAGGAAATCCCAGAGCAAAACAATAAGGAGGTAGAACAAACAAGGATGATGCCCAAAGTCACCCTTGGAGTCCACAGGCACACACAGTGCCCTCTTCTACACCCACATGCACTTACAAACACACATGTAAATACCCACACCTACAGACATACAGATGCATTTACTACACCTACTTAATGCCATAACCTCATCCAGCTGTGATGCTTAGCATTGCCAACCTAAAAAGATCTAGAACCTTCTAGGATACACACCTTTGGGCATGTCTAGGAGGGAGCCTCTAGACTGGGTTGGGTGGTGAAGACCCACCCTAAATGTGGACAGCACAGGTCCAGGAGCTGGGGTCCGGGATTAAATAAAAGAGAAAGTGAGCTGAACACCAGCATTCCTCTCTCTACTTCCTGCTTTAGACATCATGTGACCAGCAGCTACTCCTGCTTCCGTGCCTTCCTCACCAAGATGGACTGGACTCTTGCACTGCAAACTAAATAAGCCCTTCCTTCTTAAAGTTTCTTTTATCTGATATTCTGTCACTATAACAAGGAACAAATATGGGAGCCTACCTTAAATATGTCCAAGATACCTTAGCTGTCAGCTCGGCATCACCTCACACAGTCCCCACTTGATAATAAGTGATGCATATCTTACATACTCTAGGGACCATTGTATCCAATAACCAATAGCAACACGCTTTCCCATTCTGCTGCTACATTAAAATTCAGTGGTGTGGGCTGGTGAAATGGCTCAGCGGGCAAGGTGACTTGTTGACTTGAAGTCAATCTCTGTAACTCACATGGTAAAAAGAGAGAACAGACTTCCAAAGATTGTCCTCTGACTTCCACAGGTATTGTGGAATGCATGTACCTCTTTCTGAATAAAACTTTCTTTAAAAAAAAAAATCCACTAGTCCATGTTCTCTCCTCAACTCATTCCTGGTTTGTTGTAAGGGGTGGTCACTTGGAAACATTAGTTCCCTGGATTTAGATAGGCTTCTGTACATAGAGTGGAGAGTTTCCAGAGATATTTGCCAGCATCCAGCGCACCATCACAAACTAAGAAGCCTGCATACTCAGTGGCAAGAATTTAATTTATCCTTGAAACATAGAATTCTTTATTTTTTGAGATGGGTCAAACTGATGATCATGAACTTGGTTTGATTGAAAAATTCTTAGGAGACTGGAAAACATATCTAGGTGTATATGTGAGGGATTTTCAGAGACTATTAAATCATGATGTTAAAAATTACCAATTAATGTACAGATTCTTTTTCATTTTTTATTTTTGTTATTATGTGCGTGTGCATGTATGCGTGTGTGTGTGCATGAGTGTGTACATGCGCACGTGTGTATGTGTATCGGAGGGCGTAATGGTTACTCTTAACTATTGCTGTGAAAGAACATTAAAAAATCAAGCAACTTAAGGGAGAAGAGAGATTTATTTAACTTATAGTTCCAGAGGGGAGATACAGTCTTTCAAAGTAGAGGTGGCATGGCTAGCTGGCCAAAGCTGAAGGAGGCTATGTCACTACAGACATCTTGGAGGCTGAGAGCTGCAAGTCTGTTTGCTACAAAAGGCAGACTTCTTCTGGAGGTAGGCTGGGCCTAATCCCAAGGCCCATCCCTTGTGACTGCCTTCCTCCACCAAGGTTCCATCTCACAAGGTGCCATGACCTTTCCAAACACATAAGACTGGGGGGGGACACATTTCAAACCATAAGAGAGGGCATTGTGTCCCTGTGAAAGGACAAAAGTGACTTCGGGAATCATCCTGGATTGCTTGTACCTTTTTTGTTTTGCTCTGGGATTTTTCCAGTCTCTGCCTACAAGTGCCAAAAGTGCAGGCCAATGTTTCCACCTGGAGTATTTTTTTTTTTTTATGTTTTGTCATATTTATTTAAGTCTGAATTTATAAACAGTAAAATTGGCATTGTCAGGTACAAATTCTGACCAGCATAACCAGTCACCTCCTCCCTAAATGATCTATTATAGAAAAATGTTGTGTGCATATTCCAAACCAAGTTACCTTTAAGTTTTCTTTAGTATACCAGCAAAATGAAGATAGCTTCAAATTTTACTGTAATGTATCGGTATTTTTTTCTCAGTAGAGATAATTGTCAGCCATTGCTCACCACTGCCAAATGTTAAGTCCCAAAAGTAATATGAAAGACTATGTTACAATCTCTAGAATAAACCACAGAATGAAATTTTACATGGCCTTTATTAAAGTTAAAGTCAGCTTAAGACAAATACAAAGTAACTATTTAGAATTCTAAAACTGACCTTAAAGAACTACATCTTGGTTATCTTTGTAAAACATGTGAAATAAGGATTTTTGGTGTTATTACTACAGTAAGTTTCAGGTTAGGTAGGGTTGGCTCATAGGAATCTACTTTGAATTCTATAAATAAGAAAATTCAAAAGAACTTATACATGGGTCAACTTAGATATAGAGCACCTTTATATGTAATTGAAACTACTTCAAAGTTCATACTGCTCCCCCCCCAAGCTTTGATTGTACATACAACCTTTCTTCTTGAAAGCTGCACTTACTCTTTTCAAGCACCAGACCTTATTGTGTTCAACAACATCTTGGACACATCACTGCATCCAGCAGCGAGCCGCAGCGGAAAAGGTCCACCTGGAGTTTTTAAGTGGGACCTGGAATCTGAACTCAGAACCTTATGCTTGTGAGACAGAGTCCCACTGAGTGGGGTAACTGAATATGGGGGGGGGTCACAAAAATTGGCAGCAATAAAAGGTACAATGTGCAATGACCAAAAAAGATTTCAAAATCAAAAGTCTAATGAGTCCAAAGTATTCTGGCAGTAGTGACCCATGTTGCATCCCAAGGCTCATTGTGAGCTTAGTTCTGAGCACATGGCATGTGGACATTGTGCTCAAGTGTGCTGACCACTGCCTGCCAGCAGGGAACCTTTTGGGAGACTATTATGTGCTATTAGTTGTAATGTGTCTATGTAGTACAAACTTTTGGCTTATATAGAAAAACATAAAAGTTTAATAACAGGAAGCAAAGACAATATTTTCAACTCCTTGATATGTATCAGATTAGCATATCATGGGTCATGATATCGCAGGAAGTCCTGATTTTGGATCCCATGTAAAAGTGCCAGGTGGGAATGGCAGTAGCCTGTACTTCTGGCCTGGTGGGCAGAGCCCGGAAAATCCCAGAGCAAAGCAAAAAGGAAGTAGAAGCAATCCAGGATGATTCCTGGTCACCCTTGGCCTTCTACAGGGACATGCAGTGTTCTCTCTTTCTCAAACACACACACACACAAACAGAATAAATAATAATAATAAAAAATTACAGCTTGACACCTGGTAGAAACTGCCATGACCTGCACTTCCAGCCCTGGTGGGCGGAGCCTGGGAAATCCCAGAGCCCAGTAAGGAAATAGAAGCAATCCGGGATAATTCCCAAAGTCACCCTTGGTCCTTTACAGGGACATACAGCGGCGCCCTCTGACACACACACACACACACACACACACACACACACACACACGCGAAAATAAATAGTTTAAGAATTGAAGTTTGAGTTGTTGACTTGAGTTTCATTTAAAAAAATTAAATGAATTTGGCTTGAGATTAGGACAGAATTTCCAAGAGTCTTTCAAATGGTCCTAAACACACTTCTCCCATTTTGTGCTACATATTTAAGAAGAAAAGTATTCTCATCATTGGTTAAAGTTAAAATATTGATCAACTCTGAAAAACACTGAAGATGTTTTATTACCCACAACATCAAAATATTCAACTAAGATTTAATTATTTATGTAAACAGTGCAGAGCATAGTAGCATGTGCCTTTGATCCCTTTAAGAAGGTGGAGACACTGACAGAGGATGAGGAGATCAAGACCGTCTTATCTACATATTGAGTTTGAGGTCAGCTTATGCTACATGAAATCTTCTCTCAAAGAAACAAAAAAACAGAGCTGGAGAGATAGTTCAGGGGTTAAAAATTTTTGCCTTGCAAGCAAAAGGATCTGCATTTGAATCCCAGATCCCACATTAAAAAATGCCAGCGACAGTGACCTGTACTTCTGGCCTTGGAAAGCCGAGTCTGGAACAGCCCAGAGCAAAGCAATAAGGAGGTAGAGTAAACCAGGATAATTCCTGAAGTTACCTTTTGGTCTCCACAGGTACATACACTACCCCTTTTACATCTCCTTGCCTTACATACACGTCCACACCCCGATTTACACAGACTAAAAAACTACATCCATCTCATGGTATGCAATTTGATTTAGTCTTTTATAAATGGCAGAAGTTTATGTATGCCTAAGGATTATTTAAGTAAATATTTATGATTTATTGTTAGTAAATGCTTGACTTATATACCTATTTTCATGAGCAAAACTCATTTAAGAAGTCCATAAATTCACTGGTAGATTAAGAAACTGAACGGACTACTGAGATGTGTTGAAGTGATGGAAGGTAAGGCCTGATTGGAGAAGGTGACTTATTGGGGGTACGCCTCTGAAGGGCTCATCCTGCTCTGGCTCCTTCTTGCTATACCTTTTCCTGCTTACTGGCTGCCATGAGGTGAGCAGCTCTATTCCACCACAGTCTCCTTCATGGTGCTCTACCTCATCATGGGCCCACAAACAATTCAGCAAGTGATCATCAATTGAAATCTCTGAATTCACATTCCAAAATCAATTTTTCAGGCAGAAGAGATGGTTCAATGGGTAAAGCACTTGTCTTGAAAGTGCGAAACTGAAGTTTGGATCCCCAGATTCCACACAAACACAACTTTCTGTTATCTGTGTAGGCCCAGTGTGGTAGTTAAGCCTGAGTGTCAACTTGACGCACCCGGTGTTAAGTAAGCTGGACTGAGACCACCTCTGGAAGGGATCAACTGAGACTACTTGAAGGATTTTACCCGCCCTAGATCCTATCAGAACTCCAAAGCTCTCATAGGATCCTCCCAGTACTGCATCATATAAAAAGGAGCCACCAAGGAGAACGGATGCCTTCTTGCAGCTGTGCTAGGAATCGTTCTTCCTTCTGGCCGCCTGGTTTCTTCGACCTTCCACTAGACTAAGACTCTAGGAGTTCTCCAGCCTTCAGCCATCACCTACTTGACTACCGAACTGAGCAGCTAGCTATTGGCAGCCATCGCTGGAACTACCACGGCCACTGGCAGCCTTCGCTGGACTACCTCGGCCATATCTGTAAGCCAACTCTGTGACTCTAGAGAAGCCTAACTAATACACCCAGGGTGAATGAGAGGGATGGGGTCAAGGATCTTCAGAGCTCACCAGCTCCTCAGCCTGGCTAATGCAACAGCATTGAAGAGACAAGGTGGGAAAGTGAGGAGCAACACCCAAAAGTTGTTCTCTACTTCCACACAATACCATGGCACATACACCAACACACTAACGCACAATCTTTCTTGTTTCTCTCAGATATTTGTCATAGTGAAAAAAATAACACATACAATATTCCTCTGTAACCCAGTCTGGTTTCTAACTCAAGAGCCTCCTGACTTAGCCTGGACAACACTAATAACTTTTTTGGGGGGGGTCATTTTGAGACAAGACCTTCCTCTAGTGCAGCACTTACTATACTACAGTCACTGCAGCTCAGATGGGTCTTGGACTGTGGCAGTTCTGCTCTCTGAGCATTCCAAGTGCTGGACTCCGCCGTCAGCTACTCTGCTTGCCTCACCAGTAATGCTGAAGGTGAACTGCCTCTTGGCTTTGGCTTCCAACACTTTGATGGAGAACAGGTGACATGCAGCTGTTGGTCAGAAGCTGGTCCAGGCAGCACGGTCCTCGCCCGTGTTTTTGTGCCGCCAGAGCAATGACATCACCGTGTGGGAGAACATCCTTTATAATTAGTATCAAGGCCACACCGGTCCTTTCGCAGGACCCCAAGATTCCAGAGGTTCAGACTACACTGCACTGACGGTGCCTCACTGGACGTCTGTTGTCACCACAGCCACTGCCTGCCCGTTAGGCCCATTCGGTTGAAGCATGTCCTGCACTGCTTCGGGAATGGGGTCTTCTCTTACAGGACCCTCCCCCAAGAAAAAGTAAATTTCTGGTATCCCCCTATCATTTTTATGGTGTTGATTTTACTGGGTCACCCTCGCGTGGACCGCGGACTCCTCTCGGCAGTGCCCGGAGGAATGCGCGAGGGCTTCTATTCTGTAACTTTCCACGCTTGTCGAGTCGCTCGTGGCGACGGATAATCAGGAATCACCCGCGATCCTTCTCCCACCTTATTTTTTGGGAGCCCAGTCTCCAATCAAACACGGAGCTCACCAAGTCTGCTATTCGGTTTACTCGCTTCCCAGGCTACAAATACAGACAGGGCCCTGGGAATTCGAACTCCTGATCCTTCCGCTCGTGTAGCTAGCGCTTTCACCGCCGAGCCACCGCCCCGTCCCCGCTGCCATTTTATTTAAAGAAGAAAACTCGATTCCGGCCGGGCGAAGGGCCGCCTTGCGGGTAAGAGCACCGCGGCACCCGGCCACCGTCCGCCGGCGGCCGCGCACGCGCGCCGCAGCCCCGCAGGCCTTATCTCACGGTACCGCCCGCTTCCGCGCCGGGCGTCAAATAAGTCTCCGAGCCCGCCCGGCCCGTGCGTGCGCGGCCCCGCAGCTGCGTCACTAGGAAGCGCGCGCCCGCGCCGCCGCCGCCGCCGCCGCTGCCGCCGAATCCCCAACAAGGAGCGAAGCCCGCCGCCGCCGCCGCCGCCCGCCGCCACTACCCCGGTCACCGGCGGGCGTCCGAACAAGCCCGCGTGGGCCCAGGTAAGCGGCGCCGGCGCTCCCGCGGCCCCCCGCGGCGAGGCCTCTCGCGCCGCTCACGCGCCGCCGTCCAGTCAGGGGTCCCTGCGGAGCGTCAGGACGTTACGGCGGGGGGGAGGGGAGGCCGGGGGAGGGGCGGCGGGCACGCGAGGGCGGCGGCGGCGTCAAGCGCGGCGGCGTCAGGCGGACGGGCGGGCTTGGGCGCCGGGCGGGCGGGCGCGCGAAGGCGGCGGCGCTTCCGGCCTCCATCTTGGCGCCGCCGGCGGCTTCTCCGCGGACGCTGGGACGGACCGGGCTCGCCGTCGGGGTGGGGGGAGGCGGGGTGGTGTAGTTAGGGCCCGGCGTGTGAGGGCGGGTCGGCGAGGCCCCGCGGCAGGCTGGAGGGGCCGGAAAGGGACCCGCGGGGGGGAATTGGTAGCCGCAGACCCTTCGGTGGTCCGCTTCCCTGACAGGAACCATGTCAGTGTGGACTGCGGGGCGGAACCTAACCGGTGGGGACCCACGAGTAGAAACCAGGACCGCATTCGTGGGGACTCCGCAGGCGACCTGCGGGGGGAGCCCCGCGGTGGGACCTGCGGCGGGGGCCGGGTGGCGGGAAGCGGATTGGGGAGAACTCGCTGGTAGGAGCTGAGCGAGGCGAGGATCTTCCGTGGGACCGGAACCGACCCGTTGGGCCCGTCGCTAAGCACGATCGGCCCCAGCGTTGTTGACTCTTGCCGGGCGAAGTGGGCTTTCGTAACAACTTCAATCATGTAATTGTTACTGATTAAAATGAAACTTTAGATAAAGGCCAACTACAACAGGATAAACTTAAGCAGAATTCCTGTTTAGAAGTTTCTTCGCAGAAAGAAGACTTTTTTGGGAAGACATCTATGACTGTCTAAGCCCTATCGAGAATAGGCATCACTTTCCCTTGTTCCCTCGCATACAGTTTGCACAAAGTGCGAAGGACCCTGTTTATGTACAAACAGTAACGTGTCAGTGTGCTTGTGTGACTGAGAACATGTGCAGAAGCAAATTCAAGCCCAACCATGACTTAACCTGAGAAGGGAGAAGGATATTCAGGTGTAGAGAGGCAGGAGACAAACTCACCAGAAGGCTGTTGTGGGTGTGGGGGACGGGAACGAATGGCTTGTGGCTACTAAGAAGACTGGGCTCATTTCTTTTGATAAATATTAAATCCCAATCTCTCTGTCTCTCTCTTGTCTCTTTCTGAGTTTTTTCCCTATGTGGGCCTTGGAGATCAAACTTGGGCTGCTCAGCTTGCAAATGGTTGCCTTTACCCACTGAGCCATCTTGCCTGCCCTTCTGTTCATTTTCTGTACTCATCTAAACAGGAAAAGGAAATACTGCCTTGTGGTTTCTAATCATTATTTCCTGTACTTAGATATCGTCTACTTACATGTTTAGTGTGCTCTAGGTAGTAAAGCTACTGTGGTATTTCCTCATGGAATGCTCATTGGGTCTGGATGATTTTCTTTTTTTTAAATTTTTTTTATTATTTATTCAATTGTGCGTGTACATGTGTGCGTGCGTGTACATGTGTGCGTGCGTGTACATGTGTGCGTGCGTGTACATGTGTGTGTGTGTGTGTGTGTGTGTGTGTGTGTGTGTGTGTGTGTAGAACCACGGGCGAATTCGGGAACCACCATGGACCACCTCCACCTTCTCCTTGTTTACTCTGCCCTGGGATTCACAGGCTCCGCCCTACCAGGACCAGAAACGCAGGCCGCCCCGCTTCCGCCCCGCTTCCGCCTGGTGTCTATACGTGGGGTCTAGGATCCGAACTCAGGACCTTCCGCCTGCAAGGCAGAGGCTTAACCCCTGAGTCACTTCTCCAGCCCCTGGATGCTTTTCTTTTTGATGCCAATTCACCCAAGTCCTCTCTAATGGGGGCTTGTTCTCACTAGCTTGTGGTCTTTTCATGGCCTCCTGGTTTCTTTGAGAATGTTTCTTTGCCAACATTCCTGCTGCTTCCTGGGGTCTCTGGATCAGCACTACTACTACAGAGACTGGGTATTGTTGGCTATTGGTGGCCCAGAAGTCACAGCTGTTCCTTTACTTTTTTTGTGGCCCTTTGGAGGTCTAAGTCCTGTTAGAGGAGGAAATGAACCAGATGAACCTCAGTTTCCCAGCAGACATAAGAACCTTCAAGTGCTAGAGACGGAGCCATGTCTGTAAGTGCAGTGCTCAGAAGCTCAGCAGGAGAACCACAAGTTTCAGGCTGCCTGCAAGATTCTGTCATAAGAAAATTGTTGGCGATACATTGGATATGATTTAGCAGAGACCTGGAGCCACCTAATGGCACGTCGTGGCTGGTTGTTTGGTTTTGTCTGTTGGCTGGTTCTGGGTCAAAGGCTTAATTACAGAGACCTTGCTAGAGTGGTCTCCTTTGTCAGCTTGAGAGTTGTTCCTGTTCTTCAACATCCTTCTTGTTGGTGTAATACTAGTCACTAATAATAATCATAATTTTATAATCTTAGCAAGCTTTTATGTTCTCAGATTCTTAACCTGAATTTAGTCCTGTTCTAAAATTATCCTCTTTTTAATATCATTAAAACTTGTTTTTTTTTTTTTATTTTTTAGAATCGTATCTCTAATTCTTTGTATTAGAGAATGACCTTGAACTCCTAATCTTCCTGCTTCTATATCTAATGCTGAGATCATAGGCATATACCACTATGCTGGGCACATTGAATTTTTTATTTTGGTTAAATACACATAATTTTATTATTATTATTATTATTTATTCAGTTGTACTTGTGTGCACGTGTGTGTGTGTATGTGTGTGTGTGTATGTATGTGTGTGTATGTATGTGTGTGTAGAACCACGGGTGAATTCGAGAACGATCATGGACTGCCTCCACCTTCTCCTTGTTTATTCTGCCCAGGGATTCACAGGCTCCACCCTGCCAGGACCAGAAACGCAGGCCGTTTGTTTCCACTTCTGCCTGGTGTCCATATGTGGGGTCTAGGATCCGAACTCAGGACCTTCCACCTGCAAGGCAGAGGCTTAATCCCTGAGCCACCTCTCCAGCCCCAAATACACATAACTTTTATGTTACCATCTTTAAGTGGTTTTACTCAACAGTCACATTATCAAACATCCATTCCACTATCATTTCCAGAACTTTTTGAGTATCGCAAACAAATTTCATATCCACTAAACAGTAGCTTCCACTTCCCCCTACACTGGGCCTGGTAAACTACAAATTTGACTCTTCTAGGTAATTCTTGTGGGTGAAATCCCATAATATTTGCCTTGTCATATCTGGTTTCTTTAACTTACTGTAATATTTTCAGAGCTTATCCATGTATAAGATTTTCCATGCATAGAGTTTTATTCCATTTTAAATTAAATAATATTACTTATGTGCCACATTGTTTATCCATTGATTTATTGATGAGCATTTGAGTTGTTTCTAGTTTGAGTTAATTGTGTATACTGCTGTTATACACATTGCATTCAAGTATGTGTTTTAGTCTTTCTTTTCAGTTGTGTTTTCAGAAGTGGAATTCCCAGTGCTGTGGTAATTCTATGTTTAACTTTTTTTTATGGCATATGTAAGTGTGTGTGTGTGTGTATCAGAGGGCACTGTGTGTGCCTGTGGAGGCCCAGGGATGACTTCAGTAATCATCCTGGATTGCTTCTGCCTCCTTTTTGCTTTACTCTGGGGTTTCCCAGGCTCCACCTTCCAGAGCCAGAAGTACAGACAGCCACCTAACGGTTTTTTACGTGGGGTCTGGGATCAGAACTTGGGTCCTTCTGCTTTTTTTTTTTTTTTTAATTTTTTTTTTTATTATTACTATTTATTCAATTGTGCGTGTGTGCGTATGTATGTGCGCGCATGTGTGTATGTGTGTGTGTAGAACCACGGACGAATCGGGAACCACCATGGACACCTCCACCTCCTTCTGCCCCGGGATTCACAGGCTCCGCCCTACCAGGGCCAGAAGCGCAGGCCGCCCCGCTTCCGCCTGGCGTCTATACGTGGGATCTGGGATCCGAACTCAGGACCTTCCGCCTGCAAGGCAGAGGCGTAACCCCTGAGCCACCTCTCCAGCCCCGGGTCCTTCTGCTTTTGAGGCAGAGTGTTAACCCCTGAACCATCTCTCTAATCCCTATGTTTAACTTTTGAGAAAATTTCCTCCTAACTTTTGAAAGTTTTCAAATTCTTTTCATTCCCAAATGAAACTTATTTTTAATTTTTAATGTATTCTTTGATTGTGCGCGTGCACGCGCATGTATGTGTATCTGTGTGTGTCCCTGTGTAGCAAAGGATACTGTGTGTGCTTGTGGAGGCCCAAGATGACTTTGGGACTCACCTTGGATTGTTCTACCTTCTCTTTGCTTTGCTTCGGATTTTCCCAGGCTCCGCCTTCTAGGGCCAAAAATAAAGGACACTACCATTTCTGTCCTGGTGTTTTTTACTTGGGATCTGGGATCGGAATTCAGGATCTTCTGCTTGTAAAGCAGATGTTTAACAACCCCTGAGTCATCTCTCAAGCCCCCAAAGGAAATTTCCCAAAGAAAAATTATTTTCATTTTTTTTTTTTTTTGAAACTGTATGTTTGTTTGTCATGTGAACATAGAGGTCAGGTTTCCAGGTTTTCTTCCAGGTGTCTTTACCTGCTCATTGGCCTGACATTTTTCACATCTTGAAAGTGTGAGGGGTGTGGAGAGGGTCTCCTTTCTTTGATAGCTTGATGGACCCAATGTCCATCTTCCATGAACTTATCAATGGTTGATGGGTATTCATTGGAGAAATGTCTGTTCAGTTCTGGATATTAATCCTTTATTGGCTATTTTGTTTGTTTTGTTTTGTTATTTTTTTGAGATGGTATCATGTAGCATAGGGTGGAGTTGAACTTGATATGTAGTAGAGGATTCTTCTACTTCCTGAATATTGAAGTGGAAGACGTCAGCTACTAAGCCAGAATTCTTTGTCAGTTATTTGCTGAAAGTTTTCCTCATTCAATAGATTATCTTTCTCTTATGATGTCTTATTATACACAAAAGTTTTTAATTTTGATGAAATTGAATTTGTCTGTATAATGGTTAATCTTGCTTACCCACTTGATGGGATCTGGACTCACCTAGGAAACAAGCCTGGACTTGTTTGTTCAGAATGTAGCCCAGTTGGTGGAGTACATTCCTACCAGCTTTAGGGTCCTTAGCACTTCAAACATTGGGTGTGGTGGCCTGCACCTGTGAAATCTCAGTACTCAGTACTCAGTACTCAGTACTCAGGATGATCAGAAGCTCAAAATTGCCTTCAGCTGTATAGCAAGCTAGGTGCCAGTCTGTGCTACATATGATACCAAGTCTCAAGAAAAAAAAAATCTTTGTATGTAATATAAAGTCAGAATACCAGCTTTATTTTTTTAGAGGTCAGTTTTCTCTTTTGCCATGTGGGCTTCTGGTCATCATTGCAAACAGGTCATCAGGGTTACAAGCCAATGCCTTACCCTCTGAGCTATATCACTGGTCCTGGGACTTTATTTTTTTCATGGAAAGCAGCTATTCAGGACTATTTATTATACTTTGAAAGACTGTTTCATTACCTACAGAATGGTCTTGATATCCTTGTAGGAAATTAATTGACCATATATGCAAAGCTGCATAGTATTTTTTTTCCAGCTTGTTTTTAAAGATTTAAAACCATGGACTGGAGAGGTGGCTCAGGGGTTAAGCCTCTGCCTTGCAGGCAGAAGGTCCTGAGTTTGGATCCCAGATCCCACGTATAGACCCCATGCGGAAGCCGGGGCGGCCTGCGCTTCTGGCCCTGGTAGGGCGGAGCCTGTGAATCCCAGGGCAGAGTAAACAAGGAGGAGGTGGAGGCATTCATGGTGGTTCCCGAATTCGTCCGTGGTTCTACACACACAGACGCACACGCACGCGCGCGCACATACATACGCACAAATGCACAATTGAATAAATAAAAAAAAAAAAGAAAAAAGATTTAAAACCATGCAAGGGAGGCAGAGACAGGAGGATTTCTGTTGAGTTTGAGGCCAGCTTGAGCTACATCGTTAGACTGTGTCTCAAAAAAAGTCTTTTTAGGTAGTAAAATAAGTTTTCATGGTTTTTTAGTATACAATTATATGAATTTGAATATATGTAGATATATGAATTTGAATATATGTAGATTTATGTAATCATTCTACAATCAGAATACAGAACAACCTATAAACCCAGAAATTTCCCTGGTACTCCTCTTTAAAACCATGCATTGCTTATCCCTTTATATCTAGTTTCTTTCATTTACTATAATTCCGTGCCCATTCCCTACCAATGAGCTGTCCATAGGTACCTGTGAGGAGGTACCTTGTGTTGCCTTTCCTATCTGCTTGAATCAGGCAGGAGAACCTCACCTTCCCTGTTGGGTGTTAGATGACACAAATCAATGTTGTTAGACAAAATTTATTAAAGAAAATGTTAAATCTTTGTTGTAATATTACTTAATATTTTCCCTCTGAATAATTGAAGCTGTTAGGAATGATCCACTTGGCCACTCAGTTGACACCTGTTGACCCCTTCAACCCTGTGTTCCGCTGCCCTTACCAGGGGGCTGTCCTCTGAGCAGCCCCTTTGAACTTTTCACAGAGATGATAACTCCAAGAAAACTATGACTATGACCATGGTCATGGCTGGAGCCACGGCTTTAACTGTAGGAGAAATTACTATACGGCTTGTTCCGACTTGAGAGACTTTACCTCCATGACAAACCTTGGTGACTTCTAGCTGACATGCCCTTAAAACTTTTCCACTCAAACCAGAGGTTGGAAGGACTTCCTCAGTGAATCAGCAGAAAGCCCCTGGTTAGTGCCACATTTCTTTTTCAGCTTTATAAGTAGTCTGCTGCTTATTCTTCTCATGTCAGTTCAGGAGAACTCTCTCCATTTACTACCCCTTTTTGCTTTGACATTAGGGTGCATTAAAAACATGTCCCACGTGGGCTGGAGAGGTGGCTCAGGGGTTAAGCCTCCGCCTTGCAGGCGGAAGGTCCTGAGTTCGGATCCCAGATCCCACGTATAGACGCCAGGCGGAAGCAGGGGCGGCCTGCGCTTCTGGTCCTGGTGGGGCGGAGCCTGTGAGTCCCGGGGCAGGAGGTGGAGGCGTCCATGGTGGTTCCCGAATTCATCCGTGGTTCTACACATACACAGACACACACACACACACACAGACACGTGCGCGCACATACACACACATATGCACACAGTTGAATAAATAATAAAAAAATAAAAAAAAACATGTCCCACGTGAGCTTTTTTTTTATTATTATTTATTCAATTGTGCATGTATGTGTGTGCGCGTGTGTGTATGTATGTGTGTGTGTGTAGAACCATGGACGAATTCGGGAACCACCATGGACTGCCTCCACCTCCACCTTGTTTACTCTGCCCCAAGATTCATAGGCTCCGCCCCACCAGGACCAGAAACGCAGGCCGCCCCCGCTTCCGCCTGGCGTCTATACGTGGGGTCTAGGATCCGAACTCAGGACCTTCTGTCTGCAAGGCAGAGGCTTAACCCTGAGCCACCTCTGCAGCCCCCCACGTGAGCTTTTTTATTTATACTAAAAACATGAAACTCTGAGGCTTTGAGTCATAGATGCCCACTGAAATGTGGTTGGCGATTGACTCCTGAGGCTTATAAGCCCCCAGCTCAACTTAACAGCTAAGAGATAGATGAGTTCTAGAAGGTGTCTGTGAAGATTGGAAAGGACGCTTAAGGACTGTGGAAGTGCTAAGAAAGCAGGAGGTTTCAAAGTTAAGACTGCTGACCTTAAGTGTGTGTTTGGAGGCTGTAGAAGGGGAATCACACAGATATCCTTGACTGAAGAACAGTCCTCTGGTGGCCCTCTATCAGGGAAGGTTGTCCTCTTTGGGTAACATTTCTAAGTTCAAGGATTAGAGAAAGGAGGTTTTTGGGAAGTAAGATATCCACAGAGTGGGTGTGGACTTCTCTTTGACCAAGTGTGCAACTTTAGGAGAGATGATCATGGAGTGAAAGGGAGAAAAGGAGCATTTGCTTGGCCAGTCACATCAGCCAAACCAATGCTACAGCCAGATCGAAAGGCATCTTCAGTCTCAGCTCTGGAAATGGAAATGGGATTTGGAGTTCAAAGTCATCTTCAGCTAAATACTGAGTTTGAAACCAGCCTGGACTGGTCTCAATAAAAGTGAAAAATAAAACAAAACAAAAATTCAATCAAATAAAAAAAAATAGACTACTGAAAGCAAAGCTGGACATACTAGGACATGTGTGTAATCAAGCACTTGCGAGGCAGAGGCTGGAAGATTACTGCAAGTTTGAGGCTAGTCTAGTCTACATAATTCCAGGCTGGTCAAGACCATTTCTCAAAACCATTGGCTTATCATGTGTGGTTAGATTACCTATGGGCCATATTTGGATAACCCACACATTCCTATGCAGCTGTATACATCCCCGTGTATGCCTCCCTTCTGTCTATTCCATGGTACACAGTGACTCTAAGCTACCTCCTGTTTCCTCTGGCTAAAAACCTAGGGATGCTGTATATGCCCCAACATTCTTGGTTGGTCCATCCTGGGTCTATCATAGAGCATGAAGCACTAGAGAACACAATCCTCAGATTCTTGGGACACAGCTGTGAGGAAGGAGGTCTCTCTGAGTTTGATGGGCTCAAGCAGGAGCCTGGCTTTGCCTATGGCTGGAACAGCAAAAGTAGAAAACTGATAGTAAGGAGGGTCTGGCAAGCTAGCTCAGCAGGTAGGGTGCCTGCTTACAAACCTTGTGACCTGAGTTTAATTCCAAGAGACCCACATGATGGAAAAAGTAAAGTGACTTTTGAAAGTTGTCCTCTGACCTACTCTTGTTTTTCCATGGTATACATGTACATACCTTCTCTGTGTTTCCCTCCTAACTCTCTTTCTCAAAAACCCCAAAATATTAAAAAACCTAATATTAAAAAGGCTTTGAGTCATAGATGCCCATAGATAGATATCCTTTCTATCTTGTGTGGATTTTTCTTCCCTTTCTTAAGATTCAGTGCTTTCTATCTATACCTGGGCTCTGACTATTTTCGAATTCTGCCAGGAGCTACAGAGGAGAAGCAGTGAGCAAGAAGCCCTTCTTCAGAGAGTTCACCTGGCATTTGTAGTCCCTCCATGTTTTGCTGTAGTCTCTGAGCTTCCAGATCCCAATTTAATGGGAAAGACTGGATTGTGTCCATGTTACTGACTGACCCAGAGCTCCAGGGGCCTCTGTGTTGCTACCACTTATCAGAGAGCAGTAGGTGGGGGCTTGGAAGGAGCTCTCTGGTGACATTGAGGGAGGCCATCTGCTGGGAACTCTATTAGCAGGCTGTGTGTGTACGCATGTGCATGCATGCTAGGCAAGTACTGGGCTACTGAGCTACACCTTCAGCCTTTGAATGATGTGTCATGTCAGTATGGAAAACATCCTATAATGTGTGCTCTGCCTGTTCTAGGACTGAAACCCTGGAGGACACTGCTGAGCTATGGCAACTCCAGATGTGAGCGTCCACATGGAGGAGGTAGTTGTTGTGACAACTCCAGACACTGCGGTTGATGGCAGTGGTGTGGAAGAAGTAAAGACGGTGCTGGTAACAACAAATCTGGCCCCTCATGGGTAAGAACTAAGCCTTGGTTTTGTCTGATATGGTGGCATAGCTGGTGTGGGAGCAAGCTTCAAGACTTCTGTGTGTAGAAGATTCTCAGACTGAACCCAGCTTGTCTTAGGACAAAGATAAATATCAACACACTCCACATTGATGTCTCAGTTTTCATCAAGGCCATGTGATTCTAAAACTACTTGACAGTTGCTAAATTTTTTTTTATTTATTCAATTGTGTGTGTGCGCGTGTGTGTGTATGTACGTATGTGTAGAACCACAGGCAAATTTGGGAACCACCATGGACCGCCTCCACCTCCTCCTTGTTTACTGTGCCTGGGGATTCACAGGCTCCGCCCTACCAGGACCAGAAACGCGCAGGCTGCATGGGGTCTAGGATCCAAACTCAGGACCTTCCACCTGCAAGGCAGAGGCTTAATCCCTGAACCACCTCTCCAGCCCTTAGTTTCTGTTTCGTTAAACAGAACAGTGAGAACTGAACACTTTCTCCCTTGTTTCTGGTTCTAGATGTCAGAATTGAGAATCAGTGGGCTGAAAAATTCACATTTGACCAAACTCACATAAATCCTTTTGCCACCTATAGACACAGTTATGAGGAGGAGCCAGAACCGTTCCTATTTCTGATAGGCACAAGAAGAGAGCCCCAGTAAGGCTATGCTTGCTTTGTTCCTGCTCCCGGGAGGATCTTGGCTTCATCTTGTGTAGGCCTCTTCATGCTGGGTCTTTGCTTTTCATGAAGCACAGGCTTCCTTCAGCTTGTTTGCTGTTGACAGTGAACTTTTAAGAGGAAGCGTCTAAACTGATTCTTGCTGCCTCCTTTTCTGTGTATGGTGGAGGCTGGATTTCCTCATAGGTATGACTTTCTACAGTAAGGACCTGCCTCTGCTCATAAGCTCCGACATTGAACTTGCCCTCTGCAGAACAGATAGAGGGCTGGTGTGGATAGCTATTCAGGACTGCCTCTGGGACTTCCTACTTAGATCATACGTGATCCTCTGTGCTTGTGAACACCCCAAGATCCTGTCTGTGAAATAGGACCTTCCAGTGGGATTTTCCAATTATGTTTCCTTTGATCTTTATCATGTCTTGGCACATAACTTAGATGTTTCCTGTGTACATATTTTAAGCATATCATATCTAACATCTCTTACCCCGTGTATTCTTCTTTGACCTCACATCCTCACCTAGAAACAGAATGAGTCCTTTTCCTTAGATTCTAGGCAGCCTGTGGGGCATGGTGTGGCAGAAATTACACTGAACTAGAAAAGGCCACGTGACAGCTGCCTCATACTCCAGAGTCACTGTGAGGATCCCAACTGCCATACTTCATAGCTGTAGTATAACTCTACTCAGGCTCCTGAGGGGAAACCAGGAGGTTAGCCTCATGATAGAGTTTTCCCAATTGAAGGCCCAGTATTATGATGGACCACTGATGTTGGTTGATGTAATTCAGTATCATGTCAGAGAAAAACGAGGCCTTATTCTATAGCCAAATATGGCCTGGAACTCACTGTGAAGTCCAGACCAGCCTGGAGTTCACTGTACTCACTGCACAGTCTGAATCAGCCTGGAACTAATAGTGATCCTCTTGCCTCAGTCTCCCAAGAGATTGTAGTAGGCACCACCACAAACAGCTCAGCATCATTGTCTTCCTTCTTGACTGTTTTCTCACAGTTATAGAATTGGAGCTGCCTCCTTGGGTATTTGGCCAGCTAGCGACAATGATCAATTTTCTGGGGGTATCCTAGATATGGGGGTTTTGACTGGAATCTGAATATCCACATTTGTTCTCATTAAAGAGACTTCTTTTGGCCAACTTTGTATCAACACAGTGGCTCTCTTAGGATGTCAAGAGGCTGCATATACCAAGAACTTACATTGTTTAGGAGCATTGAGGGGCTCCCTTGCCCCTCGTGGTATTCCATGTCTAGAGTCTGTGAGTTCTTGCCCCCCATGCATTCACGTCTGTAGTTCTGCTCTTTCTCTCTTTCTCTCCTCTGATAAACTCTGCCTTAATCTTAAAAAAAAAAAAAGAAGAAGAAGAACATTGAGAAGTAGAGAGGGTATAAGGTCAAGTTTTTGCTTATCCTATTAGGTACTAAATCAGTTTCTTTCACCGGGTAAGAAAATACCCCAAGCTGGATGTGGTGCTCATATCTGTAGTCTCAGAAGTTGGAAGGCTGAGAGGAGGATCCCAGTTTCAAGGCCAATATGGACTATATAGTGAGACCCTGTCTCAAGAGGGGGCAGAGGAGATATCATCCTAAAGCTCAAGGTACCTAAGACAAAAATATTTATTTCTTGCAGTTTTGCTAGCTGACCCCTGCTTTGATGTTTGGCCTGTTTACTTCACTTTTATGTGCTGAAGTTGGCCCACATGTTTGCAGCTGCACATCCTATGGACAAGTTACTATTCTGGTGTCTGTAGTGAGGGATCCCTTTGCTTGCTAGCTTTTCATTTTCTGATCATGTGGCCTGGACTTCTTTCCCTGGTGATCTCAGGCTTCCTATGTGCCCATTTCCTATTGACTAGAGCAAATTACATGTCTTTGCATAGTTGACCAAGACTGCCTATGGATCAGGAGAGCTGAATGTTGTCTGTTGTCACTGTGAGGGAAACAGTCTTGGGGAGGTTTGTTCTGACTCTTGCTTCAGAGGGTTCAGACTTGGTTCTGATGGAGGGAAATGGTCTTTCAGCTGTACCATCTGGGTTGCCAAATGTTGAGGACAGGAAATGACCATCCCAATGTTGTAGGGTTCTTATGTTCCGGAGTCGAAGATTAAAACCAGAACAGATGTAGAGGATTAAGGTAGAGTTTATTAGAGGAGGGAAAGGTTGGAATTCATGGACTCCAAACGTGGAATGCCATGAGGGCTAGGGCGCTGGAGAATTTATGAGAAATGGATAGCTGGAAAAAGAACTCATGGCACCTTGAGTACCACTAGGGCGCCAAAGATGGCTGCCAAGTCCAGGCATATTTACACATCTAGACAAGCCTGGGGAAACTGGCTTTTTCCCATTGGTTAACTTTCATTGGGGCTCAACCCAGTTGCTCTTGGGTCCATGTGGGCTAGAGGTTAGGTTGTTTGATATGGAGAGCTCATCTCCATAATCCCTTCATAGGGAAGTTGGCTATCTTATCTCTGGGAGGATCAGAATCAATTCCTCAGCAGGGGTATTTCTTCAGGGAGATTCCAGCAGTGGGGATGACCTTCAGGAATTCCAAAGACCTTCAAAGACTTTGAGAGACCCCTCCCAGCAAAGCTGCTCTAATCCTGCCTTAGTTCCATGCACTGGGGCATCATGTGAACAGTAGCAGGAACATGTAGAAGTGAAGACTGTTTATAAAGGAAGCTAAAAGAAAGAGAAATGAAGGGGTGTCAGGGCCATGGTACTCCCAGCGACCCTTTTCCACCGATCGTCTTTCTTCATCTAGGTCCCACCTCCCAGAATAGTGCCACTAGCTAGAGTCTAACGTTACAAAGATGTGATTGTTTCTGCAGTCTATAGTGTTCCTGACAAGTCACATCTCTGCTTCCCCAAGGTTCCTCAGTGTCTTTCCTAGCTGTGACCCAGGTCTTAGGATTATGGTTTCACAGGTCACTTCAGATCGATCTGATTTTTATAAATTTTTATTTTATTTGTGTGTGCATATGTGTGTATCAGAGGGCACTGTGTGTCCCTGTGGAGGACCAGAGGTGGCTTTGGGAATCATCCTGAACTGCTTCTACCTCCTTTTTGCTTGGCTCTGGGATTTCCCAGGCTCCATCCACCAGGGCCAGAAGTGCAGGCCATGGCCCTTTCTACCTGATGTTTTTCTGTGGGACCTGGAATCAGAACTCAGGACCTTCTCCTTTCAAGGAAGAATCTTAACCCCTGAGCCATCTCTCCAGCACCTATATGTGATTTAAAGCCCTTTTGACCACAAACCTGAGGACTAAAATCATAAATACTTCCCTTCCTACATCCAACATTCATAGGGAGGCAGATAGGTAGTCTATTTGAATAGCCCATTTGGTGGATTCTTTGAAGCGAGTCTCTCTTTGCTCTTCTGGGTCGGCCCTGGATATTATTGGATAGCCTTTGGCTAGATACTGCCTTGAAACTTGGAGGACTGAATGGAGAGCCTGATAGATATAACTGAATTGGGTTTGCTCTGAAGCAAACAAACAGTTAGAGATGTGAATATAGAGGAATCCCTCCATTTCCTAAGGTCTTCAGACTGTCCAAGATGCTCATTATGAGATATGCAGCTTATCAATCAGTATTTTCTTTCTTCCAAATTGCCAAATGCAGGGTTCTTTTCTCTGGGCCAGGACCCAGTGGCTACAGTGTCTCCTGCCTATTTTGGTCTCTGCACCATTTAGGAGCGTCTACAGCTTCCACCCTATCATAATTTCTGTGTTACTGATAGGAATTACATGATAAACCATCACTTTGTCAATGCTGTGGCTTCCTTGATAGTGTTCCGGCCTGGCCCAAGGGCTTGCTTGGCTGGTATATGGGCGACCTCACTTACACTTGGAGCACTAGTTCTGCAGGCAGCTCTCATCTACAAGGACACTTGCCTGGGGAGTATCATCATAGAGAAAGGTTCCATCAGCAGGACTGAAAGCTATAAGCTGAGAACCCCAAGGCTCTCGTGGTAAATCAACCCAGATGCACACACACACCAGAATCTCATGGTGAAACTGATCAAAAGTTGTCAGTGGGAGAGTAGGAAGTGGTTGCCTCTGATGGGAGGAGCCATGAAGAATTTGCAGGGCACCTTTCTTCTGTGGCAGGGTGCTGGCTATTGCCCCTGTAGTCAATGCTTTCTGCAGGTCAGGAAGCACTGCGCATGCCTCTCTGGGAGGAAACTATACTGCCCCCAAGACAAGTCCACAATGAAGCCCCCCTCCTTTTCATTATGGGGAACTGTTTCCATTATCCGTTAGTTGAAAGTTGAGACTTTTTTAACACTTTTTTTTTACAACATTTTTTATTCTTATTTCCGCTCATACAAACTTAGTAGGTAAGACTTTTTTTTTTTTTAACTCTTGATACATGCTTCTATAAAGAAGATATGGAGTAGAATGTAGCTATTTACTTTGTAGGCATTGACTTCTTCCTTGATGATGAAGACCTGGGAGTACTACAAAACCTGGTAGTGCTGTTTCTGCCCTCTGACATGGAGTGGAAAGCTTCCTACTGCAGAGAAGAAAGCAACTCTGTATAGAGCCAAGACTTTACACATGTACTTTAAGTAAAAAGTGTATCTTTTTCAAATTAAGTGTGAATTGAAATGCATTGATTAATATTTGCAGTTAAGGAGGGACTTGTAGGTTTTGCTACATAGAAAGCCTGTCCCATATCCATAGATGTACTTCTGTCCTCTGTTTCCATAGCTCTTCGGCGTATACAGCCATTTCCATCTAATGCTGGTTCTGATTGTTAGCATGCACGTGTGTGTGCATCTGGGTTGATGTTAGGAATAATTTTCCTTGTTCTCCATCCTATTTTTTGAGGCAGGGTCTCTCAATTGAATTCAGAGCTCACAGACATGGCTGGTTTTGCTAACCATGGGAATCGTGTTTCCACCTTCTAAGTACTAGAATTATGGGTGGATTGGTATGCCTACCCGTCTAGAGATCCAGACTAGTCCTTATGCTTGTGAGATAAATGTGGTAATCACTAATTTATAACCTCAGTTGTATTTGTGTATACTGTGGAATATCAGCTCCCATGTCTGACCTAGTTCAAGGTGAGGTAAAGCCTCAGTGGTGGTGAGCTGACTGTACAGCACCATCATATGTTCCAGGGCAGGTATGCTCACTGTTCAGGAATTGTCCTCTGAACTGTCTAGATGCTAAAGTGTTGTTCCTAATGAAGAAACCAATTGGGGGAGTGGCTGAACTGGAAGCTATGGTGCTATGACCATAACAGTGGGAAAGTTACGAGTTCTAGGCTGACTGCATAGTTGAACATGCATCCTATAGCCTTCTCTTCTCTGCACTGAGCTGTGTTCTGTGTTGTCCTAACCCCCAAGGAACTTTCTCTTCCTGTACTTCTAGCTTCTTCTTGGTACCTGCTGTCCTCTTCAGAGGTGTTATCTAGTTACATGTTGTCCATGTGCACAGCTCTCCTATGGTCTGGCTTTCTGTCATTGCTAAACACTGATGCCCTGGCATCAGGCCTTCTCTCTTTTTTCTAGGGATCCTTTGACCACAACAATTTTCACTGAGGGGTCCATAGCTATGGCCTAACCCTGACCTGTGCAGACCTTCTTTGTAAAGTGCCAATCTCAGGGGGTGATAATTGTGGAATGTTTGTAGACTAAAATATTATCCAGACATAGGAGAGAAAGAACTGTGGCCATGGATTGTGGAGGTTTATGAGTGAAAGAAGTTAGTAGACCCAAGAAAGGGCACATTTGTGATTCATGTGAAGTTCAGAAATAGCAGACTCAAACCAAGTATGGTGGAATGTGTCTGTAACACCATTTTGGAGGAGAATTGTCCATTTCATAGCAGCCAGTAGGCAGAGTGACAGGAAGAGATCAGAAATAAGGTATATTTTTCCAGAGTATACTATCAGTGATCTACTTCCTCTAACTGTGCTCCATCTCCTACTTTCCACTCCTGTCAGTGATACTGTCGTATAACTTCCACTGAGATGCTAATCTGTTGTGAAGTCAGAGCCCATATGATCCGGTCACTTTCTACAAGACCTAGCTCTGGATACTGCTGTGTTGGGAACTAACCTTTCAACACATGGGGTTTTTTTTGGGGGGGGTAAATTTTATTTCAAAAGCTTGAATATCTTCAATATCCAGGTCGTGGCAAAATCAGGACACATGTAAACTACCTTACAATACATTAGATTCCCAAAAGGTACCAAAAAGTACAGTAAAATTAACACTTCCATTACAGGAAACACACGTGGGTTTTTTTGGGATATCATTTCCCACCTAAATCATGATACATGAGCCTTTGGGTTTTTCTTTTTATTATTATTATTATTTATTCAATTATGCGTGTGTGCACATGTGTGTATGTATGTGTGCGAATGTGTGTGTGTGTGTGTGTAGAACCAGGGACGAATTTAGGAACCACCATGGACCTCCTTCACCTCCTTCTTGTTTACTCTGCCCCGAGATTCACAGGCTCCGCCCTACCAGGACCAGAAACGCAGGCCGCCCTCGCTTCTGCCCGGCGTCTATACGTGGGGTCTAGGATCTGAACTCAGGACTTTCCGCCTGCAAGGCGGAGGCTTAACCCCTGAGCCACCTCTCCAGCCCCCAGCCTTTGGGTTTTTCTAGCTATCGTGGAATGCTCCGGTACCGCACCTGCATCTTGACCTCACCAGCTTTTTTCCATACATATCTTAGTAATAATGTTCCCATCTTTGGACCATCTAGATGAAAGGTTTCTTAGGCCTCCTGTCTTGGCCTATGATGGACTGTCCTCCAACTATTCTTATGTTAGACTGTTAGTTGACCTGTGGGCTTTCTATGTAACAGGAGGAAATTAATCATTTAATTTCCTATGTTGCAAATATCAAGTTCTCATTTTAAAAAATTGCTTTTAGGACATGGCAAAATAGGTCAGTTAGTAAGATGCAGCTCTCAAAACCTGGTGAACTGAATTGATTTCCAGAAGGAAATGGTGGGAAGAGAATACTGACTTTGAAAAATTGTCTTCTGATCTCTACTTGTGTATTATGGCATGCATGTGTGTACCTCTCTCCCTCTCAATTCCTTTAAATGGAAAGACAAAATATATTTTTAAATTGCTTACATCTATTTTTACTTACTCATTTTTAAAATTTGGGATAAGGGAAGGTTTGAGATAAGGTTTTACTAAGTAGCACTGGTTCCCTTAGAACTCACTATGTAGACTAGGCTGGTCTTGAACTTCTAGTGATCATTCTGCCTCTGCCTTCTGAGTGTAGGGATTGCAAGTGTGGGCTTCCACCCCCTGCTTGCTTGCTTGCTAGCTAGCTAGTTTGCTTGCTTGCGTGATTATTGTACTTATTTGTGTGTGTGTGTTGGGGGGGAGTTCTCGTGTGATCCTGTCTGGCCTCAGACGCTCTATATAACTGGAGTAAACCTTGAATGTCTGGTCCTCTTGCCTCTATTTCCCAAGTGTTGAAATTATAGGCATATGTTACCATGTCCAGATTTATGTGGTGTTAGGGGGTCAAACTCAGGGCTTTATACATGCTAGTTATACATTTTGTCAACTGAGTTTTATCTCCAACTCTTTTTATTTTTTCTGAAGCACAAGTAATTTTTATTGCAAAATAATATTTTAGCTGAAATTTTGCATGAGGAATACAAAGCCATATAATAGAAATAAGCGTATGTAGCTGAGCACATGTGAAAATACAATTAAGCTTTTAAATCACTAAGAAAAAAAGCGTGAAGTAATCTAGAATGAGATTTATTTAATTCACTGCTTTTTCTACTAAACTGCCTATTTGTTCTGAAATTGAATCAGTGAGAGGTAAAATCTAAGCTGAGGAACAATGCTTCATGCATTTATACTCTACAGAAATTAATGTTCTATCACGCTTATACACAAGTTGTGACACCCATACTTATAGTAGGAATCTACCACTTAAATACAAAGATACAAACCACCATACTGCAAACTGAAAAAAAAAAGGCCTATCTGTCTACCAATATCTATATTGTATTTATCAATATATCTTTATCTTTCTGTGACTATCCATATATATGGTTGGCGTGTATCTTATTTGCAAATTGTTTTCCTGATCTGAGTGAGCTTTGTATTCACTTCCTAGCACAAATTATAAATAATAAATAAATGAAAAAACATTAATTTCTTCATAGATTATATTCATTAGGGAATCCTAAACTGACATATTATTTTTCACATTTGTATTGATCACTGGCTATATATTAAAATAAATTGAACATGGTTTGTCAATTTTAAAATGCTAGATTTAATATTTAAAAATCTATTATTTAACTTACTATAGTAATTAAAACAATAGTTTTTCATTATTGATTTTCATTAGTATGGATTACAAAGAATAAAGTGAATAGATGTGCTTCCACTTTGAATTTTAATAATACAATTTTGTGGATGTATATAATATATGCAAGAAGGCTGAAGATAGTGCTTTATATTAACCCAAAAAAGAGAGAGAGGAGTTGAATAAATGAAATATGCTCAATATATAATTTTGCAAATACACAAAAGATAGCAAACTTAGAGATGTCCTCTGCATACACACACTAATAATAAATAAAAACATAAAAATTGTGAGAAAAAAAAAAGAGCAGGGGCTGGAGAGGTGGCTCAGGGGTTAAGCCTCCGCCTTGCTAGGTGGAAGGTCCTGAGTTCGGATCCTAGATCCCATGTATAGACGCCAGGCGGAAGCGGGGGGGGGGGGGGGGGCTGCGTTTCTGGTCCTGGTAGGGCGGAGCCTGTGAATCCCGGGGGCAGAGTAAACAAGGAGGTGGAGGCTTCCATGGTGGTTCCTGAATTCGTCCGTGGTTCTACACACACACATACATACACACATGTGCACACACATTCATGCACAATTGAATAAATAATAAACAATAAAATTAAAAAAAAAAAAAGAGCAAACCACAATGTCAAGTATATCCACTACTGTATCTGGTACCATGACTGCAATGATGTATAATGAGAACAAGAGTAGATGAGAGTGTGAGGTTCAGTACTAATGATGACAGAATTTTAATTAACAGAGTAATTTATGAGGTGTCTCGGCAGTTATGTTTAGAATCAACTGCACAGCAAGCTGATATTTAAAAATTAATTGATTAATCAAACTAAATTCACATATATGGTATATATCGTATATATGCGTATATATAAATGAAATGTCTAATGAGAAAGTGTGCACACACATATATAATCTAAATGGGAAGATGCTCTGTGGGCATTATCAGGTCTAGGTGTCCTAACATTTTTCTCCTGGAGATGCAGGATCCTCCAAAAGTGCTGTGGAACCTCTGACTATATATTCCTAGTCCTCTTTATAAGATATATAGGAAATATTTACCATATAGCAAACATACTATTTTTAATTTTGGGGCTTTGTACCACATAAGAGAACCTTTAACTAATTAATAACTACTAATAATTCCCCTTTTTCAAAATTTCAATAGTGAGGGCTGAAGAGGTGGCTCAGGGGTTAAGCCTCTGCCTTGCAGGCGGAAGGTCCTGAGTTCGGATCCTAGACCCCACGTATAGACGCCAGGGGGAAGTAGGGGCGGCCTGCGTTTCTGGTCCTGGTAGGGCGGAGCCTGTGAATCCCGGGGCAGAGTAAACAAGGAGGAGGTGGAGGCGTCCATGGTGGTTCCCGAATTCGCCTGTGGTTGTACACACACACACACACATACACACACACACACACACATGCAACATACACATACACACACGCACACATACATACACGCACAGTTGAATAAATAATAATAAAAAAATTCAATAGTGTATGGTTTCACCTTTTGTTTTGGTTTTGGCTTATGATATAGGTTATGGATTTTTTTTTCCTCTTTCAGAAATCATGTCTTTTCTGGACTAGGGATGTGGTTCAAACAGAACACTTGCCAAGGTTGAGGATCTGAATTTTTTCTTCAACACTACAAAAAATTTATATTTTCAGCTAGTTTGTAAGCAGTATAAAATCACTATGTTGGAAATAGAAAACTTTTCTAAAGAAAGAAATGGGGGCTAGTGAGATAGCTCAACATTTAAGGAGCTTGCTCACAAACCTGGTGACCTGAGTTTAATCCCCAGAAGCCCATATCTCTCTCTCTCTCTGTCTCTCTCTCTCTTTCTCAGTAAAATATTTAAAAAAGTAAGAAATGAAGGTTTAGAATTCCACATAAGCATTCGTTGCTTTCATAAATCTCTGACGTTGGTTTTGGTTACCTTACCATGCTGGGCACCAGAGACGAGAATGGGACAGAGAATGTGAACTGCGTGCTCTCCAGAGGGCAGCTGTGACCTATTCACATATCCTTCTCTGACTGTGCAGTCACCATGATTTCTGAATAAGGTTAAAAGAATAATGGGTATGTCAGCAATGAGATGTGGCCTTCCATGCAATACTTTTAAGAGTGCTGTGAGCTATAGGGAGTATGGTTGGAGATTCTAATGTTCTTTCTTTCTTTCACTGTTTACTCAGGGGTGACTTGACAGAAGATAGCATGGAAACAGAAAATGCAGCGGCTGCAGCAGCTGCAGCCTTCACAGCCTCCTCACAGCTCAAAGAAGCCGTGTTAGGTAGGAAACCATGTTGAATTAGAAGCCATATTAAGTGTGACACTGTATTAATGGGGAGACTGCCTTGCTCACTTCTTGATTGCAGGAGCACACAGTCCTGTGTTTGAAATGGATAATAGCCAGTGTCAACAAGCTTTTGTCTGGACTGTTTCTTAGCATGTGAGAGGTCCAGCCCAGGTTCTCCAAGGTGGGAAATTTGTTATCAGTAGCGATAACCATTTCTATCAACTACTGATGGCTGAACAAAGAAGAGTTGTCCCAAATTTTGAAGCTCTCTCTTCTTTTGAGTTTTGCTGTCTTACTTTTCACAGATTTTCCGTCCCCATTTTCTGGGTGTCAGTGAGCATTGGTATTCTTTTAATACCTGTGGTTCTTTTTGTTGCCCAGATTAAAGGCTTGGGAATCTCTAAGACTTAATTTCCCTAGCAGTGCTTCAACTATGGCTTGATTTTATCTCTTTACATGGCTCTTTAGTTGACCATAGTTGGATAAGATTATATTATCAACATGATGTTAATAGTTACTGATCATAGTTAAATCTGTTTTGTGGATCTGAAAGTCTTATTGGGAACTCCTATCCATAGGTTCTATTTTGGGTCTTCTTGGATCTCAGTTTTGGTTTCCAGGCTGGCATTTGCTTTCTGTATTTTCAGAAAGTATTTTGGAAAGTTTGTAACTGATTTTCTATTTCTATCTTTGTTGTCCATGTGAGAAGTGAAGATGGCTGAAGAGGGAGAGAACTTGGAGGCTGAAATTGTATACCCTATCACCTGTGGAGACAGCAGAGCTAACCTGATTTGGAGAAAGTTCGTGTGCCCTGGCATCAATGTGAAATGTGTTCAGGTGAGGGTCAGGTGAGGCGCACACCTTTACATGCACCTGTTCCTGCTTGGGGATGTTTGTATGTATCACACCATGGAGGCTGGTATCCATAGTTCTGGGAGGCAAGAGGAGTCAGAACAGCCAAATTTTGGGACAGATGGGTACATTAATGAAGAGCTTCCAGAGGGGGTGATATAATATGGAGAAGGGCTGGTAAGAAGATAGTGCTACCTCTGTGGTAGAAGCTGTGACCTGTGAATCTGGAGGGACTTTGTTTGGCCGACTGAAGAGATCCATTTAGTGTCCTAAGGACATTGAGTGGGAAAGGCATTCTTTTTCTGACAATGTGATAGATGAGTACTGAAACTCATGTTGTATTAAAACACTTAAAAATTCCCACTAAAGTACTAATATGTTTTCATAAAGCATCTTCTAGGTGCTGCTTTCAGTTGGAAAAAAAGCTCAGAGCTCAGGTGAGGGTGAGATGGTACAGACAGAGTGCTGAGTCTCACTCTTGCCCAAGGCATGAATCATCTCAGCATTGCCAGCTGGGGGGGCAAGAAGGTGAAGCCTAGCAACTGACATCAACCTCTGGCCTCTACACATGTACAAGAAGTAGGATAGGGTTTTTTTCTCTTTTTCTTTTGTTTTCATGAAGGTGTTATAGTGATCCCAGTTAAAAATAGATCCCAAGTATATATGTTAACAATCTGTGAAGCTTTTCAATAGTGAGAAGGGATAGAAGGGAAGCGGTACTCATTTCAAAGAAATCCTTTCATGTGGCCATGAGCAATGGGCACCTAAAACCTATGAGTCTTCAGCTGATCATTTTTAGCTTGTCCAGTTTCTGCCAAGAGCTGGTTCATGTTCTGCTGATCACTCTGTAGATAAATTCCTTCATATTCTGTATGTCCAGCTACCCTATTTTTGCAGGCAAAATTTCTTCATAAATTCTTTTACTATGTGACTAAGTATATAGCTTAGTGGTAGAACACTTACCTGGCTAATTCAAGGCCCTATATTTCAATCCTCATTACTTAAAAAAAAGAAAAAGAAAAATCTTTTAGGCTGGGGGAATGGCTCACTGGGTAAAGGGTTTGCTCTGTAAGCAGGAAAACCTAAATTTGGATCTGCAGCACCTCTGTAAAAATATTGGACATAGCAGTGTGTGCTATAATCCCTGTGGAGGCAGAGATAGGAGACTCTCTGGGGACTGCTACCAGCTTCTTTGTGCTGAATGGCTGAGCTCCAGCTTCAGTGAGAGATACCATCTTGAGATAAGGTGAAACATGATAAAAGGAAGATAGTCAACATCATCCTGTAGCCTCCACACATGTGCAAGCAAAATGAACACACACCAAGAACATTTTTACTTCAATAATTTGTTTCTCACCAGTGATCCCTTGGACAAAAGTGTTTTCTTGCATTTTTTCTGTTAAGTTCTTCTATGGATACAACCCTAGTGCTTCAGGAAGCTGGTCCTAACCCCTACTTGCATCAGCAATGGTTTGAAAGAGTGTAGATTGTGGATAGTGGATATGTAACACAGTATGTTTCTCTGTGGAAATGGTTTGTGAAAGGCGACTGCAGGAAAAGGCGAGTGGAAGTAAAGATGGAGTGTCAGGAAGAAGAAGCAAGGGGCTAGAGGGAAGACTGCCATTATTTTTTCTTACTTATATTGTGTATTCTCATGCTAAGTAAGTACATAGAAGTGAAGCACTAATGAGAATACAACCTAAGGAATATGAAAGAAGTGGTAGGCCAGGAGTCCCTCAGTGGGTATAAGTTAGTTGTAGTGAGATGAAGAGCCGTCTCAAAACATCTCCCTCAGATTGCATACTAATGCACAAGGAAGTTGCTATAGTGGAGAAACTGCCAAATACCTTCCCTGTCCAGATGGTGGATGTCTGCAACTTCATCATTGGCATGGGTGGCTATCAAGATGGCAGCCATTCACTGCTGGACAGAATGGACAGATAGGACAGAATCCCAGGGCATTCCTTCCCAAAACTCACAGCCTGACTGTACTCCTGAGAAAAACCTTGACAATAAATTGGAAAGCCAACTATAAAATACCTGAAATTCATGCTTCAAAAGTGCCAAAGTAAAGAAAGCTGAAGGCAGCCTAACAAGCAGCTCTATGGCAAAGGAGCTTGATGAACCCTATGACCAGGTTCAGATTGAGTCTGGCATCAGGAGAAAGTCTGTAATTGGGACAATTGGTGGATTTAAATATGGATTGCAGATGGAAATAAATGGACTAATTAATGACAGATTCCTGATGCACTAATTAATAACAGTTTCCTGATTTGGGAAATTATTCTGTGACTGTGTCAGAGCACCTTGTTCCTCCGCAGTCTTTGTCCATGTATTCTGGGTTTGAGGGCTGAAGGACTCACAGTTCAGAAGAGAGAGAGATATGCATGCACATCTGCACCTGTACAGATGGTGCACAAGAGCCAAGAGAAAAAGTGTGATTCTCAAAAAGGTATAGCAGAACTTGCCAGACTGTCCTTGTAATTGTTACATAAGCTTGAAATTATGTCAAAATAAAAAATTGGATAAAGAAAGAAATGTTTCATAGACATCATAATAAGTGAATCCTCCTGAACAGCAGCACAAAGAAGATCCTAAAAATGTTGAGCATGCAGAGGGAGATCCTTGGGAGGAGAATCCCAAAAACACTTGAGGGAAGCAGCAATTGTATAGTACTAGATCCTCTTTGTGCTAGGAGACTGATTGTAAAATTATTTCTGAAAGTAGGAGTGAAATGGACATTTTCAGCATAATTGAGTTGTTATTAGCAAATCTTCCCAAAGGATTTTCTGAATATGTTTCAGACAAAGAAAAGAGATTGCAGATAGAAGTGCAGGGCACAAGGAGGGTGAAGAGCAAGGGGACATGAGGACAGAGTGGACATGCTGTCAACTGCCAGGATTGATGGAGATGAAATACTGGGCATGGCGGTGTGTGCCTGTAATCCCAGCATATGGCAGGCTGAGTGTTGTAGTTCACCTGCATGGTTGTTGATAAATGACCATCAAATGGCATAAGAGAACAAGGGATTTATTTTCTTACTGATAGTCTGGTTACAGTTCATAGTGAGCTTGACAGGACAGCATGCACCAACACCAGGGCCGAGGCACCTGGCCACACCATCTCTAGCCAAGTATACACAAGGATGCTGACTTCCTCAACCAGCTCTCAGTATTTTATTCACCTGTTCAGGGCCTAGTCCCACCCTCCATGGGCTGCGCCCTCCCCTCCTCCCTGTCAGCTAGACAATCTCCTGTAGGTTTGCTCTGAGCTTAACTCAACAACTAATTCTCTACAAATGTGCTCAGAGCTTATACTCTCAACTATCAAGTTGACACATGTGTCTAACTATGACACTGAGGTAGTGGGGTTACTGTGAGTTTGAAGCCATCCTGAGGCTGGTAACGAATACCAGGCCAGTCAGTGCTATGTAGCAAGATCCTGTCTTACTTAAAACAAACAGAAATAAAAACTAAAGGAAATGCTGTCTACATGGTGGTGCATAGTGGCTCTGACAGCCATGCATAGCGTACTCAGGAACCAGAACCACTGGAGAGAGTAGAGCACACACAGAGGAAGTTGCCACTTGAGGACAGGAAAGGAAAGGAAAGGAACAGCAAGTAGAGGAGGCAACTGGAGTCAGCATCAGACTTAAGCAGGATGAGGCCAGGTGTGAATGGTCAGGTGGGCAGAGGTGTGTGGAGATCTGGTGCGGCAAGGTTTTCCTGTGCTGACCAGATAGGAGGGTGAGGATCTTTCTTTCCTGCTGTTCTGGGCAGCAGAAGATGCACTGATTCTCAGGGAATTAAGAGCATTGTTTCCATTCATAGGCATTCCCCAGGTTGGTCATAGCCATGACCATATTGCCTGAGGAGGTGTGCTGTGCTTAAATGATGGAATGCGCAGGCAAAGCAGTTCCTAGGCCCCTGCAGCTCATCCATCCCTGCCTGCTTTTTTCTAAGTAAACACAAATTTATTTTCATTCTTCGATTCTGCAATGCTGTTTAAGTAGAGTGAATAGGATATTTTACCCTCTCAAGTGTCCTGTACTCCATTGTGGGGTAAAACTAACAAGTCCCAGAATATTAAGTCAAAGAGTATGATACTTTTTGACTTTGGAATGGGTGTGTGTAAATGTCTTGCAGACAGGCACTATGAGCCTACATTTTTGTGGCTTTCAAGTGAGCCTATCTGTAGTGGAGGGTCATTTACAGTGAAGCTTTCAGGTTGTGTATTAATATCTTAACATATTTAATACTGTAAATATTTGACTTAATATTTAATATTAAAATCCTAAGAAGGAGATTTGCTGTGTCCTGTCTGGAGGAAGAGCGTACCACAAGCTCTCAGTGCTACCATCTGCCCCCTCCACTCAGCGTACAGTACACTTCAGGGGCTGCAGCATTCCAGGTGTCAAGTTCGAAGTCAAGGAGGTGTACCACACCCGAGTGTTTCTTATCAAGGCCTCTGGCTGGCAGTGCAGTAGCTCTTTTCCTCTCTGTATACCTGTGGTGCAGACTTGAGCAGGACCTGTGTTTGGCTGAGTTGGCCCTGCTCTGCTGTGCTTCTCTCTAGTACGATGAACATGTGATCAGCCCCAAGGAATTCGTGCACCTGGCAGGAAAGTCCACCTTGAAGGACTGGAAGAGAGCTATCCGGATGAATGGCATCATGCTCAGGTGAGTATCTGACCAGCTCAGGGGATGATGGGAGGGTTTATGGCTATTACTGGTTTTTTTTTTTTTTTTAATTTCTTATTTGGTTTGGGTTTTTGAAGATGAAGTATATTTTAGATGTCGTAAGTGCCAACAGTTTCCTTCTATGTGAGCTCTTCCTGTGTGACTCACATTCTTGGAATTGATACTATGAGACTTCTAGTGTTTGTTATTAAATTTCATTTTAATTCCCTCCAATTCTTTACCCAATTCTTTACCTATTAAAAAAATTAAAAGCATAATCTGGCATTCATGCATCAGATAGGCATCTAAGTTTAATTTCCTAGCATAGCCTTTTATATTACCTTTTAGTTCTCCTTTTTATTACTTTTTAATAAAGTTCTATGTGAGTACACAAGTAGTTGATGAGTCATGCTAGGTTTGCATTCTTTTTGAAGCTAGACCCATCTGTCTGTGTGTGTATGTGTGCATGTGCGTGTGCGTGGAAGTTGGCAGGCTCTGCAAGGAGGGTATGTATTTGTAGAGAGTGCTCACCTCACATGTGAGTGGGAGCTCTATGTACTTGAGGACAGTATTGCCCAAAGGCTGAGTGAGACGAGCTTCTGACCCTCTTTTTATGAGTTGTGTCAGGCTTCCCGAAATACACCAAATTTAGACCTTACAAAAACTGGAGGGAAGAACTTGCTAAATGAAAATAAGTTACAACAGCTTTGAACAGCAGCCAAGGTTTGAAATCATCTTTCCTATCTTTACCTTCCAAAGGGCAAGGTTTAACCTGTAGGCGATTCCCAACTCTCGTACTCCGAACTGAACCACTTACCACCTTTGTTAGCTGTGCATCTGCTTCTGGGGTATATTGTGGATATTTGCCAGCCAGCACTTTTATCACTTTCCCATGTATGGAGTGTTTGTGGTAACCTGAGGTAGTTTGTGCAGTTTTTATACATTCCTAATCAAACTTCGTACACTGAGAAGAGTGCAGCTCACCTTCTATCTCAGAGGAGCCTAGTTCCAGCAGAGGTGCTGAGACTCCTTTCTGTAGGGAGCAGTCCAAATCACAGTGCTGAGTGAGGTGTGTTAAGTCTCACTGGAGCTGCCCTGGCCTCTCAACAGGAAGATCATGGACTCTGGGGAACTGGACTTCTACCAGCATGACAAGGTCTGCTCTAACACTTGTCGCAGCACAAAGATTGATCTCTCTGGAGCTCGAGTATCCCTGAGCAGCCCCACATCCACAGAATACATCCCGCTCACACCAGCTACAGCTGATGGTAGGTGCAAGAGAATGCCAGTCTATCACAACCGCCATATACTTCTGTTTCCTGTGGACAGCACTCCTCCGTACAGTCCTGCAGTATAAGGAAACCCCCCTCCCCATCAAATCTGAGGATTTCCTGAGTTTGTTAACAGGGAATGTTAAAGTGCTCTGAGAGGGTATTAAGAATAGTATAAGAACTGTGTGCCCCAGGCCTGCTTCTTCCCATGAAAAGCCTGTTTTGAGGTAGAAATTCACTCTCCTTGGTATTTGGCTATATGCAGAAGTGTGTCCTCAGACATCTTGCTGGCCACAAGTCTCTTTTGCCACTTGGATTTCTGATGATGATTTAGAATATTCTTTGTTGATGTCCACTCTATAGAGCTGTAGAAGGCTTAATTGTTCCTTGGAACTCCATTCAACTTCTGGGCGAGGTATTCTTTTTTAAACTGTGGCAAGAGTGAAATTAGGTCTTGAGCTCCTTACTGTGTCATCAGGTGATGTTGGGCAGCATTGTGTTTCTAGCAGTGTCACTTCTTTTCCTCAGTTGTCGTTCTGCAGTATTGGGCTGGCATGTACTATCATATATCAAGGCTGTCCTTGCTCTTCACCAAGGATGGCCTCTTAGTTGTTTTCCCTCAAGATGCTGTCATTCCTTCCACCCATGTTCTTTGCAAAGTACCTCTTCTCATAGTCAGGATTAAGGCTCAGCTCTTGCATAGGTGCTGCATCTTTTTTGAGAAGCCCAGCAACACTCAGGGTCATAGGCACTGACCTTTGTTAGCTCTTTCCTCAGTCCCATGCTTATGATTTTCAGTGATCTGAAGGTATCTGTTGCTCAGCTCCTTTCTGGAAGATCAGAGCAGAGAGAGGTCTTCTAGAGACACACAGAGCACAGGCAGTGTGGGGAGTGACTGTCTCAGTGTCTTAGCTCAGGACTCACTGACTTGCCTTACTGATACCATCTGCAGGCCAACAAAGGCTCGTGGTGTGTTGTGAGCATGCTAGGCTAGGCTACAAGGTTTGGCACTTAGGTATAGTTAATACATTATCAACCCTGTGGTATTTCTTACTGAGGGTATGTTTATCAGTTGCAAACTCATAACTGGAGAATATCTGTTAGTTTACTATTCCAAGACTCAGTGTGGCCTTCTGGTGCATAAGTACATGTGCATGCATGACACAACAAACAAACAAAATACTAATCTAACATAATTGTTTTATGAGTCACATGCAAAAAATTTGTATAGACTAGCTCCAACGGTAAATGGTCAACGAATAGTGGTTTTCTCAGGAAAAAAATGCTGGCTGCTGGTAACTGGCCATGACAATGGGACTGTTAATGCCGTCACCCAAGGGAGCAGTAGGCTTGGTGAGTCCTCTGTGTTGTCTATAAAAGACAGAGCCAAAGTGAGGATTACCTCTTCTTAGAGCTTGAACTTTTTAGCTAGGAATCTCTTAAGATTCTTTGAGTTGGCTAATCTGTGATTAGTAGTGAAAGGTATTCCAGTTTGCCAATCCCTGATATTTGTGAGAACTACACCCTTGATGAGTGGTAAAGGTCAACATAAGGTTGGAAAGCTTTCTGGAATATCTGCTTGTTTCTGGGTCTGCTTCTGAGCCAGATGTATGCATGAAGACTTGGATAGAAACTCCAGAACTGCCAACTGAAAGCTGTGTGGACAGCTGGGTTTGCAGATAAACAGATCCAAGGATACACAAGGATGTATAGTTTTTCTCACTTACGATTTAGAAAAATGGAAATATGTTGGGTACAAGGAGTATTTTGTCATCAGTGTAATGTAGACATGAGGTTTAGGACAACTGATTCAATTGAGAAGAGGGAGACAAGTGGACAAGGGGCTCCCCTACCAGGCCCAACAGCCAATCCCGGGGCTATTGGGCATGAGAGCAGAGGGGCAAAATGCTAGAAATCTAGTACTGAAGTTGGGTAATGGCTCAGAAGATATTTTCTTGTTCTTTGCATGCCTGAAGACATCTGTAATAAAAATAAACTCACTGTGAGGTAGAGAGATCCTTTGGCTATGCTAGTGTATTTTATCAATTCTGTGAAAATAGGGGATAAGAAGGAATTCAGGTATAGTCTTAAGAACATCAGCAGGACTTAAGGGTGTGGGAGCTGCCACACAAAGCAACATTCACCTGCAACTCTTCTTTGCTTGCAGTGAATGGCTCACCTGCTACCATCACAATAGAGACCTGTGAGGACCCTGGTGACTGGACCACTACCATTGGAGGTATGTTCCTGTCAGCTTTGCAGGAATGCATGTGGGCCCTATGGGGAGCCATCTACTCATGTTGTCATCCTGGATGGGATCAGGTTCCACCCCTGACCCATATATTTAGGGCTATACTGTGTACTGTGGCATTCAGTTTTCCATACTCTGACCTCCAGGGGTGATGTTCTGTTTTCTTTTTTCTTGGATGTGTAGGTGTGGATGTATATGTGTGTGGGTGTCTGTAGAAGAGAGTACTGTGTTTGCCTATGAATGTCCAAGGGTGACGTCGGGAATCATCCTGGATTGTTCTGCTTCCTTGTTACTTGGCTCTGGGGTTTCTCAGGCTCCACCTTCCAGGGCTAGAAGTTAAGGCCACTGCCATTTCCTCCTGGCGTTTTTACGCGGGATCTAGGTTTCAAACTCAGACCTTTTCTTTGTGAGGCAAAGGTTTAACCCCTGAGCCATCTGTTCAGACCCCTAGGGTGATGTTCTTTTGCCTTTCCTTTGCTATTTTCTATGTGGGCAGTTTAATGCATCCATGATTTTTTTTTTTTTTTTTTTTTTTTTTTTGCTTGCATGTACCATATAGAATCCCAGGGATTGAACTCAGGTTGTTAGTTTTGCAAGCAGGCACCTTAACCCATTGAGCTGTCTCGCCACCCCCCACATCATAGTTTTCTTATTTCCTCCTTCCTTCACAGATGACACATTTGCCTTCTGGCGGGGGCTGAAGGATGCTGGTTTGCTGGACGAGGTCATACAGGAGTTCCAGCAGGAACTGGAAGAGACCATGAAAGGCCTACAGCAGCGAGTGCAAGATCCACCTCTCCAGCTACGAGGTGAGGGTATCTGAGTTTCCCTCCTGCCAGCTTGCCCCAGATCCTGCCATAACAGCTGGGATGGAAGTCCAAGCCAAATACAGGACCTACTGCACTAAGGAGACTGGCAGCAGCAGGGTTTCTTAGTATGCATCATAGACTTCTATGTAAATGACTTCTCTTTCTGGCTGCTCTCCAGAAACCAACCCAGCAATGGGGTTTGGACTCTCTGGGAGGGGTCCAGGTTCTCATGTGTTGCTATTTCCCTTAAGATGCTGTCCTCCTCAACAACATTGTGCAGAACTTTGGCATGCTGGATCTGGTGAAGAAGGTGTTGGCCAGCCACAAATGCCAGATGGACCGCTCACGAGAACAATATGCCCGGGACCTGGCAGGTATGCTTGGCATTAGGTGGCAGGTTTGGGGGCCTATAAGCTGACCTCTCTGACTATATGTCCACATACTTTTCTTCTCTTTTTAAACACTTACTTTTATTCTTTTAATTTTTTAAATTAATTTTTCTAGTTTTGCAAGCATATTGAGTCTTACAAGCATATTCCTACTTCCCTCCATCCCCCTTCCCTCTCGCCTCCCTCCTTTCCTTTCATTAATCCATCCTGCTTCTATGGACCCCAGTATTCCCTTTGGCTTGTCTACTTTTGTGGGGGTTCAGGCCTCTGTAGCATACCAAGTTGCCCCCTTCAGGTCACCCCACTGATGCTGGCATTTCCCTTCAGTTACCTATCTTTAATCCCCAAGGTTTCCACTGTGTATTCTTATCTGTCTTGAGTTCTTCGATAATCTCTGGGGTCATGTTGGTATGCCAATCATTATGCAGATCTGGTAAGGACAAGTCTCATTGCATATTTTTATTCTTTTAGAGTTTCACATGTGAATGCAATGACTATGTTATTTTCATCCCTTATTTCTCAATATCCAAATAATTTTCACATGGGTATGTTTTTTCAATGGGAGCCAAGTAGTCAGGAGAACATAGGCATCATACATGGAAAAATGTGGCTGTGGCCAGACATTGCCAGTGCAGAAAGCACAGGTCCCTGCTTATTGGCCTTTTTGTGATGAACCAGGTATTATTTAGTAGGATGTAACAGAATAATGAAAAAGACAACTTGCTCCATTCAGCACTGGATCACTCTGTGTTGTCTGTGTATTTGCTCCAGTTCTGCCTGGTGTTGGTGCTCACTTACGTGCATTGCATATGACAGTGCATGTACAGTTTTCCATGTGAAACTACAATTGGAACACTTTGTACTGAGTGGAAGGCTTGACCTTGGTACTTCCACTTAGAGTTACAGATCTGGATCACTCTGAGGGCCTTTGCTGTCCACCTCCCTTTTGGTTATTGGCCTTGTAGTCATCTGGTTTCCTTTTGACATGTTATCTGCTCACTGATGGTTTATGTCTGCCTTTGTCCTTGTCCTGATCTCTGTGCCCTGTGGTGATACTGTGTGTTCCCTGCAGCCCTGGAGCAGCAGTGTGATGAGCACCGTCGCCGTGCCAAGGAGCTGAAGCACAAGTCCCAGCACCTCAGCAACGTGCTCATGACATTGACCCCAGTCTCCCTGCCTTCCCCCATGAAGCGACCCCGGCTTGCGCGGGCCACATCTGGACCAGCTGCTATGGCCTCGCAGGTGCTTACCCAGTCTGCACAGATTGCCCTTGGCCCAGGTGTGCCTGTATCCCAGCTCACCAGTGTGCCACTTGGTAAAGTGGTGTCCACACTGCCTTCCACTGTCTTGGGCAAGGGTTCTCCTCAGGCTGCCCCAGCAAGCTCACCTGCCTCCCCACTGCTTGGTGGCTACACAGTCCTGGCCTCTTCTGGCTCTACCTTTCCCAGCACAGTAGAGATCCACCCGGACACGTCCAGCCTCACAGTCTTGAGCACAGCTGCCATGCAGGATGGCAGCACAGTGCTAAAAGTGGTCAGCCCTCTGCAACTACTCACTCTGCCTGGCCTGGGTCCCACCTTGCAGAATGTGACCCAGACATCACCTGCAGGCAGCACTATCATGACTGTACCCACAGCAGCTGCCCCCGGGCCTGATGAACACACGGCCACTATTGAAGTGGCTGCCATGGCAGATGACCATGAGCAGAAGTAGCAGACAGAGAGAGTAAAACACCTCTGGGACGGGATGGCTGCCTGTCCTTGGGCCACTGCAGGTGGAGGCCACGACAGGCGGAGGCCACTACAGACACATGCCGCCAGGCTGACTCAGCACAGGCATGTCTGGTGGGCTGAACCAAAGAGAGGAATTTGCCGGATGAATCAAGAGAAGAAAAAAAGGGACAAAATGATGCCAGCAACCTGGAAAATCGGTCTTCAAGTTCTAAACTTCCTCCCCTTTTTTCTTGGGATATATACTTTTCCATCTGTTGCTTATTAATCCTGTTTACACATTGGGCCTTGCGCAGGAGCCAGGGGACAATGACCAGAAAGAGGCTTGAGGTGTTTCTGACGTAGCAGCAGAGTTAGCACCAGAGCCCAGCTGAGTCACAGGTCCTGGTGCCTGCACCCCCATGGGGCCGAGCCTTCTGGGGCATTATTGACATATGTCTTGGGCAGTGTGCCCGAGTGTGGAAGCCATGGATCCTATGGATTTGGTCTCTTCCCACAGTTCTCTGTAGGTTCAGTGTGGCTAGTGCCCATGCTTCTCTAGTGTGGGAACATGCTCTGGGGTTGATTACAGACCCTTGGCAGAACCCCTCTCACCCCACAAGCACTCAGGTGATTGGGGGCCTCATGGACAAGGCATGGTCTGGGCCTCTTTGCACATGGGTTGCAAGTGTTTTTAAGTGAATCGCTTAGTAGGCTTCTAGGAAGAATCAAATTTACGGCATTTTCAACCAAAACAATGCTGAGTGCCTAGGCTTCCTGAGCCAGTTCTGGGAGGGACCAGGGCACCTGTACATGCACCTAGCCAGGTGGTGGAGATCCCAGGTAGCATCCTTCCCCAAGACAAAGCTCTGGAGAATTTGTATGCCTTCAGACTTGGAGTAGCTCAAATGACCCCCTGTATTCAGTCTGTTGTAGCCCCTGATAGCATTCATCCCCCAAAACCTCCCTTGGAGGTGGAACTGGAATTTCCTGGCCAATATTCAGTGTTCCCTGTCCTGAGAGAGCCTTAAGGTTTGCAGGAAGGCTGCCTGCAGTGGCAGGTCAGAACCTTCTGGGGTGATGGATCTCAGAATGTTATATGTAGGGCCATATATGGGCAGTTTTTACAGATTTGAGTTTGGGTTCTTTTGAAAAACCATGCAGAAGGTTTTCACCCAGGTCAGAGCTCTTGGAGCCAGACAATTCAGGGAATAGTGACCTTTGGCCTCTTGCAGGGTATGTCCTGGGGTGGTCTTGAGGGACCTACTGTTTCCAGAGCCTCCAGCTGGTTCTGTTAATTGAAGTCTTTTTTTCAGGGCCCCACAGCAGGAAGGGGCCACAGTCCTATTTCACTGCTTTGAAGGGAGCACCCATCCTTTTATCTATCCTTCCTTTGAATGCCCAGATCCCACTTTGCATCTTTTCTTGGACTGGGGCCCTGTCTGCCCTATCCCTCATTCATGTCAAGCTACTGAGGTTCTAGCTCTTTTTTTGTTACATCATTGTTTTTATGGTCATGAATCAGTTGGTTTGGGCAGATGTTTATCTGTTTTTTACATACTCTTTTTTTTAAAAAAAGAAAAGCTCATATTTCTCCTGAGTTTGTGAGTCCTATTTGATGCAGCAGTATGACTCTGGGATATTAGGAGGATCAGCAGGGAGGGCACTGCCCAGCATCTCCCCAGTCTCCATCCCACCAACACAGACTGGATTAGAGAATGTCACAAATAAAACCTTCCTGCAGGGAACCAGGGTGCTTCCAGGGTCTTTCCTTGGTATAAGTCCCAGTACTCTCTGCCTATTGGGATATAGGCTAATTTCCTTTGTAAGACCAAGATTGGGTTCTTGTCAGTCCTTACCCCTTAGTGAAAAGAACTTTAAGGTGAAGCTAATTTCAGAGCCATAAAAATTAAGCTCCAAACCAGCTTCAGAATTAACTCACATCCCTCATTACCAGTGTCCACACCCCAGTCTCCAAGATTATTCTTAGCAGAAGAGTGGGACCCTCCAGGACAGAGAATGCCCAATAGCCCCGCCTGCATGAGAACCGCAGTGCTGGAGGATGAAATGTGGTCCATTTGCCAATACTTGCTTGCACCTGCCTCTTGCAGGTCCTGCTGGCACTTTGGTTGCTGAGCTCCCTGTGTCTCCAGTCCTTCCCATTGGCTTGCCCAGGACATGCGAAGGAAAATATTCCTAACACGCGCAAACACGGGTGTTGACTGCTTTTGGTCTGTTTTTCTAAGAAAATAGGACTGGATTTGGATTTTACAGAGGGTATGAGTGAACTTCTCTCTGTCCTGCTTAGAGGCATTTGTGGAAGGGCAGTGTGGGTTCCAGTTTGTGTATTGTTAAAGCAAGTATCTACTTGGTACTTTGACTTACAATAAAAAAAGATTTTTTTTTTTTTTTTTTTTTTTTTTTTTTTTTTGTAATTTGTGTACTTGTCTCTTGTAATGCAAGGCTGAACTTGTAAAAAAACATTCCCCCTACAGATGGTGCTGGTCTGTTCCAGGTTCTAATGCGAGTGTGGTTTTGGGCAAGGATACTTGCCAGCATCCTGAAGTCAAGTGACTTTCATAGCTACAGTTGCCATTTGTTTTCTCATGCTCAGCCCTATGCACAGGGGCCTGATCTGTTTGATATTGGTCAGACTTTGTAGACTGGCTGATTCAGAAAGAGTAGGGATTCCTTACCCACAGTCCTGGGTATAGAATCCAAGGTTGAGGCAAACATTGTGTCTGGATCTGTTCTGAACACCAGAGCAGTGCGAGGATTTAGCCAACACCTCTGACCCACCTTGACTCAAAACTGGAGTCCTATGTGTTATGGACCTAGAGTCTTAGCCATCTGCCCTCATAATAAAAGTTTGTCCAATGTGGCCACATTGGGAAGGACAAAACTCCAGTGGCCCATCTAAATATACCTTCCTAATGTGCCCACATCAAATAAATCTCTACTTTCTTCTTTTCACTACTGATGTGGCTCTTTTAATTCACTTGTTGAGGATGGATGGCCAAACCTGGCTTGTTGGAACATAAGCTGTAACACAGCATGCAATCACAAAGGGATAAGAGGTGTGTACCACCCGAAACAAGGTGACCCTAAATGGAGAGAAAAAGACTGGAAGATCCAGCAGCTGGAGTCATGTTTTTCCAGGGATGTTTTCCTCTCTTCCTACTCCAGTGAGGACCAGCTGCTTTTTTAAATCTCTACTTGGTGAGGCAGAAAAACAAGCATTTGGACTTCATTTTGGATTCTCAAGAAAACTTGACCCTGGTAAGTTTCTCCCTATTTGGGGTACCTTTCTGTTTTGGGGTTTACTTAGGCTCTTTGGGCTACTTTCTGAATGCTTTTTGAAGGGGTTTATCTTTCAGATTCTTTTGGGCTATCAGTATCATCTGTAAGACTTTATTTATTGCCTGTTTGTGGTTCTGTTGAACTGTTTGGGGGAACCTGCTGTGTAACAGGGAAGGTTTTGAAGCTCTATTGAACCATTGGGTTTTGTTGCACCATTCAAGATAGAGAAACAAGGGTGTTGAGATCTCTGCTGTGATTTATATAACGATAAAAAAATTCAATCTCTACTACCTTGTTACCCCTGGGAACCTCTAGGAAAGTTGAATATGTCTAGTCTTTTACAAATTTACAATGGTTTCTAAGAGAGTATTGGGGAAAAAACCAATCTCTACCTCTGGAGCTCCTTAAATAATGGGATAAGAAACCTGTAATCATTTCATTGTTTTTTATTTGCTTATCATTGTTACTGTGGTTTTTTCTTTTGAATTGATTATACACTTAAAATTATGATTATCGACATAACTTTTTAAAAATGAAACTTGCTGTCGCTCTTCTCAATGTAGCACCATTGAACAAATCTTTTTTACTGCTTTTTACTATTAATTTGGCCTTTTTGATTTGATTTCAAGGACAGGTGGCTGAGCCTGGCTTGTTGGAACAGTCTGTGATCCTAGGTCCACTAACACAAGTACTTAGAGGGCAGGGAAAGTCCACAAACCTTGCTGTTAAGCTCGCTATGTTTTAAGTGATTCTGGAGCCTTCTTTAGCACTGTACCTCTTTCTGGTGTTTCTCCAGGGCTCTACATGTGAGCCCTTTCAAAACCCACAGAGAGAGACAGGTGCCATGTGATTTTTTTTTTTTTTTTTAACTTCTGAAAGATACTTTCCATCAGGCAGAATAGCATGTGCTCCGACAGCCAGGAGTGGGCACAAGGTACAAGGGTTGACTCAGAATACCTGCCCTGATTTTGTGCGTTTTCATGTGCATGCTCCATTGCAAGAGTCAGCTGACCCTTCTTAGAATCTCACTTTGTGGACCTCCTGTCTCTAGCCCACTCATCACCCTCCAGACCATCAGTAGGCTCTTGAATTTAAGGAATCCAAGACAGAATTAATGTTTTACTTCTTCCCTAAACCTATTCATTCCTTTCTTTGGGAAGGATGTCACACTAGCTCAGTTGCTTTCGCCACCTTCCTGAAATCTCAGATGCATCGCTGCCTCTCCAGGCCATATCCCTCCATCTCTCAGTCCAAGAGTGTTCGCACTTGTCCTCCCCTACTTGTTTCTTATAACTATTCTAGTGCTGACCCTGCCAAGCAACCCTGTCATTCCTCTTCCCCTGTGGGGTCCGTACCCTTATTAGCAATCCTCACTACATATGTTCCTGACACTTGTTAGGGTATTTACTGACAGCAGAAAACTCTTAGGTCAGAAGAGTCACCTCTAAAGTCATTGAGTAGAAGTGGAATGGGCTCCAGTACTAAGCATGTATGACTCAGGACACAGGAGGGAAGAATGGGAAGCAGGGAGGCCAGTTCACAGCACTCTGGAACCCAGAACCCAGAGGGTGGTGGTACGTAATGCTCCTCATCTCAGTGGACTCATCTCAATGGACTGCAGCTTGCTTGCTCACTCCTGAAGTCATTCTGATGTTTCCAAGTTTGCACTGCTGAGAATAAAGCTGGCATCTATAACTACAGGAAAATATCTGTATGATGATTGTTTTCAGTTCCTTTAAGTAAACACCAGGAAGAATCGAGCAGAATCTATGGTAGTTGTCTTAGTTTTGTAAGAAATTGGCACATTGTTATCTAGAGCAGATGTACTATTTCCGCATTCATCCTCAGCAGCAGTACGTGAGGGTTCCTATTGTCCCATGTCCCCATGGCATCTGGTATGCTTAGCATTGTGGATTTTGACATTGTGATAGTTATACAGTTTATAATTTTTCCAATTATTTCTCCCAGATTCTGGCATGATTCTCTTAACAATGTTTTTCACAGGGCTAAAAGCTATACTTTTTTGGTTTATTTTTTCATTACAATATTTTTTGTAGCAGCAAACATTTGAACTTAACAACAGAAAAATGGCTGTCAGCTCCCTGATCTCTCACCCTTTTCAGGCTCTTCCTAGCACAACCTTCTGTGCTTCCTGTTTCTTCTACATCAGGAATGCAGCCTTCCTTATCTGGGGCTGTGCAAGGGAGTGTCTTTACTGGAGGGCTCAATGGGACAGGGAAGCAAAGCTGTGGCCTCAGATTCTTACCTTGGGATCAAGAATTCAAAGCAGGATTCAGAAGGTCTGGGTCTCAGATTCATTTCCATTAGTGGGCACAAACTTATCTAAAAGTGACAGCTAGAGGGAGGGAATGCTAGGAAGGCATCCTCAGCTAGTACAGCATAAGCAAATGAAGAGACCAGTGATTGGATCAGCCTCCAGCTCTTCTTAGCTGGGTTGGTGTTGGCAGAGGCACTTAACTTTTTTCTGAGCTTCGGTTCCTCATCAGCAGAGAGTTACCAGTAGCCTCTCTATAGAATTGTTGCTGGGACATAATGCAGACACATCCTTGCATTCCCTCAGACGATACACAATAGACATTGCCATGGTGACATCTTTTGCTGGAGATTGCTGGGAGAGCTTGGGCTGAGCGGCCCACCTGTACTTGTCTTAATAAAGTCCTGCTCTCTTTCATGGTCTTGCTTTATGGTCTCCTGCTACCATCTGTGAGGTGTACAGTTTGTGTCTTACATGTAGATCTTTGATCTATCTTGATTTATCTTTTGTGAGGGCTGTAAGATCTTTATTTAGATTCTCTTTTTCTTACTCCCTTTTCAATCAGATCAGCTGACTTAAAAGCCTTTGTGGTCTGTTTCTGCGTTCTCTGTTTTGTTCATTGATTTACATATTTTTGTCACACTGTCTTGGTTATTGTGCCTTTATTAAGCCTTAAAGTTGAATACTTTCCATCCACTGCCTTGGTTCTCTTTCCATATAATGTCACCTATTCAGGGTCTTTTCCTGTCTACATAAACTTAATATCTTTTTATTAATATCTGCAAAATAATGTTCTGGGATTTGACCGGGATTGTATTGAAACTGGTAATGACATACATGCATTGTGTGTGCATTAAGACTAGACTATTACTTGTATCAACAACTGATGTTCCTTAAGAGCTTAGGGGCCTTTCAAGCAAGTAAACATAGTAGATTGAGAAGCTAATTATGAGATGCAGCTCACATTTTCTTTAAACATGGAAATATTAAATATTGGGCATTACATGTAGTAAAGATAGTATTTTGGGATGCTTTCATTGCATATCCCAATCCAAATCACAGTCCAAAAAGTTTGAAAACTTTTCTTTGGGAATGGGATTTCATCTTTTATCCAGTGTTTCTTCTTAATCCTATTTATCTTTTTTTTAAATTATTTTTTGTGTGCTTGTGTATCTGTGTGCGTGTTGGGGGGAGGCACTATATGTGCCTGTAGAGGCCAAGGGTGACTTTAGGAATCATTCTGGACTTCTCTACCCCCTCTTTTGCTTTATTCTGGGTTTTCTCAGGCTCCATGTTGCAGGGCCGGAAATAGAAGCTGCCACCATTTCTGCCAGGCATTTTATGTGAAGCTTGGGATCCAAACTCAGGTCTTTCTACTTACAAGGCAGAGGCTTAACCCTTGAGCCATCTCTCTAGTCCTTTTTTTATTATTATTATTATATTTAAAGGTTTTATTTAAGTGAATCTGGAAGATAAAAGAGAGAGAGAACATATGCATTCACCATGGTGGAGGTCAGGGGACAACTTTTGGAAATCAACTCTCTCCTACCATGTGGACTTTCGGGGATTGAATTCAGGTTGTCAGATTCAGGAGTAGGTGCCTTAGCTACCAGCCCGTTAGTCCTATTTATCTTGTGGGGATTTCTTTTACCCTAATTCTAGTTTGATGTTAATATTGCTATGTTGACATGTATTAGTATATATTTTTTCTTATTTTTAGCCATATTGTATCTTTGTTTTGTTTATCTCTGAAAGATACCAAGTAGCTATATTATCTTCTTTGTCAATTTAACATGATCTTTAAATAGTTTAATGATTTTATATTTATTGTGATGAATCAGATGCATGTGTCTTATTAAGCTGTCTTATAGACTGAAATACTTACGAAGAACTGTCTCTTTCTCTACTGGGGACTGAACTCAGGGTCTCATTCATATAGTGTGAATAAATACAAGACTGATGTCCATTTACTTTTCCAGAAGTTTCTGAACCAGTTTCCAGTGTTGCAACAGCCTATTTTCTCCTGGGCCCTGGTAGCATCTCTATTATTCAGAATCCTAGTGCTTTATTTTAAGTGAAGAGTAGAGCACACCGGGCTTGACTTCATGTTGATTACCTTTTCGTGCTTTGTGTATTTTCTCATGTGAAGTGTCTGCTCACACCGTCATGGGCCCAGGGAGATGACCTGGAGGGAAAAGTGCTGAGGAAACCTGGCAATCGAGTTCTATCCCAGAACCCACACGAGCCAACCCAAGTTCCGTTCTAGAACCCACTCCCCAAGCCAGATGCTGTGGCTTGTGTCTGCAATCCCAGCATTCCTACAGCAAGATGGGGCTGGAGACAAGAGAACTGGCCGAAAACTTCCTGCTGACTGGCCTGGAGTGCACTGCACAGCAAGAGAAACAACCAAAGAGACCCTGCTCAACAAGGGGAAGGGCAGAAACCGATTCCTGGAAGTCATCTGTCTCAAGTGCTCCCCGTGGTGTGCGTGCTTTTCTCTCTCTCCTCTCCTCTCCTCTCTCCTCCCTCTCTGTCTCTTCTTTCTCCCTTCCTCTTTCCCCTCTCTCTTTTTCCTCTTTCCCCCCTCTCCTCTTCCCTCTCTCCTTTTTCTTTCTCTTCTCTCTCAAACACACAATAAATAAATAACAAATAAATGAAAAGTTGCTTTCAAAAACTGCACTTAAACGCTTTAGAATTTTAAGATTGACCAAATTATGGGCAGGAGGTATATGTAGCTTAGTGGCAGAGTACTTGTCTCGTGTATACAATCCCAGCACTGAAAAAAGAATCTCTATAGTTACACATATGTGTTTTTATAATAATTGTATTCATTGTTTTGATTTCACGTATACAAAATGTCTTCATCATATTACCTCTACTTGCCCTCCCCCTCCCCTTGGCCTCTCAACACATTCCCCTTCTCACCTTTATGTCCTCTTTTTTTAATGACTCACCAAATTCCATTAGTGCTGCACATATGCACGTGGGTATAGGGCCATCCACTGGAGCATGGGCAACCAGCTGGAAGAAAAATGACTCTCAGGCAGACAAGATGGCTCAGAAGGTGAGGCATTTGCATACAGACTTGGAAACCTGAGTTCAACTCCAGAAACCTACATAGTAGAAGAGAAGAACTGACTTCTGAAAGCTGTCTTCTGCCCTTTACTCATATGCCACAACATGCATGTGGGAGACTCTCTCTCTTTTTCCCTCCTCCCTCCCTCTCTCTCCCTCTCCTTTCTCCTCTCTTTTTCTCTCTCATAAATGAATAAATTTACAAAAAGAAAAAAAATGATGTTTCTTTTTCCAGCAGCCATCAACTGCCACTAGTTCTGCAGCGAGGGGTGAGACATTTTGGGTCGGATGTTAGTTGGCTTGCTCTTGTACATCTATCCAGGTGAGTGCTGCTACTTGTGAGTCCACAAGTGCAGCACCACATCATGTCCAGAAGAGTGTGTTTCTCCACACACCTCCTGGTCCTCTGGCTCTTACATTCTTTTAGTTGTCAGTTCATTGTTGTTCCCTGAGCTTTGGGTGGTTGAGAATTGATAGATATTTTATTTAGGGCTGAGCACTCTCAATATTCGTCACTGTGAGTTGGATACAAGTACTTTCATTATAGGTCTCTTGAGTCAGTGATTAGTGTCTTTCTATTTTTCTTAGTGGTGTCCTTTGAGGAGTATATATGAATGAAACCTAACTGTGGACCTTGCCTGGCACTTAAGAATTGAACCTAGAGCTTTGTGCATATCAGACAAGCACTCTACCACTGAAACATATCCCCAATCGGAAACTTTTTCCATTAGTTTCTTCACTGCCCTTTCAAAGAAACATTTACCTGCTCTGGTTCCAAAGAGCTCTCTCTTCTAGTAGTTCTTCACATTGATAGACACACAGTGGCTTTTTAAATTTTTTTTTAATTTATTTTGTATGTAAGACAATAGCAGAGGGCGCTGCGTGTGACTGTGGAGATCTAAGGGTGACTTTGGGAATCATCCTGGATTACTTCTGTTTCCTTTTTGCTTTGTTCTGGGATTTCCCCGGCTCCATCTTCCAGAAGTGCAGGCTGTTGCCATTTCCGCCTTGCACTTTTACCTGGGATTCAGCATCTGAACTTAGGTACGTTTGTTTGTGAGGTAGAGACTTAACCCCTGAGCCATCTCCCCAGCCACCACAGTGGCTCTTTAGGGGATCTTTGTGCAGGGTGAGACAAGTTGTGATTTACTGTCGTTTCATACTTATTGAGTGGTCCATTTGTGGATGATGTACTCATGCTTGGCACTTTGCTGGGCCTCAACCCTGGCAGCTGTGTCCAGCCAACTTCCCACCAGCTTTGGGTGGCATGAAGGAACTTCCAGCTTCCACAGTGCATGCCAGCCCCAAGTTCATGCAAATTACAATCCCCAACTTTCTCTTTATTCTTGCCAGTTCCCACATGTAGGTCCTTGAATTGCTTAGCATCAACTGGACATTACTTTAGAGTAGACTTACCCAAGGAAATGTAGGGCAGATGACATCAGGAGGGATGAGATTGAGAGTCTAGAAGTCTGGACTTGAACGTCTAGTCGTAGAACCATCCATGTCCTGTGTTTGGAAAAGATCTGGTAGACAAGGAGGCTGTACCATGGGATCACCATGGTTGCATGCTCTAGCTTCAGCTTCCTCCTGCAGGAGCAGCTGCCCCACTTGAACAGTGAATCAGGGGGAAAGGTTTAGAAAGTCCTATGCTCTCTGGTCCCCTTTCTGATGTGCACCAAGCTCCTTTTCTAGGGACCTAATCTGAGGGTTGCAGACAGGGATATTGGGGATGTGAGGTAGGGGTTGGATCCTGCAGCAGATACTATGGGAAGAGCATCCATAAGAGTGGGACTCAGGGGCTGGAGAGGTGGCTCAGGGATTAAGCCTCCGCCTTGCAGGCGGAAGGTCCTGAGTTCGGATCCCAGATCCCACATATAGACGCCAGGCGGAAGCGGGGCGGCCTGCGCTTCTGGTCCTGGTAGGGCGGAGCCTGTGAATCCCGGGGCAGAAGGAGGTGGAGGCGCCCATGGTGGTTCGCGAATTCGTCCGTGGTTCTACACACCCACACACACACACACACACACGTGCGCGCACATACACATGCACATGCACACGGTTGAATAAATAATAATAATAAAAAAATTAAAAAAAAGAGTGGGACTCAGGGCTGCCAGAATCAACTGAAAGGACATGGCTACCTCACAGGGAAGGGGCAAAGCATAGGGACCTTTCCTGGCAGTGGAGGTGGTAAAGGGCATCTGGAATGCAAGAGGGTGAGGAGGTGGTGTGGGTAGATACTTTATTTTTAGTTATAAAGAATTCATATGAACACAAAAGTTGCAAATATACTGCAAAGAGTTTCTTTACATTTTTATCTAGATTCACTTTTTTTGCACATGTAGTATTCACATTAATATATGGTAGCAAATTTGTACATATACATAATATTTTTCTTAATTTCTCAGAGAGTAATAGGCCCAGGGTTTAAGTCTCTAACTTATAAGAAGAAGGACCTGAATTTGAATCCTGGGTCCCACATAGAACGCGCCAGGCAGAAATAGCAGCAGACTACACTTCCGGCCCTGGAAGGCAGAGCATGAGAAACCAGAGCAAAAAGGAGGTAGAGCAATCCAGTGTGGTTTTTGAAGTTCTCATGGGTTTCCATAGGCACACACAGTGCCCTCTGATACAGACATCACACACATACACACACACATACCCTTCTAGAAAAGGAAAGTAATAGATCTGGTCTTTATATCCCTACTTCAACATCTTATTTCCTAAGAAAAAAGACATATCAATTTTTAAATCAGAAAACTTTTTTTAAATTTTTAAAAATTATTTATTCAATTGTGCATGTATGTGTGTACATGTGTGTGTGTGTGTTGTATGTATGTGTGTGTAGAACCACGGACAAATTCCGGAACCACCATGGACCGCCTCCACCTCCTCCTGTTTACTCTGCCCCGGGATTCACAGGCTCTGCCCTACCAGGACCAGAAACACAGGCCGCCCCCACTTCTGCCCAGCGTCTATATGTGGGGTCTAGGATCGGAACTCAGGACCTTCTGCCTCCAAGGCAGAGGCTTAACCCCTGAGCCACCTCTCCAGCCCCTAAATCAGAAAACTGTACTAATGTCATACTGGTCATCTAATAATTTTGTACATATTTTTTCTTCTTGATCTGAGAGGTCCTATCCCTGGGGTCTTGTGCCATCTTGGTCTCTGAAGTCTTCCCTGGTCCCAGGGGACTTCTCTCAGGGGCACTGGTGGCCACTGAACATCCCCCTGGAGTCTATATAGCAAGTCATTGGGATGGGGTTGAGCTCAGTCTTTGTTAGGAAATGGGACCGTGTCCTTCAGGAGCCTCCCAGGGTTGTGCCATCCATCCGAGCACTTCTGGTGACGTGCACTCTGACCCTGTGCAAGTGGCATCTGACTAGTAACTGGAGGATTCTGAACACTTCCAGTCAGTGCTTATTTCTGAGCTGCGATCACAGGAAAAGAAACACAGGCCATGGAGGGGCTGTAGCTGGATGGAATTACTGCAATCTGTACCCCTTTGTTGTGGGAAGTAGGGTTCACAGGACATTTCCTTTTAGCCTGGGCTTCTGAAAGATCCCATTCTTCTAGAAGATGATGAAGCTGTTGAAGGAGCAAGAGCAGAGCAGTTTGGGGTGGGCATATGTGAGAGACCAGTTGGTTATCCAGGAGGAGAGGCTAATGAGACCTGGACCCTTAAGTGCAGAGTCTCAGAAAAAGTCTGGGCTTGAGAACAAAGTGCAATAGGAATAGACATAGTCTAGGTAGTCTTCTGGCTTTAGCACAGGTGTAAGAGGCCAGAAAACTACCCACAGAATATTCTTGGTTCCTGGGAGGGTACCTGACTAATTTGTCCTATGAGCAGTGTGTTTAAGTCATCATTTACATGAGAGAAGATCTGTACTTGGTCCCAAAAACAAATGTACAATGTCTGAGATGGAACAGTTTCCTCAATTTCTATAATAAAGTCCTGTGGTTAAGGTGCATCATTATACAACTTGATTTTCTTCTTTAGAAGTATCTTGGGAAAAGTCTCCAAACAACCGAGAAGACCTCTTTTTCAGTGGCTTCTGAATAGTCTCCATTTGGGAGATGGAATCACTAGTGAGGTGACTAGTCCACTCCAGTGCTAAGCCAGGGACTCCCGTGTGTAACTATGAGAAGGGAGGCAGCCAAACAGGTCATTGTCTCTCTTGGTCTCTTGGTTTGTGACTTTAAGATTATAGGTGCTCCTAATTGCTGTTTTGCTGGAGCCCAGCTGGACCTGCTTAAATGTGGACTCACCTAGAGTAGAAAATAGAAGGTTCTAGTTCATGTTTCCTAACATGAAGACAAATGTTTTTTGCCAATCTTTGGAGCAATTAAAAAAAATTCTTTGACAGAGAGAGGAGAGAGAGAAAAAAACCACCATGCATATGTGAAGATCAGAGGACAACTTTGGGAGAGGTCAGTGATCTTTCTCGCAGGGGCCTTTAACCACTGAGCTGCCTCACCTGCCCCGGAACCAGCCCATGTCGACTCTGCTTGCACACCAAATGCTGGTTCACATAGTTTGTCTCATTTTTTTTTTAGATTGTCTTTTTATGACTTTATTGGGTCTTTAGAATATATTTAAAATATGTACTGCATTAAACAAACCAGACTTTTGCCTACAAGTTTGACTTTTGGCTTTATTGATGATGAGACATTTTTTCCTGTGGAAAATTGTTTTGTTTTTATGTGATTGGATTTATCAGTGGTGTGTTAGTAGATATTTAATACCTGGTTCTCTGAGAAGGAAGACAATGTTCTATGGTGACCTTTGTAGCCTATTCATTGATTATGTTTTTCAGCCCTGAGTAGGGAGGACCTTGCTCCAGCAGGCCTTCTGCTGGGGCAGGCTTTATCTAAGGCTAAAATTACTATGAACACATTCTACTCAGGGTGCCTCTAAGATCCTATGAAAGTTTTTGGTTTGTTTATTTAAATCTTTGAAACACCTGCTGTTTAACTTTGGCATAAGAGCTGTCCTGTTCTATCATTTTTGTTTCAAGGTGCTAACCGGTTGCTAAAAAAAGTCCTGAACAAGCCTTCTTCTCCAGAGTCTGCTTATTGCGTGCTAGACTCCTTCCTGCCCATGTGTTCTGGTCAGTTTGTGGACTCCTCTGTGTCCACACCTCTCTTTTGGAGCTTTAGAAACAGTTTTGATATTCAGAAGACTGGTTATTTCTTATGCTTCCTTACAGAGATTTTCCTGCCTATTGTTTATGTGACACTTGACAGCCAGTATGTCTATCCTCTCCCCAGTTCTTTTCAGTTTCACTCCTATGTATTAAATTTACCTAAGTTTGAGAAGAATAGACATCTTTTCTTTCTGTGGTATTACATTGCATACCTAAGAACAAAGTAGTTCATGCTGTCTTTTTGTTGTTATTGTTCTCTTCTTTTTTTGAGGCATGGTCTTGCTGTGTAGCTGAAACTGACCTATACTCAAATAATCCTCTTGCCTTCTGCTTCCCTTGCCGGGATCACAACATGCACCGCCAAGCCCAATTTCCATGTCCTTAGTAGTGTTCTTTTGTACCCTTAGGAACGACTTGAGCGCTCTTGCTGTTCTCCTCATGCTCCTTTGTGCTGGCTATCGCCAGGCTCCTCTATCCTCTCCCTAATGGCTTCGCGGCCTGATTCACATGGGACTCCTCGTGGCTTTGCTCACCCCAGCAGCAAGCTAGCTTCTTGGAGACAGAAGTGTGTCCTTGTTTGACAGGCAATGGTATGGGAGTTGTCCCTTGCTATATAACAAATCACTTGAAACTTAAGAGCTCAAAACAGCAATAGTCATTTATGATTTTGCAATTGGGAATAGCCAAAGTGAGGTTCTAGCACAACTTCTTGTGAGTCTGCAGTCAGGATGTTGGTTGTGGGTTGGCAAGTGGCCTCAACTCCTCACCACAACTCACCATCCCCCACCTCACCATCATGAAGGAGGAGCCATGCTTGAGCATCTCCTTCATGAGAGTAGCTAGCTTAAAGAGCCAGGAAAAAGCTGAGGTGTTTTCTGACACTTGGTTGTTTCTGCCACGTGCATGCTGGCTACTTGGGTCTATTCTTGGCAGCCGACCGGCCCAGTGGGCTACTCAGGCTTTAGGGTGACCAAAGTGCCTTGGGAGCTGATGGCCCTACTTCCCCAATAAGGTCAGGAGGTCAGGCAGCTCAAAAGAGAATGCACACTGTACCTAGTTCTTCCTGCCTTTTGATTTGGGGTCAGAAGTTTTCTTTCTCTGGGTTTTACACAGTCCCAAAAGCTCTGTGTATTTTAAGGGGTTGACTGTATAAATTAGAGCATCTGGGAACAGAGCCTTTTAGGAACAGGTCCTGTCCCAACGTAGAGCTCTCAGAGGCCTGTTTGCCTGACACTGCTCCCCAGGAACCAAGCTCTACAACCAGAGCACCCAGAAAGCCGTACTTGTCACGGTTCTGTAGGCAAAGGCTCTTCTGCTCCCGCTACGAGCATCTTTTGACCTTAAAAGCCACCCACCCAGAGTCCCCATCTTCCCTTCCCTCACACATGAAGCCACAGGCAGCTGTGTGTGAGGCTAGGAGGCAGGAGGAGGGCCTGATCCAATCCTGCAGTGCTTACCCCTGGAGGACTGGGGAGGGGGTGGGTATTCTGACTAGGGCCAGGGAGCTCCGCCAGGTCTGGGAGGGGAGCTATCACTTGAGGGCGGGGCGGGGGCGGGGCAGGGGTGGGTGGGCAGTGAGGTAATTTCCGCGATCTGGCGTCAGAGGTCTGAGTCGCCCCAGGGGCAGAATCGAAAGTGATCGCAACTCTAAGCCGAAGCTGTGTACTAGGTAAGCACGGGGTGGTGGCTGGGAACTGGAGGGATCACCTGAGGAGGTGTGAGGATCACCCCTCTGCCTATAGACAAGCAAGGCTAGCTGCTTCAGACAGACCCCTGACAGACCATATCCCCTGAAGCCCTCTCCTCTTCGAATCTAGTTGCTTAGTGTGGAGGTCCCCTCCCTATTAATTCAGAAATCCCCACTGGGGTACAGGTAGGTTCTCAGGCTCTGGCTATCACCCATTGTTTCTTTCTAAAACATCTTTTCACTGTAGTTTTCCTTGGAAGTTCCTTTCAGGGTTTGGGGTCATAGCTTGGTGGTGGAGCACTTGCCTGGTATAAGGCCCCGGGTTCTATCTCCAGAACTGAAAGTGAAAAAAGTAAATTCCCCCCTAGACACAGATATGTGCAGGTGGGCTATGGTCATCCCAGAAACTGATTTGCAGCTTTAGCTTTAGAAAAGTCAGAAGACCTGAAGCTTGAGAGCCTTGCACAGGTGAGTGTGGGACTTCATTAGACCCAGAAGTACCATCTACAGGGTTTCTGTGGCCTCCAGGATTCTCTCCTCTCTTCCACTTGGGCTTCTGGTCAGAGCCTGAGGATTCTTTGGGAGGAGAGGGTTGAAGTGGGGTCTAGGAGGGACTCCCCAATAAGTCAAGCTGGGCAGAAATCTGTTTTGTGTCTGGCAGAGGATGTGTGGGTCTTTTAATCTCAAACTGACCTGTTTCTCCTGTCTTATCCAGGGCTGGCATTCCAGTGGCCCGGCTGCCCAGAGCCTTGCCTACCACTCTGAAGAATCTGGAGATCCTCAGAGATGGCATCCTCAGGGCACAGCCTGAGGTTTGCTGATGTAGCAGCCACCGAAAGGCTGTCCCTGGACAGTCTTTATGACCTGGTAGACCTTTACCTGGGTTGCTTCCACTGCACCCAGCGCCTCAACGAGAGCACCTATGTCTTATGTGAAGTGGAGCACAACTGCTTAAGAGAGATCTTGCTGGCCCGCTGCAAACCGACCACCGAGAACAGGGCTTGGCGTAAGGTGGGCCGGAGGCCCAGCTTTCCAAGGCCTGTGCGCTATGAAGTCTGCCGCTACTATAGCCCTGGGCTGGGCTGCAGGCGCCACAGGAATCTGTGTACCTTCGCCAGCAGCCCTGAAGAAGCACTGGTCTGGACTTTTGAGCGTAAATACAACCTTCCTCGCCTTAGCTTGAAGGCTGCTATACAGGGCACTGGGACCCTGGGAAGGCCACACACCCCAGCTGACACTATCTGTGCAGAGTTTGGTGGCCACTTTCAATTCCTCTGTGCCCAGTGCTTTAGGCGCAGGCCCCCATGCCTCCGCCCTGTGGACCCCCAGGGGAATTGCACTGAGCATAAATCCTGCCCCACACTCCTTATCCACGTGGTCACTGAGGGCCGCAAGAGACAATTCATGGAGGTGCGGCCAAAGCCCCCAAACAGCCGTCCTCTAAAATACTGCATGTTTGTAGGACGTGGGCAGCCATGCCGCCATGGGCCCTCACGTTGCCAGTATGCACACAGCGCTGTGGAGATGGCTGTGTGGGAGGCTGAGCGCCTGGATGGGCTCCAGAGGAGTGATTTGCTCATGCATCCTGTCCTCAGAGAGAATAAACACGAAGCCGTTCGTGACCAGCCTCCTGGGGTCCAGCTGTACTGCCATGCTTGCCTGGTCACCTGTGACTCTCAGGAGGCCTTTGAGAACCACTGTTCCTCCCTTGAGCATGCACAGATGGTAGCTTTTGACCAGGTTGTGCCCTGGAAGCACCGCGCCCCACCTATGGGACTCTCCAAGTTTGACCTGTGTCCTAGGTAAGGAGAGATGGGTGGGAGCCAAGGTTGGGGGACAAACCCCTTTCTTCAAGCAAGTACTAGGGACCTTGTGGCCTACTAGGCCTGAGGCCTCTGGGCCCTGCATGTCAGGCTGGCACCGAAGTAGCTTCTAAGGAGGCAAGGAAGGGTCCTTGTTAGAGATCCAGAGTGGAGAGGAGATGGAGCCCTGGACCCTGCTGGCCTGGAATTGGTTCCTACTCCTCACACAGACCAGTTGGGCTAAGGGGTTGATCCTTGAAGCTATTCCTCATATTGTCCTGATGACCCTGTCTGCTCAGGCCTGACCTCTGTGAGTATGGGGATATCTGCATCAAGGCACACTCAGAACAGGAGCTGGAGGAGTGGGTCCAGCGGGCACAGGCCCTGGAACTGCGGGAGCAGGCTGCCTGGCAGGATAGACTGGTGCCCTACCGGACACGGCTGCTGGTTGAATACCAGCGTAGCAGCAGTGAGGACCTGGTGGTAAGTAGGGGCTTGTGAGCGGGTAGGGTGGGTCCAGAAGTGTTCTACTAATGGCTAGATTTCTTTGTACAGATGGCTGAGACCATCAATGGGGTGTCCATCACCTGCCAACAGCCTCTGATACATCAGGCTCAGGAAAAGACCCAGCACAGCTGGATGTTCACCATCCATTCTAAGGTGAGGGCTCAGTGGATTCTCAAGGTATTTGAGGACCACAGCTGGAAAGCCTGTGGTCATTTGCTGACGCCGAATCTGCCTCTATGTATGTGTGACCTGCTGTAAGTCCCTTAGTCTCTCTGCCTAAGTTTCCTCCCAAGAAACCAGGTAATCACAGTGCCTACTGGGAAGAGTCACTCCATGTAGTGTGGATTAATGTGAGGTGTCAGTGTGACAGCACCTGGCACCTGGAGAATGAGTGAGGTTGGAAACAGCCCTGAGGGCCTCGGGTTGCTCACCTGTCTTTTAACATCCTTGGGGCCTCAGGCAAGGTCCAGGAACAGGAAGGAACCAGGGCAGAGGCTGAGCAACCTGGGGAGTTCCCACACTCAGAAAGTGACAAGCTGTCTCTCAGGAAGGTGAAAGGGATTGAGACCATGAGCACTGAAGGGTGGGACAGGATCTGGGAGACCACCTCACATCTCATTTCCTGTCTCTTCCAGGACCCCCTGATGCATGTGGCCCTGCTTAAGCATGAACCTGGAGCAGACTTCTCACTTATGGCACCCTGCCTCCCACCAGGGCGGCTGTATGCACAGGGAGAGCGCTTCCGTGTGCCCAGCTCCCCAACCCAGTTCCAGGTGGGGGTGCATGTGAAGGCCACCTCTTTTGGTACTTTTGAGCAATGGGTGGTCTTTGATTTTGGTCGTAGGCCAGTGCTGCTCCAAAAGCTGGGGCTTCAACTGGGCCAGACACAGTGTCCAGGGCTCCGTGGGAAGCCAGTGCTCACCTCCCCTGAGAGTCTAGAACGCTGGCACACAGGCAACCGCCATGTGGTGTATGAAGTGGAGCAGACACCCCAGCAGGCAGCCTTGATGGCCAAGTACAAGGTGTCCTCCCAGGCCTTGGAGTCCAGTCTGACTTGGGGCCCCATCTCCCGTGCTAATTACCGGCAGAGGATGCACATTTTCCTCTACAAAGAGGAGGCGGCTCAGCAGCAGCTGGTATCCAAGTGAGTCTGGTAGTGGGCTGGAAGGGGTGGCTGAAGACTTGACTTGGAGGAAGGTTTGTGACTGTTCCTAGAAAACTGATCTATGGCCTCCCACTAGGCTGACCATTCGGAGCCAGGTGTCCCTGAAAACAGCACTACAGACACCGGCACTTGGCATGCTCTTCGCACCACCAGGAACCCTCTATGCTGAGGTCCCCTTCCCCTCCTCTCTGATGCCAGACACGGACCAAGGATTCCTGCTGAGCCGAGCAGTTAGCACAGCCCTTGTGGCTCCTGTGCCTGCACCTGATGAGAAAGTATATGAAGTGCGGCTAGAAACACGGGCCAGCTCGGAGCATGCACTGTGGTTGCTACTGCCAGCACGTTGCTGCATGTCTCTGAAGCTGCAGCCTGAGGGGAGTCCCATCCTGGAAGTGCAATTCCAGATCGACCCCCTGATCTTCCAGCTCTGGCATGAGGCAGTGGATGCACTGCCTGAGCAGCGCCTGGTGGTACCTGACCTGCCTGCTTGCTCCTTGCCCCACCTCTTACCTACCCCTCTCTCATTTCGTGGCAACCAAAAGCAGAAGTTGGCTGTGGGGTTCATTGCAGGCAAGAGCTCTGAGAGCACAAAGCCTGTTCCACCATTGCTCATCTATGGTCCCTTTGGCACTGGCAAGACCTACACACTGGCCATGGCCGCCCTGGAGGTTGTCCAGCAGCCCCGCACCAAAGTGCTTATCTGCACACACACCAACAGGTGAGCCCAAAGCTGCTACCAGTCTGCCCATTGCTCTCCCTACCTCCTTGAGTGTCTGGTCCTCTGAGTCTCAGAGGAAATGTTCCTGGCAGCTGCTTGCTCTAGCATTTTTCAGACCAAACTGAGACTCCCAGAGTTGTGGTTCTCTCTCAGAGAAACACATATTATTCAACCCAAAAAGTTCCTCTTTGATCATTGTGGTTTTCTTAGTTCCCTGTCATCACATTATGGCGGGTACTGAGTCTGAGTTTCCCCTTAGCCCAGGGTGGGACTGGGAAGAAGAACCCAGGACAGTGGCTGTGTGCCCTGAACTTTGAACTCGTTCCTTAGCTGAACTGGGAATGTTAGGGACAGTGCTGTCCCTCTTTAAGAGGCTGGCAGCAGCTGGCCTCTCAACTTTCATTCTGAGAGTTCCTGAGAGTAGGGCACCAGCTCTTACTACCACTATTGGCAGCACTCAGGAGCTGGGCTCAGGGTCAGTGCCAGCCTCCAGCTATTCAGGGCTGCCTCAGGCCATGGCCAGCTGCTTCATCTCTTCTCGGCCTTGGAGAATAAAACCACCTCCTGTAAGCCCTTTCTGACCATGCAGGCTCTTGAGCTCCAGCCATATGTCCTCTTTGGGTCCTGACCTTTCCTGTGTCTTTGCTCTGTGTCCCTTTTGAGGACATTAAAGTTCCTGGGTAAGACCCATCTGGTTACTTCACGGATGTTCCCAGCATCCAGGCAGGGCTGGCCACATGGATGTTTAGCAGGCAACCTAAGACCTGAAGCAAAACTGCGCGTGCCTCATCCCCTCATCCCTCCCGCAGTGCTGCAGACATCTACATTCGGGAGTATTTCCATGGCTATGTCAGCAGTGGTCATCTACAGGCAACTCCACTCCGGGTGATGTATGTAGACCGCTCACCAAACCAGACTGACCCGACAACACTGCAATATTGCTGTCTGACAGAGGACCGCTGGGCCTTTCGCCCGCCCACAGAAGAAGAGCTGGTGCATCACCGCCTGGTGGTCACTACCACATCCCAGGCCCGTGAGCTTCAGGTGTCCACTGGCTTCTTCTCCCACATCTTCATTGATGAGGCAGCTCAAATGCTGGAGTGTGAGGCCCTCATCCCACTGGCCTATGCCTCGCCACACACACGTGTGGTGCTGGCAGGGGACCATATGCAAGTTACACCTAGGCTCTTCAGTGTACCCAGGGCCAAGGCAGCTGAGCACACACTGCTGTACCGCCTCTTCCTGTACTACCAGAAAGAGGTGCACAAGATTGCCAAGGAGAGCCGCATCATCTTCCATGAGAACTACCGTTCTACTGCAGCCATCATCAGCTTTGTCTCTCGCCACTTCTATATGACCAGGGGCAGCCCTATCCAGGCCAGTGGCAATATTCCACGCCACCCCCGAAACTACCCTCTTATGTTCTGCCACGTGGCAGGCAGCCCTGAGAGGGACATGTCCATGACATCTTGGCTCAATGTGGCTGAAGTAGCCCAGGTGGTGGAGAAGGTACAGGAGGTCTACAACACTTGGCCCCACTGCTGGGGGCCTCGGGAGCAGAGACACATCTGTGCCGTTTCACACGGTGCCCAGGTGAGTGCCCCCACCAGCTTCCACAGCTTTAGTTTCCCCACCAGTGAGGAAACTAAAGGGTTGCCTGTTTTCTTTTTAGACTGAAACATGTGATCATGCCAGGGTGTTCAGGACTGGGGGGGGAGGGCCCCCCTCTTTCCTGCATAGCAGGTCTCCAGTACCAAGGAATTATTGCCTACAGGTCAGTGCGCTGAGGCAGGAGCTAAGGAGGAAGAACCTGGGTGAGGTATCCGTGGGCAGTTTTGAGATCCTGCCAGGTGAGTTTAGCAGTATGGGTCAGGGAGGAAGGCAACTTCCAGTCCATTCCTCAGTCTTACATATATGGGGTGGGACTGGGATGGGTGCTTATCTACCAGTCCTGCCTGGTCATCTGACCCTTGTGTCCCACAGGACGTGAGTTCCGGGTGGTGGTGCTGAGCTCTGTCCACAACTGTCAAAGCCTGCTTAGTCCTGGAGCACCAATTTCAGAGTTCTTCACTGACCCTCGTGTGCTGAACACTGTCATGACCCGTGCACAGTCCCAGCTGGTGGCTGTGGGAGATGCTGTGGCCCTCTGTTCCTCTGGGGCTTGTAGAAAGCTCTGGAAGAACTTCCTTCATGAGTGCATAGAGCACCACAGTGTCTGCCCTGAGGACCTGTCTCTGGAGCAGATTGAACAGGGTGTGGCCCAGAGTCGGTACTGGGCCTCTTTGGCCCTCAGAACTAGGAACCCAGCTACAGAGAACCCAGCTGTGGCAAAGGTCTGGAGAGGGCCTGTGGTTGAGGGGAACACGGTAGCAGTGAAGGGAGAAGCTGGGGCTGGGGCCTTGGTCAATGGGAGCTTACCAGCAAGGGAGGTGGCCACTACGAAGACTAAGGAAAGGGCAGCAGGAGACATAGCAAGGAGGGACTTGGCCCCTGGGGATGTGGCAGCAGAAATATCCATTCTGGAAGGAGGGCTGTCCGAGGACCCTGAGGACTCAGAGCTTGACTTCTGGCCTTCTGATTGGGAGCTCAATGCTGACGATGCCATTTTGAAGGAACTCCTTGATGAGAGCCTGAAGGTGACTGTGACTGTTCGGGAGGATGGGCTGCTGGACACCATGGCTTGGTCTGCATCCTTTCAGCAGGCCCGACAGTATACAAACCTGCCCTCAGCCATTTTGAGAAAACTGCTGCGTTCAGACCCCAAGCTGTACTGCCGTTGCAGCTTCCTACAGGAGACCTTCGAGAGGGCACTGGCCACTCCACTGGAGAGTGTGGCCCCCAGTCCCATCCAGATCAGAGGGCGCCTGAACTGTGGGATGGCCTTCACAGGGGATGAGGTGCTGGTGCGGGTCCTGGGCCAGGTGACTGATGACAGAGGGACCCCAGGGCGGCTACAGGGTCGTGTGCTGGGTGTGCTGAAGAGAAGAAAGCATGAGCTGGCCTTTGTGTGCCGTATGGATGAGTGCGACCCCCGCATCATGATCCCCATCAATGGCTCTGTGACCAAAATATTTGTGGCAGAGTTGAAGGATCCACAGCGAGTTCCTATCCACTGCCTCCTCCAAGGCCGGGTACAGCGGATAAGGCACGAGAGTCTCAAACCTGAGGAACGACATACTCGACTCTTCAGGGTCCGTATTGTCCTGTGGCGGGAGCGTTTCTACTACCCACTGGGCATTGTCTTGGAGGTGCTGCCCAAGGTCACCACCTGGGAGCAAGGTCTTCATATCCTCAACTTGGAGTATGGCCTGAGGGTCCTTACCCCAGATCCAGCCTCTGTCTCCAAAGTGCTGCAGAGATATCACTCGGAACTCAGCATGGCCCCTGGTCACCGAGAGGACTGTCGCCACTTTCTGACCTTCACTGTGGACCCCCAGGGTGCCCGCAACCTTGATGATGCCCTTAGTGTCCGGGACCTAGGCACAGAGTATGAAGTGGCTGTCCACATTTCTGATGTGGCCAGCTTAGTGCCCAGGGATGGGACACTGGATGTGGAAGCCCGCCGACAGGGTGCTGTATTTTATGCACCCAACAGGGAGCCAGTGCTCATGCTGCCAGTCAGCCTGTGCCAGGATGTGTTCAGCCTTCTGCCAGGGCGGGACTGTCTTGCCATCTCCCTCTTTCTCACTATAGACAAGGCCAGCAGCCAGCTCCGACATGTGCGCTTCGCACCCTCTATAATCTGCTCTGACCGCCATCTGTCTTACGAAGATGCTGAGGTGATGATCAAGGGGCACTCAGGTGCTGGCCTGGAGCTACCCACCCACCTAGACTCTGTGGAGACCTGCGTCGTGGCTGCCTCGTACTTCTCCTGGGTGTTGCGCCGGCAGCGTCTGCTAACTGACTGCCACTATGAGCCACCAGATGAGGACAGTGTGCTGGGTTTCCGCACTGCCCACATTATGGTCCAAGAGTACATGATCCAGTTTAATAGCCGAATAGCTGATTTCCTGGTAGGTGACAAGCACACAAGAACAGTCACACCACTCAGGTGGCAGCCCACACCCAGCAGCCACCAGCTTGATGCTGTTCGTGAGAAGCATAGAGAACTGGTGCCCCTGTCACTGCACCTGTACCACCACTTGCACACCCACAGCACCCCCAACAAGAAGCTGTACCTCCTGACTTCCCTCTGGAAACATGTGCAGCTCGCAGCTCATATTCCAGACTACAGCCGGATGGTGGACCTCATTGCTGCAGATGACATGCACCCTTCACTGGCTCCTGCATGTCTGGATTTCCGAAAGGCCCTGGGCCGCTCTGTTTTTGGCCGCTCCAGTCAGGGTAAGCAGCAGTCAGCTGGCCATTACTCATTACAAGTGGACTGGTACACATGGGCCACGTCACCTATCCGCAGGTACCTGGATGTGGTGGTGCAGCGGTTGATACTGCTAGCACTGGGCCATGGGGGCTCTGCATACTCCATCAAGGACATTGATGCACTCTGCCAAGACTTTAGCCGTCAGTATGCCTGTGCCCAGAACTATCAACGGCGGGCCTGCAGCCTGCACCTGGCCACTCAGCTCAAGACCCAGCCCCAAAGCAAGCTGGGTTTTGTGGTGGATGTTGACGTAGGCACTCGTTGCTTCAAGTTGCTCTTCCCTGTCAATCGTGAAACCCTGCCTGACCCCTGCCCTGTACAGTACCACTCCCTGCAGCTGGCGGAGCATCCTCATGAGTTGGGGAGCCGTCCGGGTCTGCGGCTTGTATGGAGACGCCGCATCTACTCGGTGCAAGAGTCCAAGCCACGTTCCCCACTGCCTGGGACCCTGTTTGACCTACATACCCAGACTATCAGTGCAGCCCTGTGGAAGCGGGTGCTGGCACTGGTAGAGCAACAGCATTGGTCAGAAGTGGCAACTCTCATCAAGGAGCAGGGTAAGGATGAAACCAAGTGGCGTGAACTTGCACGGGTAAGGCACAGCAGCTGCGGCCACTTTGTGGAGATTGTCTGTGAGCTGGGCAGAGGGGACACACTTCAAGTACAGCTAGGTGCCAGCCTGCAGCGTGGCTTCCTGGTACCTACCCTGCAGCTGTGGACTGTGGCACCAAGCTTCAGCCTCTGCCTTGAGCACATGGAGCAGCCAGGTGACTGCTTTTTGGGTCACACATACCAGGCCTTGCAGGAGCGGTACAACGAAGTAGGCGAGTACTCACGTGTGTGGGGGCCGCTGTGTGCCCTGGAGTCAGTGACCAATGCTGTCGCAGAGAACGACTCCATTGTGCTGCAGCATGTGTGCATTTTCTGGGACACAGAGCGGACATCACAGGGGCAGCTGCAGGGCACCTTCCAGCTGGATGATGCTTTCCTTCAGAAGAACTGCATCAGTGTCTCAGAATGCTGCTACCTCTGTATCCGACTCGAGGGGCTGCCAGTCCCCTCAGCTGGCCCACTGCCTGAGCCCAGCTGTCTCGGTCCCCTCTTGACCATCGACCCTGATACATACACCTGGGTGGCCCATGGGCTGGCAGACCACTGGATTCAGGAGGAAGGGGAGGGTTGTCAGGTACATTTCTTCATCCACTACATGGCCATGGAGAAGATTCCAGAAGAGGTGCTGAAACCCACAACGCAGTTCACTGTGGAGGTGCTCTCCAAGCAGCTTCCTGACCTGTGAGTGACTTCCACTGCCTGAGGCCAGAGAGGAGCTGCTGAGGTCCAGGGCCAGAACCTCACTGGCTCCTCCTTTCTGGGAAGGGTGTTCTTCTCTAGAAGAATGCTCTTGACTTTCTGGTGTCCCCCCTCACCCCCCAGCCGCAAAGAGGAAGCCGTGCTCCAGCTGGAGGAAGCGTCTCCACTGGCCATCAGCATTGCCCTGGGCCTGCCCATCCCTGAGCCCTGTCCCCAGCCTCGCCTTCACCATTTCCACAAAGGTAAGCCTCCCTCTCAGTTCCCCCTGCTTCCCATCCTGCTTAGGGATCCCTGGTCAATTTTCTCCATCCCTCCACCCCCAGTATCTACTAGTAGGTTCTTGGAGCGGCGAACCTATGACATCCCCGGAAGATGTCATAAGCTGAACCCCAGCCAAAACAGAGCCATCAGAAGGGCTCTGAAGCAGCAATTTACAGTCATCCAGGGCCCTCCAGGTAGGACTGATGTGCAGGGGATTAGGGGCTGCTCTGGGCAGCACAGTGTAGCCATGGGGACTTAAGCAGCTCCGTGTCTTTAGGCACAGGGAAGACCATCGTGGGCCTCCACATCATATTCTGGTTCCATAGATCAAACCAGGAACAAGAGCCAATGTGTAGCAACATTTTTGAAGAGGAGCGTGTGGGGGGCCCATGTGTCTTATACTGTGGCCCCTCTAACAAGTCAGTGGATGTCCTGGCAGGTATGCGGGGGTGAAGTGTGGGACTTCCAGGGGTGTTGGGCACCAAGAGACAGTCGCTTAAAATTTTACCTGCTCCAGGACTGCTCCTGAGTAGGAGAGTGGAGCTGAAGCCCCTGCGCGTGTACAGTGAGCAAGCAGAGGCCACTGAATTCCCGCAGCCAGGTGTAGGTAGGAAGAGCCTACTCAGCAAGGTGTCTCGGGAAGGGAGACCAAACCAGAACCTCAGGTACTGCTTGTCTGCATGCTTGTGCTAAGGCGTTGGCAAGGGCACCGACACTGGCAGTGGCTCACTGAGGCTCTAACCTCTAGGAGCATCACCCTGCACCATCGGATCCGCAAGAACTCCAACCCGTATGCAGCAGAGGTCAGGACATTTGATGCTCGGCTGCGGAAAGGGGAAGTGTTTTCTAGAGAGGATCTTTTGGGGTAAGTGGCAGACTGGGGCGGGGGGGACTGTTCTTTGGAAGGCGTACTGCGCTGACAGTGATTCCTCATACAGGTACAAGAGAGTCTTGGGGAAGGCACGCAAGTATGAGCTTGAGCGACACTCAGTCATCCTGTGCACATGTTCCTGTGCTGCTTCGCGCAGTCTGAGAAGCCTGGATGTTCGGCAAATCCTTATTGATGAGGCAGGCATGGCCACTGAGCCAGAAACCCTTATTCCTCTGGTGTCCTTCTCGAGGGCTGAAAAGGTGAGAGGTAGTTGGCCGGGAGACAGTGTCCTAGGCTGGGTCCCTGGGGGCAGTCTGTCCTCGGCACTGCTGTTGGTTGGAGATGGCCAAGGATGCTTCTGGGTCAGGGATACGAGGATTACTCACACTTACCTGTGCCTCCAGGTGGTCCTGCTCGGGGACCACAAGCAGCTGAGGCCTGTGGTCAAGAATGAGCAGCTACGGAACCTGGGAATGGACCGTTCTCTCTTCGAGAGGTACCATAGGGACGCCATCATGCTGGATACACAGTACCGTATGCATGACAATATCTGTTCCTTTCCCTCCATGGAGTTCTATGAGAAAAAGCTGAAGACCTGGTCTGGCCTGAGGCGGCCACCAAGCATCCTGGGCCATGCTGGCAAGGAGAGCTGCTCTGTCATCTTTGGCTATGTGCAGGGCCACGAACAGAGGCTGCTGGTGTCCACAGAAGATGGGAACGAGAATTCCAGAGCCAACATGGAGGAGGTAGAAGAGGTGGTAAGTGTCAGAGGCTCTCTCCCCTTGGTGCCTAGCGGGCCAGGAAAAGCAGTGGTGGGCAAGATCAAGCATGCTGGGTGACAGGATGACCCTGTGCTCAGGGCAGAAAAAGGACCGGGGTCCAGCTCCATGTACCCTCTAATCCTGCAGGTCCACATTGCCAAGCAGTTGACCTTGTATGGAAGGGTGGACCCTAAGGATGTTGCCATCCTCACACCCTACAATGCCCAGGCTGCAGAGATCAGCAAGGCTCTCAGGCAGAGAGGGGTCACTGGAGTGACTGTGACTTCCATAACCAAGAGCCAAGGTAGGGGAGGCCATGCCTGGATGGGAGCTCGCATGGGGGGGTAGTGTGCATGGGGAGCACTTGGGCACTCACCTATCCAATCTCCAGGGAGCGAATGGCGCTATGTACTGGTGAGCACAGTCCGCACGTGCCCTAAGAGTGATGTGGACCAGCGGCCAACAAAGAGCTGGCTTAAGAAGTTCCTGGGCTTTGTTGTGGACCCCAACCAAGTAAACGTGGCTATCACTCGGGCCCAAGAGGGGCTCTGCCTCATTGGTGAGGGTTTGGGCATTTCTGGGGAGGTCTGGGGTGATATGCTGCCAGGCAGAGCCCCTCTGAGAGCTGCTCTGAATCTCCCTGCAGGAGACCACGTGCTGCTGCGCTGCTGCCCACTCTGGCGCCGTCTCCTGGACTTCTATGAGGCCCAGCACAGCCTTGTGCCTGCTAAGCAGATTCGGGTTAGGAAAACTGGCTGTGTCTTTCTGAAGTCTCCACATGCCTAGCTCTTGATGTACCAGTGGCCAAGGGGTATCCCTCACCTTCTTCTCTGGGGAGCTGGGCATGCAACAGATTGCTACAGCTCTAGTGGCCACAGCTGGGTATCAATCTGTCACCTCTGCTGTCTGCTGGGAAGGGCCCTTGTAGCTGGCTGTGGTCATGGAGCTGTGGACAGTGTTGTGGGTGGTGGCTCTTCCTCAGCCGGAAACAGGCCCAAGGGTGACCTTCCTGTTTGTACTTGAACTTGAGAGTAGTGGAAAGGACTAGAAGTGGCCGTTACTCCTGGCTGTGCTGCTTTTCCTGAGGTAGTTGGTGACAGGGGAATCTTCTCATGACTACAAAGGACCCCAGGATGTAACGCTGCTGTTCCTGGATGGTCTCAAATAGGAAGGGGACCCTCTGAGACTGCACTTCTTAGGATCCACCTATTTTTGCACTGGGTGCCATGTATGCCTTCTTTTCTAGTTTCAATACTGGGACATTCAGCACAGGACGGAGGCCTCCCTGGAGGAGAGACTTTTGTCTCTTCCCACTACCTGGGGTCTTGCAGGGACAGGAGCTTGACTGCTCCTGGGATGTGAAGGGTGGCAGGGAGCTGGGAGTGAGGTGTCCTAGGATTATACTTTTCCCCCAAGCTATTCCTACCCAGATCAGGGCCTTTGAATTGTCCTGCCTGGAACCATCCTTCCTGAAGGGCTGAAGAGCTCTCTCTCTTTTGAGGCCAGTGGGTGGGCTCACTATGACCTGGCCCTGAGCCCAAGGGAAGAATGACTAAATTTCTACATTCCAGTTTTTGCATCTTTTCTCAGACTGTGCCTTCTATAACTGGATAATTTTGTAATAAAGACTGCTTTGAAAGTTCGCCTTGCTTCTGGTGTATGGTTGGAGACAGACACAGCTTCCTTCATTTTGCATTTTCAAGTACCACAGAAAATGAGCACAGGACTGGGCGTATGTGGACGGGGCCAGGCATCGGCACTCCACCTCACAACAGAGCACAGTTGTACAGCCAGAGAGAGCTTAGGGGCAGCTAAGCAGAGATGGGCCACCTCTGGGGAACTGAGTCAGGTACTGCTGCAGATCTCTAGGGGGCTATGTGTTCTTAAAGGAGGGATAGCAGGGGGCACTGCTGGAAGATCATTTCAAAAATGGCCATCAAAGTACAGTGGAGTTCAGGGCATCTCCTGAGATGGACAGGTACTCCTACACAGGGGCGGTGGGACCACCTCTACCCAGACTCAGGCGGGGCTTTCTAGAGGAAGCAGGCATTTGCACCTGGCACTGATGAATGGTGTTAAGTTGGTGTTGGAGCTCAAGAACAAAGCCTCGATCCTATCAGGAATAGATATGCACGATGTGGAGATGGGGACAGTGGGCTCTGGGGAGGCATCAGCATTGATGGGGCGTGTCCAAGGGATCGTGCTCCAGCATCAAGGCCTCACCTCTATAGAAGCTCTGCTCTCCACCTTCTCTGTCTCCCTTACAACAAAGGGTCATTTGAAGTCCACTTCTCCTCAGGATGTGTCTACCTGTGAGATATCTACAAGTGAAGTTGCCCATGGCCACACAATGCCATAAAGTGACAGTCCTCAGAGCCTTGCTAGAACCATAGATAGGCCAGTGGCTGGAGGCACTTAAAGAGAATTCTAGCCCAGACTGAGCCCACACCACCCAAGTATACCCCCAATGGGGGACCAGGGGTCTTAGTGACCTCCCCATCCCTCTCAGAAAACTCTCCCTGCCAGTGAAGGGTTCTCTTTCCTTGACCACCTGACCCTGCCATGGTGTGTAGTTGGGAGAAAACTGGGCGTCTGGCAATTCTGGGACAGCTCTGAATCCATTCCCTCTATAAGCACTGTTGCTTCAGACAGGGTACACATTGATGTTCCTGTGGACCTGGAGGTGGCTAAGTTTGTAGCCATCTCTCTTGTCTCAAGTGAATGTGTTAGGGTCTTTGCCAGTGTGTGGGGGGTCATGTTGGCAGACTTGGAAGACCCTAATGTCACAGTGCCCTAAACAGCAGTAAAGATCCTGGTCATTTTAGCATCTGGCAAGGTGGTCACACCATAGAAATTAGGTATCAGTGAATATCTTGGGGGAAGTCCTAGCCAGTCTTCTTTGCTGGGACCCTTACCCACCTTGGGGCACCCATGAATATGAGTTTTTTTTTTGGGGGGGTGAGGAAATAAGACTTTTATTTTAAAAATAAAATGTCTTTTGGATCTGGGCACCTTAACCATAACAAGGTTATGGTTGCCTTCAGTAGAGTTCAGACAGGACCCCAAGGTCTTCCTCTCAGGAAGTGCCATCCTGGGAGGCAGGTAAAGAATCTGGGTAAAGAATCTTGGGATGGGAATAGTATATGGGCTGAAGGGGACCAAGCCTCCTTGATGGAGCTCTTTTTATTGGATGTGACAGCTAGTTCTAAGAGCTGGCACATCTGGCTCCACTGGGACAGCTGTCTTCAAAGATCCAGCTTGGGGCTCCCTGGCAAAGACAGTAGGCGCAGGGGTTTGTGGGGTGCAAGGCCATCAGAAAACACATGACCGCTCTACACTGCCTTGACACCTAAGTAGGGCCGTCTTTAATTCGGTGTGTGTATACTCCTCTTTATTAGTGGATAAATATTAGAAAATCATCTCTCGGCAGGTGCGGTCAGGGGTGGGCTGGACTTGCCCAGCCGACTGGGGGTGGGTCCTTCAGGGGGCTCCGATGTGGTCTGCAGGGTGAGGCTGTCCCTCCAGGGCTCATACACTAAGGTGTAGCTCTCTGCCCTCTTGATAGTGAACTTGTAGGTGCGGTTGGGCAGCAGGTTGTGGATGTCAAAGGTGCAGGCAGCCACAGGGACAATACCGCACTGTGTGCACTCTTGCTGTGTCCGTGGCTCTAGCAGCTTGAAGCGCAGCTCATACTGCTCGGGAGCTGTTGGCTGGATGGTAACAAACCAGCGCAGGCTGACCCAGTCCTGATGGGCCACTGACTCCTTCCGGTCAAACATGACTGGCATCTTGGTGCTCAGCATGAGCCGGATGTGTGGGATCTTGGTGGCTCCAATGTCAGACACCAGGCGGTGCTTGACATGCAAGTGCCCTGGCACCATCATGGCTAGAAAGTTGTCCATGACAGCTGACAGGTCTCCCAGCTGCCGCTCCACCAGCCCCCAGCCAGCTAGGAAGGGCCGTGGGTCAGGAGCCTCAAGCAGGGCGTCCAGGGCCGCGCGGCCACGGTCCAGCTGCTCTAGCAGATCCCCAAGTAGCAGGAGCTGGATCTTGGTCTGTGCTGTGCCCACCTTCTTCATACGTTGGAATTTCCAGGGGTCGATGAGCTGAAACATGGTGTTGGGCAGCACCAGTGGGTTCTGGTCACCCAGGGCCAAGTGCTTGGGGAGGATCTCAATGTAGTAGGAACACTTCTTGAGCAACTGCATGCGGGCATGGTGGCGCTTGAGCAGCTGGGGGCTCAGATCTGTAGTCAGGAACTCACGCAGCACATTGCGGCGCTCCATGTAGGTCCTCCAGGCCTCTGGCTCCAGTAGCTGCTGGTCCTCCGCCTCCTCTACCTCCTCCGAGTCCAGGAAGGACTGTGGACTATCCAGCTTCATCTTGTCCAGGGCCAGGCCTGTCACCTGGAAATTCATTGTCTGGGAGCTGGGGGTGAGGGCTGAGCATGAGCTGTGAGAGTCAGGCTGGCCCTGTTCCCCATCCAGGCCCTCTGCTCCACACCAGCCTCTGCCCTTCCCTAGGGCACAGCTTTCTGGGAAGATGCTGCCTGGTGGCTCAGATGGATGGGCTGGGTGCTGGACAAAAACAGATATTGGGGGACATAAACCTTCTGCCAGTGGGCCAATTATCCTCTGTGGTGATGACACAGAGAAGGGCTAAGAGAGCGAGTCACAGGCCTGGTGCTGGTGACCAACTGTGGGACCAGTTGAGAGCTTCAGTTTCACATATGATGCAGATGGTGGGGGTGCCCTTGGGGCTGTGACCATGAACAGCATGTGGATGTCCCAAGGGATGTCCCTTGGACACTGGTAGACTCTCCATGCACCGCTCCTCCCCAGGGACATGATGTGCCTCGGTACAGCTGCAGAACTTAGTTGGGGATGAGGCTAACCAAAGAGGGCTGTAGAAGGAACCCTATATTCCCTCGCTTGGACAGTGGTTTCCTGCATCTAGATGACTCACTGACTCCACAGGAAAAGCCCACAGAGGAGGCAGACCTCCATGCCCCCATCTTATAGACCAGGGGCCCGAAGCTAAAACCTTCTGAGTTTGCTTCTGATATTGGCACTTTGTTACTCTAATACCCGGGATCAAGTCATCCTCTGCCTCAGCCTCCTGAGTCCTGGAACTGCAAGGGTATGCCACTATATCCTGTGTGACTGTGGAGTCTGCCTTCTTCCCTCCTGCTCACACTAGGGTCCCCAGCCTGGGTGTCTTTGGAGGGGCAGACGTGCCACAAGGCTCACCAGAAGATGGAGGTCTCTGGAGAATATCCTGGGGGCTGTTCCTGGCACCTAGTGACCCTGTGCTGGACCAGGGGTTTCACATGGGAACCTCAGATTCTGGAAACTGGGGTTGGATGAAAGACAAATAGAACCGAGGGGCTAGGGTGCAGAGCGCATAGGTCCCTGGCTAAGGTTTTGGCCCAAGGTGACATGCCACCAACCTCCAGGAGGGCCAGACAGGCACCTGGGGATGGTAGAGAGTGGTCTGGGCCCAATGGAAGCCGGGATCCTGGCTCAGTGGGTCCAGCTGGAAAGACCTGTGGAACTCCTCAGAACTTTTCCTCACTTTGGCTACCCATGTGACCCTTCGTGCCCCTCGTGAAGACTCTCTCCCCTATTCCCATGCCCGCCTACCCCTTGTCTCCCTGTTCGCCTCTCCCAGCCTCAGCCGTTCTCTCCAAGCCTGGCCTCGGGCTTCCGCCTGGCTGCCCCCGGTGAAGAGCCGGAGCCTCGCGGTGCACTGTCCCAGGCCTGCTCGCTGTGCGACCTCTGCCGGCGGGTTGCTATGGAAACCGCGGCAGTTGTGACGTCTAGCAGAGCTGGTCTGGAAGCCTGGTTCCCTTGACGGGAAAGCTGAGTACAAGCCTGTTAGGCGCGCTTAAACTCCAAGCTTCCACCAACAGGTCTGGGATTGCCTCCCCACCGCAACCTCTCCGCAAAGTCCCCCGACTTCGCGCCTCCTTAGGAGTCCAGGAGCCAACGAGTGGGCTGAGACCAGAGCAGGCTTGGCCCCCCACAAGAACTCAGGGTTTAGGCTGAAGGCTTTGACTCTTAGATCTTGCTCCACAGCCCTGGATTGCCGGGTCTCTGGGATTTCTTGGGAGGCAGTGGTGTGTGGAGGGGGAAAGAGGCAGCCCCATGAGGCTTTGTGGCTCTCAAAGAAGATAGGGAAAGGAGGTGACCTGGGAACAGGTGGATGGAGTGAGTAACCATATCAAGGTTTCCCAGACCTGCCTTAGCTCATGCCATCCCAACTTGGGTCTGGATAAATAGAATAATTACCTGCTTTAGAAATACACCCAAGTAAGTGTTTGGCTTCTCCAGAATGCTCATAACTCTCTCTTGCCAAAGAGGTCGTGGACTTCTAGGGTCACCTCCCAGCTGGTTTAGGAGCCAGTCTGGGTGACCCCCAAGAGTCTCAGCTGATCCAAGACTGCTTGTCTCTGCTCACAGCAACCCTGCTGGAGCCTAGTTGTTTCCCAGTGGCTACCAGCCTGTGGGGCAGTCAGAGCTCCAGCCCTTCCTCCCACACATGAAGTCCAGGGAGTGGCTTTCCTGTCTGTCAACCTGGGCCCCTATTGGCTGTAAGGCGAAGGCTCAGGAAGGGGCCTTAGGATTGCTAAATGCTGATTCTGTGCCTTTCTGGGCCCTAGACTATGATGGCTGGTGTCGATTTGGAGGTCTGAGAAATAGAAGTCAGTTTCCTTGGAATAAAAAAAGGGTGCCTTCTGAAAATCGGGGTGGAATAGTTGAGCCCCCAAAAGTTGGAGGGGTTGAAAAACAACAGGAATAAGTATCTCTCCAGAGAAAGGTCAGGGTAGACCAATTTCCCTGCTCTTCTGGGGTGGGCTTGTTCCCTGGCATTTGTTAGCTCTTTGGCCCTACACTACCCCCTTTTTTTCCATTCCGAATTTCATCTATTTCTAATTTAACTTTTGGTTTTGAAATGTGCAGATGCGCAGGGAGTTTTAAGGGATAACAAGCCCCCATGGACCCTTTACCTGATGGTAATTAGTCTTGGAAAGTTTACAGCATAGAATTACACTAGGACACAAAACAGGTCTATAGTCACAGGGACCCCCTCGTGATGCTCAGCAGGGCCAACCTGTCTCTAAGCAAACATTAGCTCTATGCTTGTCATTTGAAGAGTGCTCTGTGAAGGAAGTCACACAGTGTATGCCTTTGGAAACTGGTTCCTAAGGGCTCTATGTATGTCCCTTGTGCATACCACGTCAATTTATGATACGGATGGACCAATTTGTTATGTCTTACTTGACTTGGATGGGCTGACCCTGGTGTGCAGAGCTTCCTTGGGCCTTGGGCACAGTTAGGAGACAATGAGTTCCAGCCCTGGAGAAGGGGCATGGGCCTCAGCTACAGAATACTTGTAACTGTGACCTTCAGACACAGGAAAACAAAGCCTCAGCCTGACACCAGGAAAGCAGCTGCTCTCCCAAGCTCACCGGATTTATGTCCTTGTTGCTGGTGGTGCTGAGGAAACTGAGGCACAAAAGTTTACCACAGTACCTGAGGTCACAAGGCCAGCAACTTTGCAGTGGAGCTTGAACCTGGGTCATCTGACCCCATTCAGACAATCTCCTCCAGGGTCTTCCTCTCACCTGATTCCCATCCCCAGTACTACCTCTGTGTAGGCCCAGTGGGAGTCATGAGCCACTGGGAAGATCATAGTTGGGGGTATCATCATGGCCACTCTGCAAGTTCTGTGGTAGAGGAGGGAACAGGGCAACAGGCCTAGGGAAGCTCAGGCTGCCTGTGCCATCACCTGGCATGTGTGCTCTGCAAGAGGGAGGCAGGGTGAAGGGGAGAGAAGGGGGGACAGAGAGGAGGGAGGCATATCAAGACAGAGGGATTCCCTAGTCTGAGGCCTGAGGAAATCTGTCTACCTGTGAAACTGGTGATAGGGTCTCGGCTGAAAGGGGATGAAGTACAGGGTTAGGGTTGACACATGGTCAGTATGGGGGTTCAGGCGGGGTTCAGGGTTAGAGTAGCAGCATGGGGTATTCTCTACATCTGACAGAATGCCAAAGAAGGCCTAAACTTGTCCAGAAACTCTGGTGTGGCCCATAAGGCTCCGAGAAGAAATCTCCAGGTGTCAAACTTGCATCCTGGTCCACGGGAGGCGGGTGCACACTGCCTAGCACAAGTTCTCTCCTAGCTCTGACGTTAGAGAAGGAAGGAACAGAATGTCTCCCTTGGAGTTCTTTGGACAGCAGGAAGATAGGCAGTGCACAGGGTTCTGTCCCCTGTCTCTCTGGGCATATCTTTGAGCTGATATGAGGTCTGGGGACTAGGAGTGGGAGCCAAGCCCCAAGACAAAGCAGAGTCTTTTTTCGACCTCCAGGGCTTCAGCTGCGTGTAGAGTGTAGACCATGACCCCAACCTTGTCTTTGAGGGCAAGAGAATGTTCAGGAAGAATCTGTACTCAGTGTCCTATGCCTGACCCTACCATGGCTAGTACACACACACACACACACACACACACACATACACACACACAGAGGGAGAGAGAGAGAGAGAGAGTTTCCTATAGCTCTCTGGGCTGGGTTTTCTACATAGACATGGAGGACTTAAGGAGCCTAGTGTATAAAACCCCAGCTTGCACCTGGAAGAGCGATGTAATCAAATTTCCTGCATAGGTGGTGAATGTGAGCACCAGGACTCCTCCTAGGTCTCCCCTAATTTTCTGGCACAAAGCCCATGCCTCAAGGCTCCTGCCTGCTCCAGACTGCTCAACTCCAGGGCTCGGGCTCAGCTTACCTTGGATGCTAGAAGGACAGAGTCACAGCGTTCAAAATGCCCCAGATGCTTTGGAGAGAAGTCTGTTGGATGCTGTGGGGCAGATGAGGGTGCAGGGGATAGCCCTCATGCTTATTCAATATGCCGTGATGATGAAGTGGAAGCTATGCAGGGAGGGTACACAGCAACCATGTGACCTGGAGGCTCCATGATGAACACTCAGGCACTAGAGGTGCCATGTTAGTGAGAGAGGTCAGCGAGGGGCCAGGAGCCTTCAAGTGAGATCCCCTCTCAGGCTGTCCTAGGACCATACTCAAGAACTGAGCTGACCAGAGCTCGGTTTACCCCTGTTCAGGGGATTTATGTGTGACAAGTTTGCTCTAGTACATAAGAAGAGGATGCAGGGCAGGGCGTGCCTGTCTGAAACTTGCCTGCAGTGCCATCACCTGGCCATGGAAAGACTCAGAAATTACATTCCATCATCCCCTCTATGTCTTCTCAGTGCTCCCTGTGTGACTGGTTCTTCAGTGAACCTCTTCGATGGCTACACAATCTCAGTTTACAAAATGAGAGCTCATTGTGTGCTGTGCATTTGCAGTAGAGGCTGCCACTGGTTTGGACAGGCTTCCACACACCTGCTGGCATATACCCCTGAACAGGTATTTTGTGATGCTAAAAGAGTTGACCAACATATGGGGGCCTGTGAAATAGCTAAGACCTGAGTCAATCCCTGGAAGTCCACTTGGTACCGCCTCCCTCTCAAGTAAATAAAATATCAAAAAAGATTGGATCAACATATAAATAGCCAAGCTTTTTTTTTTTCATGCAAATCTGGCAACTGGTGCCCCCTCCATAGCCCCCAGGTTTCCAGAGCCACAGCCCAATTGGTTCCATGCACTTGTCCAGCTAGCCCGGCAGACGCTGGCCACCTGCTGCCTAAGCTTATCTTGCTTGATCCTGTAAGACCACCTCCACCCCTTCCTGCCGGCCCCGCCCCATCTCTCCCCAGCCTCCTGGGCCCCTCCTCCACAAGCCCGACCCACCCTAGACCCGCCCCTCTCTCTGCCAGGGACTCATTTTCCTGGGAGCTGGCTTCTGCCCCGACCTTGTGTCCTGCAGTTCTTTTGCCTCCACTGGACCTCTGGGGAGACCTGGCGCACCAGACACTGTAGTGTTGGAGGCTGGGAGGGGCAGTCGGTGTGTCCTGGGACTGGGGTACTGGGAAGCAGGTGCACACTTCGTGTCCTGTTGAGGAGCCCTCTGAAGTCAGTGTCACCTGTTGCTCTCCACCCCGTGCCAAAGAGAGACCAGCGCAAGGCGCGGGTGGTCAGCTGGCAGTCCCACGGCTCTCGAGTGTCGTCCTCATAGCCTGGGCGCTCGTGGCATGGCTGCTGAGCTCGGCTCCCGCCCGGCCGCCCAGGTGTACTGATACCCACACGCCTCGGTGGTCCATGCGCCTCTCTCGGCAGCCTGGATCCACGACCCTCGGCATGGAGCCCTTCCTTCGGAAGCGGCTTACCTTCCTGTCTTTTTTCTGGGATAAGATCTGGCCGGCGAGTGAGTTGGAGGAAGACATTCCCGGGCCCCTGGGCCCCGACGCCGACCCAGAACCGGAATCCCTGGCAGCCGTTGAGCCCTGCAGCCCCACGGCACCACGCGCTCAGCTCTTCCGGGCGCTCTACGACTTTACTGCGCGCTGTGCAGAGGAGCTGAGCGTGAGCCGCGGAGATCGGCTCTATGCGCTCAAGGAGGAGGGCGACTACATTTTCGCCCGAAGGCTCTCAGGCCCTCCCAGTACTGGGCTGGTGCCAGTCACCTACCTCGCCAAGGCTACCCCTGAAACGCTCTCGGATCAACCGTGAGTACTGGGGCCCTTGGTTCAGGGCCACACACTGCTGGTGTCCAGTTGAGCAGAAGCAGCGTTTTGAGTGGGAATTACCTGTGCACAGTCGGGGGGGGGGGCGGTTATTGAGGGTTATTGAGTGCCTGCTAGCATTCAGGCAGAGCAGGCAGATATGGTACAGCAGGGAGAGCTGACTTGCCACGGGCAGGAAGTGTACAGGTCTGGGGGCCAGTCACCTTTAGCACACACAGGTCAGTTGGGGCTTGGCAACCCAGGGACAGAGCCAGATGTTCATCAGCCACCCCCTGAATCTGTCCACACTCATCCAAACACCCTAAGCAAGTCTGTGTGTGGGCATACATGATCCTGATTTATTTAAGGTAATGGGTGCCAGGGAAGGGGGGGGAGCAAATTCCCTACTCCCCTTCCAGATCCAGTGGTCGCCAGCAGCAAGTGGCAGCTGCCCAACAGCATGCCAGGAGGGTCATATCACAGGACCACACTGGGCAGGAGCAGGTCCGAAGCTGAAGGACAGCGGGCCTGAGCAACTGTCCCTGCTCTTGCACCCCACTGAGCCTGGATCAAGTGCAGGGCTGCCTTCTGCATACCAGCCTTCCATCCCAGAATTGCTCAAGACTACCTCCAGTCTCTGGGGACACCTCAGTCATAGACTCTTGGGAGGTTTCATGGGGCGGCCAAGCGATACCACAGGAAGGATTCTGGGTTCACCCCATGTCTGCTGTCTGACTTTAACGCCCAGCTGGGCCAAGCAGCTCTTCTGATTGGGGGGGGGTGGGGAACGCAGTCACCCAAATGTGAGATATGAAACTTCTGTGAACAGGAGACTTGTAGCATGGGGCAGGGCTGTTTGTGGGAGAGCTAATGACTGCCTGGGCTTGGAGATGAAAGGACTAACCATACTTACAGTGTCATTAGTCCTAGACACCTGGCCCCATACTCAGGAGGACCCCCAGGGCAATTCGGATGTCACAGGAACCAGCTGCACTTAATCCCACAGAAGCCCTGACCTGGCTTTTGGGAAAGACTGGAGAAACTCTTGCTTCTTCTGGTCTCCCACAGGCATGATGCTCTGGACGCCTCAGGGTTTCTCCACTCCAGAGGCTCTCCACTCCTTGCTCACAGACCCCAATAAGCTGGGGTTTCACATCTCACTAGGGAGTTTTGGAGGCCTAAAGCAAGTTTGTGGGCTTCCCTGATCTACTGTCCAGGCAGAACTCGGAAGGCCCTGTGTCCCTCGGGTGATCCACCAGACGCCAGTTATATCCTCGACATTCCCCATCATCCATTCAGCTGCCAACTAGCATGTTTCTTAGGCGTTAGCCTCTGCCCACTGTCCCCTCACTTCTCAACCCTCTCGCCCCAGCCCATCTGCACACCCTGGCTTCCTGAAAGAGATGCAGCCCTAACTCGAATCACATAGGGGACTCCCCACTACCAGACCCATGACAAGGCTGTACAAGATGAGAGGCTGTGCCTGCAGGGCTCTGCTTGCCTGTGGTCCCCACCCCACTGGGTTCCCAGAAGGTCCCGGAAGTTGGAAAGCTTGGGTGGAAGTTGAACCAGCTGGGGAACCCCACCTGGGCCCTGGGGAGCAGAGCACAAAATGGGCTGGGACTGGGAGTGACTGTATCTTCTTTCTGAGGATATATGGGTCTCCCAAGAATGAATGGAGCCACACCTGGGACGACTTAGATGGCTGGTTCATGTGGATATGGTGTGTAAGGGAGGAATCATGCTCAGGTGTGTGGGAAGCAAGGCGTGGGAAAGACTCTGACCAGTGCTCATTTGGTTGTCGAGAGCTGCCAGGGACTTGCTTGATCATGCTTCTGTAAAGGGGCACGAGGTGCTTAGACCCTCTACTTTTCTTTCCTGGTTTCTGTTGCTATTGTGTCTGCCTCTGCTGACCTGCCTAGCCAGCTTCTCAGGTGGACTGTGCCCATCCAGGTGATACCCATGGTTCTCTTCTTGTAAGTGCTCCCAAGACAGTACACAGGGAACTCAGGTTCTCTGTGGACCCCCACAATTTCAAGTTTTGGGGGGTTGGTAAGTAGCCAAGTCTGTTAGACTTAGGTGTGACCAGGAAACTGGTACAGATTCAGCCCAGGTAAGTGAATAGTCACACCTGTAGGAGATGCATTCCAGTCATCTGAAGGAGGTGGGCGGTGCCCCCAGCCTCAGCACGGGTGCATCTTCTCCCAAAGACATGACAGGACCTCTAGGCCCCACACCTGGCTAACACATCTAAAGCCCACACCTGGCTGGCATCGTCTGGCTGGCCTTCCAGGTGATCACCATTCCAGGTGACCACCGTGTCCTCAACTTGCAGCTGGTTCTTCAGTGGAGTCAGCAGGACCCAGGCCCAGCAGCTGCTGCTGTCCTCGGCCAACGCGCCAGGGGCCTTCCTCATCCGGCCCAGCGAGAGCAGCAGCGGAGGATACTCACTGTCAGGTACTTGGAAGGCACTGCAAGAATTTTTTCCTCTAGTGGGGTGTTTTGCTCCGTCCTGGAAGACCAGACCCCCTTGACCATGGGGTGGTGGTCCTTAAAGTGCCGGCTCTGGTTCTCACAGATGCTAGTCACCTGCATCCTCATTCCTCTGTCCGTCCCTCTTTCCTTCATTCTTTCCCTCCCTCTTCTCTGCACTACCTGCTGAATTCAGTATTCATTCACTCTCAAATGCTTATTCTTTGCTCCCTGGGTCTACAGCTGACCAGCCCACTTGGGAGGATGGGATTGGGGTGTCTGCAGCAGGTACAGCTGAGGCACCGGTATCCATCTCTGTACCCCAGTCCGGGCCCAGGCCAGAGTCTGTCACTATCGCATCTGCACGGCGCCCAGCGGCAGCCTTTACCTCCAGGAGGACCGTCTGTTCCCTAGCCTGGAGACGCTGCTTGCCTTCTACAAGGTCAATTGGAAGCTGATCCAGAATCCCCTGCTGCAGCCCTGTGTGCCCCAGGTAGGCCCTGTTTTGGGGGGATTGATCAACCAGAGATTCTGTCTCAGGGTCTTTCAGTGGGCTTCTGGCCAGCCTTTATCTGGCAGCAGTTCCTACTCTCCACGGGACTGGCTCCCAGCACAGATGTTATCTCCTCTGAGGCTGGTGGAGGAAGGATCTGGAGGACCCTGGAGATGTAGGACACACCAACTCTTCAAGGCAGCAGGAAGAGGCAGGGCCGAGGTTGGGAAAACACTCCCAACTGCTGTAGGTCCCAAGGGCAGAAACAGGGATGCTGAACCCCCAGTGCCTGATGCTGCTAGGTCTGGGGCAACAATCTGGTTCCTCTGGTCCCCTAATGACAGCCCGGCTAGGGTGGTAATGAGTGTGTATGGACGGATGTCCGGCTATGGTAAAGGGGTCACTTACGTCCCTTAAGCAATTAGCATCACAGCTTTGGGTGGATCCTCCCTGGAGGTCAGTACTGATCTCCCTTTTGTTCTCCATAGACTTTGGGTGGGGGTGTGCTGGGGAAGGAGGGACCCCACCTGGACACAGGGCAACTGGGCCCTGCTACCAGCCCAGACGTCCTGCCCACTGAGCCAGCGCTGAGCATCCCGTCCCACAGATGCCCCAGGCGCAAGATGAGTGGGAACGACCACGCTCTGAATTTGTCCTTCGGAGAAAGCTGGGTGAAGGCTACTTCGGGGAAGTTTGGGAAGGCCTATGGCGGGGTTCCACTACGGTGGCAGTGAAGATTGTCAAGTCAGGTGAGGCCGTGAGGCCGGCTGGGCGGCACCCTCCCTTTGACCCTGGGGCCTGGGGCGGCGTGACCTCGGGCTGTCCTGGAGCAGAGATTCTTCTGCAGCTGACATGAAACTAACAGACCTTGCCAAGGAGATCGAGGCCCTGAAGAGCTTGCGGCACGAGCGGCTCATCCGGCTGCATGCGGTGTGCTCTGTGGGGGACCCCGTGTACATCGTCACTGAGCTGATGAGCAAGGGCAACCTGCAGGCTTATCTGGGCAGTGAGTACCTCATCGCAGGTGTGAATACTCCCCACCTGGGCAGTGAGCCCACCTGCCCCAGGTGTCTAATAGCCTCTAGCTACCCCTCTACCACCAGGCAGTGAGTACCTTCCTTATCATTGCCCTGAGGCAGCCATATCTACAGACCCTCAGGATAGCAGCTGGGATGTGGGGTGGGGTGGGGACTCTCTGACTCTTTAAGGATATGAGAAATACCGTCAGGCTGCGGCATCTAGCTCCTTGGGTCTCTGGCCAGAAGGAGGACAGAAATTTGGATCTGGACCAGGACTGGGCTGAAGTACTCTTCAGCCCTGAAGTACTCTTCAGCCCAGAGGTGGCTCTGAGGCTGCGGTCTTTGGGGTCACCAGCCCAGCTCCGGTGCTGTCTCCCTTGAGGTTTCCAGCAGATGTAAGATGCTGCGGCCCAGTGGAGAGGGCAGGGCTCCCTCCAGTTGATCATCGTCCACTGGGCAGCAACTCTTGTTCCCCCAGCAACAGGGAGACCTAGGCGGAGAGTGAACACGTGTGTGGAATGCCCTTGTCTTATCTACCATCACCCCCATGCCCGTAGGAGACCTGCTGTCCAGCCCCAGTCTGAGTACCTCTCCCTGCAGGTCCCGAGGGCCAGGCCCTGAGCCCACCTCTCCTGCTGGGCTTCGCCTGCCAGGTGGCTGAGGGCATGAGCTACTTGGAGGAGCGGCATGTCGTCCACCGGGACCTGGCTGCTAGGAACGTGCTAGTGGGTGACGACCTTACCTGTAAGATAGCTGATTTTGGCCTGGCGCGGCTGCTCAAGGTCAGTGGAGCTCGAGGGTCCTGAACCTGGTGAGGGGAAGGTACCACTCCACCTGGCCCACCACTGCTTTTCTCTCATCCCCAGGATGATGTCTACTCTCCAAGCAGTGGCTCCAAAATCCCAGTCAAGTGGACGGCACCTGAGGCAGCCAATTACCGGGTTTTCTCCCAGAAGTCGGACATCTGGTCCTTTGGCATCCTGCTGTATGAGGTCTTCACTTACGGCCAATGTCCCTATGAAGGTGAGCTATCTGTGAGGGAACCAGATAGAAGCTATCTGAAGGAGGAGGCATCTCCTGCCCTGGCAGCCACTGCTTCTTAAGGATACCAGTACAGGGACTGGCGAGTACAGGCTGTCCATACAGAGATTGGGGCTGGGTAGTGGGGGTCTCCATAGTGATGTAGAATCAAGGTAGAATCAAGGCAGCAGCTGTATGCCCCTTACCACTGGCCCCTTCCCAGGAATGACCAACCATGAGACACTGCAGCAGATCAGTCGGGGGTACCGCCTGCCCCGCCCTGCTGCCTGCCCAGTGGAGATCTACATACTTATGGTGGACTGCTGGAAGAACAGCCCTGAGGAGCGCCCCACCTTTGCCACACTGAGAGAGAAGCTGAATGCTATCCACAGGCGCCTCCATCTGGGCCTCACGTGACTCTTGGCCCATGGGCAGCAGCTGGAATAGCTGCCTCCTGCAGTATGTCCCCCAAAAACAACACCTGCCACCGCTACACACTGGAGATGCAGGACAGACAGGGATGATGCCAGTCTGAGAAGATAGTACTGAAGCTCCTTTCCTGGCTCACACGTGCACACCAGAGGGCCACCAGCAGATTCTAAATGGCCGTCAGCACTCACTGGATGGTGAGGGGGATTCATCCTACTCCTGCCATAGCTGGAGTCCTGGCCTCTCCAGAAGACTGACCAGAAATAAAGAGGAGCTGCAGGGAGCTGCATAGCAGAGACTTGCACACTGCCTCAACACAGTCTCAGGTCAAGACTGACAGAGGCCCAGTTTCCCCCAAGGTCTACTCTGGGTTTGGTTAAGTGGCCAGAGCCACAGGAGTCCATGGCGTTACCTGACCCCACAGACGCAGGCAAGCCTTAATAAACGTGCTCTGATAGACTCGCGTGTGGCTCCTCTCATCTGCGACAGTGTTGGAGCGGATGGGAGTCCCAACTAGCAAAGCTGGGAGACCATACCTTACTCTGGGGACCCATCCCATTGCAATGTGGCCCCCCTCAATATCTTCAAGACTATAAGAAGCAAGCAAACAGTCCTTCCCATCTCTGTGGTCTAAGGCTCCCTCCTCCATTACTCTAAACTGCACTATAGGCACAGGAGCTTGTGTGGCATTAGGCAATCACATTCTGGGGCTGGAGGGAGGCTATCATGAGCTTGGATGGCACAAGAGCCTGGAGGGATGAACCATGCCAGGATGGAAGCCTGTGCTAGCAGCCCGGCATGGAAGCAGGTTTGACTAGACCCTGGCACATTCCTGAGTGTCTTGTCAGCCACAGATGAGCAGGTTGGCTTTCCTGGCATCTGGGAAAGGCCGGGGACTTTCACACTCCCTGATGTAGCAGAGACAGAGTCTCCCACAGCTCCACATCCAAGACATGTGGCTGTTCCAGCCATAGCTGGACTTGGAGGCTCAAGGGCCCTGGAGTGGCTAAGGAGGCCCTTAGAGACCGGCTGACCCACAGTCCAGCCTCGTCCTCTGGAGGATTCTGCCCTCTAGCTCCACCAGTGCCATCTATCTCTCTTCCTCTTCGAACTCTGACTTCTCTCCTATTGCAGTTCCTTTGGTTGCCCCTTCTTCACACCTTAAGGGAAGCGGAGCTGGTCTACACATACTAAGAAACACATTCCTATTTTTATATCAACAGGAAGCTGTTGGATAGTGTGCCTTTTTTCTTTTCAGTAAAAGAAAATTCAGGATCCAAGGCTACAGCTCATTGGTAGAGTTTGTCTAATATGCATATGGCCCTGGATTTGATCTCCGGTATCCACCCCAGTATCCACATCCCCCCAAAAAGGAAAGAAAAAAGAAATTCAAGCAAGTGGCTTAGATCAGTGTGACTTCCTTGGTCATCACTATCCTCACAGACTTGGTATTCTTCCAGCTCAGGATCACCCTGGGGAGAGGGAATCTGAGGAGTTTTGTGGTTCACTTTAGAGAGGGGACAGGAAGCAAAGATCAAGGACTCACAAGCAGGGCTGCTGGGAGTGGGTGGTGTGGGAGGTGAATTGGAAGTGGCCTCAGGTGCTGCAGGAAAGGAAGGAGGGACAAGCGGGCTGCAGGGGCGTAGTTCCCAGTCTTTGATTGCCCCCCTTGATTAAGAACAAGATAGCTGAGGTCTATGGGTTGTACATGCACCCCAGAGGCTGACCCACACCCCTCATCCAATGGCTCTTCCTTGGTCTCTCCAGTTGCCCAGGTTCTGGCCCAGCATGCTGTGACTTCTTCAGAGCGGGTGGGCGTGTCAGTGTCCTCCCTTCCAGGAAGCCAAGTCTCAACCATCCCAGGTGGGGCCTGGGACTCTTGGGGCCGCTCCCAGCCCTGCTTCACCAGCTTCTCCCCTGTATCCAGCTCTGGCCCCCACTACTTCCCTTTGGTCTAGAATGGACTGGCTTTGGCAGACATGATGTAGCAGTGGAGTGGAGCCAAGACAGGCCGCCCTTAAGGTGTGCTAGGTGTGGCTGGCCTGCTTGTCATGAGGAAGTGGGTGTAGCTGGCTCATTGGGGCCGTCCCACCTGTTCCTCCCAGCTGTAGTGTCCATGGTCAGCCCACAGCTGGCCCGGCAGATGAACTTGCCATGGTGTCTCGGGCCCAGACCCATCGGGGCCCCAAGTACGTGGGCCTGTGGGACTTCAAGGCCCGGACAGATGAAGAATTGAGCTTCCAGGCTGGAGGCCTCTTCCACGTAACCAGGAAGGAGGAGCAGTGGTGGTGGGCCACGTTGCTGGACGAGGCAGGTGAGGCCTTGGCTGAGGGCTACGTGCCTCACAACTACCTGGCTGAGGAGGAAACTGTGGAGTTGGAGCCGTGAGTAGCCCTGATTGTGGGCATAGAGGGTACTGGGCTGGGGCTAGGGAGGCCAGAGGAGGCCAGGAGAGGTAAGACCCTAACTAGACATCTTAGAGTGGCTGGGCTGTCTGGTGATGGGTCCAGGAGATCATGTGGCTTCTCTCCCAGGCCCACCTATGGCCACTTCCTAGTCATGGCTGCTGCCCTGCTGGCACCAGACAGGACAGAAGGGCAGGTGCATTGCAGATGCTGGCTGCCAGCAACAAGGTCTGTGTAGGAGCCGGGGAACCTCTGGGGGTGTGAAGTTTCTTTACTTTCCAAACAGCCAGAACCAGACATACGACCTAGTTAGTGAACTGGAAGGCTGTTGGGCACACCTGTTACCAGCTGGGAGAGTGGTGGGAGTGAGCATTGCGCCAGGCTTCTCCTGTCCCCTCAGGTTCCCAGCCCTTTGTTCCTGGCTATGCACATAGCTTAGTCTCTAGGGACTTGGAAACAATGTGGGAGCTGGTGGTATAGGTGTGTCCACAGCCCCCTGAGGACACCAGGTGAATGAAAAGGGCAGCAGAGGGGGCTCCTGCTACCTTGTTCTAAAGACCCCCGCTCTTCACACTCCATGGTGAGCACCTACTGCTTACTGAAGATGGTGGGACGCACGGGGAGATGAGCAACAAGTGAAGCATTCCGGAGGTCAGAAGCCATGACAGGGGATACGGCTGGGGTGAGCCGGGGAGTGAGGAAAAAAACTGAGAAAGAGTCATGTGGCCAGCACAGTGGGCTCAAAAGCCCTGAGGCTCCAAGAAACCAGCACATGTAAGAGAGGCCAGGTGGCCAAAAGGGCGAGTGGGGAAGGCTTTCTAGCTTTGCAGGAGCCGAGGTGATGGGTGGGCCCTGGCTTTGCTGGATGGTGGCTGCCTGTGTAAGTTTGTGTTCCAATGGCCCGTGAGTGAGTCGGAGACTCCAGGGCAGAAGTCACCTGAGAGAGCCCAAAGCTTCCCACCTGCAGTTCAGTCCAAGCAAGTCTATCCTTCATATTGGGGGTCAGTGTGCGCAAATTCTTTTAACTGGAAGTGGGCGTGCATGCATGCTGCTGCATTTGTGCATGTATACATTTACAAGTGTGCATGCTTGTGTAAGTATGCAAATGTGAGTGCATGAATGTGCTGTGCGGGTACACAAATTTGCATGCGACTGTATACACGTTTGTGTACATATGACTGCATGTGCATTTGCAGTAGTGTATGTAGGTGCATATGTGTAAATGTTTATGAGAGTGTGTGTATATATACATGTAAAGCCCAATTGGGGGAGACAGCACCTGGGGGGCTGTTGTTCACACCCCTTCCCCATCTGCCCCTGGGCAGATGTCTGTGACTCTAGCCCCATATTAGAGGTGGGGAGGGGAGCCGTGGAACTTTTTGGGGGGCTGATCTACAGATGGGTGATATCAAGGGCAGGTGGTAGACATTGCCTGCCCATCCCCCTCTGGCCCCTAGGACCTTTCCTGGTGTTCAGAACCAGCCATTTGGGACTCTCAGGGTCCATGGTTGGTAGAGGGGGAGGGGCAACATCTGCAGGGTTTGAGGGAACATGAGTAGGCAGTTTGGTCAGGGTTGGGAGTGTGAGATATTAGCCAAAGTGACTGGGACCCTAGGCAGGCAGGATAGGGGTCAGCTGATGGTAGGTGCCCATGGGGCTAGGTTTGGGGCCAGCCAGGCTGAGGCCGCCCTTTCTCCTTCAGGTGGTTCTTTGGACGCGTCTCTCGTTCAGAGGCCACGCACAGGCTGCAAGCTGAAAGGAACTCGACAGGTGCCTTCCTAATTAGGGTCAGCCAGAAGCCTGGAGCCGATTACGTCCTCTCAGGTACTGACTGCCTCTCTGGCCCTTCTCTTCCTTGTACTTGCCCCTCGGCCTCTTGGATACATAATGGTCCTGTCTTTCACTGTGAAGACTTAGACATCTGCCTCTTCTGCTGGGAGCTCTCACCCCTTCATGTGGCCCAACATCCCCGACTCCCTGCCATCATGGTTGCTCCAGGTTGAGTCCTTTCCTATAGCCTCAGCTGTGCCCAAATATCATGGGAGCCCTGACCCCGCAGGCATCCCACCTTGTACAAACTGACCCCACAGGCATGAGCCTGTGCATGCTGACCCTGCAAGCATCCCACTCTGTACATGCTGACCCCAAAGGCATGACCCTGTGCATGCTGACCTGTGCATGCCGACCCTGTGCACGCTGACCCAGTGCACGCTGACCCTGTGCATGCTGACCCTGTGCACGCTGACCTGTGCATGCCGACCCAGTGCATGCCGACTCTGCAGGCATCCCACCCTTTGCATGCTGACCCTGTGCATGCCGACCCTGTGCATGCCCACCTGTGCATGCCGACCCTGTGCACGCTGACCCTGTGCATGCCGACCCTGTGCATGCCCACCTGTGCATGCCGACCCTGTGCATGCCCACCTGTGCATGCCGACCCTGCAGGCATCCCACTCTGTACATGCTGACCCCAAAGGCATGACCCTGTGCATGCCGACCCTGTGCATGCCGACCCTGTGCATGCCCACCTGTGCATGCCGACCCTGCAGGCATCCCACTCTGTACATGCTGACCCCAAAGGCATGACCCTGTGCATGCCGACCCTGTGCATGCCGACCCAGTGCACGCCGACCCTGTGCATGCCGACCCTGCAGGCATCCCACCCTTTGCATGCTGACCCTGCAGGCATGATCTGCATGCTGACCCCACAGGCATCCCTCCCTGTGCATGCTGACCCTGCAGGCATCCCACCCTTTGCATGCTGACCCTGCAGGCATGATCTGCATGCTGACCCCACAGGCATCCCTCCCTGTGCATGCTGACCCTTCAGGCATCCCACCCTTTGCATGCTGACCCTGCAGGCATGATCTGCATGCTGACCCCGCAGGCATCCCTCCCTGTGCATGCTGACCACTCAGGTATTACCCTGTGCAAGCTGACCCTGCAGACATGACCACTGGAATGGAGGAAGCAGCATCCCTGAGTGTGGGTAGCATCCAGGGAGGGAACAGAGGCAGACGGGGTTGTGGACACACAGGGCAGGATGCCTGCTCACGTTCCCTGTTGCTCATCCTGTCCCAGTGCGGGATGCTCAGGTGGTGCGGCACTACAGGATCTGGAGGCGCCCGGGGGGCCGGCTGCACCTGAGCGAGGCTACATCCTTCCCCAGCCTGGCTGAGCTTGTGAACTACCACAAGGCCCAGAGCCTGTCACCTGGCCTGCGGCTGACTGTACCCTGCTGGAAGGTAAGGCCATCTGCCCTCTGTTGCTCAAGGTCAGGCAGATGGAACATGATGGAGAGGCAGGGAGATCCAAGACAGCCCTCCCCTCCCCCATCATTTCCCCACTGTCACTGACAGGCCTCACGACAGCGGCAGCTCCTGCCTACAGCCGGGGAAGTCACTGGCCTCAGTGGATAAGGGAAGCATCACTTCTGTGCTGGTCCCTTGGTCCTTGCCAAGCTGGCTGTAGCTCCAAACTTGAGGATAAACAGGGTATCAAACAGGGAGTTCAGAACAGGCCTTCCCTGGGACAAGTTGGGCGATCCAGCCAGCACCCACCACACCTATGCCCTTACTTGTCCTTCCAGCATGAAGCTGAACCTTTACCCCACTGGGCCGACTGGGAGATACCGAGGGAGGAATTCACGCTCTGCAGGAAGCTGGGGGCTGGCTATTTCGGGGAAGTCTTCGAAGGGCTCTGGAAAGACCAGGTTCGAGTAGCTGTGAAGGTGATATCCAGAGGTGAGAAGGCCCAGACTGGGCTCCATTTTGCCACTGGCAGGGACTTACTTCCAGCTTCACCCCTTGGGAAGTCCCAGATATACTAGATCCTACAGCACTACAAAAGGAAGGGTTTCTTTCCATTGCACCTGATTTTATCTAAACAAACAAGTTCCAGGAGTTCCGACTGCACTTAAGACCCTAGTCCTGCCCCTGGATCTACACCACACACCTCACAGGAATCAAGTCAGCCAAGGATTTGGGAGCCCTTTGGCTGGGTGGGGTGTGTGAGGGCAGATGAACACACCAGACTTGGAGTGCCAAGGTCTGGGCTCTGGAGGTCTAGATGTCGTGGCTTAGGGGCAGGCCTGAACCTACTAGGCTCTCCCCATTTCCTGAATTGCTTCAGGGGACTGGGCTTCCTCCATGAGGGCACTGCACCCACCAAGGCTGCTGTCTCTCAGACAACCTCCTGCACCAGCACACCTTCCAATCCGAGATCCAGGCCATGAAGAAGCTGCGGCACAAGCACATCCTGGCGCTGTACGCTGTGGCATCTGCGGGGGACCCCGTCTACATCGTCACCGAGCTTATGCCCAAGGGGAGCCTGCTGAAGCTGCTTCGTGGTGAGTGGCAGGCCCCACCCCCTTCCTGTGGATGACAGGAACACAGGCCCAGTGGAGCTATCAGGAAACACACAGAAAGGAGGGGGGAGGGGGGACGGGGGGGGGGACGGGCTGCGTTTCTGGTCCTGATAGGGCGGAGCCAGAGTAAACAAGGAAGAGGTGGAGGTTCCTGAATTCGTCCATGGTTCTACACACACACGTGTGCACACACACGTGTGCACACACACGCACAATTGAATAAATAATAAAATTTTTAAAAAACCTTAAAAAAAAAGATGCTAAAGATTCATGGCCTGCACATTTCCAATAATGAGCTCTGTCTTGCAAGCAGTTTCTGCAGGAGGAAGTAGGCGTCTTGCATGCTGCAAGGTATGCCACAACTGTGCGGCACTCACTGGCGGCTAAGTGTCCTGTGTCCAGTGGAAACACAAGGCCAAGAACATCTTTGGGTAGAGGGAACTGTGGGGCAAAGGGTATGTGTTCTCTTTGGCTGGAGTTTATGCTTGCAGAAGGGCTAGGCACGCCCACTTTCCAATATTAAACTGGCCAGCTACCCTTTCCCTGAGCCTTCGTACCTCAGGCAGACAAGGAATTAACCCCGACCAGCTGACCCTGATCTCTGGTCACCCTGCAGAGTCTGATGAGAAAGCCCTGCCTGTTTCGGAGTTGCTGGACATTGCATCACAGGTGGCTGAGGGCATGTGCTACTTGGAATCTCAGAATTACATCCACCGAGACCTGGCTGCCAGGAACATCCTGGTCGGGGAGAATAATATCTGCAAAGTGGGAGACTTTGGGCTGGCCAGGCTCATCAAGGTAGGACCCTTAGAGGCAGAGGTTGAGGGCAAGGTATGGGGGCTTCATTTCCTGAGCCTGGAGCTGAACCTAGCCACGGGAAAGACAGGCTGTGGATGAAGTGGCGGTGACAGGCAGGGAATGGCCCTGCCCACACAACCACAACCTTGTCCTGCCACACTGACCCGCCTCTGGTTGCTTTGGACATAGCTGTGCACCCCAAGCTTTTCCTGTCCCCTCCCTCTGCCCTTGTCAGTGACCTGTTCCCACCTTGATACCCAAAATTTCAGGGAATTGGTGCTTCTGGGGTCCAGGTCCAGCGAAGCCTTTCAGTGTTGTCAGAGTCTAGCAGGGCGGTATGGTGAGTCAAGCAGAGATGAGGTGGTGTAGCTGCCACCTGCCCACCAGGAACTTTCTGAATAGTAGCTCGTCCATGCCAAGGGGAAGAACACGAGTGGCAGCTCCCTGCACATCGGTGACTCCACCCACTTTGTCCTGTCTGTTGCAGGAGGACATCTACCTTTCCCATGACCACAACGTCCCCTACAAGTGGACAGCCCCCGAGGCCCTTGCGCGGGGGCACTACTCCATTAAAGCAGATGTCTGGTCCTTTGGGGTCCTCCTCCATGAGATTTTCAGCAGAGGGCAGACACCCTACCCAGGTATTACCTGAGAGTGTTCCTGACTTTGGTGGGCAGTGAGGTGGGGTCTTAGATCGCTAGTATCTAGTGGTGATGATGGAGGTCTTCCCAGGGCCTCACCCAGACCCATCCCTGCTCATTTCCTGAGCATCCAGGACCATTAGGCCCACGATGGGCTACCTCCTGGAGTCACTGTCCAGAGGGAGGGGCTACCTCCTGGAGTCACTGTCCAGAGGGAGGGGCTACCTCCTGGAGTCACTGTCCAGAGGGAGGGGCTACCTCCTGGAGTCACTGTCCAGAGGGAGGGGCTACCTCCTGGAGTCACTGTCCAGAGGGAGGGGCTACCTCCTGGAGTCACTGTCCAGAGGGAGGGGCTACCTCCTGGAGTCACTGTCCAGAGGGAGGTGAGCAGCACTCAACAGCATACTGAGGAATGTGCAGGGTATGGAAGTGTCCCTGCTGCAGGGGTCAGCTTCCAGGTAGAGGCAGGAAGCAGCTAGCTGGGGCTTTCATAAGGTAGAAACCTTCTCTTCTCTTCTCCTGTGGGCCACAGGCATGTCCAACCATGAGGCCTTCCTGAGAGTGGATGCTGGCTACCGCATGCCCTGCCCTGTAGGGTGCCCACCCAATGTGCACAAGCTGATGCTTAGCTGCTGGAATCGGGACCCCGAGCAGAGGCCTTGCTTCCGAGTCCTTTGTGACAAGCTCTCAGGATTCACCAGGTACGAGAACCTGGTCTGAGCATCTCGAATGTGGCCAGGTATCGCAGTGGAGTGGGGACCTCACGGAAGACGTGCATCGTCCTGCAGTTATGGCACTCGAAGCATGTTGCAAACACTGAGAGACAGAGGAGGCTCTCCCTTCCTGGTCCCCTGGAGCTGACCGTGAAGCCCAGGAGGTCATTCTCCTTCCCTTCTGCCCATGAGGACTTCATGCGACAGGCATCCTTCCCTGTCCTTCAGGAGAAGCGCTGTCGCACAGAGCAGCTAAGAGGAGCCTTGTGGGGATATTGGACATGTATCACTTTCCAAGCATGCCTGTCCTCACCAGCCTTCTGCCCAGACTGCCCATCTTCGTTCAGCTCCGGCATCACGTAAAACCTCACCTGAAGAAGTTTGCATTGTTTTTCTGTTCCTAGCCTGACCCTCACCCAGGAAGCTTAAGACAGCAAGGAAATGACAGAGTCTCCTCCCTGGTGCTCAACGACCAGTAGTGGGAACCTTCAAGAAGCTCCCGGAAAGCTGGGGGAGGGTAGCCAACGAGAGGTGGGCTTCTCACTGAGCAGGCCGAGGCAACTCTGGAATCTCCACCATGTGAAGGTGGAAGGGAAAAATCTCCATGTGTCTTCCCAAAGTCAGACTCCACCTGGGTTTGTGAGTTTTGTATAAATTTAGGGGACACCAGGTCCCCCCCCACACTTCAGGGAAAGCTGTTTCTGTCCTGACTGAGTACCTGAGGCCAGGAAAGACCCCTCTGGAAACTGCCTACCTGCCTACTCATGCTTCGTCTCCAGCTTCCCCCTCCTTTGGAGGCCTGAGTCTGCTCAGGAGGCTGTGTCCCTAGGCCTCTTTCTCTGTGAGCCTCCTTCTTCCCTTAGTGTTCTCGAACCTGTGCTGTGCCCAGAAGCCCAGCCAGACTGTCCACATCTGCTCCTCATGCACCTGGACAGTAACGCCTCCATCTCTTTCTTTTTTCTTATATGTGTTGTATGTGGTGTATGCAAGTGTCTTCATACACATGTGCAGGCATGTGAATGTATATTCAGGCATGAGACAGGTCAGAGGTCAATGTCAAGTGATATGGCTCAGAGGGCAAGATGCCTGCTCAGAAAACCTGGCAACCTTTGTTGGGTCTCTGGAAGCCCACACGGCAGAAGGAGAGGACTGACTGCTGAAAGTTATCCTCTGATCTCCACCCATCTGCTATGGCTTGTATTCTCTCTCTCTCTCCCCCCCCACACACTCCTCTAATAAATAAATTTTAAAAAGTGTCCTTTCTTGGTCATGTCCCTGATTTTTTTAAAAATTTTAATTATTTATTCAGTTGTGCACGTGTGTGTGTGTGTGTGCGTGTATGCGTGTGTGTGTGCGTGTATGCATGTGTGTGTGTGTGTATATGCTTGTGTATGTGTGTGTAGAACCACGGACGAATTCAGGAACCACCATGGACGCCTCTACCTCCTTGTTTACTCTGCCCCGGGATTCACAGGCTCCGCCCTACCAGACCGGAAACTGCAGGTCGCCCCCGCTTCCGCCTGGCATCTATACGTGGGGTCTAGGATCCGAACTCAGGACTTTCCACCTGCAAGGCAGAGGCTTAACCCCTGAGCCACCTCTCCAGCCCCCCTGATTTTTTTTAACTTTACTACTTATTCATTCATTTAGTGCGTGTGTGTGTGTGTGTGTGTGTGTGTGTGTGTGTGTGTACGTATGTGAGCAAGAGAAAGAACACATATGTCCCTCTGGAGGACCAAGGGTGACTTGGGGAGTCATTCTGACCGAGTCACCTCCTTCTTGCTTTATTCAGGGATTTCCCAGTTTCCACCTACCAGAGCCAGAAGTATAGGCCACCTCCATTCTGCCTGGCATTTTTTTTCGGCGGGATCTGGGACCCGAACTCAGGATCTTCTGTCTCTGAGGCAGAGTCTTAACCCCTGAGCCATCTGTCTAGCCCCATGCTCCTGATTTTTAGTGAGGGTTTCTCATTGGTGGATCTGAAGTTTGCTATTATGGCTAGACTGGTAGGCCAATCACTCTTGGGATCTGCCTATCTCTGCCCCTCAGTACTGGGTTACGGATGTACATGAGTACCCAGCTTTTGCGTGGGTGGTAAGATCTGACCTCAGGTCCTTATGCTTGTGCAAGTATTTTATCTACCCTCCCCCAATCCATTAGACCCTCCTTCTGAGGGCTCAGGATTTCCTGAAAGCACTCACTTGGGGCCAAGAGAGGCTGGCTCACAGGAAGTGGGTGGGCCTCTCACTAGATGTCTCCGCTGCCCTCAGCCTGACTTCTGATGACAGGAAAACAGACCTCCAGGAGGTGCTGCGTGTCTGCCCATCGCACTGCGTGGCCCTGAAACCTTCAGCTGTCCTTCAGAAATGTAATGTTGGGGGATGTGACTGTCATGGGGTGGGAGGGCAGAAAACTATCACCGTTATGCTTTGTGTGCCCCTTCCTCACCTGGGGGTGCTACCAAATTAACTTATAAATCCCTAACGGTTCTGTTTAGACTGGTTTAGAGAGGAGTGCTCGTGTAAGTATTTCTGAAAGCTCTGTGAAATACACAAACAAAAGCAAGTGTTTCTATGCGTTGCATGATCTGGAGCAATCTTTTAAGAGTGTTGGTAAAATAAAAAGGCATTTTCAGAGTATTAAATACAATGTAACTACACATTTTTTCCCTACCAGGGTTTAGTCAAACAATTAGCTTCAGAGGCTGAGCATGTAGCTCAGTAGAGAGCTTGGGTAACATCTAGTGTTCCTCTGCATTATTGACAACAAATTCGTGACCAAATGATTTACGTGAACGGGATTGTACTCTGACTTGCAACTGTTTCCAGTCCTTGTCCAGCTCAGGCAGCAGAGCTCACACCAACACCAGGGCCAAGGGAACTGAGAGGGACGATCCTCACCTGTCAGACCAGCATGTCTGGCCAAGTACACAGAAGAATGCCAACTTCCTTACCAGCTCCCTCCATCTTGTTCACCTGCCCAGGAACTAGTCCCACCTATCCTCATTGTGTAGATTCAGGTGTCAACTGACAGCAGGCTGAGCCTAGGGCACAACTGCCAAGGATCCACTGTTGGGGTGAGCCACTGAACATGCCCGCAGGTGATTCTAGTGGTGCACTGGATAAAAGAAAGTGCAGGAGGAGGGGTTGCTCTTCCCTTGCCCTGTATGGACTAGTTCTTTGAGTCACTTCTGGATTGTTCCGTGAGTGCACTTCTAGTCTGGTTCTATGAGTCACTTCGGTTCTGATTCTGGGAGTCACTTCTGGATGGTTCTGAGAGTCACTTTTGGCCTGGCTCCATGAGTGCACTACTGGTCTGTCACTGGTGAGTCACTTCTGGTGTGCTGCTGCCACTACCGAGGCCGTTCAAAGGCTGATTTTAGAGCTTGGCCCTCACCATTCTTCTCGCCGTGCTGGAGCCTAGTCTCATGGGCCTGCCGCTGTTCACCATGCTGTCAGAGCCCAGCAGCTTTGTCCTGACGGCCTCTTCATCACCCATTGGAGCCCAGTCTCTTTAGCCCTCCACCGTGACTGAGGCTTGAGACTTTCCCGGGATCCTCCCGTCTCATGAGACATTCAGCTCAAGATTGAGCAGCTGCAGCGACTTCGACTGGAGGGCTCGAGTTTTATTTGTGTTCATTTAATATGCACATATGACCTCCATTCAATTGGGCCTGTCTCTCTAGAAACCCTGACCAGTACAGGTTGGGGCATTAGCAAAGATGAATTTCCCTCATGGACTTGAGCACATCTGGAGCTGGCTCTCTGACCCAGCGAAATCTCCAGCTACCAAAGATGTCCCTGCTGGCATGAAGATCACCAAAACTCCTTGCTGTGAGGTCTTCAAAGAATTAGTAAAAGTGGGTGCAATGGAGCGTCCTAACTCCTCTCTTGTGAGGAGTGCAGTGTTTGCAATCTGTATATAAACATCAAAGCCCCGCTGGCCCAAGGGCCCCCCCAACCAGCAATTCTCCACACCTGTGGCCCAGACATCCTGTAACCATCAGTTAATATCTGAATCTGTGACACGCCACTGTTGTCAACCTGACACAAAACACTTGGCTGTTATGCTATAACCTTCCATCCCTTATTCCCATAGATGTTATATTCATAAAATACATTCTTTTTGATAGTTTTACAGCTTTGTACACTGACTGTCTGCAGGTTTTTGAACGTGGTCACAGGGACGGAGGTTACCAAAGTGTAAAATCTGCTGGCTGAGTCTTGGTTCTCATTGTGTTTTCTGGACAAGTGCACAGATACGGTATAGAATGTTCCTTATTGCTTTGGCCCACATTGCTGAGCCTGGCGTTAATGCACATGTTTGGAGTTCCTGTCTCCTTCATTGTGAATTTCGGATCTTTTGAGCGCCCCAGAGGTTAAGCTCCTTGAAACCCATTCCAAGGATGTGCTTGTGGATGGTGATGGTGTGTTGTAGGGTCACCGCCCAGTTGATGGCAAAATGGTCCTTCTTTTTCTCCACCCTTCTTTGCGGGATCCATTCTGCCAGACCCAAGCTGGAAAAGAAGAGCCCAAAGTATTGTGGGAGGGAAAGCCGCATCCTGAGAACAACTTTCCTTAATTCAATTTTTACTTTTGTGATAGTTAATCCTGGGTGTCAACTTGACACACCTGGCATTAACTAAGATCAGCTGAGACCACACCTGGCAAGATCAGCTGAGACCACCTGAAGAAATTATCTGAACAATAGAAGACCAGCCCTAGATCTGATGGGAACCTCCTTAGATCTCATTGGAATCTCCCAGTAGTGGACCAGATAAAAGGAACCACAGAACAGAAGACTCTCCAGGAAGCCTACTAGCCTCTCAGATGAGTGTAACAAATCCTGTCTCCAGCTTCCATCTTCTCCCTTAAGTTGGTTGACTTTGGGTGCTCTATCATAGCAATAGTTAAGAGTAACCATTATAATTTTATTTTAGCTTATTATTTGTGTGTGTGTGTGTGTGTGTGTGTGTGTGTGTGTGTGTGTGTGTGTATCAGAGGGCACTGTGTGTCCCTGTAGAGAATCAAGCATGACTTCGGGAATCATCTTGCTCTACCTCCTTCTTGCTTCACTCTGGGATTTCTCAGGTTCTGCCTACCAGGGCTTGAAGTATAGCCCATCACTGTTTCCACCTGGCATTTTTATGTGTGACCTGGGATCCAAACTCAGGACCTTCTGTTTGCGAGACAGAGTCTTAAAACACCTGAGCCATCTCTCCCAATTCAATTTTTAAAGTTCTTAAATTCCAATTATAGAGGTTCAAAACTTTTTAACTATAAAACCCTATCAATATCAAGATAAGTTAAATATTTCAGCATAGAGTAAACATTAAAATGAAAGCATTAGGTCACAATAAGGAAATAGTAATTCAAAATTAAAAGACCAACGTCTAGAAAAAAAATCACATCTTATAATTCAGTATTGATCATTATACAATCAGAACAGTTCAAAGATTCTGGGCTTTGCAGAATATAAAAGAAACTCTAAGTACAGTTATAAGCCACGTCTCTGTCATTGGTCATATACCTGGCCCTAGCTGATATTTGGAGCTATGTTCTCCACTACCCATTCTGTATTTCCTGTACCCTCAGCAAGTACTTCAAAAGAAGGTCTTGGCTCTTTACTTGGAGAGGTCACCCACACCTTCATTCCTGAAGGATCTGGGCCTCCTCTTGTTCTGGGCCCCACTTAAAACTAGCAGCTTTCTGAGTAGTGTATGGGCCTGAGTAACACACTCAAGTGAGGAATGTGCTGCATCCAAAACCCAAACACTAAGTATTGTGCTTCTTTCTTGGTCGTGGGAGAGGCCAGGTGCAATAACTTATCCTTCACTTTGGAGGGAATTATCTCTGCATGCCTCACACCATTGAATGCCTAGAAATTTTACTGAAATAGATGGTCCTTGGATTTTGGTTGGATTTATTTCCCATTCTCTGATATGCATGTGCCTCACTAAAGAATCCAAAGTGGTTGCTACCTCCTGCTCACTTGGCCCAACAACATAATATCATCAATATAATGGATATGTGAGAACTTATGTAAGAGACAGGTGATCAAGAGCTCTACGAACCAAGTTATAGCATAGGGCTGAAGAATTAATATACTCTTGAGGTAGAATAGTAAAAGTATACTGCTGGCCTTTCCAGCTGAAAGCAAATTGGTTCTGATAGGTATGGAGGAAAAAGCATTTGCAAGAGCAATAGCTCCAAGTACCTGGAATTTTGTTAATCTGCTCAAGCAAATGATCTACATCTGGTACGGCAGCTGCAATTGGAGTCACAACTTCATAAAATTTGCAGTAATCAACTATCATTCTCCATAATCCATTTGTCCTCTACACAGATTAAAGTGGGGGAGTTAAAGGGAAGGGGGTGGGAGCCCCCACCCCTGCCCCCTGCTCCCTCAAGGCCTTGATGGTGTTGCTAATTTTTGCGATCCCTCCAGAGGTATGATATAGTTTCTGTTCACTATTTTCTGGATAAAGCAGGAAAGGAAGGAAAAGATCTGAGATGAATAGATGCATGTAAACAGCTTGGGAGTTTCTACGTGTGCTCTGAAGTTATTAAAGCTTGGGATTTTTTCTGGAATCCTTTGGTCTTATGACACATTCAGCTCAATAACTGAGCAGCTCGGGCTGGAGAGATGGCTCAGGGGTTAAGACTCTGCCTCCCAAGCAGAAGGTCCTGAGTTCAGATCCCAGGTCCATGTAAAAATGCCAAGTGGAAATGGCAGTGGCCTGCACTTCCAGTCCTGGTGGGTGGAGTCTAGGAAATCCCAGAGTGAAGCAAGAAGCAGTCCAGGATGATTCCAGAAGTCAACCTTGGTCCTCCACAGGGACACACGGTGCCCTCTGACACACACACACACACACACACACACACACACACAGAATAAAAAAAACTGAGCAGCTGTAGGCAACTACTGTTGGAAGACACTGGTTTTATTTCTGAGTTAATGTGATAAATTTCTTTCTTTACATATATATCCATTCTATTGGTTTTGTTTTTCTAGAGAACCCTAACTGATACACCCGCCAACTGTAAGCTTATTCAGGGACCTAACTCAACCACTGATCTCTACAAATGTGCCCAGAGCTCAAACCCTTAACAGTAAAGTTGACACCTGTATCTAATTATGACACCTGAGTTCCATCTCAGCATGGTGTAAGCCAGATCTGGTGGTGCGGGCCTGTAATCTCAGCCCCTGAGGGGTAGAGGCAGGAGGATCAGAAGTTAAAAGGTCATTCTTGACTATGTAGCCAGTATGAAGTCAAGCTGGACTGCACGAGGCACTGTCTTTAGAAAACAAAACAGAACAAAGCAACAATATCCCAAACCATGAAAGTTAGTTTTAGTATAATAATATAGTGACACAAAACAAGAGTTTGGTATTATAAAACGTACCAAGTTATAACTTCTAAAATATTGTAGGCTTAAAGTTAGTCTAAGTTGACTTCAGGTCTAGGAAAGGGCTTTGTATTGAAATACTCTTGTGCTTCTGTGTCTAGCTAGGTCTTTGAGTACTGAAGGCCATGTTTTGCTCAGTCATGTGGCCATCTAAAACTGCCTTAAATCTTTTATTGTCGAAGCATTGTATCTAGATGTTTCCTCACTTTTTGACATGTTTGACAATTCTGAAACCAAACCCTAGACACGGTCCTTCTAACCTGAGTTTCCAGAAGGGCTGTGTAACCTCTAGACTTGACCTCATCTTGGAAAGGAGACGTGCTAACCTGGGCTTATCAGATGTATGTTATACGGGGCTCCCTGCCACATATTTAAACAATGCAGAGCCTTGATCATATTATTTGCACATATTTATGTGAGTTGAAAAAAATCCTGTAAAGGTTCTGGAAGCCTCATGTATCCCAGCCATAATATGGTTCTTATATACTTTTTAATATTTTTAATTTTTTAAACTTTTTTTTGTGTCTTTGTGTCTGTGTCTGTGGAGGCCCAAAGTGACTTTGGGAATTACCCTGGATTGTGCTACCTCCTCTTTGCTTTGCCCTGGAGTTTCCCAGGCTCCCCCTTCAAGGGCCAGGAGTGTAGGCTGCCACCATTTCTGCCTGGTATTTTTACATGGAATCTGGGATCCGAACTCAGGACCTTCTGCTTTGAGAGGCAGAAGCTTACTACTGAGTCATCTCTCTAGTCCTTGGCTTTTTTTTTTTTTAATGTATGCCACAGAAATAAAAAGATACTCACTATTGTATTAAGTTCTTTTTGGCTTTTTGATAATGACATTTTATTTTCTTTCACAGATGTTTATTTGACTCTTGGAGATGGAAGTGTTTAGTGCTGGAGAGATGGTTCAGGGGTTAAGACACTGCCTTGAAAGTAGAGGGACGTGAGTTTGAATCCCAGATCCCACATTAAAAAAAAGCCAGGTGAAAATGGCAGCAGGAATCCCTTGTGGCCCTGAAACCTGGAAAACTCCAAAACAAAGCAAAAAAGAGATAGAAGCAGTGTAGAATGACTCTAGAAGTCACTCTTGAGCCTCCACAGGCACACAGTTACCTCTGACAAACACACACACACACACACAGATGGAAATCTTTGCAGTCAGCTCACTTAAAAACTACTTGGGCTGGAGAGATGGCTCAGGGATTAAGACTGCCTCTCAAGCAGAAAGCCCTGAGTTCAGATCCCAGGTTCCACATAAAAAACACCAGACAGAAAACAGTGTGGCCTGCACTTTGAGCTGTGGTGGGTGGAACCTGGGAAATACCTGAGCGAAGCAAAAAAAAAAAAAAAAAAAAAAAAGTCGAAGCAATCCAGTATGATTCCAGAAGTTACCCTTGGTCCTCCACAGGGACACACCGTGCCCTCTGATACACACACACACACACACACTTAAATAACGAATTATTTTTTTCTAGGAGGTTGTCTAGAGGCAGGTTTCTGGTAATCATGATGTCCTGGGTTTCACAGTTCTAATAAAGGAACTGGTGGGCTCCCTGCCATCCCACGATGAGTCACAATAAGACTGGTACTTTTAAAAAGCGACTATAAAAATGATTCTTCAGCATCTGCTCTCCTGACAGAAGGAACCCTTTCCCCTTATTTATACCTTACATCAACGGCAAAGTATATCTTTGTGAAGGTGAGATCATATTCTTTCTCATGATTCTTTGGGATTCTACAGCTTCGTCAGGCATTCTTTTTTTTTAATTTTTTTATTATTTATTCAACTGTGCGCATGTGCGTGCGTATGTGCGCGCGCGTGCGTGTGTGTGTCTGTGTGCGTGTGTGTGTCTGTGTAGAACCACGGACGAATCGCGAACCACCATGGACGCCTCCACCTCCTTCTGCCCCGGGATTCACAGGCTCCGCCCTACCAGGACCAGAAGCGCAGGCCGCCCCCGCTTCCGCCCGGCGTCTACACGTGGGATCTGGGATCCGAACTCAGGACCCTTCGCCTGCAAGGCGGAGGCTTAACCCCTGAGCCACCTCTCCAGCCCCAGGCATTCTTTTTTTTTAAAAAATTTATTTATTCAATTGTGCATGTGTGCGCATGTGTGTATAGAACCACGGGCGAATTCCGGAACCACCATGGACACCTCCACCTCCTCGTTTACTCTCCCCTGGGATTCAAAGGCTCCGCCCTACCAGGACCAGAACTGCAGGCCGCTTCCGCCTGGCGTCTATACGTGGGGTCTAGGATCCGTCCGAACTCAGGACCTTCCGCCTGTAAGGCAGAGGCTTAACCCCTGAGCTACCTCTCCAGCCCCGTCATCAGGCAGTGTGTGTCTCGTGCACATGCACGCATGTGTGCATGCAGGTGTGTGCACGTGTGCACACAGGTCAAAGGACAATCTCAGGTGTTGTGCCTCAGGTGCTAATAAGCATTTGTGGGGAGTCAAGGTCTTTCACTGACCATCAGCTCACCAATTAGCCTGGCTGGCCAGTGAACCCTAAGGGTGATTGTCACTGCTTTTCTAGTACCACCACGCCTGGACTTTCGTGTGAGTGGTGAGGGTCACACCCAGGCCTCATGTCTGTGTGGCACCTAACCATCTTCCTGGTCTCATTTTGTTCTTTTGACAACAGTTAGAAGTATAAGCCTAGGGACTGGAGAGGTGGCTCAGGGGTTAAGCCTCTGCCTTGCAGGCTGAAGGTCCTGAGTTTGGATCCTAGACTCCACGTATAGCTGCCGGGCAGAAGGGGGGGGCCTGTGTTTCTGGTCCTGGTAGGGCGGAGCCTGTAAATCCCCGGGCAGAGTAAACAAGATGGAGGTGGTCCATGGTGATTCCCGAATTCGTCCGTGGTTCTACACACACACATATATGCACAATTGAATAAATAATAATAAACAAAAAAATAAAAAAAAAAGAAGTATAAGCTTAACAAGAATCTGTCTTCCTCACTAGAGGGAAATATACAAATACAATTGGTCATCTAACTTTGATGTTGAATGGAGGAAGGTAGATGACATGACCTCAGCAACACTAATTTCAAGGCTGCAAGATGCTGCAGGAAGAATTGGCCTGGCCCCTGGGATAGCTACACGGCTCCTGCAGTGATGGAGAATGACGTCTGGCAGGCTTGGAAGCCTTGAGCAAAGGGAACAACTCAAACCCACAGGTACTGCTGGCAACATTCTAGCAGTACAGCTAAGGCTGTCTGGCCTCCAGAAGACCCGGGAAGTCAACGTTGGGGATCCCAGCACCACGTGCACAGGAGCAGACATCAGTTCTGATCTTGTCCTGTATGAACCACCAGAGTAGGCCACACTTTGATACTAAACTTACCTTCCAAAAAAGACCAGCTCTCTTTGTCTGAGCAACTCAGAGAATTACAGGGGATTTTTTCAGAAGCTACAGAGTAGAACAAAGCCTGTTCAGTCCTATTTTTCCATCTTCATATGTATGTGTGTGGGCTCATGTGTGCGAATGTGTACATGTGTGCATGTGTGTGGAGGTCTGAGGTTGACAGTGGGAATCATCCTTGATTGCTGTTCCACTTTATTTTCGAGACAGGGTCTCTGTTCAGTTTGCCCATAATGCTTCTTGTGGCAATTCCCAGTCTCTGTCTTTGGAGGACGGAATTACAGACAGCTTTCAGACCTACTTGGCATTTTGTGTGATCTGGGGATCCGAACTCTGGTCCTCTTCATGCATGGCAAGCACTTCCCTGGATGAGCCAGCCAGCCCCTCCCCCCAGATTCTGAGTTTTATTAAGTCAGGGTGGATCCTGAATTGTTCTTCCCTTCTGTGTCCCTCGCCTGTGGTATGTGCAACATTTCTTCTGCAGTCACACGTCCCTCTCAGCTCTGCTGGCTGCAGCTGGATAATTGAGCAGACCTGAAAACGCCTTGGGTGGGGAAGCCCTCCTGACCTCTGCAGATCACAAGCCTGTGGGGGCAGGTGGATGGGACATGGGGTGCTGTTCAGGGCTGCTGATCGCTTCCAGGAGTTTGGTTCTGACATGTGGGGGCTGTGGGAAGCTCTGTGAGCCTTGTGTGGACACTGTGGCTAGAGTAGAACCCGCTCCCTATCCTGGGTCCAGCCAAGGTGAGAAAGACCCTCTTCCACCTACGACTTGCCTAGGGGTCTGGGCGTCATTCCACAGCCACATGGACACCTGCCCTCAGGCACAAGCACAGCCCTGCTTCCCAGAGAGTGCAGCTGCTCAGGGAGCAGAGTGGTAGTACAGCAAAAAGACATGCTGCCCCCACATCATCTTCCTTCCTGGCTTAACCGCCCTTCCAGCTCCCATGTCCTCTGACCCTGAAGCTGTGGCGCTTGTGGCAGAATCTCTCCATCTCTCAGCCTCTGCTGATGTTCTCATGTATCCAAAGGACATTGGGAAGGTTTCATCAAGGTCACCTGCAGTGGTCTTTCATGGCGCACTGGGTTTCTTCAGCTGGAAGGTCTCAAATTCATAGCAGAGACCCAAGCTCTGTAATGACTCACTTGCTGGCCATAGGGGCTCCTGAGCCCACATTCTGCTCTCCGGCTCCCTGCTGCCCTAGACTCCCAGAGCGCAGCATCTTGGGCTGGGCCTACTTGGGTGAACATCTCACCTGACCTGAGAAAGCCTGGGAGCAGGACAGTCCCAAGCAGAGTGTGAGGCTGGACTCGGCAGGTCTCAGGCACACAAGGGGAGGAAAGCGGCTTGGAGTTTATTTTCTGCCCGTGTAAGTGCAGTTATGTCAGAAAGCTGGGTGCAGTGGGGCTCTTTCCAGCTGCCTAGGTTACAGGGAGGGGCAGATGACTAGGGCTTGGAAAACTGGTTAGTAGTTTTGCATGGTCAGGACCTGGGCTTGGTGTTGGTCTGATCTGGCTGGTTGACTTGCTGATTCCTCATGGTTTTTGGAGCAAGGCCATGAGTGACCACACTGCTGGCGGCCTGGGGGGCCGCCACAGAGCTGTGGGAGAGAACATGGGTCAGTAGGTCAGAAGCTGCTTTGGGAGCCCTCCCACCTTCAGGAAGGTGGACTCACTGCTCAGGGGATTCCAACACAGTGGCCATAAATGGAAGAGTGGACTTCCCGAAGAACAAGCTGGTCCACCAGTTGCCAGGGTCGGCCTTGGGGAGACCTGGAGCAAAGCAAAGGGAGACCGTGATGCTGCCACCCAGGTGGCTCCCCCCAGGGAAGGCTTGGATTCTGCCCTCCCGCTGGCTGGACCTGCACTCACCCGGATGGTGTGGCATGGTGTCGCTGGGGTATTCCGTGCTTCCACTGGAGCTGCTGCTGGACGAGGAGCCCAGGCGGCCTGGGGAGGGGAAGCACGTCAGCCCGGGGGCTCCAGGCCTGCGGCTGGGGACTCGGCAGGCAGGGGGCTACTTACGCCGGTAGTAGTCGTGGGTGGCCAGGAGCGAGCCGCTGGACGGGATGGCTGCCATCCTTCGAGGTCGGCGGTCTGCGGAGACCTGCGCGAAGCATTGGCTAAGTCAAGGCGCCCAGAAGTGGGCGGCGCCCCCACCACGCCGACTGTCGGGTCTTCGGGCCGCTGCAGCCAGCATGGTGCCCCCTTGAGGCCGGACAAAGGCTCCTCGCGCCGCCCTCCCGGCCCGGAACCACGCTCACCTCGGCAGCGACCCTTCCCGGGTTCTGGAGCGCGGCAACGGGTGGAGGGAACTGGCCCCTAGGCCACGGAGTCCATCTGCGGGAAGACCTCGGGTGGTCACTTGGCAACAGGCCTGTGCGCACTGCGCACGCGCTCCCGCGTACTTGCGCGACCACAGACGCGTCACAAGGGGGCCGAGTGTGCAACCACGCCACGCCTCCATCCTGGAGCTCCGGCCCCGCCCCGCCCCGCCCGTTAGGTCGCGCCTCAATCCCTGTCCAGCACCGCCCCTCCCGGCTCTCATCCCCTCCTCCAGCTTCTGCCAGCCCCGCCCCCATTTCCTATTAGTTCTCCTTCAGCTTTTGCCCGGTTGTCCCCCCACCCCCGCATTTCCGCTCTCCCCCCAAAACGTCCCAGCTGCATGAAGCTACGCCCCGACATTTGCATGGTCACATCCACCCGCTGGGCCACTCCTTAGCCTCTACTGGAGACGCCTGTAGGCGAAGTACAGCTCCGCAGCTTTTTCCGCCTGGGACCGACCTGAACGGACCCCAGTCTGGCTCTGGAGCTGAGTGGTTAAAGTGCAGCCATTCTGATGCTCTTGCCGCCTGCACCGCTCCCTGCAGGCCTAGTCTGGAGCAGGGCCCGTGGCTGGGTGAGCTTGTCCAGAAGGGGGCACTTCCTGCCCTCTCGTAGATCGCTCTCTCTCTCTCTCTCCTGGATGGCACCCAGAGGTGCTTGGGGTCCTCAACCGGCCCTTCAGAGACTTCTGTCCCCGGGGAGATGGAGGACCCCCCCCCTGCTGCCGCCCTGTTTTCAAGCCCTAGCCTGCATGTTTGGAGTGATGGTGTGGGAAGGCAGGAGAGGCAGAGATTTTCTGTTTATCAGGATATAGTGAGGGAAGAGTTGCCGATGGAGGCTCTAGTAGCTGCAGGCACAAGCCTCCCGCTTTGCGGAATAAATCAGATGCCCAGAGCCCTGAAGTTGGCAGTGTGTTGGACACTTCATCTGCTGTCTCCTGCCAGTTTCCCATGAGGGCTGGGAGGGTCATGTGGTGGCTGTGTGTTAGGCGATAACCAAAGATGCTGTCTTTGCCTTCGTGGGAGAGAACCCAGACTGGCCTGGGAACCTGTAGAGCCAGAGGGGTGCTCAGAGGCGATGACTGGGACTTGAGCCCTTTCTGTTGTTTTCCTGCAGTTTTTGAGACCCACTCTGTATAAACACTAAGCCGGGCACAGGTGTGAGGTGGCCCAGCGAAGGGGAGGGTCCACAGCACATAGCAGAGAGAGCCGGAGGTCTGAGCTGAGGTGTAAGGAAGGAGGGGTGGGGACAGCTGACTCTGTCAAGTGTGTGGTCATCTCTTATGATTGTGTAACTGTTGGCAAAACATTCCCTCTGGGAAAGAAACAAAAAAGCTTACAAAATACAATAAAGTTACCAGAACTCATAAGAAACTTACTAAGATTCCCCAACCACTTCCCTAGGTCCCCAGTAAACGATTGCTGGGGACCAGGAAATTCTCCAGTGAGGTTGCCTGCAAACAAGAAGGAAGCTCTGAAAAAAAAAAAAAAAAAAAAAAAAAGAAGGAAACTCTGGTTATGAAACTTTGTGACCTGTCACCCTCGCTGGTGTGGGCCTTTTGTTGTTGCACTTATTAAGTAACCCTGAATGTGGCTACACTGTAACAGCATTGAGTATGGCTACATTGTAACAGTATTAGTATGGCTACACTGTAACAGCATTGCATTGCATTGTTACTTTTCTTGCTGCTGTGACAAAACTTTTGACAAGGCGGTCTCCCTTGGCTGCACCAGCCTTGGAGACTGCTCCAGTGTCTGGAGCCCTGAGACTGGCCAGCCCACCTTGGCCTACCAGCCCAGGGATGGTGTTCCTCATGGTCAAAGTGAATCTCCACTTCCGTTGATCCATTCTTGAAGCCTGACAAATTTGCCCAGAGACTTCCTTCCATGATGGTTCTAATTCCAATAAAACTGACAATAAAAATTCACTGTTGCACCCATGCTCCTACTGGCAAGCCCCCCCCAATTGGTTCACAAACTAGACAAGTGGAATTGTCTTTTTAGCCTCCACTGATGTCTGTTGCAGTCTGCCTGCATGGTTTTTGATAAATGACCATCACACAGCTTAAGGGAACAAGGAGTTTACTTTCTTATGACAGTCTGGTTACAGTTCTCAGTCCAGCTTGACGGGAGAGCATGTACCAACACTAGGGTCGAGGGAACTGGCCACACCATCACCACATAACGGCTGAGAGATGGACAATCCTTACTTGCCAGACCAGCATGTCTGGACAAGTGTACAGGATGCCAACTCTCTCAACCAGCTCTCTGTGTTTATCCAGGGCCTAATCCCACCCACCATGGGTTGGGTCTTCCCCATCAGCTAGACAATCTCCTGCAGACTTGCTCTGGGCTTAACTCAACCATCAACTCTCTACACCTGTGCCCAGAGCTCAAACCCTCAACAGTCAAGTTGACACCTGTGTTTAACTATGACAATATCTATTCTAGAGTGATGATTGTTCATGTTTCTGTAGGAAAAGCCATGCAACATGCCTATGGTTCAGGCCAAGGCTGGGGGTGGGAAATGTTGCCTGGAACCTGACAGCACAGGGCTGTGGAAGCAAATTTTAAACATGTGGCAGAACTTAGGATGGAGTCAGAGCTCAGGATGTGGGCTGCCCATCTGCAGTGTGAGCTTTCTATCCTGATTTCTCAGTATGGCAGTTACTCAGCAGGGGTCAGATGGGTGGGGTACAGACTGGTGTCACCCTCAGGGGTCTGTCAGGATTCATTTTACTGCTTCGAGGTGTGATGAGATGGGAGGCTTGGGGTTTCTTCAGAGGACACAATGATGCTGGAAGAAGTCTGGGGCTGAGCAAGCTACTATGCCCAGGATGGAACCATTTCCCATTCACCCGATGGATCCTGCTATATTCCCGGCACGCCATGAGACCTGCATGCAGAGGTGCACTTACCGCAAGAAGTGGAGGACTGAGTAAGGGACTATCAGTGCCTGTCCAGCATGTCCAACAGACATGTGGAGGTTGGAGCCAGGTCTTGCTTTGTGTCTGCTGCAGAAAGAGGTGCTTGACCACTTCCTAGGTATGAAAAGTGGGCTTGCAGCCTGTGCTGGCCTGCCTGGGGCCACATACCTCTTCATTACTTGTCCAACGGGTCTGGACGGCTGAGTGGTACAGTTTTGCCCTGGGGTTGATCTGGGATTCTGTAGAATTGTGACTGCCCCTCATCAGGAGCTCTCCTTATAGTGTCCTCTTGGGGGCAGAGTTTGGGATACAAGGTGTAGATTAGGGCTAGCACTGGGAAGGAAGTGAGGAGAGATCCCCTCACCCACATCAAGCCCAGCTGTCTGCTTCATGTGTGTGTGTGTGTGGGGGAAGCTGATAGTAACGTCCAGCTAAACAGTAAAGGCATCCTATCTCCCCCAGGGAGATATGCTCTGGGCCTGCGCAAAACCTCTCATTCTCAGACTCACCTACTAGCATCAGTAATGGAGTCTGAACTTCTTCTCCTTCCTTGCTTCACTTCCTGAGTATGGCTGCAATGTCGCAGCTGGCCTCCTCCTCCTGCTGCCTTCACTGCCTGCTGCATGCATTTCCCTCTCCCAGACTGGACTCCACCCCCCACTGGGAACCATGAGCCAAAATAATAATCTATTTCTCTTTTGTGCCAGAGTTTTTATTATAGCAAGAAAAGAATGAACAGAATGGGAGGCACATGCCCCTGCCCACCATCAGGTTGCCGGCGATGCCCCTGCATCCCACTGGGTTCCAAATGCATTCAAAATCTGCCATATAAGCTAAGCCTTCACTACAGAGCGGAAGTCAAGATTTCCAGGCGGAAGAGGTGAGCAGTCAACTTTTGCAGTGGCAGCCTGGACAGAGCTGTTCCAGATGTCTCCTTCAGTTTTCAGGGTCCCTTCTTTCTTCCTTCTTTTTTTTCACAATGTGTTTGTGTGTATGTATGTATATGAGTGTGGGGTGTATGTTGTACACGTGTGTGTGAGGGTGCACACACATGTATGGGAATGCAGAGGAAGTGTCGTGTTCTGTCCTGTCACTCTCCATCTGGTTCCATTGGGACGTTTGTCACGGAACCTGGAGATAAGAGGCAGGCAGCAGGCAAGGAATCGGTCTGTCTCCATCCTGTCTCCGCTCACTCACAGTGCAGCGCCTACAGGAATGCGTGTCCATGCCAGACTTGTATGTGGCTTCTAAAGATGGAGCTCAGGTCTTCGTGCTTGCATGGCAAGTATTTTACCTGCTGAGCTATTTGTTGAGCCATTTCCTTAGTTCCCTTCTTCCTCTTCCTCCTCAGAGCATTTTTTTTGTTTTTATTTATTTGAGAGGGGAGAGAAACAGAGAGATAGACAGATAGAGAGACAGAGAGAGGAGGGGGGAAGCATTCACATCCACACTGTGGTGCATGGGTGGAGGTCAGAAGACAACGTGCTGAAGTCAATTCTGTCCTATCATGAAGCTTTCTGGATACTGAACTCAGGTGGCCAGATTTGTAAGCAGGTACTTCACCTGCTGAGCTACATGGGCTCTTCCCTTCCTTTAAAAAAAAAAAAAAGAATCACATAGTCTAATGAGGCCTCAAACTTGCTTTGTAACCAACGATGGCCTGGGACTTGTGATTCTCCTGTTTCCATCTTCTGAGACTGGGGATTAAAGTGTGGCTCACCACTACCAGCCTGATGCTCTGGATTTCAACCAAATGCATCCAACATAGGTTAAGACACTGCCTTGAAAGCAGAAGGTCCTGAGTTCAGATCCCAGGTTCCATGTGAAAAACACCAGGCAGAATCAGTGATGGACTACATTTACGGCCCTAGTGGACAGAGACTGGGAAATCCCGGAGCAAAACAAGAAGGAAGTAGAAGCAATTCAGGATGATTTCAGAAGTCACCCTTGAGGGACATATAGTGCTCTCTGATACACACACACACACACACACACACACACACATGCATGCAAAATAAATAAGTAAACACATAAATAAAATTTAAAAACACATCCAACAAACTAAAAAATACTTATTCATCAAAAATACTGAATTTCAGGATAAAATTAAAAATTACTCACCATAAACGAGCCAGGAAAATCTCAATCCATATAGGAAGTGCAGAGCAACTAGTGATAACTCTGAGATAACGCAGATGTTGGAATTCTCTGACAAAGACTTTAAAGTAGCTGTTGGGGGAAAAAAAGCACCAACAACTGTGAACACTCGCATTGAATAATTGGAAGTCAGCATTGGATAGGATTCAACATCCATTCATGACAAATATTCTCCACAAAGCAGGAACAGAAAAAGGTGATACAGTAGAATGGATAAAGTTTTTTAAAGGGCATTGCACTCCTTTGCCAAGGCCTGGGCGAGACAGGACTGGCTGCTCTTTCCTTGATTATTCTGTACCTCCTGGAAGTCTCAGCCAGAGAAATAAGGCAAGGAAACAAATAAGAGATGCACACACTGGAAATGAAGATATAGAACTGCCCCCATTAAGAGGAAGCACAAAAATCCCAAGTAATGTACAAAGAGGAAATGAATGACTACCTGAGGGCAACAAGGTTGCAAGACACAAAGTGGACACACAGGAAGCAGTGTGTGCTTAGACACCAGCAACATGGTTGCATTCCGTTGCTCCTGGACGCTAGCAACTAGGTAATAAGACAGGAAGCCAACACACAGAAACCAGTGTGATTCTAGACACCAGCAAGGTCATATCTAGCAGAAAAAAAAAGTGTATATGTTTTCCTGTGAGTGCAAGTACACATACATGACATATGTGTGGAGGCATGCACTTAAACTCAGGGTCACTCTTCAGCAGCACATCATGTTGCTTTCTGACACAAGGTCTCTGGGTCCTGGGGCTCACTGATTATGCTGGGCTTTTTGCTGCCTCTGTCTCCCCAGTGCTGGGGTTATAAGTGCACGCCACCACACCTGACTTTTTAATTGGTTGCCTAGCTCTCAGGTGTGTGCAACAGGCATGTTATTGACTGAGAGTCTTCTGTTGCTCTTAGAAATAAAAAACTTCAACGGCATGCTGAGGAGATACTGAATAGAGTCTCAGGCTCTGACCCCACACAGTCAACACCCAATCCATGTCAAGCAAAGGCTTAATTATGAAGAACAAACTTTGCATTGTTTTCCTACTGTCATTCCTTAGCATGTAAATATCAAATTAGCATATTTCAGATTGCACTGTGCTAAGATGTCTGATTTTAAAGATTGTTGTTTGAAATGTTTGGGGCAGGATAGACACAGGAAAAACTTAAGGGAACATGGAAAGGGAATCAGCCCCTCACCTTGGGGTCTACTCGAAAAAGAATGCAAAGGTCTTAATGTTTATTTCATTACATTGAGAAAAAGATTTTTGTTAGAAAAGAGAGCCTGGTGACTCTGGAGGCTGCAGTTGGCCTTAAGCGGGAGGGCACAGAACAGCTGTAGCTGCCATGTGTGGTACAGGGTAGGATCTGCAGAGCCAGCAGGACAAATGGACCCTTTGATATTTACAGCTTTTCTAGAAGGTGGCAGGAAGTTTCACACCACGTGACACAGATTGGCCCAGTGTTGGAATGAGGAGTCAGAAGGATCCGGGCCTGGGCAGTGGGACGGGAGCCTGACCTTGCTTACAGCTGCACATTGAGAAGGAGCTGCCAGCCAGAGCTGCAGAGGGTAAGGACTGGCTTTCAGAAGAGGAGGCTACGATCCAACAGGGTCTAGTTTGTATTTCCTGTTAGTCCAGAATCAATACATTTCAACACAGCTGGTGAACTGGAAATTATCTGCAGCCATAGTCCGTATCTTCCTAAATCATCTCAAACAAGGATGTTAAAAACAACAAACTACGTTGAAGTAGCTAGAATGTGGCCTTGAGTTTAACCTTTAACCTTCCTAAGTCTACATGATGCACCTCATAAAACCACCTTACCAATTCATCGATAAAAGAAAATTCTTTAAGAGAAATGAGTAAATCAGTTCATTTGCTTTACTTAATTTTATACTTTGCTTTATAGCCTTTTTGCAAATTATATCCTTTAAGAAATGAAACTCAGAAAGTCACAGAATCCTATGTGTAGTTTAAAACACCTAAAATCGGTACTGTCTCTCCAGAAACTCACACCCATGTATTGGGTGGATACAGACCTTGTTCTATACAATAGTGTGTCTGCATTCTTAATAAACTTGTTAACTTGGCTTCGCTCAGACTCATGTTGAAATTCTTTTCTGTGGTGTAGTCAAGATTCGTTTTGCTCACTACAGTAGAAGAACACCTCAGGCTACTACCAAAAGTCCTGGACTGTCTCCACACTGCCGCCAATATCGTTGACTTGTGCTTCATTTAAAAAAATTATTAAATGAGGGGCTGGAGAGGTGGCTCAGGGCTTAAGCCTCTGCCTTGCAGGTGGAAGGTCCTGAGTTCGGATCCTAGACCCCACGTATAGATGCCAGGCAGAAGCGGGGCGGCCTGAATTTCTGGTCCTGGTAGGGCGGAGCCTGTGAATCCCAGAGGGCAGAGTAAACAAAGAGGAGGTGGAGGCGGTCTGTGGTGGTTCCCAAATCCGCCCGTGGTTCTACACACACACACACACACACACACACATGCACGATTGAATAAATAAATAAATAATTTTTAAAAAAATTTAAAAATTTATTAAATGAGAGCTGGTGTGATGGCTCAGCTGTTAAAGCACTTGCACAAGGTCATGGCTAATGTATACACAGTCCTTTTTAAAAAATATTTATTCAATTGTGCACGGTGTGTGTGTGTGTGTGTGTGTGTGTGTGTGTGTGTGTGTGTGTGTAGAACCACGGACGAATTCGGGAACCACCATGGACCGCTTCCCACCTCCTCCTTGTTTACTCTGCCCTCTGAGATTCACAGGCTCTGCCCTACCAGGACCAGAAATGCAGGCTTCTGCCCGGTGTCTATACATGGGGTTTAGGATCCAAACTCAGGACCTTTCACCTGCAAGGCAGAGGCTTAACCGCTGAGTCACCTCTCCAGCCCCCTACACAGTCCTCCATTTGCATGAGGGAGTGCTGCGATTGGTGCCAGTGTGGATACAGACCTTGTTCTATACAATAGTGCATAGAACATTTGCATGAGTAGCCCTGTGATGTTTGGTCTATGTACAGTTAGTTCCTCATTAGCATGAAGATCTGAGTGATGCAAATGCCCTGCTAAATGCAATCTGGCCGGGAGACACCTTCCTCTGGTGTTGCAACAAAAGGCTTCTGTCTAGTGCTTTTGTTCCTATTACTTCATGGTCCAGTAGGATGTGCTGAGCTGGTAGCTTGAAAGCAGAGGCAGCAGTGCAGCTAGGGCTGGCAGGATTGAACCAAGAGGAGGCAGAGACCTCAAAAGAGGTCCAAGTAGAGAGGGCAGGAGAGGGTGAGGATCTGAGACTGAACAAGCACAGAAGACAAGTGCAGGCCTGGTTCTTGAAGAGTCCTGAGAGCTGTTTCGTCCTAAGAACCGAGGATCCTTGCTCCTGAGTCCTGAAAGCTGCAGCACTACCTGCTTGTCAAGGGCCTAGGCTACAATGTAGTGCTTGCTGTAGACATAAGGACCCAGCATGCAAAGCCTGCGTGACAGCTGTCACTCAACAAGACCCTGCCTTACTGCCATTTGCTGCTGCCTGTGGAGTCTCTCTCTGCAGCTGGAAGTCAAGGGTTATGCAAGCTGTGAATGCCAGGCTGGTGGTGGTTGAAGCCAGTGTAATAAACTGGAGCCTGAGAGCCTAACACTATAAATTTCTGGTGTCCACAGAGTTTATAGATATAGCCTCTGGCCTTTGAATCTTGGGCACTGGTTTAAGACTGCCACACTAAAGAAAAACCTACCTACTTTCCCTAACCTGGAAGAATAAACCTTTCCAACCAGATGGTTTAATGCCCCCAGCCTCTACACTTCTTTCACATGGATGTTCATGCATGTTGTGACTTTTGTGTTTCCAGATCTCTTCACATCAGCAATGTCAGAATTCCTTTCTTTCAATGGCTGAAATGGTTTCCTTGGGTACCACCTGTGTTCTTCATCTCCCATGCTGATGGATGTCTAAGATGTCTCCATCGTTGGCTGCCATAAATATCTCATGTATAGGGTTTGTGACAAGTACCTATTGCTAACATTTTGGGGTCTATATCTAGGAACTGCTGGGTTGTGTGTAGTTGTACATTTAACTCCCTTTGAGTGATGTCTCCCACAGGGCTGTAACACTTGATGTCACTGGAAGCCTGAGTACTGAGTCAGTGTATCCGTGCCTGCAGTCTTCCTATTTCTGGTCATAACCACTGTAGGGGTGTAGCAGTCAGTCTGCAACATTGCTGATAAATGACCATCAAACAGCTTAAGGGAACAAGGAGTTTACTTTCTTATGACAGTCTGGTTACAGTTCATAGTCCAGCTTGACAGGAGAGCACACACCAACGCCAGGGCTGAGGGAACTGGCCACCATAACGGCTGAGAGATGGACAATCCTTACTTGCCAGACCAGCATGTCTGGCCAAGTATACAGAAGGATGCCAACTCTCTCAACCAGCTCTCTGTGATTTATCCAGGGCCTAATCCCACCCACCATGGGCTGGGTCTTCCCCAGCAGCCAGACAATCTCCTTCAGGTTTGCTCTGGGCTTAACTCAACCATCAATTCTCTACACCTGTGCCCAGAGCTCAAACCCTCAAGAGTCAAGTTGACACCTGTGCTTAACTGTGACAAGGGGGATGTGAGGAGTTATCTTGTTTGGTTTGCACTTCCTAGTGACTATTTTTCCTAGCTTTCTTTCTTTCTTTCATCTTTCTTTCTTCTCTCTCTCTCTCTCTTTCTCTCTTTCTCTCTCTCTCTCTTTCTTTCTCTCTTTCTCTCTCTCTTTCTTTCTTTCTTTTTTCTCCCACATTTTATTTTTTCCGAATCATACAAGCTCAATAGGTACCCCTGACCTCTCCCTCTCTCCTCCCCTCCCCAGTCATCACCCCTTACACTCTCCCCTTCCTTCCTTCCTTCCTTCCTTCCTTCCTTCCTTCCTTCCTTCCTTCCTTCCTTCCTTCCTTCCTTCCTTCCTTCCTTCCTTCCCCTCCCTCCCTCCCTTCCTTCCTTCCTTCCTTCCTTCCTTTCTCTTTCTCATGTGCTTTTTACTGGTGCATCTTCTTTGGACAAATGTTCATACTTAAACTTGTATTTTGATTGGATCACTTGTTCTTAATCATTCAGTTGTAAGGGTTCTTCACAAAATTGAGATATAAATCTCTTTATCAAATACATAATTTACAAATATTTCTTCATTCTGTGAGTTGTGCTATTACTTTTACTTTTATGATAATGTCTCTTGAAGAACAAAACTGTTAACTTTGGTGAAGTCCAGTTTTTTTTACTTGTGCTCTCTGTACTTCTGATTTCATAGTTAAGAATCCATTAGCAAACTTAAAGTCATGAACATTTATTTATATTTTCTTCTAACAGTCTTATGGTTTTATTGGTATCTGATCTGTTTCTAGTTAACTTTTTTATTTTTTATTTTTTAATTTTATTTATTTATTTTCCTTGTGTGAGTGTGGGAAAGGTATGCTTGTATATCAGAGGGCATGTATGTCCCTGTGGAGTACCAAAGATGACTTCAGGAATTATCCTGAATTGCCTCTACCTTTTTTTTTCATCTTTTTAACTCTATTTATTTTAATCGTGTGTGTGTGTGTGTGTGTGTGTGTGTGTGTGTGTGTGTGTGTGTCCCGTGTCCCTGTGGTGGAATTATCCTGGATTTCTGCTACCACCTTTTTCCTTCACTCTGGGATTTCCCAGGCTTTGCCCACCAGGGCCAGAAGTGCAGGCCGCTATTGCTACCGATTCCACCTGGAGTTTTTATGTGGGATCTGGGATCCAAACTCAGGACCTTTTGCTTGTGAGGCAGAATTTTAACCCCTGAGCCATCTCTCCAGCCCTCTAGTTGACTTTTGTTTACTTTTTTTTACATTTTATTTATTTTTTTTTGTATGTGTCTCTCTGTGTGTCTATATGTATCAGATGCACTATGTATGTGTGTGGAGGGAATCATCCTGGATTATTCTACCTCCTCCTTGCTTTCCTCTGGGATTTCCCAGGTTCTTCCTTTCAGGATCAGAAGTACAGACTTCTGCCATTTCCTCCTGGCATTTTCACATGGGATCTGGGATCCGAACTCAGGACCTTCTGCTTGCAAGCCAGTTTTATTCTTTTGCATGTAGATTGCAGCATTTGCAATGTGGTTCACAAGAGATCAGTCTTCTCAGATATCATGCTGCTGATGTCAGGAGCTGCCATTGGGAGGCTGTTGAGGAGAAGATGTGGGTCAGTGTAATCAAACAGGTTCCAGATGCAGCCTGCTGGAGAAAGCACAGGCAGGTCAATGCAGGAGACACAATCTTCTCTTTTGAGACAGGCTGCCTGTTTCTGTCTCTCTAGTGCTGGAACACAAGAGTGTGTCATCCCCCTCCCCCCTCATGGCTACAGTCATCTTTCTATAAGCAGTGCTGCAAGAGTTGGATATAAAAACATATAAAAAGAATTAGCCTTGACCTAAATAGATACCTCATACAAAAATCACCTACACAGATGGAGAATGTGAGACTACAAACTGTTAGAAGAAAGCAGAGGCGAGGGTCGCTGTGCCTGGGCTAGCAATATGAAGAACATTGGCTGCTCAAGAAAAAATTGGGCACACAGGGCCCAATTAAAGTTAACACCACAGATTTTACATTTTAAGAGACTGGGCTCAGAGGATCCTCACACTTCAACCTTGGGGTAGCTGGGACTAAAGGCGTACATACTTTCTCTCTCACCTTGCTGACAAAACTTAAAAGGTGAACAATATTGATGAGATACTAAAAAGTATTTCAAAAGAAGATACTTGCAATGGTATGGTCGCATATCTGACAAAGAGCTCATAAAGAATTCTCAAATCCTGACACGGAAGAGATAAACAGAGCAATTTAAAGTGGGTCAAGGACCTGAGTGAACCAGTCTGTAGAATTGTGCAAATGGCCAATCAGCACACAAAAGGATACTTTACATCACTGGTTGCTAGGGAAGTTTAGCTCTCGAAAACAGCTGGATGTTGCCCACACTACCAACAGAACCTGTGATCACCAAGATGCAGGGACTGGTGCTGTGGCGAAGTCTAAGCACACAGCTACGTGGATGGACAAGAACTTGGGGAAAATCTATCTCGAGAATTGCCAGGGGAAAGGTGGTGCCGTCACTGTGATAAGCGGGAGCCCACTCATGCTCCTGCCAGATTTTATTCATACACGGGGGATAATTAGGAGTTGGGGATTGGTATGCAAATCCTGGCTTGGGACCTCTGATTAGTTGGAAAGGAGAGACAGGGAGGGAAATGACAGGCTCTCCATGGGGGGGGGGGACACGACCAGCCACAAGACTCAATGCTCCTGCTGATGTCCTCTCTACATGAGATGCTCCCGGTACACACACCCCTTAGCCCTTGAGGGATTCCCAAAAGCACCAGAGGGCCTGCCCATGCCTTCTGTCAAGGAGTGAGACTTCCTAGACGGCATCCGTGACATGGCTCAGCCAAAGGGACGCTAACTAGAGACTTTTAGAAGACCTCAGACTTCCAGCCTTCAGAACTGTGTGCTGAATGAACTTCATTTTTTGTTATAAAGTATCTGGCATCAGGCACATCATCATAGCAATGGAAACACTAGAGGATACATGTACCTATACAAGGACAGAGGCAAGTGGGAGTGTGGGCAGAACAGGAAGTAGATAGAAGGCAGTGATTTATGCAGCCTTTTGTCTCCTGTGGCTGGAAAGGAAAGATGATATACATGTGTCTGCATGAAAGAGCTGGGCAGAATGGTAGGGACATGGGGCAAGGAGGTATGGGGAGTTCTTGGCATTACTCTGGCACTTTGCCCAGGAATTTGATATTATTTCAAAATATAAAAAAAAATCATTGCTTTTTCAGTGCACAATGAACTTAGTATCTGTCCAGGGGACTAGCTGATCCCAGTAGCCTTCCTCCTCCAATGACCATGGCTCTGGGAAAAACACACTGCTTTCAGGTAGTGCAGTGTGGGGCGCTCAGAACCACAGACCACGGGACCCCTCAAGGTTGGTCTGTGCTGTCCGGCCTCTTCCTAAGGACTCTTCACCATGATACTGCAGGTGGAACCCAAGGAGGACATGGGGGCTGCAGTGTGGGCGGGGCACTCCCACACTCCCTGGGGCACTCTCTATCACCGGCCCATGTACTAGGCAGAGAAAGACACAAGGGTGTGAATCAATAGACTTTCCCCAGGCTGCAGCCACAACAGACTAAAGCAGAGGGAAAAATCTATCTATCTATCTATCTATCTATCTATCTATCTATCTATCTATCTATCTATCTTCATCATCATCATCATCATCAACTAAAGGGAAAGTCTCAACCTGTAGCAATGTCTGCCTTAGACAGAACTTCAAGCCTGACCCTGGGATGTTTGAAGAGAGGCTGAGTCTGAATGTCTAGAGTCACAGGATGCTGTCTGACCTCTGAACCGACGGTGCTAACTTCACGAAGACAAGCCCGCATTGGCAGCTGAATATTGGCCGAGCAAACCCTATCTGTCTACAGGGACAATCACAGAGCCCAGAGTCACTTCAGCAAGATCTGAACCTCGCTAATTATCACTAGCCGTACAAGAAATAAGAACAACAATGAGGAGGAAAGCAGCTACCAAGGGACTTGAGCTACACAGTCACCTGGAGACCTGATTCTAGGCAGGGTGGACCAAGGTACCCACAGCCATCGTCTTCCATACACACACCTGCTGTGATAGTTAATCCTGGGTGTCAACTTGACCACACCTGGCATTAACTAAGATCAGCTGAGACCACCTGAAGAGATTATTTAGATCAATACATTTACAATACAGAGACCAGCCCTAGATCTGACTGGAACCTCCCAGTAGCAGATCAGATGAAAGGAACCATAAGACAGACTTGGAAGAGAGACTCTCCGAAGCTGTGCTATTCAGCCATCACCCACCAGCCTCCAGGATGTCTGCGGTAACTTAGCCCACCTCCAGCTTCAGCCACCAGCCGCGTTGCCTCTGCCATGAAAGACTGTTTCTCCCTCCGGAATGTAAGCTGAATAAATCTCCCTTTGTTCCTTAAGTTGCTTGACTTTGAATGCTCTCTCACAGCAACAGTTAAAAGTAACTATTACACCTGCACATACCATGTTTATAGTGGGTTAAAATTGGATGAGAAATACTATTCAACCATGAAAACAAAGGTCAACATTTGAGACAGCACAGTTGAATCTCACAGCCATGTCAGGGTGCCCTGTATTTTAGATGACCAATGTCCCCCAGGTCCCCATGTAGAAGGCTTGGTCAAGCATATGCTTCCCTGTGCACTTCTAGTCTGTTCTCCCGAGTTCTAGAAAGGATTGGTCTATCTCATGGAAATCCTTCCTGGGAGGGGCTCTGGCCTCACAGTGAGGACAGTCCATGGCCTTCTGGTGGCTCCTCCTGGACAGTGCGGCTGCTCCAGGGGCCAGTCATTCCCTCAGGGCTCTCACAGCTGGCGGGCAGCTCTTCTCCAGCAGGCACCAGTGAGCTCCAACTTCAGGTCAGTTGCTCTCTTCTACGTTTATAGGAAACTAAGTGTGCTCTGGAAGAAGCCCTGGAAGCATCTCTGGATAAAGTAGGACAGGAAAAGATAGATCTCAAGAGATGAAAATATCCAGCTTAACCATCAGATCTTCACAGCTGCACCCGAAGCACCTGTGTCTAATGATCCCAGATGTAGAGGGGAAAAATGGCTGATAGACTCTTCCCGCTATCATTCTATGGGGTTCTCAGTGGAATGACTGTGGGGTCCACAGATCCCTTCAGGATCCCCCATTTCTGGGTGTCACTGCCCTGAACCCAGGAGATGACCTGCCGTGTGATCTGGAATCGTCCCTGCCGCACTTCTGCCTGGCTTGCAGAGAATGGAATTTGTCTAGGTGGTGTGGCCCTCACTTTCCTGAACCAAAGCTGGGCTTCCCGGAGAAGGAAGGAGGAGCCTTGGGCGGCTGAGCTGCGCGCACCATGGCAACGGCTGCTCAGCTGGGCTCCTTGGTAGACTCCAGGTGCTTCAGATCTTATGGGACTTGAGCTGGGGGTGGGGAATTTGTATATTCTCAGGCCCTGACTGGGCTGGGGTCTGGCTGGCTGGCTGGTCTGCATGCTGCCCTGACTCCGAAAGACACCAATCGCTTGTCAGGAGAAGCCCTGAGCAGAGCCTGCCTCTCCATGGAGACAGTTTAATTTGCAGTCTCGGGAGCTCACTGGGTCTCACGGTTCTGCTCCAGAGTTGGTCTCAAGGGAGGATCTTTATTTTGGTGATCTTCAGGCCTCCGAGGCCCAGGTAGGCAGCTGGTGTCTCCACACCCAGGAACTGAACATGCGTGTGCTCTGGGGTCAGAAGGTAGCTGGCAGCCAGACTAGGGAGGAGATCACAGGAGTCACTTGGGCAGGATGGGGCTCCAGCCTTACCCCCACCTGCCTCCTTCCCTTCCTGGCTGTCTCAAGCACAGTGGCAGCCATCTGTGTGCTGGTCAGTAGTCTCCAGGGTTTTGGCCCCGCGTGGCCTGCAGCACAGGTGGTTAGCAGAGCACTACAGCTATTATTAACCTGACAGTGACATCAGCAGCAGCCAATGGGAGCCGGGTTTATTTGCAGGCTGGCAGCTTGATAACGGTTAATTTTAGCTGAATCTTCATTCCCGAGGTTTGTGAAATCTCGTCAGCCAGAGAAGAGGCTGCTGTGTCTCCCCAGACAGTTTGAGGATGAGGTCTGGGGGCTGCAGGAACAGGCTGAGGGGCAGGGCCTGTACCCTATCCTCTGCCTTGTCCCAGGAAGGGCCCTGGTTGGTTGGAGCCTCCTCACCCCCCCCCCCAACTCTCAGCAGCTTCCCAGGGCCATTGTGACTAGTCAGTCAGAGCAGGAGGGGAAGGGACCCAGCTTTCTGTCTGGAAGTCATGCTGGCCTGCCGCAGGTGTTCTGGGTCAGCGGCTCACTGTGTGGCCCTGACTTGGCCCTTCTGAACCCACTTTCCTCGTGGTTGCTTGGGTTCCCCAAGGTACTGGTAGCACCTGCCTTTCATTTCCCCAGCACACAGAGCCTGGTGATTGTAGCTGTTGTTGCTTAGTACTGCTGCTTACTTAGCGGTTCTAGTGCTGTTAACTATAGCTTGGTCTCTGGAAGCCCAAGATCCCTACAGGACCAGGATCCTGGCTGTCATCCCACAGCAAAGGTGGGAATTAGGGGAGTCCCTCCGTAAGTCCTTTTCACCGTAGCATTAGTATGTTGCTGAGGCCAGAGGTCTCAGGACCCACACATGTCCCCCTCTCTAGCAGAAGCCCCACACATGTTCCTCTTTTGACAGAAGCTCCCTCCCCAATACTTGCCCTGGGACTGAGTCCCACACTGAACTTGAGGGGCACATGCAGATGTCGGCACTGACCACTCCGTTGCTCAAGCCATGGTGTGCTGGCAGCGGATCAGGCTGGGTCCCTGGCCACTTAGAAGCTCCTGGAGTGCCTGCTCAGCGTACTCAGCACCATTACCTCTGGCAAACTTGCTTGGTTGTCTGAGGCTCCTGGGCTCTGCCTGCAGTTGTTGGTGAGAGGCGAGAAGTGATTGGTTTGGAGCCAGGAAGGACCCCCTGAGCACACCCCCCAGGTCAAGCCACAGTATTTCAGGCAGGATAAGGTGTGTGGCCATCAACAACCAGGCCTCCATGTGGGAGATCCCTGGACTTGGGTCTCTCACTGCCCCACAGATGCACATAGAGGAAGAGGACCCTGAAAAGCTGAGGTGTTGATGGGTATCTCTGAGGACCCCAGGCTCCCCCCACCTTGAATCCCTTTCCAGCTTACCCAGACTCCCAAACCTGACGGGTCTTAATTTATAGGCAAGAAGGGAGGCATTCTTTGGGGAGAAGCACTTGGCAGAGACACAGGGCGGTACTACTGTCTTGCCAAGCATTTATTTTTAATTCCTGGCTCCCGGCTGACAGTATCAGCAGCCCTTGGAGGTGCTGGGTCATCTGTGAGGTCTGCCCTACCTCTCGTGCTGTCAAGGGCCTGCCCCCTGCTGGACAGACCCTCAGACGACCTTCTCTTTAACTGCCAGCTGACCTACTGGACACCAGGGTCCCGGGTCCTCATGGGTACCCCTCAGTAAGAGAGCTAGACCTTGTGTGGCCTCTCAGGCCCACCCGTGGGAGCAAAGGGAACAGTTGCAGCTCTGCACACTCGTGAAAGCTCCTTCGCTGTCTGCCTGCTCTGCCCACACCTGCAGTGATACAGATCTGGCTGGCAGGTGGCAGCATCTGAAATGGGAGCGTTTTGTGGAGATGACAAGTACTCTGAAGACCCTAATGTAGGTCTTCACGTGACGTGTGATCACCACAACTCCCTTGAGATCCTCTTTACCCTCAAGGCTCCTGGCTTCTTACTGAGGCCAGGAAGAAATGTGTTCAGTCCTTGGCTGGTGGGGTCTGGACTTTGCTTGGACCTTGGTGGTCTTGCCTGAGGTCATTTGCCCAGAAATGCACACATTCCCCACACCCAGGGCACCAGGTAGGAAAGACTTCTTCCCAGGGCGCCAGCACAAGGGTGAGTTTGGGCTAGATCTGCTCGAAGGAGCCTTCCAAGCTGCGCCTAAGTGGACAGGCACCTGGGCACCTGTGCGCCAGGACATCAGAGAAGGTCTTCGTTGCAGCCAGTCGTGTTCACTGGGCCTCAGTCTGAGCAGGACCAGCCCTAGAGACACATTCTAGAACTTGCCAGGAATCTGACCTGTACCTCCTCATCCCATCCTGGGGACCTCTTTAATGTTGGAAATGCCTTTTTGGTCTTTCCGGCTGCTGTCTCTGGTCATGCGTTTCCCCTTCTCTCCTGCCTTCTCCCCTCTCTACATCCACACCCCTCCCTTGCTGGCTCCCTCTCCCTGCCCCCAGCACGGCTCGCTGCGCCTCCTCTCTGTCTGCGCTCGCTAGCTCGCTCGGGTGCATCTTTGCAGCTGCGTCCTCTCGTGTCCGCGTCTTGCCCGCCCGCGCCCGTGGGTGCGCGGCCCTGGCGTCCCCGCATCGCTCGCACCCCGCCCGCACGCTCGCCTCCCCCCATCCGTACCGCATTGCCGTACTGCAGGGGCGCAGTGCATTGCGTCGGCACCGTCAATAGGTGGACCCCCTTCTGGAGAGATAAAACCGCCGGCGCCGGCGCCGCCAGTCCTTCCGACTGAGACCTCGGCTCCGGGTAAGGACGCTCGGCCCAGCCTGCGACCCCCCCCCCCCCGCACTGGCTTTGCACAGACGGTGTCATCTCTGAGGGACTGGCCCCTGGGTAGAGAGGATCATAGAACACCTGCCGAGGCCATACCTCCGGGTTGGGGCCTCTCCGCTGCGCTCCGGGTGGGCATGGTGGTTCCCCACAGGAGCCGGGCGGCGGGTTCCACAGCGCTTGTTTACCTGGCAGTGGTTGCGGGGCTTCTCTTGCACCCCCTTCCCCGCCCCCATCTAGCTGCAGCTGTGACCTTGGGGCCGCTTGGGCGCTGCGGGGCTGGCCCGAGTGCAGGTGCTGCTGGGCGGGGGTCGGACCTTCGGGGGGGTGCCATGGATGGATTTAAGAAGGGAGATAGAAGGCAGAGAAGGTGGTAAGACCTGGGGGCTCGTGCGGGGCTCCCACCTGAGGGTTCCCCCTCAATTTCTCCCTTGACCTTTGAGATTCACGGGCTCTGAGACCCAGGGCCTGGATCAGATGGAAGAGGGGAGGTGGGAGCATCATGGGTATTTGCTGACCTGGGCCAGGGTGGGATTTTTTCATTCCTTTGGTCAGAACAGGGACCCTGTTCTCCGGGCCCTGGTGGCTATGCCAACCTGGATAGGAGGAAGGCCTGATCCTGGGCACCACCCTGCCAGCCTCTAGGCAGGGAGAGAAGATGGCGGCCCTTGCCTAAGGAGGGGCTGGAGACTCTGGCCATCTCTCCTGGGCTGCAGCAGGTGGGGGTGGGGCACAATGTCTCTTTGCCGACTGTGTGTGTGTGTGTGTGTGTGTGTGTGTGTGCGTGTGTGTGTTGGGAGGGGTTGTGGCAGGAGGACAGGGCATTGGAGAGTGTGGCAGAGTGACTCATCACAGGCTTACCCAGTCCTAAGGCTTCCATGGTGTCCAGACAGAATTAACCCTTCCCTAAGCAGAGAGACTGCCCAGATATTTACATTGGATTGAACCATTTGGGCTAACAAGTGGGGTGGGAGCAGGTGGCCTATGCTTACCACCTGACTGGACTGGGTCAGGACCAGGTTTGGAGGTGAGGATCCTCTGTCTCCACCCATCCTCAGGTGAAGACTAGGGGTGTCCCTCCCCCCAACCTCAGACAAAGATTTTGGGTTTCCAACTCAGGCCAGGACACACTGGCATCTTGGCTGAGTCTGCTCTGGGCCTCCCCGTGACCTGTCTTCCTGTCCTGTGGCCCTACAGAGATCCTGCCCAGCACCTCCTGAGCCCAGAGTTCCCATTGTACCAGTCTGACCTCCACCCCGGCAGAATGGGCAAGGAGAAGACACACATCAACATCGTGGTCATTGGCCACGTGGACTCGGGGAAGTCCACCACAACAGGCCATCTTATCTATAAATGTGGGGGTATTGACAAGAGAACCATCGAGAAGTTTGAGAAAGAGGCAGCTGAGGTGAGATCTGGGGGCCTAGTACTGCCCTGATTGCCAGTGTGGCTCAGTATACCTCCTTTAGAACGAGGCGCTTGTGTTGGGGGGATAAGCATTGCTCTGCAAATGCTGCTGTCGGGTTTGCCCTATGTGCAGAGCAGGTAGGATTGCTCTGCCCAGGTTCACTATAGGGATTGCAATATTGGCCTCATGGGGCCAAGGGCTCGTCCATTTGCTCCCTAGGACCGAAGCCGGAGGTGGTGTTGCCTCCCCTTGCCCTGTAGTTACAGAGCTCAGGTCTATTAATAACTGGCAGGTGGCTGGCAAGCCTGCCAACCGTTTCTTGGGCTGGGCTGTGGCGGTGCCTGGAGTGAGGCACCTACTCTTGATGAGATTTACCAGTGGGCAGCAGCTGGGCATGGGGGTCTCCTCTCTACTTCACTCCTGGTCGCCGGAAAGAACAGGAGGGCACCCGCCTGACTCCTGGATGAGGGCTGGATCTGGGCCTGGGAACAGTTGTGGCCTGAGTTGAACCCCAGAGTAAGGAAGGGTAGATCCGAGCCACAACTTTGTGTATCTGGAGCTACATTACTCTGTACTGGGGGAGGGGGTTGCAGAAGGGGGCTAAAAGGCTGAAGGGCTCCTGGATCAGGACCAGCCTGTCCAATACCTCCAGGTTGGATGGCATCCCTGGAGGCAGAGGCCTGTCCTGTGAGATCCCGGCAGGGATTTTTGCCTAGCCAAGCAGCGACCACAAATGATCCAGGTTATGAGGGTCTTACTCACCCCTGCCACCCAGGTTGGAAAGAGTGTTCAGACTTGCTGCTGGGTGCAAGATCCTGTTTTCCCTACTTTGGTGGACTGTGGGAGGGAGGAAACTCCGGAACTATTTGGAAGTTTCCATTGGCTATAGAAAGAGCTGGAAGGTCAGGTTCTCCTTAGCACTGTGACCAATTTCTTTAAACAATTTTCCTTTTAAAAAAAAATTCAGGACAGCATATTTGACATTCCCAAACCCTATGGAGTAATTGGCCTCTAATTGATGAAGGAGTGGAGGTTCCACCCCCCGAGAAAGGGGAACCCTTTACCAGGGATAGGGATTTAGTAGGTCTGGAGGCCCCTGAATTCCGGCGCCCCCTGCTGGGGACCATGTGTCTGCAGCCATTTAGGACCCAGCAGGCTGGCTTACCATGTAGCCCAGCATAGCTGCAGGGGAGGGTCTGGGGGCTACACCAGAGGGATGGGATAGGGGTCCCCAGGCCTCATACAGATTCAGGGTGCTGCACCTAGCTGCCACCTCTGTGGCTGCTCCCACAGCCCAGGGCCCATGGCCCAGGACAAGACTGGTGGGTAGATGTGACCTCGAGTCCTGGGTCCTATCTTGAGCTGGGGCTTTACCCCTCCAGATGGGGAAGGGCTCCTTCAAATATGCCTGGGTGCTGGACAAGCTGAAGGCAGAGCGTGAGCGTGGCATCACCATCGACATTTCCCTCTGGAAGTTTGAGACCACCAAGTATTACATCACCATCATCGATGCCCCTGGCCACCGGGATTTCATCAAGAACATGATCACCGGCACATCCCAGGTGGGGAAAGAGGCACCCAGCCCAGTGACAGGGCCAAGAGGTCATCTGGGCTGTCAGGGTCTCCTGTGCTTCCTGATAGGGCACCCCCCCTCAGGTCACCCCGGCACAGAGTCTCCTAAGAATTGTTTCTGTGTCTACATTTGAGCCTGTTGCCAGGCACCTTATCACCGCTGAGGCTGGCAGACAGACTGAGGGGACCTATGTGAACACACTGATGTGCCCCTCAATAGTCAGATACATGTAGAGGCCGGGATGAAGACAAAGAGATGTGGGTAAAAATACAGTCATATCGAACTGTTACCGGCAAGGGACAGAACCAGTGAAGTCAAGTGGCTCTTTCAGGGACAAATAGCCTGCTGGCAGTAGAGAAAGTAGTGGATGGGTCCCCGCTGTTCCTGAGGGAGAAGCCATTCCCTAGAATAACTGCCCAGCCCTTTTGGGGGACAGGCAGGCCGGCGTCTCACTGGGCTTGACCTGCCTGGCAGGCGGACTGTGCAGTGCTCATCGTGGCTGCAGGCGTTGGTGAGTTTGAGGCGGGCATCTCCAAGAATGGGCAGACCCGAGAGCATGCACTCCTGGCCTACACACTGGGCGTGAAGCAGCTCATCGTGGGGGTCAACAAGATGGACTCCACGGAGCCGGCCTACAGCGAGAAGCGCTATGATGAAATCGTAAAGGAGGTCAGCGCCTACATCAAGAAGATTGGCTACAACCCGGCCACAGTGCCCTTCGTGCCTATCTCCGGCTGGCATGGTGACAACATGCTGGAGCCCTCGCCCAACGTGAGTGGAGCTAGGTGGGGCAGGGGAGAGGGCGGCAGGGCTGCTTCCCTCAGTCCAGCTGGGTTTCTATCGGTACTATACTATGAGCACCAGCTTCCTAGGGTTGCTGGTCTAGAGAGGGACCTGATTTGGGGGGCCTCCAGCTTGGCTCCCCATGAGGCCTGCAGAGATAGCTAAGGTCCTTCCTCTGGCTGGTGAGGGTTCCCCCAAGTTGTCCCTGCAGATATAGTCCCTGGTTGCTAGGCCCCGGGTACCATGCAGGGTCAGCAGGGCCCATAGAGCTCTCTCAGCTACCTCCCCTGGGGTCTGGAGTAGGTTGGTCTTTAGAAAGTGTCCTCATGCCTGGGTTGGCCAAGAGAGTGAAGGGCTGGCTTTTGGATGGTTAGTTAGGAAAATCAAGGGTTGGATAACCTGCAGCTCAGGGCTTCTGATTTGGGGGTGAAGAAGGGATGTTTGCAGACCTTGAGACATCAGCTCCTAAGGCTTGTTCTAGCTAGCGGAGATCTGTGCTCCAGAAAAACAGTCAGGCAGCTCTGGTTAGCTCTACATCTGCCCGCAGTGAAGGAGACCATGTAGGGCTGGTCCTCTGGACATATCTGGACAGGTTTGGGGGGTTTGGGAGGGTATCGATCAAAGCTTCATGATATGGGGACAGAGCTGGACTAGTGGGGGTGTCCCATCTTGCTCTCACTATGCACGTTTTGTGTGGATCAGGCTTTCCCTCCTGGGATGTAGCCATGGGTTGTCAAGACCCTCAGAACACCCATGAGGCCTCTGCCCCCGCTACTGTGTTGTTCTGGGCATCAGAGATTTGCTCGCCATTGCTCGCCCAGGCATTTGTTGGCCTGGGGTATATGAACTTGGCCATGGTGACACGGACAGGAAGACACGTGTCCCCTGGTGGGCTTGCTTCTCTCTGTCTCTAGTGTGTTGAACCAGGAGTACCATGTGAGAAGGGTTAGAAGTCTCTAGAGAAGCTCCTTTGGTGATGATGGTGATGGTGGTATGGCGATGATTATGATGGTGATGGTGGTGGTGGTAGTTGTGGTGGTGGTGATGGTGATGATGGCGATGATTGTGATGGTGGTGATGGTGATGGTGATGGTGGTGGTGATGGTAATGATGATGGTGATGGTAGTGGTGATAGTGATGATGGTGGTGGTGATGGTGATGGTGGTGGTGGTGATAATGGTATTGGTGATGGTGGTGGTGGTGGTGGTGGTGAGGGTGGTGGTGGTGGTGATGGTGGTGGTGGTGGTGATGGTGGTGGTGGTGATGGTGGTGGTAGTAGTATTGGGTCTGGAGCTGAGAGACAGCAAAGCCTCTGGGACTAGGGTTGAGAGCTGTAGGCCAGCTCTCTCCTTGGCTATGGTCAGACTTTGGCCTCTCCTACTCTGCCCCCCTACTCTGGTCCTTGCCCTGTCCAGGCCCCAAGGGGCTGAGGGAATTGGGTCAAGCTTGAGCTCCTTTGTAAATGTCAGGAATTTGGCAACACAGTATTGGGGAGGGGGCTTTCATTCTCTGACCCTCCTCTTTCCTAATGCATGTCTCTGTGAAGGCTCTCTATGAAGATGGGAACATAAGTGAGGGTCGAGGGGCAAGCAGTCCAGCTAGATCAGCAAGGCTCCCTCCCCAGGCTAGTCCTCAGACAGTTCCCTCCTCCAGAGTCCTGGAAATCCAGAGACTGAGGGCCTGATTAGATAGACCCGTAGGATGGGGTGTCGTACGTGCCGACTGGTGTCTCTTTTCTTCTGCCCAGATGCCGTGGTTCAAGGGCTGGAAGGTGGAGCGCAAGGAAGGGAATGCAAGCGGTGTGTCCCTGCTTGAGGCCCTGGACACAATCCTGCCCCCCACACGTCCCACCGACAAACCCCTGCGCCTGCCACTTCAGGATGTGTACAAGATAGGCGGTGAGTGAAGGCCTGGTGCTGGAGCTGACTGGTCTGCACATACCTAGAGGCCTGTTTCCAACCCATCAGCGTGCCAGTAAGGAATCCCCAGACTCATTGTCTCCATCTCCCTCTCGCCACACAGTGCACCCTCCAGGAGACTATGCACACATCCACCTGCGTGTCCATTTCCATGTGTCCTTCTGCCCATCTGATGCCCAGTCACCCCCCCCCAACATCCTTCATTGATCTGCCCAGTGTTCACTATAGTCTTCCTCCACTCCTCTCTCCCTGTGAGTCAGGAACTGGGGGTGTGAGGCAGAAACATTAAGCTGACTCAGAGTTCACCTCCAGTAGTCTCAGTCCCAGTCTGAGGATGAGAAATTCAGGCATGGGTCAAGTCGAAACCACAGCCAAAGACAAGGCCACCCAGGGGACAGTGACACTGGTCAGGAAGGTCAGAGGTGTCAGGCATCTCTGTGCAGACTGAGGCGTCATGCTTACCCCAGCACAGAGCATGGCCACTGGCTTATCTGCCATCCCATAATGGCACTTAGGCCTCCAGCAGTGGCGACCCTCTCCCAAGAGATCCCCGCAGCAGCCATCTGTTCATAAGAAGTGCTGGATTCCAAAATGTCCCATTCAGTCGCAGAATCCACAGTGCCAAAGCAGGATCCAGGGAGACCTGGGTGGGCAGTCCTAGGTCCTAGGGAGCAGATCCATGCCTGTGTGTGACTGAAGTCTCTCATCAGGGAGTAGAGCAGTGTCCATGAGGCTCCCTTAGGGTTAGGTGGGAACATGGACACCATCATTACCCCTCTGTGCCTTGTCCCTTATCCTTGAATCCTGGGAATTTTCTTGTTTCCCCCAATTTGGATCAGCTGTCACTTGCTAGTGTCTTCCTGACCCCTTCAGCCAGAATCTCATGTTTGCTTGCACAGATCCCTTTACCCCTTACTCTCTTCCCAGGGCTATTTCTCCCACTTTACCAAGGAAGACCAAGTCTGCTTCTAGCTCTTTGCCCAAGTGTCTTGCTCTGTATCTTGTCCCTTGGCATGCCCCTATATAAGTGCACCCTCTCGACCCAGGCATTGGGACAGTGCCCGTAGGCCGAGTGGAGACTGGCATCCTGCGGCCCGGCATGGTAGTGACCTTCGCTCCAGTAAACATCACTACGGAGGTGAAGTCAGTGGAAATGCACCATGAGGCTCTCAGTGAGGCCCTGCCCGGTGACAATGTTGGCTTCAATGTGAAGAATGTCTCCGTCAAGGACATTCGCCGGGGCAATGTGTGTGGGGACAGTAAGTCTGACCCGCCCCAGGAGGCTGCCCAGTTTACCTCCCAGGTTGGTAACTGAGCGGGCGTGGGTGGAAGGCATTCCTACCCAGAGTCAAGGGGGAGAGTGGGGACATCTGGGAGACGTGGCTGCTGATCTGTTGCCTGGCACTGAGGGGAAAACCCTCTATTTCCCTCCCAGGCCACCCCGGGGGCTCAAAGGCTAAATGTGTGCTGTGAGTCACTGGCAAGAGAGGACACGCCTCTTCTACTCCAGGCAGTCCTACTCTGAGATGCTTGGCCTAAAAAATCTTTTCATGAACTCACTGTCAGGGTGTCTCTATAACCTTTCTAGTTTTGTGGCTCACTCTCTGATCATCTCTTCATGGTTAGATGCAATGGAAGCACAATAGAGGTCTGATTTTTGCTATGGCTTCCTTTGTTCTGGTCAAGGTTAATCACACTGACCCAACTGGGGCCTTTTACACATCTGTTGATAACCTCATGCTTAGTGAGATGTTGGGGTCTAGGTCTGGAGGTGGCGGTCCCTTGTGGCCTGAGCTTTACTTGCAGCCAGCACGAAAGTATGGGTTCATGGAGGTGCCCTGTGACTGTAGTAGCCCCTGAGCCCAGCAAGGTCGTCTGCAACTCTGCCCACAGGTCATCATCCTGAACCACCCTGGGCAGATCAGCGCTGGCTACTCGCCAGTCATCGACTGCCACACAGCCCACATCGCCTGCAAGTTCGCAGAGCTGAAGGAGAAGATTGACAGGCGTTCGGGCAAGAAGCTGGAGGACAACCCCAAGTCTCTGAAGTCTGGTGATGCAGCCATCGTGGAGATGGTCCCCGGGAAACCTATGTGTGTGGAGAGCTTCTCGCAGTACCCACCTCTCGGTGAGCTGGACTGGTCAGGGTGCTGCCCAAGGTGCCAGCTGGTCCGCGCTACTGGGGTGTGGAGGCACAGGCGTCTTTATTGAGCGAAGTGCAGAGTTTAGTAAGAGCCCCTCCATCAGAGTGCCTGCCAGGCCGACCTGGGATGGTCTCCCTCTAGTGAGGAAGGTCCTTTAAACAGACTAATGACCAGCCCAACATGGTCACCTGGGCCCCCTCCAAAAGCTGTTCCGGGCTGTGGGACTCTGGCCCCTGCTATCCAAACAGCTCAAAGAGGATGGTTGGAAGGGCGCTGCGGCTGCCCAGTGCGCGGTGTCCCGGGCCCAGCAGCTCACGCGCTCCGTCCCGCAGGCCGCTTTGCCGTGCGCGACATGAGGCAGACGGTGGCCGTGGGTGTCATCAAGAACGTGGAGAAGAAGAGCGGTGGCGCCGGCAAGGTCACCAAGTCGGCTCAGAAGGCCCAGAAGGCGGGCAAGTGAAGCAAGGGCGCCCGGGGCGTGGACCTCCCCGGCGCAGCCGCGCCCCGCCCCCAGTCCCCGCCCCGCCCCCGGCCCCGCCCCCGCCCCCGCCCCTGGCGTGGCCCCGGCGCCCCGCTCCCCCGCCAGGCGCATGTCTGCACCTCCGCTTGTAAGAGGCTCTATGTCAGCGACTGGATGCTCGCCATCAAGGTCCAGTGGAAGTTCTTCAAGAGGAAAAGCGTTGCCCCAGCCTTCCGCGCCAGCACTCACCAGGCTCAGTGCCCCTTTTCCCAATAAACTGAGCGACCCCAGAGCTGTGTCCGCCTGCTGCTGGGCCCTGCGGATCCAAAGCCCCCTCACTTTAAGTGTACAGTCCTATACCGCCCGCCTGGCTGCCTACCCTCCTGAGCTTTGTGGATGGACCTTGGGGCCATTCTGTGGTTGATGGCTCTTCCCAGCTAGGTGGGACTGGGCAAGCCAAGTGGTCCTGATGGCCATGTCTGGTTTTGGGGTCCCTTGGTGGGATGTGAAGAACCATTCATAGTAATATAGCCAAATGTCCTGGGGGGTGAAGATCCAAGGAGCCTGAGAGCTCCTCCCATGAGTGGGCACACGCGTTACCCAGATTCCTGAGCACCTGTGGAAGCCCATCTGCCCCCTTCACTGCTGAGCCAGCCTCATGTCCACGCTGCCCCATGGGTCCAACCCCAGGCCCTTAGAGTACACGGATTCCTGCTTGAGAAGGCCGGTGACTTTCATCAGTCAGGCAAGATTTCTTGTCCATCTGGGCTAGAACATGCTCTGACTTTTGCCAGCCAGGCGGGACAGATGGCAGGACCATTTTTGGTCCACCCACTCCTGCTGCTCTTATTGCTGTAGATGGAGATTGGGTGGGTGAGCAGCCCCTCCCCCCCAGGGCCTCTCTAGTCTCTTGGGCTCCCATAAGGTTCCAGTGTGTCAGTTTCCTTGGGTCACTGTTACAAATAACCACAATGTAGCTTGGGAGTCATGGTCGGCGCTGCAGGGCAGAGATGAAGCCCCTGCGGGGCTGGAACCCTCCTGTTTCCCTCTCCTGGCTTCCCTGGCACGTCTGTGCAGGTGGCCCAAGTGCTCCTGTTTCTAGCTGATGGTTGCATGGCCTCAACTCTTCTGAGAGTGTGAGGTTGCCTGCAAGGAGACCTGTGGCTGCACTTAGGGCTAACCTGGAGAAGCCAGAGTGTCTCCTATATCCTTATATTCTTTCATGTACACAGGTTTCAGGTGATGGAAAGATGAGTGTCCAGCCCAGGAAGCATGGGGGATGGGGGAGGGGTGGAGACACCGGTGGTGTCTCTGCTCAGCCTCAAAGCTGGGGTGAGTCTCTCAGCATCAACGAAGGCTGCATAGGAAGAGAGGGGACCCAAGTGGCCAGGAGTGACATGGCCTGGGAGGTAGCTCTTCAGACTTGTGCTGGTGGCTGCAGACCAACAATGAAGGCATGTAAATACCCAGGCAAGTCAGGTGGACACAAGGTTGTTTTCAGTATAAACAATTTGGGGACAGATTGGCACTAAACGCGTATTCATTGTTCACCTGAAATTCTGATTTGGGAGCCCTGATGATCCCACTCAAGGAGTCCAGGTGTCTCCAGAGCCCCGGGTTCTTTCTGGGCCTTCCCTAGGTTACCATCACTGGTAGGTAGAGCTTGTTAACTCCAGGAAGTTGTTCATGTACTTGAACTTAGAATTGGGGTTAAATTTGTTAGCCTGATATAGTCCCTGGCTGGAGTTGATAGAAGCCTTGTGGGAAGACCTTGCAAGGCTGACAGGTCCCCTCACCCTCCTGTCCCTGGTTGGTATTGCAGCCCTTGATGTCCTCTGGGACTCCTGATCACACAGATACTGTAGGCTTGCCCAGTCCTGTCCATCTTGCTATCCAGCAGGATGTGCTAGACCATACTGCCTCCCACCAGGCAGACATATTAATGGGGTAGAAAAGAGGGACACATGGCCTTGTGGACTCCCTGTAGGGCTAAGGATATGGGTGGGAGCATTGCTGATTCCCACTAGACTCACTGGCAGATAAATGTCTGCTGTCCATGGTGGGCTAGAAGGTAAGGCCTCTCTCTCTCCCTCCCTCCTCTCCCTCCTTCTCTCCCTCCCTCCCCCTTTTGGTGTGTCTGTATGTGTGTGTACAATAAGGTACTTGAGCATGTGTGCTTGTGGAGGCCCAAGAATGACATCTGGAATCATCCTGGATTTCTCTACCTCTGTTTTGCTTTGCTCTGTGCTTTTCCGGGCTCCACCTACCAGGGCAGAATTACAGCCACTGCCATATTTGCCCAGCATTTTAACATGGGATCTGGGGATTTGCAGTGAGGTCCCTTGCTTTGAAAGCAAAGGCTTTCACCCCCTGTGCCATCTTGCCAGCCTTCAGGGGAGAATCTCTAAGCCCTTGTCTCCTGTTTTGGGATGGGGTGATGCGGGAGACCCAAATTTCTGGGTGTGAGTTCTGGCAGGCTCTATCTGAGCCTTGTTGTAGTTCCTATTCCGGTTCAGGAAAGATTTTCAGGGCGGGGAGGACAGTGACCACAGGAGGTAGAAATCTGGCTGAGCTCTTGGTGTCTGTGGTCTGTGGGGCCATCAGAGAGGGTCACCTCTGAGCCTCCAGGACTTGCCTGCTGATCTCCAAGTTAAGACCCTCCATACCCAGTCCACCCCTAGCGCTGTGGACAGCAGGGGCTTGGCCCCCACTGAGCTGAGACGCTGGATCTCCAGGAAATTCACGTTCACACTCAGACCCGGAATGGCTCTAGGGAACCCTAAACACACACTGCACATAGGAGCGGAGAGAGAAAGGGGCGGGGCTATCTGGCACTGGCTCCATCACCACACTGCCTCAGCAGAACACCGTTCCGGCCTCTGCTGAGACAGAGGGGAATTCAGATAGGAAGAAGCTGGAGGCACCCCTAGCTGAGCAGGAGTGGCAAGCAGGGATCAGGGAATGATGGCACACTTGGAGAGATTGAGGACCGGCCCCTGGACATTGGGTCCAGGACTTCAGTGGGCAGTTGGCCAGGGAGGTGGGATGAAGGTGAGTCGCCACAGTCCAGAGAGTGTCCAGAGGCCTGGCAAGGGGAACAGTATCGGGTTGGGGCTGTTGCCTGGTTGAACAGAACCCCAAGTCTAGGAAAGTGACCCTGCGCAGTCCCAAGGCATGATCTTGAAGGCAAGGCATGGGGTGAGGCTGGGGTTTGGAGAATGTCACCTGCTGGGTTAGTAAATGACACAGTGGGCTCCACTGAGGTCACCTCCATGCATACTTCAGACGCTTCTGAAAGACTCGCCAGGAGTTGACAGCCTTGCCACGGCTGCTGAGTTGGCTTCCCCAGGGGTCCCGTGCCCTCTGGTAACTTGCATGGAGGACCCACCCTCTCTCCCTCAAGCTCCTGGGGTTTCTAGGAGCCCCTTCAATGGGGCTGAGCCTTGCAGGGGTGATGGAACTGTGGGGTTTTCTCACATACTGTCACAAGAGTCCTTGAGGGTGGTTGTGGATACCTCTAGGTATCTCAGGGTTGTGGGCATGGGGGTCAGTGCCTGGCCTGGGCCTGTGACCGTGTGTGTATACTGTAGATGTAGACCTTCTATCTGTGAGGCTGTGTGGGGCTAAGGGAGAATTCTGCAGTGTCCCAGAGCCCCTGGAGGTAGTGTACACGTGCAGTATGTACCTCGTGCGTGTGCTGTGTGCAGTGTGAGGCCAGTGTGCGTACACACATGCAGCTGTACAGCTGTGCTTTGGCTCTGCTTCTGCTGCTGGCTGGCCACTGGGTCGGGGTTGGGTGGCTGGAACCAGGCCATGTTGGGGCAGCTGTTCCTGTCATGCTTGGAAGAGGGAACTCTTCCAAAGGGAACTGTCCTGGCCCTTGTGTAGGTCTGGAGGCTGCTTCCGGATTCCGCCGGGGTAAGGGGAGTTTCCTTCCTGGAGGTGGTCAGTGAGAAACCTTAAATGGAGTCTGAGGAGCTGTAAGGTGCTGACTGGGTTTTGGCCTCTGTTGCTCCACTGTCCCTTGGGTGCTCTGGGGGAAGGGGAAGAAGAGGGCCAGGGTCTGCAACAGGACCACTGATGATGAGAACTGCTCAGCCCCAACAAACCCGGAGACTTGGGGTGAGGCTGGAGCAGAGGGTCTGAATCTAACAGAAAGCACAGAAACTGAGAGGTGAGATTAGAGCCCTGCCTGTCCCCCCTCTTTTCACCACTCCCACAGTGGGCGAGAGCAGGACAGGGGTTTGACCTGGCTGGGGCGCAGAAGTGGGGCGTGCTCATCCTCGAAGGACCAACTGACACTTCCCAGGAAAAGCGTTACAGCTCTGGGGTGAGACAGGGAACCTCTCCCATGGCCTGTGTGTCTCATAGTGGGTGGGCTGCAAGGCCTAGGGCTTTGGGTACAGCAAGGCTTGGGAGATACAGCATAAGCTGTGGACTACGGAAGGGGCTTGGGGTGTGGCAGAAGCTGGGGTGCAGCAAGATTTGAGGGTGTGGCTGGAACCGGGGGTACAGCCAGAGGGGTGTAGTAAGAGCTAAGTATTATGGCTGCAGTTGCAGGGGAGGGAGGAGTGTTCTGAACACTGACAACTTTGGTAGGAAGGGGTGTACCTCAGGGGTGAACCAGGGATCTTGGGTTTAAAAGCTCTTCCCTGTAGTCCTGCCTCCCATAAGGCTGAGGCTGTCTCCACCTAGCACTGTGGACACATTCGGTACCTTCTCAAGGCCTTTCTTACCTTCTGCCTCCTGGGGTCTTCATCCCGAGTGCCAAGGAAGGCCCATCCCATTGTGGAGATGTGCCCAGCCAGCTGGAGTCAGCTCATTTATTTTTACCTTAACACTTACATAACACCTTTCCTGCACTTTTGCAAGCATTTCTCAAATGCATTCCACTGTTGTTGCTTCGATGTGGCTGTCTCATTCTGGCTACAGGCAAAGAAACCAAGACACAGAGACTCAGAAACCTCTCCTAAGCATCCTCGGAAGCGAAGCTTTTGGCTGTGAGACACGACACATTGCAGGACTGTGCAATGCTGCCACAGAAGTGTTCCCCTCACACTTGAGAAGACCAGTAGAAAACTTGCAGTTTGTGAATGTGACTTGCTATGTCTTCAAGGCCTTCCTAAGAGTGGGTTCCTTTCTGAGGTGCCCCCATTTCCCCCTTCTTTTCCATAACAATTCAAACTCCTTAGTTTGGGTATTCTTGGAGAAGGGTAGGGTGAGGAGGCATAGTGTATCTATTTGTTTAAGCTGTTTTCCCAAGTGGTGAATTACTTATAAGAAAGGGCACAGTTAACTTAAATTTCTCTTTTTTTAATCTGTCTGTTATCTACCTGTCATCTATCACTATCATCATTTATCAATCTATCATCTATCATATTTTCTACCTAAAATCTAGTTATGTCATCTATCATCTATCACCTATCTATCATCTATTGTGTGTTCACCTGTGTGCACATGTATGTATGCATGGGTCATGACTGACTGTGCATGGATTCACAGGACAACTTATAGAATTCAGTCCTCTCTTCTACCATGTGGTTTCCAAGGACCGAACTCAGGTTGTCAGGCTTGGCAGCAATCGTCTCTACCCACTCAGACATCTCACTGGCTGTAACAACTGACATCTGGGCTAAGCGGCTCTCTGTTATCGGTGTCAGGGAGTCCTTACATCACAGGATGTTGAACAGCATCCCTAGTCTCTGCCCACTCGAGGCCAGTGGCAGCCGACCTAATGAAGACAACCAAGAATGTCTGCAGACAAATTATTCTGGTGCAAAACCCTGGTGAGAGCGATTTGTCTAACAGACACCACCCCTCTGTTAGGGACGTGGCAGGACATGCGACTAGATGCAGAGCGAGTCTTGGGGGCAGCTGACCTCTGCCCTGCATATGTGTTTGCTGTCCTATCACAAGTCACCCCAGGGTGTTCACACTGTTCTGTCTGTCATTGTGAGCATGTCAAGGTCTCTATGCATCTTGGAAAAGGGGGTGTGGGAGCCAGAACCTGGGTCACCACAGGCACCCAGGAGCTAGGCATGGCCAGGAGAGTCAGGCTGTTTTGCCATTTGTCCAATCCAGGAGGAGCCTGCAATTCTTTTCCTGTTGGAGGAGGTATAGGGGTCTCATCAGTGGCAGAATTGGAAGCTGAAACTTAACAGTTCTGGAGGCCCAACTGAGGTGCCAGGGGGTTCTGTACCTGAGAGAGTCTGCCTCTGGGCCCCAGCATTTCCTGTGGACTCTTGTACTGGTTACTTTTGGTGTTGCTGTGAGACAACACACAAAGCCAAGCAACTTAAGGGAGAAAGGGAGATTTATTCAGCTGTGGTTCCAGAGGGAGGCACAGTTCTTCACGGAGGAGAAGGCATGGCTGATGGAAGAAGCTGGAGGAGGACAAAGTCACATCCATCAAGGAGACGGACAGCTGCCGCTCAAGAGCAGACTCACTCACTCAAGCAGGGCGGGGCTGACCCACCTCAAGGCCGCCACCCCTGTGACTGCTTTCTTCCAGCAAGGCTCCACCTTCTAAAGGTGCCACGACTTTCCCAAACAACTAAACGATTCAAAACACATGAGCCCATGGGGGACAGCTCACATTTCAAACCCTGACATCTCATACAACAGAGAACTGGGAGGGGATGCAGCCAGGCTTTCCCCAGGCCTGGATGCCACGGGGCTACATCCTCAGACAGAGCTTTCTCCCAGAGGCCCTGCCGCTTGTGCCATCGCTAGATTAGGTGTGTGACACATGAGTGCTGGGGACACTGAGTTCAGCCTAGGCTTGGTACCAAGTCTGTTTAAGGTCACCCTGTGTGCAGGTGCTGCAGAGGCCTGGGGGCCACATGCAGGGTCATGCGCAACAGCCAGAATGCTTCTGCTTTCAGTGCCTTTGGATGGGCGGTGAGCTCGCTGGATGATGGGTATGGCCTGGAGTTTACAGACAAGGATTACCTGGCAGTGTCCTTGGTCCCCGCCAGGTCGGCCACTTCTGTTAAACCTTCTTGAGATGATTAATGGTGGGTGTTTTCTGACCTTGTCTTGGTTATGGGGTAGGTGGGGACAGAAATTCTGATGGTCTGTAGGCTTTGCCACAGCCTGGGTAGCATCGTTCAGACCTACTAGACATCTGGCCAAGCAAGACACTCTGGTGAGCCAGGACTGCTCGTAGGCAGGGGTCAGGCTGCAGAACAGACGGCCGGTGTATAGGCAGGTACTGACCACTCTGCAGCAGAAGCATCGTGAGGACACTGAGCTCTAGCCACCCACAGGGTCCACCTGAGGGTCCTGAGCAACATAAACCCCGGGCCATTCTCCAGGGCTCATCTGGCTGGAATCTCACAATGACATCAGCCCTAGGTTAGCGACTGACATTTCACTGAAAGATGTGGATGGCTTCTTCTGCATGGGCTGTGGGCTGCAGGGAGCCACCAGGTTCTGAGCTGCACTCACTGTGCAGGTGAGCATGTTGTCAGGTAAATGAATAAGAGAGGGAGGGAGGCAGGGTTGGGGTCTGAATGCAGGACCTGCTTGAGTGCAGGCATGGTGGCCACAGATACCAGGACAGGGACTAATACTGAGTACTTGGGTAGCACACCCGTGCATGGCATAGGTGCAGTGTGGACCACTCTGCAGTGGGGCCTGTTGCACTCCTTGGCTGAGCAGAGGGGCCTCTGTAGTCATCATCTCGAGCTCCAATAGAGCAGGGATGATCTCTCAGCTTCTTCTCTTGCCTGGAGGTGTGGGAAGAGCTGTGTGGGTGCCATCTACAAAACTGTGGGTAGAAATGACAAAGTGGGGTGTTGGGCACAGGGGGTTTCATCTTGCACCCTCTCTGTACATCTCCAGGGTCACTGAAGCCCCCCCTATGATGGGGACTCCTGCAGTCAAGGTATTATTGGTGGCTGAGAAGTACAAGTCCAGTCCCTCATGTGATTAGCTCATTTTCCAAAGGCTAAGGTAGCTTGTTGAGAGATCTGGTCCTTTTAAGAATATATATAAATTGAATTCCAATTGACTTCAGTCAGTAGGTATTTGTGTACAATGTTTTAAAAAAATCAACGTTTTCATATCTCAAGTGTCTTTTACACTTCACTGTTTCCTGTGAGCCAAACCTCCACAGCCCTTCTCCCTAATAGTGGAAAATTCCCGGGGGGAGGGGGGCCTTTCTGCCTGGGTAGGTACTTCCTGTTGTCCAAATTATAGAATTAAAACCTCCACAGCTCTGCCCAGCCTGAATGACTGAGAATCTGTCTCTTCTCATTTCCCCAAATTGAGCCGAGTTTCTCTGCCTGGCAGCGTTTCCCATTCTAGGCCTAAGCGGCTGTTCTGTCTTCCAGCCGGGGCTGTGCCTGGAGGGTCTCTGTGGGACGGACCACAGGGGTGTATGTGTGAGGAGAGAAGTTTCCTTGCATGTTATCTGTGGTTACTGGGCCTCAGAAACAGGTTGGTATGAATGCCATGCGTGTGACAGTGTGGAGATGAATGTGGGGCTTTTAGCAGGGGCTCCAGCTGGTGGTAATCAACCGCACAGGCTCACTGACAAGCTGTTGACAACCTGGCTTAATCCACGGAGGCTAAGCATCCTCTGTATTCACTTCCCTTTGAGACCAGAGTCCTGACCTTGGATAAAGGACAGAGGATTGCTGGATTTCCATGAAGCACTGGGCCACTCTTGACTTGCACCTCCATGGGAGTGGCTCTGGGTAGTTTTCCAGAAAAGGGACAGTCTGGATGGGCCTTTAACACGAAGGCTACAATAACCATGGATTGTGGACCTTCACCCATGCCAGGTCCTGGGAACAGGGGGTGGAACAGATACGAGTCTGAAGGAGCCAATGGGAAGCAGTGGACACGGTTACTTGGAATGAATTTTCCTGCCTTTTTTATCTTTTGAGGCAGGGTCTCACTATGTATCCCTGGCTGGCCTCAAACTCTCCACAATCTTCTTGCCTTTGCCCCTAAGGTGCTGGGATTACAAGTGTGAGTTACTATGCCTGAAGAAATGCCTGAACAAATTAGGTTTTCAAAAGTAGGTTGGGGATTGAGCCCAGGACCTTGCACATGCCAGGTAATTGTTCTGCCACTGAGCTCCACACACACACCCAACTCAGGAGGACTTTGGGGGCAGAGGCAATGGGCAAAAATTTCAAGCTGTTCTTTGATACATTAGCAGCCCATGTGAGCACGAACTACCTTGCTTCAGGCCAGCGATGCAGGGCGGGAGGAGCTCCGAGGCAAGGGGAGCAGCAGCAGGCTGAGCAGGCCGATTGCAAAGAGGACAGAGATGGAGGTGCTGAAAGGACAGCGCCCAGATGAAGGCCCCAGGTCCGCTGCCTGGACCTCGGCTTTCTCCCCAGCTGGAGCCAGCGATCCTGTGCATCTGAATTTCTTCCCTCCCCTCCCCCTGGAATCTTGTCGATGCGGTCTTGGCAAAGAAGGGCTGAGTCTGAAAGCTTTTCCCATCTACTTTCCTGCAAAATGGAATTTTCGTTTCTTGCCCGAAGTTCCCCAAGACTTTTCATGACCTGCTCCCTAGGGCCTTGGGAGAGGGAAAAGGCTCACTGGTAACAGAATGCTGACAGTGCATGGTCCACAGGTGTGCAAGGCAAGATATTAAAAACATAAATGATTAATGAGCCAGCTTGCTGCAAAGACATCCTAAGCAGAGGAGGCAGAGTTGTCAGCTCCAATGAAGGAGTCACTTTCTGGAGACATCTGAAAGGTAGTGGAGCTACTGGTACAAACATCTTTGTTAGAGGAGGGAACAAGACGATCTGCAAACCAAGTTGGCTCTCCTCTGAGCCGCCCCCACAGGGAGCCTCATACTTCACAGGAGGTCGTGTGTCAGCTGATGGCTTCTTATGACCTCAGGAATGTTTCTCTTTTTAATTCCTCTGAAAGGCAAGATGAGCAAGGTTGTCTCTCTTGGAAGCCCAATGAGTCTTGAACCTTGCTCTCCTTCCAGTTTCTACACATCTGCTGCTCCTTACTCGTGAACCAGCTGTGGCCTCCTGTCCCATGCTGCTTGGCTTTAAACCATGAGAACTTTTAGCCTCAAATGGGAGAATGAGGTGGGCCAGGGCCCTCCAGTAAGCATCTATGAGTTGTGGTTGCTTGGCTGGGTCTATATAGACAGAATTCAAAAGAAGGACGGCAACCCGGAAGAGACAGCAAGGCCAGCTGGCTTGCCTAGGGAGTGGGCAGTGCCTTCCTCCTTTGTACTCAAGGTTCTCATCATTACTCGAGTTGGCTGTACCAACGGCCCTTTCGGGCTGGGATGGCTGAGTAGTCCTGGAAGAGACAAGTGGACAGGGACAAGCATGGCCAGGATCGACGCAGGATGTCCTGTCTGTGCATGACACATGCCCGGATAATTGCAATCCACCACTGACATTTTCAATAGTGATAAATTAGCATCCACATGACCTGTGTATTTTCAGCCGGATGAGACACAATCAACCTTGACTATAGCTCTGGAACCAAAAGCCGCCACCAAAGGGATGATCTGGTGCTGTTTTATAAGCGAGCTACCTGCAGGGATAGCACCAGTCTCATCTGGGAGAGGAAGAGGAGGAAGGGCAGGCTACCCAACATCGAGCTCCAGGGAGGTCCATCTCAAGACCCCCACAACTCCTGACAGAAAGGTTGTCTCTGCCCACTCTCCCCTCAAAGAGGCACCCCTACCCTCCCTTTGTGTCCAGGGCCTGTCCATTTTGTTCCCAGGGGCCCTGTTTTGTTTTGGGGTCGCCTCTGGCTCCTGTTGCAGAACTTGTTTGGGTTCTGCAGAGCCAAGTTGGTTTCCAGGGGTGATCCCCCCGCATCTGCTTTGACTCAGGTGCAGGACCCTGTTCCAGGCACCACTGCCCTGGCTACCTCTTGAGGAACCTCCCCAGAATGCCCTGCATACCCAGTAGGAGGTGAGACTCAAGTGCTTGGTCCACTTTGATGCCTGGAGCTGAGACAGAGGTGGAAGGAGTCTTAGCTCAGGGCATGGCCACGGTCAGTATCCTCCTCCGTGAGGTGGCCACTCCAGGTCCAGCTGACCAGAGTCCAGCCCTAAACAGGACCTGTCACTGGGGAGTTTCCCCCCAGAGCTGGGTAATCGCTTGCAGGGCCCTACCCTTCTCAGAGGTGACCAAGGGCTGACTCTCTGTCAAGGCTCAGTAGGTGCGGACAGCTTCAAAGAAGGGTCGATCCTGGAGACTCCTACACCTGGAGGGCTGAGCAGGCCCAATGCTTCCGCGGCGTCGCAGGGGTTAACGAAGACGAGGCGGGGCGGGCGGCGGGCGGAGTCGGCGCGGCCGCGGGCCAGGCACCGAGGCGCGCGCGGAGCGAGGTGGCCGCACCGTCCCCGCGCGCGGCCGGGCCGGGTAGGAGCGCAGAGCCGCCGCCGCCGCCGCCTCGGCCATGCGGCCCCCGACTCGGGAGCCTGGGCTGGGGCCCGCGCCGCCCCCCACGCGCCGCTCCCGCTGAGCCCGCGCCCGCCGGGGCGCCGCAGGAACCATGGTGCAGAAGTCGCGCAACGGCGGCGTGTACCCCGGCACGAGCGGGGAGAAGAAGCTCAAGGTGGGCTTCGTGGGGCTGGACCCCGGCGCGCCCGACTCCACTCGCGACGGCGCGCTGCTCATCGCAGGCTCCGAGGCCCCCAAGCGCGGCAGCGTTCTGAGCAAGCCGCGCGCGGGCGGCGCGGGGGCTGGGAAGCCTCCGAAGCGCAACGCGTTCTACCGCAAGCTGCAGAATTTCCTCTACAACGTGCTGGAGCGGCCCCGCGGCTGGGCGTTCATCTACCACGCCTACGTGTGAGTGGGGCGGCGCACGGCGGGGCCAGTGCGACCCTGGCGGGCCGCGGGCGGACTGCGGGCTCAGCTGCGGTGGATCCCCGGGGACCCGTCTGCGTGTCGGCGCGCGCTGGTTCTCGCCGCGGGCCTGGGGATTGAGTCGCGGACACTGCGGTCCCTGGTTAAAGCTAAGGGCAGTGATCGGAGAGTGACTTTAGACGTCAGCCCACTGTCAGGGGCCGTTCTGTGAGGCTCGGCGCCTGGCTGGCTTGCACCAGCCCCTCCCCCGCAGGACGGGATGTGCGGGCGCCCCAGCCCCCCTCAGCCCGAGAGGCCCCTCCCCACGGCCCGCAGCGCGGAACAAAGGGCCGGCGGGGAGGGAGGGCAGCGCCGCACTGGGTCTGGACTCCCCGGGCTCTCTGCGAGCTATGGGACACCTCCCCTCAGGCAAATGGGGGTCGTAGAGAGAGCTGGCCTCTTCTCAGCGACCCACCTGGGCTGTGGGTTACACAAATGGGGAGCTGGCCTAACCCCACGCTAGAGCTGCGGTCCCTGGAGAGACTGCCCCAGCCCCCTACACTCAGCGTAGTCCATTTGCACCTCTGACATTCTGGGTCCTAGACACCTCGTCCCCCACCCCCAGCAAAAGCTGGGAGCAAGAACTGCTATGGTCCCTGGCTCCCAGGCCTGGGCCTGGGAGCGACGGTCTCTTGTCCTCAGGCTGGGGCGCAGCTTATTGCTGCTGCCTCCCTAACAAGGCTAGTGGGGCGATAGCTGTGTCCATGTGCACATAGGTGTTTGTGGTGTGTCGCACGAGTTTCTGAGTGTGTGTAAGTTGCATAGCCTTCCAGTGTGAGGGTGCATGCTCTCCCAACCCAGCAAAAACAGGGATGAGGAAGAGCTTGCGACTCGGCCATTTTGTAAGAGAGGCATTTTGGGATGGGAGTGAGATTCAGGTTCCTGGAAAGTCTCCAGCAAGGTGCCCACTTGACCTGTCCTTGGCAGGGTGTGTGCCCAGTGAGTGTGCTAATGTGTTTTGGATGTGATGTGGGAGGGTTTGAGGATAGGGGAAGGGCCATAGAGGGATATATCAGGCTGTCTGCAGAATGATGTCCTGGGGTGCCCACATCCTTGAGGGGTCCATGTGGGTAGTCCCGAGACTCCCCAAGGCAAGGGTTAGGCTTGCAAAGGCGCTCAGTGTGGTGTCAGCCCCGCGTCTCTTATGAGGTGCTCTTGGAAAAGCCCATGTGCCCTTTTTGGTCTTTTTACTACCACTCTCTCTGTGAATGCATTGGGCCCCAAGGGCTTCTGGTCTAGCTGGCTCTGGACACCCGTGTCCTGGCCTGAAGTGACTTTAGGGATGTGCACAGGATGGTACCCTGTGTCCAGGGAGCTGGATGAGGGCACTTAGGCTGGCATCGCTTCCTGCGGTTCCCATTTGGGTCAGTTTCCCTCTGTGAGGCTTTGTCCTTGGTTCTGACTTATCAGACCCTCTATCCTTGCTGCTCCCATCCTGCTTCCTAAAAATGGGAGCATTCAGAGGCAAGAGTGGGGGTCCTTGCCACAGAGTCAGGCTCTGTGGGTCACAGAGCAGCCCCAGTCCCTGCAGATGCCAGACATTAGCATTAGAGCCATGGCAGGAGGCAGCCCTGCTGCAGCCCCCCGCCCTTTACGGCGTGCCTGGAGCATGCAGAGAAGTGTCCTGGGGAAGGTCTGAGGAGCAGGATCTTGTCTTGCAACCCCTGTCAGCCCCCACTTTCTCATCGATTCTGTGAGCACAGCCATGCTTAGCCTCCTATGCCGTGTGAAGCCCAACTGATCACTTCCAGGCTGCCTGGTTGATCTAGTGTGAAAAGAGACACATCTCTGTCTGTTGTGGTTCCTGGGACCCACCTCCCAGGCATGAAATCTTCCAGCCCAAACCGCCCTCCACTCAACTCAGGAATTCCAATGGTCTGAGGTTCCTGCCCACGTGGTCAGTCCTTGTGCCTCCACGTAGCCATGCCATGTCAGGCAGACAGCATTCAGCTTGCTTATTAGTTAGCAAGAGTGTGGGGGAAGGTGGCCACTTAGTGCCCAGGACTTGGTGGGCATCCCACCTCTCACAGGGCTTGTAAGAGGCGTTTCCAGAAGCACCTGTGTACCCAGAGTTCATGTGGACCACCCTGCCCCAGCTAAGAAAGATTAGTTTGGGCAGACATAGGCTCTATACATGGGGAACAGGTGGGGTGGGGTGAGTTTCTGAAGAACAGTGGGAGCTGGGGGAGAGATGGGAGCAGAGGGAAAGGTTGCTGGATCATGACACCCCTTTCACGACCTGGCCTCACTGACATGGCAAGGAAACCCAGGCTGTTTTCAGGGCTCCTGTGCAGGTGGACGGTGCAGGCAAGTGTGTAGACTGCTTGGCATTCAGGCCAGTGTGTGGTCAGAAAAAGATGTTTGAAATGATTAGAGGGGAGTCAAATCATGAGTACTTGTGCTGTGGGACTGGATTCCCCCGAGGCCCACCCGTCTTCAGTATATGAGCGCCGGAGCTGCCAGCTGTTGGTCAGATGTTGCCTCTCATCTGACCATGTAGCAGGCAAGGTCCTTGTTCCAGGGCCCGTGGGAGCTCTGGGTCTAGGGAGATCTCCTTTCCCAGTGCCTTGGACTCCAGGTTGCCCTGGGGCCCCTTCCCTATCTCCCTCATCCCCTATGGCTCAGGTCAGGAAGGTTGCTTGGGAGGCAGGTGCAGGCTTAGGCTGTACTGGAGGCAGGCAGGCGAGTTGGTCACCAGCAGGCGCAGTCTAATCTTTGCCGCTGGTCATATGGTGGACGGAAAAGAACTCAAATCACTGAATGGTGGCAGGTTCTCAAGTCGCGGCCTTCTTGCAGTTCCAATCGATCTAGAGTCAGAGAATCTTATGGAAATTTCCCTAAAGGTAGAAATGCCCACAGGGAGTTGTGGTTTTCAGGGAAATCTGGGCCTCTTGAGGGCTAGGCTTGCCCAAATTCCCTGGCCTGCTCACAGAGATTCTAACCCACACCAATAACTCAAAGGGAAGCACCTTAGAAGGGGTAGCGTAATATCAGCCCCTCTGTGCTGGTTACATGTGGAATCAGTCTCTAAACATCCCTGTAACATAGCCGGTGGCCAGGCGCTCAAGGAAATGACAAGGTAGCTGGCAGCCAGGCACTCTCTGGGCAGCACTGCGCATTAGGGCAGAAAAGCCTCATTTTATGGGCACCACCATGAGTCAGATATGCAAACCCGTCTATATAGAAACTTGAGAGGATGCACAGTATGGCCATGGCTCTGCAGGACTTTAACACAGAGCCTGCTGGGTCTGGGGTGCTTCCAGGCGTGGGCCTTGTGAGCAGGAGATCCAGCTTCGACTCTGGAAGTACTTGAGCCTTTACAGTGTCTGATGACATGCTGTAGCCCCATGACAGCACACAGGATCTTCAGTGTCTTTCAATAAACCCACTGCACACCCCGGAGGAGGTGTTCTGAGCCACCGCTGGTGAGAACACAGGCCTGACCTTCAGCAGCTCACAGTGAAGACAGTGAAATCTGTCATCCACTGTGGGGTCAAGTGTGGGGACACAGGCAAGTCTCCAGGATCAAGAGCTCTTTGGGAGAACTTTGTCGGTATGCTCACAGCTGGGATTGAGCACTAGGGGCTCAACTGCTATATATACGGGCAGAGAAGAGATGTGATATGCATTCTGGACCCATCTGGCTGGAAGGGGCAGAGGCGGCTGTCCTGGTCAATCCCTGAGGGACAGCAGTGACATCTGTTTGGGGAGGACATAGGCTCTGGGCTGGGGCTGTTGTCCCCTGGTGAGGAGAAGCTGCGGAGGGATGTTCCTTATGGCGGACCTTAGCATGTACCCCAAGTCTTGAGGGGAATGGTCTACCTTGTCATCGGTTTCTTTCTTTCTTTCTTTCTTTCTTTCTTTCTTTCTTTCCTTTCATCTTTCCTTTCGTTCTTTCTTTCGGTCGTTTTCTTTCCTTCCTTCCTTCCTCCTTCCTACTTCCGTCCTTGCTTTTCTTCCTTTCTTTCGTGTCTTTTCTTTCTTTCTTTCTCTTCTTTTTTCATCTCGTTTCGCTTCTCCTTTTTCCTCCTATTCTTTTCTCTCTCTCTCCCCTCCCTCCCTCCCTCCTCCCTCCTCCCTCCCTCCCTCCCTCCCTCCCGCCCTCCCTCCTCCCTCCCTCCCTCCCTTCCTTCCTTCCTTCCTTCCTTCCTTCCTTCCTTCCTTCCTTCCTTTTGAATGTCTGTTTACTTGAGAGGAGAGAGAGAGAAAGAGAGAGAGAGAGAGGTACAATGTGGACTTCTGGATTGAAGTCAGGTTGTCAGGTTTGTGAGCAGGCTCCTTTCCTGTTGAGCTGTCTCAGCCACAGGTATAGTCAACTTATCTACGATGTCTCCCACTGAGCATGCTCCTTAGCTCCTCTGGAAGCTGGAGTTGGAAAACCCTAGGTTACTTCTTGGGGCTAAGATTGGCAGAAGCTGAAACCAAGGGTTCTGGCTGGCCTTAATCCCTTCGTTGGCTAGGTCTGGGCTCTGAGCTCGTTTTCTTGTCTGTAAAGTTGGGGGACATTCCTGGGCGGGTGTGGATTCGAGTCATCCATGCACGCAGTGCTTGGTGGATGCCGGTGTTCACGGCTCAGGCTGCCGTCATTCTGAAGTTCAACATACATGAGCACATCCCAGTGGGGCGTTCAGGGCTTAGCTGGCCCCATTCTGGACAGCATCCATCAGCCTCTTACCTGTTAGCCAGCCTTTGGGCAAAGCCTCAGGCATGGTCAGTGATCCGACCCTGGAGAAGTGGTCTGGGCCACAGTTTAATCAGAGGCAAGAGCTTAGATGAGAGTTGTGACCCTTGAGCACTGGGGCTTGGTGGGTGCTCTTTTGGTGGGCTAGACACAGGGTATTTGTCCTTTTCCTGCAACAGAGTGCTTGCTGTACATCGGCTGGGAGTTTGGGGGTGTCGTCCTGTGGGAAGCTGAGAGGCGCATGTTCCAGCACCCGTGGGGCTGAGCACCAGGGAAAGGAAGAACTTTGGCTCAGAAAATGCCACAGTGGGCAAGTTCTATCAGCAAGACCCTCAGAGCACAGAAGAACCACCACATAAACTATGGATATACGGTCCCCACACAGGTGTGGGTGACTTGCTTCCAACACGGCTGAGTCCCTTTCGCAGCTGGAGCTTTACTCTCTGTTCAGACAACAATTTGCTGACAGCTCTGGAAGCTTCTTAAGACAGCACCTTACTCATCGTGACACACCAGACACCAGGCTGTGGCTCAGAGGAGGCCCGGTGGCCTCTGTCCAATCACCTAGCTATAGTGGAAGCAGTTTAGCTGACCAAGCTGGAGGTCAGAGGGTGTGAGCTGACCGAGATGGAGGGCAGGGGGTGTGAGCCGACCTGAGATTGTCCTCAGAGAGGAGCCTGGCAGTGAGTTATGTTTCTCACGTGCCTGCCTATCCCTACACTACTTCCTGCCAGAGTCTCTGTGCCTAGTGGACTCTGGTTTCTGCTTCCCTACTGACCCATTTGTAGTTCTTGGACTCTCCGTATGTTCTAGCAGTAGTGGATAGGTGCTGGGCTCGGTGTCCATGTTTCCAAGGCCAGGTCTTGAGAACAACCTAATAGTGTGTAGATGTGCTATGTCCAGGCCCATGGTTTCATGTGGGACAGGGCCACAAGAGTCCTGTCAACGCTTGTCTTGTGTTTGTGTGTGTGTGGATGCTGTGCACATGTGGGTGCCTGCGTGTGTGTACGGGTCAGAGGTCAGCCTCAGCTCCCATTCCTCAGGAGCTGTCAGTTGTTTTTTCTTTTTAAGACAGGATGTCTGGCTGGGATCTGGGCTCACTGATCAGGCTAGGCGTACTTCCCCAGCGCTGGGATTGCAAGCTCTGCCACCATGCCTGGCGCTGTTGTTCAAGGTGGGCGCTGAGGATTGAACTCAGTTCTCATACTTGCACTGCAAGACACCACAATCTGAACCCTCCCCTCGGCCCCACTTTGCCCCTGTTTTCCAGTTTAGGTACCATTTGAGAGACTCAGTGGGTAAGGCGAAGGGACTCCACCTGCGCTGAGGGGTCAGAGGCTCTTGCTGTGCAGTGGCTGTGCCTGTGTGTACCTGTGGGGAGTGGCCAGTCCTCAGTCCTGTGTGTACCTGTGAGTGGCAGGTCCTCAGTCGTGTGTGAACCTGTGAGTGGCAGGTCCTCAGTCGTGCGTGAACCTGTGGGGGCAGCTGGTCCTCAGTCCCAGGTGAACTTGCGGGCACCTGGTCCTCACCCGTGAGAAGGGTCTTAGCATCTGCCTAACTATCCCTGTGCAGAGCTGACTTTTCTAGTGGTTTCTTTGTGGAGGACGTGAGAGCAGGGCGTGTCCAGACACACTCCAGGTTGTCACTGGGCTCTGCTCCCTGTCCGACTGGAACAACATTAAGTCTTCAATTGCTGTTTCGATTACTAGGAGTACTTTTTTAAATGTCTGGCAGAGAACTTTTAAAAATTATTTTATTTTTCTAGTTTTACAAGCATATTGAGTACTGATCCATGTTTCCCTCTACTCCCTTTCCTCCCATCTCTCTCCCTGCCCTTCATCAGTCTATCTTACTCCCTTCTACTCTCCTGCCTGTCTGCTTCTGTGGACCCCAGGGTTCCCTCTGGCTTGTCTACTCTTGTTAGGGTTCAAGCCTCTGAGGCATACCAGGTTGCCCTTCTTCAGACCACCCCACTGATAGGGGCGTTGGTATGGCAGTCATTATGCAGGTCTGGTAAGGACAAATCTCACTGCAGTGATTTCCTAGATGCAGTAGCCCTGCCTTGGATGGAATGTCTTGCCCAATGGTGAACTTTCACATTTTTAGGTTCTTACGATCTCACCACCCTCTCTTCTTTGATGTCTCAAAGCCTTAGGATGGAGAGATTAGGTTAATCTGATCTGGGTAGGCCTTGCTGGGTCACTGGTATCCTGGGTTATTACTCCAGAGTGCTCTAATGAGAGTTGGTTGGAAATTCTGCAGAGATCCCTTGTTAGTCTTGATGGGTGCTGACAGCTCCAGAGTCTCACTGGAGCTGACACTCTTTGGGATCCTTCCTTCCTACCCATAGAGGAGCTGTCCTGGATTCCAGGTCCTGCCTTCTGAGAGCCCTCAGCTCTGGCCTGTGGTGGAGACCTTGTAAGAACGACACTTGGGCATTAGCTTGGCAAGATACTGTTGGGTGAGTAGGAGAAAAGGGCCAGTTTCTTCATGTACCCCAGCTTTGGGAAGCAAGATGAGAGGAGAAAATTTGGAAATTGTTCAGAAGGCCATGGAAGTGAGGAGAACACGAGAGGGGGTAGGAGCCCGAGCTATGCTGCAGAGGCCCACCACAGACTGTGGACGAGTCGACAGAAAGACCAGGGGGAAAGGACATGCTTTTCTGTTCACAGAGGCCAGAACTGGATGGGGACAGGCCTGTGATAGGCAGGACTCGGCCCCTGTGGTGCTTGGAGGAGGCACATCAGGGGCTTCTGGAACTGAGCCCCAAGGGTTGAAAGCTGCCTGGGGAGTTTGTTCAGATGGCATAGGTGATTGTGACCAGTATGGGATGCTCCTGATCCCTCCTCATCCCTTCCTCCCAGAACACATCAAATCCCATGAAACACACTCACAGAAGATAGGCCAGTGGAAAAGTCCTATAATGTATGAAATAATCTCCACTCAGTGAATTCCTCTGGACCCACCTTCCACTAGGCAGTGTGTCTTGCCTTCCACTGGGCAGTGTATCTCACAACTTCTTCCAGAAATATTCTGTGTGTGTACACTTCTTGTGCAGGCACAAGGGCGACTTCAGGAATAATCCTGGATTGTTCTACCTCTCCATTTCTATGCTCTAGGGTTTCCCAGGCTCTGACTTCCAGGGCCAGAAGTTTAGACCATAGCCATTTACATGTTACCTGGGATCTGAACTCCTTTTGCTTGTAAGACAAAGGTTTTAAACCCTGAGACATTGCTTCAGCCCCTCAAAAACCTTTGTGTGTGTGTGTGTGTGTGTGTGTGTGTGTGTATCAGAGGGCACTGTATGTCACCGTGAGCCAAAGGTGACTTCGGGAATCATCCTGGATTACTTTACTCTGCATTTTCTCAGACTTGGCCCAGAAAGGCAGGAAGTTCACCTGTTGCTGTTTCTACCTGTATTTTTATGTGGGACCTAGGATCCGAACTTAGGACCTTCTGCTTTTGAGGCAGTCTTAACCCTGAGCCATCTTTCCAGGCCCTCCTTCCCCCCACAGATATTCTTTAGACATATCCCATGGTGCGTTGCATGTATTCCCCAGGCACCTGTGACTGTTCTGTTGGTCTCCTGCACCTTGCTCATCCTGGTGGTTCTGTGTGGGAGAGGTGCCAAGCTCTGCTTCCAGGCTCCAGGTCCCAGGGTATCGTGATGCATCTGACAAGGCTCCTTGCTGGTGGACATGAAGGTCATATCTGGGATTTTGTTGCTGCAAATGTCTCTGCAGTGATTCTCAGAAGGTGCCTTGGCACATGTGTCTGGGCTGTAGGAGAGATTAAGAGAAGTTGTCTATTATGACAACATTATCTTCCAAAAGTATCCTTCCCTTGGGCCAGATATTCAGATAGTGGCATTTGCTGCCTGTGACATGTTTGTAGAGAAGTCCCTAGAGGGAGGGAACACAGGTCTGGGACTATGCTTATCACCCCTCGTGTCGAAGTGGTGCTTGCGACTCTTGGGGAGAGGGTGGAACGGTTGATTTTCCGGAGAGGAAAGGAAAGGGCTGTCCCTGGTCCTGACCCACGGTCCTGGACATGCACCCACAGTGCTGTTTTCCCAGGGGCAGAAGGCCTGGCTGTGTGGCAGCTGCCTCCGTTCAATCCACAGATTGGGGCTTGGCTCATTCTGCTGGCTTTGGACAAGTGGTGGAGCCCACAGGGCACTGCCCGGAGCTGCTGGGGCCTTCGGGGCACAGACACAGGGAGCCTTTCTCCTGGTTCAGCTTCCCCGCCATGGTGCTCCCTGATGCTTTGTTGAATTAGCCAAGTGCTGAATTCATAGCACACGGCTGGAAATCGCGTGGGCAGCTGTCTCTGGAAGGCTCCGGCATGGCCAGCTCGCTTTGTTTCTCACAGAAACACTTGGTAATGGCTATTATTTCTTTTTGATGACACACCCATTGCAGGAAATTGGGAAAGGGCTGGAAAATGCGAGTCTTGTTTGCTCTTCCCACTGAAGAGCTCTTCCTTCCCCTGCTCTGTGAGTTTCTGGAACAAAATGGAATTCAGGGTCTGGCTTCGTCCCTGCATTCTTTGGGATTTCCTTTAGATTAGCTATGCTGTGGTCTTGCATGGCCTGGAGCATCTTTTCCCTTAGACTGCTGGACTCTATCTAGCCCACCTGGGGGCACCTAGGTTAGGGTAGGTGAGCAGCGTGCCCACGTGCCCACTCATGCCTCTGTCCACAGGTGTGTTCTGTCCAGGTGGGCTGTTTCCACACGCTGTTTCTTCCTGCAGTGTGGGCAGGTGATGAGCTGGACCTGCCCCTGTTCTGCTCCCCTGCAGTGTCGGGAAGGGCAGCAAGGGGGTGTGTCTGAGGCAAGCTACGTTGCCAGCTAGAGCAGCATTCCTTAAGGACTGTCATGAGCCCGAGGCTCCGAGGAGCTGACCTAGACGGGAAGCAGGGGCCTGTCTCTTCCGTCTGCTTTGGGTCCAGTGTGTGGGGAAGCCTGTGAAAGATTCTGCCACGACAACAGTTGTCAGGGTGCTCGAACACCTCTTGGGCCGCCTGAGCTCTGAGGGGGGCCAATGGGGAACCCATGGTCGGAGGCACTGGGATCCATGTGGACGCCTCGCCCCAACAACAGGAAGGGAAGCATACTCCTGCCAGGACTGCCATGCGGCTTCCTGCTCAGGAGACTGCAGCAAGTCTGGAAAGGCTGCGAGATGGAGCCTTCAAGGCCAGGAGCCTAGGCTGGGCCGGTTTGGGGTTTCTGTATGGACTGGCCAGGGCGGGATGTTGAATGTCAGGAAAGGGCAGGTGAGGGAAGGAGTATGTGGGGATGGAGGGAAGGGGAGGGGAGGAGTCCCTAGGAATGGGGGGCAGATGAAGGGAGGAATCCCTGGGGATGAGGGGCAGGTGAAGGGAGGAGTCCCGGGATGCTGCTGGCCTCACCTCTAGGAAAGGGCGCGTTGTGGAAAAAATGGCTTCCTTTCATCCATGTGCTGGGATTGCCACAGCTATGCTCGAGCCTCTCAAGAGAGCCCATCCAGGAAGTTCAGAGGGCGGCTGTCTTCACTTTCAGCAGAGTGGTCCTCCAGCACCCAGGATCATGGGCCAGGGAGTCTGGGATAGTTTGTGTCTTTCTTCAAGGAGACTCCGAGGCACGGGGTAGGCTTTTTTGAATCACAGCTGACACGGACAGTGGCTCACTCTGCCGGGGAGACATTTACCTGTTCTCTTTTTGAAAATCGAGGTGAAATTCTCCCAACATTTGGAGGTGAGCAGCACAGAGATGCCTGCGTAAGCACCGTGGCGCTGGCCTCCAGTTCTCTGGAGCTTCGGAGATTCCTGTCTCCAGAGCAGCCCCCACACTGCTCCTCCTCGCCAGGTCTTTACTGATGGCTGTTTGCCTGGGAGGCAGCTGCTGTAGACACTGCCCATGTGCCTCGTTCCTTCTCATGGTTCCCTGCAAGGCTGACTTGTCTGTGCCCCCTGCCTGCCGGGGATGTGTGGGTCGCCTTTACCATTATGCTGTGCAGGCAGAGCTAGGGGTGCTTGTCTTCTGACACATGCAGCACTTTGGGAGACACAGCCTTCTCTGTGATTAGCTACTTTTGCCCCATGCCAGGCTCAGGGTGGCCAGGCTCTTGGGTTGGGCTCTGTCTCTCCTGTGCTCAGGCCCACCCAAGGCCTTACCTGCTTGGCCTCATCCTGACCCTGTCTTTGCCCGTTGAGCGCATGAGCAATGCAGGAGACCACCAAGTGATGCTGAAATGGGGCAAGGGTCAGTGTTGCCGTGGAGCCGAGTCCAACTTGACCAGAGCGGGGTCTCTCTAGTCAATGCGTGACAAGCTCAGTGGAGGTAAGGGCTGGCCTCTTGGGAGGGGAGGAGACAGAGGGGATGAGGGCTGCTCCTGGGGAGAGGAGGAGCTTACAAGAGGTTGGAGGGTCTTTGAGGTCAGCTTCTCAGGAAGGGGGGAGGTTAAGAACGTGGCCTGAGGCCGAGAAGAGATGGTTCTATGCTGTGTGGGTTGCAGAGGAAGCAAACGGCTTGGTGAAGAGTAGAAGGTAGCAAGGGAAAAAGAGAGCTGGTGGTTCATCAGGCAGAACCAAGTCAGGGCCCGGGCTGTCCTGAGGGCTGTAGGACGAGCTCATTCTGTGAGCAGGGCTTGCGCACACCTGCTGCCAACAGGCGCCACCTGTCTGGACGTTTCTGGAACGGAGGTGGGACAGGCTTCCACAGTTTCAGTGGGGGGGCACAGGAGGGAAGGGTTGACTCCGGGGAGTCCAGAGGTGGAGTAAAGGGGCTGGGCCGGGGACTGTGAGCTTGCAGTGGTGGCCTCCTTGGACAGCCCAGCAGGCCAGAGAAGAGCTGCCGCCCCGAGCAGTGCCTGGGACAGCCCTGCCTGGTGCATCCTGGGCTCCGTCCAGCACCTGGGTGACTAATGGCAGCAAATTAACCTTGCAGAGGGAGCTTCAGCCTCTAGGGAGCTCCGGCCGCGGGCGCTGGTTTGGTGCTTGAGGGGAGCCTTCCCTGTGCTGAGCCAGCAGGTCCCCTGCACCTGAGCCCGCAGTAGACGCTTGCCTTCCCCGGGGAATCCCCCGGCGACTGACTGTAGTGCGCTGGGAGTGATACTCAGGGCCGTGGTCCATGCGGTTCTTAGGCTTCTGATGGGGTGAGCCTGGGGTGGTGTGTGTAGGAGGTGGGTGAACCACGGAGGGTGGCCCTCCAGTGTCTCTGCAGCCCCATCAATCTTGGAGGGAACCATCAGTGAGGCTTCCTGAGGACACTGGTCCGTGGAGGTGAGGGAGTTGCTGAGAATATCTCCAGACTTGGTATTTTGCGGTAAGGTGTGGATTGGAAGGGGCTGATGGGAGGGATGGACTAAGGCTTTTGTTCAGGCCTCCAGTGCTAACTCAGCATCTGAGGCCTGGGGATTCCTTCCTTGTGGCTTTTTGGGGTCTGAGGCATTTGCTGATTACCTGGAGTGTACAAGGCCACATCCATCTCCCCCAGACCCTCTTTTGTCACCTGTCCAGGGTCTTAGCTCTTGTGGGGCAGTGGCGTGACAGACAAGGACAGCAACGTCTCCAGGTCAGGAAAGCATGCGGTCCCAGCAGAGGAGGTGCTTGGATGGAGTGTGGCCTGTGGCCCCCCCAGGGCCAGGGAGGAGCGGGTGTGTTTCGCATCGGTGTGGTTTGCGCCTGCGCTGGCTACCCACAGCCCACTCTGCTTCCCTCCCAATACTGGAGGCTTCAGTGGTCCTGGCAGCTGAGAACAGTTTATTAGGGGGCAAAATTAGATTCCAGGTTGCAGCGCCAGCTCTGCCTAATGGACGAGGCGGCAGGAGATCCCTGGGGAGCCCAGAGCGATCTGGACCACAGGGGATGTGTGTAGCCTCACTGTGACTGCCCCCTCCCTCAGAGGCCTGCTGGGTTCCCTGATGAGACCTGGGGAGACATAGCATTGCAGGAATAGGCAGATTTCTATCAGAGACCCCCTCATGTAGATGTGATACCGACTCTGGGTGGCTCTGAAGCCAGTCTGCTGTAGCTCCATCTCATGTGGGCCATGCAAGCGGCCCCAGAGCGTCGTCCCCTTTCCAACCTGTAAGTGGAGACAAGTGAGGACCCTTTAGGGTCATCATGCACCTGACATGAAATAGACAAGAGACTTCCAGCCGGCAGGACCAGGTTCCTCCAGACTTGTGTCCCAGACTCTCTGGGACCTGCCATTTGGGAGCTGTGACAGGCCTGCTTCAGCCATTCATGTTATATCGCGATCGTTATATCGCTGACGTGCAGTGGGATAGAGAAGCCCAGCCTCCTGGAGTTAGGCTGTGGGACAGAAGCCAGACTAGGGTGCATTCCCAGAACCTGGCAGTGTCTGCAGCCTCCAACCTGTAGCAGGAGTGCAGGGCGGGATTGGAAGGATGTGGCTTGTGTCATGTTTTTCCAAGAGAGAAAGATTCCCTGTTATCAGATTGAGGGGGTAGGAGGAGAGATGTAGAGGGAACAGTAGTCTCTTACAAGGGTGGGGCCTCCCCGGAGCGTAGACACCCAGGTGTGTGCGCTCTACACGTGTGTCCTGCATCTCAGGACCTGCTGTGGCCTGCTGATGACTGACCACTGAGAGGCTGCTACTGGGCCTGATCCATATGCCACAGCCCCCCCGGCTCTGCCCGTCCCTTCTTCCCTCTCTTTGTACCCAGGCCATTTTGAGTGAGCTTCCACTGCCCAGGCGTCCTCACAGCCAGTGAGATCCCTCCTGTTACTGTGTAGGCAGAGACTTCACTCTGGCCCTCCCTTGAGTCCTGTTGTGATTTGGGGCTGTGAAGATTGTGGGCAACCTCTTCACTATACTTGAGTGAGATTCCAGGTGCTCTCTGAGGCTCCTTGCCTTGCCTTCCTGGACTCGAGAATCTGGGGCGGGGGACCAGCTGCATGTGGTGCTGGTCTCCTTGGCAACTGCTTCCAGGGAAGCGTCCTGAAGTTGAATCTATTATCATAATTAGCCCTGAAACCCCTAGTGTTGTAATTCTGGGCTGCAGAAAGACCAGATGCCCCCCTGCTCACCCTCCCCCCCTGCTGCAGCTCCAGGCTCTCATCCATTCTGAGTCCGCAGGTTGGCAGTGGCTGGCCGGAGGGTGTGAATAAGGCCTCTTCTTGCCCATGGCTCCCTTGGTCTGCGGGTGCTGTGGGAGACACAGGTGAGGGAGGCCTTTGAACTCCAGGCAACCAGAATGCTGACTTCCAAGTCTGAACGCTTCATGACAGGGTGGCCCCTGTGCTGGTCAGGCCCAGTGGAAGGTTCTGGACTCCTCTGAACACATGGGGGGGGCATACTGGGACTGCCCATCCAAGGGTTCCCGTCCTCTCAGAAGAGAAGGGGAAGGAATGCTGCCATCTCTGCTGCAGCTCTGGCGAGTGTCCGGCTGGTACAGTACGGCAGGACAGAGGCCAGAAGGACCATGGGGGGAGGACGCAGTCCCTGCTTGTGGCCGAGTGACCACAGACATAGGATAGCCGAGCCTGGAGGTGGCCAGCCTTATACAGAGGATAAGTCTGAGGGTGACCCTCCTCTGTCCCCCCCCATGCAGGGGAGTCAAGGATGGAACCCTGTGGGTGCCCATCTCGTAAGGGCTAGAGGCTAGAGAGTATACTTCACCCCTCCTGAGGATAAGAGCAGGAAGAGACCTGCCAGACTCCTACAGCCTCAGTGTTCCCAGCTCTAAAGTGGGTGCGCGTGTGGGGTGTGTCGGATCTGATTATGTGTTAGGCAGGATGGATAAGGCTAGAGTTACCTCTGCATTGCTCAGCCTGAGAGATGCAGGCGAGCGAGGGCTCATGCGGCTTGGAGCTGCTCTTCTCCTGGCTTGGAGCGTACGGCCCCGCCGGGTCCCCTCCTCCAGGGAGCTTCCCCACAGCCTGAGCTCCTTCCTGTTCCTGGGCTTCCAGGAGCAGCGTGGGCACAGCTCTTCCTGCGTGTCCCTCGCAACCTCCCCTGCACAGCCTTCCCCACGGGGCCATCTGTGCCGTCTGTTCCAAAAACTTAAAAAAACAAAGCGTGGCACTGAGGAGCTGCAGCTGCTCCAAAACGTGTTTCCTCTGTGGAGCGGGTGGCGCACAGCTTACTGACCACATGGGAGCCTGGGGTGGGGGGCAGGCTCATGTCCCCCTGGATTGGAGTCTGGCTTTGTACATCCGGGTCACCAACCACAGGGAAGGGGCTGCGAGTCTGTATAAATCGTGGCCGCGTTAGCATGTGCCCTTGTCTGTACGGCTTCCAGAATATTCTTTGATGCCTAGTCAAACCCCTTACGAACGGACCTAAGGGGACCTGGTCTCTGGCACTGTGGCCCCAATCTTTTTAATGTAAAAGAATACTTTCTGGGGTGAGAAGCTGGTATCTCTGAACCCATCAATTTCATATTCGAGCCATTGGGACTGTTCCCAGCCCTGTTTTCTAGTCTGTACGTGTTCACATTCAACCTGCGCCTCCCTCTGCTGAGGACACCTGCCCTGCGCTCCTCCCAGCCAGCTCCTCCTTTCAGCCGTCTGGCCCCAAGGATGCGCCCTTGGGAGGTCGGCCTCGGCTCTCCGAGGCTGAACCAGACCCTTTCGCGCAGTCACCGTCAGTGTTCCTCTGGTGTCTCCCCCACCACTCAAGCTTCCAGGGTTTCACCAGAGACTGGGGATCCCCCGGCCTTCCCACTCCCCCACTGACTGAGCCAGAACATTCCCCGGCAGACAGAATCAGTGATGGAAGGCACATGAGAATGTCTGCACGTGTCTTTTCAGGACTCAGTTAATTGAATAAATTGGCTAATGAGCAAAGGAAATTAATTGCAGTTTTGAAATGTGACCATGGCTTTGCGCTGCTCCGTCTGTGCCAGTGGCTTCTATTGCCACTGCAGTGTTCTCCGCCCAGGAGCCACACGGTGGCTGGCACACCCAGCAGAGTCAGCCCACGGGGAAGGGTGAGGTCTCTTGGGAGCATCTCAGAGTCCCGGTGACCTCCCGGGATGCTGTCAGCTGGATGCTGCCGAGCCCCAGCCCAGATTAGACCACATAACGGGGGCCTAGTAGCGTCCTCAGGGCTCTGTTGGGGAGACAGTCCTAACTTTGTCTAGTGAGGCTGAGTGATGGGGGGCACTGTCTCTCACACCAACTAGTCTCCTCTGTCCCCTTTGGGGGCCCCATCTGGCTTCTGCACTCTGTTTTGTGTGTCTCGCTGGGCTCTGGCCCCTCAGTGTTCCTGAGACAGTAACTCATCCCTTCCTGGGCTGGGGGGAAGCTACCGTGTTACAAAGGTCCTGGACGTGGTGCTCTCGCTGATCTGCCTGGTGTTCCAGATCCCAGCTGGCCCTGACAGGTCTTTCTGCTTTGGGGGCGGGGTGACTAGGTGCCAGCAGGTATCGGTGGGGCCAGTGCTGGGTGGTGGAGACCTTGGCTGGGAGCACCAGGCCCAAGATCTCAGCAGCTGTCCTCGACATTGATCAGGGCGTTTCCTTCCCATTGCTGAGTCAGCCCCTGTCTGAAGCTTCCTGTCTCCTCTGCCAATGGTCAGTTGTTATATGTCAGCATGGTTGGGTCTCATGTCCCATTGTTCAAGCAGCTGCCTTGGAGTTGCTGTCTTTTCCAATTCAATGGACACTTCGGTTAGTGACCACAGCACAGTCAGGAAGGATGACAAGATGGGACTGGCAAACCCCGAGGCACCATCTGGGCGGAGACCAGGGTCCTGCAGTATACTTCCAGAGGCTTGCTGGACGGGGGGCAGCAGGTCCCTGGAGGGCCTAAGCAGCTAGGTGGGCAGTGGTGATAGAGAGAGAGGTGCGTCAGCACAGTGTGTGCCAGGCACCTGGTGATCTGCCTGGACTTCTTTGTCATTACCTCTCTTGGGCCAGTCCTGCTTTGGACACATGGGACATAGGCTTGAGAGGCCCAAGTTTTTTCACCCAGACAGTCCAGCAGTTGGAACCCATGTGCTAGGTGCCTTCTTGAGAGGCCCCTGCCTCTACCTTCTGAGTCGTGAGCTCATAGGTTGTTCTGTCATGCCTGGTTTATATGATGCTGGGTACCAAACCTGGGGCTTTGTGCATACTAGGCAGCCGTTCTCTCAGCTGCGCTGCATCTGCTATAGCTTTTACTTGTTAATGTCACTTCAAGAGGAGGGGTCAGAATAGCAAGTGTCCACAGTTTCATGCACCTTGGAGCAAGACCTGTCCCCAACCTTCAGTCATGGGCTTCGTCACCAAGGCTCCAGGGGTTGTAGCACCTTGAGATGCGGGCGCACAGCTGTGCGTCTCGCTCTTCGAGGCGGCTGTTGCAGGCCCTTTGCGCCTTCACCCAAAGGCAGGTTTCCTGGGGCATGGCTCAGGCTGGCTTTCTGCTGCCTCCATCTGGTGTCTCGGGCAAAGGTTCTGGGCTGGAGTTTGCTGACCCTGCCCATGGGTATCAGCATCCTGGACTGGAAAGGACAGTTGGAAGGCAGAATGTGCAAGTGCTGTGCAAGAGAAATGGAGGTGCAGTTCCACCACCCCAGCAGCAGCTGCTCTGGCTGGGAATGACTACTACAGGAGGGGACAAAAGGGTGTACCTGGGCTGGGGGCAACTCCACAACTGCATGTGCTCATGGTCAGCACCCTGGGTCTACAGCAGAGGATGCCATGGAATGTCTTCTCACCAGTGAGCAGAGGGGCATGGGCATGGGATTGTGGCCAGGACCTCACACCAGGCTGGGAAAGAGATTTGCGTGCAGTGAGCCTGACCCCTCACCTCTCAGACATGTAGGAGGTTGGATGGTAGCGGTGGGGAAGAACTTTGAGGCCCAGCAGAGCACAGCAGCTCCTCCTCCTCCACCATCACCAGTCACCACATCAGCAGCTCATCTGGACACATGGACGGAAGCCTGATTTCGAAGGTGGAGTTGAGAGCACGGGAGACGGGAGAAGGCTCCCTGTTTCATTGCTCTGTCCTCCCCTTTTGGTTCTTCCAAGGCACCCACCCGATGAGAACTCTTGTGACCCAGGAGAATACAAAGCTCCTCTTGTGCCTTCCATGCTGAGAACCTGCTGACTGCGGGTCAGTTTGACAACTGCAGAAAAGTGCACACAACACATGAGCTGTCTGAGGAGCTCTTGACCTGTCCACCTTGAGCACACCTGGGCCCTTGCAAGCTGCACTCTACTTCTTGTGCTCCAACTGCAGCTTCACACAGGAGGAGGTGTGAGGTGGGGTGCACTTAGCAGCCAGGGTTTCAGTGGAGGCGGCACCTCCCAGGGAGGAAAAGGGAGGTGGTGTCCTGCTTGTCAGAGGAGGTCATGTGGCTATGAAAGGCGTGGAAGTTGCATAAGAATTTTGTTGGGTTAGGAGTTAAGTGATAAAGAAGAGGGGAGTCGCCACAGCAAAAAGTGTAGACTGGTAAGTGGAAACTCTGAAGCTTAACAAGGAAAGAAAATGAAGAACATTGGGCTTCCTGGAAAGCAGGCGAGACTGGAAAGAAGATGGCTCTTGTTGAGCAACGATTGAGATGGAAAGTTCTCTTCTTCCAGGAAGGGGTGGTTGGCTGCACGCAAGGAAAAGGGCGAATGTTTGCTGGAGCCTTCTATGGGGCAGGCAGTGTGGAACAGCTCGTTTTCTTGGTTTTTTGCAATAACTGAAACAGAAAGAGAGGGGTGGAACACAAAGTGTGTGGTGGGGCCTCCCAGTGTCGTCGTTGAATCCTGGGCTGGGAGGGTGAGGCCGTGGACTGTGCCCTTCTGCTGTTCCCTAGTAGCGTTGGTTTGAGTGGGCAAACGGACAGGCCTTGCCTCGGGGCCGCCAGCCTCTGACTGAGCCTTGTGCTTCTTGCAGGTTCCTCCTGGTCTTCTCCTGTCTTGTGCTCTCTGTGTTTTCCACCATCAAGGAATATGAGAAGAGCTCAGAGGGGGCGCTCTACATCCTGGTGAGCCCCACTTGGGCAGGGGGAGGGAATTGGAGGCTGGGAAGGAGTTTTGGACAGACTCCTGTGGTGAGACCTCCGTAGTGCAGTCCCCCCATATGCCCCCCCCCCAGTGCTGGTGCCTCTGTCTGGATCCTGTTTGCTCCTTGAGTTTAACTTCTAGGTCTGACTGCTCCAAACACCCCTCCTTCCTACCTTGCTGGTTCTCTCTGGAGTCCGAGCACCCAGGTGCCCCCCCCCTGAGGTGTGGGGAGCTTCCCAGCAGATGTGGGTGCAGGGGTGAGGGGCCTTGAAGTATATTCACAGCAACCCTGTGATGGGGCAGGGGTGGGCGCCATGGTAACGGGACTGTTATTTCTGTGTTGCCATTGGTAACCGCGTGTTGGGTGGCCCTTCAAAATACTAACCCCACCAAACACTCCTTCACTCACGGTGCCCCAGTGCTCTGGGAGTTCTGGAAGGAGCCCGTCCCTGTGCAGTGCCTCGGGGTCCCTCTCCTCCCCGCTCAGCCCTGCTGTGCTCCTCACACTGAAGCCTCAGCTGTTCCCCCTCCCCCATCAGGTTCCTTGCTCAGAAGGGAGGTGGAGGAGGGATAGTCCTGAGTGAGGTGCTCACAGCAGGAGGTCTCCAGGGGAGACCTGACCCCCAGAAGGACCCTGACCCCTGTTACCCAGCCAGTGTGAGCTGAGGATCCTTGTGGGGCTTGAGTTAAGCCTGAAGCTGTCCTTCAGGGCCCAGACCCAGGCTCCATCCATCACTGGGTTGGAACTGCCCACATGGTGTCCGCACAGCGCGGTGTCTGAGTGACTCTCCCTAGACCTGATAGTGTCTTGCTGTGTCTCCACCTCTCAGGAAATCGTGACCATCGTGGTGTTTGGCGTGGAGTACTTTGTGAGGATCTGGGCTGCCGGCTGCTGCTGCCGGTACCGAGGCTGGAGGGGTCGGCTCAAGTTTGCCAGGAAGCCATTCTGTGTGATCGGTGAGGCCTGGCAGAGGCCACCAGAGTTGGGCTCAGGGTGGGAGTTACTTCTGTGTTGGATGTAGCAGGCTGGGTAAGGGTAGAACCAGCTCCTTCTGAAAGTTTCTTTTTACCACCGATTTGGAATTGGAGCCCATGGCCAGCAGGATGTTGGGGGTGGGGGACAAAGCTCTGGGCAGTCTGCTCTGTACCCTACAGGCCTGCTAAACACAAAATGTAAGCCATGCTTCCTGAGGTCCCACTTGACATTGCCTGGCTGTGGGGCCTTCAACCCTTCCTCTGGGGGTCCTGGAAGACGTCTCGTGAGCTGTGCCTGCTGTTTACAGACATCATGGTGCTGATTGCCTCCATCGCCGTGCTGGCCGCCGGCTCCCAGGGAAATGTCTTTGCCACATCAGCGCTCCGGAGTTTGCGCTTCTTACAGATTCTGCGCATGATTCGCATGGACCGGAGGGGCGGCACCTGGAAACTCCTGGGCTCGGTGGTCTATGCCCACAGCAAGGTGAGTGTTCCTGTCTGGGAGCTGCCGCCCATCAGGCCCCAAGGCCCTGGTCTGCTCCAAAAGTTCTGGGCGAATGGAGTGAAGTGCCAGTGAGTCAGGTAGAGGAGTCTGGCAAGCTGTGTATAAACCTCTTTCCTTCTCAAAGGTTTCTTCCCATGACTGACCATCTCTGTCACCGTCCCCAGAAAGATGCTTTCCATTTTCAGTTTGAGTGTGCCTCCTGGGCCTGGCCAGCTCTATGGCAGGTGTTTCTGGTTCTGAGGGCCTGAGCCACCTGCCCGAGTTTGTTTAATGTGTGGCTCGTGGTGGCTACACAGGGACACACAGGATGGTTGTGGTCACACATGCTGTGCTGAGGGGGTTCTTGGTGTCTCAGTGGCTAAGGTTCAGTTCTTCCAGGATGGATTATGAAGTCCCCTTCACTCGGTGGACTCACGGGCTCAAAGGCAGTGTGCCCTACTTTCCTGCCTGCCTAAGTACTTTTCTATTGGTTGTGGTGGCTTTGAAGCAGGCGTGGGACTCCCGGGGATGCCAAGCTCCCCAAGACCCAACCATCTCCTTCCCTGCACGCCACAGATGTTAGGAGCTCCTTCTGAGAGATGTCTGTGTAGGGTCTGACCATTCTGGGTCTCCAGGCCCTGGTAGCTGCTGTGGGGTGCGCGCCCCCAGTCCTGGTAGCTGCTGTGGGGTACGTGCTCCCTGTTCACTGTCTGCTGGCCTCTGCTGTCCATGGCAGAAATGGTCAGGTCAGCTGGGCCCTTCTCACTCTGGGATGAGCTGCCATCCACTGCAGGTGATTCTCTGAAGGTGTCAGGAGGGGTGTTGGCCTCCACAAAGCCCTGGAGGTGTCCACCCCGGGGCAGGCTTCCCAGGCTGGACACTGGCCAGGCTTGCCGGAGGGGGACAGTGACTGTGGCCTGCTGCCTTGCAGGAGCTGGTGACTGCCTGGTACATCGGCTTCCTCTGCCTCATCCTGGCCTCGTTTTTGGTGTACTTGGCAGAGAAGGGTGAGAACGACCATTTTGACACCTATGCGGACGCCCTGTGGTGGGGCCTGGTAAGTCCTGGTCACTGATCTCTGTCCTTCTAGAGCTCGCTTGCCTTCCTCCTCAACATCCTCCTCCTGCTGTTCTGAGGATGTATTGGGGGATGGGGGGAGAGTAGGATACATTATTGCTGGGCGGACATGTCTCTTGGAGGCCACCTGGTGGCTGCCTGTGGCCATGATGGTGTAGGGCGATGGTGGCTTGCTGGAAGCTGCTCATTGTGTGTAGATGGAGGCAGCGGACAGATCCTGCTCTCCTTTCTACCCACTGCTGCCTCTTCCCTCCGTTCCTGCTTGGGACTGGGCTCCCTGGGATTGCGGAGGAGAAAGAATGGGAGGGATGGCAGTTCTGAGAGCCAGGCCAGCGTGAAGCCTGTCTGGGCTGCCTGCTCAAGGGCTTCCAGCCTGGCTCAAGGGGCCGACCCCAGGGCCCTGCTCACGGGCGACCTCCACAGTGCTTGTCCTGAGAGCTCAGTGGTCTCCAGAGCCCTGGACTCTTCTCCCCTCGACTCTGCCTGTCCTACACATGCTTGTCCTGAGCCACATCTCGCTGTCCTCTTTCTCTCTGTGTTCTGCCTTCTGCCCCTCCCCCCTTTCCTTTTCATGGCCTTTTGCTGTCATATAGTTGAGTTTTAGGGAGAGCGGCATAAACCAACCTTGAAAGTCTTTAAATGCGTGTCTGCAGAAGATGCTGGCCGGGATGGAGGCCTGTGCAGTCTCCCACTGGGGGAGGTTTGGTGGTGGCAGCGAGTCTCCCGGACCAGCTTCCCTAGTGCTGTGCTTGTCACGTGCAGGGCCACAGGGCTGCAGGTGTCTGATTAGACACAGCCAAACAGCCTCCTGTATGTGACGGGCAGCCGCTCCCTCCCTCTGACTGTACAGCATGACCCTTCCAGGGCCTGGGACAGACCCCAGGGCAGACTGCTTGTTCCTGGACGCTGGCCAGGCTTGCCGGAGGGGGACAGTGACGTGGCCTGCTGCCTTGCAGGAGCTGGTGACTGCCTGGTACATCAGCTTCCTGTACCTGGTGGTGGGAGGTGCCTGAACCCCTGAGCTGCTCGAGCTCCTGTCAACCTCCCCCCAGGGACTACTTACTGGTTTCGGCAGGGAGACCTCCTGCCACCAGGGGGCGTGATGCAGCCTCCTCCCACCTTCGCCCAGCCTCATAGAGACCTCTGCAGACAGGCCCAGCCCCCTGGCTCTTCTCGGTCTCCCAGCCACTAAGATGACCTAGGCCTAGGTGTGGTCCCCTCCATGCCATCACCAAAGAGAATCCTGGACACAGGACCTCCCTGTGGGGTCTCCCTTCTCACTGCTGCCCACTGTCTTGGTCCTGCTGGCCACTGCTGGCCTTGTCAGCTCCTGGCCAGGCCCTCTGTTGGACAGTGCCCTCTGGGCCCTGCACCCTCTGTGGACCTGAGCTTGAGGCTCCTCTGGATTCCTCCTATTGCTGCTCTTGTGGTCTCAGCCTGCTGGGTGCTTTCAAGACCACCATCACCTCCCACCTCTGAGCACAGGGCAGGGGCTGGACGTTCTCTTGACTCTCCTGGCTAGAAACTCTCCTTCTTGTTACCCACGTGTGATCTGGGTGGTCTCCCCTCGAAGCTTGAACTGGGGAGCCCTGGGATGACTCCCCTTCTGACGTAGAAGAGAGATCAAGGCTTGGACAAGGTTACAGGATACAGGACGGCCCACACTGACCCTGGCTTCACCTTGCCCCAGCGTGGGTGGCCTCCATGCCTGAGTCAGCTGCCCCCCGAATCCAGCTATCCCTAGAGATGCAGGTGAGACCCTCGGGTGGGCCTCCCAGGGCTGAGCACTGGCCTGGGATGGTCGAGCTGCCCAGATGGCCATTCCAAGCCCAACTGAGAGTCACCTGTTTCTCAGATCACCTTGACAACCATCGGTTACGGAGACAAATACCCCCAGACCTGGAACGGGAGGCTGTTGGCGGCGACGTTCACCCTCATTGGTGTTTCCTTCTTTGCTCTTCCTGCGGTGAGCCCGGCGCCCCTCCCTGCTATCTGCACAGCAGCCCCACGGGCTCCTCATGAAACTCGGGATGGAAGTTGATCCCTGCAGGTTTCTCAGGCCCCGGGAAGTCCCAGCCCCAACTGGAGTAACACCCCTGGTCTGGATACCCTAACTGGAGTAACACCCCTGGTCTGGATGCCCCAACTGGAGTAACACCCCTCATCTAGATGCTCTAACTGTAATAACACCCCCGGTCTGGATGCCTCTAGCCTTCCCGAGCCCATCAGATCACTCCTGAGGTCCCCAGGCTGTGGCTTCGATGTGGCTCTGCAGATCCTGTTGGCTCTGTCATCTGAACGGCCCTGGACAGTGGATTCTTGTGTTCAGGATCAGTCCCGCCTGCTGATGCTTCCCTGTCAGAACAAGGGGTCAGCTTAGGTGTCCACTGGGGCTGGTGTGTGGACAAAGCAGGAGAGGGGTGTTCCTATTTGGGATCAGTGGGCACCATCATACCTTTTTTTTGCCAGTGTTCCCCCAAACCTGGTGTCCAGAACTGAGGAGGGTGGGAAGGTGACAACCATGAAGTGGTCTAGCAGGCAAGGGTGGTGGAGGAATATGGATCCCTGAGTCTAACATCGACAACTTACAGGGCATTTTGGGGTCTGGTTTTGCCCTGAAAGTCCAAGAACAGCACCGGCAGAAACACTTTGAGAAGCGGCGGAATCCTGCGGCAGGTCTGATCCAGGTGAGTCTTCTGACCTCTGCTGCTGTCCAGTTGCCCCTGTTCTGGTCCCACCTTGTCCAGAGAGGAGCCTGCAGGGGCCTTGACCTGATGGTGGTCCTCACCAGGTTCCTGTGTGTCTGTGGACAGGACCATGGCCCTTATCCCTAGTTGGGGCAGGAGTGAGGGGGGAGGGGGGCGGGGGAGGGCACAAGAATGTGCAAGTCCATTTGAAAGCAGTTTGTGTACCTTAGACTGAGCACCTCATAGTGATGATACTAGGAGGCCCTGTACCCAGCGGACACGTAGCCCAGCTCTGGGTTCCATCCCAGCACCTAAAGATAAAAAGGTGGGGAACAGACAAGAAAGAGATTGGGGGGTGGGAGCTCAGTGCTCCCTCTTCAATTAGAGCCAAAGATATGTTTACTCAAAGCTGGCACACAGTGGTCGTAGCAGTTGTGCACACACAGCCAGATGATGACAGCAGCCCATGCCATCAGTGGATGGTCAGAGTGTGACATCTCCACACAACTGAATGTGGTTCATTTGCACCAAGGGACGAGGCGTGGTACCAAGTTCTGACGACCTGATGTGCCGCATGAAATGCCAGACGGTCAGACCATGTATTATGGGATTCCATGGTTAGGAAACTTCTAGAACAGGCAACTCCACAGAGATTAATGCAAATTGGTAGTTGTTGGGACTGGAAGAGGACAGATGGGTGGAAGCGCTGGTTTAGGTGTAGGTAACTTTCCAGGTGTACAAAGCTGTGGAATTAGTAGCCGTGGGTGCACGATGCCGAGTATACGCTCAAGTGGCTGACACGTGGACTTGGTGCGTGTGAGTCTCACGTCATGTGGGATGGAAAGAAGCTCAGGCCAGGGGGTCTGGCTAAATGACAGGCCAAAGACTGGACCTGAGCCACCATGCAAAGGAGAAGCCATGAACCAGCTTCATCTCCATTCCCTGTTCGCTTGGGGTCAAGGATCAGGGAGGGCAAAGTTACCATTGTGGGCAGCCCTGTCCCCAGTGGGAGGTAAGGCAGAAGAGAAGAGCACCAGGCTGGTTGCAAGTGCACTGTGAATCAGAGGCTGTCTTCTCGTCCCACCATCCAAGGGGACCATGCCTAACCCTTCTACAAGTGTACACTGAGGCTGAGGGGTGAGGAGAGACTGAGCTCTGTCCACCAGACAAATCTCCAGAGAAAATCAGCCTGGTTCTGCCATTTCAATCTTGCTGTTCCCTCTGCAGTCTGCCTGGAGGTTCTACGCCACCAACCTGTCACGCACCGACCTGCATTCCACGTGGCAGTACTACGAGCGCACAGTCACGGTCCCCATGTACAGGTACTGCGCCCTGGTCCTCATGTATGGGTACTGAACCACAGCCCCATGTACAGGTGCTGAACCACAGCCCCATGTACAGGTGCTGAACCATGATCCCCATGCACAGGTGCTGAACCACAGCCCCATGCACAGGTGCTGAACCACAGCCCCATGCACAGGTGCTGAACCACAGCCCCATGCACAGGTGCTGAACCATGATCCCCATGTACAGATGCTGAACCACAGCCCCATGCACAGGTACTGAACCATGATCCCCATGCACAGGTACTGAACAATAGCCCCATACACAGGTACTGAACCATGATCCCCATGCACAGGTACTGAACCATGATCCCCATGCACAGGTACTGAACCATGATCCCCATGCACAGGTACTGAGCCATGATCCCCATGCACAGGTGCTGAACCACAGCCCCATGCACAGGTGCTGAACCACAGCCCCATGTACAGGTGCGGAACACAGCCCCATGCACAGGTACTGAACCACAGCCCCATGTACAGGTACTGAACCATGATCCCCATGCACAGGTACTGAACCACAGCCCCATGTACAGGTGCTGAACCATGATCCCCATGCACAGGTGCTGAACCATGATCCCCATGCACAGGTACTGAACCATGATCCCCATGCACAGGTACTGAACCATGATCCCCATGCACAGGTACTGAACCATGATCCCCATGCACAGGTACTGAACCATGATCCCCATGCACAGGTACTGAACCATGATCCCCATGCACAGGTGCTGAACCAGAGCCCCATGCACAGGTGCTGAACCATGATCCCCATGCACAGGTACTGAACCATGATCCCCATGCACAGGTACTGAACCATGGCCCCCATGCACAGGTGCTGAACCATAGCCCTATGCACAGGTGCTGAACCACAGCCCCATGCACAGGTGCTGAACCATGATCCCCATGCACAGGTACTGAACCACAGCCCCCATGCACAGGTACTGAACCACAGCCCCATGTACAGGTGCTGAACCACAGCCCCATGTACAGGTGCTGAACCACAGCCCCATGTACAGGTGCTGAACCATGATCCCCATGCACAGGTACTGAACCACGGCCCCCATGCACAGGTGCTGAACCACAGCCCCATGTACAGGTGCTGAACCATGATCCCCATGCACAGGTGCTGAACCACAGCCCCATGCACAGGTGCTGAACCACAGCCCCATGCACAGGTGCTGAACCATGATCCCCATGCACAGGTGCTGAACCACAGCCCCATGCACAGGTGCTGAACCACAGCCCCATGCACAGGTACTGAACCATGATCCCCATGCACAGGTACTGAGCCATGATCCCCATGCACAATGATCCCCATCCACAGGTGCTGAACCATGATCCCCATGCACAGGTACTGAACCATGATCCCCATGCACAGGTACTGAACCATGATCCCCATGCACAGGTACTGAACCACAGCCCCATGCACAGGTGCTGAACCATGATCCCCATGCACAGGTACTGAACCATGATCCCCATGCACAGGTGCTGAGCCATGATCCCCATGCATAGATACTGAACCATGATCCCCATGCATAGGTACTGAACCATGATCCCCATGCATAGGTACTGAACCACAGCCCCCACGTACAAGTGCTGTACCTCAGTCCCCATGTACAGGTACTGCGCCCTGGTCCCCATGTACGGGTACTGAACTACAGCTCCCATGCATAGATACTGGACCATGTATGGTCCCATGTACAGGTACTGAGCCACAGTCCCCAGGTACAGGTACTGAGCCACAGTCCCCATTTTCAGGTACTGCGCCATACCTAATCTCACTCCTCTGCATGGTATTTTTGTTTTCTAATTTCCATTTTTCTTTAAACTCTGTTTTTTGGTTGGTTGATTTGTCTCTCTTTTTCTTTAAAATCTGTTTTCCCACAAAGGATCCTGTGTCTACTCCAGAATATTGATTGGTCCTTTGTCTCTCTCACCCCATCATTGTCTTATGCTTTCTGCCCCTTGCGTGGTTTGCTGTGCTGCCAGCCACATGGGCCGCCCCATGAGGAGAGCCCCGGCCTCAACACCAGAAGACTCCAGTGCCAGAGTCCATGTTAAGCAGAAGTAGAGTGGTGGTCCCATCCTCCAGTGAGGACCAGGGTCTTTAGGAGGAGGGAACAGTCCCAGGCTGCCGAGAGGGATCTAGAGCTAGGAAGACTGCATTGTACAGGGGAGCCCAAAAAACCTCACCTGGAGAGGTGGCTCAGGGGTTAAGCCTCTGCCTTGAAGGCGGAAAGTCCTGAGTTCGGATCCCAGATCCCACGTATAGATGCCGGGCGGAAGCGGGGGCAGCCTGCGTTTCTGGTCCTGGTAGGGCGGAGCCTGTGAATCCCGGGGCGGAGTAAACAAGGAGGAGGTGGAGGCATCCGTGGTGGTTCCCGAATTTGCCCGTGTTTATACACACACACACATACATTCATGCACATTCATACACACACGCACGCACACATGCACAATTGAATAAATAAATTAAAAAATTATAAAAAAAAGACACCCTACAGCTCTCTCCCCGGGGGCCCTCTCTAGGGGCCACCGGGAGACTATGGTGGCCAGCAGCCTATGGGCTGGCTGTTCGGGGCAGGAGCAATGCTGGCCTGAATGGAGTCTACCAGCTCCTGCTGCCTGAGGCAAGGTGCTGAGGTCAAGCGCATCACAAGGCATGAGCAGCAGGGGAAGCCCAGGGGTAGACCAGGTGCGTCCACGCGCCACATCAAGGGGGGCGATGCTCCATCGTCTACCTGTTTCTGTTCATCCTGCTGTCTCCAGGGGGCGTAGGCCTTGGCCGGGACTCGCGCTGGCTTGTTTTGAGGGTCTGCAGCTTCGGCGGTGGTCAGACAGGCCAGAGGTGGTTCTGTCTGCACCTGCCTTGCAGGCTTCACCTGGGCAGGTGTCCCTCTGCTCCTCCTTCTACACCTGCGCAGAGCACGGAGGCCCCGCCTGTCAGTCGGAGCCCTGAGCTCCTTGCCGGGCATCGGGGCAGGAGTGAGCTCTGGGCTAATTTTCTTTATTCTGTTGTTTCCCCTGCTTTCCTCAACTATTTTTGCTTTCATTTCCTTTTTCTTCTCCCGTTCTTTTTAAATTTCTGGTTCTTTTCCCTTTGTGTGTGTGTCTGTGTGTGTGACCCATGAAAGCTCGCAAACGCAAACCTATGGGGCCTCCAGGTAGGACTTGCATGGGACAGAAGCTGAGTGTGGCTCTTGTCTGTCTGAGTCCAGTGCGGGGAGAGCCCTCGGGAGCCCCCAGCCATCCCAGAGCACCTGTCCCATGGTCCTTATGCTCCTGCTGCCATCATTACATGCCATCCCCGTGGCCCCTTCTTGCCTGGAGCCCCTGTCCGACCTGTTGCCCCTCCCGGCACCCAGCGAGCCTGTTCTCCTGGCTCCCGCTTTCCCCAGCCGCTGCCTTCCTGTCGCTGGACCCCTTGTCTTCAGTGTCTTGTTCCTTGGCTGGCTTCCTGCCTAGTCTCACAGATATGCTCCCTGCCTTGTCACCCCCTCACAGAACCGCTTAGACCCGAGTACGGTGGTGGGTGGGGGGCTTACCATGTGTCTGGGGCCGAGAACACATCCCAGACCAGAAACCCCCTTGGGCCGCCTGCCCTGGGCTCAGATCACCCTGAGCCCACTAAAGAAAGCTTGCAGGCCCTGGGGTGGACCCCATGTGTCGGGGCTGCTGTGCTTTTGGGCTGACGTGGGAAGGTGGGAAATGTGTTCTTTATTTAGATGGGGTGACTGAGTGGCTCAAGAAGCATTACTGAATGAACAATGTAAGGGGTCCCCCTCCACGGAATCAAAGGCAGCCAGGGTCTGTGCTGGGTGGAGGCCCACCTCCCAGCACTGCCCTACAGGGGGCCCAGCCCCTTCCGGCCTGGCCAGCAGTGGATTCAGGTTCTTTTTCCTGGAGAAGCAATTTGTCTGCCTGTCTGTGAGGACCAAACCAGGGGGCTACACACTGGGTGCCCAGTGTGGAAGGCTTGCTGTACTGGGCATCCCTTGGGTATCTCTTGTCCAGAAACACAGGTGGCTGGGGAGCCATGTCCCAGTGCCCAGCCTGCTCTGGGGCTCCCAGCTCTGGCAGGAGAGGGACTGTGTCCTGCTCTGACAGTCCTCTCGTCCCCTTGGCCTCTCTCGCCAGCGATGTGCTCAGAAAGATGTTCCCTGCCCACAGAGCCCTCGGCCTGTGTGGGTGGAGTTGTCTTGTGAGACTAGCTGCACCCCTAGATTAGCCCACATCCTCCCCTGGGCTTCTGCTTACCTCCCTTCCCATCATCTGTGACCGCCCGAAGGTAATCAGCTGCCTGCTCGGCCCCATCCCGTTTCTGCCCCAGGTGACTGCTTTGTGTGTCCTGAGCATGGCTCAGAGGGCTGGTGTCACGTGTCTCTAACCTTGTCTTGTGATGTGTCTCTAACCTGGGGCTGTGGTGGAGGAGGGAGGAGGGGAAGGGCCCAGGGCCCAGGGATGAGTGGAAGAGGGTGGGAAGGCCTTTGTGGCACTAGCTGACTAACCTTTGACTGCCAGGCTGGACTTCCTGCTGACCCAGGCTGGGTGAGGGGAGACAGGAGGGGTCGAGAGGGAGGAGTTCTCAGGATGTCCCCTCCTACCAGCCTGGTTCCGGGCCACAGTTACCCAGAGCAGGTTCTTCCTAGAGTCTGGGGGTAAGGGGGTAGGAGGGAGGGGGGAGAGCATAGCTCATGAGGTCAGGAAGCAGCAGTAGCCCTGGGAGTGCAGGGTTGGCCTTTCTAGAAGGGGCGAGGCTGGAGTGCTAGGGGACTCAGTGGTCCTTCTGTTTTGAAGGCAGTGAGGGTCACTGAGTGAGGGAAGATGACAAGCCTTCTGGGCATGTATATAGGACTTCATGGGGTAACACGGGACCAGGAGACATGGAAGGGCATCTCTATCAACAGATGCCCGTGACCACACAGAGGGGAGGGCTGGAGGGCAGGCTGGGAAGGACCTCAGGCACAAGGACCCAAGCGCTGTGCTCTGTAGCTGGGGAGTCGAGGATGACAGCTGAGGAGGCCGGGGGTTGAGGTCCTGGTGTGACCTCCAGGAGGCCAGTGCCCAGCAGAGCACAGATTCTGCAGAGCAGGGCTGTGCTGGGTCACAGGAGCAGGGACTGCTATCTTCAGCATGTAGGACCTACAATGAGGTGGGAAGTCCACGGAACACGCATTGTCCAACAGGAGCTAAAGACCTAGGCAGACAGTGGGTGGAAAGCGGCCTTGCCTCGAGCCTGCCCGTGCTTTTCCTGGGTGCTCAGGGCTTGTTCCCCAGCAGTCAGGTCAGTTGTCCTACAGACCTGCAGGAGACAAGCTTCTCTTTGTCCTGCAAAACCCCTTTCCATGACCTTGGACTTTGTACCATCCCAGCCTAGGGAGGGAAAGAAACTCCTGGCAGGAACTTGAGATATGTTAGGGCAATGTGCTTGCAACCCTTTGAGGATGCAGTGGTGAGGAGTTGGGAAGGCAGGGAGGTCAGGGAGGGGCGCCTGGTCTCTGCCCTCCTGATGCGCTCCATGCTAAAGGGCTGGGTTTTGCTGTCCTGCTCTCTTTCCAGGGCCTGAGGCCCCAGGAGCTGTCTAAGATGCCCTGGGTTGTGGGAGAGACAGAGCCATGACCTCAAGTGGTCTACACACATGCTCTGGCCTCTGCTGCCTGCTCCAGTGGGTGACGTGGACACGGCTGTGTGAGCGGGGCTGATCCACGACGCCTTCAGAAGGTTTTACTCACACCTCCTTCTCTCACCCCAGACTCATCCCCCCTCTGAACCAGCTGGAGTTACTGAGGAACCTCAAGAGCAAATCCGGACTTACCTTCAGGTCAGCACAGGGTCCCCAGGCTGGGGCTGGAGCTCAGGGGCAATGTGGGTGGCTCAGACCTCTTGACAGGTCTCAGATCCTGGACCAGTGACAGAAAGCCCTGAGATGGACTTGGCCGTTGATCTTGTTGATGTTTTCTGCTAACTGGATTGAGACCCCATCCCTACAGGAGGGGCTGGTCCCAGGGGTTGTGCTTGAAGGTGGTGGGACAAGGGACAGGGTTTGATGTGGGGTCAACTGGTGACTCGGACTTGGAACTCAGGTGGGAGGAAGTCTCAGGCATCCCCAAGGGTCCCAAGGTGGGATGGTGGTTCACCCCAAGTGGTACCGCTGAACCTTTCACTACACACTGTTCTGTTGCTGTTACAAGCTGAGATGATCCGCCCAGGGACACAAAGATACATTTTGACTCACAGTGTGAGAAGTTTGGTCTCTGTTGGCAGCTCTGTTGCTTTCCTGTGGTCAGAGATATCACCAGAGCGGAGCGTGATGGAGGACAGCTGCTCACCTCACGCCAGGCAGGAGAGAGAGAGAGAGAGAGAGAGAGAGAGAGAGAGAGGCCCAGGGACATGATTCACAAAGGCACACCCCAGAGTAGGAGATGGCTCTGTGGGTAAAAGCTCTTGCTGTTGAGTCTGACAACCGGTCATCCCCAGAGCATGGTGGGAGGTGAGAGCCAATGTCTACTGCACATTGTCCTCTGACAGTGTCAGCGCTCAGTAGCAACACTACCTGGGGAGCAGGTCTTCAACAGGGGGGCCCTTTAAGGAGGTGCTGCACATTAGTCGCCACGGGGCTTTCCCAGGACTGTCACACCCAGGATCTTGCCAGCCTTTCTCACGTGGTTTTTAACAGACGATTAAGTTATTTTTGAGCAAGATCGTGGGTGTGGAGCTGATTCTGCTGTCAGTGGAGACTTTGTGGGGGGATTTGGGGATAGAATGGGTGGATTCTGGACTTAAATTGGACATGAATTTGGGATTATAAGTGTTAGCTCCCAGAAGATACCTGTGAACGTGCCATTATTTGGGCAAGGGCATTCATAGAGTTACAGGTTAGGGGTCCTGAGGTGAGGTCAGTCTCACTGGCCCCTGAGCTTCAGTGAGACTATCTGTGTGAAGGATGCAGGCAGAGACGCAGGGTGCAGGGGTGCACCCCAGGGGAAGCAGAGGAAGAGTTGTGAGCCAAGGGGTGCTGGAGCCATCACAGCTGGCAGCAGAGGGCATTTCCCTGAGCACAGGAAGTCGCCACTCACAACTGACTCGTCCTTCACTGCTGTGAGTCCTGGCTGCACCCCCTTCACTGCTGTGACTCCTGGCTGCACCCCTTCACTGCTGTGACTCCTGGCTGCACCCCCCCTTCACTGCTATGACTCCTGGCTGCACCCCCCCCACCTTCACTGCTGTGACTCCTGGCTGCACCCCCTTCACTGCTGTGACTCCTGGCTGCACCCCCTTCACTGCTGTGACTCCTGGCTGCACCCCCTTCACTGCTGTGACTCCTGGCTGCACCCCCCCCCACCTTCACTGCTGTGACTCCTTGCTGCACCCCCTTCACTGCTGTGACTCCTTGCTGCACCCCCTTCACTGCTGTGACTCCTGGCTGCACCCCCCCCACCTTCACTGCTGTGACTCCTGGCTACACCCCCTTCACTGCTGTGACTCCTGGCTGCACCCCCCCACCTTCACTGCTGTGACTCCTGGATGCACCCCCTTCACTGCTGTGACTCCTGGCTGCACCCCCTTCACTGCTGTGACTCCTGGCTGCACCCCCCCACCTTCCCTGCTGTGACTCCTGGCTGCACCCCCTTCACTGCTGTGACTCCTGGCTGCACCCCCTTCACTGCTGTGACTCCTGGCTGCACCCCCTTCCCTGCTGTGACTCCTGGCTGCACCCCCCCACCTTCCCTGCTGTGACTCCTGGCTGCACCCCCTTCACTACTGTGACTCCTGGCTGCACCCCCTTCACTGCTGTGACTCCTGGATGCACCCCCTTCACTGCTGTGACTCCTGGCTGCACCCCCTTCACTGCTGTGACTCCTGGATGCACCCCCTCCTTCACTGCTGTGACTCCTGGCTGCACCCCCTTCACTGCTGTGACTCCTGGCTGCACCCCCTTCACTGCTGTGCAGATGCCACAGTGCTGGTGGCACATGCCGCAGCTTTGGAAAGAGTGGATGCCCTCTTTGAACAGCCTGCTGCCTGGGGCTGCACTCCGATGGGCAAGGGATCACTCCCCCTTCCCTGCTTAGCCAAGTGAGATGTGGCCCCTTGGCACTTATATTCGGTTTATAATGAATATTACCACTAGGAAAATCAACAGCAACAAATCAGACCATGGAGATCTGGGAAAGATCGAGCAGCAACTGGGGACTGTGGGGAGGTTGCTGGCTGCCACAGCCCCTGGTGGAAAACGGCACAGAAATGAGAGTTTTCACTTAGTCAAGAGTTTATTCCAGCAGCAATTCTTTCTCTTTCTCTCTCTCTTTCTTTCTTTCTTTCTTTCTTTCTTTCTTTCTTTCTTTCTTTCTTTCTTTCTTTCTTTCTTTCTTTCTCTTTCTTTCTTTCTTTCTTTCTTTCTTTCTTTCTTTCTTTCTTTCTTTCTTTCTTTCGCTCCCTCCCTCCCTCCCTCCCTCTCTTCCTCCCTCCCTCCCTCCCTCCCTTCTTTCCTTCCTTCCTTCCTTCTCTTCCTTCCTTCCTTCCTTCCTTCCTTCCTTCCTTTTCCTTTCTCTCTCTCTCTTTCTCTTTCTTTCTTTGGAATTTTATTGGGTGTGAATCTGTTGAAATTCATAAATGTCAAGTGAGAGTCCTCTGGGTTACAGGGATATGACCCCTCTTAGGAGTCTCCTCTCCCCCCTGAACCTTCTTCCTGGACCCCGTGGTCTCTCCTGGAAGAGGTGGGCGCCTTAGGGGGACAGGTCTCTGTATCAGGACCCCTCACAGGTATGGGAGCAGGTGTCAAGTCTACAACAGAGGTCTGGGCGGGTCAGATGACTTGGAAGAATGCCAAGGGAGACCTCTCGAGGCTGGCCGCGGGCCTTCTGGAGGCTGTCTGCTAACTCTCTGTCTTTCTGTTTAAAGGAAGGAGCCTCAGCCAGAGCCGTCACCAAGGTCAGTCCCCCCCTGCCTCCAGCTGCCCTGGCCTGTGCTACACCCACCTCGCCTTGCTCTGTGTGCGCCACCTGTCGAGGGCAGGGCTGCCATGCGGGCCCTGTGTGTGCTTCTGTGTGCAAGCGTGTGACTGCGCGTCTCAGCACGCTCAGGGTCACTGCTCCGTCACAGCCTCCTCCTGGGTTTTGGATTCCTGTTAGAGGGTCCTGTAGGTGTACAGCCAGGATTTGCAGCCCCTGCTGGGAAGGCCACGTAGGTACCCCTCCTGCCCCCCGGGTCAGGTGGGGGAAGAGAATCTGGGGCTGGACATTGGCTGAGGGGCCTTCGCCAGCGTCCTTGGCTTCTTGATGATCCTTGGAGTGAGTGGGAGACACCTTGGGTCCTTCATGGGAGGGTAAGATGTCCTGTCCCCTCTCACACGTCCTTGGTGAAGTGTCCCGGCTGGCTGCTACCCCTCTCCTGCTGATCTTCAAAGTGCTGCTTGCTTAGGCCAGTTACGAAGGGCTCCCAGACCAGCCGAGAAGGCCGAGGCCGCAGCAGTGCTTTCCTAGCACCGAAACGCAAAGGGAAAACCTTTTCACCGATTTCCAGATCTCTGTGTTCCCCACCTGGATCTTTGAATCTCTTGTGGTGGGTGTGTCCCCTTCTCCCAGGGACCTGTCCACATGGGTCAGTGTGAACCCGACCCAAAGACCTGAGGTCTAAGAGGGCACCTTCCTGCCTCTTCATGCCGTGCTGCACAGAAGAGCGATCCAGAATGTTTTCAAGCTGCTCAGAGCTCAGATGTGTGTGGGGTAGAGTCAAGCCAATACATGATTCTCCTCCTTGACTGCCCTGGATTGCGTGTGTCCTAAAGAGACAACCGTGGTTGGAAAACCCCCGCCGCAGGAGGTGACTCTGAGGGAGGCCAAGCAGTGTAGGTGAGCGAGCTTCTGACCCTGGTCGGGTGAAGCAGGGGAAGGGGCAGTCTAATGGCCACTTCCACTCTTCACTGTCCATTGGGGCGGCTCTAGGCCGACCCTCTCCTAGCGCTGCTTCTCGTGGCCCTCAGTCAGCAGTTAGACGGACTGCGGGTTCCCGACCCTCTGGGCCGCGTATTCATGGCTGTGACTGGCTGTGCTCGCGGCTGCGCTCCAGGTGACGGCCTGGTGGCGACGGATCTAGAGGCTTCTCGGCCCTTTCGCCCAGCTCTGCCGCCTGCCGCCTGCCCGGGGCTGGGAGCAGGCGCCGGGAGACTCCTGGCCTCCAGCAGTTTCTTGTGCTTGTGGCCAAAGCTTTAGTGCTCCCTGTGCGAGTCTCAGCTTCTCTCTTTCTCTCTCTCCCTCTTCTGCCCCCATCTGGAAAATCTTGCTGCCCCCAAGTGCTTTTAATCACTGTTCCTGCCCTTCTCGGGCCCCTTTCTCGTCTGCTCTGTCTTTTGGGATGAGGTGCTGACTCTGAAAGCAAGACTCAAGGTGAGGATTCACGGGGGCCCCCGTTCCCCACCCTGCCACTCCTCTGTCTTCCCTGTGTGTTGGTGGCCCCTGCCTGCCTGTGTCCCCCACACCCTTTCCTGAGGGCCGGCACCCGCTGACTTGGCCCTCCTCCTGGGACGCCCACCTCCACCTTGTGTGTGCTCAGCTGGGGCAGCACATTGGCCATCCCCAGGAAGGATGTGCGGGACCGTTGCACAGACACTGGGCTCCTTGCCCGGGGAGTGGGGTGATGCATCTGGCAAGCTGGGTGCTGGGGGAATAGAGAGCACTTTCTGTCATGAAGCCCTCCGTCCTTGGGATGCATAGCTGCTGGCTGGGTGACAGGGGCTGGGCTGGTCTCTCTGGCCTCTGCCAGGGACAGCCAGACCCTTCTTTAGCACCCCGCACAGAGGAGGTGTGCAGGGGGTTGTGCTAGTACTTGGGTGACATAAGTAGTGGGTGTGCTGTTCTGTAAAATGCTAAGGGGGTGGCTCCCCAAGACCTTGGTATACGGGGTTCAGCCAGTCTAGTGGGAGCCTGTAGCTGTGTCCCTGGCTAAATCTGGACACAGTCCTGCTCCTCACCTTGAAGGACTGGTTGCAAGGTGTTACCGGTCTGGGGAGGTGGGTAGTGGGAACCGGCGCCTCTCCATTGCTGCCGAGAGATGCCCTCTTGTGGCTCAGGACGGGCCTGGTGGTTGGGGACCTCGGTTCCTAGGAAGACCCACTTGACAGCTGGAGCTGCTGGGGTGTCTGGGTGGGTAGAGCTGGCATAAGCAGGAGCTCAGGCCCGTGCTGCAACAGTGTCTCTGTTGACTGCGATGTCCTTTGTGGTCCTGCCCTGTCCTCACTGTTCCCTACCCCAAGCCGAGAGGAACTCCTAAGCCTGGCTGTGCCTTCTCGTCCATGTGGGTTCCCCCTTCACAGGTGGAGGTGTCCGAGTGTCTTGTGTTCATCTGCCCTGCCTGGCCTTGGCTAGCTAGCATCTGTGGGTAGTCTCTGTGCCCCCAAGCTGGGTGTCGGGTTCCTTCCTACCATGGACTGACTTCTTGGCTCCTGTCGGGAGTTGAGTTCTGCCAGTGGTTCCTGATGGGTGAAGCTCCACTTCGTGGGAAGAAACCCAGGACGGGCTTTGAGACCAGACAGAGGGTACCGTGTCATTCGGCCTGAACTGGGTCTATGGTAGCTGCCAAGCTCGCTTCGGGCTCTCAGGCCATGTTTTTCTGTACAGGAGTCTCTAGCCACGTGTGACAGTCATTAAAATGAATGAGTCAAAATCCGTCCCTGAATCTCAGTGGCCAGGTGTGGCCTGCGATCGCTTTGTCAGGCAGCACAGCTGCCAGACACAAACCCCACTGCTGACAGGCCCTGGCTTCTCCGGGAACGGGAGGTGCTTGGGAGCAGACCTCCTTGTCCTTCATGTCCTTCACCCCGGGGGTGTGTCAGTAGTCCTGGTGGACCATTTCCCCTGCCCCAGGCCTCTGAGAGTTCTGCCCGGCGCCCTGCAGCAAGCTGACAGCCCAGAGGCAGCCTTAGCCCTACATCCCTGTCTGCCTAGAAAGCCAACCTAGGCAGATGCTTGGGCGGAACCTGCCGCATGCTCAGGGTCCCAGACCTGGCCGGGCAGCAGAGCCTTCTCTCTCCATCTCCATCCCCCATGCCGGTCTGGCCAGTTAGCCAAGTGAGTCCTTTGCACCCGAGGGGGAGAGACTCGTGTGCTGCTACTTGCAGCAGGGACCAGCCAGGTTGTGATAAATATGTGAAGGGAAACTGAGGCAGAATGTTTTCTTCCTGGAGCTGTTTGTTTCTGATTGAGACCACTGCGCATGCTGGGTTTCTCTGGAACAAAGTTTGAGGAGTGTTAGCTATACAAAACTGAGAGTGGGGTGGAGAAGAGAACTGAAGAAGAAAGGAGAGTTTTTGTCATTGTTCATTTTCTTCATTTTTCTTTTGTTTACTTGAAAAGTTTGCACATTCTAATGCAAAAATAAATCGCAAGGCTTCAGGAGTTCTTGGGAAGGTCTTGTCTGCTGGTCACTTGCTCGGTAGCTCCTCGGGACTCCGCGGACCACGGCCATAACAATCAGGTGGACTCACAGAACCCGGATGAGCTCACTTGGGAAAAGCCCCTTTAACCTAGTGTCCCCAGGGCAGCCCCTGAGCATCCTCGCAGGCATGGACAGCCAGTGGACAGCCGGAGCCTCCAGAGAAAGCTTAGCTGTCTTCTGGCTGCCCTGCAAGCCAGCGAAACCTCATTAATTGGTTGGTAAAGCTAAACAACTCTTGTTTTCTCCCTCCAATGTGCATGCTCCACAGTGGTCACCCCCAGGTCGTGCCCACCCACACTAGCCTCCTGCAATGTCTTGGCTCATGTATTATTTTTTTTGTTGGCATGAACACAATAACAACAAAAAAATAATGCATCTCTAAAGACGTGAACTCAAACTCTGGCTTTGGAAGGAAAAAGTATTTTTGGAGGAAAAACACAGGGATTCTTTTTCTCCAAAAATAAAGAACTGTTCTGCTCCAGGCTGCGGAAGACTTTCACACACATCTTTCTCGCTGTCTTTGCTAGACACACGCTGTAGCTGGGGGGGACGTGAGCCCAAACCCCCTGGGTGGTCATGGTGCCTCAGCGCACCTGCTCTCTGTCCAGATCCTGTTGCTGCCCCCGGGACTAACTGTACTCTCCTCATTTCCAGTAAAGACAGACCGTGCCGAGGGTGCCTGTGTGGATGCTGCCCCGGACACTCTAGGTACCACGCAACGCTCGCACGGACTGACCACGCTGCACGCTCCTCCCCCCGCCTACTAGAGGTTCAGGATGAGCCGGCACTGTCCTCGCCCAGCTCTGAGCTCCATGAGACCTAAGCTCAGGGTGGAGCTGGATGCCAGGCCCCCCCTTCACACCTTAGCCCCGGCCTGCCAGACCGGAGGGCCCGGCAGGTCGGAGTTACTGCTGTGAAAAGCAGTTCAGTGCCCCTTGGGGAGTGCTTCCTCTGGGCTGGCCACTCTGCTACCTCTACTAGGCATTAAGGACCGATCCTCAGCCGGTGCCTTGCTGTGGCAGGCAGCTCGCTGTGTTCTGGGCTTTCCAGACCCCTTAAAAGCCAAGGCCCATGGCTCCCCTTCTGACTTGCAGGCCTGATTTAGGGCAGACGACACAGGATGGTGAAACGGCCTAATAACCCTTGCACCTTGACCGCCCTTCCCGTCCCGGCCCCCTTGTCTGCTGTCCATATGTGGAGGCGTCTGTCCTGCTTGCTTTGGGACCCCTGCTCTTCTGGTCCCCTTTCCCTGCTTGCACCCTTCCTGACTGGTACAGCCCAACTGCGTGCAGGCATCCATGGTGCCCCCTTCCCCCGCATGGGGGAGCCCCTATTGTGTGCATGTGGCCGGCCATGCCGAGCAGCATGCTGTGCATCTGCACCTGTGCATGCTCCGTGTCCTTCTCCCCTGGGAGAGGGGCTTGAGGGCCGCCTCCTTACCCACAGGCTTCTCTGCTGCCCCTGTGCGCTGGAAGCAGGTGCTTGGATTCCTGCAGCCACAGACAAGGAGCTTGGCATCTGGGCTGTCTCAGGAGATGGGCTGCTTGAGCCCTGGCTGAAGCTGCCCTGCTTGCCCGGGTCTCTGTGTCCAGGGGCTTCTGGCCTCAGGCTAGACCTGCAGAGCAGAGGCTGCGTGGGAAACAGGACTAGGAAGGATGTGGACTGCAGAAGTCCCTCTAAGCTCTTTCCTGCCCTGTACGTTTATCACGAACTGTCCCCCGGGCATCCTCAGTCCAGACCTGGGCTGGGCAGCTCTCTGTGGATGCCGGCTCCTGCATCGCTGAGCCTGGACCCCGCGTGCTGACCAGGGCAAGGGCCATCTCACAGCTGGCACCCCTGTGGATTTCACCCTGGGGAGGGCGACAGGAAGGGAGAGGGTAGATTCTCCCTGAACTGACTTCTTGTCCTTCTAAGTGCTCCTGTGGAATACTCGCCACATACTAGGTGGTTCTGGCAGTAGGCTTTCTTATTAGAGTTCTTCTCTTCGCGTTTGCTTGGTCCTTGGCTTGGGAGGTGAAGGGGGTCGGCACGACTCCAGGTTCCATCCGAGTCCTAGAGGTGAGGAGGCCAGGTGGGATCTGAGTGTCTGGGCTGTGGTGGTCCATCTCATTGGCTCTCGTCAGCATCTTCCTCACAGGCTTCACACAGGAGCAGTGTGGAGAGTGGGGACAGTAGAGCCAAGACTGAGATTGGGGGGTTTCCTTGTTGGCAGCCTCCCATCTACATGGGATCAGCTGTAGGACAGGTCCTGGCTTTGCTTGACTGATGCTCCTCTTGCTGGCCGTAGAAGAAGACACCACTAGAAAGGAAGAGTGGCTGACTCTGGGTTTCTTGCCTGGAGAGGCGCAGAAGTTACATTTAGTCCTCCACAGAGGACAGATGCCCCCCTGGGAATTTGACTTGCAAATCACTAGCTATTGCAGCTAGTTTGCCTTTGGACAGGAGCTGAGCGCACATGCACTGGTTGCTTGAGTACAAGCTGTCCTGGCAGCAAGAGTGTCTGCAGAACCCAGCATGCAGGCAACTGGAGACGTGCTCTGGGATGGCTAACGCCGGGCTGCCAGTGTTGGCTGTGACCCAAGAGGAGCTGGCAGCTCATCTCCCCTTGCCTCAGCATACAGACTGAGGTGAGGCAGAAGAGACCGGGTGGGCCAGGGGAGTCCCTTGGTGGCTCCTGTGATGGAAGGACCCACAGGACAGAAGACTATCCCAGAAGCCAGAGCCTCTGTGAACTGGACAGGCCTGGGTGCCAGCCTGTGGGGCTGGAAGCAGGTGGTTCCAGTCTCCAGTTCTCCCTGGACCCATCTGAGATTCTCTGTGAAAAGGGCTCAGAAGGTCACGTGCCTTCTGGATGTCCCTGGCCCTGGCACGTATGTGTGGCTCCCTGAAAGGAATAGGGATCTGGACCCAGAGCCAGTGTCCCGAACCAGCAAGTGCCACGTGCTCTGGATGCTCTGGACCCAGCGCACCTTGAAGCTGCCTCCATCTCTCTGCACGGGATCTGCATCCCTGGCCTCTTCAGACAGTCCGCGCAGGCACAGATGGTCTCCTAAGTTACCTGCTGCCTGGGTGATGTGGGGAGGGGGCACTAGCCCCATTCACAGTGTCTAGGCCTGGGAGGACTCGAAATGTAACCATCTCTGTGATGGCCATTTTGTGCTGCCTGCTGGACATCTCTCTGGCTGGCGGCCTATAATAAGGCTGTGATAGTCACCTCGCGTGTCGGCCAGATGTGTCTCTCTGGCTGATAGTCTGTGATGAGGCTGTGCGGGGTGTAAAGTTGGGTTCTGAGGCATTGGCAAGCATATGGTGGCTTCCCTAGAGTTGCCTCCAGTGCTACTAGGCCTGCGTACCCCTCAGCTTGTCATGGGTCCTGCCTGGAGTAATCCTGGAAAGTCCTGCAGCTGGTGCAAGTGCATCCCAATTTCTAGGAGGTCTGCTGTGCTTTCCTCTGGGCGATGATGGAGTCGCTGGGGAGAGCAGTAGCTGGCATGGACCGAGGCCTGCTTCTCCTCAGAATGAGGGTCGGAGGCCACATCTGCCTGGATCAATGCAGCCCTGCCCCTCTTCTTTAGCCTGGAGGCTAACTCCAGGTCATGTGAACTCCATGGTCACACTGCCCACATAGTTATGAAGGAATGTGGGTGATAAGGGAGCCCTAGGATTTCTGGAATTCAGAAACAGCAGCCTGTTGGAAAGAACTTGGGAACTGGTCACTCTCCCTTTTCCCGTGGCCACCACCAGGCCCAGGGCTCGTGAATTCCAGGCTTGCGAGAGTTGAAACCTGGTTTTGGAGATTCCTTTTGCCTGCTGTCCTCCAGATGTTTCCCGGTGGTCTGGAGACTGGGCAGTGCTGGGTATCAGACACACAGAGGCCGGGCACAGGGCTCGTAGGAAAGGCCAGGGTGGGTATAGTACATGTCACCTGCAGCCCTGACTTCCCCCGGCCCTAGGGCAGGACATGGAGAAATGACAGTGGCGGGGCACTCCCGGTACAGCTGGAAGGAATGGCAGGGGAAGCCGTTGGCCAGGCTGAGGCAGACAGAGGTCCAGAGAAGAAGCCCAGTCTCAAGTATCTGGGGATGCACCTGATGTCACTGAGTGGGGCTGGCAGAAGACCACGCACCTCGTGATCAATGAATGGTTCAGGAGTCCTGACGTCACCTCCCCAGCTCTGGCTACATCCATGTGGCTCCTCCCCTCTGCCCTGTGCTTCACCAACCACCGCACCCTGCCTCTAGTGTGGTCAACTATTCTTTGGACCTGTGTCTCCCTCCTGAGTTGTGCGGGTGTGTCGGTGGTGAGCAGACACAATCTGTTATTTCCAGGTAACTTCTCTCACTGTTTTTCTTTCGTGTGTCTGTCTGTCCATTCTGCCCGCCTATCAATTTTCATGGGAGCAGTCAGAAGGTCAGTTTGAAAGATCGTGTCTTCTCCAGCCCCCGAGGTGTGGCTGCCAAGGGGAAAGGATCTCCCCAGGGCCAGACTGTCCGGCGGTCCCCCAGTGCTGACCAGAGCCTTGAGGACAGCCCAAGCAAGGTGCCCAAGAGCTGGAGCTTTGGAGATCGCAACAGAGCGCGCCAGGCTTTCCGCATCAAGGGTGCCGCTTCCCGGCAGAACTCAGAAGGTGGGTCCTGTACCACCTCACCTTTTCACAGGCCGGGGGCTGCTGGGCAGGGATGCTAGCACCCAGCTACAAAACACGGGCCTCTTTGCATTAGGAAAGGCCTCCATCGTGTGTGACATCACACGTAAGTGACATCACATAAATGAACCATGCTAACACCACCAATGACTTCTATTTTTTGCTTATTTATTTAGACATATTGAACGTGCGTACATGCATGCCATGGTGCACGGGTAGAGGTCAGAATGACAACTCTCCTTTCAGCCACGTAGGTTTCCAGTGATAGAACTCAGGTCACCAGGCCTACAAGCATGCCCCTCGCCCACTGAGTGATTGCCGGCCCACTGCTACCTTCTTATAACTGCACTGTTTGCTGCCTTGCCTCTGACGGCTGATGGAGGGGAGCCCTGAGCCTGCCAGGGGTCACCCCGGCCCCTCCTCTAGCTCTGGCCACCACTGTCTGCTTCTCTCTCTTGAATGCACATCCTAGGAGTGACACTGCAACCCCTGATGGCCATTCCCCACTGAACTGGCCATCCCCAGGGGTCACTCATGTTACACATCACAGCTTCATTCTTTTCTCTGCTGAAAAGTGATCACAGTTTTATTACCTATTCATTTGTTGGCTGGATTTCCTTTTATTTGATTTTCATTTCAATTTTTAACATTTAATTTACTTTGTGTGTGTGTGTGTGTGTGTGTGTGTGTGTGTGTGTGTGTGTGTGTGGTTGGCCTATGTGTGAAGGTAAGAGAACAACTCCCAGGAATTGGTTGTCTCCTTCTGCCACGTGGGCTCTGGGACTTGAACTTGGGTCTTCAGACTTGGTAGCAAGAGCCTTCACTTGCTGAACCATCTCGTGGCCCCTAGGAGTCTAGGATGTCCCTCTAAATTCTCATGCTTGCCACAGCCTTCAAGAGGACAGCTGCAAAGGGCGAGAGAAGGTCCCCAGCACAGCAAGAACATTGGAGGGACATCCTGGGGGAGGGGGTGATGAGTCCCGGATGCTCAGCCTAGGGGTTGCACCTTGCTATGACTTACCTGCTCACGGTTCGCATTCCCTTCCACCCAGAAGCAAGTCTTCCTGGGGAAGACATCGCGGAGGACAACAAGAGCTGTAACTGCGAATTCGTGACCGAGGACCTGACTCCTGGCCTCAAAGTCAGCATCAGAGCCGTGTGGTGAGGGACTCCTGCCAGCCTGCATGTGGGCGGTGATCCTGCTTAGTGACCTTGAAGGGTCAGGCAGGGGATCTGGGGCCGAGGAGAAGCTGTGGTTACTCCTCCCACCTTGCATGTAGAGGTGCAGGGAGCCCTGGGGGTGTTGACAGGACCCCAGAGCATGACTCACAGCGGGGAAGGTAGGTGATCCAGATAAAGAGTGGATGCTATTTCTCTAGGGACCGTGGTGACAGGCAAGTGGACATGGGAACTGGCCCCTGGTGACCAGCTCTGACTCAGACTTAACTGCCCACAATTCCCATAGTGTCATGCGGTTCCTGGTGTCCAAGCGGAAGTTCAAAGAGAGTCTGCGCCCGTACGATGTGATGGATGTCATCGAGCAGTACTCGGCTGGACATCTGGACATGCTGTCCCGCATCAAGAGCCTGCAGTCCAGGCAAGAGCCCCCACCTGTGAAGCCCAGGCACGGCAGGGCCCTTTGAGCCTTAAAGGCCCGGGTGTGGCACCACAGTCTCCTGGGCTAGGGTGGGAAGTGTGTAGCACAGGACTGGTGCTAACACTGGAGCTCTCTTCTCGCCTCATCGGCTTCTTGTTGCTTTTTGCTGTGTCTTCACACTGTCTGTTTTTAATATTTCTCCTTCTCCCTCCTTTCTCTCCTCCATCTACCTGTATTGTGGTGTCAAGTTTTGTGTTCACATGCACATGTGTTTGTACATGTGTGTGGATGGGTACACGTGTGGGCCTCTGAATGTACTTGTGTGCAAGTACATGTGTGTATGCACACACGTAAGCATATATAGATATATGTCGGGTGTGTGCCTGAGTGCCCTGTGCTGCATGTGCATTAGTGTGTATGTATGCACATGTGTGTAGCGTGTACATGTGTGCTGGGAGGGGGCATTTCTGAGGAGACATGGAGCCTCAGAACTTCTGTGGGTCTTGCCAGGCAGGCAGGACACCCAGAAGACAGCCGTCTGCTCCCCAGTGAGGGAGGTCCCACTTCCTGGGTCGAATGCTAAGACAGGAAGCACATCGGTGACTTGGGGGTAGCCAGGCATCCACTGGCTCGTCGGTGTGCATGAGAACAGGATCACTCTCTCTAGAGGACACACGTACATTCACTATGTATGCATGAGTAAAGCTCGAGTCCACACACACACATTCACACCCATTGTAGATTCCCATGTGCAGAACTGTTCATTACACCTCCTACATATACACAGGCAACAGGCTTGCATTTGCACAACATGCATATTTGTGTATTTCCTGTGTACAGAAGTATATAGGTGTGCACGCATATGCTATGACTTCTGACCTACCCCCCAACTCACAGCCATACAGTAAGCATATATGTGCTTTCCATTGTGAAAGAGTGCACATATGCACACACATGCATACATACGTTTCCCATGTGTAGGAGAGTCCGAGTGTGCACACAGTCCACATCTGTGATTGCTCCATCCCACTCCCCACATGCTCACAGGCACACACTTCCAGCCACATACATTGTGCACACACATGTGCTTGTGGCACCTCTGAGGAGCCATGTGACTAGGAATCACTACCCAAGTGGGCCACACCTCTGGCAAGGCTGATGGTGAGGCCTGGTCCTCAGGAGGCAAAGGGCAAAGGCAGGGGACAGTCGGGATACAACGTGGTCATGGGGAGATGCTCTAGCAATGGCGGAAGCCAAGAAGAGGTCCCATAGAGCTTATACAGCTCCCATCCACTGCGGGTGGGCCTTGGTGGCCTCAAGGACGGTCTGATTTGTGATGTGTGGAGATGAGTGAGTACCCTGGCCTTGCCCCGTGCCGTGTCCACAGCCATTGCTCAGTGGGTTCTTCTGCCCCTCGTCTTTCTGCCCCTTTCTCCGTCTTTCTGTTTGAAGAAGCACAGAACAGACTTGCCAGCGAGGAGCCCCAGGTCTTTGGCATCCGATGCCAAGATGTGTCTCCTCACAGCGGTGTCCTCTCTGGGGCTCCATGTCCAGCAACAGTCCACCCGGGCTCCAGCCAGGGCTCAGTGGGCCGCCAGATGGCCAAGGCCCTAGCACTGTGCTTGGACCGTGGGCAAGGACCAGCAGATGTGAGGGCCAGACTGTGGGTGAACCGCTCTGTTGTGCGTGCACGATTTCTAGAAGAATTTCTGTTGTCAAGTTGTTCGTGTCTCTCTGTGCATGTCCGGTGACTCCCCTCGAGTTGCTTTACGATGCATTTTGCTGGTGTCTTTCTTCTTGTTCATGCTGCCAGGATAGATATGATTGTGGGCCCCCCACCCCCTTCAACTCCCCGGCACAAGAAGTATCCCACCAAAGGACCCACGGCCCCTTCGAGAGAGTCACCCCAGTACTCACCTAGGTTAGGACGTGCTGCCCCCTCCTGACCTGCCTGTGAATGGCCAGCCCCTTGGCTCCCAGTGCATGAGGGCAGCACCTGCTCTCTCTTCCCAAAGGTCATGCTGGGGAAGAGGCGCCGCCTTGCCAGGCTGCTGGCAGTGCTCCGAGTCCTCCTTTCCACGGACGGACCCTGACGCCTACTAGGGCTGCTTGCTCCTGGGCTCCTCTCCTCACCTGGCTCAGGCTGAGGCCGGGGCCCCCAGGCCCAGCCCCCCATCCTGCCCAGCGTAGTGAGCAGAGGTGGGGCTGCTTCTCTGGGCTTTTCCCTCACAAGTGGGATACACCTGCCTCTTCACATTGTCCCAAGCGATAAATGAGCTGCGTTGCTGAGGAAGTAGCTCAGCGGTAAAGCACTTGCCTAGAATGCCTAAGTCCCCGGGTTTGATTTCTGGCCTTGCGTGGGAAAAATAATAAAAGAAAATCCCTGCCAGCCTGCCAGCGCCAAGCCGGCTCTGCGTGAGCTGTGTGGTGCTAGTCAAGGTGCTTTCACTGTGGCCGGCACCGCTGAGAGGGACGGTAACAGCTGGCCTCACCCTGACCCTCAGCTTGATGGACAGATGGCAGCTAGGGGTCAGGGAACTGTCAAGTGGCCAAGCAGTCTGCCACAGTCAATTCAGGCTTCAAGGCCTCTGGCTGCCCTTGTACCACTCAGCTGATCCTGTTCCCCTCTGGCAGCCTGGTTAGTCAGGAATAATGAGCTCCTTGAGGGTGGGCACAGGGAGAGTGGGCACTGCCTGCCTAAAGGCTGGGGTAGGAGCAGAGGGGCTCTGGGACGCCCAGGGAGTCTGGGCATCTGGGGCTGGCAGATGCATCATCTGTCCTTCCCACTGGGCCAGGATTATTACCCATGAGGCTGGAGGTCAGTGTGGCATAAGAGAGGGTCCCAGGGGGAACAGGCAGGGAGTGGCTGTCGGCCGGATGATGTCCATGACACTTTCTGCTGAGACAGTGAAGCTCAGTGTCCTGGGTCTTGTGTCACACCTGGCAGCTGAGCATTGCATTCATCACCGGGAAGGGCCCTGCGGACCTCGGAGCCTCCCCTCTCCCGCCCCCGTCTTCTGCAGTGCAATCAAGGGTTACACGAGTACATACGGGGAAGGGCATGATCGGCACTCGCCACCAAGGGATGAGAAGCACCCGGGGCTTGAGTCTGCTGCCCCAGCCTAAGCCCCAGGGTGAAGATGGTATAAGGTCCACAAAGGACCCTTGTCTGGCCTTCCCGCAGCAGCTACAGGCCTGATACCCACCAGGCAGGCGGCCCGTCCTGTGACAGGGGCGAAGGGGCTGTGCGTCCATGCCTGGACCATGTGGACATCGTAACAGCAAGAGCCTGTCCCCTGGCCATTGCCGCTGGCATCTGTCCCTCCCCCCCCCCCCCCCGTGCATGAGACCAGCATGCAGAGGCTGCCCCTGGCTGACCCGAGCCTGCACCTCCTCCCTACTGCCAGTCACCAACAAAGAGTTGCCAGAGAGTCAGGTAGGGCAGCTCCTCTCTGCAGAAGAGGGGCTAATTGGGCTTGCTGGGGTGAGCTCTGCATGGCTGTGTAAATGGGCCTGAGTGGCCCTGCCCAGCCGCATCCTTTACCTAGCAAGTTCCTAGAAATGCAGGTTCTTTGCTTCCAAGTGGGCTACAGTTGGCTCCCAGTTTGTGCCCACTCCCATGGCACCCACCAGCCCTGCCATGGCCCTTCCTGCCCACACCACTGTGCCCTGGATCTGTTGGTGCCGAATTGGTCAGATGGGAGCCTCTGTCTTCTGAGGACAAAGGAATTGCTTCTCTTCTCGTTGGTATTAGTGATCTAGTCTTGTTACCAATCAGCTGAGCTGAATTCTGCATCCTATACATACATATGCATGTGTTCACATGAGTGTGAGCACCCAAATATACAGGAGTGTGAGTATACACGTATGTACCTTGACACATGTGCCTGCACGCGCACACACGCATGCACGCGCACCGACACCCCCACACACACCTTGTTGACAGTGCTTGTCTCTCCTCTGGTTGTGCGTTGGTTTCCTGTGTGGCCCTTGTCCTGGTGCATGGAGTGGCCGCTCTCCCTGCTTCTGTCGTCCTTGCTCTAACACTGTCCCTGTCACACCTCCTAGGGCCCAAGGGACTCCATGGCACGTTAACATGAGAGTAAAGGCGTGGTGTGGGGATTCTGGGACGGAGACCCCACTGCTTTGGCCCCTCTGCTGGTGGTTTGCCAGCTGTCCTTGACGTTCCACCTGTGACCTTGGCTTGCTGTGAGACCAGCAAGTCTGAGCCGAGGCAAGAGGTGGGGTGGAATTGATGAGGGCAGAGCCACTCGTGGGAGGGGTTGGGGTGGGCCAAGGGGAAGCACCTTCCTTTACTCCTTGTTAATGTGCCAAATCCCTCTGGAATAGAAGGGATAGGAAACAGGACCCAAGGTGTCAGAAGGCCTGGGATCGTGAGCCACCAAGTGTCCATCTGTCCTGGCACCTGCTGCCCCCCAGTCTGCTCTGGGCAGGGCCTGGAGCCCAGATCTGGGGGGCTGTGGGCTGTCCCAGGAAGAAGGGGCAAGGGGCTTAGCCACAGCCTCCCAAACTCATGCTTGGGGACCGGGTCTCTGTTCCCGCCAGAGTGGACCAGATCGTGGGGCGGGGCCCAACAATCACTGACAAAGACCGCACCAAAGGTCCTGCAGAAGCTGAGCTGCCCGACGACCCCAGCATGATGGGACGGCTGGGAAAGGTGGAGAAGCAGGTGGGAGGCTCAACAGGAGCATGGCCTCTGCTGTTCTGGGTCTTTCTCCGATAGCCTGTGGACACGGTGGGAGAGGGCACAGCTGCGGGCTGCTCTGCAGCGCGCTCAGCTGCCTCTGGGGGCCAGCACCGGGAATCGGGTCATCCTTAGGGTATGAGCACTTCCCTCTGTGTCCTGTGGGGGTAGCAGTGGGGTATGCCTGGCATTAGAAGGTCCCTGGGGGTAAAGGAGGGGATCCCTCCTTACTGTGGAACTTGCCAGAAGTCATAACTGGCCAGCTTCCTCTCCTCTCTTCCTGCCCAGCAACCACTCTCACTCTTCCATGGGTGTGAGTTCCCAGAAGTCACAGCCTAAGATGCTTGCCTTAGGCCTGCTCTTGCAAGGTGGCCAGAGCTCAGGCACATACAGACCACTGTACTGACAGGCTGATCTGTGTGGAGTCTGAGGTGGAGGCAAGGCAGCTCCAGGGTCCCTTCCTCTGCCCCCTCCTCTGCCCATGTGCAGCCAGGGTTCCTTCCTTGGAAGCCCAGCTAGCCGCTGCCCCCCTACCCCCCGCAGGTCTTGTCTATGGAGAAGAAGCTGGACTTCTTGGTGAGCATCTACACACAGCGAATGGGCATCCCGCCTGCAGAGACTGAGGCCTATTTCGGTGCCAAGGAACCTGAGCCGGCACCACCGTATCACAGCCCAGAGGACAGCCGGGAGCATGCGGACAAGCATGGCTGCATCATCAAGATCGTCCGTTCCACCAGCTCCACCGGCCAGAGGAACTATGCTGCGCCCCCGGCGGCACCTCCTTCCCAGTGCCCTCCGTCCACTTCATGGCAGCAGCGCCATGGCACCTCCCCTGTGGGGGACCACGGCTCACTGGTGCGCATCCCACCTCCCCCAGCGCACGAGCGGTCACTGTCCGCCTACGGCGGGGGTAACCGGGCCAGCACCGAGTTTCTGAGGCTAGAGGGTGCCCCTGCCTGCAGGCCCCCTGAGGGCGCCCTGCGGGACAGCGACACGTCCATATCCATCCCGTCCGTGGACCACGAGGAGCTGGAACGCTCCTTCAGTGGCTTCAGTATTTCCCAGTCCAAGGAGAACCTGGACGCTCTGGGCAGCTGCTATGCGGCTGTAGCACCGTGTGCCAAGGTCAGACCCTACATTGCAGAGGGTGAGTCTGACACAGACTCAGACCTCTGCACGCCATGCGGGCCGCCACCCCGCTCCGCTACTGGTGAGGGCCCCTTTGGGGATGTGGGCTGGGCGGGGCCCAGGAAATGAGGCCATGCTGGGCTCCCCTCACTGCATCCTGTGTGGCTCCTGGTTTGGGGCTGGAGCCCCTAGACCTTTCCACAGAGTGACAGAGTGGCATGGGTTGTGGGGGTACCCATGGGCTCTGGCTCTCAGGGTCCTCATGGGGGTGATGAGCAGGCAGGGTTCCTTGGCATACACGGTAACCTTTTACAAAAGTTCTTTCCAATCGGGCAGGAGGTCAGGGCTGGGCTCTGGTGACCTCAGGAGCTCTCCACAGAAGCAAAGCCAGCCCCACCCAGTCTTCTTGGGGGACAGACATCATGCCGTACACATAGAGGGATGGGATGATGATGGAGCTTCTGAGTGGGCGTGGGCTGGGGGAGGCGCAGCGGTGGTGAGGAACGGCTGTCTACTGCAGATGACTGTTCTCGGGCTGAGAGTTTAGGAGCAGGTCACAAGCATGGCCCACCCTGGCTCCCCGGTCCTGACTGCAACAGCAAGCTCTGCCTATATGTGCGTGGCTGGGCAGTGCCCCTCCCCCGGGTGCCCAGCTAGAGAGCTGCCGGCCAGCATCTCTGCCCCTTCCAGGTTTTGTGCATCTTTCTGTGGGAATCACCCTGAGGTCAGGACCCTTAGGGGGAACAGAGGAAGGGGTAAGCTTCAAGGACCAAACTGGAGCCCAGCACTAACCCTTAGGTTTTCCTGGCCTCAGCCTCCCATGGGAGGGCCCGGCTTACAACCTTTTTGGAAAGGGGGTCTTCGGAGGTGCTGACTGCTGCAGCCAGGAGGTCTGGGTGGGGCCAGCTACTCCTTTTCTGAAGTGGTCCTGGTCTCCAGCTACGGTCAGCACATTGAGAGAGCCACCTAGTGACCAAACTGGCACTGTCCTTAATCAGGGCCCTACTTTGTCTACTCCCATGGCCCCCACAGGCCCAGGCAGGATGGGATGGCAAGACACCAGTCAGGAATCTCTTCAAATGGCCAGCTCCCCCCCAAGATGGCCACTATGCCTGACCGAAGGCATTACCCATGGGAGCTGGGCGTCCTCAGCTCCATGCACTGCCCACTGATGGGTCCCTTGGCTGTGGTCTCAGTATTTTGGAGACAGCTGCTCCTCTCCTCTAGGCTGTGGTGGGCGGGACCTCTATCCCTCCTGTGATGGGCATCCTGGTTCGCTGGGCAGCCAGCTTTAGAGGGAGACGAGGAGGAGCAGAGCCCTCAGTGTGGTCCTTCAGCAGCTCACCGAGGGGTCAGGCACTGGTGACAGTGCTGAGGTGTGGACCCCTGGCTCTCCGAGGCCGTGGTCTCCCTGGTCTCTGGGGGCAAGCATCCTAGAACAGAAGCCTAGGCAAAGCCCCGCCTACCCACTTCTTGCACCTCTTGTTTGGAATGTGTTGCAGCTGGGGCCTGAAGTTGCCTGGGGTGCCCGTCCCATCCACTGGGGAGAACTTGGGGTCACATGTCTCTGATGATCAGGGTCCTCCAGCAGCTAGGAACCTCCGGCAGTGGCCTCTGCCTCTGTCCTCCATGCCATGATCCCACTTGGGGTGCTTTTTCCAGGCTCCTGATGGGGGGGGGGTCTGTCCATGTTCACCCCAAGGTGCAAACACCAGTTCTCAGAAGCTGTGTAGTTCTCACCTTGGTGGTGAGAAATGTCCCTCGTCGTGGACATGATGTGGACATGGGCAGGAAGAGTGGTCACCCTTCACTAATCCTCTCTTGGAGAGCTGAGCTGAGTCTGAGTCCCCTCACCTCCCATGGCTCCAAGGAAAGGGGCCCACAGCCCTTTCAGCTCCAAGGTTTGTGGGAGGTTTGCTTTTGTTCTCAACAAACCGCGTGCCCCACCTTGGATGTGGCCCTATGTTCTTTCCCCAGTGCCGCGAAGGTCACTGGCTGGGTCATGCCTGGGATTGTCAGGATGAAGATGGTAGACACATGCCCCCTCAAAAACAACCTGGCCACCCAGCATTCAGCGGGAGGTCTTAAGTTAGGAAGGAAATGAGACCATGGCCCACTGCATCGGAGGCATGAGTGTGGATGTCAAGATGGCATGGAAGGAAGGCCCAGTATGGGAGATGATGGAGCCCCTCTGTTAACACCCGGAGACACAGGCCTAAACAACGCAACTGTCCCCTGCCTCAGAGGCCCCACTACCAGGGAAGCAAAATGGTAAGGAGAACTGGGGGCTCCTGAGAAAGGTGGTGTCCTTTCTCGGGTGTTTGTGTGAACAAGCGAGGCTGAAGGTCAGTAGCTCCCCATGACAAAAGTTTCTCTGGACATTTGTTACAGTATTTACCCTACACGCCTACTAGCACGCACACACACATGAGTGTGCACGATCACACGTGCCGCACAAGCTCATGGACTATGCAGACATGGACACATAAGATACGCTTTCACCCATGCACTCTTACATGCACGTACAAAGTGCACATACAAGTGCACAGTCCACACATATGCATAATGTACACACTTGTTCACATTCACATGTGGCAGGTTCATAGACACGTGAATACATGAGCGCATAGAACATATCAGAGTCACAACTCACATATGCAAACAGCAGGTACACACACCTGCATGTTTGCACATATGTGTAAAGTTACCTGTATGTATACAAGCATGCAGATGTACTCAGCACACACAGCTTTCCCTGATCTTTTTCTCTTGGACTCTTCCTAATGGGTCAACGGCCACACTGCCCTGAATATGCTGAGCTCATCTGATCTCAGAAGCTAAGCGGGGCCGGGCCTGGTTAGTCCTGAATGGGAGACTCTTCTTATTGGAAGCTACCTAGAGAGAGAGCCACAGGAGTTAGTGATTCTACAGATGTTTCTAGAAGGTTGGACACCAGGGATGGGGTTCTGGCTTCCAAACTCTTGGGCAACAGCGCCAGAAGGTCTGTCTAGAACCCACTGAGTTCTCACATTCCTCTTTCCCTCCACTAGCTGGTGGCTGGTGTCTATATATCCAGAGACGGGCTGTAAATGCCACGAGAGGCCAGGGCAGGATAGGACCAGTCCAAGTGTCCACTGGGGATCCATAGTGATCTTTGCACTGGGTCAACATTAGGCATTGGCTGGCTCCCAATGCCCGCCTGTACAGATACCCACTTCATTGTGCCAGGCAGTGCCTGAAGCAGATCTTGTTGGCCATGACCGGTATTTTCCAACCTGTAGCTTCCTTTCTAGCCCCTTAAGTCCCTTGGATCCCAGAAAGTGCCCCTCTGTCCACCATGGCTAGGATGTGGGGTGAGGGGTCCATTCTCTCTCTCATGTGGTCTGGTAGGGCAGGTGGCCAAGTGAGGGCTGAGAGCTAGCCCTCAGTTACACCTTTACCTTTCCGGAGCTCCACTCCAACCTCCCACTCAGAATCTGGGGAGTTGTTAGACTCTGAATGGACCTCTCTGGAGGGATCTCCCAAACTTTGGGTCTCCAGACAGAAGGTAGTGACATCTGGGACCACTGTAATGCATTGGGTTAGGGCTGTTCTCCCCCCTGAGCTAGGGCCCTGGGTTCAGGATGTTGTGAAGGGGGTGGTCTGCCTTCTGCTACCTGTGAGGTTCACACCACAACAGGGGCACCATGAAGAACATCTGTGTTTTAGTGGAAAGACCTGGGCCCAGAGATGTTTGCAGACCCTCCCTCAGGTCAGAGGGGCAAAGAGCCGGAATCCCCTCAAGCACTGGGGTGCTGAGTGGAAGCTATTACACCTGCCCATGGCTGCTCATTGAAACAACTATAAGAGATGTGTGAACAGCAGGGGGCGCCTCACACCGCAGAAAGGCTAACTGGGTGAGTGGGAACTCAGTACCCTGTAGCCTTGGCCCTGGCTGGGATCAGACATTGGGGTGTGATCATTGTTGCCTTTAGCCTTGAGGCAGACAGACCTGCCTTCTGCTGTCCCCAGAAAGTGCAGGCCACCTTCCTGACTGCAGGACGTGGGGTGTGGACAAAAGGCCAGGCAGAGTTTGCAGGCAGAACCCCACCTAAGGCAACTGTATTGGCCTCCTGGTCCTCCTGTGCCCCAGCAAAGCTAAGAACAGAGAAGCTTCTCGAAAGAGGCAGTGTGATGGGAATGAGGACTCATGGGGGGCCCAGGTGTCTCCCTTCCCCCAAGGAGTGCCCAGTATTTGACCATCGCACCCCTCAGCAGGCCCAGTGCCTCGAGGGTGAATGCACGGGGCCACAATGGGCTCTGTTTTGCTGTGAGCTGAGGCCTCGAGATAAGGGCTTGGAGAGGGTTCCAGGGAGCAAGGAGGATAGAGGTGGGCCGGGGTTGGGGACGCTGAAAAACATCCAGAGGTACCCAAGGTCGTTCAGAATTCTGTCTTACATGCCTGCCTTGTGTCCTGGCTGATGAAGGACGCCAGATCTGGTCCATGACCCCTGCCCCACAAAGAGGGACCATCCCCACGCTTCTGAGACCCTGTGTTCCCGGGCTCATAGGCAGGAGTACACTTCGCTAAACATCGCACATCCAACTGGGACTGCGTTTCGCAAAGTCCTTGCCTTAAAGCATGTTGAGAGAAATCGACCAAGGTCAGCCCTGCCTGCAGGCCTCTGCCAAACAGATACCCCAGGCTCCACCCACAAGCCCAGCTGCTAGAGAGGCGCGCTGGCAGGGTGGGCTGCCACAGTTCTCCATGAGCAGGGGCTCAAAAGCTTCGGTCCCCTCGAACCCCTCCATCTACATGCGGTGCAGCGCCCTTGTGGCCTCCACCAGTGCCCACCTATCACAATCTCGTTCCCCAGCCGCTGTAGCGGCTGCAGCTTCCCCATCTGCGCTGTTGCCTTTGGCTGTCTTTGCACTTTTGTTCATGCTCCAAAGAATACTTCATAATGCCTTCGTACTGACGTGCTCCCTGACCATTTGGTACATGCCCTTGGGCCACAGCAGCTGGTCCTCTCCCTCGGGCCAGCGTGCCACCATCTGCACACTTTGATCTCGACTGTGCGCCAACGTCTTCTAGGGTAGATGCCCAGGGAATGAACTCTAGTTTTCTAACGGATTAGCTGAGAGGCTAACTTACACAATGTGGACAGGCTGATGCTTGTGCTCCACAAACAAGCCGGTGTGGGTTTGTGTGGGGGGCCTCAGGTGCAGAATCCCACAACAGGGACACATGTGGACAGTTCTGGAAAGTTATGCTGCCACGGGGCTGAGTTCGGATACCCAGTGAACCTGTGCACTTAGTAAATGCAGTGATTTCACCTGTACTGTCTAGTCTCTTCATTCCCGGGGGTCTCTGGGAGGCTGGTCTGAGGGCCTGGGACCTGGCTAGGGAGGAAGAGCAATACAGTGCCCTCCGCTTGGGCACTTTTGAGTTTCAGGCTGTCTGTGCCCTTGGGCTGTTGCAAAAATTGTTAGGGTCCTGGCCTAGGCTCTGCAGCTCTAACAAACCTAGGTTTTGCCACCTGCCCTCCACAGGACAATAAATCAGGCAAGCAGAGGTGGAGAGAGATCTCACTGGGTCATAGCACTTGCTTTGCAAGGATGAGGACTTGAGTTCATCATTTTAGCTGAAATGACGAGCTCCAGGTTCAGTGAATGAGTGAGGCGCGAGCGGTAGAGACACCTTATGCTCGTCTCTGGCATGCGCACACACGTACATACCAAGAACAGATAAAATAAATTTGAAGATCAATGGAATAAACATTGGAAGGAGGAACAAAGAAGCCCAGTGCCTACCTCCTCTTGCAACCAGGTGAGTCCTGACATGAAGCTCAGGTTAAACAGAAGGTGGGAGAGCTGCAGAGCCCCACAGTCCTGGTTGAGGTGTGGTCCTGTCTGGCCCAGCGCTGTCTCAACTCAGTCTGCTCCGCAAAATCGTCTGACAGGCTGTCAGAAGTGTGTGCAGTCTCTCCCCCGAAAACAAGCTCTGCGCTCTCCACCTGTTCCAGCTTTTCTTTCTCCCAGGAGGAGATTCCTAGGAAAGTTCCAGCCTCTTAAGGTCTGTCACTGGGGAAGTGGTGTGGGGAGGAGGCATCCACTCAAAACATCTTCATTCCCATCAGGGTAGTTAAAGTGCCATTTTCAAAGAGCCACCAATTGGGACTACGAGCCACATTGTGACACCCAGCACCATGCCCTGTGGCTTAGGGATAGCCCAGCCCCACGCCCTTCAGAGACGAGTGAGCCAGTCTTTGGTGTGACACTTGCATCCATGTTGCATCCATGTGTCCTGTCTTGCTGGCTCTGTGGCCTCCTGGGTCTGCAGGGCTCTGGTTAATGGCTGGCACTTGGCCTGGGCTCTGGTGCCACCCTGTTCTTCCTGCTGCCCTGTCTCCCTCTCCACCTCACCCAACCTCTAGTACTTCGCAGGCCTCTGACCTCCTTCCCTCTGGCCTCCTCAGCCACAGTGGGTGAGGCAGTGGGTAGAGGAGCACCCCAATCTGTCTCTCCACTATCCAGAGGTGCTCGGTGAAGTTTGGCTATGGTGGGATCTGGCCGCAGGGTCTGCCTTCTGGAGTCACCTGCAGGCTCCCCCTGGCTCTCTGGAGTCAGCTGAGCAGGAAGGGCACCTAGGCTGGGATGGCGATGCCACGAGTCAGTGACCAGCTCTGGACCTGCTGGCTTAGTGAGCAGAGACCCTCTGCCCCAACCCAGACTTTCCACCTCTGCTCTATAGTGTGGGGTCTTGGGGGACTCTGGCCATCTCAGGAAAACCTATGGGTCACATGCTTGCAGAGGCATGCTGCCAACCGAGTGCACGTCAGTGTGGTCCTCCGTGCCGGACCACCGTGCTCTGTTTGAATTTGGGGGAAGTGGAGAGCAGCTTGGTCCTTGACGGTCTCCATCTTTCTGTGTGCGCCCTGTGCTCCCTGTTATGTCTCTATGACTAGCTTCCTCCCAGTGGTATCTGCCTCATTTTTCTTTGCCCAGAGGTTTCTTGGGATTGGGATCAGGGTTAGGAGATAGACAGAGAAGCCTGGGAGTCCTGGGTGGCTCTGCCAACTCCATACTCTGTTGCGTAGGACTTCCTCCTTTAGAATGCCACCTGGCTCAGTGTGACCGCTGAGATCAGGCTGTTTCGCTCCAGTCATATGACAAGGGTCATATTATTGAGAGAATGGGCAGGTGAGTGGCGACCTCTGTGGCATGCCCAGCCCATGTAACAAGGCCTTGGGCTAGACACTTGGCAGCCTTACAGTAGCCATGGGCAAAGTGAGCAGAAAGGACATATTGGGCTAGAGCCCTTTGGTCTCCACCACCCATATGGCTATGATCTCCCTGGGCCTCTTGATGCCAGAGCTGGGTCACCTGGAGGGCAGGAGGAGATGAGAAGAGGCTCCCAGGCTGGCCTGAGACTGTGTCCGGTACTAGGCTGTTCCATGCATGGATCGTACCAGAACCCGCCTGTCAGGGCAGCAGTGAGCTTAGGCATTGATGGACCACTATGTGGGATCAAGGGGACACTGTAACCCCCACATTGTCCCATGAGTACATCCCTTACCCCTCAGCCCACTGTATGTCCATTTGGCCCATCTCTCTGTCACTGTCTCCCATCTCCTGACATCTTCTCCCACATCCAGGCTCCTGCCTCTGGTCAAACTCCTGCCTCTAGCAGAAGGGACTCAATCAAGGGTGGGGAGACAATGGTCTCAGGTGGCTGCTGCCTTGAGATGTGGACACCCCACACATGATGTCTGTGTCCCCCATGCACAGGGTACATGTTTGTGCAGACATACTGTGACCCTGGGCATAGACCATGGGCACTCGCCACGGGATGCATTTACAGAGGCCAAATGGCATAGAGGACCAAGGAAGGGGCGGGATATACATGGATAGCTGCCCATGGGAAGGGGTGAGGGATCCTCCAGCCCAAATAAATCAAGGAATGCTGGGGGGAGTCATATGAGCAGCTGGAGAGTGAATTCCTGAGGTCTGCTGTGGGCCAGGCCAGCTGCTGGAGCCTAGGGTAGGATACACACACCTTCCTTGAAGAGCCAGCATGGTGAAGACAAGGCCATACCCCACATGGCCAGCAGGTGGCAATGCTCACCAGAGAACCATGGAGGGGCCAGAGCAGCTGACCAGCTTAGTGGGGTACACATGGCTAGGTCCTTGGCTAACCCAGATACTGGATGTGCCCTTCATGGGGTCACTCCATTCATTCCCATGAACTCCCACCTTTCCCAGCAAGGCTAGCAAGGCTTTAGTAAGCATTAGCAAAGCCCCAGGCTAGAGAGCATGGCGAGGCCTGCAGAGGCCTGTGGTGGGCTATTGAAAGGCTGAAGCCAGTCTACCTGGCAGGTTCCAGATAGCAGACCTTGAGCTTGGACCCTCAAGGGTCCAATGTGGACCTGGGTCAATTGAATGTTCAGGAACCAAGGGCACTGGCCATACCATGTCCACAGGCTTGCTGAGAAAGAGGCAAACCTATCCAAGTATGCTAAAGAATACCAAAATTTATTTCAGACATCTCCCCCCCCCCTCTACTTCATCTTATTTATGTGCCCTGGACTAGTCCCGCCCATCACGGGCTGGGCCTTCCCCATTAATCAGACAATTTGCTGCAGGTTTTCTTGGAGCTTAACTATCAACTCTTTACAAATGTGCCTAGAAGCTCAAACCTTCAATTGTCAAGGTTGACACCTGTATCTAACTATGACACACCTATATATCTAACTAGCACAACCCCGTACTATGAAAGAATGGGAGGAGCAGCAGGCTGTCTAGGGAGACATCACACAAGCTTCCACAACAAGCAGGGACTGGGTATACCCACCTGGTCCCTTGCTTGGAAACCACACAGCCACGTTCCAGCCTGAATTCCTTTTGTGAGGGTCAATGTTGACCCTCACACCAAACTTATGGTGCCTTCTGGTTGCCTCTCCATTTGCTGGGCTCCCACCTCCCCCTGAGGCTCCAAACCTGCTTATACACTCTGTTGACCATGAACCTCTCAGCTCTGGAGTCTGTGGCTTCCTGTTGCTCACAAAGAAGTCCCAACTCTTCAGTTTCACATCCGGGCCTTCCTTCAGGTGCCCCTGTCTATATAGTCCCCCCCCCCCGAGACAGGCCTCCCCTTCTTTCTACCCTCTTCTATAGATTCCTGCTGTGTCACGCTGTGCCTGCATGTTGCTGATAAATTCACAATCAAACGGCTTAAGGGGACAAGGGGTTTTATTTTCTTTACAGTTGTTCACTTATAGTTCTTAGTCCAACTTGGCAGGACAGGACACACTACCGCCAGGGGCCAAGGGAACTGGCCACACCATAGCCACAGAATAGCTGAGAGAGGGACAAACTTCTCTTGTCAGTCAGCCTGGCTCTCCACGAATGCCAAAGAATGCTGTGTTCACGAACTGGCTCCTCCATCTAATTTCTCTACCCAGGGACTAGTCCCACCCACCATGGACTGGGCCTTCCCATCAATTATACAATTGCCTGGGGCTTATTCAACTACTAATTTCTCACGACCATGCCCAGAACTCTGAGCCTTCATTTGCCGAGTCGACACCAGGGTGTAACTGTCACATGCTGCCTTTCTGGAACCCCACAGTGCCCCGTTCAGTCTCTCTCATGCAGCTGTCCTCCAGGCCAGGGCTTCCTGTCTCGTGGTCTCTTTCCACCGTCCTGTCCCTCCACATGGACTCAGGTCCTGGGCACGCAGGGTGGGTGGGCTAGGCATCAGGAACATCTTGGAGCCCTGTAATCCTGGCATGGTTGCAGCTGCATCTGCTCTAATAAAATACAAAGACAGGACTTTTCCCATTTAAAGATAAACCAAGATCCTGGGCCCAATCCCTAGCACACATACAGGAAGCTGACAGTAGCCTGAACCAAGACCTGCTAGGCCCGTGATCGCATAGAAGAAAAGGAGCCACATACTCCCGTGTCACGGCCAAGAACATCTATGGCGCTCCTGCTGTATGGACTTCAAGTTCCCTACAGCAGTAAGAGGGCACATGGTCTCCTTGTGGTCCTCCTAGGCCTGAGGTTGGGAGCTGTGGTATCCAGCGTGGAGAGCAGTGGTCTCCTGTCCCGTGGTGTCCCCTCCCTGCCTCAGGTGCTGCCTGGCACCGTCTGTCAACACCCCATCAATCTGTGTGGCCCTGGGACTGCTAGTTACTGGCTGTAGTTTTCCGTAGCCTGCCTACCACCCTCAGAGGTCTCTGCCTGTGCCGCCTTCCTGGTTGTATTTCTGTAGCCCAGTTTTATCGGATGAAGGTGAGCTTAAGACCCCAGGGCCCCAGACCCAGGCAGGGACCTAGGCCTCTTGCAAAGCTGGCAGGTGGCACCCTGGCTGCTGTGTCCATTGACATCCTCGGTCTTTTCCTTGTGCCCCACTGTCTGCTACGTCTGGGTCGCCCTAGGTCACTTTCCCCTGCTGGACTTTGCCGTGGGCTCTGGATGTGGTTGTGCCTGGTGTGAAGCGTCGGCTGCACCCGAGTGGGAGGAACAACTTCTCTCCTGCTCCCCTCCACAGCAAGCAGACAGCTCTCCCTCGGCTGGGCTCTGCCCTGCAAGACCCTCGGGCCCCACAGGGCCTCCCCTCACCACACGCTGGAGACCCGCAGCCCACAGAGCCCCGGCTCTCTTGAGTCTCCCTCAGGGAGCGGCAGCCGGCTCCTGACTCCCACATGCAGCCAGACAGCAGCAGCTGGGACTGGGCTTGACATCCAGAGATGCTATTTTCTCTACGTGTGGGGCTGACATTTGCATTGGGGTGGATTCCTGCCAACTTCCTCACTGTTGCTGGCAGACAGGCACTCAGGCAGGACAGCAGGATAGCGCCTCCTTACCTGCCTACCGCTGCCCCTCAGAGAAGCCTAGGGACACCTGAGGAGTGTCCCCTCCCCCCTCCCCTGGACAGAGGATGCAGCTCCCTGCGGGTCTGCAGCCTCTGACAGGCCCCTCCTTGGCTGGCCTTGTTGCAGGTTACTTTCCCTGGTGAGTTTGGAGCATACCTGTCCCCCTTACTTCAGAGAAGCACCCCTCCCCCATCAGCTGTCTTCCGGTCAGGGCTTGCTCCTTTCTCACACCCCAGTGCCAGCAGTGCCAGCTGAATACACTTGGTGTGCAGCCAGTCCTCATCGCCCCCCACGCCAGATGAACCCCACCTTGTTTGACTTGATCAGCAGCTGTTCTCTGCACCATTTATCATTCTGTTCTAATCTCGGCTGCTTCCTTCTTCTACTGTTTTAGGTCTGTTTTCTTTTTCAGTTTCTTTCGTGTGTGTGTGTGTGTGCGCGCGCGCGCACGTGCGTGTGTGTGTGTGTGTGTGTGTGTGTGTGTGTGTGTGTACGCGCGCGTGCGTGCGTGTGCGTGTAGGCCCAAGGATGACTTTGAGAATCACCCTGGATTGGATTGTGCTACCTCCTCTTTGCTGGGTTCTTAAGTTTCCCAGGCTCTGCCCTCCAGGACCAGATGTACAGGCCCCATTTTTACCTGGAGTTTTTACATGGGACCTGGGATCTGAACTCAGGACCTTTTGTTTGTGAGGCAGAGGCTTAACTCCTGGGCCATCTCTCCAGCCCTCTTTTCAGTTTCTTACTGGAAGTTTCTTCACCGGAAGAGCTGTGACGCCATCACTTCCGCTCTGGGTACCGCTTACTTACGCCGCCACAATTGACATGTTCTCTTCATTTTTGTCTCTAGGCCAAAGTGTTTTGTAGTTCCTGAGATTCCCTCCTGTGGATTACAGGGGCGGGGGCACATTTAGTCCAGTTGTCTTCCCTTGTGCTGGGGGCAACTTGGATGAGTCTGACTCTTTCTAACCTATGCTCAGCTGTTGGACGCCCAGGTCCACCTCCTGAGCGGTAGGTGTGTGTCTTTGTTGCTGCCACACTGAGTGCAGCTGCAGCGAGCCGTGGGAGTTCCCTTCGGCTGCATTCGTCAGAAGGAAATGACAGTGGACACTGTTGCTGATCATCCTGTGTCACAATCTGTTGCTGACTCTGTTTCCACTCATTCTGTTTGACTTTGTTTCTTTTCTCCTGTTTCCCTTTGTCTGAGATCATCTTCCACCTGCCCATATAAGCCAGTTAGATACAATTGAGTTGACAATTGAGAACTGAGCCTTTAGATACATCTATGAAGAATTGTTCAATTAAGGCAAGCCTGGGTGAGATTATCTAATTCATGTGGGAAGAAGAATCCATCGTGGGTGGGACCATTGCCTGGGCAGATGGATAAGATGTGGAGAGTTGGCTGTGCATTTTCTTAGACTTTGGCACACAGGCATGCTGACAGGTGGAAAATCACCTCCCTCTCTCAGTTCGTGGTGGGATGTGGCAGTTCCTTTTGTTTATATGGACCCTCTTGCTACATTGAAGAACCGGAATGTAGAATCCTAGGCAAGAATGAATGAAACCCCTTGTATCCTTCAGCTGTTTTAACCACATATTCATTCATCAGCATGAAGAGTAACTACTATACAATGATCAAAAAATTTTCATGTGTCACCAGCAAGAACTCTGGGGCTGCTATTGCTGCTTTGGACAACAACATATTTTTTAAAATATATAATACTTTTTTCTTTCCTCTTAGTCCCCATTCCCATTCCCCTCTCCTTTTCCCTATCAACCATCTCCCCTATCACACTCCCTCCTATTTTCAAATCTTTTCACTTGTGTGGCCCACTGTGCTTCGTCTAGTTTGTCTTTGATGTGATATGCTTGACAAGATCCATGCTCCAGCAAGTGTCACAGATCTGTGGGTCACTACTGAGGAAAGCATCTTCCTTTTCTTCCCCGTTAGTTCTCACGAGTGTGAAGCTTCTTGAGTTCTTTTGCTTCTCCTAGTGAGATGTCGACAGCACAGTTCTTGCGCAGTTCTTGTCATGTCCACGAGGTAATGTCTGGCCCACCTTCATCCCACTTCGAGCTCTTACAGTGTTATGAACAAGGTATCTTTAAGAAAAAATAAGAAGGAACACATGATTTCACTCACGTGGTCTCTACTTCCTGTCTCCTTGTGTGGTCCCATGGTCCTCTGAAAGTGTGGGTCTGACTTGGTGTCACATACTCAAAGACTTAGGAGAACAGGGGTAGTATGTTAATCACAGTCGCGATTCCAGGTCATAGAGGGGCATCATGGCAGGAGTGATGCCAAAAGGAGCAGAGGGAGCTGGTTACCCCACATACACAGGAAGAGCCAGGGCAGGCAAGGAAGGGTGCTGTTTTTCAGTTCATCAGTCTGCCCGCAGCGTTAATCAACTCTGTCTTCATTACTTGCCCAGACAAAGGCCCCACGCATCAGGGTGGGACTTCCCACATCCATTAGGCTTGCTCAGAACTAAACAGTGTCCACAGGTTCATACCCACTCAGGGTAGCTTCCTGGAGGGATTGATGCTATGTCTGCCTGAGAAAGACTTTTTCCTTCATGCTCATGGGTAATTTTGCTGGCCACTGAATTCTTAGCAGACATGTGGCTTTTTTTAAAATGGTTTATTTATTTGAGAGGGGAAAATGCATGTGCCATGGTGCACGTGTTAAGGTCAGAGACATCTTTCAGAAGTCGATTCTCTGGGGACTGAAGAAATGACTCAAGAGTTAAGACTCTGCCTTGAAAGCAGAAGGTCCTGAGCTAGGATCCCAGGATGCCAGGTGGAAATGGGTGCAGCTGCACTTTCAGCCCTGGAAGGTAGAGCCTGGGAAAACAGAGCAAAGCAAAAAGAAGGTAGAGTAATCCAAGATGATTCCTGAAATCATCCTTGGGTCTCCATAGGCACACACAGTACCCTCTGACACACTTACACACACACACACACACACACACACACACACACAAATAATTAAAATAAAAAAGTTGCTTCTCTCCTTCCACCATGCAGAGTTCCAGGGATTGAACTCAGGTCACCATGAAATAAGGTAAAATGTTAATAAAAGCTTATACTATAGAAAGCCTGTCTTAGCCCCTCTCCCTTCCACTGGGACTCAGATAAGAGGTTGCTATGAGAAAGCTCACAAACGATGAGTCCAAGTCCCCTGCCCTCAGCAAACATCAGATATTATGGCATCTGATTACCTCAGTATCGGTTCCTGCTTCTCTTCCTCAGCAAACAGAATGGATAGCCACCTAGGAGATGCCACCTGCCTTAGGTAGATCATTGACAAGACAGGGCTCCTCTTTTTTTCTTCTGTTTAAGCATGTGTGTAACCCATCTTTTAAGCTTCTAGGTCATCATTGGTTTTTGACCAGTGAGGTAGGATCCTTTGGCCAGGGAAATAAAATTGGTTTTTTGTTCATCTGGAGCTTCTGTTCCTGGCAGGCAGTCACCCCAAAACAACTGGGTTTGTGTACAGGCACCTTTACCCACTATGATTTCTTGCCAGTACTCAGCTTTGTTTCTTAGTAAAGGTATTGCTCCTCTGGCTTCTCGCTCCTAGCTAAGTGGTTTTCATTTTCTGGTGTATGTCTGATGTGCATGCACGTGTATGTGTGCATATATGCATACACGCATATATGTGAATACATTTATGTGTCTGTATGTGTATTCATATGTGTAGGTGTGTGCATGTTTGCATATGTATATTTGTGTATGTATGTGGATATATGTGTGTCCATGTGTGTGCATGTTTGCACATGTATAATTGTGTGAATGTGCATATGCACATATGTATATATGTGTGCATGTCTGCACATGTATGTTTGTGTGAATGTGTGCATGTGTGTTCATGCATGTAGGTATCCATGCTTCAATATCTTTGCTTTGTCTTTAGAGTTTTGAGGTGAGCATTCCAAGACACAGCTCCTAGTGTTGTTTTGTTTTCACAACTTGTTGCTGTAAACACCCAAACAAGTCAGGAGGGAAAAGGATTCTATTAGCTCACAGTTCCAAGTCAGTCCTTCATGGCAGAAGACTTGCCAGCATGAAAACTGAGGGAACTGGTCACATCACATCCACAACAAGCACACAGGGCCAGGGCCAGTGCTACTTGCTTGCCTGCTTGCCTCTCTATCTTTATCCACATCCCCAGGGAATGTCCCTACCCACTAGGGGCTGAGTCTTCCCCCATCAATTATGCGAACAAGACAATCTCCTATAGGCTTGTTCAGAGGCCTGCCTTAACTAGACCGTTTTTCATAGGTGTGTCCAGATGCTTAGTCTGAGGGAATTGGGGCAACATTTGGGATTTACCATCACAGTATTTCTCCTGCCCAAGGTCCTGAGGTGGTCCTAGCTCTGGTGTTTGAAACCTGTCACTAACTTTGAAAGAACATGGCTATTTCTTGCAGTGGTCTCTCCACTCTCCCTCCTGTGCATCCTGTGTTCTGCTTCAGATTCTGGTTGTCGGTCCATCTTTGTGTTCTCTGACATTCCTCCACTATGGTGCGTGTCCACGTTGCTGTTTGAAGTATTTCCACTTGGCTCTTCCTTAAAGTCTCTGTCTTGGCTGAAATCATGCTGAGCATCTCACACACTGTCTACTGTCTCCACAGATTACACGTGGCTATTTTAAGCTCCCGTCTGGCAGTCCCAACATCTGCCACATCCTGTCCATTCTGGTTTCAACTGTTGCTCTGCCTCCCAGGAGTGCTTCCCTTGTCCTCCCAGCTCTTGGGCACAAGAAGTCCTTTGTGCAGGACACTGGGCTCTCAGAGGGCTCGCACATGATGACGACCAGCTTTCCTTCTGTAAGCTGTGGTTGGGTTTTAGACATGGAGCCAGGATCAGGCTGCATAGAGGAGGCTAGTGCTAGGGTTGGTCCTGCCTGGCCTGTGTACAGGCTGAGACTATTTTCAGAGGTTTCTCTGTGTTTCCCCTTGTTTTGCGTCTTCATCGTCCTGTGTTGGAAATGTTTGTATTGGGGTTTGGCATCTGTCTGGCTTTTGCTGGCATCATGTGAGGCAGTAGCGACTGTGTTGCTTCATGTTGGGTCTTGGGGGGATGCCCTTCCCAATGCTCTGTACCCCACCCCCATGGGGCCCTGGATACTGTGATGGCTGAATACTCCCTGTCCTCCTGACTCAGTTCAGGTGATCTCTTCTCATCCCTTTCCCTCTTCCTCTGTGACAGTGTCTTCGCTGCTTCCGTACGGGAAGATTTCTGCTGTGTGGTGGGTCAAGGTGGGTCCAGAGTTTATGTTTGGTCAGTCAACAGCACATGGATTTCTCATGATGTCCTTGGTCTTCCCTGTGGGCTGTGAAAGAGTGGAACCACCCAGACCTTCGTTCCTATGCAGCCTCAGTAAGCGCTGCCCATGCTCCCATGCCAGGAATTTGTTAGTCTTGAACTGACCCTTACTGGTTCCAGCACCCAGCAGGTATGCTCAGGTTGCCAGCACGCAGGCCCTGCCCGCGTGTTCTTCATCTTAGGCGCCCTGATTTTTGTCTCTGAACTTTGGATCTTGTTGCAGTGGCTCTCTCTGCTGCTGTGAGAACACTCACGGAACCAGCCGCGGGGAGAAGAGGAAGTTTATTTGGCTGACGGCTCCAGAGAGGAGACATAGCCCATCATGGCCGAAAAGGCCTGGCTGGTAGCAGAAGCTGGAGGTGGCTTGAGTCACGTTCATCGTCATGGAGGCCAAGAAAGCAGATTGCAGAGTGTGAGATCAGACTGCTGGTGGAAGCAGGGTGGGGCTAAACAGCCTCAAAGCCCCCCCCCCCCGTGATGCGCCTTCCTCCAGCAGGGCTCCACCTCTTTTTTTTTTTTTTTTCAATTCACCAGCAGTCACTGTTTATTAATTGACCAGTTTACAAAAAACTCCAGGGTGATACCTTAGTTCATCCTCCTAATAAGTCTGCTGATCTGGTCTTCCCTGTTGCCAGCATCTCCACCTTCCACGAAATGGGTTGTCTTTTTCTTCATTCCACCTCTTTGAGAAGATAATTTGAAGGGCCACAGGAAGTTGTTAGCTTCCTTGAAGCGTTTTCCAACAGTATAGATCTCATGAATCAGATCCTCCATGCAGATAATGCCATATTTACCATGAGACCGAGCAATCAAAGAGTTGCCTGTCAGGGCAATTCGCTTCTTATTGATCTTGCCATAACCACGCTTATAGATCAGCTCGTTGACTGACTTCAGGTTTGGGTATCCCCATGCGATATACGGCTCCACAATCCTCAGCATGTTAATTGAAGCTTTGTTGAGCTTAACAAAGGTGCCATTGAAGATCTGGCCAAGACGAAGAAGCTGCAATACTTTTCGGACCTTTGGACTTACGCCATTGATACCTCTGATTCTGATGACAAATGCCAGTTTGGGTTCTGCAGGTACATAGAAGTTGCCAGCCTTTCTGGCCATCCTCGCCATTCGAATCTCAGTCCTGTACATCTGTCTGTACTCCTTATGATAGTACTTAGCTTTTTCATAGATAAGCTTTCCCCTCGCCCTTCGAAGTGTCTTCAAGGCAAACTTCTTCTGCAGGCGCTTGATCTTTTACTCTGTGAAATTCCTTCAGCTTTTTCTTAAGGGTTTCTGGCACAGCAGGACCTTCTTTTTCTTCTCTGGTACGGCCTCCATAGTTCCAGCTGGAAAAGAGGAGCAGGGCGCCACCTCCTAAAGGTGCCACGACCTTCCCAAACAACAAAATCAGCTGAGGATTCAAACACATGAGCCTGTGGGGAACGAAGCGCATTCAAACCATGACAGATCTTTTCTCATTTTCTCTGTCTCTACTTAACTTTTAAAGTAAGTTACAAATAGACATAAATGCTCTTGTCTACCAACTCTTTTGTATCCCAAGAATCCTGGCTGCCTTGGGGAGATGATTTCCCCAGCTCAGTGCAGAGAAGCTGAACTCTTTAATCTGAACCATTAAGAGAGAACCCAGGCTTGCCCAAGGCTGCAAGAAGGTCATCAAGAGTGGGTGGTTGCTAACAATCCCCAAGTTCATTGTGTACCCCAATTCTCTGAGCATACCAGGTCTCTGGTCCCCACTGCAGGAGAAAGTGGGGGCTCAGGTATAAGGTCCCAGTAAATTTCAAGAGTTCCTGCTGTCCCAGCAGATGGTGGAGACACGTGGGGGGGGGACTCTAATTCTGTAGCTCACGAGACAGCCAAGAACATCCTGCATTAATTCTGTCATTAAACAAACAAAACACCAATTGCTTTGAGATGAAGGGAAAAGGACGGTGAGCTCGCCATGCGGGATGGGCATGGAGCCACTGAAGATGCCACTGAAGATACAGTTCTGATCAGACCCCCCAATGGTCCATTACCTCTCAGCAGGTGAAGGGTCTGTGTGGCAGTTTATAAATGAAATTTGTGCTCTGCAGGAAGCAAGAAGCAGCCTGGTGAAAGAAATATTTTCTGTCTTAGAAACAATTCAACTGTGAGGGCCATTCAACAACTGTGACAGCTAACTGTGACTTGGAACTTGAACTGGCCAAGGAGAAAGAGCCTGGCTGCCTCCTAGGATGGGTCCTCTCTGCTGCTGGTGGGCTTGGAGGCTGGGAAGGAGAAGCCTTTGGCTATGAGATCTGCTCTTAGGGACAGTCAGGCTCTTGTCTCAGGAGGAGGGTTAGCGAGGGGTGTAAGAGACCCAGCTGTGAGAGGGGCCACACCTAGTGGGGGCAGCAGGGGTGAGGTGGGGGGGTCACAGTGCTGCTTGGATGGAATCCAGGAGTACATTTACCTTTGCAAGAGACTCTGGGGCCAAGGGATTGCCAAACTCAGCAATAGAACAGCCAGCCTCTGCTCCGGGAAGAGGGAACAGCTAGGGGTCCTGGATGCTTCCCAGGCCTGCTGTACCACACGCATACCCTGGGAGGCCACCTCAGCCTCAGCCTCAGGGGATCGGGGCCAGAACCTCTGGGCTTATGCTACCTGTCTTTCCCCGGCAATATGCTCACTTGGACCGTTCTCTTACTGTCTGTCTTTCCTTTCTATGGCCTGGATAGGCATCCTTACAGTGTGGATGCACATGGCCACACTTTACAGAGGAGGAGATGGTGACTAAGGTCAAAGTGTCAGGTCAGAATCTGTAACCCAGCACAGTGGCCTCCACATTTTTAACTAATCTTCAGGCTCACCACCTAGCACTTCCAGGTGTGTTCAGCAGGTGGCGCTGCGGTAACATCCACCAGCTTGGCTCTGGCAGGCTGAAGTTCGGATCTTGGGTCTAGCTGATTCTGGATCCTCTAGTATGCCTCTGTGTGGAGGACAGGCCAGTAAGGAACACCCCTCTCACAAGAAGAGTCCATTTCCTTCTCAACATGACACCGATTTCACTCTAAATAGTGTGGCATCCAAGTGAGATCCACATGGGACATTCTACCTCTCAGGGCTCTGACTTCCTCTGCAGAATTGGCTTCCCGGGAGGTCTGAGACACAGGACAATGTGACCAGAGACCACTTCCAGGTCAGAAGAGGCAGGAGCCACAGACACCAGCCAGGGCCCCTTTGCTTGACTCCACAGATATGAAAATAACACGCCAGGGCGTAACTGCAAAGTCAGCACTGTGGGCACACTCTTGCAGGAAGGGTGGGAGTGAGGTGGGATGGCCGGCAGGGGTCCTCTGGGCCATTTTGGAAGCACCCGTGAACAACTGTGCAGCTCCCACTCCTATGGGCCCAGGAATGGATTGCTGGTAGGGGAAGGCACCACTTGTCTCCTTGGTTCGCGTGCACCTGTTTTCCTTTTCCTCTGCTGAAAGTCTGGAGCCGCTGGGAAAGTGAGGTTGATGGCCAGGGTGGCCTTTGAGAGTGGACCTGCATTCAGGCGGCCTCCAGCCCCTCAGCTGTGGTTCTCTTGGTTCCCCTTGCTTTGGGTGGGTGTAGAACACTTGCAGGACACGTCATCTCAGCTCCACCCCCAGGTGTGTGGGCTAGACACACGGCAGGCCCAGAAGTCTGGAGAGTGGAGACAGGCCTGAGGACAGGCAGACACTGAAAGGTCCCAGGCCTGTCAGGGTGTCCCAGGGGCCACACTGGGCCTGCTGGGGGTCCCTTCCCACGGGGCGGCAACCATGAGTCTCTTCCCATCATTGCTCCATGTGCCTTTCATTCCTCGGTCTCCTGTCGCCACCCAGGGACAGGAAAGGGACAAGGGTCAGGATCGTGTAGCAGGCTTGCACATGATGACTGGGCCCCAGAATTTGCAACCAGGCCAAGCAAATGTTCCTCCTTGTGTCAGAAAATCCGATCCAACATCTCACGCATGTACTAGCTGTGCGCAAACTGCTGGGTGTACCCAGGCCTGGAGCCGGCCTCAAGCATGCACAGTGGAAGGCACTGCTGAAGTAGCCACACCCTGTGTGTCATCTGCCCTTGTACCTGCCCTTTTCAATCCCAGGCTGTGTCTTTGGCCCTTCCAGGCTTCTCCGCTCTGTCCTAGAGCAGTGAGCCTTGTAGACAGCTCTTTTCCGCCTGGGGAATACCAGCCACAGTATCTACCTGGCATGTTACTTGGCATGTTACTCAGGTCCTTTTGCTTTCGAGGCAAAAACTTTAAACCCTAAGCCCGCCCCCCCTGACCCCCCCATGCTTCACAGCAGAACTATGGTGGTGACTTGAGGGAGAAATGAAGAGCTGGAGTGAAGAGCCTGGTCAGGCCCAAGGACAGAGGCTAGACAGAGGTCTCCATTCCTTATTCTCTAATGGGTAACTTCCAGCTATTTCTTTGGACTGAGAAATTTGCATCAGAAATAACAATCTTGCCACCAGAGATTAAAGTAAGGAGCCAGGCACATTTGAAAGATAGGAGTTAGTCACGTGCCTCCTGGAAAAACAGACACCAGTGAAGAGGACTTGTTCTTGTTGTGTCAAGCCCGGAGCTTCAGGGCTGGGCGTCAGCTGCGCCTGACATAGGAATGACCCTTTGTTAACATTTGCTCAGTCGGCACAAGCTCAGGATGCCCTAGATATCGACAAAGTAAATGCTAGAAAGCCTTGTGCTTTACTCTCAAGAGGAAACACCCTCTAGACAGCAAAGTAGCTGGGCAGAAATGTCACCAGCACTGGGAGAATTGAGGATAGAGTCCCCACCTGCCTCTCCCAACCTCCTTAGACTTGGGCCAGTAGGAAGGAGGTGGTGGACGCTCTGGCCTCATGCTCTGTGGCTAGACTCTGTGATCTCCGCTCGTGGAGGCTGAGGCAGAGGATTGGGAGTTTCAGGCTAGTCTGGTGACCACCAAAAGGTACCATCTAAGCTGCTCTGTCAGGCCGGCCTCTGTTCCCAGGTAGTTCCCAGTGACCGGCAAGCAGCTGCCCTCTCAATGACATGACGGCTCTGTTCCGAGCCTGGTATATAGTTGTCAACGCGATGCCCTAGTTCCCTGAGCAGCAGGAACTCTCTCTATCTCTGTCTCTGTCTCTGTCTCTCTGTCTTTCTGGACTCCATCTGTCAAATGATGGGTCTCCTGAGTCCAGTTGTGCTCACAGGAATAAGATCGTAAGTGGGGCTCAGGGGAAGAGGGTGGTGTGATCACTCATCCACTTCGTTGGCCCAGGACAATGGTGCTCACCCCCCTGCACTGTCGTGAAGGATTCAATTCAGAGCGGCATCTTCAAAGAGCTATAGCCTAAAGAAATGTGACACACTCTGGTTGCTATGGAAACACGCATAGGCTACTTGGGTGGGGGATGGGTCCTGAGGGTCTTGAGATGAGTTTTCCAAGCAGAGCAGGAAGAGGTGAAGGCAGGGTAGAGGACAGGTCTGGACACCGGAGAAGTACCTGGTTGCTTGGAAACCCCCAGCAGAAACCACATGCATCCACGCAAAGCTGCTGTGTGCCTAGGACAGTCCTGGCTGAGCTCCCCAGGCGCCCTTTCCATGCCACCTTGCTGCAGGTACCTCACCTCTCGAGGGCCCCAGGTCCTGGCTCTGAGAAGGAAACACATCACCTTCTATACATGCCGCGTCTGCGAGCAAAGCCCTGCACAGCTCACCTCAGGTAGATGGAATTCAGCGGGTTCCTCCCTGGGCATGGCTCCCTGCTGTGCCCCTTTGAGTCCCTCATACCGACAGGTGTGGGAGATCATGAAAATATTTGTTATTCTGCTTTCCCACCAGTGTCACATGGCTCTTCCCCTAATTCTCACTTTCTTAGTCCCAACAGTGGAGAATGCAGATCGGCTTTCAGAGGTGTGGGGGAGGGGCTGTGACGAGATGACCTCCCAGCTCTGCCTCTGTCCCAGGCCAGCATCTTAAGGACTGGGGATGCTCAGGTGATTACTGTGCCACACGGACACTACCGGCTCCTCACCCCTTCCGTCCAGCTGGACTGTCTGGGCAGCTCATTTGGGATAAAGCAGAGTCATGATACCCAAATCTGAATGCTTTGACAGACAGGAAGGAAAGGGTGGCCTGAAATGCATTCAATCTCATATTCCTACAAGAACATGAGACAGAGCAACACCGATGTCCACCTTGGACAGAGAACTCAGAATCTCTCTCCTGTCTCCTACTTCTGGGTGATTCTTCATCCGAGTTCCCAAGGCTGATACGCATCTGACCACATGCAAGTCGGGGAATATTAGAGCTTTGCAGAATGTTGGCTAACATTGTATAACCACAGAACCCACACGAGTGACCATAATTCACCCATCCAGATTGACACATGTCTTATCCACACGTCTTTGGTTCACACTGTTGGACACAAAACTCAGCTTGAACTAGTTCTGTTGCTGCTGTGGTCAAAGCACTGAGAGGCCTCTTGGGAACCCGGTGTGATTGGTGTGTTATACAGTGTCACAATGCAGCAGTTCCACTGTGCGGTTGACTTAAGGGAACAAGAGGTTTCTTCTCTCTTACCATTTCTGGTTACAGTTCTCAGTCCAGCTTGACAGGAGAGCACGCACCAACACCAGGGCCGAGGGAACTGACCACACCATCACCACGTAATGGCTGAGAGAGGGACAGTCCTTACTTGTCAGACCAGCATGTCTGGCAAGTATACGGAAGGATGCCGACTCTCTCAACCAGCTCTCTGTATTTTATTCACCTGTTCAGGGCCTAGTCCCACCCTCCATGGACTGGGCTTTCCTCATCACCTAGACAGGTTTGCTCTGGGCTTAACTCAACCACTAATTCTCCACAAATGTGCCCAGAGCTTAAACCCTCAACTGTCAAATTGACACCTGTGCTTAACTATGACAACATGTACATACACAGACATAATATTCCACACACACATACACAAACACACACATATGTACACATATACATACACACACATTCATGTGTACACACATACACACACATATACAAATATGTACACATATGTACACATATAACATATGCATACACATGCACACATGCATACGTACATACATACAAACATGCATACACATATACATATGTACATACACATACAGATACATACATGTGTACATATACACATAAAGATACCACCACCACCACCATCATTACCACAACCAACATCACTTATCATCACCATTATCACTATTACCAACATCATCCTCATCACCATCATCACCAGCAGCACCATCACTGGCATCGCCACCATAACATTTTCCCAAGACCTTGTCGCCTGCGCCATCGAATGAAGGCTGGTGACACTTGGAGCGCTTTCTGGTCAGCTCTTCCTCAGGCACGGGGCAGCTGGGGGTCAGGGCGAGGAGCTGGTTACCTTTGTAACATACCTGCTACCCCCGTAAATGGTCCACTTAGGAAATCCACCGGAGTTGGAAGTTTCCAGCAAAGCTAAATATTTCCGTGTGTCCACGAGTCCCAGAGAACTTCCCTCTGAACTTCCGTATCCTTGTTCTTGCCCTCATGTCTCCTCTATGTCTCTGTCCCTCTCTTTCCCTCCCCTCTCTGTGTCTCTCTCTCTCACACACACACACACACACACACAGCTCTCTGGAGCTGACAAAGCATGAACTCACCCCAATGAGTGTGCTAACTTCTCAGGTTGTCTTTATAGCATGGACTCCGACTATCACTAAGGGCTCCTTTATCTGGAGTGGTTAATCTTTTTTTTTTTTAATGTATGCCTGTCTAATCCATGGAATTAAACTCAATTAAAAGGAACAGATACGAAAGGAAGATCAAGTGCTGGGAATGCCGAGTCCACAGACCTGAATCACCCCTGATGACTGACGACAGTACTTGAATTCATGTCATGGAGCAGCAGAGCTGGTGTGTCTGAACTATTTCCTGGCGCGCTGGCCTCTAGGAAGCACTAGGTCACGGCAGAGGCCGGTACAGGATGGGGCTATGGCGCTAATGTAAGGAGAGGTACAGAGTGGGTGTAGGACTCATGCAGAGTGAGGGTCAGAGGTGGGCAGGAGCAGGGTACAGGGTTGAGGCAGGGTGGGAGACAAGGTAGGGGTTCAGAGTTGGTTCAGGGCAGGGTTGCAGGGCTAAAAAAAGTGGGGATACAGGACTAGGAATGCAGGGCTGGGGTGCAGTGCGTGTTGCAGGACCAGTATAGAATCGAGGCACAGGGAAAAGGGCTGCACTGGGGTATCGCCTGGTGCAGGCCAGGGGTACCTGTCTGGGGTACAAGATGTTTGGCCTGATTCCCCCCGCCCCCTCCCCGAGCTTGTGTCAAGGCAGCTCTGCCTTTTCTATTTTATAAATAGAAGCTCCACCGTGAGCGCTTTCTTTTGAAGACAAGCCCTGTGAACAGAACAAAGTCCCTTCACCCGGATCCATTGCCTGAGGTGCCCTCGCTGCCTAGTGGCTGGTGAGGCACCAAGCAGGGGTAGGAAGGTGGGCTTCCGGGCAGACGCCACGTGCACTCTGAGCTCCCCTGTCACGGTGGCTTAAGGCCTGCTATCCTTTCATGCATTTGCTAAAGGTCACCTCTGTGAGAGCACTAACACCTGGAAAGTAGGGGAGGGGTACCCACAACTCTAGGGACTCCTCCCACGCGCCCACCTCCTCCCCAGAGCCCCAGTCAGAAACACAGCCTCCGGCACAAAAATGCCATTAAAACCCTTCTGAGCAAAGCGTCTCTGCAGAGAGCTGCGGCCGGCGGGCAGCGAGCAGCAGGAGACGAAGGGCTCAGCCTGTAATTACCCACGCACAGCCTCCGGGTGCCTCTGCAGGAGCCAGGGAGAGCCCGCGGGGTGGGAGGGGGTGCCGCTAATTAATACAGGAGGCGAGGGGCAGAACCTTAATTAGTAGCATCCTGAGTCTCCGTCTTGCCAGAGTCTCATAGAAGCGGGTTATGTCACGAGGCAGAAGTTCTGCCGTTGAGAACAGGTGCTGGAGGTAGACACAGCAGTAGCCATGGCTGCGCGGCTACAAGACCAAGAACCTGGCCTGACCCCTCAGAAACCATCCTTCCTCCCTTTGTCCCCACACCCTTCTCTGTGCCTGGAAATGTGAACTCTGTGCCTGGCTCCTGGAAAGAGCTGCCCTAGGGCTTGGCTCTGAGGAGAGTTTCAGGGGCCAGTGCACAAGGCCAGTGCACCCTGTGGGGACCCTGCTGCCCCAAGCTTTTCATCCCACAGCTGAGCATCAGGCATCGGTGGGCTGTTCGCAGATGGAAAAACGGCTTGCCAGGTTGGGGGGACCTGTGAAGTTGGGGGGACCTGCTGAGTTGGAGGGACCTGTGGAATTGGGGGATCTCCTGAGTTGGAGGGACCTGTGGAGTTGGGGGGACCTGCTGAGTGGGGGACCTGCTTGAGCACCTAACCCTGGTGAATGTCAGGTCTGGGCCCTGGTTTCTGCCTGTCGACTGCCCACAGGTGAGGTTGGACTCCATTTCCCTTGGGGCATAAATGAGGGTTGGCCAGGGATTCCAGAGAAACGCACAGGCAGAATGTGGGGGACTGTACAGGTAGCAACCTTAACCTGACTCCAGGATGCCCCTCCCAGCCAAAGAGCACAAGACCCAAGGTCTTTGTCCCAGACTTTCCCAAGGAAGAGTCATGGGCCCTTGGGCTGCATCCTGACATGTGGCTGTGGGGGAGGGGGCTGTGTCAGAGTCCACGGTGGGGGAGGGGGCTGTGTTGGAGTCCAACTGCTTGGCACAGTCCAGATTCAGACTAGGCCCACCGCAAAGCATGCGCTCAGACAGCACAGCCTCACAGAGCCACTTCACTGAGGGAGAAGATTGGGGTCAGGCACCTGGGGAGGGTGGCTCACGCCAGCTCACAGAGCTGTCTTCTGGAATGCAGATTGATTTCTTAGGGCAGGATTGTGAATATAAAAAGTCAGTTCTGTGCTCCGTCTTTTAACCCTTCATGGCCACAGCTGGCTTCTCCATCGGGCCAGAGGGAGCCTCGTCCTCAGTAGGCAACAGACCCACTGCATGCTGAGGCCTGTTTGTGCTCGTCACCTCCCTCCCTTCCTGCCTCCGCCTCCTTTTCTTCCTCCTTCTTTCCTTTCCTCCCTCAGTTCCTCTCACTTCTTCTCCCCAGGGAAGGTTCTAGTACACTGATGCTTGATGCTGTTGCCTGGGCTGGTGTTGATAACCCTAGAAGCAGGAACCCCTGGTCTTGGATGGCCGTCCTCGCTGGGACTTAGCCAGAGAGAGGGGACACATGCCAGCCCATCAATATGCCACAGCCAAGTCCGTATTTCCAATGCCCAGAAATCATATTTAAACTCTGCAAACGGATGCCAGGGTGATTATCTCCACCAAGACTGGGACGAGGTCCAGGGCTCCCCAAGAGCAGGAAAGGATTGAATCACGAGCTTCAGGGGGACCGTGAGCTGCAACAGAGGTGCTAGCATCAGAGCAGCCCAAGCACAGAAAAGTAAGTAGAGGCACCAGCCCAGTCTGCTGCAAGGAAGAGAATGTCTGGATGGTGAGGTCGACCGTTGCGGCACCCGGGGAAGTGATCAGAGCCCCCCTGAGATGCCTCCTCGACAGGCCACGGTTGGGTAGCTGCTGCCCAGGCAGGTGCTTGGCTCCTGCTTTAAACACCTCGAGCACTTCTATGCTGGAGACCCAAGGAGCTCTTTGTAGATGTGTCTTTGTAAATCAGGAGCGTACAGTGCACCCTTGGATTTGGGCAGAGGGGGAAGGAAGGTGACCTTACACAGTTTGAGAAGCTGTCAGAACTCGAGCTGTCAGAATCCCAGGTCTTTGGAACATGTGACATAGAAAGTGGAGGAGGTCTCAGGAGGGGGGCCCCTCATCCCTGGTCAAGGATGACCTTGACTTCGATATCAGAGGAGTAACAGAATAATGTCATCCCAGATGCTGTGATAATCCATGGCAGGACAGAGTTAGAAAAATTCCAGAAATTGAAAAAAATAAACAAGCCCCCAGGATGTCCCTCCAGTTCCAAGCTACACATGGCCCCTTCTTGTAGCACTTCTGTGATGGCTCAGAACCAGTGGAGCACCACCACACCTCCCAGCTGCCAGGGATCTCAATGCGTGCAGTCAGCTTGGCCCGCGGCCAGGCTTGGCTAACAGACTATCCACTCAGTCCTCGCCAGTAAGTCTAGTGCTCCCAAAGGCTCCTTCCCCAGGCCTCTCTACAGCTCCTTAGGCGGGCTGGATGTCCAGTGCCCCTTCTGAGGGCCCAGTTGGGCCTCACTATCTATGCATCTGACGCTGTCACTTAGAGCTACTCTTTTGTTTCTGTGGGTTTCATTCCCTTATCTCCTCCTCAACCTGGACTTACGGAGCTGACACTAGATGGATCCCTGTGCTTTCCAGATCAGCACGTGCCCAGGACCTTGGAAAGGCCATGGAAACCATTCCTGGGTGTCCACAGGTGCCATATCTGGCTTTGTCCCTTCTGCTCTGTACGCGAAAGTTGTGTCCCTCTGGGAGTCCTGCTGAGGACTGATCGGTAGGTTGGAAGGCCTCTCAGCAGTGGACACTGGAGCTTAATTAGCCATAGACTCGGGGTTTCCCTACTGCAGCTAGGGTCTGGGTCTGGGTAAGCCCCAGGTGGGTCGGCACATGGGACCGATGGGGGATTACTCCCCATTGATGGAGACTGTGGGGAGGGAAGTGCACAGACAGGGACAGAGAGGGGAAGGGAGGAGGAAGCAGTGATGGAAGCAGCGTCCTGTGCTGAGTGCGGGGAAGATGCCCTGGGAGGAAGACCAGCCAAATTGGAGGCTGGTGAACAGAAACCCCTGTGCGGGCAAGAGGAGGTGTCTAAGCCATAGACTGTGGGCACATGGAACGGCCTCAGAAGCTGTGGGTGCCGGCACCCAGTGCTGAAATGTCCAGAGACACCTAAGGGTGTCAAGGATGGTGGAACAGTGCCTCGCCTCCCTGCCCCCCTTTCTGAGGAAAGCCCAGTTGCCTGGCAAAGGAAACATGTCTGAAATGAGCTCCTGGACCTGGATACCTAGATCCTCATGACCACAGGGTCCCTGGAGTCCCTCCCAGACCCAGGGAAAACGAAGTGTGGAGACAGACTGGGAATGTCCTTATCCTTCCCTAAGAATAAACAGGGCAGGGGACCCTAGGGTCATAGGACAGGGTCAGACTACCTATTAGGATGCATAGCTGCAGGACCGTAACTCTCATTCTCCTATGCATGCACTTCACACACACACACACACACACACACACACACACACACACACACTTCATGTATACATACCTCATTGAGTATGCAATCCTATGCACACATACTTCACACAAACACACACCTTCCATGCACACACTCCTCATGAATGCACACATCATGTACACACATCCCAAAGCACACGTCTCACGTATACACACTGCCTTAGCTTCTGTCCCTTTACTGTGTGGTATGGTTAGATACAAGTGTCAACCTGACAATTGAAAGGACATAATTGAAAGGTTCAAATTCTGGACATATTTACAACAAATTAGTAGTTAAGCCCAGAACAAGTCTGTAGGAGATTTTCTAATTGATGGGCAAGGTCCAGCCCATGGCAGCTGGGACTAGTCACTAGGCAGGTGAGTAAGACAGAGAGTTGAGGAATTTGGCATTCTTCAGTGTGTTTGAGCAGACAGACCAGTCTGATAAGGGAGGATTGTCCCTCTCTCGGTCCTGTGAATATGGTGTAGTCAGTTCTCTTAGCCCTGGTGTTAGTATCAACTCTCCTGCTGTCACAGTTAGGCACAGGTGTCAACCTGATGGTTGAGGGTTCGGGCTCTAGGTGCATTTGTGGATAATTAGTAGTCGAGCTAAGCCCAGAGCAAACCTGCAGGAGATTGTCTTGTTAATAGTACCATGGCTGGTGGAACTTTGGAAAGGTGAATAAAATACAGAAAGCTGATTGAGGAAGTTGGCATCCTTGTGTACACTTGGCCAGACATGCTGGTCTGGCAAGTAAGGATTGTCCCTCTCTCAGCTGTTATGTGAAGATGGTGTGGCCAGTTCCCGCAGCCTTTGAGTTGGTGTGAGCTCTCCTGTCAAGCTGAACTAAGAACTATGACAGGCAAAGTAAAGTCCCTTGTTCCCACAAGTCATTTTGTTGTGAATTTATCAACAACATGTGGAATAACCAAGACACTGTGACAAAATACCCTGACAAAGGCAACTGAAAGAAGAAAGACTTATCTTTGTCCGCACTTCAAGGAGCGGTTCATCACTGGGAGACGTCAAGGTGGAAAGAGCTAGGGCAGGCAGTCACATCACACCACAATCAGAAGCAGAGAGGGACGAATGCACGCATGCATGGCTGGTCGCAGCACACCACAGTTAGAAGCAGAGAAGGGCGAATGCATCCACGCTTGCTTTCTGCACTTTATACAGTCTAGGAAGCAGTCCTCCTCAGGATTAGGATGGATCTTCCTACGCCTGATCAAGGTAACCAAGACAATCTTTCCCACACATCCTCGGATGCTACCCTTACTCTAGATAACCCCTCATGGATGTGCCCTGACGCTTGCCTATTAGGAGTCAAACCAGCCATCTGTTATCAGTCAGGGTTTTCTAGAGGTACAGGACCGAAAGAATGAACGTATATGTATAAATGAAATTAACTCGTTAGATTAACTTACAAAATAAAATCAGAGTAGTCTGACAGTAGCTGTCTGCAGCTACTCAGTTCTTGAGCTGAACATCTCAGAAGAGCGAAGGATCTCTGGAAAGTCTGAAACCTCAGTCACACTGGAAGATTGCAGAGGCTGGACTCTGATGCCAGTGAGAAACAGCAGTAGTGGTGGCAGCAAAGGTGGCAGCAGACTAGCAGTGGACTCAACACAGCACGTCACCCAGGGCCAGAGGGAGCCCCTCCCCTGCACTGCCTTTTATCCAGTCCACCCCTGGAAAGCATCACCCACTGTGGGCTGGGTCTTCCATATCAATCAGATAGTCTTCTGCAGGCTTGTTCAAGGGCTTGCCCTAATTATCAATTCTTCACAGCTGTGCCCAAAACTCAGTCTGCAGCTGTTAACACCTGCATCTATAACCATCCCATGTACACACACACTTCATGAATATGTATACACACCATGTACACACATACACCATAAGTTCACACACATCACATACACACCCCCTATGCACACACCATACATATACCCTACCCCATGTATGCAAATCCCAGCATACACAGAGAGTATACACACATACTCCATTCATATATCCCATGACATACTCTCTCCATGTATACACACTGATGCATAGAAATACACACATATACATATTCTCCGTGCACACACATACTTTCTATGCACATACAGACTTCATGCACATGCACCCTGTGTATCCACATACACCATGCCCATGTAATCCATGCATGAACACACAGTAACATCACAGTTAAGGTTAGGGTTATTATGGCTCCCATGGGTCTCAAGGGGAACTCTGGTCCAACCCCAGACACAACACTCCCCCTGAGTCCTTGGGAGTCAGAGAGCAGCTCCACGTGGCTACAGCAGACTCTTCTCCACCTGGCCAGCCTTGGAGGTATAAGAAAAGACAAGGTGACTCGGAGGAGAATTTACCGGAAAGGATTTCATTTACCAGAAGGACCTTGCATTCTCCCTAGCGGGTCACTTAATCTCTTGCTGGCCCAGCAGCTGCCAAGTGCAGAGTGATTTAGAAGGCTGCCCCTCCCCCGCCATCCTCTGCAGGGAGGGGGTGGCCTCCCATCCATCCTGCCCAAAGGTGACTTCTGAGGGTCTCCAGCTGGACATCACTGTGCAGGCAGCCTGCTTCAAGGAAAAGGGGCATGTGTGTGTGTGTATGTGTGTGTGTGTACATGGATGTGTATGAGTGTGTGTAAATGCATGTGTGTATTTGTGTGAGTGTATATGTATGTGCACACACATTTGTACGTATGTGTACTAGCAGCCTGTCAGGACAAAATGCTTCACAAAGAGACTGAGACCCACTGCCTGCTTGACTGTCAGCTGCGGGGACCAAGTACTGGGGATCGGAAGGTGTTGAGAGATCTGATCTCTAGTTCTTTGTAGTTGCGGGGTGCAGAGTCTGTGCAGGGCTGTGCCCTGGCTTGGGCCTATGCTTCTTGGCCCTGGGCCAGCGTTAGGTCCAGGTGCTGGAGCCTCCCTCTCTGCGTGTTCAATCGCACAACACAGACACAAAAAATACTCTAAAGAAATGTTCGTGCTCTCTCGCTCTGCTATTGGCCCACTGAATCCTCGGGATCTCACGCTAGGAACAGACACCTGGCCAGAGGGGGAGATAATCTCACCCGGTTCTGACAATCTGTCAGACCATCTTGCCGGAGAGACAGAATCTGGAGATGGGTCCAGTGGCAGGCAGAACCACACCTAAGCAGAGCTGCTTAGCTATGCACAATTTTTGCCTTCTTGTTCAAGCCTAAACCTCACATCAGAACTTTAAGACAGACGTCAAGGCGACATTGATTCTCCCTTCTCAATATGGCCCCTATGGAACAAACCTCCTTTTTCTGCTTTTCACTGTTAATTTGATTTTTAATTGATTTACTGAGGGCGGATGGCAGGCAGAGGCACAAACGCCAACCACAGCTTTGGCAGCTGCTGGGTCACACCTGGCCTGTTCCGGGGGATCCTGGACTCTGAAGGCCCTAAGGTGTGACCCATGAAGCTTAGCGCTGGGAGGATCCAGGGGTGACCCAGGCACCAGGTGTGCTGGGTGCCGGAGCCTGCCCCTCACCAGTGACACAGGCCCATCCCCACCCTGTTCAACAGTTGAGAAAACTTGGGGCTTGGGAGCAGATGGCTTGGGGAGGGCACCGGGGGGAGGGGGGGGGACCACAGCAGGTTGGTGTCAACTCTGGCGGCTGGCCACAGCACTGCGCCTGGGCCAACGGCTAGACTTGGAGCCAGCGGAGCGATGGTCCTCGCTCACCAGCACAGCGCTGCCTGGAGCCGGAGCCCTCCTCGGAGTGTTTATGGACAGTTACGTGCTGCGTGCAGAGCTGCCAGCGTGGGGGAGGCACAGAGCCGAAGACAGCACGGGCGCCTTGCGGGTCAACGCTTCCTCCGCAAGAGGAGCCACACGCAGGAAGCGAGGCGAGCCGGCCAAGGCCAGCAAGCTACTGAGACGGTAGCGTGGACAGTGGATTAGCCAGAGCCACAAATGGCCCCGGACACCTGTGTGCAGCCGCTAGTCTTGGGTGGCATTTCCCTTATCCCCGAGCCACACTACAGCATGCCAAAGATTCCCAGGCTAGGTGAAGTTACCGTGTCACCAGGCCCTGCCTGGGTGTGGGCTGCCCCCTCTATGGTGGAGCCGTGACTGGAACTTAAGGCAAGTTAAGTTAAGTGCAGGTGTCCTGGACTGGCAGCAGCATTGAGTGGGGGTGGGACAGGACTCCTGATCATGGGAGGGTGGGAGGCCTGGCCCGGCCCAATAAAACTACGCCATGCACTGGCAGCTACCCACCCCACGGGGACGATGGTAAACATGGATGTGTGACATCTCTGCTCTTGCCTGACCAAACTTGACTTTGGCTCTCTCTCCTGTCTCTGTCACTCACTTTAGCCTCCTGACTTTGAACTGTGTGGTCCCAGACATAGGGCCTGTCTAAGAGCGGGGTTGAGAGCACAAGACAGAGCCCTGGAGTCCCCTTGATGGAGACGCCCTCCTTGGTCCTTCCTTCCTCTCCATTCCTTCCTTCCTCTCTCATGCTTCATTCCTTTCTGCTCTTACTCAGTATGTGTGTCCCAGCCTCCCAGCAATCCTGCTTGTGGGGGGGAGCAGACTCTTCTTTCTGGACTCACATCCTCCTGAAGTGGAGGTTGGGTGCAGTGGGCCCAGCCTTCATGTGAATCCCTGTTTACACTAGCCTATGGTTACCATGGAAATGTCCTTGGAGGTGGAGGATAAAAAGGGCAGAGAGAAGGAGGGGATGCCCCATGAGGCTACAGGAACTATTGACCATCTGGGAGCAGAAGCCGGGAAGGGCTGAAAGGAGAGACACGTTCAGGGTATGCTCTACTGCCCCCCGCCAGGGGACATAAAGCCCTGGCCTCAGAATCACCCCGGCCCAGGGTGGTCTCATGGGCCTATGACTTGGGCTTTTCCTTCCCAGGACGGGCAGTAAGAGTTTCACTCAGCACCATGACTCGCAGGGGCTCGGCAGTGCTTTCCGGCAGGCAGGTAGGCAGGAGTTCTGCAAATTAATGAGTGAGATTGATTAATCTGCTGCATTAGCAAATCTGCAGGGAGAGTCAACAGCCGGACAGATGTTCTACACACACCACAGGGCTGTGTCTGCGGGGCGGGGCGGGGGGGGGTGGAGCTGACCCCACTCTGGCCTCTGGCCCCAGGGGAGATGTCTCGGGGTGAGAGCCCTGCACAGATTGCTTGTCCTGGGCATAAAGCTTGTTTCTCTAAAAGCAGTGAAGGGGAGCAGACAGTGAGGCTGGGATGCCCCAAGAAGCCCTGGGTTAAGTTCCTGCCCTGGAACACACCAGGCTTTGACTCAGGTGTGCTTTGAAGCTCCTGCGTCCACGGCTGGGAGACGGCGCATCCCAGGCAGCAGCAAGAGTCTTGGACAGTGGGTGCCTCAGTCTGGACTCTAAACAGACCCCCACACACACACCAGGTACAAGTGGATGCCACGGTACCAGTGTGCCTTCTCCAGGAAGCCTCTGAGGGCTCCCCCAGCTCGCCGCTACCCCTCCCCCCACTCCAGCAGAGCATTCAGCCAGACTCAAGGCAGCCAAAGGATAAATCTATGGGAGGGCCCAGAGCCGGCTCACCTGAAGGAGACTTAGGTTTGCTACGGGGCGGGGAAGCAGGGCATCAGTTCTAAGCCACAGAGCACCGAGGCGGTGAGGAGTCTGGTCTACCTGCCTTGCTCGTGGCGGTCAGAGTATGAGCCCTGATCATAGGAGTTGAAAGGCAGCTGAATGCAGGTACCGTGGCTAGCACCTGACATTCATTACTTCAGTGTCTATGTTGAGCCAGTGTCTTATACTGTAGCTCTCGCTAGACTGGAATTCACTATGTGGCATACGTTGGCCAACTTGTGGTAATCCTCCTGCCTCGGTCTCCTGATTGCTACGATTACAAGCATGCGTTGCCACACTCAGCTTTGGCATCTGGTATTAGTAAAAGATACATAAGGCACTGCCCTTGCTGTGGCACACCACACCACGCAGCTGTGGACTCATCCGACTGGCTTCTCCACGCTGAGTCCGTGGGCCTCGCTGACCTCGCAGCTCCTCCTGGGCTCTCTGTGCCTGCTCTGGCACAGGCTTACTCTTTGACCCACTTCCCACTGGTGATGACTGCTAGTCAGTCCAGGCCTGCAGTCTGCTTCAGAAGACCCACCTCGTGGACACATCCACAGACTGGTTTAATAAATGTCTGAAGAGCCAAGACCGGGCATGGCTCTGCGGGGGATTTGGGATGTACCAGGACAGGCTTTCAGGGCCCAAGAGGGGATAACAGCCTGCGGTGGCATAGGGGGGATCCAGGGTCAGGCTTCCATGGATTCCTGAGAAGACTCCAGGAGGATAGACCATCAGAAGCAGTGTGCCCGTGAGGCATACATTTTGAAAGAGAGTCCCTGCCCCCAGAGGTGGGCAAATGGCTCCTGTGACCAGTGGGAGACTGAAGGTCCTGACAGGCGTGTGAGACACATGTGTTCAGCGAAGGCCAGAGGGCAGGAAGGCTGGGACCCTACTGCAGGGATGGGAAGGGCAGGGAATGTGGGCAGAATGACCAGAGGTTGAAGAGAGGGGTTCTCCAAGCACCTGTCTGAGCACCCTAAGCAGTCCGCCCCCCTCCGCCCACTGAGGTGGCATAGGCCCTATCTTCACGACGGCACAGTCCACGGGGACTCTACGGCTGCATGCTGAGGCAGGACAGCAGTGAAACCTGGACTGGGGCTGGCCCAGAGACTCAGGGTCCTTCCTGTCTCTGCATAAAGAAGGCGTGGAGTCTAGATGCCGCAGGATGCTTTTGGGGTTTATGCGGTGTGAGGTCGGCAGCAGCCGGGCTGGGAAGAAAGACAAGAGAACCCCTTGCGGTTTCCAGATTGCAAACGGTCCACCAAGGCGGGTATGTGATGGAGTTAGCCGGTATTCAGCGTCTCGCGTCCTCTCCGCGCTCACAGCCTCGGAACGCGACCCCGCCCCCGCGCTCCGCCTTCAGGCTGGCGACCCTGCTTGGGCTGGAGACCAGAGGTGGGGGCGCGTGTCCGGCGAGCGCTGGGATCGTCCTTTCATCCGCGGTGGCCGCACCATCTCCAACCTCTGCTTGGCACGTCCGGAGCCCCGGGAGGACAGGGAAAGTTTACCCCTCCGCTGGGCCGAGGGTGGGCTCCACGTCCGCCCCCTTCTCCCCCCTCCGCTCCCTTCTCTCCCGTGTTACCCTCCCTCCTCCCCTCTCGCCGCGGGCTGGAGGCGGTAGGTCCGGGCGGGGCCGCGCCGCGGAGCCCACAGCCTCGCGCGCTCCTGCTCCGTCGCCGCGCCCCGCGGGACGAGCAGCTGGGCCGGGCGGGAGCACGAGCGGCCGCAGCACGGGGCATGAAGTTGGATGCGCGCGGGTCTCGGAGAGGGGGCGCGGCGTAGCCGGGAGCCGCCCGCGTTTTGATCGCGTTCGGTGCGCCATGGAGCTCGGGGGGCCCGGGGCGCCGCCGCCGCCGCTGCTCTATCTGCTGCTGCTCTTTGGAGCCAGTCTCCTGCCTGGTAAGTTTCGAGGCGCTGAGCCGGCCCCTTTCACCCAGGTCTAGGTGCTGGGGACCCAGGAGCCAGGGGAGGGGAGGCTCCGGGCCGAGATGCCAAGTCGCGGGTGCGCGCAATGGGGCTGCCACAGAGACTCCCATCCTCGAGAACCCCGACTGTCCTGCGGCGCCGGCTGCGTGGTAGAGGACCAAATCAATCTCCCAGTGCTGGAGAGGGGTTTGAATGGCAGCCTGCGGGTTCCAGCTGTTATTTCCAGGGCTGGAACCAGAACCTTCAACTTGAATAGAGGCGGAGCCCATTCGGGTGGGAGAGCATCCATTCGGTCAGATTTCCCCCCCTCGCCCCCAGCCCCGACCTGTTTCTGAAGGATTATGGAATCGACAGCGGTCTGTGACCTTGGAGCCCCTTCCCTACCTTTTCTGCTCCCCCAGTTTCCCCCTACCTCCCACCCTCTGGGCAGTTACCGTGCCTTCAGCCAGTGCAGGGACTTCATGTGGAGATTTTAACCCCTGGCCTCCCCAGTGAGCTGTGGTCTCCACCTTTCTGGTCAAAAGGACCAAAGAGATTGAGGGAGGGGCCTCCGGCTGGAGTCTGGGGCCCTGTGTCCAGGACTGTCCCCTGCGAAGGCTTTCAGGTAAGCAGGAGTCAGCAGACAGCAAGACTCTCCCTTCTGTCTTCCCAACCCCCTCTCAGTGATGCAGCCAGCTAGCCCAGGCAGGGAGGCTGCCAGACCATGTGGGGGATGTGAAAGGGGCACAGATAGGTTGGTGGCACTGGTTAACTAAGGGAGCCCTCCCTAGCACAGCGGGTTTCGTCCTGTGTTTCCTGTGTCTGTCCACAAACATAAGGCTCTGGCGGTCCTGCAAGTGTGGACTCATTGTCAGGTTGGGCACTGGTGCCCAGGCAGCAGAACACACTCCTCTGAACCCTGACGGGGTGGCAGCTAGGAGCAGGTTCTGGTTCCCCTTTCTCCTCTCCACCCTGTTTGCCCCCCTTTCTCCTTTCCCATTCTGCTTGTGACCCCTCCTCACACTGCAGTCACTTCATGTCCTTTGTCTCTGCTGGCCACTGGAGCTAGAGTGCTTCAGCCGCACATCTCCGTTTTCACGAGAGACACTCAGATCGCGTCCTTGTCAGTTGTGAGCTCCCTGGTGAGGTGCGGGGAGGGGGATACCCACCCTAAGGAGAAGGGCAGGAGTAGGGCGAAGCATGCCCCACCACGGGTTCTGAGGTAGCATGTGCATTGCACAAGGAACTGGAAGGAAGGCTTCCAGTGGACTGCAACCTGGCCGGGAGGGAAGGGTTGAAGGGTCACCTGATGGTCACCTGCTCCTGAGCCTTCTACTCCCTCACAGCTAACAGCCATGTGGAGACCCGTGCCCACGCAGAGGAGCGGCTCCTGAAGAGACTCTTCTCTGGCTACAACAAATGGTCCCGACCTGTGGCCAACATCTCAGACGTGGTCCTTGTCCGTTTCGGCCTTTCCATTGCTCAGCTCATTGATGTGGTAGGTGTGGAGGCGCCAGTGTCGTGCACAACAACTGGGTCACCCTGCAAGGGACGCCAGCCTGTGGCCCACGGGTCCTGCTAACCAGCAACCAAATGTGAGGCTCAGTCCCAGCAGGAGAGCACTGGGCAAAGGTGGTGGGCTCTAGGCCCAACCTCACCCTACTCATAGGACAGCTGCTAGCTACACTTCATGTGGCAACTGTGGCATTTTTAGGAGCAAAGAACAGAACAGGACCTCTGTGGGTGGAGGAGGGTCAAGTCCTGCTCTCCAGCAGCTAGACTGTGGGGTCTTTGGTCACTGCTCCCGTGGGGTGGGGACAGGTGCTGTGGTGTCCTGGTGGCACTTTGACCTTGGACTGAGCCCAGAGGCCCTTTAGTGTCCACCTGCCTGGGAAAATCACAGAAAGGTTCTGCTTACCTGGATGTGATCACCTTCCTGTGAAAGTCCAGGCAGTCCGCTGGGAGAACAATGGGGCAGGGACCAGGCAGGGCCCCTGTGGCTTGGACTTAAGGAGCCCTAGGGGTGGAGGTGGAACACCAGAGACAAGGTCCTGGCGGCTTAGGGAGGTTCGCTGCAGAGGCTACCCATGGTGTAAGACTGAAATGTCCCTTAGCTGCTGAGAACCTCCTGCACTTGGGGTGGGACCAGCCTTCCGGAAGCCCAGTCAGGGAGTGATACACACTTGGGGTCTTACCTTGAGTTTCACAATTACCCAAGGTTCTGCCCACCATGCTGGTCTGGGCAGGGCTCCATCATGATTGCATAGTCTCAGTAGTGGCCTTCTGCTTCGGAAGGCTTGGCTTTTCTATAATTGGACCCAGCTGGCTTCCTGGGTCCAGGGATGGAGTCTGGATCTGGGGAGGGAAAGCTGTAACTTCAGGTCATGGAGTGAATTAGGGCACACCCTAAACCCTGCTAGGCTCTGTCCTGGGGTCTGCTTCAGGGAGAACTGCTGCCTGCAGGCTGGCACTATGCACATTGGGTGATCCTCAGCCCACCCTCTGTTTGCTTGACAAGCTGTGCCATCTCAGAGTCCGATGCATCCCACAATGTTAGCTGCACAAGACCAGTCATGGAGTCCTTCGTCAGTCAGTCCTATTCGGAGCTGACCACTCAGACCTCCTCTCTTAGGTGTCCTGGAATTGGTCCTTGACTGATTCCTCTAGCACTTCTGTCTAGAGTCCAGCCAAAGTGCAGTGCAGGAAGTACAGGCCTCTCAGTCTGCTGAGGTGTGCAAACATGGCTTCAAAGTGGTGGCCAGCGGAGGTGACCACTGGCAGCAGCTCAAGATCCTGTTGTGTTACCTCCAGGCCTGCCCTGCCCAAGCCTTTCCCGCTCAATCTAGTCTTTGCTCTTGGCCCAAGGAAACAATGAGACAGAGCTCATTCTACACTGAGACTCGCGTGAGGAGCCTAGTGCTCAGTCCGGTCCTTCCTGGAGCTGGCTAAGGCCTGGCGTGAACATGCACACACGACATACCGACAGCTCTTGGCCTTGGTCTGAAGGCTTGCAGCCATGTTTGTGTGTGGAAAGGGCTGCTTGTACCTGTCCTGCTCTGCCATCTCCCACCAGGGTCTGATCACGTGCCCTGAGGCCTGTGCCCCTTTTGTGGGCTCCCATACTGGTTACAGACATTCTCTCCATGGCCTGCATCCCAAGTTCTGCAGAAGAGACTGCAGAATTCCCAGCGGTTTCCTGGCCCCATGCTGAGTCCTCGTGAAATGTGCCCCAGATGCAGTGACATGTCTGTTGGCTCCAAGGGCAACTGGGAAGTGATGGCCACAGGCGGTGGGGACAGGTGATGCTGGAGCAGCAAGGTTCGGTTGAGTTTCAAAGATCCTGGAGCCCCTGTGGGGTGACGCAGCTGGTTTTCCATTTCTAGCTCCCTTGGGCACAGGTCAAGGTCACAAAAAGCTGAGATTGGATGGGCACCTATGGGTGAGGGTGGGGCCATGTGGGCAGCGTGGGTGTGGGCAGCATGGGTGTGGGCAGCATGAGGGGCAGCTACGTGCTCTGTTCCATGTCTTATCCTCACCTCAGCATCCCGCCAGGGAGGGAATTCACCGGCTGGTGGCCTCCCTGGGTGGCTTCACTGAAGAGGACCCAGAGCTATGGTTGGGCTTTCCAAGGGTAATGCCCTCCCCACAGTGCCAGTCAGGGATGGTTGCAAGGAAGGGGTCTCCTGAAGGTGTCCTGGAAGTGCCAAGCCACTTTTGCACTGGCTGTCCCAGACTCCCTGGCTGGAGGGTCTCCAGAGAAGCATGTTTGTGTGATGAGGAAAGGCATTGGCTGTTAGAAGTGGGAGGCACACCTTTCCTAGGACATTGCCGCACTAGTGCCTACGTCAGATCTTCCCGCTCCCCCAGACTGTTGGCACAGGGTCCCCAGAACCCTACTGGGTACGAAGCAAGCATGGTGTGGTGTGATTTCCTGGGTATCATTCATCACCCCCAGAGGGTGTGTCAGGACATGGAGGGATTTCCTGTCCCCCCAACCCCCCGAGGCCTTACCAAGGCCTGTTAATCTCTACCCTTTCCTAGTTGTGGACGGTCCCGACCATGAGTCTTGAACTTGTTGCTCCTCATCAGGGATATGACAGATAGCCCCATTCTCATGGCAAAGGGGGAAGCAAAGGCAAAGGGCAGGGTGGGGCTGTGGCTGTCAAGGTCCACTCAGGGCATGGATGGCCCAGCCCTTCTTAGCAGGACTGGTTGTTCCACGGTTCTCTTGAGGTGGAATCACCACTCAGGTCCTAGGGGATATTTGGTCATTGGGCTCTCTGGTCACTGGGACCTGTTCTGATGGCGCACGGTCTCTAAGGGTTCATTTGCAAAGGGGCTACTCCAGGAAGCCGCAGGGGACAGTGTGGGAGGCGTGGTCACCGGGGGTCTGGGAAGGGGGCATACTTAGAAGCATCCGGCTGGAGCTGAGCTGCTGTGGGGCAGTGCTGCCAACAGACCCTTGCTCCCGGCCCCGTCTCCTGTCCCCAAGCCCAGGCTGCCGTCCCAAGCTCGCTGCCCTGAGGTCCCACGTCTGCACCTGGGGCTGAGGATCTCAAGCTCCCTTCTTGCTTGTGCCCTAGGATGAGAAGAACCAGATGATGACAACGAACGTGTGGGTGAAGCAGGTAAGCGGGAGGGCTGCCCTGGTCCTGCCCTCCAGCGCACGCCTCCCCTACTCATGGCCCTCTTCCCCCACCAGGAGTGGCATGACTATAAACTGCGCTGGGACCCAGGTGACTATGAGAATGTCACCTCCATCCGCATCCCCTCTGAGCTCATCTGGCGGCCGGACATCGTTCTCTACAACAAGTGAGCCTTGCGAGCCCTGGTGGGGGAGGCTGGGTCTAGATCCAGCAAGGAAGCCATTGGGAACAGAGGAGGTGGGTGTGTGGGGACAGGGCCCGAGGGCTGAGTACGGCCACCAGCACTGGCACGGGATCTGGTGCTTTGGCCTGGGAGCAGGAAGGGGTTGTACACTGGTCCTGCTCGTTCCTTAGCAGGGAAGGGGTTGCACGTCACGTCGTGCCTGCAGCTGCAGTGCCTCGTCCTGCTGCCTGCAGACAGGAGTGATTTGCACAGCCAGCCCCTGTCTCAGGCACGAGTCATCTTCTGTAGGCCACAGGTGAGCAGGTATGGGGGGCGAAGCAGCTGTCCTGCAGGACCTCACCTCTGCCCTTCTTAGCTTAACCCCCACATTGTACTCCACACCGGCAATCGTGCTCTTGAGCAGCCCCAGCCTCAAGTTCAGCTCATACCGTGGCTAAGTTCCTGGAAGCTGAGTGGAAGTTTGCCTGGAGACAAACTGGAGTGGCAGATCCAGGACCGGCACGGCAGGCAGGGGATGGGCATCCTCTCACTTGTCCTTCCCGGAGACCTTCACAGGGGACCTGGGCTGGGAGCAGCTGGCTTTCTGAGCAGAATCTATCCGGGGATGTTTCTCTGCTCCCTCGGGACCTGGGTGGGCAGCAGTTCCCAATGTGCTTTCAGATAAAGCAAATGGAAACCCTTCCATCTCCTGACCCTCAGGCCCAGGGTGGCCGCTTGACCTACAAATGCTCCTATTGTTTAGAAATGACTGGACTCCTGTTCCTCCTTAATCAAGTCCAGTATGGCTGCAACCTCGGCACGCAGAAGAATGGTTTTCTAGAATGCATAAGGGCAGCCAGCAGGGAAGACCATGGTCACCGTTACTCTCTGTGGTGACTCTGCCTTCTGCAACAGTCCAGCTAAACCTCGAGCCCTCGGACGCTTTTAGCCACCTCTCAGTTTGGGGTCCACATTCTGTTCATCCACTTTCCAATCTTGGGACCTCACACTTCACTCGGAACAGCTTGTTGGACCCACGAGGGGTTTGTAGTCCAGGAAAGACGTGCATTCCGGGTGGTGTCAGAAGACAGAGGAGCAGTTTGGTCTCAGGAGGCCACTCGCCCTGGTCACCTTTGTGTGTCCTCCCTGTCAATATGCACGAAAAAGGGCAGATGTCCTCTGCTGTTCTAGAGTCAGCACTTGAAGTTGTTATGGACAGGACTTGGGGCTGGGGAGGGTAGAAAGGATCCTGGGGCCTGTTTCTATGGGTAATGAGCAGTTAATAACTCATGTAGCCAGGGGGAACCTGCTCTTCTGTTAAGCTTCCAGTTGCTCACTGCTCACTCTTAACCTGCTTACTGGCGCAAGGCAGGTAGAGGGGCTCCTGCGGGATGCAGCATTGCATGGTGGGGCCTTTTGCCCTCCTCAGCTGCTGCCAGATCACTGAGACCAGAGTTGGCTCACCCTGGACAATGTTCGGGCCCAGTGCTTATGTACCCAGTGGCTTTCTTGGTAAGGGGGGCTCTGAGGTGCTGGGAATAACATGTAGCACTGGAAAACGTGGGGACCCTTAAACTTCACCCCACATCAACTGGCAACCTTGGAAGCCTTGTGCAATACTGATAGCCCACTTGGGAACCTGCTATCGTGGCTCATGACTGAGCTGCCAGTGGACACGAGGATGGCACCGTCCTTCAGCCTTTCCTGGTGCCTTGCTCTTGGTACAATGGAAGAAAACATCAGCCAGAGCTACTACAGGGGATTTACCTCTATGGGCTCCACTGTAAACTAGCAATTATTAACTGACAGCTGGAGTCTTGTGAGATGCCTTATGGGAATAGCAGTTCCCACAGCCTGGATAGTATACGGATGGGTAGCACTGTCCATCAGAGACCTCTTTCTCAGGAAGTCCACTCAGAAACCATCTGCAGATGCAAGTCCACCAGCAGGCACAGGAGTAGCCTACACAGAAGGGTGCTGTCCTCTATGGCAGTCACGGGGGCTCAAGCTGGGCTGGGCAAAGAGGGGGGGCGGGTGGTGCAGCTGGAAGAAGGCAGAGCCAGGGCTGAATGTGCTAAGTCCCTGAGAGTGGGGAACAGACCCAAGGGCTAGGTGCAGGTGAGCCCCAGGTCCCCTGCTGTGCCAGTTGCTGTCATGCCCACACTACAGAATGTCTGCAGAGGGGGGGATCCTCTCCCTTGGCCGTGAAAGGATTTAAATTTGTGCCCAGAGTGTTGAGCCTTTGATTTTTTGAGAGATGGGGATAGGGGAAGAAAGCAAACTCCAGTCAGATTCCACATGGCCTGAATGTGCTTTAAGATTCACCCTCTTCCCCCCTCTATCCCCGTCCCCCGCATGCACGCCCAGGGGAACTTTAGCTTCCAGGAGGAATCCAGGCTTTGCGGGCAGGAACCTCATTGGGATGCGTGAGGAAGCTGCTTTTCCATATGCCGCACAGCTGCGGGGGAGGCAGCCAGTAGCATTGGCCCAGGACGAGTTAACATGGACAGAGGGCAGGGCTTAGCACCTAACAAGACCTGGGGGGGCCCTCTCAGGTCACTATGACCTTGTGGGTTGACACAGGAAGAGAAGGCCTCGAGGGGCCCAGATCCCCGTGATGGTCTCGTGACTGGTCAGACCTGAAGAGGTGGGCAGGGTGAATGGAACACCTCTGCTTAAGGACTTTGGGAGACCCTGACCCTTGAATCGGGCCTGAGGATAGGGGCAAGAGAAGGAGTGGAAAGAGGGGGTGGGCAGCCGGACAGCAGAAGGTGCTGAGCCTGTGGATAAGGACTGTGCAGTTCCGTAAGCACTAAGACGGCAGTGATGCTGTGAGTGGGTTTCATTCAGGCTTCAGAGAGGCCATTAACTGTGAATCGAGGTTTACCATCAGCGCTGCCAAAGCCAAAGCCACAGGCTTGTTAGAGAGGCTGGTGCATCAGCTGTAGTTTCTGATGAACTGTGGATACTAATTCAGAGTCAGAGTAGATGGTCTGGGTCTTGTGGGAAAACTGAGGCCTAGAACGTGGCGTGCTATAGCTGAGGTTCCTGGGGCACATGGGGAGGGGCTGGCTCTCAGGACCAGTTCAGGGGAGAGAATTGTAAAAGTGACCAGGACCAGAAGGGCTTAATGGGGGATTGCTTGGCAGTGTCATAAGTTCCCACAGTAGGCAGATGCAACATCGCTATTTGTGAACTAAGAGGCCAGGACAGAGAACTGCCCACCAAGGAGTGGTCTGAAGGACAGCAGACCCTCATTCTGTTGACTAGCAGGCCTGTGAAGGGACATCAACATCCCTGAGGCAGAGTGGAGGTGGACTTGGGGCTGGTGAGAGCAGCGATTGACTAGCTCTTGAGTCAGGCTCCTGAGTTCATGTCCAGCTTGTACTGCAAGGAGGTGACCAGCAGTTGTCTGGCAGCTACTGGAACTGGTCCTCCTCGAGTGTGACCCAGCTCAGAGGGAGACCATGGGTGCAGGTCTCTGGTCCCAGGAGGTGCCTTGGTCAGTTCTGCATGGCACCATTTCTCACACATGGACATCAGTATGGATGAGGTGGATAGAAGTCCTCACTGGTCAAGACTGTCCATGCAGCAAGGGTCTGGCACACAAGGCCATGGGCCTCTTTGCTCCTAGGCCCAGTGAGAACCATTGCCCTGAGTCAGGCCCATTGGCCTCTTTGTCCTATTCCTACAGGCATGTTGTGCACGGGGTGGCTGCAGCACGCTGTAAGGTCAGTTTTCAGCTCCAGCACAAAGGACAACAGGAGCTAGCATCCGCCCTTGGTGCACGAGATGCCCAAGCAGCAGCTGCAGAGCCAGAGGGAAAGTCCCATGGTGCTTCAGCAAAGGGCTTAGTCCCCTTCTGCTCAGAGGGACAAGCACACGGGGGTGGTGGGAATTGGAAGAGAGCCAGGAAACACAAAAAGCCATAACTTACGGCAGTGGTGTTATTTTGCCGGCGATGGCAGGCACATTCATCCCGTGCTCTCTGAACCACGTGACGTCTCAACTCAAGGTTAATAAACTGAGACACACAGATGAGTGATGGCCCAGGGCTGCATGCGGCATTCCATAGAACCCTGCGCTTTGCAGACGATTGGTGGGTCCCTGAGCCAGGCTGTGAGCCTTCGTATGCAGGAATATCCTGGGTGCAGGATTATCCCAGTGTAGGAAGGTCCCGGGTGCAGGCAGGTCCCGGGTGCAGGCAGGGTGCAGGCAGGTCCCGGGTGCAGGCAGGTCCCAGGTGCAGGCAGGTCCCAGGTGCAGGCAGGTCCCAGGTGCAGGCAGGTCCCGGGTGCAGGCAGGGTGCAGGCAGGTCCCGGGTGCAGGCAGGTCCCGGGTGCAGGCAGGTCCCAGGTGCAGGCAGGTCCCAGGTGCAGGCAGGTCCCAGGTGCAGGCAGGTCCCGGGTGCAGGGGCTGGGGACGTCGGCCTGTAGGAGTGTTCAGGTCTCACAAAGCCCTTCTCTCCCTTCCCATCCTGCCTAGTGCGGACGGGGACTTTGCAGTCACCCATCTGACCAAAGCCCACCTGTTCTACGATGGGCGAGTGCAGTGGACACCGCCTGCCATCTACAAGAGCTCCTGCAGCATCGACGTCACCTTCTTCCCCTTCGACCAGCAGAATTGCACTATGAAGTTTGGATCCTGGACCTATGACAAGGCCAAGATAGACCTGGTGAACATGCACAGCCGTGTGGACCAGCTGGACTTCTGGGAGAGCGGGGAGTGGGTCATTGTGGACGCCGTGGGCACCTACAACACCAGGAAGTACGAGTGCTGCGCCGAGATCTACCCCGACATCACCTACGCCTTCATCATCCGCCGGCTGCCGCTCTTCTACACCATCAACCTCATCATCCCCTGCCTGCTCATCTCCTGCCTCACCGTGCTGGTCTTCTACCTGCCGTCCGAGTGCGGCGAGAAGGTGACGCTGTGCATCTCCGTGCTGCTCTCGCTCACCGTCTTCCTGCTGCTCATCACCGAGATCATCCCGTCCACCTCGCTGGTCATCCCGCTCATCGGCGAGTACCTGCTCTTCACCATGATCTTCGTCACGCTGTCCATCGTCATCACGGTCTTCGTGCTCAACGTGCACCACCGCTCCCCACGCACGCACACCATGCCCGCCTGGGTGCGGAGGGTCTTCCTGGACATCGTGCCCCGCCTGCTCTTCATGAAAAGGCCATCCGTGGTCAAGGACAACTGCCGCCGTCTCATTGAGTCCATGCACAAGATGGCCAACGCGCCTCGCTTCTGGCCCGAACTAGAGGGCGAGCCTGGCATCCTGAATGGCGTCCACAGCCAGGGCTTGTCACCCACTCCGTCCTTCTGTGTCCCCCTGGACACACCCGTGGGACCCCAGCCTGCCTGCAAGTCACCCTCCCTGCAGGCCCCTGATCTTCAGCCTTCAGAGGCCAAGAAGGGAAGCCCCCACCTCTCGCCCAGTCCCTGTTGCCCACTCAAGAGCACCGGAGGCCCAGGGCTCACCAAAGCCAGATCCCAGAGCGTCCAGCATCTGTCCAGCCCTTGCGAAGCAGCACAGGGTGGTGTCCGCTGTCGGTCTCGGAGCATCCAGTACTGCCTTCTCCAAGACACCAGTGCCTCTGCGGCCCAGAGCCAAGCAGCTCTCTCCCCAGCCTCCCCGAAGACCCACACAGCTGAGCTCCCACCCCCAGACCAGCCCTCTCCGTGCAAGTGCACGTGCAAGGAGCCATCCCCCGGGTCCCCTGTCACTGTACTTAAGGCCCGAAGCACCAAAGCACCGCCCCAGCACCTGCCCTTATCGCCGGCCCTGACACGGGCAGTGGAGGGCGTCCAGTACATTGCAGACCACCTAAAGGCAGAAGACACAGATTTCTCGGTAAGTCCCTACCTGGGGCTGTTCCTGCCCAAGTGGGATGAAATGCGCTTTGTTTTCCACACATGATCCAGAATTCCAGGCCTCAGCCAGGGGCTGCTTAGTTTTGGTGGGCACAGTGTGGCCTCTACCCAGCAAGTCCTCATGGGTCAGTAAGTCAAACTGTGCTAAGCATGACAGGTGGTCCAGGGCTGGTGAACAGCCAGCCGAGCCGCGGCCACCTCGGTTGGCAGGACTTGGGGGTCCTGGGGGGCAGCAAGGTGAGCACCATTATCTGACACCCAGAGTCTTCCTTGGGGCCTTCAGATCATCGTTGGTCATTGGGAGCTCCCACCCAGCCATGCCCAAAATGGCCTTAAGAAACTTACTGCCAAAGGCCCATAACTCCCCAAAAGCACAACATTGCTTTCCGGCTCCCAACTGAAGAAGGGGGGTTGTCTGAACCCCAGGATGAGAAAAACAGACGGTATGGGACTGTCATGAAGGGATGCCCCCCTCACTCCCTCTGCTATCAGCATGGGGCAGGAGCATGTGCTAGCTAGCTGCAGGGCCTCCAGGGACCTGGGCACCCAGAGGGTGGGTGCCAGGCCAGTCCACCCTCACATATTTTTCATGCTCCCAGCATGAACTGCACAGAAGCCCGAAGAATGGATATGTCCCTCTGCAGATGTCCATCTCTTGACCCAGGAGCGTCTATATTTTTCACAGAATGCAGCTGTGTTGGGCTGTTTTACCCTGGTGCTTTCCAGAAAGGCGCTGGTCCTCTTTCCTTTCACATTTGCCTGGCTCTTCAGGGCTCAGCCCCAGTTCAGATGAGGCCGAGACTCAGTCCCCCCATACCAGATAAGTTGCTTCCCAAAGCTGGCTGTGAGGGGCTGTGGCAGCATGAGAGCCCCCGTTGGAGCCGGGCAAAGAAGGGCAGCAGAAACGGTCCTGCCTGCTTTGCTATGCCCATGTAAGGTCCCCGGGGACTCTAGTCCATATCCCACGTCGACCTTGCTGTGGCATCTGCCACTGTCTCTCGCGGGACCTTGGTCTCTCTGGCTCCTGCTGATCCTCCTACGCTACCTGGAACCTGGCCTGTACTTCTAGCTCTTGACCCTAGAACCAAGGGTGAGTTGGTCCCTATTGCCACCTCTCTGAGGCCCTCAGAGCCACGAAGCCATTCTGGGGTTCTCCAGAACACTCTGGGTCTCACAGACCTGTCTGGGGAGAATCTGGTTCTGGGGGCACAACTCACTCTCCATTCCGGTGTGATATGATGTGTGGTGAGGCCGGCAGGGAGGTCTGACGGCAGCACATGGCTGCCTGAACTGATTCTGGGCCTGGGAAGCCAACCGGCTTCACAGAGTGAAGGGGGCAACGGGAGAAGGGACAGAGAGTGAAGGGGGTGCCAGGGAGGGCTTCCGGTATGTGGTTGTGGTGCTCATCTCTGGACAGTCGAGTGACCACAGATGGTGGAGGTACACTTAGTGCTTCCTGCGTGTTTCCTGCCCCCCCTGCCCCCAGTGGAGGATCCGTAGGCCCCACCTGCTGTAGCAGGAGGTAGTTGTGTAGAGTTAGACCCAGTCAGAGGCAGATGGACACAGGCGGGGGCGTCAGACCTCTGCCCTTGCTCTTGGACCCTCTTCCCCTATGGGACAACACGCAGGCCTTCCTCAGTGGGCAGCCTACTACCCCACGTGCTCCTGACTCCCACGCTCCCAGGCCAGGACTGGTCCCTCTCTGAGCACCACTTTTGACATTTGCGCTGTGTGCAGGTGGACTCGCCTCTGTGGTACCCCCAGTTTCATCATGAACCCACAGCTCTGACTATCCAAAGCATACCAGCCTTGCCTGCTTTGAGCTCAGGCAGCCCACCAGTCAGGGGAGGCCAGCACAGACATAGTGTGACCCCCAAGTGTCCCGTGGCAGTGTGGGCTATAAGGAAGCTCCGTTCAGTCTGAAGTCAAGGATTCCACACATGTAGCTCTAGGCACAAGTCCCACAGATGCCCATCTCACCCCACATGACATCTCCCCCTTCCACTCTGTCCCAGGCATGGATTTTTGACCACAGCTTAACAGCACATGCTCCCCCGCCCACTCGTTAGGGCCTGCAGGTGTGTACCTGATGGGAAACAGAGAGGTTGTGGCCCAAGTGTCGGGTTCCAGAGGCTCTCTGGCTGCCCCCTGTGGGGCCCAGCAGGGTAGTGTGACCCATGTCTGTGTTTGCAGGTGAAAGAAGACTGGAAGTATGTGGCCATGGTCATCGACCGCATCTTTCTCTGGATGTTCATCATTGTCTGCCTGCTGGGCACTGTGGGCCTCTTCCTGCCTCCCTGGCTGGCAGGCATGATCTAGGGACCCAGCAGGGACTAGGCCCACTTGCCCCTGCCCTCTGGACTCCGTGGGGCCCCTGCTACCTACCTGTTGGCTTCTGAACCTGCCGTGGAGACACCTAGGAGAGACTCTGCCTCTGGGGTGGAAACTGGTGCTGGTTCTGGTCAAGATGTGGATTTGGAAGAGGCCAGCGGGGGATGGCAAGGGTCTCTAGCTGCAAAGAGACACAGGCTGAGCCCCTTAAAGTTTCTGCAGACTAGGTGACAGTTTCTCCTGGCTCGTAGGCCATGCACGCATCTGGGTCTTGGTGGAGCCCCTGAAAAAGGTCCCAACTGTCCACAGAGCCATAAGGCTTTGTGTCCTTTCTATGCCAGAGCCTCACATCTCCCCTGTGCCTGTGCTGGCCACATCCTTTCAGACCTTCAGTATGTTCCCTATCAACCCCGTTCTCTCCTCCAGGGGGACTCTGGAGTTGTTCTCTGATCCACTGGCTGAGAGAAAGCTCTACAGTCTCCCCAGGCATGAATCCAGGCTTGTTCTGTTTTGTCTAGTTTGGAATAAGTTCACGAGGAGCCAAGTACTGTGCTTCAGGACTGATGGACAAGCTGCACTCACAGGGGAGCTGGCAGTGGCCCTCATGGCAAGACTGTAGCCCCAGGAAAGTCCATCCACTCTGTGGCAGGAAACTGGGGTTCCCAGCACTGTGAAGGAGCTGAAGCATGTCCAGGCCCCAGGTTCTGGATCCCATCAGGGATTTTTCCTGATACCCCTGTGGATTTTTGCCTCTCTGATTAGCCCAGGAGACCCTCTATGGGCCCCCCAAAAGCAGAAGGAATGTCTTCGTGTTACGGTCCCTGCGGTGAGGCCATGTGTCCCAAGCACATATCCCATCAGACACCTGGACCTGTAGGGCGGTGGGGAGCCTGAAACCTGAGCGCTGTGGCAGATTGCTTGAGGACTCCATGTTGGCTGGTACCCCTGACTTACCCTTGAGGGTCACAGACCAAGGACATGGTGTGTGTGTGGAGTCGTGCCCAGCCTGCCTGGCCTGCAGGTGGCAGAGGAGACCTGAGAGGCTATTGCCCAAGAAGGCACCAAGCAGTCCCGAGAGCTCCCAGCATCTCCTCTGCAAGGTCTCAAGTGCCCAGGGTCAAGGGCATGCGGCCCCCTTCTGTACAGGAAGCTCTCTGCTGTGCCCATGAGTCAGGTGCGCTTCGTGGTCAGTGCCCAGTTGTCCTTGGTTAGCTTGGCCCCTTGAAGCTGAGGCCTCTACTCAGGACTGCAGAAATGAAGGAAGAACTTAGTGAAGCCTGGAACAGACACATACCAGGTTTCTAGTAGATGCAACTGTGACCACAGTGATGTAACTTGATGTTAGGATGGGGGTGCCCCAAGGGGCCAGGATTTTCCCTACCAACTCATCCGCAGGCAAACCCGCCTTCAACATAGGGTTGCTGGTCACCTCAAAATGCCTGTGGAAGGGGGACCTTGAGTCTAAGGCCCTAGGACCTTCTTATGAGCAGAAATGGTATTCAGAAGCCCAGGTGCCAATATCCTGCACCTGCCCAGGCCTCCCTCAGAGGTACCAAGGACCCCACTTGCTGATGTTCCATCTGCCCTCCACTGACTGGCCGGGTCACCAGTCCTGCACGGTGCCTTCTGGAGCCGTTAGGATATCAGGAGATGCTGCCGTAAGTGAGTTCATGCCAGGACCTAGGAGGGCAAACATGAGCGATCGCTCTGCTTCCACGCTCTGGCCACCAGGTGTGCAGGGCCAGCGCCGCACAGGGCAGCACAGCTGTGCGGGGGCTGGTGCTGTCCTGCTCTTCTCTGCGTCGGGAGAAGCAAACAGCTGTGGCGCTCCTCCCGGGTTGTCCTTGCCTTCATCCAAAGGGTCCAGAAAAGGAAAATAAAGTGTCATGCGTCTCCGAGTGGGTCTGTGTCAGGATGAGCTTAATTAGAGTAGCTGGTGAGATCCGAGGCCTTTAGACAGCAAGTTAGCAACGGAGACCAGCTATGCTGACACAATCCCATAGGCAGGCCGCAGCTGTAATGCTCCTGGTCATGCCCAGGATCCCACGTTGGACCTTGGGATGTCTGCTCTGCTACTGCCCATGCTCATCCGCGTGCCACACGCACCAAGCCCCCGCCGCTGTGGGCTTGTCAGCACATAGCTGTTTCTGGTTGAATAAACTGAGTCGCAGTGTGTCTTTCCACCATGAGTAGCCCTGCCCTCGTTTCCCATGGCTGTCGAGGTGCTGTGAGTACCTGTGCTTGTCTCTGTGGGCTGTGTCCCGTTCCTTTCTGTTAATCACATTTCTTGCTTTCTGTATGCTATGGCATCTTGACATTGTGGGAGGCCTTTGGACAAGAGACTGTCCCTTCCAAGGCTGATGTCCACTGCCAGCATTCCTGGAGCCCCTCTCCATGACTCACAGTAGCTTTTCATTACTAAGCTCATACAAGGCCTGCTGCATGGTCATACCAAGAGCCTCAGAATGGTCATGTGTAGAGTCCTCCATCCTGGCCACTGAGGGCTGTGGTACCTCCTAAGAGATCTGATAGCCCCCGTGGCCTAGGCAGCTGCCTGGTGCGATACCACCCCTCCAGGGAACTGCAACTATCAACCCTCGTTCAACGATGCCAGGCTTTTGAGGGGCACCTTTCCTCCCTGGTAGACTAAGACCCAAGCACGGAGCTCTGGGGTCCATCCCCCTCAGTTGGCTTATCCTATGGGCAGAGGTAGGCACCATTACCCATAGTTCTTGGACCACAACTTTCCAGTGGTTCAACATTCCATGCCCTGGGTCACCCTTGGCGTTGCAGGCCCCTGCTACTCATTGAATTGAAGTCTGTTGGCGCACGGTAACGGGCATGTCCTCGAACCTCTCTGATCTCTGGAAGAAGCCTGGCAGCTCCTTGCATGTAGCCACAGCAAGCACACAGGTTTGCACAATAGCAACACGAGACATGCGTGAGCTTTAACTGCTTTATTCTAGACTCTTCCATTTCTGTCTATAGAAAATGCCAGTGATGACTCTCCCACCAACTGATTTTCTGACTCGCGGTTGGAAGTGGACTGCTCAGGACACAGTATCAAGACAGGATGGGATGTGCAGTTGACAGGTTCTGGGATTTGCATTGGGATTTAAGAGATGATACAGAAATGTTTTCCGCACGGGATGTGCTGTGTGCCCTCGCCCTCTGCAGACAGAAGCTTCCATTACCCTAATCCTGCCTGACATTTCTTGCTATTTACTGGCCTTGAGGGTAATGTATACACAGAATATGCAGGTTCACCATCGGCACGCCTGCCTACCTGCAGGTCACCAGCACCAGGAATCCCCTCCTCAGAGGTCTGTTAATGACTGTGGCTTATTTGTGTCTGATTCCGAGGATGGCGCCCTGTGCCTGGCTCCCTCCCCCTGGCCAGCTCGGGCTTCGCGCATCCACCTGTAACTGTGGTTTGCATGTGCTCACCATGCGCTGACTGCGTCATTTATTCACTCACCCCTTTGCTGGTCAGGGGGGTTTATTTAGCTCGTCTTACTTTGGGGCTGTGTGAACAGTGCTGCTGTGGGTGGAGTGTTTTCATCCTAGCAGTGGGAGGTGGAGGCAGGAAGATAGGAGTTCAAGTCATCCTTGGCTACACTTAGATTTCAAGGTCGGCCTGGGCCATGTGAGGTCTTGTCTCCCTCAGAGGGCTGGGGAGGTGGCGCAGATCCTTGTAAAAGCTGGATGCAAGAGCGTAAGAACCTATAATACCAGCACATCTACAGGAAGCGGGAGGTGGAGACCCAAGACCTCCAGAAGTTATCCAGTCAGCCGGGCTCATGCAGCAGTGCTAAAGAGACCTGGTCCCAAAGTGGAAAGGCAAAGAACACGCCTGGAGGTTGTTATCTGATCTCACATGCACTGGGGCACATATGCTCAGGCTGTACACACACACACACACACACACACACACACACACACACACACACACAGATAGGTTGAGAGCAGGAGATATATGTGGTCAGAGGACCAGCTGTTCTCCAGTGAGGCTACTGTGATGTCCTCCTTCTCTCAGGGCCCCTCCCCCCCATGCCAAGATTTTGGTTTGCATATCTGGTGGAAATACAATTCCCCAAGATGGTTTAAACTGAGTGTGTCCAGCAGCTGTGATGGTGGATATCTCAGTACTCCCGGAAGGGTGGGTCTCTTACACACTGCTTGTACTTCCTGTTTGTGTTTCTTCCAGAAATGCCATCCTTGCCTTTGGCCAGTTTTTCCTATCCTTACAGCGGTTTCTGCTTGACTCCTTGGTAGTTAAACGTCCTGTCTCAGGCCTGTTGAGTTTGTCACACCTGGTTTCAGGCATTGTGCATGATCGATGGAGGGTGGCTAGTGTCCCACATGCACTTCAAAAAAACAAGCATGCTTTCTGCTTGTTTGGGGAGTGTTCTAGAACTGCTGACTGGGTCTGTGGGACAGTGGCACTCAGGTCTTCTCTGGCTTGTGGCATTTCTCTCTGCCTGGGGATTCCTGAGAGGGGAGAGGTTGTCCTGGGGCAGATGTAGGCCCGACCTTCTCCTCCCACTGTGCCCATTCCTGATTCCCAGACTTCCAGCTAGTTGCACCCCACTTAGACGCTTCCTGCCCTCTGTCACGCATGGCTCTCCATGCTTTAAACCACCTCTTCTGGTTGCACCGTGGCATTTCTGTTTCATGGTGTTCAGAATTGAACCCAGGGCCTCATACATGCCAAGCAAGCGCTGGACCGCTGAGTTACTTTCCCAGAGCCTCCATGGCACTGAGTGTGTGCGACAGTGTCAGCCGTGCTGCCATGATGGAGGAGGTGGGATCAGTAGGTGGAGCACACCGCCATCTTGGTTATGGCAGGACCTGCTCATCACAGTGGGGGGGGGGGTCTTTGCAATCTTTGGAGCCAAGGGAGGAGGGCACTGGTCTGATTTCTCTTCCTGTAGACAGATTCCCATGGGTGGGATTTGAACCTGCATGTGTGTGGCCATGGTGTTCAGGACACCCATCTGCAAGTGGGCCTGTGCGACTCCCTTGGGGCATGCAGTCACCCAAGCGGAAGCTGATGAAGAGGGTGGTTCAAAGGTTAAGCACTGGAGCGTCTGCTGGCTGTCTGCGTTCATGTGCAGAGGACCCAGAATTGCTGGTCCCAGGACCCTCAAACCTGTCTAAGGACTCATCAGACTGTTTTCCAGGTAGCCACACGACTCACTGCCAGCATCCTTACCACAGGTGTTTGGATGTCAGTATCTGAGGGAGCGCCTGACTGGACTTCTCTGGACCCAAAGTACCTTTGCATGTGCTGCCTGGTCATGGCCCATCTTCTCGTGAGTTGTCTGCCAGAGAGACAGACCCCTGACCACATCCATCAGGCCAGGCTCTGTTTTAACAGATGTTTGTAGGATCTGTGTGGAAGGCCAATGTCAGACGTGGCGGCAGGACCCATTGCTTTTCGACTGCTCACATTTTCTTAGTATTTTTGAGCAGAAGCTTTTACTTTTGACGAGGTGCCATTTATGTTTTTCCTTTAGGCTGCTGCTTCATGTATCCTGCTTAAACGCTTTGCCCATTTCAGGGTGGCCTGTGTTTTCCCTTGCTCCCCTCTCCCGCCTCACAGCTGCCATTCGGGTTCTTGCTCTTTGATTTGGGCTGTAAGTTCACCCCACGAAGGGCTGTCTTTACCAAATGCTGAGCGACACCAGAGCACATCTAACATCCTGTTCATCGGACACTCACAACCCTCATCAGTCTGAGATGTTGTCAAAAGTCTGGTCTTTGAGATTCCCAGGACTCTGTTTATTACTGTCTCTTTCCTTGGGACCTCATTGTAAGGCTGCTGTCAATCAAGATCCCACATTTCTCCTGTCTGGACATTTCTCAACTCCAATCCTGCTACTCGCTGATGGTTTCAGCCATGTTCATATCTTGTCCAGCCTCCTAGCCAGTTTAATCTCTCCTTACATTGGCCTTTTTCACATGTTCTCATCTCCAGCTTGTTATTAACACCCTCCTTGCCTTCTGGTGCACTGTGGCTTTTAAACATTAATGGACCAAGGAGAACACAAACCCTTCTTGACCAAGTATAGCTTGTTCATTTGTCTCTCTGGGCATTTTCCTCTTCAGACAGCTCTTCTTCCTTGTCATTATACCCCCAAGCATAGCTAACAGTGCTTGAATGTGAGTACATGTATATAGACATGTGCAGATAGGTTTACAAATGTGTGTGTACAGAATTCATGAAGGAGAAAGCTCATTCTCATGTTATGGCTTCTTGAGATCGCTGTTGCAAGCATGTGCAGACACGTGTATACACAAGCACAGGAAAATGTGTGAATACAGATGTTAGTATACGGATGCACATATAAAAACACAAGTACATATGTATGTGCACAGACACGTGCACAGAGACATGCATGCAGATATGCGGGCACACATGCACACGCCTGCTATGTGCTCACACTCACATCCACACAGACGTGCCCACGCTGAGCTGGGTAGTGTTCCTTCTGTCGGAACCAAGCGTGTCATTGTTCCCTCCCCCACCAGTGTTGCGGTTTCCTCTTCATTTCTGGGCCTGCCTCACTTCCCTGGCAACCGGCAGCAGCGAGCCACTGTCCGAACACTTGTAAAAGGAAGTGGAAGTCCCTGCCCTTCACTGGGCCAGGAGGACTAGACAAAAGTGTCACAAGAGACGGCAATGCTGGGCTCGCACAGCATCTGTGAGGGCAGAACAGACCCAAGGCAGAGCTGCTGCAGGCCTGGGAAGCCCCTGGTGACTGGCAACCTTTTCTGAGACCCCAAGAGGAGGGGCCATTGGTGCCAGGTCTCAAAGTGAATCACACAGGGGCCAAGCAAGGGAAGAGCAGCAACGCACACGAAAGTCTACACCTGCGAGAGAGAAGCTGATGGCACTGTTCTGAGTCACGCACCTGCCTGTGAAGCTCTGGGAAGAACTTGGCAGACAGTACAGAACATGCAATGGCCCTGGGGCAGCCAGAGCAGGCAGCCTGCTGTGTTTGCAGCTGGTGGAAGGGGGTCTGGATCTCACCCCTAGAGTGACAGGGAGTCTTGGGAGGTGGAGCATGTGGCCAGACTGGTGTTCTAAAGGGGCACCGATGAGCAGTGGGTAGGTAAGCAGGTATCCATCTGCTGCCTCGGGTGGGGGATAAGAAGGGGTTGGCATAAGATCCAGGCTGGGCATTGAGGAGGCTCAGAGGAAGGAACCAGGAATGCTGGACGGCTCTGTGTGATCAGGTGACCGAGTACCCGGTAGTAAGCAGGCACCTCGCGCACGCTGATGAGCAATCAGAGCTTTATCTGAACTTGAAGTGCTACAGAGAAAGGGGCTGGGTGTGCCGCCCTCCTGTGCCTGTGGCTTTGGGGGTCTCTGCATTTTCCCTCTCCACCTCCCCAGGATCGTTGTTCTCAGCATCCAGAAAAACTCCAGGAGGACGGTGCCAGGGTGGCCCCAGGAGGTTTGAGGTGGCAGCGGGACCCTCCTGCAGGACAGAAGGGCAGACACACCTGAGACACACAGCTCAGAGCACAGAGACCCAGGCTCCTGGGCCCACAGTCCCCTGGGCCAGTTTCACGGTGCCATGGACAGAGTCACCCCTGGGCTGTTCTGCTGAGCAAGGACAGAACTGTCGTGCTCACTCTGGGCCCGGGGCCCTCGGCATGCTGCACGCGTGCGCCTGTCACGCCTGCTCCCACATCTACATCTTACCAGCTTCCATGTGAGCCTCTGCCACCTGCCTCCATCACCCACCTGAGCCCTCCTGAGCTCACCCACATTTATCTGCACTCACCCTTGCCCCACCTGTGCCCTGCTCCACATCTGGGTTAGAAACAACCTCTTGGATAAGTTTCCACACAGACTCCTTGCTCAGGCATCTGAGCGCTGTGCTCCTAATTTCAACTGTTATCTCCACCGTCAGGCACTCCAGCCCGACCCCAGAAGCCCTCGACTGAGCCAGGTGTCCACTAGGGTGCGCGCAAGAGCCCTGCCCTCTGCTTAGGGCCACTCCAAGGCTCACCAGCCCCCACCTTCCTGCTGCTCCAGCCTCTGCTATGCCGTGTGTCTCCTCCACACCTGCCGGTCCCTCTGGTCTGCAGGGCAGCCGGCTTTACCGCGCTGGCTCCACTGCACCTCCACGACCAGCACCCAGCCTGGACAGCACCACCTCCCGGCTCCTTGCGATGAGGCCTGGGTGAATGCCGCCCACCCCAGCTGCCCCTCCTTCCTGGACATCCCCCCCAGCTGGCATGATGACAGAAACTCACCTGTTCACCCCAGGGGTCCTGGGAGCTGCCTCCCCTGCATCCTGGGGCTGCCCGTCCGACTGACAGCTGCATACTCGTCTGAGGGGGAAAGAGATGTGTTGGGACCAGGATGTGGTGGCCATAGAGTCCCCCAGCCGTCTGTTCAGAGGGAGGGTGGAGCCCCTCTGGAAAGGCAGCAGGTCCAGCCCTTGTCACAAGTGTTCATGACAGCGGTACCCTGGGTCCTTGAACCCCAAACAAGTGCCTCATCATGAAGCTCAGTGGCCGGAACAGAGGATCTATAACTTCTGGGTAAAGTGAGGTCCTCTGTGGGAACCTCAGGCTTCCCCAGTTCCTTGAGATATCTTTGTTGTTAAGAAGTGTTTCAGTCAAGTTCTGACAAGGAGGAAAGACATGTACAATCATATGGACATAGTCACATAGTCACACACACACACACACACATGCACACACACACATACACACACACGAGCAAGAGACCAGATGGCTCTCACCCCAGAATCCCTGGTACCTGGGTTCTCAGAATGGTGGTCCCCACGTCCCCAGCCTGCAGGAAGGAGACCCTCGCTGCGTGAGTCGGATGGCCCCGGGGGTCCAGGCCTGCCTGTCTTTGCTGTCTCTACCATGATGGGCATTGGGGGTCTGGCGTTCTCATGGAAGAAGGAGTTTAGCTTCAGCACATGTGCTGGGGAAAATGTCACAGATGTCAGATGTCAGCCGATGAAGACAGGGGGCCAGGGCAGGCCTTACTCACTCTCTATGGCTGACTCGCAGGCCTGGCTCACCAGCTGGAAGATGGCAGCCAGGGACTGTGGCTCCCCCTGGAAGAAGACATGGCTTTGGGAGTACCATAGAGGCTCCAATCACAGAACTGAGCCCAAGCCCCTAGGGGCCTCACCCACCTTCTCTCCTCGTTCCCCTTTGGAGCCTGGCAGCCCCTGCAATCAGAGGTAAAGGAGGGGCGCTGTCAGCAGAGCCCAGGAGCTGCAGGCGGGGTGACAGCTGAGGGCCCCAACTCCACACAATCCCAACACAACTCCAAGCGCTGAGAGCACGTGCTCTGCCTCCAGCCCAGCGCCCGCAAACGAGGCGCCACCTCCTCGACAGGGACAGCCCCCACTCGCAGCTAGGCATCACGCCGCATGTGACTTGCTGGACTGCGCGTTTCACACTGGGGAGATGGGTGGGGACCCCTAATAGCTAAGATGCTGTCTGGAGAGCAGACCCATCCCCAGCAGAGCCGACTTGAGCCAGGCGCTCCTGGCCCTCTGGCTTCTTCTAACCCTATACCATGGAGCTCACCCAAGGCACTGTGAGTGACGATCCCTCCTGTTTGTCTATAGGCCAAAGCAGCCTTCAGAGTCGTGCATCCCCAAGGCTCAGCCTCTGCCCCTCCCTCCAAGCTCTGTGCTTTCACAGAGGCTAATTTTCAAGAAGAGATCCCTGAGTCTGGACACCATCCCTAAACCTTGGCTGGCTGGCTGGCTGCCTGTGGGCAGGGGGCAAAGGGGTTGGCTTACCGTAGGCCCCACAGGTCCTGGGGGCCCTCGCTCTCCATTGGTGCCCCTGGTCCCCACCAAACCCTGGAACCCCTGCATAAATGCCGATGTCGGAGTTTTAATCATGAGTCTGTTCCTACCCTAGCTCTTCTGATGCCTAAGACCCCACTGTCCAACAAGGGAACATCCTTAGGTCAATAACCCTCATTATTTTCAGTTCTTGTCCTCCGGTCTCTAAGCCATCACCCACACCACACTAGTAATGCTCATCCTGCATCTCCCAACTTTGCTCAGCATCCAGGGCGGACTCCTATTCCTTACCCAGAGAGACTCTGCCAGCCCTCACCCGGATGCCTTTTCTCTGCACTAAAATGTCCCCTGTTAGACTCTTAGGACCACTATAGGCACAAGGTTTTGACGCTTAGCACATCAACCGTGGGGCTTCTATTTCAGAGGGTGGTCCTTGCAGCCAACCCCGCTGGGTCTCAGCCATTGCCCAGAAGCCCCCATTCAGAGGTCCTCTGGCCACTGGATTCAAAGGAAAGATTTGCTGGAACTGGGGAGGGAAACGCTCTCAAAATGAAGGGAGCCCCATGATCCAGCAGGTTCACAGGGACAGTTGTGATATCCTGGCTGTTGGAGAAAAACAAGGGGGGGGGGTGAGTCCCTAACCCCATGGCCAATCTGCCTACCTGTCTCTGTCAGCCCGGTCAGAAGCCTGGCACCCCTGCGCTGAGGGATACCGGTTGGTCAGGGCTGTACAGGCGCTTTCTCTGCAGGGCATGGGCCCTTGCTGGGAAGCAGGGAGTTGTTCCTGGACACAGACGCAAGGGCGCCCCGCAGAGTCTGCAGAGGCTCTGGTCAGAACAGGGCTGCCTCCAGCTCACTTCCAAGTTTGGTCCCTCTTCCCCAGACTGACCACCTAGTTCCAGGGAGCTGGGTAGTCCAGGCAGAGCTCACCCTGGGGCCGAGTGGTCCGGGCAGAGCTCACCCTGGGGCCGAGTGGTCCGGGCAGAGCTCACCCTGGGGCCGAGTGGTCCGGGCAGAGCTTACCCTGGGGCCGGGTGGTCCAGGCAGGCCAGCAGGTCCCTCTAGTCCTCTCATTCCCTGCCCAACGGAAGAGGGGTGTATTGAGGTGGGAGCTCCTGCTAACCCACTCTCCCTGATGGCTGCATCCCTCCCCCAAGAAGTCCCTTGTGCATTCTTCCCTCGGCCATTTCTCTCCCACCATCTGGCTCCAGAGTCAGTGCAGCCACGAGAAGGTGCCCACACTGAGGGTGGGGGGGCGACACCTGGCCTCGCTCTGAGCACAGGAGCATCTAGCTGCCACCTTTCATTCCACCCTAGGGTGACAGCCCTTGTCCTTGATCTGGGCTGGACCACCCTTCCATGTGTCAAGACACCGGGGATGGGGCAGTCGGGGTCCCAGGCAGGTAAGGAAGCCCCTTCCCTCTCTGCCTCTGCGCTGTCCTTGAGACCTTCTGTAGACTCTCTCCTGCCAGGCTGCACCTGTACCTTTGGTCCCTGGAGGCCAGCTTTCCCAGGGGTGCCTTGCTGGCCGGGGTATCCCTAGGAGGGAACAGAAGGCCAGACAGGGGCCAAGTTCATCCATATGAAGGAGGGTCCTGCCCACAGCCCTGCTCCACCACATCCCCGACCACAGTACCCGCAAGCCTGGGAGTCCATGGTCCCCCTTCTCTCCTTTGACCCCTGGTGGACCCTGGAAAGGAGGGAAGACTGGGCAGCAGGGAGGAGAGGCACAGAGCAGGAGGGCATGGGTGGGAGGGTACCTACCATGGGTCCTTGGATTGTGCGGCCCTGGCTTCCTGGCGACCCCTGCTGTCCTCCGGGACCCTCAGGTCCTGTCTGACCAGGCGGCCCTGGCTCTCCCTGGAGACGAAGGGGTATTGAGAGGCAGTGTGCTTCCCCTCACTCTGTGCACTGCCAGTCCTCGGCTCACTGGTCACCACCTGTAGTTCTCAGACAGGCCACGACCTCTTCAAGGAGGGCAGAGAAGCCGCGTGCTCTCAGACCCACCTGGGTGGGGCACTGTGTGAGCCCATCTGCACAGTGCGGTGCCCTTGGTGCCTGTTGCTTCTGTAGTCACAGACAAGGCAGTGCGGGCAAGACCCTACCACAAGCCTCCCACCCTCTCTGTTCCACAGGGGTTTGGGGAGCATGAGCAGAACTGCAGAGGAGAGAAAGGGAACCCAGTGGGCTGTACAGAGGAAGAAGAGGGCGTCTCCTTAAGCTCCCAAACTTGGTTCTCATCAGATGTTTAAGCTCCAAGGAACGGGCAATACCTATGGTGCTTAAACTATCTGAGGGCCAGCGAGATGCCCAAGTTCCCCCGACACATATGGGGGGACTTCTTCCTGCACGTTCCCTCTGACCTCTGCACATGAGCCATGGCATGCCCCATCAAAGTAGGTAGAGGAAAGAATGCCTGAGATTGTGAGGACACATATTCTATCATGCTCCAAGCTCAACACAGTGAACTGCTCAGTCTTAGGGCTGCAAGTCATAAATGAAGTACTGGCGAGCAGAATGCTACCGCTCGCATGGCCATAAGGACTCAGCGGCCATGCTCCCTAATGAAGAAAGAGTCGTCAGCACACATGGAAATGCCAAAATTAATAACAAGAAACTGCAAGAAGAAAATGCTTGTCGTGTACAAAACCACTGAACAAATGCTAGAGCCTATTTGATGTCATTCTTGATTTTCCCAAGTCTCAAATAAATTCAGATTAAATGATTTTGCTATCATATGATGATGAGAATCTGCCCCAACATCCAGGTCAGCCCCTCATCAAATGAATGGGCATAAGAAGTCGGGGGGAAGGTGAGAGTCTCTGACCCCATGGACAGAATCCACTGCGCTCGCAACACCATTTGGCAAGACACAGAAGACAGAGTGACAAACACCGGACAAAAGAAGGGAAGGAACTTGGAGTAGGTGATCCCCTGTGAGTCAGAAAAAACCCATGGAAATAAAAGACATCATGAACAAGACAAGAGAACTTCAGGGGCAAAAGCCACGAATGAACTGCGAGACAGTGGTGTGGTAAGAACAAGACACCACCTTCAATACCACAAAAGAGGCAATGTTTAGCAGTGAACCCAAGAAATGACTTCCTGGATGGTTTATAGAGGTTTACACACAGGATGGTCACGCTCTTGGATGGGTGGGCACAAATTCTAGTGTTGCTTCTCCCTAACCATAAATCAAATGTGTTCCAATAAAAATACCAATTGGATTTTTTAGAGTAAATGGGAATACGGATTCCACAGTTCACAGTAAAATAAACAAGGAGAACCAGGAACATTCTGGAGAGAAAGGCAAGAGCAACAGCCCTCCTCAAAATCTGAACAAATCGTAGTTCAGTTACCCTTAGCATTCATGGGGTCCAGCCCATGGATTCTCACGCTGCTCAGATCCAGGACACTCATATAACCTGCTTGCCTTCCAGTACATTTCATCATCTCTTGATGACTGAACCCTAACACAATGTAAAAGCCACGTAAACAATCGTCACACTGCATTATCGAAGGAAGGGTGACAGGAGAAAGGTCAGTACGAAGGCATTTCTCAGATGCTTTTAACCAGCTGTTTTCTGATCTGCACATGCTACATCTGCAGCTGCCATTTGTAATGCATGGACCTGACCAGAGGTGAGGAAAGGCTTGTCCAGGTTGGACTCACAGGTCTGGTGGACAAACCAAAGCAAGGACTAGGCATGCGGTAGAAGATGGGACTGGGTGTCCTGTAGGGCCGGCTGCCCAGGGCCCGAGGCTGGGCCTGGTCTGCAAGGCTGCAGGTGGCTTCTCCTACCTCACATCCAGAAAACTAGGGGTGACCAGCATGTGAAGGCTGAGAGGCCCAGAAAGTTCCAGGGAACCTATGGGTGTGTACTTTCTACTTCAAGGCCCAAGGAGATCTTTTAAAATAGGCCACGAAATTCAAAAGTTAACTTAAAAAGGAAAAAAGGCAAAGTCAACTTAAAGATCTGTATGGATGGTGTGGGGGATGGCTCAGTGGACAGGAGAGCTTGTTTCACAGCACAGCCATCTGAGTGCGGATCCCTAGCACCCGCGCGGAAGCTGGCATAGTGTGGCGACATGATGCAGGAAGCAGAATGAGGCCAGTCTGCTCAGCTGACAACCAGTGAGCTCAGGTTCAGTAAAAGACCCTGTCTCAGAGAAAAAGCTGAGAGACCAAGCAGAATGCCTGAAGTCCTCTGGCCTCTGCAAGCACTCGCGTGTGCACGCGCACACACGCACACGCACACGCACACACGCGCACGACATAATCAATCTGCATGGAAACCCATCACAAGACCAAATTGTAAAAGAGGTCAGAGGTCACTAGTGCAGGCACAGCTGGTTCAAGCACCAGAAGGAAAAGGAAACAAGCACAGAGAAGTGGACGTGATTCTGAAAGAAAAACCAGCTTCTCTAGAGAAATGCATTCACAAGACCACCCCAGAGCTGACCGCTGTCTCACCAAGGGGGGTTTGCCCCGTTTAGTTTCCAAGGGGGACAGACAATACTGTATAAGAACAGAGTTTTTATCCTTTGATCATCCAGCCCTCCTGAGAATCACTCTTCAGCTTCCACAGAATGCGCGCAGAAAGGGCTGACCAACCACGCTGACTGCACTCTGCAAGAGCGGAGGCTGAACAAGTCTCATCATGGCTGAAAGATTGATCATCGTCTGTCTATATATGTCCACACTGCAAGGGCCTTTCCAAGAGGCACTGTGCCAAGGTCAGTGCAGGACAGGGACTGGGGGGTATGGGTTTGCAGAACCCTCTGGAAGAGCGAGAGGGAGAGGTGGGTGTCAGGAAGGGAAGGAATGTCTCCCCACATTGCTGCCCTTTGCTCATCTTGCACATGTGCATGTAGTACGATGGCCTAGGAGTCGAGAATCAAGCGGGAAGGGCATCTTCTGGGCTGCCATTGAAGGTATTGGTTTCAGTTTCCCTCTCCTCACCCAGGACCCCCACAGACCTTGTAGAGCCAGATTAGCCCCCCAAATCCCAGGCACAGTAACACCACCATGAAGCAAGTTACCATGTAGCTGCTTTACATGGTACACTGCAGCAAGACAGGCTTACAGAATCCCCATAGGGCCAAGGACAGAGTCCACACAGATGCATAACTTTCCCAGAGTCTGGCTATCTCTGTGCCATCTGAGCCTGTGGTCACCTCTGCTACTGTAGCACTAAGTAGCTGAGCTCAAATTTATACCAGTTCACTGTAGACTGACAGCCACAGAAAACAGAAGCTTGGTAAGTGCTAGGGGCAAGACTTTGGGGAAATGCAACTTTCTGTATTTGCTTGCCACTCCCTAAGTAAGCCCTGTACCACATACTCATCGACAGAGACTCAGAGATGCCATCCTTTGGGTTGGGCTTCTGCTGCTGCTGTCCCAGTTGAGTGCAGATTTTAATTTTATATCTCCCTAAAAAGTCACACTGTCCCCTGACCCAGCAATAGACCTCTCCGGAGCCAGATCCCGGCACATGCACAGATCCTGCCGGTGGCGTAGGTCTTGAAGGGCAAACATACTCAAAACCACTTTTGAACTCAAAAGTATCTGAAGAGAGCTGGGAACCAGGCAGGCCTGAGTCTATTCTCTGGGCAGGGAACTCACCACTCTGAATCTTATTCCCACCTATGCTACGTGGGTGACCCTATGAGGGTGCATGGGGAGGGGCGAAGGACAAATGTGCACTAAACAAACACCACGCTCAGGCACATAGTGATGGGAGGAAGCCCAGCCAATCCCTGATTTCCCTGAAATGCTGAGTCCAGGCCTGTTTGCAGAGGGGAGCCTCTCAACGACAGCAGGGTAGGGGGGCAGCTCACTCCCTGTTCTGACTACACTGAGATCCTCCCCTATGGGTCAGACACGGTTACCACACCCCTGCACCCCAAGGCTTACCTTGGGCCCTGGGCATCCCTGTTCTCCTGGGGTACCATTCCTCCCAGGGACGCCCTGTGAAGACACAGACAGGACTGAGCCCCTTAGCTTCCCCAGAACCCTCCAAGCCCCAACCGCATGTGGCTCTGGACTCCTCTCTGTGCTGTGGCGGGGTAGAGAAAGAGCAAGAATGCAAAGAGACATGCAGGGATGTCCTAAACACCCCCTCCTCAAAGCCCCTTCTGAATTCAGACAGGTCTGCAGTCACAGCCTGGGCTTGTATGAGACGAGGTCTATATTCTGCGGAGCATAGGTTAAGCGCTCATGACAGGCGCCCTGCACCGCCAGCTCTGAATCTCTACAAGCCTGCAAGATAGTCCAGGCTTGTTCGGCACAGGGCACTCCAGAAGAGGTCTGATCATCACAGCCAGCTCGGGGGCCAAGGCAGAGGACTTCTGTGCCCCCCCCAGCAGCCAGGGCAGAGAACTTCTGTGCCCCCCCCAGCAGCCAGGGCAGAGGATTTCTGTGCCCCCCCAGCAGCCAGGGCAGAGGATTTTTGTGCCCCCCCAGCAGCCAGGGCAGAGCTGGCTGAAGGCTGTCACAGCCTACTGGCCACCACTAGCTTGGTCCTGGAGATCAGGTGTGCCCGGGCTCATTCCAACAGAAACTGGGTTTCCTGCCAGAGAGAAACTGGCATCTGTCCTTGGATAGAGGACCATGTTGAGAAAAAGCCCAACCAATGGCAGGAAGTGCAGGCAGGATATACTTCTGGGGCAACGGCCATAGCAGAAGCCTCAGCATATCTTCTCTGTGGCGGGGTCAGGGGAGGGATGCTGGGAGGCTTGGGCTCCTGTAAGCTGAGAGAATATATGGACCAGCCCACCTCTACTATCGCAGTAACGTGTCAGAGTCTGGTCAGTCCCAGGAGAGAAGCTACTGCACTCACCGGAGGGCCTTGGGGCCCTGGGGGTCCAGGTGTCTCAGATGAGCATGTGCAGGCAGAAGAGAGGGCTGGACATGTCTCTTCATCCCTCTGTAAGAAAGGAAGTGTTCAGTCAGTGAGTGTTCCCCCATCTGAAGGCTCAGCATGGACAAAGACAGCTGACAATCAGGAAACCCCCAGGCCCATCCTCAGGGGCAGAGCAAGTCAGATGAAGGCTGCTAGGCTCCATGCATGCCACAAGCCTGAGTGCCCCTCCTAGTTACCACATGAGCCCCACGGCAGTGCCCCTTCCTCTTGACCTCCTCTCAGCCTCTTACCATGGCCAAGCCCAGCCATGGTTCTCAGAGGACTGGTGAGGACATTCTAAGTCCCCAGCAATCTTGGAATAAACCAAGACCTCGCTGAATAAGCCTCTGCCTGGGCCCACAGAGAAGGGGAGTGGTCTGCTCCCTGGAGCTGGCCGGGGACTTCTGGCCAACACATCACTGCCTCTGAGAGGCAGGTGGTCTGAGCACACCCCTGTACATGGAACTACACACATGACTTCCCGGCCTGGCCGGACTGCTTCTGGCATCCTCCTATCCAGCCTGCCTGGTACCTCTTCCAGGAAACTCGCCCAGTTCCAGGTGGCTCATCCACCCTAGACTCTGTGAGCCTCGGTGGACACTCTCACAGGGCCATGAGACAGTGGCCAATGCTTTGCTGTCACCTCAGGCTCTCTGGACACAGCTAAGATCTCACTGTCACCTGCAGGACCCTGGGACACGGTCAAGGGTTCACTGTCACCTACAGGACTACAGGGCACGGTCAAGACCTCACTGTCACCTACAGGATCACGGGACACAGCCAAGACCTCACTGTCACATACAGGACTATGGGGCACGGTCAAGACCTCACTGTCACCTACAGAAATGCGGGACACGGTCAAGACCTCACTGTCACCTACAGGAATACGGGACACGGTCAAGGCCTCACTGTCACCTACAGGACCATGGGACATGATCAAGACCTCACTGTCACCTACAGGATCACGGGACACGGTCAAGACCTCACTGTCACCTACAGGACCATGGGACACAGCCAAGGGTTCACTGTCACCTACAGGACCATGGGACACAGCCAAGGGTTCACTGTCACCCACCAACGCCGGCAGCTCACAGCACCGGTCCTCATCTGCCCACGCGTCACTGCACACGATCCGCAGCATCTGCAGCTGGAACTGTGAGGCAGAGGCAGCTCAGTGGACACAGGCCCTAAAGTCAGATTGCTCTGAGCGTTGGGGATGAGCCCAGGCTCACCGTGGCTGAGCTGCTCCGTGGACCCCTGGCCCTGGCCAGCCTCCCCAGGGTTACAAAGCCAGTTACAGGTGGGCTTCCAGCCTCTCCGACTGGCCTCTCAGCCAGCCTTTTGGCAGTCCACATACAATCTGACCTTGGAGCGGCTCACAGCCAAGTGCACCTGCAGAAACACACAGGGAGTCTCCCACCCCAGGCCAGATTAGGGCCTGTCCCAGGGGCCTAAACAGAGCTAGAACAGGCATAGGAGCCTGCCACAGGGGTCCCATGTTAGGATCCTGACCTCCCAGGACCTCAGCTTTCCCAGGAACACCTGAGATGCCTCCTGCGGAGAAGAATTTGTCATCTGACTCAAATTAAAGAGGACAACTGGGACAGAGAACACTTGACCCTCAGGGAATGTTCTAGTGCTCCAGCCAGGCTAGAGGGACAGGACTGAGGGTTCAGACAGCTCCCAGGACCTTGTGGAAGCTCCCAAAGAAAATCTTCTTTGCCTCAGGCAAGTCAAAGGTTATCTCCTGCAAGGCCGCCCTGGAGTCATGGTTGAAGTAGGTCAGAGACTTTCTGCCAGCTGCAGGAAGGGAAGGGTGGGGAGCCGGTAAGAATGGAAGGATGAAGGCAAGTCAAAGGTCACACACAGGTCCCAGGGACACTTCCACCAATGCAAAACTGTAGTGAAGCTCAGGACACCCCCTGAGGGTGGGCTGTACATCTGGATGCCCAGGGAAGCCAGGACCCTGCCAAGGAGGCTGGCATCAGTCAGACTCATGCCATAGTTAAGAGAGGGTGACCCAGGGCCCATCCCTCCCAGCTGCCAAGGGTGATGTGGGGCCCTCGGTCACCATCCAGAAGAACCCCAAGGACAGGTTGGAAGTCCTCCGTCATCATCTGCCACAGTGCAAAGGCTTCTCGGGGTGTCTCTGGGAGCAGTCGCACGAGGAAAGCAATGGTGTATTCTGGAGGGAGGGCTGCAGGGTGGATGTCACTGGGGCACATGGGAAGCAGATCACAAGGATTGAGCTAGTGAGACAAGCCCCTGGCCAGGCCTCTAGTACTGCTCTGCTGGCTACAGCGGACCTCCTGTCTCACACAGCCTTTCAACAGGGCAAGATGTGAAACTACACCCCCGGTGCCCAGACTGGTGGGTCTACAAAGCCAGGCTGAGAGCTTCCTGACTCAGGTTCCCCCACAAGGAACATGGGGGGTATAGAAGAAAAGTCCCACCCACTGTCAGTTTTCAGTGAGATGTACTCAGAGGCTCCTGACCCAACACACAGACCCTCTGCCTCCCAAGGCCTGACTAGGGCTGCGATTGAAAGGCACCATGCCAGGACTCAGACTAGGCAGAGGGGGAGTCCATGCCCGTGCAGATCCAGCACACTGAGGAAGAGCAGGGATCTTTGTTCTATCAGTCTGAAGACCCTGTTTGACCTTCATCTGCTCTTAAAAACCAAGAGCTGCCAGCGAGTCTCAGTGCAGCCACCGTCCCACAGTTCCCTTTGACACAGAGTCTCACTGTAGAGCTTAGACTCATAGTTGACCCCCCACCTCGGCCACCTGAGTGTTGGCATTACAGGGGTGACCAGGACCTAGCCACCTGCTGAGCCTCCCTCCCCCGGTCTCTGCTTTATCTGCTTCCTCCTCAGGGAGCCTCCAGACCCCACACAAAGTTCCCACTCTCATCAGTCAGTGCCTCCTTCATGATGACTGTGCTCGACATCACAAAAAACCACAGTGAGACACCGCCTCACCCAGTCACAAAGTTAAACCCCTGTGAACGTGAGTGGAGAACAGGAAATGAAAGCGGACTGTGTGGTCATCACACGCAGGGACTCGGTCACTTGTCAAATGAGACTTTCTGGGGTTGGCAGGCTAAGCAGTCTCCTACGACTGACATCAAGGGTCCCAGGGATGTGGCCCTCCATTTTCACACTGTCCCCTTGCACTTCCAACTCTCTGACCCCTTTGCACCTGGTCCGCCGTGTCAACTGGGCATCCTTGAAGAGTGTGAAAGTTGGGGCTGCACCCAAGGCTGAGGACTCCATGGCCACACCTCGAAGGGAGGCGTACTCCTTCACCACGAGGCCGAAGGCCACCATCAGGTCAAACCCTGGGGGGACAGGGAGCGATGACCAGGGTCAGTCAGGGGAGAGCAAAGGGCAGGTGCAGAGATTCCAGCTCTGGCAAAGGGGTGGCAAGAGATGTGGGGGGGGTCTACAAAACAGCTGGGCTGGGGCCACCAAGAAGTAGGCGCTGGAGCCTAGAGTCCTAGGTGAGCAGGGCTGGGCTTCAGATCCTGGGCCAGCGCCCCTGCCCTCCGGGGAGGAGGCAACCTTTCCTAGCCTGTGCCCACTGCAGACCACGCTCTCCTCCATTCTGACTGGTTCTGACTCTGGGGAACACATTCTGACAAATGTCCACAGCCAGGACAGGGTTGGGAGCCTACATCCATGTAGCTCCCCCAGAACCTCACTCTGCCTCACTCAGTCCCCGACTTCAAGGTAGAAATAAAGCCACTCTGCCAGCCTGTGGGCCACCTGGGAAAGTCCAGGACTTCCTCCAAACCCTCCAACATGCTGTACTTGGTCCCCGCAGGAACTGCTCAGGCCCCACCTTGGAAGAGCCGAGAGGAGCAGGACAGAGCAGCCGACACAACCTGAGCAGGACCTACCTGGGAGGGAGCTGTTTGCACGCAGGGCCGGACAGGCTGCTGAGAGGACAGGAGAGTCTGGTGAGTCTCTTCGAAGCCCAACCTCGAGGAGACGGGCCCCTCTGGGCAACACTATGGCCGCTGGAGGACACGGGTGAGCCTGCACTGTACCTACGCGTCTGTCCTCTCGATGCCCTTGAAGCCTGAGGCCCACCCCTTGCTACCATCCCTGATCTCACTAAGCAAGCAGGTACTCTTGCCCTTGTGCCAGCCAGGGCCAAAGCTAGCGTCCCACTGAATGCTGTACCCAGAGGTATAAGGTTCCCAGATACACCCCAGACCCCAGAGGACAGAACCAAGGAGACACCTGGGCATGTGAGCCTCATTTTATAAGGCACGGAGGCTAATGTCAAGGCCAGGTACAAGACAGGTTCAGGGCACCAGCCACAGCGGCTACCACGGGCATGTGAGCCACAGCTGGATGACCCAGGGGGTGGTGGGACACATGGCCTCTATAGGCCACAACATGTCCTAGTGTGGTCGTGGCTGTCTAGACAACAGCAATTGATGGTCCCTTGTGCTGGCCTGAGGCCTGGATGTACCCTAGGCAGAGCCCTTCCTGTCCCCTTCCTGTTCTTCCTACCCACCCTTCCTGCCCCCCTTCCTGTTCTTCCTACCCACCCTTCCTGTCCCCCTTCTTGCCCTCCTTTCTGCTCTCCCCTCCTGCCCCCATCTTGCCCCTCCTACCACCCCTTCTTGCCCCCCTTCCTACCACCTCTTCTTGCTCCCCTTCCTGCCCCTCCTCCTGTTCCCTCCTTCCTGCTCCCCCTTTCTGCTCCTTCCTGTTCCCCCTTCTTTTCTCCCTTCCTACCCCCTTCTTGTTCCCCCTTCCTGCCCCCCTTCCTGCCTTTCTTCTTGCTGTCCCTTCCTGCCCTCCCCTGTATCTCCCAGTCACTTGGATCCAGCCTGTCCTGATTTCCTCCCTGCACCTGCAGACTTCCACCAGCTCTGAAAGTGGCAGCCAGTCCCTACAAGGAGGCAAGAGTAGGAGTCTTTGCCCACTGGGCTGCTGGTCTGAGGTCTGACAGGGTCCTGGGTTTGACTGGATCTAGCATCTGGTTGGGCCTGGCATCTGACTGGGTCTAGGGCCTTGGTGCCCACTCACCTGTGCGTCCCGTAGAAGACACTGCCACACTCGCCCCTGTTCCATAGACAGCTGACACCAGACCTTGTATTTGGTAGCAGCCAGCAGGTCAGGAAGTATGATATGGCTCCTGTGGCCTGGCACAGAGACCTGGGGGGAGGAGGCAGGAGGCTCATGGGCCACCACTCTTGGAACATCTGCTCTTTGTGAAGCCATGCTCCTTCTGCTCTGGCTTGGCCCACCATCCACGCCCTCAGTGGACGGGCTGAGTCTTGCCCATCAGCTACCCAAACCTTGGCATAGCTTCTTAACTGTTTACAGACTCACCGATTTCTCAGGTCCCGAGCTAGAGACTGGTGCATATGTGAGCTGGTAATGAAGGACATGCCCACTTGGGGGTGTCCAGCTGACCTGCAGACTGTCAGGGGTCTCTGAGGAGAGGGACAGGCTGGATGGGGGACTCCTGTTTGCTGCAGCTGATGTGGGAAAGGCGATGTGAGGTTCAGGTACCTCCAGAAGGGCGGCAGCCAGCGGTTAGCCAGCCTGTCCTGCACTGTGCCTTGTGCCCCGCCCTGCCCAGCCCTATCCTATGCCCTTAATGAGCCCCCCACACCTCCAGCAAGCCCTGCAGTTATAAGGGCCCGGCCTGTGAGGTGAGGAGAATCTGGGTCCCCTCTTTGATGTTACTGCTCCAAGCAGCTGCGGAGATCACCTACAGGGGGCATAGCGGAGGGACACAGGGTCGCTGCGGGCGCCATCTTTGTAGGAGGCGAGGATGGTGATCTCGTATTCTGCATGCCTCCCCACTCCAGGTAGAACAGCTGCGCCCCAGGTTCCTGGGACAGAGATCTGAGAAGGAGAGTCCAGAGGTCTGCCCAGCTCACAGGCAACCTTGCCTCAGCAGACAGGCGCACGGACCACAGACAGACAAGAGTCCCCAAGATGCAGGGCTGGGGTTGGCACACAGCTTCATAATCACATGGTCTTGGGATTGAGAACTGGAGTAATTTCTCTGAAAGGTCTGTGGCCCCTGTCTCCGCACCTCATGAGCCTTCCCCTCTCCCAAGGGTGTCCACTTGATCTGGTAGACAAGGACACCGGACGAGGCTGCCGCTGTCCACATTAGTCTGACCGCATCCCCTGGCAGCTCCACCACCGACAGCCTGCTGGGGCTGGGAGCTTTCCCTGGAAGACAGGCGGGGGAGGGCTGGGGCTTCCCTGGAGGTGGGGGAATGTGGGGTGCTGGCTCGAGCAATGACTCCCAATGAGAGCGGCAGCTTAAGGTAGTGTTCCTGGACCATGTGTGTCACTTCAGCCCTCTGTCACACCTGTCCAGACACTTGTCCCCACATGGCTCAGCACAGCCACAGCAGATGCCTAACCAAGCAGGCACAGCCCGGCCCTGGCCAGCCTTGACGTCCCATACTCACTTGTGGTCACATGGCCAGTCAGCACAGAGGAGCCACCCTCAAAGTAGAAGCAGGTAACACGGATGGTGTACATAGTAGAGGAGGAGAGGGGACCCAGCACGGCCGAGGTGGCATTTCCAAGAGTCTGTGTCTGGGGGAGGGACATAGGTACATGCAGCAGGCCCCTGGAGTCCCTACCAGAACAAACCCAGTCTCATGGCTGTAACTTGGACTAGCCTGTGATTCCCAAAATAGGAAAAGACATAACTCTCTGCATGCTCCTGGGCAGATCCTCTCCGTCCTGCTCTGCTTCAGTAACTCCCAAGTGTCAATTTCTACACCAGTGTAGCCATAGTCTCCCCATGCACCACTCAGTGTGTGTGTGTGTGTGTGTGTGTGTGTGTTTGCTTCATGTCTCCCCTCGACTCACAGCATAGCTTGTCCCCCAGCGTCTAATATGTGGCCAGCACTATTCCTTGCACCACCCAGAGGCTGGTCATGGGGAGGCTGAACAGACGTAGACTCTGCGTGGCGATGGAATACGGGGGGAGTGAGAGCGCTGGGGTCCCCTGGGGTCCCTGTGATACTGGTCTCCCAGGAGTCCCAGGCAGGCCGGCTCTCACCTGTCCTGAGTGACTGCCGTCGCTGGAGGCATAGCTGACTCTGACCAGGCGCACAGGTCGGTGGGCTTCCCAGGACACACGGGCCGAGCTGTAGCTCACATCTGAGAAGCTCAGATGTCTTGGAGGTCCCAGAGTGGCTGCAGAGCACAGCAAAGTCTCAGGGACTGACGCCCCCTCACCCCCACTCCAAGCCTAGGGGAAGGAGTGCTGTGCTGGGACCAGGAGGCTCAGAAGCAGGCTGAGGGGTGGGGCAGGGCATCGGCCAAGCAAGCAGCCTGACCAGGACACTCACAGGTCTTGACGCGGATGCTCCGAGCCGCGCTGCTCTCTGGCCCTCGAAGGCTCCGCACTGAGACCTCATAGTCCCGCCCTGGCTCTAGGCCATCCAGCAGCACCTCCGGTTTCCCCACCTGCACCTGTACACACAGCACCAGCTGCTCTCCGCAGCTGACTCCACCCACCTGCCTCGTCCCGGCCCCTCGCTCTGGCCTCGCACCTCTCTCTCCTGCTCCTTCCCAGTTGGGGCCGCTGGCACACACCGCACCAGGTACTGGGTGACCCCAGCAGAGGGCTGCCAGGTGAGGTGCAGGGTTCTGGTCCTCACTGCAGCCAGACTCAGCGCTCCAGGCGGTGGCAGGGGTGCTGAGGAGGGATTTGGGGAATGTGGCACACAGAGCTCATCACATTAACGCAGGGGTCCTAGTTTGAAGGGCAAGGCTTTGGGCAGGCAAGGTTGAGTGGAATGCCTTGCCGGGCGTGCAGACGCAAAAAGGTCATGTGGTATCCACCAACCACAGCACAGGATTCTAAGTCACTGTTTTTCAGCTCAATTCTGGGGGAACTGGACCACCCTTCAGATCTAAGGCTATTATCCCAAGATGGGAAGGTTGCAACCTCCAGCCGAACGCCCCCCTTCTCCCCAAACACACACACACACACACACACACACACACACACACACACACACACACACGCGCGCGCGCGCGCGCGCTGTGCAACTGCCTCGCAGTGGCTGGAAGAGAAAGACCCAGAGGCAGAGAGAGTAGAACAAAAGTTGCCAGGCTGGATGAGGGTTTTGGGATGCTGCAGACGGGTGAGAATGAACATGTTCTACAGTGGTCTTGGTATACCATGGTGACTCCACTAAGGCCACTAACCCGTGTGCTGTAAGTGGATGAGTGGTGTGGCATATTATCTCAGTAGAACTGTTAAGTGCTCACTGCACTTCAGAAGGGAGACCAAGCTAGATACGGCAGGACCTCCAAGACAGAGGGAGCAGAGGCAATGGACTGTGGTGTGGCACCACTGTATTCAGTAGGGGTGGCCAGGGTCAGAGAAGCCTGCACAGAGCTGTAGGAGTGCTTCAGATGGGAGGCTGTCTGCATCCATACCCTACCTGGGCCATCCCTGAGTGGTGGGACCACTTGCGCCCCACATACCTGTGGTTGTCCGACCCTGCAGGCCCTCACCAACCCCGCTGTCATGAACAGGGAACAGAGAAACCAAGTACTCTGTGTTGGAGGTCAGGTTGTGAAGTTCTGCAAACGTGGCCAGTCCTTCTATCACCACCTGGACAGAGGACCAAGTTGAGCAGGGGGATAGTTGTGGGGGGATATGAATAGGGCAGGAAACCTCCATCAATGGGTATGGGCGTGGGAGATATCATGCCACCCTCCTGCAAGGCCAGATCCTTGCACAAGCAGAGCAGCACCAGGCTAAGCACCAGTCTGAGCACTAGGCTGAGTACCAGGATGAACAGGTGACGCTAGCGGCCAACCCATCCATCCATCAGCATCATGGCAAAGACACCTCTGGGTGCTCCCAGCTATTTCTCGGTGCTCCTCACTCGGACCTGGTGGCTGCGCTACATCTGTGTGCAGCTACCGCCTCCCCACCTGCCCCTCCCTCCGCTCTCTCCTCTTGGCAATGTGGATCCATCGTCTGAAGATCTTTGCTTCAGCTCAACACAGCTCAGCAAACTCACTCGAGCCATGACTGGTGGGGTCCCTGTCAGCTGCCCTGGCACTCACAGGTGGCCCTAGCAGAAGCTGTCTGAAAGGATTCCCCCTTACCTCCTTGGGGACACCACCCCTGGAAGGCTGCCACACAATTAGATATGTGAGGGGCAGCTGTGTAGCTGGAGTCCAGGACAGGCGGACGCTGGATGAGGTGACATGGGTCAGGATCAGGCTGGTGGGGCCAGGGAGGGGGTCCAGGGCCCGGTCGGCTGCTGACGGCCTGCCTGTGGGAACAGCTGCAATCAGGGGCCAAGTGGGCAGCTCTGCCTGGCCCAATGGCCATGTAGAGGAGGGACAGGGAAATGCTACCCACTCCCAGACCCTCCCAAACAGGACAGATGCCTACCCTGTGCCCGCTCCATGTTGGCTGAGTTCCTCAGCGAGATGGGCCTGGCACACTACGCAGGACGGCACCCTCTCTGTCTCCTCATCTCTGTGACACTGCAGCCTCACCTGGACTCCTGCTTGGGCTCCTGCCCTGGACCTTCTGGCAGATGAGGCGGCTGAGCAGGCCAGCCAGGGTATCCAGCTGCGGGAAGTCTAGCACATTGTGGACCGTGATGTCCTGTGGCTGGGATGCCAGGAGCTTCAGTTCGGCCTCGTCAGCATTCTTCACACCTGCTCAGGGGATGGGCGTGGCAGCGCGTTGAGACCCTTGTCCTATGTACTAACAGGACCATGGTGAAGGGTCCTGTCAGAGTTTCCAGTGTGTGTGAGGGCAGAGATTGAAGCCATATGTCCCAGACCCCACAGGGCTTCAGTGAGACATAGGAACAGGCCAGAGGAGGTAAGCAAGCTTGCAATGCCCTGGACCCAGGACGGGTAGCCCTGGGACTCTGGACTAGGCTGTTAGGGTGCCGCCATCAGGCATTCATTAGGGAGGCGTCTGAGGCTCCTAGGACAACTACCTCACTTCCATAGCTTTCTTCCCATGAAACAGTGACGAAAGTGTCCCAAGCCCCACAGGGCACAAGTATAGTCCTCACGGGGGCTTCTCAGGCAGAAAGTAGCAGTGAGATGCAGGGCAGTGGCCAGGCAAAGGACAAATCAGGAGGGCTGATCAGTGAGCATTGCACGGTAGTGCTGATGGTGGCGGTGCTGGTGCTGGTGGTGGCGGTGCTGATGGTGGTGGTGATGGTAGTGGTGGTGGTGGTGACAGTGGTGGTAACAGTGGTGGTGCTGGTGGTGGTGATGGTGCTGGTGGTGGTGATGGTGCTGGTGGTGGTGATGGTGCTGGTGGTGGTGCTGATGGTGGTGGTGGTGCTGGTGGTGCTAGTGGTGCTGGTGGTGCTGATGGTGGTGGTGGTGCTGGTGGTGCTGGTGGTGCTGGTGGTGCTGATGGTGGTGGTGGTGCTGGTGGTGCTAGTGGTGCTGGTGCTGGTGCTGATGATGGTGCTGGTGGTGGTGGTGGTGCTGGTGGTAACAGTGGTGGTGGTGCTGGTGGTGCTGGTGGTGCTGGTGGTGCTGGTGGTGCTGGTGGTGCTGATGATGGTTGTAGTGATGATCATGGTGGTAATGGTGGTGCTGGTGGTAACAGTGGTGGTGGTGCTGGTGGTAACAGTGGTGGTGGTGCTGGTGGTGCTGGTGCTGGTGCTGGTGGTGCTGATGATGGTTGTAGTGATGATCATGGTGGTAATGGTGGTGATGGTGGTGGTGCTGGTGCTGGTGCTGGTGGTGGTAGTGATGGTGCTGGTGGTAGTGATGGTGCTGGTGGTAGTGATGGTGCTGGTGCTGGTGGTGGTGCTGGTGGTAACAGTGGTGGTGGTGCTGGTGGTGCTGGTGCTGGTGGTAACAGTGGTGCTGGTGCTGGTGGTGCTGGTGCTGGTGCTGGTGGTGCTGGTGGTGCTGGTGCTGGTTGTAGTGATGATCATGGTGGTAATGGTGGTGATGGTGGTGTGTGAGGGGGTCACAGCAAAGGAGGCGGAGCCAAGAGGATTCTGTGGTGATGGTAAAATGCAGCCTCTGCAAGGAACAGCAGAGCACGTCCACGTGAGCATCCAGCAAGCGTTTGGTTCTGTGTGCAAGTCCATGGAGGAGGGACTCATCTTCTGGACCCCACAGATGTGGAGGCTGAGGGTCAGAGGTCAAGCATGCACCTAGCTCTCAAGCAGGAACAGTGAAGCCAGGGTGTGAAATGTTGGTAACCAGAGCCTACCCTGCCCATGAGAGTCCAACCCAGGGACCTGGTGCTATATGACTCACCCACAGTGAAGACATCAATGTCCAGGTCTTTCAGAATGCGGGCGGCCGTGCGCACATCATCCTGGGACTTGCCATCCGTCACCAGAATCACTACCTTGACCACCTCTGGTCGGAGACCTGCCACCTGCTTCAGGTTCTGCCTCAACACATGGGTCAGGGCAAGGCCTTGGGAACATCAGGAGCAAGTGACAGGCAGACTCCAGAATCCCTCCCCGATGTCCTCTCAGTCCTGTTGCTTCTAGGGCTAGCCAGAGGTGATGTCTGTCTTGCCCTGGCACACAGAGACTGCTAGGAGCAGGGTGGCTCCTCCCTGGAGCACACCCATGTCTCCGGGAGGTGGTGAACTGGCAGCCCAGGTGGGCGTGACCCAGCCACAAGCTGCCTGCTTCAGAGGAGATTCTTCCTCTCACCAGGTCCATGACGGACATTTGGTTTTACCAAAGGTTCTTGTACAAGAGGTGATTTTGCCGTCTGAGGCATGATGTGGGCTCAATGCCTACGTACCACATGAGTGTTCCAGGGAAAGGGGAGCAGGGGAGCCAGACTTCCAGCCCTGGACACACCTGTGAATGTGTTTCCTCCCTTGTAGCGGAGTTTGCGCACAGCTGCCAGCACCTGCTCGTTGGTCCGGAAAGAGTTCAGGTCCCACTCAGTCTGGGGCTCTCCACTGTACTGAGTCAAGCCTAGGAGGGAAGCTTAGCTGTTAGACTGAGATTTGTTTTTCTTTTTTGTGGTATTGGGGTTTGAGTCCAGGGCCTTGTGCATGCTGGGCAAGTACTGTGCACTGAGCTACATCACAGTACTGCTCTGAGCTTTGAATGGTGTGTATCCTCCAAAAATGTACAAGAACAGCACAGTCCAGAGACGCCCACTCTGCACATGGCCTGCTGGGGTCCTGAAAGGCCCAGGGGCATCCTCAGAGAGACGCACTGAGAACCAGTCGCTCCAGAAGACTAAGATAGCAGTAGTGACCCATGAGGAAGGTGTCCTCAATATGATCTGACCCTGACCACGTGGGTATCCATCGGTAGGGTCTTTCACCCCTCCTGGCAGGCTGATAGGCTGTCAGGAGCTGCAGCCTCTCTTGTCTCTCCTCTAGAGCACTGCTGATTCTTTGCAGATGAGGAACCAACTTCCCCTGGGAGTGGGAAAAGGAGGGACACCTACCTACTTGGACTTTATCTGGTCCTATGTCAAAGGGTGCAATGACATCGGCCAAGAAGTCTTTGACCTGCTGGAAGTGGCTGTGGCCAATACTCCAGGACCCATCCACCAAGAAGACCATGTCGGCAGGTGTGGGTGGTGTACAGTGAAACTTGGGGCCAGCTGGAGCAGATGAGGAGGGAGGAAGGAGGGACAGAAGTGCTCGGTGAGGACCCCACAGGACTTGTCTGGATTCAGTTCCCCAGACATGCTTCCCTGGGGCTTAGGGGGACCTCAGCTCGGAGAGTCAGAAAACCACACATGGACCCTGGACAGAAGTTTCAGCCTCCTTAAGTCCTCCGAAGAGGGTTGAAGGCAATCTCTAGGGTCACCCCTGTACCCCAAGGCCCCAGGCAACACTGGAGTCTGCCGCTGACAATGCGTTCTCTGGGCCAAGGGATCTAGCACACCAGGCCCCGAGGCTGGCAGGTGACCAGCTGCAGACACACCTGCTGATCAGACAGGTGTTCTGTGAGCCTCGAAGCTTCTGCTGAGCCCACACAGTCCCTGTGGCCCTGGAGCTTTTGGTAAAGCGCCCCACCTTGGGGTCTCTGATAATTCCACACAAGTAGCGCGTGACAGCCTAGAGCACAGATAGTGCAGGGGTCCTGCCTGGGTTCCGAGCATCCACACAAGCGAAGGCCTACAGCGACAGACCACTGGGAGACATGGCAAGAACACAGGATGCAAGAACCCCTCTGAGGAGGTTGACGCCAAGTCTGAGAACTGAAGTTCTTCCTCAGCTCCATGTTTGAGGGGGAGGCAAAGTCCTCCCAATGTGAAATGTGATGGGAGACATAGCTGAGATGCCTCCATTCCATCTGGCCCTGAAACACAAAGCTGCCAGCACACCTGGTTTCTCTTTCCTTCTGCCAGAGGCTGCTGTGGGCCGGTGCCTCTCCAGTCCTGTAGTTGACTGATCAGAGTCCTGCAGCCCAAGATCCTGGGACCAGCTCTCGTCCAGTTGCCTCTGGTCCTTGCTGGGCACTCCTGGGAGGCAGTCACAGCCCATTGGTATATCCAAACCTCAGACTAGGAGCTCCAGGACAGAAACCACCTGGTCCCCCAAGCCTGGCCTTGAGTCCAGGAACATGACAGACAGACTTAGGTTAAAGCTACAGCATGTATGAGGAAAAACATTTGGTCACACCTTGAGAACCACAGGAAGCTCTGAGGGCTCTCCCCTCCCCCATGACCCACTCTACTTCAACCCACCATGAGTGGGTGGGTCTTGGCTTGTTGTGAAGATAATGCTGGGCTTAGGAGTCTGCTCAAGGTCTGAGACACCCAGAGGGAAGGGGGTGGGTTCCTTGGTGGCCCCCGCCGATCTGCGGTTGCTCTTGTTCTCAGGCTGGCTCTTGAGATTGTCAACTGCAGAAAGAGAACTGTCAGGAAACAGCACGAAGGGCATGGGGGAGTCTGTACACACACGCTTCGTGGGAGGTGCGTCCTCAGGCCTTCCCACCCCTTGGAAGGCGAGGAGGAACATCAGGAGCAGGAAAAAAGGCCCAGGGCACTTTAAGAGACAATCAAGTGGGGAGGTACTCTCCGGTCCCAGACTTCCAACCCACCCCTTTTGGGTGAAGGAGAATAGTAGACTTACTCATAAACTCCCTCTGAGCCAGCAGGACAGGCCCAGAGTCAGTGAGCTCAAAGACCTGCAAGGTATAACTCTTGGAAGGGTTCAGGCCACCCACAGTGGCCTTGGGGGTCTTGGTAGTCAGCATCAGCTCCTGTTCTGAGTCCCCTAAAGTGGAGGCAGAAAAGTTATTGAGGCTGTCAAAGTGGCTATGCATGTGTGTGCATGCATGTGTACAAATAGGCATATGTCAGCATGTTTGTGCAAGTGTGCACATATGGGTCTGTGTGTGCAAATGTGCACACGAGTGTGGTATGTGTACCATACAGGGTGTGCTGTGCTGTACATTCCCTGCATGTATGTATGCCATGTAGGTATACAATTGTGTGCATATGGATGGATGTATTTCCCTCTATGTATTCCACATGTGCATGTGCATGGATCACACATGTCAGTATATGGGTATGATGTGTTCTGCATGCATGTACACATGTGCATATGCATGCATATATGTGCCATTTGTGCAGAGTACAAGAAGTCCTCAGGCTGTCCTCCTTCTCTTTTTGAAGTAAGGAAAAAGAAATGGATAAGGGTCTGGTGGCAGGGATGGCAAAAGAACGACTCTGTGGCAGTGAGATGTGTCCCATGGAACCAAAGGACTCTGTTGTGCAGGAAGCATCCACTATTCCTGCACTGTAATTTCCTTAAGTATAGATAAGGCTGGATTTTAGTACTGAGAACAAACACGTGGTTGCAAAGAGGGCTCTGTCTTATTTAGGAGGGGGGATGGAATCAGTGGAGTGTGTTGCTGGGAAGATGCATCCAGACCTACAGACATACTACAGAACCTCTGGGTCTTAAGCACTAGCGAAGGAGAAATTCACACTTCGTACGTGGGAGGACAGCAGACCACCACTCTCGCACAGAAGTCAGCCTCCTGCCCTGCTCCAAGCCCCAAGCAAGGCAGTGGCACGGGCAGGAAGACTTCCACTGTTTGCAACATTCTGTTATGAAGACCTGGACTCAAGTTGGCTGTGCCGCCACTTGTTTTTAGTTCCCGGACTCAAGAAGCTGAGGAAGGAGGCCAGACCGAGCCACCTAACTAAGCAATCGGGTCTGTCACATTCATAAGGGTGGTCACTGCAAGATGGAGGAACGAGTATGTGACCGCCGAGCTCATGGGGACATGGACTCCTCGTCCTACGGTGATGACCGATGTTAACATCATAGGAACAGCAAGCACTGCTGAGGGCCAGCTCAGTACAGCAGCAATATGCCACACCATTGGCAACCGTCTTCACTAGCAAATGCAGTTTAGCTAGAAACATTTAGGTAGAAACAACCAGACTTCCAGGATCTACGTGCTGGTCTGTGTGAGATACTGGGGAGAGAGGAGAAAGCTGGAGATGCCACCGCTCATGCCAGCAAGTATTGATGGGAAGGGAGACGGGCCAAACTCACACAGACGGAAAATCATCCAAAGTCTAGAACCCAAATAAGATGTGTGACCTCGGCTGGAGAGAGGGTTCAGGGGTTAAAACTCTGCCTCCTAAGCAGGTGGTCTTGAGTTCAGATCTCAGGTCTCAAGTAAAAATGCCAGGTAGAAATGGAAACCTCCAGGAACTCTGGCCCTGGTGGTTGGAACCTGGGAAATCTCAGAGCAAAGCAAAAAGGTGGAGAAGCAATCCAGTATGATTTCCAAAGTCACCATTGGTCCTTCACAGGGACACATGGTGGTCCCCTCCCAAGCTTAAAAACAAGATGTGTGACCTCCACCAGGCTGGAGTTGCACACCTACAATCTCTCACTGGGAAACTGAAGCACAGGAACTGTGAGCTCAAGACCAGTCACACAGAAAGAGCATTTATCAATCAAAACAAAACAACATCAAAATAAGTGTAGCTTTCTTTGGGATTCCACCTGAAATACTTATGCAAGACACTTATCAAAGAATCTAGAACATTCAAATACAATGAAGTAGCAATGGCAGTGAGACAATCTTGCTTAGAAGGCTCACTGATGCATGCTCACTGATGCAGGCTCACTGACGGAGGCTCACTGACGGAGGCTCACTGACGGGGGCTCACTGACACAGGCTCACTGACGGGGGCTCACTGACGGAGGCTCACTGACGGGGGCTCACTGACGGAGGCTCACTGACGGGGGCTCACTGACACGGGCTCACTGACGGAGGCTCACTGACACGGGCTCACTGACGGAGGCTCACTGACACGGGCTCACTGACGGAGGCTCACTGACACGGGCTCACTGACGGGGGCTCACTGACACGGGCTCACTGACACAGGCTCACTGACACAGGCTCCCTGACGGAGGCTCACTGATTCAGGCTCACTGATAGTACTGGACACTGATGGTACTGGGCACTGGTGGTGTGTCTGAGCTCTTTCCTGTAGATGAACTGCTGAAATATTTATAAATAGAATTGTGCACTGTCTCAGATTTGCTTTAAGATAACACAGTGCATGGAAGATGAGGAAGGGCTTGAGCCCAGACTGGTCACACGTTGCTAATTACCTAACTCAGTATAGGATGTGAGACTGTCACACTATGCACTTTTATGTGCTTAAATTTTCCCATAAAAATATGAGCTTCAAAGAAGTCAAGGAGAGAATAAAAGTTTATAGCAAGTATAACAAAACAGAAGACAATGGTACATTTAAGTTCAGATCAGTTATCCTGCTAAATATTTATGAATAAAATACATTGCCTAGTTCCTACTGTCCATATAGAACTTGTCTTTTTTTGTTAGTAAAGCACCTTTTGGCTTTGTGGTGTTCTTTGCCATTCCCTTCTTATCTATTTGGACTTTCTTTTTGTTCCATATGACTTCTAAAGATGGATGCTTAAATGCTATTTTTATTATGTTTTTTCTTTGGCAGTACCAGGACTCAAAGCCAGAACTTTGAACATGCTGTGTAAGTGCTCACACCCCCAGTCATACAGTTTTTTTTTTTTTTTTTTTTTTTTATCTATTCAACTGAAGTTGTGTCTGTGTGACCAAACGATTGCGAACACCACTGACGCCTCACTCTTTGCCCCGGGTTAAGCTGCCCACAGACCGAAACGCACCTTCGTTGGCGTCTATCATGGTCTGGATCGAAATCAGGACTTCCGCCTGCAAGGCGGAGGCTGAACTCCTGAGCCACCTCTCCAGCCCCAGTTTTCTTTTATATAAATGAAACAGAAGCAATTAATCTTCCTCCAAGCAACAGCTATCATTTCTTCAGGTGGCATCTTCCTATGAATCCGGGCTGGTCTTGAACTCAAGCAGTCCTCTTGCCTCTGCTTCTGTGGTGGGCGTGGCCTACCACAACTAGGTTGTTCTAAGCCTTGTGGGGCCATCACAGTGTGCTCCTGTAACTCTGGGGCTGACTGGGATCCTGGCACTCTTCCTTACTGGCATGCAGGGTGCAGCCTCTCAAGGCCCTAGACCTCCTTCTGAGGAGGGAATCACAGCTTTCTCAAAACATATATCCTGAGTGCCCAAGTACAGTTCCACAGTGGGGCACAGTGGGACAGAGCCCCTGTCCTGTCACCTGTCCTCAGAATGGTTGAGGCAGAGAAAGGACCACAGAAATGCTGGAGATGGTCCTGCCATCACAGTAGGAGGCACAGGACAGTGATGCTGTCCCAGCAGGCTTGATGACCACACACTAACCCACCCAAAGGGCAGAGGAGGAACCCAGAGGGCGCACAGATGCTTACCTGCCATGGGTATCAGCTGTACCAAGTAGCCGAGACCGCCACCTTCTACCTCCCTCCACTTCATCTGCACCCGGTCCTCAGGCAGCACTGTCAGCCTCAGGCGGCTGCTCGCTGCAAACAGAACAGAGGGTCAGGACTGACCCTCAGTGACCGGCAGGGGTGAGGGCTAGTGGAAAGCACCATCCCTTGCACTCTGGAGGGGCACCACCCATCCAGGTCCTCCTCTGAGGAGGCTGCGTCCCTGGGGGGTCCTAGGAAGAGACAGCTTCCCAAGGTCCCCAGCAGCACAGTCACATTGGTGGTTTTACCGAAAGGGAATCTCGCTATACTCAAAGTAGGCTGTGACCAGGAGGGCAGTGCCCAGAGCTATGAGTCAAAGCAGCAGCTGCTGACCCACTGGCCAGGGCCTTGGCAGTTGCCTCTAGTTTCCTAGACTCTGGTGGGCCATGGATGAGACCCCTCTAGTTGCCTAAATCATGCTAGGTAGGCAAGTCCCTGGGTCCCTTGTGGGCATTCACTGCTAGGTGTGTGTGTGTATGTGTGTGTGTGTGTGTGTGTGAGAGAGAGAGAGAGAGAAAGAGAGAGAGAGAGAGAGAGAAAGAGAGAGAGAGAGGAAGAGAGAGGAAGAGAGAGAGGGCGGGAGGGGGGGAGGGAGAGAGAGGGAGGGAGGGAGAGGCTGTCTGTCCATGTGGGCATTCAGGATGTACACAAAACCTCAGCCCCTACATTGAGGAATGTGATCATGGGGGCTGGGATGCCCATGGTTGGCTGGCAGGAGGAGGGAACAGTAGAGTTCGGGCTGCCCTGGAAGCTTCCGGACTCTGTGGAGCATACAGCTATTTTTGGGGAAAAGGGACAGAGATAGGCCTTTTCTGGCCTCCCCACAGTGAGCTGGGGCACAAGGAGACAGGGCTAGAGGCCCTTGGAGCAGATACAATGGCCCATTCAGAGTCAGCTAGGCTCCAGATGGGGCCCTGACCCTCTGGGACTATCCCACTGAAAGGCAGGAATGTGTTGACATGAGGAGGGGGTTCTAGAAAGCCAGCTGCAAAGGGGGTGCCTACTCCTGCCCATCAAGAGCCTTCTGTTTCTCCCCTCTCTGCACTGTGTTGGGAGCCTTTGGAATGTCCCTGGGGGCAGCACAGGTGCACGTTCCCCTCCAACCCCACCCGCATCTCGCCCTCCTGGTTTGGTTGGACCATGCATCTGACTTCACGAGGGGTGGCCTGCTATGTCCCAGCCTGAGCAGGGTTCTTGCTTGCCTTCGCCTGGTCTCTGTTGGTTTCAAGAACCACTCTGTGAACTGGATGAGGCTTCCTGCTCATTGAAACCCTGGTGCACCAGCCCCACCTCGTGGCTCTCTTGTCTGTGCAATGGAAGCTGAGAGCCTGCTCGTGTGACAGTCTTAATCCTCTTAACGTACATCCCCATCTCAGGAGAGGGAGTCACAGCTAATGAACACAAGTGCCTGCTGCTGGACATCTGCCTGTGTGGGAGAACAGGCTAGAGAATGACGTCTGCTGGGCTTCAGAGCAACCTGGGGCCAGCCTGGCCACGGCTGTGACTGGCCTCTGAGGCTTCCAACTCCACCTCTGCAGTAAGGCTCCTTCTATTGGAAGCGGGGGGGCACCATTCCCTGAGCTCCCTACTTACCTTGTCCCTGCCCATGCACAAGGGTAACACCCATCCACATCCAGAGGCAGAGGCCCAGTTGGGGGCCTTGGGGGCTCATGGTGCACAGCCTGCAAGGAGGAGAGGCCACAACCTTTCAGTGCCCACACACCCCTCTGTCTCTCCTCTCCCTGAACAGAACTAGTTTCCCAATCAGTTCCCATGCAGGCCAACCTGTCGCCACTGACCCTGAGCCCTAGAGAGGACTGTGGCCTCTTACCATGAGATGCTGCCCACAGCTGAGGATCCAGGGCCAGAACTGGAGCCACACTGGGGGCCCCTTGTTTCTCTCCCATCCACAGTAGGGACACATAGTGGAGTCACCAAGAGTCATATTAGAACCTTGAGTCCCCAGAAGCCCTATCACAGCATAGCCGATATCTGGGACTGGTCTGGAAGTACCCTTATGCAACGCTAGAGGCCCCAGCAGAAGAAACATCTGAAACTAAATGTAGTGACAGAAGCAGGCAGGCTGTGGAGAAAGGCGGCTCCTTGCAAAGTTTGAAAGCCAAAGTCAGATTTAGGCCGCTAGAAAGAGTCACCAGGGGACAAGAGGGCCTGGTGCCTCTGCTGAGAAGTGCCGCTTTAGCAGTGAAGGGCATGGTCTAGCATACAGTGGGTGGACTTGAAGGGGCCTGAGTCCGGAGAGATCCAGATCGCCTCCCTGCTGAGCTGAGAAGAGGACTCCCCAGCTACACACCCTCTTGGTGCTTTCGGGTTCTCCCACAAGGAACCAGCTTTCCTTCCAGGGAAATTTAGATGAAGGCCTTAGTGTTGTGGACTACCACCCCCACCTACCCACGAGGTGCCAGATGCATGGCCTTGACTGTCTACACGCCCACCAGACCCCTCCCACCTCAGAAACAAGGTGCCCCCTGCTGCACACCTGCTCTCTTGGCACCTGAGGGTCTTGAGAGCCCGAGGCTATCCAGTTTCTAGTGTCTGCCTTGTAGAGTCTCAGCACCTTCCCAACCTCTCTCCCAGGTCAAGGTCACACTGCAGTGCAGCCCTGAGGGGATACCTGGTCCCCTCCCCCATGCACCTAGCCCCAGGGTTACCGGTGAGAAACCAACCTCCTGCTCCTGAGGACGGCGCTCCCCATGGCTCAGGACCAGTTGTGACCATGGAAAAGCTGAAGCCGTGCAAGACCCACCTCCTGGACGTCACCACTCAGCCCGCCCCCAAGTCCCTTCCTCTCCCCTCCCCATCTGCTGCTGCCTGGAGCATATTTCCAAGAACAGCATGATGATCTCAGCCGAGGACTCTGCACCAAGGCGAGATCCTACCATGGTCAGAGAGGAGGGCATCAAGGGTCAATATCCAATATCTCCACTCCTTACTCCCAAGGGTCTATAGCCCAAGGAAGGCCGCACATGTGCCCCAAAGCACTGAGCTGGAGGGTGCTAGGCACTAGGGATCTCTGCCAGCCTAATTTAGGTTAACAAGCTGAGCAGAACTTGTGCTTCAACCACGGAGCAAGGCAAGGAGGGGTAGGAGTCTCTACCCATGTCACTTGCTCCAAGTCTATCTTCTTCAGGATCAGCCCCACCCCAAGACACCCCAAGACACCCCAGGATCATTCACCCTGCTGATCCCTCCCACTCACATGGGCCAGACAAGCTCTCTACCTGCAAAGCCTTCCCAGCCTATCTCGAGGCTCCCCATGGCCCGGCCCAGCTGACCAAGACTGTGGAACAGATCTGTGCTCCCACCTAAAGGCCTGCCTCCTGAGCCATACGGCCTGTGTTCCCACAGGTCCTGCCGGCTCCAGCCTTCACCGCAACTCCACTCTGCCCCAACTTACATTCCTGCCTCACCCTGCTCAGCGGTAGCATCTCCCACCCGAAGGCCCCTGAGGGCCTCCTTAATATGTTGCCTGAAGACAGATGGGAACCCAAGTACTTTGTCCCGTGCCACATTCTGAAGACTTTTACAGGTGGCTTCTATTCCACTCACTGCCCAGAGCTACAAACATCAACTGCTGGCTATGCCTCCCAAGTGCCCTTCTGAGTCCCAACCCCAGAGGCTGGGCTATGGCTGCTGTCATAGCTGCCTCTCCCTCAAGGTCACCTTTGCTGAGATGTCCAGACTACCTGTGGCCCAGGCTGCTGTCTACTGATCAAGGCGAAACACACATCAGCTTGTCTGTCGATGCCATGCTTAACTCCTCGCTGGTTCCCGTCACTGCCTCCACCGATCTAACCAGGCCTCACTGCCTGGAAACTGGGGTTCTGCTAACACTAAACCCTGTGACCAAACAGCCAGCTGGAGTCCAGTCTGGTGATCCCTGGGTACATGCAAGTATGGGTATAGCTCACAGGCATTCACTCTCTCCACATGTAGACTACCTCTAGGGACATTGCACTCCCCATCTTTGCACTGAGCCCTATATCTCCCACCGCATGTTGCTCGGAGATGCTTTGGAAGCCACCAGAAACAGCTAGTGCCAGGGCTCAAAGCTAGGCCACACCCCCGGGTACTGCTTCCCCATCCTCTGACAACGAGGATGGGACTCCATTCCCCCCTCCCATAGCCCCTGCTGTGCCACTGTCCTGCGCAGACCAAGCATTTGCTCCTTGCCGGGAAACGTCACCAGATGTACACTGGATGCTGACAGAGCCAGAAGTGACCAGATGACAGAGGAGCTCAGGGCACACTCAGGTCAGTCCACAGGGCTGGCAGTGAAGCATCAGTGGTCAGTTGATACCTTGGTCAGGGAGTCTTCAGGAATGTCTCTAGTGGCCTATAGGTCACATGGCTTCTTGGAGTCTACACACACTCATCCCCCACCCCTTCCACCACAGATGACTAGAAGCCAAGATCAAAGTCCAGCTAGTCAAACACAAACCCTACCCAGGTATTTGGCCCAGGACCCCTGTGTCTGCAGTCGACCGCTCAGCTCTGAAGTGGTGCCTAGGAGCAAGTCCCTCGGGAGGCCACTGCTGGTAGCAGCTGACACCTTACCTCCACTAGGAATCTCACAGATGAGGTGGGGACAGCCAAGGTACCACCTGGCTCAGGAAAGATGTGAAGGGTCTTCAAGAGGAGCCTACTGCCCAGGCCTCCAGCACCGGCCAGGAGCCACTGTCCACCCAGGCCCTAAGGGTCAATGTACACCTCCTCTTCTCTGTACCTTAGCTGCCTGGCCATCTAGAACAGCCCAGAACACAGCAGGCCTCTCCTGCAACTGCTGACTCACCTCCATCCTCACCCCCTTGGAGTCCAAGAATGCCTGCTGTGCCCTGTCCACCTGCAACCAGGAAGCCCTCCAGATATCCTGTGTTTTCTATAATGATGTCTGGTCAGTGTCCCAAGTACAGGCCATGGGACTTTACAGGAAACAGGAGGCTCAGGCATTCTACCCTCGGCCCCCATTCACCCTCTGCTGAGTGGTCCCAGAAGTGGTCTAGAGAAGGCTGCTGAACAACCAGTAGGACAGCCTCGAAACACAGTCCCTCTATTTACTGAGCATCCTATCACTGGGGATGGCGGGCAGCTGGGGCTATTCTCTACTTCCATCACAACACAGGACACAGCCTCCCCCTTGGGTTACTCCTCACAGCTAGGAGTGCCCACTACACTAGGTTCTCAGCTTGGGGGACCCCCAGCACCCAGGGAAGGGCCTTCCCTCTTGCTCAATGCCCTTCACTGACCTACTGTGGTTCCTACTTGCCTGCGGCTCATCATAACAACATGACCACCAGCTTTATTACCCATGGCTACTTGCTCAATGATGAGTCCTGAGTACCTTCTCTCGCCCTCCTGGCACAAGAGTACCTTTAGGCCTGGGCACTGACAGGGCACATCCACTTGAAAAGAAGTATCAGAAGGCTCCTTAAACCCAAGACCCACCCATTCTGCAAGGAACCACAATCCCCAAGGTGGGTAAAGCACAAAGCCCGAGGGCCAAGACATCTCCCTAGGGCACTATAAACAGCTCACTCCCAGCAAGAAAGAGCAAACACACCACACAAGCCACAAAGAATTCTGGGACATGCACTGCTGGTCAAACTTGGGGTTGGACAGGGGCGGGTGAAGGAGACAGAGGCCCACTGGCCCCCCAGCTATGGCCACAGAGTAGTCACGGATCCAGGTGGAGCCTGTCACACCAACCATCCACATACATGATCTCTGTGGGGCACCAGTGTTCCAAAGTCCTGCTGGAGGCTCAGCTGTGGTGAGCAGCCACCAGGTGTGCCCATCTGTGTCTGACCGTCCAGTGCCCAGGCCTGAGAACTCTCTAGTTGCCACGGAAATGCCAACCAGTGCTGGGCTTGCGCAGTGTCCCCACTGAGGCCTCCCTGGCCCTTGAAAGCAGCTGTGGGCCCCGCTGGACCACCCTTCCTATGCGCGGGAATGAGAACAGACACGCTGAAGTTGTTCCCAACCCTTCAGTTCTTTCTTCATTTCTCAGCTGCCCGGAGCATTCCAGGCTGGCCACATGCAGAGGAGAACCAGCTGTGGCATCTGGGGAGTCAGAGCCCATGCTGATGTGAGGCCCTCTGAGTAGGGCTTGTTCATGAAACTGAGGGCTGGACAGCTGATGCAGGAGGCAAAGGGTCACAGGTGAGTTCCACAACACAGGCCACAGGACGTGGACTTGGAGAGGAAGTTGGTGGCAGTGCGAGCTCCAGTATTGCTTTTGGCATTTCATTCCCATCTTTAGGACTCCAGGCAGTTTCTTCAGAAAGAAAAAAGAACTAGAGCAACCTTTACAGTTGAAAGAAGAAGTTTCATCGAAAGCAGACATCTGGCTTGGCCCACACTGCACAGGGCCGCAGGCCCAGCCCTTGCCGGAGCTTCCAGATCAGCATCCGGGTCCCAAGAGCCGGTCCAGGAAGGTTGTTCAAGGACCTGAAAGGCAGGTGGATGACATGTCCCACGGCCTTGGAGAACGCTGCCTCACAGCAGGCAGGCAGCACCAGAGTCCTGCCTGAGACGCTGTCTTCACACTGAGGTCAAATGGAAGGAGAAACAAGAAGGGTAAAGTGCAAACACAGTGATGGCCCCACGGGGCTGCAGTGGGGCCGTGGCCGGGGTCCTACCAGTTGTGGTTGTCCCAGCCCTCATCCACAGCTGTGGACGGCGCCGCCTTCTTCGGAGTCTTGGCCCTGCCTTCCCCACTGGCCCCCTCCCAGCTCTCCCAGCCATCACTGTTGCTGTTCTTGTTGTTGGATGCAGAGCCCGAGCCCCACACGTCCCAGCTGTCTGAGCTCCTCCTCCCTGTGGAGGCGTCTGCGCAGGTCCAGCTGTCGCTGCTTGGGGACTTAGCCTTGGGGGGCTCGGCACTCCCAAAGGTCTCCCAGAAGCTCTGGTCTATGGTGCTGTTCTGGATGCTGTCCCCACTGCTGTTCTGGTAGCTGTGGCCCTCCAGGGGTCTACAACAGAGAGGGTTATCAGAACAGACGCAGACACGAATGCGGGTGTGTCCCTTGGCTGCGGCCTGCTCAGGTCTCGAGGGGCCTGGAGAAGAAGACTGAGCACCCAGCACAGCCCGTGCTCAGCACCTCATGAGGCCAGTGGCCACAGCAGCTGTGTTCTCTGACTGGCTGGACAGCGAGTGATGGTTTCCTCCTCACACTCTGTCAATCCTGTGGGGTTTCTCTTTAAGTAAACTCTACCTCAGGAAGGTTCTTCCCTGGTGCAAGGGCATGAAACCTGTCAGAAGAGACAGGTACTCCCTGCTACCTCAACCCCTACCCCCACCCACCACCCAAACTGAAGGGTATTTACCAAACTGCTGGGGAAAGAAGAGAATGTGATCTTTGACCATGAATCAGAACTCCTGAAGCCGGAGGGTGAGAGGAAGATGCTGGCCAGAGCTGGCTGCCTCTCAGGAAGTGGGTGGGGGCCAGGGCCTGGGTAGGGGCATGGCTCACCTATCTGAGGTGTCCTCGGCTTTCCCGGAAAAGAAGGTGGTAACATCACGCCATCCCTTGCTGCCCACTCCCTGGACCTAGGAGACAGGAAAGGGTGGGACCCTATTCCTGACGCAAAGAGAAACGTCTCTCCCCAGCTCTGAAGAGGGCTGAGGCCACGTGTGAGATGTCAGCTATACAGCGTCTCACAAGCAGCTCTTCCTGCTTCCTGAGCAGCTGGGACAACCACACAGACTGAAATGCTGTCCCACGCCCACACGCACTCACAAGTGTGAGGGTTGAGGCCAGCGAGGGTGCCAGGGCACCTCGTGCTGGGAAGCCTGATAGCACCCGCCCACCAACAGGGTGCAGGAAGCTGCCAGACTAGCAGCTGTTAGTGATGGCGCTGGCACTTACCAAGGGGAAGGCCATGGGCAGCGAGGCAAGGAAAGAAGCACGGTTAGTAGCCAGCAGGTCCCCCACCCCCGGCTGAGCTGTCTCCACATTCCTGAGCCCAGGTACCAGGCGGCAATGGGCACTGTCAGTGACCAGCCCAGGCCCATGGATACCTGCGCTCCCGATAGAGCCTGAAATGTGGAAACTGGCTTCAGCCACGCTGCAGGTCAGCAGGGCAACCCTACCTTAGATGCCAACTGAGAAACCCCACTGGACACATCATCAAAAATCCTTCCCTCCTTCACCTGCGCGATGCAAAGGGCGTCATTAGGAGACTGAGTGCAGGAGACCTGTCACTTCACATCTCCAGTGGCTGCAGCTCCACACTTCTCACTGTGAGGAAGACCCTGTGCCTCCCTGCACAAGCCATCTGAGCCAGGCTTGCTGTGGAGGCTGGCGAGCAGCAACCTTGCCCAGTCCTCACTTCTTCCTGAAGACACTGACTGACTGCTGCCTGTGGCCAGGCCACTTAGGTGAGGCAGAGGGAAGAGAGGACTCAAGGGTCCCTGGGAGTCGAATGGGGGAAGGAGCCCAAGATGGGCCTCAGGCCACCTGAGTCAGAGGGGGCATCCAGTCCTAAACATAACCACCACTTCCCTGAGAAATCAAACGTCTCAGCAGACTCATAAGCACAATTGCTGTTGCCAACCTTACCTTCTCCTGGGCGGGCTTGAGGACGTTTTCATTCAGGCTGTGACCTAACTCTGTAGCCTGTTGGAAGAAATATTACGTGAGCACTGTATGCACAACATTAGCTGCTGACAGTGGGCGCAGGGAAGCGTGAGCCTGCCAGCAAAGGAAAACAGAACAAGGATGCACACGGAGGAACAAAGTAACAGTGATGGCAGGATGGGGGACCCGGAGGAAAGGGAATCTTGCTCATGCTCAGCCACAGCTGCTCTAGCTCCAGTCAACAACGATAGAAAGCTGGACATGGACCTACTCATTGCAAGCATTAAGATCAACCATGAGGGAAGACAGGCAGCTGAGACAGAGGAGGAGGCTGGGGCAGAGGGAGGGGGAAGAAGACACAGTAGATGGAAGTAGGAAGTTGGAGCAGAAAAGATACAGAAAGGGAAGGGCACAGCCTCTCCTAGTACCACCACGTGATGGCCATGAGGTCTGGGATGTAGACATGCCCAGGCCTCACCTTAAGGCACGCTGAAAAGCTTAAGCGGGTAGTTCTGTAATACAGAGAGGCCCCTTGACAGCAGCCTGTGATTCTGGCCATGAAATAACAACATGTAAGTTCTACTTTCAGGGGCTATCCAGGTCCAGCTAACCTTGCTCAGGCAATACCTTGGAGATCTTGTAGGCTTGTAGTATCAGGGAAGATGAGCCCTCCCGCTCTGGCAAGCAGGAAGAGTGAGTGTAGCACACAGCTGGCCCAAACACACAGTGAGGCAACTGGAGCAAAGCACTATCTTAGCAGATGCAGGATGCATGCACCAGCAGACATGGGGTTTACCGGCTCTGGCTGCTGCTTATAACCCCAAAACTTGACCCAGGTGACATGAGGGCAGTTCCAGAGAAAGAGTAGGTGGTACGAGCAGAGTTAGCAATACCCAGAAGCACCCAAGAAGATATCCTGTATCTACTTTGTTTTGTTTTGTTTTGTTTTCAGAAATTGAAGGGTGGCCTTAAACTTCAGGCCTTTTTGCCTCTGCTTCCTGACTGGCTGGGATTACAAGTGTACAACCATAATCAACTTAGCTTTTTGTTCCTTTTTCATGTGTATTTGTGTGTGTATCACATGTGCATGCATAAGTGTGTTTGCATGTGTGAGTACATGTGTGCGTGTGGAAGCACAGATGACACCAGAAGAATAGTCCTTGATCACTCTCCAATCTTTCTCACTGAAGAATCTCTCAACTGAACCCAAAGTTCACACATAAGACTGAATTCCCTAGCCAGCTTGCTCCAGGAATACTGTGTTTACCTTCTGAATGTCAGATTACAGGCAGGCTACCATACTCGCCTGGGTTTAGTGGATCCAAATTCTGTTCTCATGCTTACATAGAGAGTGCCATCTCCCCAGCTGACCAAGCTACTTGTACTGGTTGCATTAGATTCAATGAGATCTCACATTGACCTTGAAACTTACTGCAGGCCAGAATCCATGACATGCCTAAGAAACTTGACATTCAGGCGCTAAGATGAAGCCAAGGAGACGTCCCCAAGATGACAATAGGTGCGGGATAGAAAGAGCCCCTGGGAACCGGCAGTGGCCACAGGTGAGTGCAGCAGGCTGTAGGGTCGAGGAGCCCACACAACCCACACCCTTCATTCAGGAACAGGCAAACCCTAAATTCTGGCCCAGTACACAGTGGAAGGCCACATACTGGAGTCCACTCCTCAAACCAGGAGGCCAGGGCACAACAGCCTCCTTCCCGTGGTGGATGGGGAGACCCCGAGGAAACACAGCCTCTTGCCCAGCACTAAGGTGAACATGCTGGTGCACGAGGACAGAAGAGGGGCTCTTCTGCACTGGGACTTCTCTCCCTACGCACAGGGTCCAGGACACTCCTCACACGCATATGACACCAGTCTCACCGGAGTTTTCAAACAGGTCAGAGAATAAAAACTTCCCCTTTGTACCTTTTGACTTGCTTGGGATCCAAATTTTGTAGCCTAAAAAGAAAAACAAAGGCAACACTTTTCAGTCAGAGGTCTGAGTAGAGTCAGGCCCAGGACGTGTCCTGATGACTGACCCCCTCCCCCTCCAGGCACCAGCATTAACCCAGCGTTCCAAGGGCTTAGGGCACTAAAAGAGGTTTGGTTTAGTAGACATGGGAACAGCCATAAGTATACTGAGACGATAGGCTGAGCAACATCCACAGTGGAAAAACCACCAGCCAACTCAATCCCCAGCCTGTGAGAGCCAGGCCTAACAGCACCCCACACTGTTTATCTGCTGCTGTGCCCATGAGGGCAAGCTGACTTTGCAGGCAGCTTGCCCCTGGCACACAGAAATACCACAAGGGCTCCTGAATCTGTCTGCCAGGGAAGTGAAGCCATGTGTACACGGACCCAGGACCAGGCCAGGGGTAGACAGCATGCACCCCCAGTTACTTACACCCTCCTTGGCTGCAGAGGCAAACTTGCTCGCCCCAGTAGTAAAACTGCTCCAGCCCTGAGGAAGTAACAGAAAACAACTAAGCAGCTGTCCCAGGCTCATGTCGCACTGTCGATGCTTCAGCACAGACTACTCACAGGCCTTTGCAGTTCCTGCGTTCCCAGGCAGCCAGGTGCTCAGCATCTGTTTCCCTACACAACACATCCGCGAGGCCCTAAGGACTCAACACCAACCACAGCGCAGGGTGGTGGCCAGCCTCTCGGCCAGAGCCTGCTGAGCGCCCATTGACTTGTCCTTACTCCATCTGCCTCTCACGGAGTAGACGGGACGGGGGGAGCGGAGGGTGGGCAGGGCTCACAGGCCTTCCTCTAAATTTACGGTTATCCCCCTAGGGGCCCTCATTCCCCCAGAAGGAATACAAATGAACCCCGACCCTACACTGTATCCATTTTCTCTGGAAAGGGTCATCAGCAAAGAACAGAGCAACAGATGCAAAGGTGTGTCTTAAAAGAAAACTCACAACAGGCTTTAAGGTAAAAGCTTGCTTTTCTGTCCTAGAGAAATCTGTGTGCAGGGAGAGTGATCACAGATATCACGGCCCTGCACGCCCCTCACAGGTTGCTCTACAAGCTAGACCTCCAAAGCATAAACATGAAACTTCGTGGGAACAAAGACGATGGTTCCAAACAGTCTTTCTCAAGTCTTCAAGACCTCCTCACTGTGTAACCCAGGCTAGCCTCAGACTCGCTGCAATCTGCTTCCTTTGCCTTCCTGGCTACAAGTGAGCTCCAACACCCAGCTTCAGTTCTATTTTTGAGTCAAGAGTGGTGGCTCATGTGTTTAATCTCAACACTCAGGAGGATGAGGCAGGAGATTCACTTCTAATCTCAGGCAAATCTGGTTGACACAGCAAGTTCTTGGCTACTGATGCTTCAAAGTAAAGCCTGTGTCTCATGGCTCAAAGATGGGGATACACAGTACTAATAGTCTCATGTCTGTGCCTATTGGTCCTGACTCCAGTGCAGACATAGCAGGAAAGCAAATTACTGAGCTTATTCCTCACACAGGGCATCTGCCCTCTCCTGCACTCTGCTTATTTGTACTTTACATGTTTTGCAGATCTGATATCAGATCTTCCCTTGTTTTTCTATCTGCAGCATCCAAGAAGGGCTATACCACTTGCCACTAAGAGTTCTACTGCTGACCCTTCACGGTGCTTACTTACATTCACGCATACTGCAGACCACAGCACTGCAGCAAGCACTCCTGAGCACTGCAGACCACAGCACTGCAGCAAGCACTCCTGAGCACTGCAGACCACAGCACTGCAGCAAGCACTCCTGAGCACTGCAGACCACAGCACTGCAGCAAGCACTCCTGAGCACTGCAGACCACAGCACTGCAGCAAGCACTCCTGAGCACTGCAGACCACAGCACTGCAGCAAGCACTCCTGAGCACTGCAGACCACAGCACTGCAGCAAGCACTCCTGAGCACTGCAGACCATAGCACTGCAGCAAGCACTCCTGAGCACTGCAGACCATAGCACTTCAATAAACAGAGTAGCTTTTTAAAAAAGAAATTGGTTTCCTTAGAAAATGAATAGTGAACAAATTCTATTTCCACCACTACCAACAAGTCCAGAAGTCACAGCCTGAACATCCAACCTGGAGTCTCCAGGTGTCCCAGACAAAAAGGCCCTGAAAGCAGGCAGATCTTCCCAGGATGTGGCCCCTGGCTCTGCTTCTGCATGGGCCTCGCATCCTGGATTGGTCCACCAAGCTTAATGGCCAGAAATCTAGATCGGCTTTCCACTAGGCTCGGGACAAGACCTGGAAAGGATGCCTAGGTGGAGAACCTTTAGCCCTCTAAGGGAATCTACCTTGGTAAATTTGAACTATATATTTTACAACCAAAACAAAACAAAATAAAACAGGCTGAATATCTTTGGGATTTGATAAAGCACCTTTTGCTAAAAGTAAGAAAGAGCAGTCTCCAATCACACCAAAGAGCAAAGGGACACAAGATGGGTCTTCCCTGTTAAGGTGCTGGCTGTCCCCTGGCTATCTGCAATGTTAGGTACCCTCGAAACCTAGATGTACTCACCGAATATAGGGAGGACATGGCGTTGTTGAGGAAGTCATCTTCTCTCTTCTGGGATGGCACTGTGTTGCCAAATCCCACATAGCGATTCCCCTGGGCCCTAAGAGTGAGCACAAAGCCCCAAGGACGGTCATCAATGCTGTCAGCCCTCAAGAGAGCCCCTGCTCCCTGGGAGCTGCGCCACCTCCCCCTTTGCAAGAAGTGCTCTGCATCCCAGCTAACGGCATGTAGATGCCCACTGGAAAAGTCCCTCCTGCTCAGTGAGGGTCCCAGCAAGACCTATCCAGTAACTCATTAAAACAAAACAAAACACTCATTTACAGGACAGGTAGATTCTAGGGAAAAAATGTACCATCTTTAAGTATTAGGTTTTCTCCACCCTCAAACCCCCATTCAAACGTGGGCCAGCTGGGGGACTTACTACAACTGGACCCCCGGTTACACATATACAAAGAAAAATAGGAAGAACAAACCTTGAAGGGCAATCTGTCCTGGATGCTCTAGCCCTTTAGCCCTATCTCTGGCTCCAGAGACTTACCCCTGATAAGAGCTGAGGTCATCACTGAGCCAGTCCTCAAAGGCCTTGTCCCCAGAGGCAGTCACACTCTGCGACTGGCTGGAGGGTCTGAAAGGAGAGCCACAGGTCAGAGAAGACAGTACTGGGGGGAGCACAGGGCCTCAGCCGACCGGAGCCATACAGCCTGTGTGGCAGGGCTGACATGCCACTTCTGTGCCAGGCTGGCAGCAGCTCTGGCCCACAGGATACTCGAGCACAGCTGCTGTAAGTCCAACAGCACCCACCTTACAGCCTGACGGCAGCTGACAACAGGCTCTGTGTCAGCCAGAGAAGCCAGAAAAGGAGCAGGGGTAGAGTCAGGAAACAAACTAAGCCAGGAGAGGATCCTCTGACAAGTGTGCAGGACGTGAGAAGGAAGGTGCGGTCTCCCAGTGCGCCTCCTTCATTCTACCCTGGACTGATGGTACATTCCCTGCAGTAGGAACTGGGGTATGCCTTTCCTGTGGGGACTGTACCACTTTGAGACCTATACCACGGAATGACCAGCAACTCTCAGAGTGACCACATGCAGCAAAACCCTACCCACACACCACAGGTGAACCGGGCTTAGTGGCATCACACGCCACAGGTGAACAGGGCTCGGTGGCATACCTACTGCCAAAGTGCCAAGCCTCCCGTAGAATGGAGGGCACTAGTTAATATTTCAGTTACATCTTCATTGGGAAAGTTTGCACTGAAACCCCACACTGTTCAGCAATTTTAAAAAGCTGCTTTCTGGGCTGGAGAGATGGCTCAGGGTTAAGACTCTGTCTCTCAAGCAGAAAGTCTTGAGTTCAGATCCCAGGTCCCACACAAAAGTGCCAGGCAGAAACAGAAGCAGCCTGCGTACTTCTACTAGCCCTGGTGGGACATTCCAGAGCAAAGCCAAAAGGAGGTAGAAGAATCCAGGATGGTTTCTGAAAGTCATCCTTGGTCCTCCATCAGCACATGCAGTGCCCTCTGATAGACAGACAGACAGACAGACAGACAGACAGACACACACACACACACACACACACACACACACACACACAAGATAGATAAAAATTTTTTAAAAAAATTTTAAATTAAAAAGTTGCTTTTTCACACACTTCTGAAAATAGCTCACATCGTGGGTTTTTCCCACAAGTAGATAAAGTGAAATTTCCATGGGGATCCAGAGATCGCTAACTGTTTAAGTAAAGGTGGAGCTGGGGCCTGACCAGCAGGCCAAAGGAGCTACTACCGGTGGGCGGTGGACTGCAGTGTCTTGGGCTGAGGTGGGGTCCAGTTCTGAGCAGGTGATGACTCCAGAGACCATTCTCTGCCTTCAGCCAGTGTTGCCACCTAACAAGGAGACCCAGACTGATGAGTAGTGTGATAGTTATCCTGGGTGTCAACTTGACCACACCTGGCATTAACTAAGATCAGCTGAAACCACCTTAAGAGATTATCTGGATCAATACATTTACAATACAAAGACCAGCCCTAGATGTGATTGGAACCTCCCAGTAGTGGACCAGATAAAAGGACCACAGAACAGAAGACTTGGAAGAAGAGAGACTCTCCAAGGATGTCTGCAGGGACATCCTGCCTGCAGTTCAGCCACCAAACATGTCGCCTCTGCCATGAAAGACTGTTTTCCCCCTCTGGAACTGTAAGCTAAATAAATCTCCTTTTCTCCTTGTTTGATTTGGGGTGCTCTCTCACAGCAATAGTTAAGAGTAACTGTTACAAGTGGGTTTATCATGCTGGTGCTACCAGGGGCCCGTGTGAGTTTTGGAGTTAGTGTCAGTGAGTGACCAGAATGGCTCCACTGCACAAGGACTCCCTTACTTAGCCCCAATCCAAGGGATCCCGACTTTCCAGAGGCTCTGCAGCTCAGCTGTCCTAGCAGTCAGGACCACAGGTCCTTTTCTCCCTTAATTACAGTCATTTGCTTCCCCTCCAGGCACAAAAGGCCCGGCCTGGGATGAGGTGAGAGTCCCATGTCCTGATCTGCTCCTACAGATCTGCTCCTTGACAGATATCTCGAGTGAGAAAAGAGCCACTGAAGTCACAGTCTGACTGCAGGGGTGTGTGCAGGTGTGAGGAAAGCAGGGTCTGACCTCACCTTATCTCTGAAGAGAGCTGCGGCTCTGCTGCTGTACTTGTCTTGCAAGGACCAGCTGGGCTGGTAGTCTTCCTGTGCCTCCAGGAACTCTCGGAACTTAGCGTTTCCACCAGCCTTCATCTTCTCGAGCTCAATGTCCTTCCATTTGTCCATTGTAACGGAGCGTACAAAGCTAGAAACCAAAGGACAGATCCCCAGGCATGAGGAAACCTGGTAGCCTGCCCACCGAGCAAGAAACCAGAAGAAGCCATTCAGCAACTGACAAGTTTGGCCACGCCCTTAGTGGAGTGAGGGCTAGTAGAGTGGAAAACAGCCCCTGAGCCTCCTGTCAGACAGCACTCTGGAAAACAGGCAGATGCAGGATCTGTGGGAGCTGAGGGGCACAGGACACTGACCTGAGGTGCACCCCGAGCCCGCGGTGTCTCCCTGAGCACTCCAAGCAGATCCAGATGCCATAGGTCACGCTGACCCACTGGGGATTGAATGCACCACATTCAAAGCAAACCTGCAAAGAGGGCCACACACAGTTTGCCAGGCAGCTCAGGACACAGCAGGACCCCACAGACCCGACCCAACAGGGATCTGAAAGGACGCAGAAAGGGGCAGCCACATGTAGAAGGCTTGGACCAGAGATAATGCCAACAAGCCTGACAGAGATGCTAAGGGTAGCCACAGGGTAGGGAGTCACCAGAAGAACATGCCCAGACACTAGTATGAAGGAAGTTTCCCACAAGAGAAAAGCATTCAGTTAGGCAGCCAAGAATCTGCAGTGCAACCTGAGCAGCGTGGAGGAAGTCCTGACCCCACAGTCACGCCAATGAGAGACAAAACACTTGGCTGCTCTCTCATGATAGGACCAGCTCCTCCAGGAGGGACACATGACATGGCATGACCAGCCCTTTAGGAGGGTCACATGACATGGCATTACCAGCCCTTAGGAGGGTCACATGATATGGCATGATCAGTCCTCTAAGAGGGACACGACATGACATGACCAGTCCTCCAGGAGGGTCACATGACATGATCAGTTCCTCCAAGGACCCACAACCACAGCTGAACCTGACCACAAAGTGTTCATCAACCCACCCACGCCTAGCACAAAGCCACTCACGTTGTTCTCATCTTGCGCCCTCACTTCTTTAAGAACTCTTCTGGTTCTTGGGCTGGCCATGGTGCTGTAAAGGAAAAGAAACTCTTGAACTGACAAACAGGTTGCAAGTAAGAGAGAAAATGGCCTGGCAGTTCACAATACTACGGCAGGTAGCGAGATGGCTCAGTGGGCAAAGGTACCTGCTTGCAAACCCGGTGATCTGCTTTCTGAGTTATTCTCTCACCTCCACTTTCATGGGCCTTCACGAACTGTTCTTTCTTTCCCCACTCAATAAATTTAAAAAATATTTTAAATTTAAAAAACCTCAACACAACGACGACAACTTCCCAAGATCTGCTGGGTGGCCCTGAAGTGACTCTGTGATGGATGATGGATGCCTACAATCAGCTCCAGAGCTGCTGACCAAAGAGGCTCCTGTCTACACCAGAGGAAAGTCTGGGCATAAGTGCTTAGCTACTGCGTGCTACCAGGCCACACAGACGACAAAACACGCTGTCCCTGAGGAGTGACAGTCACAAGGGCAGACAGATCGGGTCCTGCCTGAAAGGGCAGTGGTCCGACAGGTGGATGGCACTTTGCTCCCTCTCCTCCAGCTCTCCTATGGACACAGGAAGCCCCAGCCCATGGTTAGGGCAGCAATGTCTCTGCATGATGGGGAGGGATGCTCTGTGAGGATGTCCTCCATGGAGTCATGCTAACGGAAAGAGGAGATAGTTCAGCCAAAGAACAAGAACAAGGGCCACAGATGACCAAACCTGTCACTGCTGGGAACAGCAATGATGAGGTTTCAGCTGAAAAGAAAATCTATTTTTAAAACCTACTTAACAATAGACCAGAAAAATCAAAGCTAGAGGAAGGGTTGGTACCAACCACAAGCCACCATAAACCCGTGATTCTGCACACACCAGCACTGAGTGGGCTCCAACTGTCGCCTGGGCTAGCCTGCTGACCACACATGATCTCGGCAGAGCACATCCTTCCCAGTATAACCTGTGTGCTGCTCCCTCCACTAACACATTCACAGGCAGGCAGCTCATTCACAGAAACCTGAATTACCCTCTAAGTGCAGGAGTCGCAGGTACTCCTCTCTCGTGTTCAGTGCCATCTTCCTACTTCAAGTGGGCTGGCTTTCTATTAATGGCACAGGCAAAGTTTAATGTGTGATTTTGTACTTCATCCCAAGGCTTCACTGAAAGAACCTTGATCTCGGCCCACCCCTGCATCTCACAGTTCTTCTCTTAGCATCACTAGAACCCTTTAAGCTACTTGACATTACAAAGTATTTATTTTCCATGACTTTGTGAAGAAAAATTGTAAGTTTGACTTCACTTCTTTCCACTCTGTAACTCTGGGCCAGAACTATGCCCTGAAGTCACAGATCACAAAGTGAACCCTGAATGCAGGCTCCTCCCGACAGGACTCCGCCCTGGCATGACTCATGGGACAGAACCATCGTTCCAGCCATCTAGTCATGTACACCCTGTTGCAGCAGCACATCTGGAGAGGCCCTGGTGGGCCTGAGTTTACAGAGTCCTTTGAACACATTCTTCTTCCGGAGGACCTGTAAAGGACTAACCCATGGCTTCTCCCTCAGTCTTGGCTTCTTCAGCTGCACTGTGCCTGTTCTCCAGGAATTACAACCACGTAACAAAGGCAAACAAAAGTCAGGACCTGGTGAAATCACTCTTTATTTTTGTGCAAAATAAAGGAGAAGAACATTCACAACCATTGGAAGAAAAAAACATGCAGAAAGTGCACAACTTCTGGGTTTATAAGGAACTCCCTTGAACGGTCAACTTTGAGAGTCTGAGAGTCCTTAGTTATCTAAAATGCTATGTTTAAGAACGTGGAATGTCCTGACTTTCGCAGGTATACATATGGCTCCAAAAAAAAAAAAAGTTCCAGAATTCTTAACAACTAAAATCAAGACAATAGAAATATTCCTCCTCCTCCAAGTGGATATAACTTACAGAACACAGGTCTTTCCAAACGACACACTCTAAGCTCTGGAACAAAGGGGTCATTTAAAGGCAAGGCCTGGCCTAACGCTTGCAGCACGGGTGAGGGGAAACACTAATCATCCTTCTCAGAACTGCCCACAGCACCGAAAGATCTGAATCTAAGAACAAGTGAGCTTTCTCTTTCTGAAGGTAATTTCTGAACATCACCTAAGATCCACTTCACCTGGGGCCACAGCTAGGGCCCTGCCACGTCTGGCACATGAAGTGTGCGACAAAGGAGCGGAATGACTTCTGAGATCTGCAACTAGCGGCTGCTAGCGGGACGGACCCTACGCACAGTTCTCGGGAACCCGAGCCCAGCGGAGGAAAGTTCCCGGGAGCGCGGCGGGGCTCGCTCTCCCTGCCCGCTGGTACTCACGTTAGAGGCCGGGGCGGAGGGATCCAAGCAGCTGCGGGCTCCCGGCTGCCTAGCACCGCGGACGGACCCTCCTCACGATGGTGCAGAACTGCCGGCCGGCGCGGGCCAGCGTCCGCGGGAGCTGGAGGGAAGAGGCGGAGGGCAGCGCAACCGGCGAGCTGGGGCGGGCGGCTCGGAGCCGGGGGGTTCGGGCGGGAGCGAGGGGTCCGCCCGCGCGAGGGGGCGGCCGCGCACCGGGGTCGAGGCGCTGGGGGCGGAAGCCCGAGCGCCGCGGTGCCAGGAAGCCGGGGCTCAGGACGAGGGGGAGGGGGACGAGGACCGAGGCCCAAGACTGGGGGTCCGCAGGGCCGGGATCCAGGGGTGTCAGGGGCCAGAGCTCGGAGAGCCTGGAGGAGGCGGGGCGGAGGGAGTCGCGGCGCTGAAGGCGACGGGCCGAGATCCGCGCCACCCGCTCACCTGCGGCCGTGCAGGGTCTCGGGGGTCTCGCCGGGCGGCCAAGCTGGGCAGGGCGCTCCGGTCGCCCACCAGCCGCCAGCAGCTTCCGGCTACGTCACGCCTCGCAAAGCATTCTGGGAGCCCAGCGGGGCGGGACTTCCGCTTGCGAGTGGAGCCCGGCCGCGCCGCTGCTCTTCCGGTCTGTGCGGGGATGAGAGCCGGGGTCCGGGAGCTGTGCGTACGTGGCGCGCGGTGGAGCGGCTCTCGGCGTAGGCTGGGAATAGGGGGAGCCGTCGTCCAGTTACTGGAGGTTCTTTGCAATCGGGCTTTTTTTCATTTGCTAAATAGTTTTTTAAATTCATACATCATAATGTGCAATTTAAATAAGAATTGTGAAAATAAGTGGTTTTTTATCTTTTTTTACGTTGCGGCTTTATCTTCCTTACTACTGTTCCGCCTGTGTGACTTTCGAAATAACCCAAGAATGAGATAAAATCAAACCTTCAAGCACTGAATCTTGCAGTGAGGTGTTTTGTCAAATGCATGGCCTTGGAGCATGCACCCCAACAGTGACAAGTGCCCCCTCCTCAGCCTCTGTTCAAGTTTTTGGGGGTGGAGAGGTGGCTCAGGGGTTAAGCCTCTGCCTTGCAGGCGGAGGGTCCCGAGTTTGGATCCTAGACCCCACGTCTAGGATCGGGGAAGCGGGGGCGGCCTGCGTTTCTGGTCCTGGTAGGGCGCAGCCTGTGAATCCCGGGGCAGAGTAAACAAGGAGGAGGTGGAGGCGTCCATGGTGGTTCCCGAATTCGCCCGTGATTCTACACACACACACGCGCGCGCGCGCGCCCATACACACAGTTGAATAAAAAAAAAAAAATTCTGTCCCTTTGTCTAGTTTTGTCAGATTTAGAGCCTGTGTAAGTAGAGTCATGAGCACATAGTCTTAGATGGCTTCTTTAACAACTTTATTTTATTGCTGTTCTGAGAGGGGAGGGGATCTCACATTTTAGCTCAGTCTGGCCTCGGTTTCATGGTGGAGCGGGGGCTCACCAGGAATGCACCAGTAGGCCTGGCTGGCGGGATCCATAGCTATCTCTTTTAGCTTCCTGGGAGCTGGGCTTACAGCCATGAGCCCTCACACCTCTGTGCTCAGCATGATGTTTTTGAGAGTCACTCGTGGTGTATGTAGTGACTTCTTTCTGTGGCTGTGTTCTCCTACCATAGTCTGTCTTCCATGCCGGTTCCATTTAGACACTGGGATTGCTAAGTTTCTAGTTCATAAGTCGGTTATGAATTGAGCTGATTTAGAATTCATGTACAAATTTTTCATGGGCAAATTGTGAATACTTCCATCAGTGCTTTGGCAGCCCTTAATGGTGATATAAAGGGAGTCCCCTCGTATTTATGTATTTATTGATATTTTCATTTCCTCCATTTTCTCATTACTGAAAACCAACCTACTTAGGTGCTCTTAACACTCCATCTTCCAGCCACCTCAGAAAGTGATGGGGATTTGATTAGCCCCTGCCTTCCCTGGAAACACTGGCATGGAAGCACTTTACTATGAGTAGCCAGGAACCCACCCCCTTTTGTGCTCTAGGAAATGTATGGTACAGAGATTTAAGGGTCCTATGTTTTCTTCTCAGAAACCCCTTCCTCAGTTTCCCTTAGCAAGATGCAGGCAGAAGTAGGACCTGCTGAGGATCCATCACATAGACTGTGAGCTACTTGCACCTTGAACTCTAAGTTCAGCAAGCAAAAAATGGTTCTTTTCTATGCTTGTTCATTTCCAAAGTCTAATCATTTTTCCCTGCTATTCTCTCTCTTGCCTGCAGCTGCAAGAATTCCTAATGGTCCTGTTATTTTCTATTTCTATAATAAGTCTATGGATTCTCAACTCTTTTTCCAGCCTTATTTGTCAGAGAACAACGAACACATACCCCTAGAGGAACTGCCCTCCTGCAGCCAGAGGGCATCAGTGAGTAGGGAATCGCTGATTCTTAGAGCAAACAAAGCCATTGCATGCACAGAAATGGTGAAGATCCAAAACCAACAGCATCTACACAGTGTGAGATGGTGCAAGGTTCTGTACCAAATCCTGGGGACAAGACTGAGGTTCACGTGTTCAAACAGTGGGAATGGTCATATGGAGTAGTTGCAATGGGCTTCCTGAGAGAGACAGGCTGTGAAGGAGAGGAGCTGAAAGTGTGTGGGGGCAAGGGGTATCAGCTCCAATGTCAGGCTGTGGGTAACCAACCAAAAAGGTCGCCTCATTATTTGGTGTCATCTCTACTTCCCACCCCCTTTCCCTGGCTCTGGCTCTGAAACATACCTTCCAGAGCCATAGCTTGTGGCTCTGTCCACCTCAAAGCTAAGAGAGATGTAGCCCTTCAAGGACAGCAGCCTTCTGTCCTGACTCCTAAGGCGGCTGAGTACCAAAGACATACTCCTTGACCAGAACCTGGTCTGATGTGGCAGCACAGGCTGTGGTCCAAGTACGTGGGAGAAAGAAGCAGGAAGCTAGAATACTCAGGGTCAGAATCTGCAATCACATGTAGCTGCAGATAGAAACATTGTTACTCTAAGATACTGAGACAATTTTCCAGCTAAAAAAAAGTTGTCCTTGTGATTCTACAGCAAGGCTCTCAGGTTTCCCTGTGACCAGCTCTGCATGAAGTTTTGAGACGGTGAAATGGTCTTGGTGTGAGCCAACAGAAATGGAGCCTCAGCACAGCTAGTGAGGGACGAAGGAACCTTGGGCAGGGAGGAGTTGCTGTGAACCCAGAAAAGCACTGCCTTTCCTTGGGCTTGGGATTCCTTGTGAAATGAGGTCTACAGCTCCCTCTGAAGCTCAGGGTCTAGACTCCTGGCACTTGCCAGAACAGAGAATCTGAATTTGATGCTGTCTCACCCATCACACAGCAACTCAAGTCCAGGGAAGAAAAGTGTAGAGCAATCCAGCCATTTGTCTAAGATCGGAATGGCAATAAGTAACAAAGCCAATGTTCACACCCATAGGTCTGCAGTACCCTCTGTGGAACTGGCATCCCCAATCCCCCAAGAGACAGTCCAATGCCCTCTCATGAGGATAGAGATGTCATTCCAGACACAGGCCTGACTTTTCTCAGGCAGATGTAAAGAAATGTCTGTTCAACTCAGGAAGGGCACCAACAGACCAAAGATATGACTATCCGAGTCCAGCATGGTGAGAGACAGTGAGTTTACTGGGTAGCGTCACAGAAGAGGCCCCCTCTAGCATGGTGCACTCAGGGAGAGCCATATGTGCGTGCGCGCGTGCGCACACACACACACACACACACACACACACACACACACAGATGACCTTCCACCTCCAATATACTTACATATTCAACCACATGCAGCTCTAAGGAGGTAGATGAAATCCCAGGCAAGGGTATCATGACTATTCCCTTGTGTGTGTGGGGGGGTCAAGATGAGCTGTATAACAGGGAAGTACCTGGAACACAGGGCAACAATAAGGAGCCTGCATGGCATAAGCTAGAGGGATAAACTACTCCCCCCATGCCAGGCCTATTGAGGGACCCAAAGTCCACAGAATTGAAAGGGCAAATGGTTCTCAGTTCCCGTCACTGACCTCCTGATATTTGTCTCCAACTGTGCATGTGCCATATAGCAATAATTCTGACCTAGAAATTAGAGACACAAGGTCTTTGTCTGCCACTGTCAGTCTTTGTATAAGTTTGGGCACTCAGTGCCCAATCAGGCCTTGTTTCCCATAGTGCACCCACCATGGGTCCCAACCTCTCTTCTCCAGAGTACAGCACCTTGTAACTATGCAACCAGGTCTTCCTTAACCAGCCACTGATGGGGGAATGGGGATAGCTAAGTGCCTGAGGCAACCAAGACTGGTCTCCAGAGAGAGCACTAGGTGTACCCTACCTCCTTCCCTCCTATATTCTCTCAGAATTAGACTCCTATGTTAAACCCTCATCTTCAAAGGACTACAATCTGGTACATGAGATTCATGTTATTTATTTGTTAATTTATTTATTTTGCGTGCGTGCGTGCGGGTGTGTGTGTGTGTGTGTGTGTGTGTGTGTGTGTGTGTGTGTAGGCCCCAAATATCTCCTTCAGTTCCTCTCCACTTTATTCACTGAGGCAGGGTTTCTCATTTGAACACAGAGCTCATCAGTTAGCTAGTCTAGCTAACCAGGTTGCCCCGGGGATTCTTGTCTCTGTTTCCCAAGTGTTGTGGGTGGCTGCCACACTTGCCCAAGCTTTTTATGTGGATTCTGGTCCCTGGTGCTGATGGCAAGTGCTTACACTACTGAGACATCTTCCTAGCCCAGAATTAGATTTCATTTTATTTTATTTTATTTTATAGGATTAAAGTAAAGTTTATTAGAGGAGAGAAAGAAGGGAACTCATGCACTGCAGATGTGGAGTGCCATAAGTCCTTTTTAAAGGAGCCCCTGGGGCTGGAGAGGTGGCTCAGGGGTTAAGCCTCCACCTTGCAGGCGGAAGGTCCTGAGTTCGGATCCCAGATCCCACGTATAGACGCCGGGCGGAAGCAGCAGTGGCCTGCGTTTCTGGTCCTGGTAGGGCGGAGCCTGTGAATCCCGGGGCAGAAGAAGGTGGAGGCGTCCATGGTGGTTCGCGAATTCATCCGTGGTTCTACACACACACACACACACAGACGCACGCATGCACATGCTCACAGTTGAATAAATAATAATAATAATAATAATAATAAATTTAAAGGAGCCCCTGGGAGCTCCCTTTTCCAGTCCCTGTTGTGGCAGGCCTTGCAATGGTGAGGCTATTCTTGTGGGGGCAGGACCTCTCCGGGAACCACATGTGCTGGTGACTCTGTCACCTGGGTCATCAGACTTAGTCAAGCAGTGACCATGGTGCCTCTATGGTGTCCTGCTCAGCAGTCAGAACAGACCAAAGCAAAAGGTTCCCAAAGAGCAGCATGCACTGCGCTGCCACACTGGCTTGTCCTTCTGGAGAATCTTCATAGACAGGCCAGCCTCTGACACACAGGCTGCCCTGTGACCAAATCAGTGCCTCTCAGTGGAGGAAAAGGTCTGCAAAAGCCAACCATCTCCTTTAGGTCGCCAACCCTGTGCATCACTGACATCAGTCTGCGAGGTTGAATCTGCCTGTTGCAAATGATCCTGAGTCACCAGAGCTGCCCAGCTACGGGAGCCTGTGTTCAATGTGCCCTCACAGCACAGGACTGAGACGAGAGGAGAGCCCGCAGCCCAGAGAAACACAGTATCTTGTCCAAGGTCTCTCAGCCACAGTAAAGTGGCTCCAGCACTAGCTTGGGTTTATGTGAGGTCGAGCCGCTCTGCGGTCCCTGCCTTTTTCATTAGCACCCCCTGAAGTCCTATGTAGAGGGCCCAGGCCCTTGCTCAGCATCATCTACCCACAGATTAAAGTCCAGTTCCAAACTCGGCATTCAAAGCTTCCTAGGAACTCAGCTTGGTCTCATCCTTGCCCTGCCTCTCCTGTCCTGGCAATGTGCCCTCCAGGCTTTGCACACCCATCCTCACCCACAATCCTGCCATTCCTCTCTTTTCCTCCCTGAAGCTTGCAACAGCCTGTGATCCTGGGTTGTGGCTAGAATCAGCAGGCTTAAGTTTTGCTGTGTAGATACACATAAACTGAGTTAAGGTACAGGCTGGCACACTGGGGACTTTACCCGAAGAGTGACCTTGACAAGCTGGAGAGAGATATTCTGTAGTTCCAAGCCACCATACGGGGATCTCCAAAGGCTTGGTGGCCTCACAGTGGAGGTTGAGGCAAACCTGACCAGCGGTTTGGGTGGACTACCCAAACTATTTTTCTGCATAAGCAAATGTGTAGCCATGTGCTTAATGACAGGGTGCATTCAGAGAAATGTGTTAGGGGAAAAAACATGTTGTTGTCCCTTTGTGAACACTATAAGGTACACTCACCCAAACCTCTGCGTGGAACCTAGCAATGCTGTAAAGGGTGGGAGTGTGTGTGTGTGCCAGGTGGCATGCAGCTTCTCAGCATGTTTTTCGTGTGTAGAGAAATCCAGACAGCAGCATAAACCACAGAAAACTCATAAAGCAGCAATTGCTCAGTTTCCATGGCTGTGGGTGCTACATCACCGGTAGCAGGAGCTGTCCAGCTCCATTAGTCCTATGTATCATCCTTATCGGTGACATGACACACCACTGTCACCTGCCCCCCCCCACTTGTCACTTACTCTGAGGCATGTTTCCTGGTAGGTCTCTAGGGTAGAGACTCATTCTCAACTGCTGAACCTGTTATAATTTTCTCACCAGTCTGGACTGGAAGCCCAGGGCTCATCACACTATCATTTGCATCACGATCAAGGCTGTGCTGGGCGGTCAGCTGTGTGTGCTTCTTTTCTCCTTCCCTTGCTCACTTCTCCCCTTCCTTCTCCCCTCCCTCTCTCTTTGTGGAAATGCAGTCTTACTACACAACCCAGACTAGCTTATGATCCTCCTGCCTTGGCCTCCTAGGCTCTGAGTCCCTAGTATCCACCACCATGCCTGGCTTTTGTGTGTTTCTCTGATGTTTGGACACAGACATGCTGGACACAGTGGTAGATTCCACCAGATTGTCCCCAGTATCCAGGGTTGCTGCAGCTTTCATCACGGCCTCTCCCGGCTGGGTGTCATAGAGCTGCAGTCCTTGCTGTGTGCTGAGCTGGCTGTGCCCACTTCATTTCCTCAGGAAGGACTGAGGACAGGCAGCAGGCACCGGCTGTCACGTGCCCTGTGGAAGCCTGTGCTTGTTTCTTTCTTTTCTCTCCCATTGATCACTTTCCACCACAAATTCCTCCCTGAAGTGGGAGGGAAGAGCGGGAGTTGGCTAGGGTCCCTCCAGATAGGGCAACAGGGCGGCCCCTGAGGGTGGGGGCAGCCTGAGTGGAGTTGACTCTACTGACTCACTGCTTCTGGCTCACGCCGTGCAGGAGGGCCTGGGGCCTGGACAGAGGGAAATAGGAAGAAAGCCAGAGCATGTCCTTCTGCCAGTTTGAGAGGCTATGCAGGCAGAAGTACAATGTCCCTGGACAGTCCCAAGCTATATTCTTCTGTATAACCCTCCAAGAGATTTGCAGCTGTGAGGAATTACACTTGGTCACAAGGACTAAGAATGTGTCGTGACTGGCAGCTCCTCAGGTAGCAGGCCTGAACGTGGGATCCCAGGACTGTGGAGGTCAGGACCTGCATACTCCCTGTGCCTCAGCTCCTCCCAGCCTATCTTAGGTGGGAGTCTTCTTTGGTTCCAGTTGCTAGGGATAGAAACCCAAACTAAATAGCTTAAACAGCAAAGGAAGTTTACCAACTGGAAGCTGCATGTCAGGTGAGGCTGGATGCAGCAGCGTAATGGTATTGTTGAGAACCAAGTTCTCTGTGTCTCTATTCTGCAGTTCTCTCTTCATCCTCAAGTCCCAAAAAACTTCCAGCAGCTTCTAACTTTTCAAGTGTCTTAGGTTCAAATCCAGCAGAAAGTGGTTATAGCCAGCATCAGTCAAAGCCAAAGATTCACTCTGATAGGACCAGCTAACTTCACAGGTTCTAAAGATGGATGGTATGGACTGGCAATATCAAGACCACCAAGCTCCAGGTCTGAAGCCGGAGCTCCACAACCTGCAGTAGGAGGGCTGTGTTTTTGTGCTGCCTGGTCAAACACTAATGACAGGCCAGTGGGACTTGCTGGTCTCTTGCAGTTTCTGCAGATTTCTCAGACCAGGTTGTCTCAGTCTACAGCCAGCTTTGGGAAGTCTGGGTTGAGGTGTGCACACAGTCACGGCCACCTTATTGTCCTGTGTATACAGGAGTCTCATGTAAGGGCCCAAGAGCCTCTGAGTCACTCTGCCTGGGGAAAGGAGGGGTGGCTGAGGTGGCTGAACTATAGCCTGTCCAGCAGCTGAGAGGGAAGGAGTCTCAGCTGGACCCTGGAAGACCAGAAAAACAAATCAAGGAATGAACATGGGAGCTAAGAGTTCAGATTGGGCCGAGACCAAAGCACTTAGCGATGAGGACACCAAACCCACCATGCCTGGGGCTGTCTTGTACAAGAGAGTCAGTGCTGGACATCCCCATAGGATGTGACTTCAGAAGAATGGAAACTCTGTGGAGTCAGTGGCGGGGAGGTGTTGGCATCCATGGGGAAGCTGAGAAGGGACCCAAAGGGCTGGAGGGATTTGGGACCTGGCAATGGGCTCACAACAACCCCAAGGATAATACAACCAGTGGGTAGAGATCAAACTGTAAGAGGGTCACATAAGAGCAGTACTGGTCAGCAGGAAGTTTGGGAGCTGACCCAGGTAGGTGGTGGGTTCTGCCACTGACTCAAGGTGTGTGGGCATGTGTAGGGTGTCCTTGGCACCTTCTGGCCACTGTCTGTCCTGGGCCCCTCCTCCCAAGATTCTGGGCTGTTTCTTCCCACAACAAAGTTCAGTCCACGTTCAGCTCTAGACTTGCAGAAACGCGCAGTCCAAACCCACCTCTGTCCTTTGCAGGGGTGGCAAAGTCACACATACCAGAGTCTCCATTTCCTCATCTGTAAATGGGAGAAGAGGCAACGCTGACCCTCAAAATTAAAGGAGGTGACAGGGTGGTAAAAGAGACCCCCGCTGTGGCTGCTGCCATGTCCCCGGGTGGGGCACCCTGCACAGGGGAACAGCAGAGGGGGTCAGGAGAAATGCCCACTGCTGGACACTCCTGTACTCCAAAGCTGAATTCTTCCACTGGACGGGCCATTTCCAAGTGCCCCTGAGTGATCTTGCTGTGTTTAGATGGTAGAGTTCTCTCCAGAATCTATGCTGAGCTTGAATTAGAAAGATGTGGCTGCATCATGGGGGCTCTGTCTGGGGAGCAGGGTAGCACTCTTGTAAGAGGCCTCCAGGTTGAAGCTCAAGTCCTGCTGCCTCATGGCCTCCCCAGATCTGCTGGGTCCTTGAACTCCCAGCTTCTGGAATGGAGAGAACAAGTTTCTGTTCTTTATAACCTGCTCTGGCCTAGGTTTTTTGTTTTTTTGGTTTTTTTTTTTTTTTTTGAGGATTAAGGTAGAGTTTATTAGAAAAGAGAAAGGTTGGAACTCACAGATTCCAGACGTGGAGTGCTGTGAGGAGCTAGGGCGCCTCCATGAGAAGCAGAAATGAAACAGAGCTCATGGCACTAGAGGGCCATGAGGGGCTAGATCGCCCGGTTTTTTGTTTTAGCAGATCAAATGAGTTAAAAGTTTCTCAAAGGCTGGTGACATTTATAAGTTATGTTGGGGCTTCCGTTAGAGACCAGAGACCTAGGAAGGAGGGGGGACCAAGTATGCAAAAGACGCAGTGAGGGGGGGAGGAGCTGACTGGCCTCAGGAGAGGCAGAGGGATCCTTATGGGGCAGGCTGGCAATGTGGCTTTTGATCTCTCTTTTTTTTTCTTTCCCCAATTTGTTTAAGGAACTTCATTCTTGAAATGTTTGTGAGAAAAAACATCAGCCTCTGCTTAGCCTTCCTCTTTGATCCTTGAGTCGTTGAGATTAAAGATGAGGTCCCAAGGCATCTCGGGTAGATCTTTGACCCCTGGCCTTATGGAGAGTCTTGGGAACCCTGATGACGTGGCTCAGGGGAGGCCTGTCCTCACCTAGGCTGTTGACTCCTTCTGTTGCAGGGAGTCCTGGCCTCCAGGAGGATGAGGTGTCCTTTTCTTGAAGCAAGGTCTATTCATTTACTGCAGGGCAAGGATACTGTTCCACCCAAGTCTAGGCTAGTGGTCCAGTGAGTGTACAGGAGTACTTGCAAGCATGTGACTCAAAGGATGGGCGACAATGGTGAAAGCTGATTCCTGGCGCTCCCTGCACAGCTTGCAGCAGCTTCATGGAAGAGAGTCTTGGCAACTGTCGCTCCACCTTGTGAAGCTTGCAACTGTCACTCCACCGTGTGAAGCTTGCAACTGCCACTCCACCTTGGGAAGCTTGCAACTGTAGCTTCCTGCTTGTAATTAAATGAGTGTCTCTCCACATAGCCTTGTTTTCAGACACCTCACTGAGGCACTAGAAATGCCTGTCTCCATCCTTGCTTATCTTGCCCTGATCTGGTGTCCATGTTCATTCGTGCTGTCATTGGTCCACCTTGTGCACTACGCAGGCAGCTGCCCAGATGCTTGTGCTGGAAGCTCTGGGTCCCGGTGGGACAACTACTTTCTTTCCTCCTCCTTCTCCTCCTCTTTTTTCCTTTGTCCCCCTCCTCTTCTTTCTCCTAGAGATTTTCTTTACCTAAAATAAGAATTAGACTCTCTGGCTCAAGGACAAGCATATGGAATGAGCAGGCAGCCCTTTACTGGGCTATCTACCTTATCTCCTGCCCAATTGTTACCACTCATAAGAAAGTCAACTCACAACGCTACAGGGCATGTCAGGCCAATGAAGATGGACCCTGATATAGGGAGGGACTCTGGAGGATGATATGATGGAGGACGTGACTGGCTGGGCTGTGGGGTCGCACTATGAGGTAGACAAGACACACTATAGACAGACCCCTGGTGTACCCAACCATTTGAGTGAGTGCCAGGTCAAGAGGTTGGAGTGACCTAGGAATACTCTGTGGCAGTCTCATGGTCTGGATGCAGACAGACAAGTTCCCATGGGGAGCCAAATGGCTGAAGGAAATCCTGGCCTTCCAGCCACCCCTGGGCCACAATTAGTGTCTGGGGAAGAGCCCCCACTTGTCCTGTGAACAGAAACCTCTATCTTGTCCCAGAGGGCGAACCCTGGAGAGCCTCAGAAAAGCTGTAGCCTGAACCCAGGACTTGTAGGCACCACAAATCAAAGTCTGCTGTCTACCCAGAGAAATGGAAGGACACAGGGGCTGGAGAGGTGGCTCAGGGGTTAAGCCTCTGTCTTGCAGGCGGAAGGTCCTGAGTTCGGATCCCAGATCCCACGTATAGACGCCAGGCAGAAGCGGGGGCGGCCTGCGTTTCTGGTCCTGGTAGGGCGGAGCCTGTGAATCCCAGGGCAGAGTAAACAAGGAGGAGGTGGAGGCAGTCCATGGTGGTTCCCGAATTCACCCGTGGTTCTACACACACACACACACACACACACACACACACACACACACACTTGAATAAAAATAAATAAATAAAAAGAAATGGAAGGACACAGGCTAGAGATGTGGAGGGTGCAGTTTGGGACACAGTGTTTAGATGGAATCATGCTCCCCTATCTACTATAGCCTGTGCCTGGCACACACTAGGCACCATGGCACTTGGAGACAGCTGTACGGAATACCTGCCTGTCTGCAAACCATGCAGTGGAAGCTGTGGCTCCCAGAGATGGGCAAAGTGAGAATTCACCTGCGGATATGGAGCTGTCAGGTGGCAACCTGTGGCACCCCAAAATGGTATCAAACCCACTTAGAAGGGACCAAGGGGACATTTGTTCATGTCAGAGATGTGCATCTGTCACAGCTGGAAAAGAACTGGCCCTGGCATGCAGGATGGCCTCAGTACAGGGCTGCTGGCCACGTGCTGAGCACCTCTGGCCCGTGACATATGCCATTGCTCTTTGCACTGAGTAGCTTTCCACGAACATCTTCCCAGGAGGTCCTGCCGTCTCCTCTCAGCCTGCTCTAAAGGTCACCACATTGGGCCCAGAAAGAACATCTACTGAGTCCATCCCTTGCAGGAAGACTTCAGAGGCCCCTTCCTGCTGCCCCCCCACCCCTGCTCTTCCAAGACTGCTCTGAGCAGGTGGAGTGATGGGGTGTCCCATCCTTTCACTTACTTGGTTTTTCCTTCCCAGCAGGAAATAGTCTGAAGTCTCTTGTTTCCTTTCCCCTCTGACCTTTTCTGTTAGTAGAATCTTAGACTTAACCCCCCTATAAGCCTGGATTAGGGATCTGGGGTGACTTTCTTCCCAAGGCTGACGACCTTCATTTGCTGGCCTGTTAAATGGGCTGACAACACTCAATCCTGCCAGTTCCATAAGCCACGGGACTGTCCACCAAAATGAGGCAGGGGAAATATGATCACTCATAAAATGGCATGAGTGGGTTAGGCGTTTACAGCACCTCAGGAAGTAGCTCCATATCACTTTTCCGTGAAGTGGCCAGCAGTGAGGGGGCAGTCTATTGACAGCAGCTGGCACACAAACATCTGGCTCCCCACTGATGCTCTGAGCATCCCCACAAGGTTGGGTGAGGCTGAGACTTGTCCCTCTGGGCTTGGGGAGTCAAGGCTGCTCAGGCTGTTTGGCCTGGCCACCTGGTGGTTTATTCTTCTCCCAATCCCAACATTCTCTCTGTCCACACTTCTTAGGCTCCTGATTGGAACCTCTTCCTGCACAAGATTACTCCTTAGGGTCAAGTTTTTATCACTTATCATGGACCTCCCCGTGACCATGGATTCCAGCTCAGGCTGCGTGTGGGGCCAAGGTTCCTCTCCAAGTGGCGTCTGCTCCACTCCCAGGCCTCTCTGGGTCCCCCGCTCTGTGCTACACCAGAACACCCTGGTCTACAGTGCCTAGAAGGTGAGCGCTGATGAGCCAGCTGGTCCCTCCCTTTTTCCCAAGTCCACATTTCCTCTGAAGAGCTAATTTCTTGCTCTGGACTTGAGTCAGGACCTCTGCCTGGAGTCTTTGGGAGACTTTTGAGGTGAAAACGCCTCGCGGACGGGGCGCGTCTGTACTCCCACAAGGAAGAAGTCTGAAGGCAATGGGGAGAAGGCTTGTGCTCAAAGCAGGCTCGGGGGCGGGGCCGGACGTTATCTTGTGGACGCGACCCTTGGCAGGTCCAGTCTGTCCTGAGGCCACCGCGCAGCCCGTAGCTGCTCGGTGACTCTAGAAAGCTGAGCCATCGCCACTTTAAGAAGGGGTCCCGCGTTCGCTCTCCGGCTCGCAAGAAGCCCCTAAGGGCGGCTAGGAGTGGGGGTGGGGAGAGACAAGGCACAGCTGTTACCCGGAGCCCGCGCGGGACAGGACGGGGGCGGAGTCTGCAGAGAGGGATGGGCAAGGGAGGGAGCTAAAGAGAGAAGGGGCAGGGGTCTGCCCGGCGGACTGGAGGCCCGGCAGGGACCCCAGGCAGGCTGGGCCGGGGGCGGGGTCTACGAGCTAGGCGGGGCGGGTTCTGCGGGGCGGGGCGGTGGGCAGAGGCACTAGCACCGGGCGGGCCCTGGCCCACTCTGGCAGCGGCAGCGCCCAGGGGAGGCGCGGGCACCATGGGCTCCTGCTCTGGCCGCTGCACGCTCCTAGCGCTCTGCTCTCTGCAGTTGGTGAGTGTGGGTGCCCTGCCGGATCCGTCCCAGCCTCAGAGGTTCCCGGGATGATGACCTGCTGCTGCGGCCAATGCCCCCTGCTGCCAAGCAGGCAAGGGGATCCCGCAACCCGGTCGGATCCTGGCTGTGCCCTGCCGCGCGCGCGATGTCCGGTGTGGCCGAGACAGGTGCCGAGTAGCGGCGGGGGGCTGTGCGAAAGAAAAGCCTTCAGGAGGGGCGGTCTTGGGGGGGCGATAGGTAAGTCCGATGTGTGCATTCGCGGGGACGCTGCTAAGCGCGCGGTGCCCACGCGCTCCGGGGGCGCGTGCGCGTGTTACCGCGGCAGCACCAAGCACGGAATGTGCAGCAAAGTTCTGAGCGTGGACAGAGGGTCAGAGGAGCTCTAGAATGGGAACGCCTGTCCGGCATGCGTGCGCGCAGGCACTCTTCCCTGAGGCCTCCGGTTTTATCTAGCGTGGAGCAGGCGATTTCTCAGCCCCCACCCCTTCCCCTTCCTGCAGTGCCTAATAATGAACCAGTCGGCCTTTTGGGTGCAGAGCCGTGTTATAGAACTTGAGCGGCCCTGGGCAACTTTCCATCCTGGAGTCTGAAGCTCCCAGGATGCCTGAATGTGGGTTCTAGTCTCTGCTGGACCCGGGCCTAAACAAAGGTCGCTGGGGAGGCTTCTGAGCGCAGATGCTAATGGGCCCTAGATCTCTGTCTTAAAAAGGAAACATTGCTTTGTTATTTGCAGACTGGGTGTGGGTCTGGGCTCAGCTGGACCCCAAGGCCTCCTCTACCTGAATGCTTCCAAGAATCTGTTGGGCAGTTGGTGTTCTGGTCTTCAGGGCAGAGCAGGCTGGTGCTGTGACCTCCAGGAAGTAGGGGCCAGCCAGGCAGGGTGTGGAGGCAGGAATGAGGCCGCCTGGCTTGCATGTGTCTGCTATGCAATCAGGACTGTAGTTTTGGAACAGTCTTTCTGCAAGGGGCTTCTTTAGGAGTCTCCTTTGCAGGCAGAGCAGCTGAATGTCCTGTGGGATGACCAGGTGAAGGGCCTGGGATGAACTGGCAGTCATTGAAGTTTGAAGTCTGGCCAGTGTGGGAGACAGGAAGCACAGCTGCTGGGGGCGGAGTAGGGGGGTGTGACTTTGGTATAGGGAGACAGGTCAGGTCCTGTGCCTGTTTGACCTTTTTGTAGACAGGTGCAGGTTCCTGCCAGGCTCATAGGGACCTTGATTGCAGCTAAGAGGAGAGGGTCACCCTGGTGTTGGGTCAACAGGGCTTCCCTGGATAAGGGTTTCTCAAAGACTCAGTCAGTCAGCGGCCCCAGGGACTGTTCCCAGCTGAGCAGCAGGGCCACAGCTGAAATGCCCCAGGGAATTCTCAAGAGCCTTCTGTCCTGGCTGGCACTGGGGTCAGCTACTCTCCTCCCCCTCCTGGAGGAGCAAGCTTAATACCACCTACTGCTCTGGTCTCTGAGTGTGGGTGGAGGACCCAGGGAAGCTGGGAGGTGGGATCCTGAGGTTTTCTCTTACTTTGACAAGTGTGAGAGTTTTCTTGTTACCAAGTTACTAGACAAAGGACCTAAGCAACTCTCCCCAAAGAACAGCATGAACTGCATAGGCTCCGAGCCAGCACTTACACTGAGACTGTTCCCAGACCTCCTTCTGCTGTGAAGACAGAACTGGGGAGTTGGGGCCCATGAAAGGGTCTGAGACTAGAGTTTGCAGGGCCACAAGCACTAAATTGCCCATCTCCGCATGGTGGACACCGACCATGCATACAGCCTCAGGGCCTGGGAACTTCTGGGTGCCTTGTCTCAGGAATGACAGCCTTCAGAGTGTTACCACCCCTAACCAGGGGCTGCTCCTCACCCCGAGATCCCCTAGCTCCAAGCTGGGCTCTCACAGGACAGTTCCTGGGGGCCATCTCTACCTCTCTTCTCTTTTTCTCCCTGGATGTGGTGAAGACCCTTCAGACGCATGGCCTCTGACATGAGGTGCTAGTTTCTCTGCCCCACATTTATGATTCCATCCCTGTACAGGCCTCTGCCAGGTACTGGAAGCCTGGGACAAGGAAAGCTGGGCTCTGACTATTGAGGCCCATTCTGGGTAAGACATTGCTATGTCATCTGTAGCCAGTTCCCTTAGTGGTTGACAAGAAGCAAGTCAACACAGAGACCACAGGGTGGGCAGGTGTGGCTCAAGCTCTCACTGCTTGCCTGAGACCAGAGTAGGAGTTGCTGGTTGCCTGTGGGCACGCAGGGGCAGAGACCTCAAATTCTTCTCAGAGGAAGGAGTTCCTTGTTCCAGGAGGTGAATGGTGACAGGACTTTGTCTGAATAGGGCGCTCATACTTAGCTGGAGGGGCATCAGGGAAGCAGCTTCCTTAGAGGATAGAGGCTGCCATAGCCTCGTTCTGCAGGTTCATAGACATCTGCAGTCACAGCCAGGAGCAGGCTGGGACTGTGGGGCTCCTTCAGCAGTTTCTATCGGGACAGAGACCCAAGACCATGCATCCTGTGGGGGTGAGACGAATAGCCACCTGAGTTCTGAGGCGAAGTGGGGGGTAGGTCCTTACTGTCACCAGCAGTTCTTTTTTTTTTTTTAATTTTTATTATTTATTCAATTGTGCATGTATGCGTGTGTGTGCGTGTGTATATGTATGTGTGTGTATTTGCGTGTATGTATGTGTGTATATATGTATGTGTGTGTGTGTAGAACCACGGACGAATTCGGGAACCACCATGGACTGCCTCCACCTCCTCCTTGTTTACTCTGCCCAGGGATTCACAGGCTCCGCCCTACCAGGACCGGAAATGCAGGCCGTCCCCACTTCCGCTGGCATCTATACATGGGATCTGGAATCGGAACTCAGGACCTTCCGCCTGCAAGGCAGAGGCTTAACCCCTGAGCCACCTCTCCAGCCCTGTCACCAGCAGTTCTGTAGGGCTTGTCCCTCCTCATGCAGGGGAGCAGTAGGAGGAAGTCCCCAGCCAGTTCGTTTCATGATGCTGCTGAAGTCCTAAGTGACTTTCCTGACAGGTGTATGTTTAGTAGTACTAAGAATTCACCGGCAGGGGTGCAGCTCAGTGGTAGAGTGCTTGCCTAGCATGTGTGAGGCTCTGGGTTTGAGTCCATCACTGAGAATGCGCACACACACCTCAGAGGCATTGCAAAGAGTCCACTCCTGTTTCCTGTCCCCACTGACTCTGAGATGCTGATGAGATCTCCGTGCTTCTGAGCTGTGTTACTGTGAGGTGGGCTGTGGACCACTTAGGAAGCTGGATGAAGACCTACATTAGGCCCATCCTTGCCCACACGGGTACCTCAAGGTGGCTTCTCCATACTCTGACAACCTAGCACTAAAGCTCAGAACCTAGGCATGCCCCCCCACAGGTCAGACCCTCTCCTCCCTGGGGCACCCTGACAGAGGGAGTGAGTGGAAGGCCATTAAAGGGGCCAGTGGGGTTGCTGGAGCTGTCGCCGTCCTGGGCTCACAGCAGCTGCGTGGTCTCCTGTGTTGCTCAGGACATGGACTAGGTCATGGAGAGCATGTGGAAGAGGTGACAAGGTGGCCTTCGAGGCAGCCCTTCTGGTGGGCATCAGTCATTCAACAGGCCATCGTGGTGTCTGTGCTGTGCTTGGCTCCCTGTGCCTGTCGGGAACATTGGGAGGTGCTGCAAGTACAGCGGGAGAGATTGGCTGTGACCCAGATGGCCAGCCCTAAGCAGAAGGATGTGGATGAGTTCCCAGATCAGCAAGAGGAGGGAGCCCTGCCTGCCTAGCACACCCGGGTAGAGATCTGGGAGACGAGCAGCTGAGGTCAGGAGGATCCAGACAGGACACTGGCTGAGGGGAACTGGTTGGTGAAGGCCCCAGGAGTGAGGACTGCACTCAGGTGAGCTGATGAGGGGTTCAGCTTGGCCGAGACCCTAGGGAAGCACTGCCAGATATGAGCCCCAGGGATGCCCGGTACAGATTTGTCCCCCTGATAAACTGCGAGGCCTTATACCCACCCTGAGTCCCAGGAGCTCTTTCTGCTCTGGATAGGGACCAGGTGGGGCTGAGACCCTTACAGGCCTGGTTAGCTCCCTGGAAGGGCCCCGGGGCCTTTTCCCCCATCCTGCAGTCAGGAGAGCGGCATGCTGGGCACGAATCCTGTTACCCAATCCTTCCTCCCCTTCGGGCTTTGGGATAACAGTCCTGGTGTTGCTGATACTCCAACCCCTCTCCTGGATCAGCTAAATGGGTTCCAGTGACCCCCACATTCCAGGCCCAGAGCCACTAGGGTGAGTCTGAGCTGGAGGAGAGGCAAGTTCTAAAGGAATTTGACAGATCACAGAAAGAATCTCCTCAAAAAAAGATAAAAACATCCCGGGGGACAGGGAACCTCAGGGCAAGAAGCATCAAGGACCTCTGGTGCTGACATGGCCTGTCAGTCATCCTCCTCCTCCTCCTCCTGCCTCTACACATGCGCGTGCACACACACACACACACACACACACACACACGTACATACTTTCTGATGTGTGGCTCAGCCTGCCTCCCTCCCAGGCATTCTGTGGTCATTATGAAGACAAAGGGTTGCTGGACAAATGGCCTTAACTAGAATCAAAACTCAATGCATATAGAGCCATCGGGGCTGTTTCAGCCAGGGCGGGAAGGCCTGGGCAGCCTGTCCCTGGGGATGTGGGAACTTTCCTATCTCTGTCCTGCCTGCTGTGTGCAGCCCCAGGCTTGAGCAGGAACAGGCGGTGTGGCACTTGTCCTATATACCTCCTGTGGCAAGAGGGAGGGTTGGTCCTTCTGGATGGCTGAAGAGATTCTCCGGATTGAGGCGGAAGGAGCCAGGACCATGTCTAGAAGGTGACACAGAAAGGCAGTTCCCTAGTCAAAGCCCCAGTCGCTGCTCAGTCTTCGCAGCGAAGTGATGGAGGCCTGGTTGCGGAGACATCCACTTTGGTCATCACTGCTGGTTCGTATGAGAGCTGGTGCTTGTTAGCGTCTGAACTCTGGGACCTTCTGGAAGAGCCAGTGTTGCTGCCCTGGACCTTCCTATTGTTGGGTCACTATCCTTTCTACCCTGTGTCCTACCAGTTAAGTTGGGATCCATCTGCAAATGATTTTCCTAGACAAGAAACTTTTGGTACTTCCTATCCCTGCTGTTCCTGTAGTGAATATAGGGCGTCCCTGCTCTGGGTTTTGAGAGTAACATTGTTCCTTGGATGCGTGTGCGTGTGTGTGGGGGGGCACTGGGGAAGACCTTTGCTTTGCTCTGGGATTTCCAGGCTGCACCTACCAGGAGGTTAAAAAAAAAAAGATCACTGCTGTTTCTGCTTGGTATTTTCACACAAGACCTGGGATCCAAACTCAGGACCTTCTGCTTGTGAAGTAGAGTCTTAACCCCCAAGCCATCTCTCCAGTCCTGTTAGTGAGGTTTTGAGGAAGGATGTAGATAGCTCACTTGGGAAGCCCCAAGAGGCAGGCCAGACCACAGGACCTTTCTCCTGCAGGTCGTATCTCCTTGTCCAGCAATCCGCCTGGCCTGAGCTGCTGCTGGGCTGTGTCCTGCGCTGTGGGAGGCTCTAGATTGTGATGCTGCCTGGCAGAGCCCTTCAGCTGGCTCCCTGCTGTACGCTATTCAGAAGTCAAGCTGTGAGTGGTAGCTGAGTATCTTGCTGTGTGCCAGCCCTCTGGTCACCCTGCGTTCTATCTCCCAGAACCCTGTGAGCACTTCATTCATCGAAGGCTTTTTATTTCAAGATGCCTGGCAGAGGTCTCTCGGGTTCCCAGGGGTTTCACGTTGCCCCAGACTGACCTGGTGCATGAGTTACTTTTCTTGTTGCTGTGTCATCCTGAGGTTATTCTGGCTCCTGGTCCCTGGTAGGGAAGGCGTGGTACTGAGTGGCTCCCTGTGGTGGTAAAAGGTGATGTAGCCTGGCCCAGTGCAGGAAACAAGAATGGCGAGAATGTGGGAGTGGGTATAACTTCCAAAGGCCTGCCCCTCCACACACTTCTACCACCCAGGCCCATCTCCTGAACAGCACCCTTGGATAGCTCATCCAGCTGGAGAACAAGCATGAGGGAGGCTCAGATCCAGACCATAAAACTTGGGTTATTTGCCGTCTCTGGCAGTGACATTTTCCTGAATCATTTGCAGGTTTAGGAGAAAGAAGAATACCCAGTGTCTGTTTCTCTTACGTAGTTGCAACGCTGTTAAACATTGAGACCTTGTCTAATGCTCCCCGTGGGGCTCTGGTGAGAAGCTAGCTGATCAGACTGGCTTCAGTTCGTGCTGTGAACACTGGAGAGCTAGCATCTGCCATGCGCATCTGTGAGCAGGCGTGGATGTGAGGAAGCCCTAGCTCACATCAGTAGTCAGGAAGGACTGGCCAAGGTGGGTGGTCTTCATCTCACCCTGAGACTCAGGAGATCCTGGGACCAGCCCCCGTGTATCATCTCTGACATCAGCAATCGGAGCAGCATCTGACCGTCCCTGGAAGGAGTCTTGGTATGTTCCCGTGGCAGAGCATCCTGCTGGGGACATTGGTTCCCAGCTCCCTGTCAAAGTAAGGAAAGCCCATGCGGAGCTTCCAGCGACCTGCCTGCTGCCTGAGCACATCACTGGAGGAAGCAGAGGCCGGCGGCTAGGTGGAGAATCTGCTCTTGAAGGATTAATGCGCGGTGCAGCCTGGCTGGCCTGGCCATAGCCAGAGGCTTAGCTAAGCTGCTGTCTGACCACGCCGTGTCCCAGAGAAGGAGCAGACATGAAGTTTGCCCACAGGGAACTTTCCACGCTTACCACTGAGGATTTGATGGGCATGTGGAACCCTTTCCACCAGAAGGCCAGTGGCCTTTGTGAAGGCATCTTCAGAGCTGGGAAGCGGACTAAGCAGAGCCCCTCTCCTCCCCACTCAGCAGCTCTGCACAGCTGTTTCCCAGGGGACTTCAGGGCTTGCAAGGAAGCTCTAAATGGGCCTCTCATGTGCCCTCTTTAGAAATGGCCACTTGTCACAGTTATACAGGTGTCAACTTGACAGTTGAAGGTTTGGAGTCTAGGCACTTTTGTAAAGAATTAGTCATTAATCCCCAAGCAAGCCTGCAGGAGATTTTCTGATCGATAGACCTAGGCCAGGTGGGGCTAATCAATGGGCAGGTGTATAAGATGAGGGAGCTGACTGGGGAACGTTGGCCATCGGTTGGTAACTTGGCAAGACATGTTAGTCTGGCAAGTTAAGGACTGTCCCTTTATTAGCAGTCATGTGGATGTGGTGTGGCAGGTCTCTTGGCCTTTCTTGCCAAGCTGAGAAGGAATTGGAACCAAGAAGCCCAAACAAAAACCCTTGTTCCTTTATACCATCTGGTCATGTTATGGTCAACGCCCAGGCACAGTGCAACAGTCTCTGTCTCCTTAGCCACTGTAGCTGACAGGGAAGCATTGAAACCATCACAGTTGTTTTCTCAGACTCTTGGCAGGTTTCCAGGGGTCTCAGCACAGGCCTGTGCGCAGCAGGAGGTCTGAGTCTGGTGCCTGGGAGTCAGTGTGGGTACTGGCTGACCTGGTATTTCACATGTTGCAATGGCATGGGCCACACAGGAGTAGAGGCTGCCTGTCACCCCACTTGTCAGCTCAGCATGGTCTTTCTGTGGTCAGTAGCCTATCCAGCCTTGCAGAGGGTCTTCATTGCTTTGAAGACTCATTTCCACCTCTCAAAACATAGTCACTGTCTCACTTCTTCCAGAGCTGGCCAGCACTGATATGGAGGGCCCAGTGCATGCTAAGAATGGTGGGCTCAGACCTGTGGCGCTGCCCCTCAGACTTTCCAGGATGTGCCCTCCCCCTTTGTAGTCCTTCCTAGAGATTCCTTCCTTGCACACAGTGGCTTCTGGTAGGATGTGGTCCATTTGGCCACACGTTCTCTTCCTTGGCCCACACCTGCACAGAGGATAGAGACTGGTAAAGGGTGGATAGATGGATAGTGTATGATGGACAGATGGAAGGAGGTTGGAGAGAGGGGAAGATAAATAGATACTTGGTGAATGATTGCACATGGGTGAATGAATGAATGGCAGATGTTGGATGAATGGAGAGATAGATGCATGAATAGTAGATGGACAGATGAACATAGGGAGAATAGATGGATGAGTAGATGGTTGATGAATGGACACATGGATTAAGAATGAGTGAAGAGATGTTCTCTAGCCTTTGCTTGCCATTACTCCATTTTTCCTGAGTATAAAGTATAGTCTGGGTTTAAGATATGGCTCACAGGTTAAGACTGCCTTGCAAACAGAAGGACCCAAGTTCAGATCCTGGATCCCAATGTCAGGTGAAAATGGAAGCGGCCTGCACTTCCAGCTCTGTAAGGTGGAACCTGAGAAACCCCAGAGCAGAGCAAAAAGGAGGTAGAAGCACAGACACAGACAGACAGACAGACAGATAGACAGACAAACAGACACACACACCATTTGCCTTGCACATCATCCATTCCCTCCATTAGTCCCGTTGTCCTGCCTGGAGGGTTGGGTCTTCAGAGTTGCACGTACATCTCCAAGATGGAAGGACGGCTAGTTTGCTGGGTGAGAGCCATCTTGCCCTCTGCTCTCCCCAGAGCAGCCATGGAGAGACCATTCGCCAAGAGGCCCTGAAGCCTCAAGACCCTTGTGCCCATCGCCTGTGCAGGCCTGGGCCATGTCTGCCACCAGAGCACCTGGGTAGCATTTTGGAATTGGTGATCCTGTTTATTTGCCCCTAGATCCCAGTTAGAACTGCTCTGATGCTGTTTCTGTGCATGGGAAACTGGAATCGAGGTGAACCTTGCCCCAGAGAGGAACCTCTGGGCTGTCAGACCCGGAGACTTGGGCTGGGAGGCACACGCCATGGGCCTGCGCATCTGCCTAGGGCGATGGCCAAGGAGGAGTTTGTACACCCCCCACCAGCTCTTCAAACAGGTGCAAAAAGGTGCTTAGGAAGGGCCAGACCCAGGGTTGGCTTTGGGGTCTCCTGTTCTCATGACCCTCCCTCTTCTAGGTCACTGCCCTGGAGCGGCAGGTGTTTGACTTCCTGGGCTATCAGTGGGCACCCATCCTGGCCAACTTCCTCCACATTGTCATGGTCATCCTTGGGCTTTTCGGCACCATCCAGTACCGGCCGCGCTACATTGTGGTGGTGAGTCCACTGTGCTTTGGCTGCCTCTGTGTGGGGAGGAAGCCAGGATGGGGACCTTCCCCAGCAACATCAGAGAGAACCCCAGAAATACCCAGCCTGGATCCCAGACCTTTCCCCTGCTTGACCATCCAGACTTCCAGCTTGGGCGATCTAGCCTGAGCTTCCTCTGTGCTGCAGGATCTCTTCCAGGCAGATGACTAGCCCCACCCAGCTGCCAGGCTCAACTTCTGCCTGGGCCCTTTCTTGTCTCCCTAGTATGCTGTGTGGGCAGCTGTCTGGGTTGCCTGGAATGTCTTCATCATCTGCTTCTACCTAGAACTGGGAGGCCTCTCCAAGGTGAGTGAAGATGGGAAAGAGGTTCTTGGTCAGATCCATGTAACATGATGCAATTACTCATCACATGTCTCCTGACAGTGATGAGAGCTTGGTCAGTGCGTGACTCTGTCCTCAGCACCAGGACTTATTTGGTTGTGACGGGTGCCTTGGTAAGGGTTGGAGAGACTAGTTTGTGGGTGGTGAGGGTCATCAGAGAAACCTGTGGATATCGGTGGGCCAGGGCCTCCAGTGGGACATCACACCGGGAGGGACTGCTGGAAGAGGGTCTTAGAGCCTCAGAGTCACAGTTGAGTGGACAGGTGGTGGAGGCGTGGAGGTTAGGACTCTCTCCAGGCCGGTGGGGCTGGGGTTCAGGTAGAATGAGCCCCCTTCCCATGACCAAGTGGGGTCTCCTGTTTTTTTTTCTCCCACTGTGAATGATGCATGGTAGTGTGGGGCTGTCTCAGTACTGAATACAGCTGTGTTGGGCACTTTGCACATTGCTTAAGGCTTAGTGGGAGGGAAGGGAGTTTGATTTCAGTGTCTGGCTAGTTCTCTGCTATGGTAACTAGTAGGTCCATCTAGCTCTGCTTTGTGAGGTTGCAGCTGGGGTACTGATATGAGGCCACATGTAGTAGCAGCTTTGGCCAAAGCCTTCCTGGAGGTAGCAATGTGTGGACCGAGGGCCAGAAAAAACAGACCTTCTCAAGGAGGAGTAGCTGGGACAAGAGGGCTTGTGTTTGCCTGCACAGCTGGAAGTGTGGGGGGCATTGGAATAGGAGGAGACTGCCCATCTTTACTTCTCTCCACTCTAGGATGTGTCATGTGGATGCTAACCCACCCTGTCCCCTCACCCCTAGGACAGTGAACTCTTGACCTTCAACCTGTCTGGACATCGTTCCTGGTGGCAGGAGCATGGGCCAGGCTGTCTGCATGAGGAGGTTTCCACTGTCGATCTCAGAGCCCTGCGTGGCCAGGCCCTGGTGGTGGGTGCTGGCTGTGCCCTGGAGCACAGCTATGTGGAGATTCTGCACAGCGGCCTGCAGATCCTGCTGGCGGTGAGTATGGGGACGAGGCCAGTGAGGTTGTAAGAGCTGTGCCTGGGGCAGGACCAGGGCCTCTGCTGCACACAGCACCCGGGGCCTGCCCTGCACACAGCACCCGGGGCCTGCCCTGCACTGCACCCGGGGCCTGGCCTGCACCCGGGGCCTGCCCTGCACACAGCACCCGGGGCCTGCCCTGCACACTGCACCCGGGGCCTGGCCTGCACGCTGCAGCCGGGGCCTGGCCTGCATACAGGGGCCAGGGTTTGACGTGCACACAGGACTCAGCGCCTGTCCTACACACAGGATTCCATCTCTGCTCTTTGCTGAGAGGACACTGTGTCCTCAAAGACATGGAGGAGTCGCAGGTTGCCTTCCACCCGTGGAGCCTCAACATATTCCCTGCAAGACTGGCTCAGAATTGGCGTCAGCCTTGGGCAGCTAGGAACAGCAACAGAAGGGGCGCAGGTCAGGGTGACAAGATGAGGGCGCCTGTGTCCCCCAGCCTAGGGACAATGCAGGCAGGGAGGGGCTGGGAAAGAGAGGTGGAGGCCCCAGCCAGGGCAGGACAGTCAGGTTGAGGCGAATCCCACCTTTGACATTGTTTAATCCCGCCAACCAGGCCTGGTGGACTTGGGCCTTGCTTCCAGGCTTCTCCCCAAGGCTTAAGTCCTTGAGGACATAGATTCTCATCTCCCTGGGGAGAAGACATGATGAAGTAGTAGGAGGGTGCTTCTTGGCACATAGCGGGCTGGCTTTGAGCCCGCAGCTCTGAGGAGCCTGTCATGTGACAGGTCCTGTGAGACAAGGCGGGGCTGTACCGTTCCCAGGCCATACTCTGTCCCCAGGAGTTCTGCTGTCTGGGCAGCACAGAGGCTGAGTCTTGATGGCTCCTGCATTGTTGCCTGTGGGACATCTGTGCTTCTGGGTGACCTGCTCACCACCCTATCAAGCAGGCAGAGCAGTTCTCTGGTCCTGGGGGAGCACAGAATGCTGCTATTCAGTGGACGATGGGCAGGTCTCTCTGGACTCTGGCTTGTCATGAGATGACTCGGTGTGGTCAGAGAAAACGAGACCTTGTTATTTTCCACTTATGATCAGGAGCCTGATCCAAGGGGACTGTTGCAGTTTGCCTGCATGGTTGCTGATAAATGACCCTCACACAGCTTAAGGGAACAAGGAGTTTACTTCCTTACAATAGTCTGGTTACAGTTCTCAGTCCAGCTTGACAGGAGAGCATGCACCAACACCAGGGCCGAGGGAACTGGCCACACCATCACCACGTAACACCTGAGAGATGGACAATCCTTACTTGCCAGACCAGCACGTCTGGCCAAGTGAACAGAAGGATGCCAACTCTCTCAACCAGCTCTCTCTGATTTATTCAGGGCCTAATCCCACCCACCACGGGCTGGGTCCCCCCATCAGCTAGACAATCTCCTTCGGGTGCTCTGGGGTTAACTTAACCATCGACTCTCTACAACTGTGCCCAGAGCTCAAACCCTCAATAGTCAAGTTGACACTTGTGCTTAACTATGACAGGGACAGATCACAGAAAGCCTGAAGACGCTCCATGCTATGGATAGAGTAGCATAAGGCTGAGTGTAGGGATGCAGGGCACAGGTGACCAGGGGGCCTGGGAGGGGCACTAAAGAGCTTGGAATGGCATATGCCTTAGCACAGGTGGCTGGTCATAGAGCTTTGCAGACCACTGGAAGGCAGTTGGGGGGTGAAGTTCATAGCCGAGTGTGAGGGCCTGGCGCTGAGCCGGGCTCCCTAGGATTCTGTTTTGCTGCCTTGGCAACATAGAGACCCAGACTACAGCATCCCCTGCAGGACTCTGAGTCTGGATTTGTCATGGCTTCTTTGAATCTGAGGAACAAATAGCCCACAGGTAGAGGGAGGGCTGGATCTGGGCAGGACCACTCCTTAGAGCCCATGCAGAGGAGTATTAGGACAGGCCCCCCAACCCTGGACAGCAGATGCCAGGGGCTGTGAGGTTCTCACACTGCTATCAACAGCGACCAGGCCTTCTGCACGGGAGGCACCATGGTGGCCAAGCCCTCTGCACCTGAGTCACACTGCAGGGAAGCTGCTTGACTGCCCGGGTGAAGCATGTCCATTCCTGGCCACCAGCATTGGGGTCACCCTGGGTCCGGTGTCAGGTCTGTGCTCCTTACTGTGCACTGTAGGACCTCACCGTGTCCTGGTGCTGTCACTCCAGGGCAGAGGTCAGGGCAGCAGGTCCCGTCTGGATGCCTTACCTACCTGTCTGAATTTGGGTTGGTGCAGAGACTGGCATCTTGGAAGGACCAAGCAGAAACTGGCTTGCAAACTCTGTCTGCATTTTCACAGGAGCATTCCTGTCGAGTGTCGTCCAGCCGCACTGGAGGGCCCCATCCTGCCTAGAAAGCAAGGAGTTAGTCTGGTGCCTTGAGGCTCGTGGGGGCGAGTGCATGGAGCCCGGTGGTCCCCAGCATGGAGCAGGGACGGGGGCCCAAGGAATCCACATTCTGGATATGAGGTCCTTGTGGCCGTGCTGGCAAATGACCAGACAGGAGGCAGCTTGCATGGTGGCGCAGTTCTGTTGTCCCAGCATTAAAAGGCTGAGACAAGGTAATCACCAGTTGAAGGCCAGCCTGAGCTACAAAGTAGACCCGAGCCTGCGTCGAGAGATTGGCCAGTAAAGTGCTTTGCAAGCATGAGGACCTGAGTCCCATTTCCCAGAACAGACTCAGGCACACATAGATTCACATGCACATAGACATACACACAGATACACATAGACACATGCATAGACACAAACATACATAGATACACACATACACATACACACATAGACACACACACATGCATAGACACAGACATACACACACACACAACATAGACACAGACATACATAGATACACACATACATAGACACACACACATGCATAGACACACACACACATAGACACACACACAAACAGACACAGATATACATAGATACACATAGACACATGCATATTGACGTACACACAGACACACATAGATACACATAGACACACACATACAGACACAGACATAGATATACACACAGATACACACAAACACATGCACATAGATATACACACATAGACACACAGACAACAAACATAGATACACACATACAGACACACACACATAGACACACACATACAGACATGCACATAGGCACATGCACGTAGACACAGATACACACACATAGATACACACAGACACAGACATACATGCACAGACAGACACATGTGTACGCATACACACACACACACAGATTTAGGCATGGCACACATGTGTAATCTCAGTCCTAGGGAGGTGGGGAGAGGGAGATGCCTCGGGGTCCTTGGCCACCCAACCTGACCTACTTAGCATCTGGCTGCAGGGAAGTTGTCTCCTTGTCCTCCCTCTATGGTGGCCACAGCGGCCTCTCAGCTGTGGAAATGCCCCCGTACCCTGCCCGTGTGCCTGTCTCAGCTCCCTCTTACCTATAAGATGTTTTTAGGACCACCCCACTCCATCTGACTTTATGATCTGTAGACTATATTTCTACACACGTGGACATTCTCGGGCACCAGGGCCTGGGGATATGGGTTGGGCACACAGTTTCAGCTACAACTAAACATAGGTCCCAAGATCTTCCTCTGAGCTCTAGTCCCTTGGAACAAGTGTGGCAGCTCCCCGAGAGGATAGCCGAGAGCTCCATTATTGTCCTGCTGTGGAGAACAAGACAGTCTTGGCACAAAATCCTACCACGGCCTTGGTGGTTGTACAGAGGAGGCGCTTGTGTTTCCTGGCAGGAGGCCACTCATGCATGCCTGCTACAAGCTGACAAGTGGCTCTTCTAGAACCTTCCAGTCATGTCCCATCTGACCAGAGATTCTCTGTTGGCACCAGTGTGCCTGGCTGGGGATCAGGTTCACAGGACAGAGGGCCCATGACCAACAATCAGTGGTGGAGGCTGAGTTCTATATCTGAAGATGTCAAGGGGAAAAGGTGCGGCAGGCAGTGTGGGTGGCCTCATGTACCCACCCTCCTCAATGGGGATTTGAAGCTGTGGTTCTTTCCTACCACGTCTCATGCAGAGGCAGGAAGGGACCCTGATTGCCCCCAGATGTGTGAGAATACAGGTGCAGTCCTCAGAAGGGAAAGGACCAAGTTGCCGTGGGTACCTGTCATAGGCTTCTGAGATTAGAGACTCCGAAAGGAAGGAAGCTAGAAGGATTCGTGAAGGCCAGCTGGAGGGTGCAGCACCCTGGGGGCAGATGCTACAAGGAGCATCTGTGGGAAGAAGTCCGTCCGTTAATTTGCTCCTGTCCTCTTTTCTCGAATGGAATGCAGCCCTCGGGCCTGGTCTTTAGGCAGTTGTGTTGCCTGTCAAGATGCCCAGTATTCTGCTGTTTGCTTCAGAGAGTCTAAGATCTGGCTTATCCCTGCCCGGACCACCAGGTATTAAAGGCTGGGACAAGAAAACTAGTAGGGGAGACAAAGCAGGTGTCCAGCTTGGATCCAGGGTGATGGGAAAGTGGTGGAAAGGCAGGGGTGTGTTGGTGAGATGCCACAAGACCCCCAGGATGTCCCTGAGATAGGGTAGATGCCAGGCTGCATAGAGACACCCTCCCCACGAGAACCTGGATGTTTCAGCACCGTGGCCAGCTCCCAGTGGGTAGGAAGTGGTGGTGCCCTTACCTGTTGCTGTCCCACTGAACCAAAGAGGCTGTATGGGAGAAGCTCAGGCATTTTTCACAGTGAGAGACTAGCCTCCTGTTCACCCCTGAACATGGGACAGTCATCCACCTGCTGCCTGCCCCTGGGCTGCTTTGGGTCTCAAAGGAGTGGAATCCGTGCATTTTCAGCCACTGCTCAGCAAAATGGCTCATTTCCTTTGACACAAGGGTGTGGTGGGCAAGTCAGTGAGGAAAGAACCAAGATCCCGAGGGTCAGAGGCTCTGTTGATGCAGTTTCGCAGTGGGGCCTGCTGACTCATCCTAGCCACATGGTATCCCCCACTCTCCTATCTCCTGCCTCTAGAAGCCTGGGGTATTTTCACTGATCAGCCCCCTCCTGTCTGTGGTGTTCACAGATGACACTTCCGACTGCTCAAGATCCTGATGCAGACCCTCCTTACCGGTACTCACCTGATGTCCACTGAGTGGGTCAGGGGAGAACAGAGATGTTTGGAATGTGGGAGCTCAGTTAGCAACACAGCTCTGGTTCCATTTTGCAGGAGGCAGATCCTCTGTGGGGACACGGGGGGGAGGGATCACGATCACAGTTCCTACAGTGGTGCTCCAGTGAACCTGCCTGGCAGCCATCACGCCTGACCTCTCCGTGTCTTGCAGTTCCTGGGTTTCGTCTATGGTTGCTACGTGGTCAGCGTGTTTACAGAAGAAGAGGACAGCTGTAAGTGCTCAGTCTGGAGGATCCAGGGGCTCCCCACAGTGATGCTCTAAGTCAGTGACCCTTCACTCCCTACCACACACTGAGCAGACAGGAGACAGGCCAGAGCCCTGGGAACAGGAGGCTATGAGAAGGGGTTCTGGGGTGATGGCTCTAGGACTCAGCCATACTCAGTCCAAGGGTTCCTGTCCTTATGAGCCCACAGTGGCGTCAGGAGAAAGATCTGATCCAGTAGGAGACCCATCTGGACACTTCATCATTTTATCTCTGCCCGTAAGCCCCTCCAGACTTTCCTCTGATTTGCATTATAATCCCTGCAGCCACCGGCTGTGATGTGGTCTCATGGAAAGACCCTGCAGAGAAAGGAAAAGCAGGGTGTGTGGGAAGATGGGGCCCTTGGCCCCTGTGGACAGAACCTTCCCCAAAGTCCCAGTTGAAATTCAGAACATCTGTTCCTGAGAGTCCGGCCATGGGATCTGTTGTCTCCATGTTCAAGAAACCAGGACCCAGGCAGACCACAGGGGCTTGTAGGAAGGAGACAGGAGCGCCACCTGATGGTCACGTTTTGAACTGCATCCAGCCTCGCTCTGAAATGCCAACTTCACCGAGGTCCGAGGGTGGTTTCAGAGGGCACTATTAGATGTTAATGGAAGCCAAGACCTGCTTGGGAGAGTTTCGTGCCTGATTTGCTGTCCGAAGGGTTCATTCATACTGTCCAGAGGGGTCCTGCTGGGTCTGAGATACAACCTGAAGCTGGGGCCCTGTCAGCCCCCCTTTGGTTGAGAATCTGCCGCTAGGCATGCTTTCCATTCTGCCATCGCCTCCATTGTTTGGGTTTTGTTTTATTTGGGTCTTGATTTCTTTCAGTTGATTTCATTGGTGGATTTCACCCCTTCCCCCTGTACCATGTCAATGACAAGCCGTCCAGCCTCTTGTCCAAGCAGGCATATTTGTAAGTATGGCCCGCTCAGCCTGCACCTGGGGCACTTATAGATGGAGGCTCCTCTCCTCTCTGGGCATCTGTGTGTGCATCTCTCCATCTGTCATTCACACCCCTCCCCACCAAAATGGATTTCATGCTCTGGTTAGATACCAAGGTGCAATGGTTTTAGAACTAAGTCTCTTGTGCTGAGCTTGGATCTCAGCAGATGCAGGTTATGTGGGAGTCAGGCTCCAAGTCAGTACTGGGGTGCAAGTCCCAGGACTGGGAGGGACACAGGCAGGTCATTCCCCAGGAGCTTCGCTGTGGCAGGAACTTTGGGTTCTGGTTTCCTATCTTTGAGGGATCACACTTCCTTTTCTAAAGCAGTGTCACAGCCCTGCAGGCCTGGGCCTGGGCTCCTAGCCCAAGCACTGAAGCAGGCTGTCTCAGTTGTGCCCCAAGTAGTCCTGGAGGGCTATCGTCAGATGAGGTATCTGGGGGTTCTCTTGGCAAAGCTGCTTTCTTCAGCCATCCAGGCCCCAGGGGTTCTTGTTTATTGGGTGGGTAGCCTAGGCCATCACAGCCAGTGGGCATCAAAGGTGGCAGGGGTCCAGCTCCCAAGATGAATGAAGGAGGAAATACAGATGTGGGAAGGAGAGGAGCCCCCCAGGCTGCCAGGTGCTGCCCTCAGGATTGACTGCCCTGGAGCAAACCTTGATCCCAGGCATGGCTCAAGCCTCAGTGTGTCAAACCTTGGGAGGATGTCCCTGCAGTGAGCAGACCCAGGGTGAACCCATCCTTTATTTGGAACCGCACCGAGATGTCTGCAACCAGGGTCAGCCAAGGACGAGACCCACACCTGTCCTAGGCATAGGATTATGCTGCTTCTGACTTCTAACCTGACTCCCCTTTTTTGCCAAAGGCTGAGCAGCCCTCCCCTCTTGGGTTTTGAGTGATTTTTACATAGTCCTCCCCCTCTCTCTCGGTCTTCGGCTCCTCTGACCCCTACCTGTCCCACAGGTCTTCGTAAGTGAGGGTGCCACTCATCTTGTTCCTGCAGCCCAGCCTTAGCTGCAGGATGAAGACAGCCACGGGCCTTGCCTCCCTGCCTGCCCAGCACTTGTCCAGGGGTACCTTGGATACCAGCGGGAGCTGGGTGGGCACAGACTGGGGTGGATGCAGCTGCGACTTTGTATTTTCCTTTTTCTAAAAAAAAAAAGAAGAAAAAAGACACAAATGAAGATGGAAACAAAACCATATCCCTGGTCTCCTTGTGTCTGAAGCAAACATAAGTGGTTTTCCCAGGAGTCCCCTTCTCGGTGTCCTGTTCTGCAGCTGTGGGAACTGCAGACTGGACCCCCCTCCCAGGACTCACCAGGGATTATTGAGTCAGAAGGTACAGGTCTGCCAGGAAAAAAAATCCCTGTGAGCCACTGAGAGCCGTCAGGACCCTAAATGTCCCAGTTGCAGCCCTTGTCCATGTAGAGTCCCTGGTTGTATCTGAGAATCCAGGTCCAGAGGAGTTGCCAGGCGGAACCAGGAGCCCCTCCCTTCCCATGCTAGGGATAAAGCCCCAGACCCTGGGCTACCAGTCAGTTTTCCTTGTGGCAAACGGATGGCACCATTCAGAAAGAGGGACCTCCACCGCGTGGTCCTGAACTCCCCCTCCTGACCCTAGGTAGCTGAGGACACGCAAGTTTGTTGGATAACAGAAGTAAAGTCTTGAGAGGCACCAGAGACAAGTCTGTTCTGAAAGTAGAGAATACAGGGCCAGGGAGCACAGATGGGAAGGGTGTGTCCTTTGAGTGGGGGAGTCCAGGAAGTGGCAGGAGGTGGCGGATCCCTAGCAGGTGCTATGCTGCTGATGAAAGGTGGAGGCTTGCTCCTCAGGGGCTGGTGACATGGTGGCTGGAAGAAGCCGGCTGAGCTCCCAGGGAAGACACCCCCACACACACTTTATTATGTTTAGAAGGATCCAAAACTACTGCAGAATTACCTCCCACACCAAGCAAAGCTTGTCCTCCACGCTGGGCTGTCCGTGGTGGACACTCCATGTCTTCTGCAGATTCAGGACAGGTTGAAACAGTCAGGCAGCATGATGGGAAAATACCTGGAAGGGGGGCAGATGTAGATGAGTCGCCAACTTGGCTGAGCCAGAGGTCATGGCTCCCAACCCTCTGCCAGAAACTTTAACAACTGAGGTTCATGTACCGCCTCATTGCATATCCACTAGACACCATGTGCCTCTGTAGCTGGCCTTCCCAAATCTGGATGAGCCCCAATACTCAGCTGGGAGGCAAACATCCCCCAGGTCACATCCCACTGGATTGATATTCAAAAGGATCCAAAACAGTGGGATTGACTGACAAAGGGAGAGATAAGTGCGGCCTCAGGACCTGGAATGCACAAAGGTGCTGGGGAGACCCTGGGAGCTCTCCTAGCCTAGGGATGGGAAGGAGCTGCAGACAGGCGCCCTGCAGGTGGGGCACAGGTGCAGGTAGGGAGCACACTCAATGCAGACCAAGTGGCCACACAGCATGAAAATGACAGATACGGCTTGGACTCAGCACACCTTGCATGTCCTTTCCTCCTTGCTGCTCTTACATGACATGTCCCCAGCTGCTAAGGACTCAAGAAAACACCAATAAACTAGGGGCTCAGGCAGCTGACTCTTCAAGGGGATCAGGTCCGTGACACATGGCTGATTGGGCATCAAACAGCCCGTGCCCTCTGACCTCTTGACACCCATCACGGAGGACACCCTTCCCACCCCCAGTGGATTTCAGTTGCACCTGGCTCCTTAATGTTGTCCCTTGCTCAGGGTGTTTGTGGGCAGGAGATGTGGAAAATTAGGAGTGACTCATGGCCTAGCTCCTGGGGAAAAGGGAACATGGCCCAGTGAAACTAAAAGTCGGACTCTGCCCTGGTCCAGTTGGGCATGATAGGCACATGCCATTGATGAGCCCAAACTAGAGACTGCAAGAGTCTGGCGCGGACCATGGTGCTCTGCGTACCCAGCTCCTTAGATGGCAGCCATGAATGCTGTGTGCTGGGCACTCTGGGTGTGCGTGCATGCGTGTGTGTATGCACGTGTGTGTGTGTGTGTGTGTGTGTGTGTGTGCGTGCACGTGTGTGTGTGTGTGCGTGTGTAGAGCAGGCAGCAAGAAAGCCAGGCAGTGTCCAAAGAAAGGGGTACCTGTGGCCCCTGCCACCTGGTCCAGATCTTCTTGGAGCAGAGTGGTTTCTAGTCGCAAAGGGGACGTGATGAGCACATCTGGGTTCTGGGTCTGTGCTGAGCACATCTGGGTTCTGGGTCTGTGCTGACCACTCCTGGTCACCCCTGGCATCTCCAAAGCAGAGAAAGGGAGAGGCCAGCACCTCAAGGCCGTGGAGAGAGGCTGGTAACCTGTGTTGCACCCCCCATGTCCATGAAGCACAGAAAAGAGTCTGACGCTCTACCATCAAGAATACTTTGTCCCCAGCGTGTCTATTCAGAGGTGCCATGACCACTAGGAGGAGAATGGATGCAGCCCTGAGGTCACCTGCACAACCCCGTGCACCTTCAAAAGGGGCAGAAGTCATCACCATATTACAGCCCAGGGTAATAAGAATTGGGGAGAAAAGCTTTTTGTGACTTCCACAGAGTCGTTAAAAGAGCAGGGATGCTCCCAAGGGTCCTGTGGAGTCTCAGACCCTGTGACCCCCGAGGTCTAGGGATGGGACGTTGAAGACTGTGCTCTCTGTATCTCTTGTTCAAAACTGGCTTATGACGGCAGTCTGAAGGCCATGTCTGTGTCCCGGCAGAACCAGGGCAGCTAAAGTCCCAGGACTGGCAGCTATTTAGCAAGAACAAAGGATGCAAGGGCTTTGCCAGAGCCCTGGACACGTGACTCATGGCACAGTCCCACCTTCCCTGTGCTCTGGCAGGTTGGTCAAGTGCTGGCTTCAGGTGCCCAGGAAATATCAGGCTCTCTGTGTCAGTCTCCCTATCGGAAGGGATGATGGGATGATGGGTGTGTCTTCCAGCTCTTCCCATCAGTCCTGTAAAGGTACATCATGGTCTGGGGTGTATCAGGGGTGGCTGACCCACCCAAACCTTGAAGAAAGCCATACTCATTCAGGAACTGAGCACAGGACTGAGGGAGCACAGGAATGGGGAGCACGGGAATGGAGGGAGGGAGCATGGGAATGTAAGGATCACAGGCTTTGATCCTCTGCACAAAGTCTCTGTTCTTGACTGAAGCAGGAACTGACACTTGGGGAAGTGAGCTGGGAGCCAGGGGTGGGCTTTTGGAGCCCACTTACCTTCAGGGGCCCTTGTTCTCGAGGACCCCATTATGCCTTGTGCTAGGGCACAGGTTGGTGCCTCTGTACCCCTAGAACACCGACTGGCAAGGCTGCTCTAGAGGTGGACCTTGAACTCCCAAGGGCAGGCAGCCACAGCCCTTGCAGAGAGGATTCTGGGAAGAGTGGAAGAGGGACGCTGACATCCTGGGACTATGGTAGACAGTACTGGTGTTGGCTGGTCAGAACTCTTGGGGGCCCTTTCACTCTCGCTCCACAGTCAGATTTGCAGTTGTCTATAGGATCCTTACCTCGGGAACCACCTAGTGTGCTCGACCCAAAGGTCATCCCCATGCTGCCAGCTCTGCAGACCCCTGTAGCAGAAGAAGCATGTCCTGCTGGCCTAGATATGACAGACATATGACCTGGAGCCCCACCTGGCTGGCAACCTCCAACGCCATCTGAGTTTGGCCAGGGCTGGGGCTTTCCTGATAGGAGGTTAACAAGGGGCGCCCAGACACTTGGTCCTGCATAGCACATCTCTCTCTCTCTCTGTCTCTCTCTGTCTCTCTCTCTCTCTCTCTGTCTGTCTCTCTCTAATGTTTACTTTGTGTGTGTGTGTGTGTGTGTATGTGTGAGTGTGTGTGTGTGGGGGGTGTGTATCAGAGGGCACTGTATGTCCCCGTAGAGGACCAAGGGTGACTTCAGGAATCATCCTGGGTTGTTTCTACCTCTTTTTTGCTTCACTCTGGAATTTCTCAGATGCCAATTTCTAGGGTCGGAAGTGCAGGTCACTGCCATTTCTACCTGAAGTTTTTTATGTGGGGCCTGGGATCCAGGACCTTCTGCTTGTGAGGCAGTCTTAACCCCTGAGCCATCCCTTCGTCCGGCACCTCTGTTCTCTCAAAGGTAGACAGCAATGAAGCATAGGGCACATGCTTGGAGGGCCCAGGAACATTCCAGAAAGACTGAGCTGGCATTTGTGTCTTTTGAGACAGCACAGGTGGGAGAGGCTTGAGGGCCTGGAACATCCGAAGCTCAGAAACTCAGGGCCCAGTGATAGGAGAGAAGACATCCTGGGATGAGTCTCCACCTGTCTTGGTCTTAGCCTCCCTCATCCCACAGTGGGCAGATGTGTCCAGGTTATAGAAGGGGCTGCTCTGGGGACACCATGCAGACATGCTGGAGGCCCCATTCCTATTGGCTTCAGAGAGACCCCTTGTCATAGTTAAGCACAGGTGTCAACTTGACTGTTAAGGGTTTGAGCTCTGGGCACAGTTGTAGAGAGTTGATGGTTGAGTTAAGCCCAGAGCAAACCTGAAGGACATTGTCTAGCTGATAGGAAAGACCCAGCCCATGGTGGGTGGGATTAGGCCCTGGATAATCACAGAGAGCTGGTTGAGAGAGTTGGCATCCTTCTGTTCACTTGGCCAGACATGCTGCTCTGGCAAGTAAGGATTGTCCATCTCTCAGCCGTTATGCGGTGATAGTGTAGCCAGTTCCCTCTGCCCTGGTGTTGGTTTATGCTCTCCCATTAAGTTGGATTATGAATTGTAACCAGAAATCGTAAGAGAATAAATTCCTTGTTCTCTTAAGACATTTGATGGTCATTTATCGGCAACCATGCAGGCGAACTGCAATAAGAATTTGGTACCAGAAGTGGTATTGCTGATAAATCTGACTATGTGGATTTTGTGGCTTTTGAACGGTTTCGCTGGACAAACTTGGAAATGCTTGAGAATTTTCACTTTGTGGATTTACAAATACCATTCTTCAGAGTTTAGTGGGCCAATTGCTAAGAGAGATTGTTTGGGCCTAATTTGTGATGAGGGGAACAGGGACTTTGATAAAGCTGAATTTAAAGACAACGGACTGGTTTGCTTGACAAGAGGAGAGCTGTGTTGGCACCTTTGAAGGTTTGGATGTGCAAAGGGCAGGCAGCAGAATATCTGCTGCTGTTGGAGAAATAAGTATCAGTGAAGGAAAACCTAGTGATTTGCACTGGGACGGTGGAAGACGTGATAACCACCGTATGGCAAGTTCGTGGTTTGAAAACTAAAATTCCTTCAGGGGCCGAAAGCCCAAGTTAGAGCCATTTCTTGCCCTTTGGATGTTTGGCTGCCTAAAAGAGGCTTTTCCAGCATCAGCACATAAAACTTGGTATAACTGTGGGTTGAGTGGAGAAAGCTATGTTTCAAACTTGCTTCAAAATCTGGCAGTGTCCCCAGGTGGTACTGGTTTTGGTGTGTGATTGCAGCATTCATGAAGAGCAGCAAAAGCTTGGCACCAAGTGGCAGGCGTAGAGTTCCTATAAGAGATGGTGAAGCTTAAAGCTGCAGGGGAGAACCTGGAGTGTTTGAGATGCCAGAACTGTGGGACTGGGGCTGGAGAAGTGGCTCAGGCGTTAAGCCTCTGCCTTGAAGGCAGAAGGTCCTGAGTTCGGATCCTAGACCCCACATATAGACGCTGGGTGGAAGCGGGGGCAGCCTGCGCTTCTGGTCCTGGTAGGGCGGAGCCTGTGAATCCCAGGGCAGAGTAAACAAGGAGGAGGTGGAGGCATCCATGGTGGTTCCCGAATTCGTCCATGGTTCTATACATACACACACATACATATACACATGCGCACACACGCATACACGCACAATTGAATAAATAATAATAAAAAAAATTAAAAAAGAACTGTGGAACTGCTACTGAGGACGACTGTGAGTGGAGATTCAGCCTGGTTCAAGAACTGTGCTTTTATAACTTCGAGCTGCAAACAGGGACTGGGAATGCCTCGAATATGAGCCACCTTGATTACATGATGAGCAACAGAAGATGGACACTGAAGTACAGGATGTGGTAATTTGCTGGACTTTGGTCTTAATTTGTTGTTTTCTCACTGTTACAATGATTCTATTTGGAATATTTAAAGATTTTATTTGGCATATTTAAAGAAAAATTTTTAGTTCCGACATTTTAATAACTGAAATTTTAATGACAATATTTTTAATTTGTTTATGAAATGTACTTATATTTTTAAGATAACTTTTAATTAACATCTGTGGGGACGAGGAAAAATTACAGTTTAAAAGTGCTATTGTTTTTGTGTCAAGTTGACAAGGGGTGGGGTGTCATAGTTAAGCACAGGTGTCAACTTGACTGTTGAGGGTTTGAGCTCTGGGCACACTTGTAGGGAGTTGATGGTTGAGTTAAGCCCAGAGCAAACCTGAAGGAGATTGTCTAGCTGATGGGGAAGACCCAGCCTATGTGGGTGGGATTAGGCCCTGGATAAATCACGGAGAGCTGGTTGAGAGAGTTGGCTCTTTCTGTTCACTTGGCCAGACATGCTGGTCTGGCAAGTAAGGACTGTCCATCTCTCAGGTGTTACGTGGTGATGGTGTGGCCAGTTCCCTCGGCCCTGGTGTTGGTGCGTGCTCTCCGGTCAAGTTAACTATTAATTATAACCAGAAATTATAAAAGAATAAATTCCTTGTTGATGGTCATTTATCGGCAATCATGCAGGCGAACTGCAACACCTCAAGGTGGTTTTGACTGTCTGACCCGCTGACCCTCCATACCCAGTGTCCGACTGATCTGGTAGTTGACCGAGTAGCTGGGCAGTAACAAGAGAACGGTGCCAACTCCCCCCAGACCCACTGGCGACAATGACTGCGGCTACGTCTGAACTTAGCAGTGTCTGTAGGTCCTATATGCCTCACTGTCCCCAACCAGGAAGGGATGGGCGGAAACCTGAGGCCAGGCAGTACCCAACCATGGGGACCAGGACTTGTGTATATGAAAGGCCTGGGGGGGCTGCCCGCAGCTGCACATAGGTCTGAACTTAAGATGACCATCGCTCATCCAGGACTCTGGTTTTGTCCCTGGGGCTTGGGATGAAAAGAACAGGTCGCCTCTGTCACAAGCTGGTATCAGGTTCCCAAGCAGTGGTGGAGACCCCCGGGCAGCATGGGAGCCTGAAGACCTGTCCACCCCCGGGCAACGTGGGGGCCTGAAGACCTGTCCAAGCCTGGTGAGGCCACAGAGCCAGAAGCATGTGCGTGTGCACGCGCACCACATGTGCATACACACACATGCACAACATGTACACACAAAGGCACACATGCACGCGTACACACACATATGCACGCACGCACTCATACACGCCCTGAGCTGTCGCCCCAGGGATCAGGTCAAAGCTGGCATGAGCCCTGGATCTTATCAAGGCGATATTGAGAGGGTTATGCACCAGGTCCCTAGCCAGACAAGGACCATAGGAAAGCTCCTTCATTGGCTCCTCCCCCAAGAGGTGGAGATGGGCAGGGAGGGCATCTGGACCAGAGTAGCAAACAGCCTCAGCACACTACAAGAAGCCTGCAAGACTCACTGTGTGGAAGGAGTTGGCAGCAGCCAGCATCTCTGGCCAAACCTCAGCAGTCGGGGGCCAGTCGTAGAAGTAGCTCCTCTGAACCCAACCCAGGAAAGGCAGGGCGCCCAGGCAAGGCAGCCCAATCCCTTCTTCTCTTCCTCTGTCAGGGGTGCAACTATCTCAGCATCTACCCATCCAGGCAGTCTTGCTTCAGGACAGGGTCACACGGAGGGGGGTCCATGCTGCTCCTGTAGAGGTCATCGCTGGCTGTCCCGTTGCTCAGTTCTGGTTTCTGGGTTCAGGCTGCATGGAGAGAATGACTACTCTGAGCAGCTCTGCGGCAGAGATTGTCACCAGCCCCGATCCTGCCTGGCCGCTTACCTTGGTCTCCTGACCCTCCAGCCCCAGTTGGGACTGGTGGTGGTCTCTGCTGCAAACCACAGGCAGACGGGGCGGGCATATTGTTGCCATCAGATGCCCAGATGCGGAGTGTCCAGCACTTTCCAGAAGGGGCTAGAGTGGCCACCAGCTCATGTGCTCTCTATGTGAACGTGTCATGGGTCCCTTGCAGGCTCACAGCAAGAGCAATGCTCCGCAGGGTAGCATTCCTCAGGAGGGGGAGGGACAAAACGCATGGGGATCCCTCCCAGGGCAGCCCTGACGCTGCAGCTGGTCTTGACAGGGTAGGGTAGGTGGCAGGTGCTGCTGCTGGCTGGTCAGGTCTGCTATGCCCAGCAGCCTCTGGAAGCTGCCTGTGGACACGGAAAGATGGTAGAACTTCATAGTTGGTACATGGGCACGACTCACAGGGCAACTCTATGCCAGGCTGCATAGACCCAGGACCAAGTGGACCCTGGGCCGAATGGACCCAGGGCAAGTAGAGCTAGGCAGGTCCCTATACAATGAAAGGCTGGGCTGTCTGTCTGAGGGGTCTGCAACTCTAGCCACCAGGCCCGCCTCGCCTGGCGCATCCTGATGTCCTGAATGACTGCACCACCCCATCTCCCCTCCCCTCCTGTGCCTTGGAGATTCCTGGCCAAGCTCTGCTCTGCCTCCTGGTCAGCCCACCACTGTCCTACCCCAACATGAGGACACTGCATCCTGGAGCCTGGAGCCCGTCTCAGTGGGGTGGGATACACTAGCCTTCAGACTGGGAGGAGCCCAAGGTTTGGGCCCTGTTTGGGTCAGTCACTCTCTTCCAGAGGCCTCGAGGGACACCCTCTCCCCAGAAGGGCTTTGCCTTAAGACTGGTCTTGGGGACTCGGTTTTAACCAACCAGCCGCAGCTCAGGAACTCCAGTACTCCAACCTGACGACCAGGACACAGGGAAGAGAGGAATGATCTGAGGAGGGCCTGGGAAGAGCAGGACTTCGTACGTCCCCTGGAAAGAGAAAAGAGAAAGCCAAGGGGCCAGCACTGGCCCAGCTGGCCCTGAGCCCAGGGCACCCTATGAGCCCCTCACTCCTGAACAGTTCTTGATGGGCCTGTCCTGTTGTTAAGATGTCCGCTCACAACATGGGAGGTGGGGGTGAGGGGTGCTATTGAAGCGGTATGAGGAGCACAGCGGGCAGGGCACATTGGGAAGGAAGCTCACTGTTGCAGTCAGCCTGCAACATTGCTGATAAATGACCATCACATGGCTTAAGGGAACAAGGGGTTTACTTTCTTACTACAGTCCGGTTACAGTTCTCAGTCCAGCTTGATGGGACAGCATGCACCAACACCAGGGCCGAGGGAACTGGCCACACCATCACTGCATAACGGCTGAGAGAGGGACGATCCTTACTTGCCAGACCAGCATGTCTGGCCAAGTGAGCAGAAGGATGTCAACTCTCTCAACCAGCTCTCTGTGATTTATCCAGGGCCTAATCCCACCCATCATGGGCTGGGTCTTCCCCATCAGCTAGACAATCTCCTTCAGATTTGCTCTGGGCTTAACTCAGCATCAACTACAACTGTGCCCAGAGCTCAAACCCTCAACAGTCAAGTTGACACCTGTGCTTAACTATGACACTCACCTTCGGGGTACAGATAAAGACCATGCTGGAGTTTAGTCCACAGGGCAAGGTGGGCCACACACATAGTGTGTGTCTTGGGGTCCTGACTATCTGGACGCCCAGCCCTGCTCACTCATTGCAGCAGTACGTGAGGCTGTACCCGCAGCCTGTGGACAGTTTTTCCTTGACTCAATAGGCCAAAGATATTGGGATCCTGACCATTTCAGAGATGAGGAAACTGAGGCATAGACAGGAAGTGGGTTTGCTGATTGCTGAGGCTAGCCAGGGTGGCTGTGACCCACCTTCCTGCCCCACATCCAGTCAGACTCTGCGGGAACTCCAGTGTACCCCCATACAGCTCTGCAGAGATGGTGGATCCCCACTGGACCCGTGCACTGCCTACACCTCTGTCTGTGGAGATAGACTCTTCTCTAGGTCCCCAGAGCCCCAGCACCTCTGCGCTCTACTTGCATGTGGAACAGGGTAGAGTCGCAGCTCTGGCATCTGAACTTGGACCTACCTCTCCAGGCCGCTTGCTGGACTTGATGTCTTAGGTTCAGGCCTTGGGGTACAGGGTCAGCTGTGCTCAACAGGCTCAGGCCTGAGACCCTAAAGGGCTGGGTACTACACCAGGTCCGAGGCTCTGAGACAAGGGACGGGGCAGGAGGACACCCCCCAACCCCCCAACCCCTGCTCCTAATGCCTGAGTCAGAGTGCCCCCTGCTGGACATGGAAGATGGGACAGAGCACAGGGCCTCTAGAATCCTGGTATTATCTACTTAGGTGGACCAGGCCCTAGAGTGGCACCCAGAGCTGCCTGAGGCTCTGGAGATGAAGAGAATGTGGGACCAAGTACTAAGGAGAGGGAGCAGAATGGCTGGGGGACTTCTGGGACCCTGGGCATGAGGGATGAGGATGGAGACCACTCAAGAGTGTCTGGGAGAAAACATGGACAGTTTCTGGCCAGGGATAGGTTACTGAGGTTACGATAGACGTCTTCCTCTGTGGAACTCTGGTCAGGCTTAGGGTTGCAAATCAATCATTGTGGTGACCTCAGCTCAAGTTTTCAGCAAAGATAAATGTATTAGCTGATGGGAAAGCCTAGGATGGAAGGTTTCAGGTTCAGCTTGATCCAGATGCTCAGCTAATGTCATCATTTAGCTGCCTCCCTCTCTGGGTTCATGGCACTTCCTGGCAAAGTAGCCAAGGATGCTCCCCTTCCCTGGGGAGGGTGCTGGCCCCAGTCAGCTCAGGCCCTCCTTGCAATAACCTCAGCAACACCTGCACCCACCAGCTGCCACGTGCCTCCTACACCCCCTCATCTCAGCCAGGTGCTGGCCACTCTGGGGGAGCTGTGCTCGCTCTTTCCTTCTCACTGCCAGTCTTCCCAGTCTTCTTGTGGAGTTGAGGTCCTGGCTGTGCTCATCAAAATGCTATGGGGTCTCTCTGTGGTCTTTATGCAACCAGATTCTTGTGTTCAGGAGTCGAAGATTGAAACACACGTAGAGGATTAAGATGGAGCTTACTAAAGGAACTCATGGATGTGAATCCAGGAGGGGCAAGAGACCCTTGGAGAACTCATGGACTCAGGGCATAGAATCCATGAGGGAGAGAGAAAGGACAGAAAAAGAATCCACGGACTCCAGACATGGAGTGCCATGAGGGCAAGGGCGCCAAAGATGACTGCCATCTTCAAGATTGTTTATAGGCCTAGGTGGAGGGGTGGGACACCTTTTCCTCATTACTTAGCTCTAGTTTCTGCAAACCTGATTGGAGCTTTTAGTCCTCTGCATCTCACTGGTCTGCTCATATTGGGACACAATCCAATGGATGGATCTTTTGGCCAACTTCCCCATAATGCTTATCTACAGTGGAGATCTCCATATCCTTTCATGAACTGAGAGTTGAGAGAAATTGGTGACCTTATCTTTGTGGAGGATTAAAATAAGGTGTATTCCTTGGGGGTGATTCCAGCCCTGAGGATGACCCTCAAAGACCTTCTTCATCCCAGCATGGCTGCTCTAAAACTACCTAAATCTGACCCAGGAAGATGCATCCATGATGCCTTGCTGGGCACCCTGCAACTCAGACTCTGGAATCTGGGCCTGTGGGCTTGTGTCTCCCTCCTCCAATCACATGGCCTCTCTCTACCCCAACCCAGCTCTGTATATCACGAGCTTTTCACTGCAGCTGACAGATGCCTGTGTGGCCATCTCTTCACACTTCCAGCACTGTTCCGGAGTCCTCTGAGGGTCCTCTGACCCTGGCACAAGCAGGTCATGCACTCAGCCTGCTTTAGCAGTCATTGTCTGGACACAACTTGTGTTTCATAAATGCCACTTGCGGGCTGGAGAGGTGGCTTAGGGGTTAAGCCTCTGCCTTGCAGGCGAAAGGTCCTGAGTTCGATCCTAGACCCCCACGTATAGACACCGGGCCGAAGCGGGGCGGCCTGAGTTTCTGGTCCTGGTAGGCGGAGCCCGTGAATCCCAGGGCAGAGTAAACAAGGAGGAGGTAGAGGCGGTCCATGGTGGTTCCCGAATTCGACTGTGGTTCTACACACATACATACACATAGGAGCACACATGCACACACGAGCGCGCATAAACTAAATAAACAATAAAAAAAAATTGTACTTGCCAGGACTGTGGGGCCTGAGCAGGGTTTGGAGGCTCAACATAGCCTGACCTTCCTCTTCACCAAGAACAGTTCTTGATTCAGGGATTCTTATCACTTGTTGTCCCAGCAGGGGTCTGGGAGTGGACACAGCTGGCTTGGGATCTGTGCATGAAGAGCCACAGGGAGTGCCCAAGTCTCTGTCACTCCCTCCCCAAGGGAACAAGGCATTATTAATGTCAGAAACAGCATGGCAGTTCAGAGGCATCTGGCCACAGCGCATGAATTCTTTCCCGCCTTGAGCCAGTGATCTTTGTTCTCATCTTCCCTTGTGGGGCTCTGGATGTGACCCAGACCAGGTTGCCACAATAATCAAGTTCAGGGGCCCCTTGTAGTAGCCTGTATTGTCATGTGACTGACAGCGAAGTGCTTGAGGCTTACACCATGCCAGAGTCTGCACAGCCCTCGCCCGCATCTTGGCGGTTCAGCTTTGGCCTTATCACTGTATGTAGGAGACGTCGCACACTAAGCTCTCTGGCACTGTCCTGGGGACAGATAGCATGCTGCTGAAGCAGAAGATGCTCTTGGACACAATTCCTGGAAGTGCACATGGAGTCAATAGGTTGTGAACCCCACTAGGAATGGCAGGTTTCCCGGGACACAGTGGAGAGGAAACAGATCCAAGGGTGGGCAGGGGCTTGGGGCTCAGGAGTAGGGTGAAGTTCAGGCCGGCTGTGCATGTAGACTGGCACTTTTGTTCCAGCTTTTATTTATTTATTTGTATTCAATTGTGTGTGTGTGTAAAGTAACCAAGGATGAATTCGGGAATCATCGCGGACTGCTTCTACCTCCTCTACCCTGGGATTCACAGGCTCCGCCCACCAGGACCAGAAATGCAGGCTGCCCCGCTCTGCCCAGCGTTTGTAGGTGGGATCTGGAATCCGAACTCAGGACCCTCTGCTTGCAAGGCAGAGGCCTTACCCCTGAGCCATCTCTCCAGCCCATTGTTCCAACTTCTGGAGGCTTCTTTTCTGTCCCAGGACTTCAGAGATGCATCTGTGATACTGTTGCAGGATTGCTGCTTTGTGGTCTGTATGTATCCAGGTTCTAGTGTTCAGGAGTCAGAAAACAGAACACCCACAGAGGATTAAGGCAGAGTTTATTAGAGCAGAGAAAGAACAGAACTCACAGACCCCAGATGTGGATTCCCATGAGGGGCAAGGGAGAAAAATATGGCTACCAAGGTCCAGATTATATATACTCTGTAGTCAAGCCCTCCAAAGTGGCTTTTCCTCATTGGTTAGTTCCAATTTCTGCAAACCTGATTGGAGCTTTTGGACCTCTACATTTTATTGGTCTTCCGTCTTTGACCTCGGCTGGGCTAGTATAAGGGTCAGGCAAGTACATGCTTTTGAAAGTATGAACTATTAGGGGGCCATGAAGCTTTGCCTGAGTATGGAGGGGTGGGGGTGGAAGACCAGGAGTTCTATCAGAGCACATCTGTGTCCCCAGCTCTCAGGTCAGCCTGTCTTCCGTGGGTGGCTCTGGGGCCAGTGCACTTGCGCTGCTTGCCTACCTGAGCCAGGGTCGCAGTGTCTGCCCTTCCGGAGGATGACGAGACTCGGATCCAGCATGGAGATGAGGTCCTCGTCTGAAAAAATCACAACGTCTAGCGGGAGGTCCAAAGTGGGACCACCTTGCGTGTGGGGGGAACCTAAGCTTTTTCTTTGAACTTGGAGCCAGAAAGGGGCTGTCCACCTTCCTCGAAGGCTATTGCCTGGCTGGGCGAGGCTCTAGGACATAGATGGATTCTCCCTTCCGGAGCTCACGAGCTGGCAGTCTCCCCGCGGGCCCGCAGAACTCTCAGGGTGGCCCAAGCAGGCCGACTAGCTTCCTCCAGCTCCCGAGGCTGAGCGGACCCACGCAGGTGCGATCCCGCAGGTGCCGCCCAGGTCCTGCTCACAAGCACCGCCCCAGGCGCCCACGTGACTCCCGGCCGGCCCCGCCTCATTTCGGTCGACCCCGCCCCTTAGGCGCGAGATTGGGACCTCGGCGCCAAACTCTGCGCGACGAAGGGCAGCGCGCAGGCGTGACGGTGGCCGCTGACGGCGCTCCCGGCCTGCCTTGCGCCGTGACGTCGCGCAGCCTCGGTCGTGCCGCCATTGGGGTCGGAGCCCCTAAGCGCGCCGCCGCCGCCGCCGCCGCCCACGAGCCCCCGCTGCGCCCGCCGCATCCGCGGAGTCAGCGGCGGGGCCCGGGGCCGCGCGCAGCGTGACAGGCCCGGCCTCGCGGGAGGTCCGAACCGGCGGCGCCCCGGTCCCGCGCCGCGCTTGTCCGCTGTTGATGAAGCATGTCGGCCACCAGCGTGGACCCCCAGGTGGGGGGCGGTCGCGGGGCTGCGGCCGCGGTGCATGGGGCCGGGCGGGGTGCACGGACCGAGCGGGGTGCACGGGGGCCGGGCCGTGGAGCGGGGCGAGGTGCACGGGGGCCGGGCCGCGGGGCCGGGCCGCGCAGGCACCCGGAGGCCGGGTGGGGGGCCGGGCGGGGGGCCGGGCCGGGCAGCCCGCGGCCGGGCACCTAGAGGGCAGGGGCCGCAGGGGAGCCTGGTCGGCCGGGTGCCCGGCCCGCGGGGGGCGCTCCCCGGAGAGTAACTTTGTCTTTCCTTCCCTGGGCCGGGTGGCGTCCGGCCGCATGTCTTGGCCTGCGGCGACGCAGAGAACAAAAGGACAAGATAATAAAGGTGAGCAGAGAAGTGGGGACCTCGCGCGGGCCTGCGGAGCACGGGCCGCACCAGCCCTCGTGGGCGGGAGACCGTCCACCAGCCTGGCCTTGGACCCCGAAACTTCAGTTCCCTCCGTCAGGGTGGGATAGATGAAAGGTACATTGCCGCGAGATTTGACAGGTCCGAGGCTACTTTCCAGAAGTAAATAAAGGCGTGTGGCCAAAGCGGTTCTGCCCCGCCCTGCAAGATGGTTAACTTGCTGGAGGAAGAGGAAGGGCAGAGGCATTGCCAAAGGCTGGGTGACTGATCCTCTGTTGCTTGGGGGGGAGGGAGTCCGATCTGGGGGAGTCAGCCAGCCTGTCCATCCTGTAGGCTGTACCATGCACAAATTAGTTACAAACTTTAAGGTTATTATCAGCTCCTGTGATACACTGGCCAGTGATAACCCTCCCCGACTCACTCTTGTGAGAACTTGAAAATGGCACTTTCTTTATACTTGGGAGTGTTGTAACCAAATATAGTTCATCGTGTTTTAAGGTTGGACAAGACCCAGCAGTTTATTTACCATTCCTTTCCTTTCCTGGCTGTGCATTGTAACTGTGGAAAGCGTGTAGGTTCAGTTACAGCCCCTTGGCCTGAGCTTCCTGTCCTGCCCAGATCTCACACAGCTGGGGTCTCCAGGCCTTGGTCCCCTGCTGCCCAGCATAGATTTGAAACCCTGTAGATTTCCTCAGGTAGAGCACTTCGCTGGCGTGTGAAATGCCCTGGGGAAAATAAAAATCACAAAATTCTCCAGACCTGGCTGTAAGTTCTTTTGATTTTATCTTTATTAAAAATTTAGCTTTGGGCTGGACAGGTGGCTCAGGGGTTAAGCCTCTGCCTTGCAGGCGGAAGGTCCTGAGTTCGGATCCCAGATCCCGTCTAGACTCGGGCAGAAGCGGGGCGGCCTGCTTTCTGGTCCTGGTAGGGCGGAGCCTGTGAATCCTGGGCGGAGGAAGTGGAGGCGTCCATGGTAGTTCCCGAATTCGTCCGTGGTTCTACACACACACAGATACACACGTGCGCGCACACATACATATGCACACACGCACAATTGAATAAAAAAAATTTAGCTTTAATTATTGGAAGTTCTGTATCACTATCTTAATTAGGTGCGTAAACATTAACTTTATATTGATTGTGCCCATTTCAAAAATAAAATTATACTTTCTACTATAAGTTGATGAAAATAGACTTAACTATGAGGTGCTAAACTTAAAAGTAACTTTTTAAAACTTGAAGATAATGTTTTGCAACTTCTGTTCTAGTACAAAATGGTTCCTTGCATCAGAAGGACACAGTCCATGACAATGATTTTGAACCCTACCTTTCTGGACAGTCCAATCCGGTAAGTTTGTTTTATTAGCGTATTTTTAAAATTTTTGGATTCATTTTGTTTGTAATATCTTTACTATCATATTTCTGATTTTCTTGCTCTAAAGAAGCAGGCTAGAAAATGTTAGAAATGATAGCGCTGCCTTGAAGACTTGAGCATGTCCTCCTGCTAGACTTGGGCCATAAGTGTGCTGTAGATGGTTTTATCTTTGAAGTACAGCACCCAGTTGTGACTGGGTACAGGTATTGTAGAATGGAGTGTGTGGTCCCTGACACTTCCGGCATGTGGATTTGACTCTGGAGATTTGGAGCTGTGATACAGAATGGCTAGTCTCTGAACTGTGGAACCAGAGCCACAACTCATGAGTTGTCTTGCCTTTCCCATGCTTCAGTTTCTTTTTCCTTTTGTGTGTGTTTGTTGCATGTGAAAGCCCAAGATTGTGTTTGAAGACATCCTCATCACTCTTTAACACCTTATTCTCTGTGAGAACTCAGTGTCCTGATAAAATAGCTGTTATATAGCTAGCCAGCTTGCCCTGGGGATTCCCCACTCTCTGCTTTCAGAGGCTGGATTAAAAGTGAGCTGCCACATCCACACCCACATAGGATCTGGAAATCTGGGCTTCCTTTCCTCTTGGTTGATGTCAAGAGCTTTTAGCTCCTGAGACATCTCAGCCCTCAGTTTTCTGTTGTGTGAAACAGGTACCAGCAGCTGCTTCTAGAAGGATGGGCATTGGAGGATTTGTGTAAAACACTGTTGTCTGCACTGCAGCATTGGCTCCTTCCTGACTTCTGCCCACCCTAATTTTCTACAAGGTGTCTCCTGGGACAGAAGTGGGCTACTTGAAACATAAGCCGAGGGAGTGGGATAAGCCATTCAGAATTCAGATTTGACCATAGCTTCTGCCACTTTTCTTTTGTTGTGTATTTGTTTGTGAGAAAGAGAGAAAAAGGGAGAGGTGTGCTCTTCCTTTTCTGGGAACCGGGGCAGGGCAGGCTGCAGAACTGACATGACTTATTCAGCTGTGGATATTTTGATAGCTTAGGTTAGGGCTGAGCTTGAAACCCATTCTTTGGAATATCTTATTTCCTATGTTTCCTATAGCACTATACGAAATACTAACCCCAGCAGAGGGAGAAAGGGCTGCTTCCCTGTCCTTAGTGTGTTTCTTACAGAGCAGGAGCTAGGCCGTCTCTAGTGCAGCAGGCAGTGTGTCAGCTATGTCGAGCAGGACTCGTGTTACTTGGAGGTTTCCTCACAAAGAGGTAGGTTGTTCTCTACTGTCAGTTGTAAGTCATAGCTGCTTTGCCCTTGTGGAGCATGGAACTGACCGCAGCTCACATTAACAGTGATGGCTTTTAGGTGGCCCCTTCATGTCCACACGTTCAGGTGTGCACTTCGAACCAGGTGCCCCACTGCACGTTACTTAAACCTGTGCACCTGGCAGGTTTTCTTGAGGCACCCAGCTTTGGTAGCGGGCGAATGAGGAATAGCAACATGGAGCACTCTGTCAGCCCTTGCTGTTGCAGTACCCAACATTCAATGGTGGGATAGCTGGATCTTCAGTTGTTGAGTAATGCCTGATCCATTGTCTGTATTGCTTGTTTCTTTGTGTGGGATCAGGATATGCTGTGCCTACCTGCTGTTCTTAGAACGTCCTGGAATGTGCAGTGTGGGCCAGAGTCCCTGCTGACATGACCCCCAAGTGTTGCCTCGTGTGGTCATATTGAAGTTTGTACCTGTCTTTTGTATGTGAGAAGCCGCTGTCCTTGAGAGCTGTTGGCTTGTCTTGTGCCTTGTGCCTTCTCAGCGGCCTACAAAGTCTGTGAAACATGCTGTGCCTTGCCAGAGCATCCGAAGCCAATGTTGCCATGTGAAGAGCTGGAGGACACTGTTGTGCCTTGGTGGTTCTGGTAGGCTCAGAGTGGACACACAGGTACCTGCCTGGTCATCCAGCATGTGTCTGACTTGGGTTTCTGAAGTTGCCTCTGCTTGATATGGGCTTCCTTAAAAGACCCAGTGGTCGTACACACTGGGGACCTGCCAGTGTTCCTGCCTCCCAGAAGTGCAGTGAAGGTTGCAGTGGGTCTTCACTGGCTTCTTAATGGTAAGCTGCTAAAACAGATGCAGAAATTCTGTATTAGGAAATGCTATCTCTGCTTCTCAATCAGCCCGCTGCAGGGCTGACATCTCAGCCTCAGAAGGACCAGCCTTGAAGACAGAAAGTGACTAACCAAGTGAGCATGTGATATTGGGGTTTTCCTGTGACATCTCGTGTCTTCAGTGTTAAGCATTGTGGTCATTCTGGCAGACTTGCCTCACCCTGCACAGAGCAGTTCTTGGGAGTGTAACTTGTTTGGCCTTGCCCTTCATGCTTTTTATTCAAAGCGCAGGCTGGCTTAGCATGCATGCTTCATAGATGTTCTGCTGGGCATCTCCTTCCAGTCTTGAAACTCAGATGCCCGTTTGCCTCATTGATTGAATAATCTCAGAATTCTTCTCTCCTTATAAAATAGGTAGAGGAAGTAAACATTTGAATGGCAGGTTATGTAGTCATTCTGAATGGCTCTTTTTTTTTTTTTTTATCCTTTAAGGTAATTAAGCTTGAATAAATAGAAAAATCCATGCTTTGTTCCACAACAGGTTTTTGACTTGGCTATGTTTTACTGTGGTGCTTTAGAGATGACAGCTACTGGTTATTTAAATTGTATTTCTCTATTTATCATTTAAGAGAAGGAGGAGGCCTAAGAGTTCCAGGTTGTTTTCATTTGTTACTGAGCTCTGACTTTGCCTGGAAGATTTGTCTTTCATATGATGCTATCTTATCCTGACTGTGATTATAAATCTTAGACATGACATTACCCAAGTAGTCTGACAAGGACTCTCAGAGGTGCTCATGTTTGAAGAACATCCTCTGAGCTTGCTTGCATGACTTCCTGTACTTAACTGTGTCTCTGATAAGCATATCTTCATGGTAGTAGCATAGACTGCTTGTGGCACCATGAAGCCAAGAGGGACTGTCTTTTTTGGGACATTTGGAAGCAAGTATGAGCCTAAACGTGTACCTGAGGGAAACGGGGTGTAGGCAGGGAGTGTTGGATGGCCTCAGCAAGTGCCACAGGGCACATTAGAAGTAAGTTGCTGCAGGGTTAGGGCAGAACAGGCAGTGTGCACTATAGATGGGAACCACTTAACGCTTTCCTCTAGGATAGCTGTGGTGTAGTCAGGCGATCTGCCTAGAGGTGAAGGAGTAACGCCTTCAGGTTGCTTGTGCATCAAGACTTCACAGCTTCACAGAGCAACCTGCTACTGCACAGTCAGAAACCGAAAGGAAATATAGTGGATGTTAACAGAAGCTGACCTGAAAACTAAAAAATTGGGGCCATAGTACTTCCTGTCATAGTGCCACACAGCCTCTGTGGGTGGAGAGGGTTAGAGCAAGTGGGACTGCTAGTTTCAGAGACAGAGGGATGGTGACTGGCATTATGACAGTGTCATGAAAGCCTGCAGCAATTTCCAGGGAATCTCTTGGTCACCTGTGGCTTTTAAAAAATGTTTTATTTATTTATTCAAGAGAGGCGACACATATACCATTTGGGCTTTCAGGGACCAAATCAGATCTCCAAGTTTGCAAGCAGGTACCTTACCCGCTTGGACTGTCCAACTGACCTTTTTATCTGGGAACTGGAAATTAGGAAAATTTTCCTTTGGTTATGTGAATTTAAGTATTCAAGAAACGTTTGTAGGCTCAGTAATTTTAGTGTCCCGTAAATTTGAATTGTGCCTTTGCTCGTTTCATCACCTCCCTCTGACAACTGGAAAAGAGCAGGTCTTCCGGCTGCACCCTTGCGCATGAGGTTTCCCGTGCTCTTCTCTGCTTAGGGATTGTCTGCAGTGGTCCACTGTAGAATCTAGAAGGTTCATTACAGGGAAGCCTTCAAGATAGAAGGATGGTTCTTAATTGTCTGCTGATAAGTAGAGCTTCCTTACCTTCAGTAAACCTATCGCAGTGCAGGTTGCCACTCACAGGAAGGCATTTTCATTTACCTCAGAGAGCTGTGTGGTTGGCCCCAAACTCGCCAGACCAAGTGTCCCTCTAGAGACTGCCCAGAGCTGCTGAACCAAAGTCTGCCCGGGTCTGGGAAGCTCCTCTGTAGTCTCAATGTGTCCTCTCAACTGTGCTGCCCGGAGACCCAGCATTTAAAGCCCCTCTCTGAGCTCATGCTGCTGTGCAGATAGAGTGGAGCCTTTGGGAATTTGCCCCAAAGTGGGGCTGCTTCTCTGCCACAGAGTAGAGTTCCTCTACTGAAAGACTGGGTCCTGGTGAAGGAGCTGTACCTGGCCAGAGGCCTCTGCTAGTAGGGCACTCTGATTGTTATGGTGTGCCCAGAAGACCTTGTACTGCGAGGGACAGACCCCGAGATTCTGGACAGTCCTTGGGAAGAGCGTGTTGAAAAGGGCATTGAAGGGTAGCATTGACCCTGAGACCCTAGATGGAGCCTGCTGGCCCTAGTCTGCTTCTAAAAACAGCTAAGTTCCTTGTTGAAGCTGTGCTTGTGTTTTGCCGTGCCTGCAATGGGCGCTGTCAGCAGGACTTGTTGGCCGTCTGTCATGGTAAAAGCAAAAGGTGCTGTCATCTCCGTGGTTCAGCTCGACCACTGTATGTTGTGAGACAACAGCCAGGGTGGTGTGTTTGTTCTTGCATTGGTAACCTTGGTTTTCCTTTTTAAGAGGGAATAGTCCTATGCTGTCAGGCTATTTCCAGTAGCCTGTGCTTGAAAAGCTTGGCACATTGGCTATGTGACTTGAGTGTAACTCATCACCTGCTTTGTTTGTTCTTGCAGAATAACAGTTACCCCTCCATGAGTGACCCCTACTTGTCCAGCTACTACCCACCGTCCATTGGATTTCCTTACTCCCTCAGTGAGGCTCCGTGGTCCACTGCAGGGGACCCTCCCATTCCCTACCTTACTACCTATGGACAGCTCAGTAATGGAGACCATCATTTCATGCATGATGCTGTTTTTGGGCAGCCTGGGGGTCTTGGAAACAACATTTATCAGCACAGGTTTAACTTTTTCCCTGAAAACCCTGCATTCTCAGCTTGGGGGACGAGTGGTTCTCAGGGTCAACAGACTCAGAGCTCAGCGTACGGAAGCAGCTACACTTACCCCCCGAGCTCCCTTGGAGGCACTGTTGTTGATGGGCAGACAGGTTTCCACAGTGACACCCTCAACAAGGCCCCTGGGATGAACAGCCTGGAACAAGGCATGGTTGGCCTGAAGATCGGGGATGTCACCACTTCTGCAGTCAAGACAGTGGGTTCCGTTGTTAGCAGTGTTGCACTAACGGGTGTCCTCTCTGGCAATGGTGGCACCAATGTAAACATGCCTGTTTCCAAGCCGACTTCATGGGCTGCCATTGCCAGCAAGCCTGCAAAGCCACAGCCTAAAATGAAAACAAAGAGTGGTCCAGTAGTGGGGGGCGCGCTGCCGCCTCCTCCTATAAAGCACAACATGGACATCGGCACCTGGGATAACAAGGGACCTATCCTGAAGGCCACGGCCCCGCAGCAAGCACCATCTCCTCAGGCTGCCCCGCAGCCCCCGCAGGTAGCGCAGCCTCTTGCAGCTCAGCCCTCTCCCTTGGCCCAGCCACAGTATCAGGGCCCTCAGCAGCCACCCCAACCTCGCTGGGTGGCACCTCGCAACAGAAATGCAGCATTTGGGCAGAGTGGAGGGGCTGGCAGTGACAGTAACTCTGCTGGCAGTGCACAGCCAACTTCTGCCCCAAATGTAGAGTCCCACCCTGTCCTTGAGAAACTGAAAGCTGCCCACAGCTACAACCCTAAGGAGTTCGATTGGAATCTTAAGAGTGGGCGGGTGTTCATCATCAAGAGTTACTCTGAGGACGACATCCACCGCTCCATCAAGTACTCCATCTGGTGTAGCACAGAACACGGCAACAAGCGCCTTGACGGCGCCTTCCGCTCCATGAGCAGCAAGGGGCCTGTCTACCTGCTCTTCAGCGTCAATGGCAGTGGACACTTCTGCGGGGTGGCAGAGATGAAGTCGCCCGTGGACTACGGCACCAGCGCTGGGGTCTGGTCTCAGGACAAGTGGAAGGGCAAGTTTGATGTGAAGTGGATTTTTGTCAAGGACGTGCCCAATAATCAGCTGCGGCACATCAGACTGGAGAACAACGACAACAAGCCTGTCACAAACTCCCGCGACACGCAGGAGGTGCCCTTAGAAAAAGCAAAGCAAGTGCTGAAGATTATCGCGTCCTATAAGCACACAACCTCCATCTTTGATGACTTTTCTCACTATGAGAAGCGCCAGGAGGAGGAGGAAGTGGTGCGCAAGGTAGGTCGTGCTCGGGTGCCTGCTGCTTAAGTATTTGTCTGTGCACAGCAAGTAACTTGTGCAGTGCCTTGGGCCAGACCGCAAGGGGCAATCATTGGGCAGTGGGTGGAGCTTCCAGCCTGCTTTGGGAAATGGTCCAGAGGGTGGCCTAACTTTCCCATTTTCTGTCAGTGGTGATGTTTGAGTGGATGTTAAATCTTAAATAACTTACTACTGTTCCAGTTTTATGAAACTAATCAGGATGACTGTGTATGTAGTTGTCTACAAAGAAGTTACTTAATTTTCTTTTTACTTTCTAAATTATGATCTAAGCTTTTCCTGGATTCTGTCAGTCAGGCACACTTAGAAAGTAATGTTCATATACCCTGGGAGGCAAGTGAAACTGCCCATGCCGTACATACAGGTCCATCTTGATGTCTGTCTGCCCAAGGACTTGTTTCTTGGGCACTACATACAGGGTTGGAAACTCTCGATCTGGAGGTCATTTCTGTTTTTCTTTTAGAAACTTAACCTCCTGCAGATTGGGGAAACTTAAGTGCACTCTGTTTAATAGTAAGGAGAATGATGGAAGAGGAGCAGGCTTGGGATCCAGACACTTGGTAATGATAAACTAATGTGGTCAGGTCCCTTTGGCAGAAGATGGTCCTGATGCATGATAACGCCTGGAGTGAGCTCATGTCTTCGGAAAAGACCCAGTTCCAGAAAGGGGAAGGGGCGAAGATAGGTAGGTAGATATGGATGGATGAATGGATGGATAAGATTTGATTAGATTGATAGATAGTTTTAACACATATCTCATTCTGATGCTGTTTCCTGAAATGCCACTTGGTGATAGCTGAGTTCAGGTCTTATCCATCTTTAAGTTAGAGGATTGCTCAGCAAGAGGTGATGCTGCCGTTAAGTCTCTGTCACCACAAATGTGACAGTTGAAGAAAAGAAGGACATTTATTTTTGATAACTGAAGTTTTGAGGTTATTTTTTAGGTGTAAGGCACAGCAGTGCATTACTTGGCAGTAGAACGTGTTCCAAGAAAACCAGCTGTTGGCATCTTCAGGGCACCTGTGCAAGCTCAGGCGCCTTTGGGTGATAAGACAGCACAACAGAAGAGAAGCGTCTTGGGTCTGCTCTGCTACACTGGCTGGGGGTACCTGAGCTTGCACATGCTCAGTTTTTTTTTTTTTTTAATTCAATTGTGCGTGTATGTATGTGTGTGCGCGCGCTCATGCGCTCATGTGTGTGTGTGTGTGTGTGTGTGTGTGTGTGTGTGTGTGTGTGTGTGTAGAACCACGGGCAAATTCAGGAACCACCATGGACGCCTCCACCTCCTTGTTTACTCTGCCCCGGGATTCACAGGCTCCGCCCTACCAGGACCAGAAGCACAGGCGCCCCCCCCCCCCGCCCCGCTTACACCTGGCGTCTATACGTGGGATCTGGGATCCGAACTCAGGACCTTCCGCCTGCAAGGCAGAAGCTTAACCCCTGAGCCACCTCTCCAGCCCCTCAGTTTTCTCTTAAATACTGAGTTCTTAGCGTTCTCTAGTGTTCACTGCATGTCAGTGATTGGTGGTAGGCTTGGGGGATCAAGTTCTGCCCTTGATCTAATTGATGTTTCTTTGAATTATAGCGTCCTCAGACTTGAATTATAAGCTTGATTCTTAGATGACAGCATCTCTGTCAGATGTCTGGTTATGCCTCTGGTCTTGGGGGTCAGCCTGGTGGGTTTTGGCCATGTTCAGGGTCTCTGATGATCTTCATTCCACTCAGAGCACTCTGGAGGGGAGCGTGGCTGAACTGTCTGGTGAACATCTTAGGAAGGAAGGGTTGGTGACCCCAGCTAGAGAGCTCTCTACCTATGAGGTTGAAGGTGACAAGTAAGGACTCCAACTTGCTCAAATATCTTCTAGTATAATTCAGGGCAATACTCAAGACAATGCTGCCTGTTTGCTAGACCCTCTGAGGGGCCTTCTGTTTTATCCTGAAGTCAGACTTTCAGGTGATTGAGGGGTAGAGTCCCGGCCGGCAGCTGAAGAACAGTGTTAGGTGTGCTGGAGTCAGTAGGTAGTTTCTTCCTCGGTGCTGCAGTGCCTGCAGAGTGCTTATGAGTTCCCTCCCAGCCTCCTGAGACAGACCCATCTCGTTTGTCTCCCACAGACCTCATTGCTTTCCAGTGGCCTCATTTACAAGACCCTTGGTGTTTAGAGAGTGAAATACAGCTAACAGTTTTGCAGTCTCCCTATCCCAGCTGTAAGTTTGAAAACATGATTTCTTACAAGAAACAAGTTGTGTGTGTGGCGTATGAGGTAAGCATGTATGTGTCTTGGTATGCACATGGAGTTGGAGTTCAGCTTTCGGGACTTGTTCTCTCTTACTTTGTAGGTTCGGGGGGTTGAAGGTTCTCAAGTTTGCGTGGCAAGCACCTTACCTGCAGAGGCATCTTGTCAGCCTGAAAACATTCTGATTTCTTAGGAAAGCACAAACTCCAAGTCCTATTTTTAAATCTATAAACAAGTCTATAAACAAGTTCAGCATTCTGCACGGTGCCTACTTCCTGGAGACTACCATCCCTGACAACTTCTGGGTCAGGGTGCATACACCTCCCCAACTCAGCCTGGTGGTCTTTGGACTCAGAGACTGGGGGGAGGAGAATTTCAGCAGCTGTGTTGACACGTATCTGTTGACAAGCTCCTCCTCGATAGCTCTTTCTGAGAGGCTCTGTGAGCAACGCTACTGTACAAGTGCAGGTGGGAACTGCAGCCGTTGGGGGGAAGGAGCCAGGCGCTGGTCTGTCTCACTCCTCTAGATGTATTGTTAGTAGCCACTTGGACTCTGGAGAGAGACTGATATCTGCCTAAGGAAAATGTTAAGGATTTGCTTAACAGTTGTTAATTTTACCAGTTTTATGTCTTGGGACAGGAGGTTGATTTTGCAGCAGCCTCCCAGCCTGCTGGCAGATCTAGGGTATTGCAGCTTCCTGAAATGGGAGCCACGCTAGGCTCCGAGGAACGGCCATGGTGGAGAGGTTGTGTCCTCTGCCCGGCACATGTTCAGTCCAGCCTAGCACAAGAGGAGGGAGTGCAAGCTGTTGATCAAGTACACTAGATGCAGGCATGTATATTGGTGCTTACCTGTGACCCCCCAGCCCCCACCCCACCCTCGCCTTGAAGGCACAAACACAAAAATCAAATACAAAAATAAGCAGAAACAACCCCAAGATGTCAACAAGAACAACAAAAATCCTGACGGAATGTGGGTGTTTTGCTGACAATTTTCTCCCAAGTTTGTGCCTAAAATGGATGTTTAACCTTCGGACACAGGCAGCTGTGCATTTCAGCTGTTTATTAGGCTCTTGAGAGCGCCACAGGAGGGAGAGCCACCTGGGAGGGTGGGGACCATGGCGGTTATTCAGTAGACTTTGGAGGGGCGCACGGCAGTGTGGTGCCAGGCGCATGGATGAGACGCATTCTCTTGGCCGAATCTAGATGCTGCTTGGTTAGGACTGAGCCAGGCCAGCCAGCTGGACAGTTGGATGTAAGTTTCAAGTTTTTGTGGCATTCATGGTGGAGATGGGAGGGACTGTCTTCGGAACTAGGAAGCTAACTTAGCAACTGTGCCTGAGTTTGTCAGTGTCTCTGGGAGTCACAAAGGGTACTTGGGAAAGGACCTGAACTAGATGGATCTATCTTGTCTTCTTGTCCTTCCTTCACCCTGGTTCTGAACTTGCTTTTTAGCTGTGTAGACAATGGTGTCCTCTGACTCACTGGGATGTTTAGGTGGAAGTGATCTAGAAGAGTAATCTTGCATGCCAGGCCTCTCTGGGTGCAGACTTCCTCCAGCAGCATGGCAGCACACGGCAGTGTGGATGCTTGGGGCTGCTCTGCAGGGGCTCCTCTTGCTTAGTGTGTGGATGGTGCCCCTACCTTAGTCTGTGGGATATAGCCCCTTGGCCTGTCATGTCCATATGCAGGGACTGCCCAGATAGGCCACACCCCTTCTGTAGCCTATGGTGGGCTGCCCTTATAAATCAAACCATCCTGTGCACTTACCTCCTTTCTCTCTCTCTGTCTCTCTCTTTCTCTCCCCACCCTTCCCTTTCCCTCTCTTTCTCTTTTACAGGAGCGGCAGAATCGAAACAAACAATAAGGACAAGCCAGTTTCGTGTGGTTAACGGTTGACTTTAAAACCAAGTTTTAAAGCTGTCTGTGCTTGGTGCTGTCTCGGCCTCAGCTCCATGTCGTCCTCGTGCGGGTTGATTTAACCTTTGTAGTTCATTTTTGCCAGACGGATCGCATTCATTTGTATTTTTCTATGTGTTATAATATTGTAGAACTCACTAATAAAGGAGTATTTTGTTTGTCAGCTTATCAGTCAGACTGACCTAATGCGAAACACAAATATCTTCAAAACAAAACACCTAATACATCCCAAAGATTTTTTTTTTTTTTTTTGCAGAAATTATGTTCTATTCCCACTCCTGGTCATTTGCTACTCCTGTAGGGCTCGTTGGGTCTCGCTTCTTGGCCTGCTGCTCATGCAGAAGGAGGATCCCCATGCAGTGGGCTCTGGTCTCACAGGGCTGAAAAGGAGGCCAGCGAGCTCCCGTGCGCAAGGCGCCCATGGTATTCTCTGGTGCCCATCTGGGTTTCCTGTTAGAAAGATAACTTAGTTTGCAAATGTGGCCCTGGAAAAGCCATCCTTCACAGGTCTGTGCCTACACAGCAGTGGCACCTCCCTGCCCACCAGCTTCCGAATCAGGGTAAAGCTCCTTGTGAGGCCCGCAGGTGTCAGGGGCTAGGTCCATGATCCTTCAACTATAGTCGTTCACATATGTTTTAGTCTTTCCTTTTCCTCACTGAGAATCCTAATGCATCTTAAGTTTTTATGCCAGTAACGCTAAGCTTTAAACATAGGATCTGGTAGTAAGGCAGTCATGGATGCTGCTGCCTACTGTAAATTTTATTGTCTTTTTTTTTTTTTTTCTGTTGAATGGGTAAAAGCAAAAAAAAAAAAAAAAAAAAGAAAAGAAAAAACCTTTAGAAAACAAACTTTCTATCATGTTTTGTGGAATGGTCTGTTGAGGAGCTCTTCGCCACCTGGAGGTGGAGTTAGCATGGAAGTGGTGCTCATGCCCGCCGCCCTCATCCAAGAATCTGCACGCACCCGCTGTAGAGGATCCTTACTGTCTTAGAGAGCAGATACCTTTGGAAACCACTCACTACAAAGACCCTCTGAGTTCATTTTTAAGCTGTATTATTTAGACTTGTATTTAGACCGTGTCACTTCCTTGAGCGATTACTGCCTGTATGGAGTCGTGGACAACATCGGATCCCTGTCCTAGGAGAATACAAGCCTTAATAAACACCTGTCGAGCAAACCTGTGTCTTGTCCTTCCCGAGAATGGCTGAGTGTGTTGTCCTGGTCGCTGCAGGTCGGGCTGAGTGTGCTCTGCGCAGTGGAAGCCCTTGTTTGGGGCTGGTGGTAGTAGAGGGTGTCTTAAGACATCTGTGCTGCAGCCTCTTGTCCCTCTACAGAAGGACTGGGGAACATTCCAGCTCCACCTGGGCCTAAGAATTCAGTCCCCCGACACCTCATGAGAATTTGTAGCTTCCAAGAAAGGTAAAAAACAGCAGCCACACACCTGGGTCCTATACCTGTCTGTGGGCTGGCCTGCTCCCCATTGCCGCTTTTTGGGCCTTTCCAAGTTAGAGCACATGCTTATTGATAGTTCTCGGCCTTTCCTTGTGAGGTAACGTTTACAATGAAATTCACAAACCCTGCCTCTATCTCCCAAGTGCTGGGATTTCAGCCACCGTCCCAGTCCTGCCTGGCTGGAATGTATAAGGGTTGCTAGGAAACAGGAGAGAAGAGTTAGACTCTGACCTAACTGCTAATTCTCCAACACTGCTCCAGATTACTTCCAAAATTTTAGAAAGCTTGTCAACTGGATGTCTAGTGTTTAGAAGAAATTTCTGATTTTTAGATTAAATGGTTGAGAGGTGCTCTGAGAGCTGTCAACAGCAGAATGTTCACCTTTGTGTGAGTCCGTATCTAGGAGAGCGGGAGGGTTCATCCCACAGACCCCACAAGTCACTGATCACCCAGTGGAGGTGGCAGCAGGGACTGGCTGGTGATGTCACGAATGGGCTGTGCTACACTTGCCTACTTGTGTGGGTCAGAGCAGGACAGGCTATTGCCGATGGGAGCATCATCTAAAGAGCCTGTAAGCAGACGTCGTGCAGCAGCCTTAATGACCACCATGGACGTGGAGCATAGACAGTTTACTCCTGTGTCGTGGAGATCTGCCAGAAATTACCAGGCTGTACCTCTTGGAAGGCTTCAAGTGGCCATCCTGTTTTTAACATTTTTGTGTGGGGGTGTACACACATGTCATAGCATACATACAGTGGTCAGGAAGTCAGTTCTCTCCTTCCATTATGTGGGTTCAAGAGACAATTCATGCGCTAAAGAGATGGCTCAGGAGTTAAGTAAGACTCTGCCTCACAAGCAGAAAGACCTGAGTTGGGATCCTGGATCTCTTGTGAAGACATAAGGTAGAAATGGCGATAGCCTGTACTTCCTCCTCTGGAAGATGGAGCCTGGAAATTCCTAGAGAAAGCAAAAAAGACCTGGAAGCAATCCTGGGTGATTCCCGAAATCGTTCTTGTTCCTCTACAGGGACACACAGTGCCCTCTGATACAGACATACACACACATGGAAAAATAAATTTTTTTTTATTTATTCAATTGTGCGTGCTTATGTGTGTATGTGTGTGTGTGTAGAAGCACGGGCAAATTCGGAAACCACCATGGACGCCTCCACCTCCCTGTTTACTCTGCCCGGGGATTCATAGGCTCCGCCCTACCAGGACCAGAAATGCAGGCGGCCCCCGCTTCCGCCAGGCGTCTATACGTGGGATCTGGGACCCGAACTTAGGACCTTCCGGCTGCAAGGCAGAGGCTTAACCCCTGAGCCACTTCTCCAGCCCCAGAAAAATAAATTCTAAAAAAATCTGAAAGATTGAACCCAGGTCAGGCTCGACAGAACCTTTACCATCATCTTATCTGCTCTCATTTTCTTTCTGATGTACTAGGCCTTGAAACCAGAGCCCTCTTGTGTACCAGGCAAGTGCCAGGCAATATGCTACTACATGAACCCCAGTGACCATTGTAAAGGGGAGCTTGGAGTGCCCACTGAACCTGCTCATTCTCTGGTAGCCTGGGACAACCATCTCAGAACAAATCTACAATGAGCCCAGTTGCCTTTATGATGACACGTGGACTGTGGTATCTGTGGTCGGTACCCTCTTACCCCAAATGCCCAGGCCGAAGGATTGGTGGGCAGGTGCCAATACCTGGGTGGTTCAGGTGCAGGCTGGTGTCAGTGGTTTGAGCAGAGATGTCCACGATCCTCCGACCAAGATGAACTTGGACAGCCTCCAGATCCTTTCCCCCACCATCTTCCAAAACCTCACCTGCTCTCTGCAGCTTGGAGGCCTTGGGGAGGTCAAGCCCTGTGGACATTTGTGCCCTGCAAGAGGCTAGGCTACAGTGGGGGGCTGGGTCTCTGGAGTAAGTGTGAGTGATGCCCCTCTGGCCTTCCTGGGTTGGTCTCGGGAATGCTCGCCTGCGCAGGGAGCAATCAGCCAGCTGTTCTACCCTTGAGGCATCGGAGCTGCTGTTCTCTTACTAGGGGCAGGAAGAGGCGGAGTCACTGGGTAGGTCGCATGGGGTCTCCTGCCTCCATCCATGTCCCTCTGCCCCAGCTGGTGAGGACATCATCGTAGTGTGGGTAGCAGCCTGGCAAGAAGGGACCTTCCCACCCAGGCTGGCCGCAGCAGCACCAGATTCCGATCACTACCCTTTGTGGACAAATTTGGGGCACGGACACCAGAGAGAGATCATGCCTCAGGAGCTTCTGAGATCCTTCAGTTAGAACATCAGCATGGGCAAAAGCTGCTAGACGGGTGAGGCTGGGAGAGTGAGCAGGTGAGGCAGCTCTCCCTGCCCTTCACAGACACAGCAGCCTGTGAGACGCCTGCAAGGGACCTTTCCATGCTCAAGCTCTCAGGGTGCCCAGCGCAGATGGGAGGACTCAGAGTGGCATCAGCGCCTTGTCTGGGGGTACCCACTGGGCCTTCTACATTGGAAAGTGGTGCTGACTTGCACTCTGGGCATGGGGTGGTTGGGAAACGCCTTCAGAGTCTTCCTGGGAGGTTTTGGAAGATGGTGGGGGGAAGGATCTAGAGGCTGTCCAAGTTCATCTTGGTCAGAGGATCGTGGACAGTGACGGTCAAGGGTCTCCAGGGTTTAGGGAGAGCTGTCCTATCAGGACTGGGACTTGCCCACTCAGTCCGTCTGAGGTCACCCTCTTCCTTGCTCCTGCTCAACTCTATGCTCTTAGTTTGTCACTGTCTCTCTTGTCTTCAGTGTGTGGTTATGTGTGTTAGCTTTCTGTTACTGTAACAAAATACGCGATAACTAACTTATTAAGAGCAAAGATTTATTGATCACAAATTGAGAGGTTGAAGTTCGTTGTGTGGCTTTTAGACTTCTTGTCAGGATGGTCATGGGGGGAAGTGAATGGAGAACCAGGCCCAGGAGTGATTTAGGGTAGGACTTATGGCGAAGGGGTGGCGCGGGAGACAGAAACAGAGACAGATGGAGAGACTTAGACCAGGCAGGTTCTATACTTTCTTTTGTGAACATGCCCCAATGCGCCTTAAGTCCCTCCTCCTTGGATCCATTTCCTAAACATTCTACCACCCTGGGAAGTCTTTAGCACATGAACATTTGGGAAATACTCATCCAAGCCATAGCACTTTCCTGGGAGAATACAGGCTGCTTGAGTGAATGACCTTTAGGTGGTCAAAGTTCATGTGGCTCACATCTTCCTTCTGCTCCATTTCTACTGATCCAAAGAGGTGAAAACAGCCAGACAAAGAGTTTAAGAAGTGAGGTAAAGGTTGGTAAAGATGAGGATGATAATGGAGATAATGGTGTTGGTAGAAGTGGTAATTATATTGGTGATAACCTCGAATGTTTCTGAACTCACCATCCAGCCACAGATGAGAAAAACCAAGACACAGAGGGAAGAAGGAACTCAACAAATCTGGGCTCCATCAGTCAGACATCACATCCCCGGGCGTCTGTGCATGTGACTGAGGGGTCGGCTTCTGCCTGCTACACCAGGATCCCTCCAGTCTTGGTGCTCGGGTGGAGCACAGGATCCTTACTGTCCTCTCTGTTGGCTGAGGTCTAGTCCCCTCTGCAACAGACATACCCAGATCTTAGCTGCATTTCCCGCCCAATCTCTGCCCCCACTGTCATTGCTATGGCGTTTGGGGCTGACCTCTGCTGTATGGAACAGTTTCTCCAGAGTCCCTCCCGTTCCTGTCCAGGAACAATTCCTGCAGCATCTCTGAGTGCCCTCATGTGGCGAACAAACGCAGCTTCCATGCTGCTTTCTTATGTTTGTGGCTGTCTGGGACGCTGCGAGGTCCACTGTGCAGTAGGGCCAGGAGGTCTTCTAAGCCTGGCCTCAGATTGCTCACAGCTGGGCTGTACTGGGGCTGTTCAAGGGTCTTGGTCCTGGCTGGCCAGACATGCTGCAGGATGGTGCCGAGCCCTCCCCAGTGTCTAAGTGACTCAGTAGCATGCCCCAGGGCCAGGCCAGGATGCCCACTCTGCCACATACAGGGGTTCGATTTGGGTGCAAGTCAGGGATGGAAGGGCCCACAGGCATCTCTGGACAGCCTGAAGGGCTGCCGAAGTGACCGAGGATGAGTTGGGACAGTTCCGAGGAAGCTCACCCCCTCCTCAAGCCCCCGTGGAAAAGGTGTGTGTGTGTTTGGGTGAGGTGACTTCTGAGTCATTTCTGGTTCCTGGTTCCAACGGAAGGGATCGCTTCCGCCCTCTCTCCCCATTGCTGGCATAGGAGACCACCACAGCCTTATTTTCTTCTTCCCAGAATAGGGGTTAACTCTGCCCTGCATTCCTGATGAGGGCTTTCTAGGTGTTGGGGGCTGCCTTGAACCCAGGCTGTGCCAGGCAGGAGTGGGAGGTGCAGAGTTGGGAGGGTAGATATGTAACTCTGTGGCTGTTGTTACGTCTTGGCTAAAAGGAGCCAGAGAAGTGTGTGTCACTCCACAGGGACAGAGCCGGCTGTGAGGGTGTAGGTGGCGGGGAGGTGCCTGGATGGGGAAACAGGTCCTTTTCACACTGCAGCAAGTCCTGCCCACCGTGGCTCAGCTTCTGGGGATGCCTGCACCTGCCCCATGCTCACTTGGCCCACCAGGAAACCCCAGGTGGGTTTCAGGACACTGGTTTGTGCCTCCCATCACTCTGAAGATGTGTCCATCCAGCAGAACTTGATGCTGAGGAGAAGCCTGGGCCTCTGTATCCAGGAGCCTCTATGAGGTCAGCAAGGCTGGGCAGGAGGGAGTAGGAGCAAGTGGGCCTGGACTGAATGGGACTCCTGCGCTCTGGACTCCCAGGATTCCTTCTTTATGGTGTACCTGGGGGCTGGAGCGATAAAGGTCGGCTGTGGAGCGTTGACCCTGGGTGCTTGCCGAGAAGCATCCCAAGCTTCTGAGGGTGCACGAGTGTGATAAGGCCCCACCGCTGCCTTGTACCTTTTGGGATGGGGTCACTAAGCCGAGGCTGACCTTCCTCCCTCCTTCTTGTTGGGTAAAGAGTTTCCAGGAGGTTGCGGGGCAACCGTATCAGCAAAAGAGCGTTGCTGGACTTTGTTTAGAGTGACCTGCACACCATCTTGGATTCTGAGCCAGGCATCTCTTCTCTTTGGTCCTCACCCTCTGCCCAAGCTTACTGTCTGCCAGTGTGTCGCCCACCAGCAGCAGCTGTGTGCTGAGCCCTGCTGCGTCAGTGGGCAGGCAGTCTGTGTGTGAAGGTAAGTACGTGCCAGGATAGGCATGGAGATGCCATCTAGTTTGGCTACATAGGACTGGTTCAGAGCGTAGTGGTCATGGACTTGGACCCCAGGGTCCTTGAAGGGACGCTGGTGCTCAGCCCCCGAGTGAGCTGGTTCCTGTGGTGCATGTTTGGGACCTGCAGCCGAGACACAGTGAGGCCTGTGAGATGAGCCTCATACCTGCTGGCCGCCCCCAGTTCAGCATGTCTCCCCTGTCCCTGCCTTGGACTGGAACTCCAGAAAAGCAGGTCTCCCCTGGGGAATATGTATGGAAGGAGAACCTTCCTGAACCTGGAAGATCTGGAGAGTTCTTCCAAGAGAACCCTACCGACCAGGCTTTGAAGTCAGTGCTCAGGGCAGCATTGCCAGAGTCTCACCATCCATTGGCTCTCAAGCCTCTCCCACACCAGAAGCCTCTAGGAAAAGTAGGTAGTGCAAAAAATGGAACCCCTACTCGAGGAAAGAGGTGGGGGGACCTTTCCTTTGAGAGAGTGCCAGCCTGCAGGCCAAGAGGGATTTCAAGCAGCTCCAATAGAATTCAGGCTGTGCATGTTTCTGTACCAACCAGGAGCTCCCAGACCCGAGGGCTCCTCCCTCCACTGATCCCTTCAACACTGACTTTTGATGACCTTGGAGCCCACTTTCTCTGGAGTCACAGGAGTCCCCACCCACTTCTGAGGGAAGAAGGGAAAAGTGGACATTAAGAGCAAGGTCAGTGGCGCGTCCAGGCCAGGACTGGCCCGAGCACCTCCCATCCTTCAGAGGACAGAGACTCTGCGCTGGCTTTGGGAGGTGGGGGACACCAGGGGCCTGTGATTGTGTGACAGCAAGCGACCCTCTCTCCATGAAAGGCTGGACGATCCTTTGTGGCATCCCTTTGTGTCCCAGCAGGGTGAGGGTTGGGGTACAGCTGTCACCACCCAAATCCCATATGGCCCAAATCTTGTCTTGCCTTTTTGCTATCTGCGTAGGGCTTTGGGCTAGTAAAACTCCAAGAAACCAAGGGTCTGTTTAGACTCAGAGCCAGAGACGAGGGGCTCATCCTCACCCCAGGGAAGACTTTGAAGATGCAAAGCCGGTTTGGGACTTGCCTGAGATGACAGGAACCCCTGTAAAGCTGCCTGTAACCTTGGGGACAGGGCGCTCACGGTGGGAGGAGACAGAGCAGAGCAGAGGCGCATGCCAGGAGACCAGCAGGTGGCGTTGGCTTCCGAGGACAGAAGAAAAATATGCCTGCAGCAGACCTGAGTGGGTGGCGCTGCGGCTGCAGTGTGATGGGGGAGGAGCAGGGGATTTGTCATTTTCTCTCTGGGCTGCAGAGCCTCACGTGCCTCGCGGCCCGCATAGCTGGAGACAGGTTTTGGGGCGGGATGCAGTCCAGTGCACCTGCCCGAATTTGGACCTTGAATGCATATGTAGAGCTCCCTCTACCCCCACCCCCACCCCTCACGGCCACAGTTCAAACCTCGGCCGATTCAGGAGTCAGTGAGCACGGTCCCTGCCCCGTGCCCTCTGCTTGTAGTGGCCAGGACAGACTTTTCAGTGACCTCGGACCCTACTCATTCCCCTCCCTCGTTGTCATGGCAGCTGTCCAGGGTTGGGGGACAAGTGGCATCGGGACACCCTTCGCCCCACGCTCCGCAGCGCCTTGTCCCGTGGAGTCCACACACCGCTGCGGGTGGCGGGGTGCGCTAACCCAACCTGCACGGCTGCCCACTTCCCCCCGCGTGCCCCGGAGCCCGCTGCTCCCTACGGACCCTCCCTTTGTCTCTGGGCCCTCTTCTCCCTTTTCGGGCTCTTGGGCACTGGACGCTGACACACGTGGCCAGGGTTCGGGTGGCCACAGCCTCCCCCCACCCATGGTCTCCCCACCCTCCTCGTGACGTCCTAGGCTAGCGGGCCCCTTTGTGTCCCGCGGCCAGATCTCCGGCCCAGCAGCTGGGCCGCCCTCTGGGCGGGCGCATTGTTCGCCGGATTTGTCCGCGGAGCGAGGGGCCGCCGGGGACCAGGGCTCGCCTTTTTCCCGCGGGAGGGGCGCCGCGCCGCCGGGTGCTCGGGTCATTTCCATGAGAAAGGAGCGGCGGAGGCGCCTCTCTTGGCATTCACCGCGTGCCTTAATTGTATAGACATTAAATCAAGGTCCGCTGTGAACACGCAGAGGGGCCCTCAAGGCTGCGACCGGCGGCAAGCGGCCGGGCCGGGTCGGGGCAGCGGCTGCGGCTGCGTGGGGTCCTTGTCCGAGGGGTGCGAACGCTCCGGCGTTTTCGCTGCGGGGCGGGCAGGGCGGGGCGTTACGCTAAGCTGGCAGTGCTGCCTCGGTCCGCCCCCAACTTCAAGTAGCCCGCTTTCCTTCCCCTCCCGAGGCCGAGAAGGGGCCCTTGGCAAGTCCCTCGGGGCGTTCCTGGAGCCGGACCCCGCGATGCCGCGGCAAAGGAGACGCAGGAGCCGACGAGGGTGAGCGCGCACGCCGGCCTGCTGCGGTCCTCCGAAGGTGCAGAGCCCTCTCCGCCCCAGGCAGCGCAAGCCACTCCGCAGCTACCCTTCCCCGGTTGGTGCCCTTCCCGGCCCGCACCAGAGCACGCACCGCATGCGGTGAAAATAAAAAGCGTCGAGGTTCGGAGATGAAACCAGTCTCTTGACAACCCGGCGAGCTCGCTGTTCCGGTGCGCCCCAGGCCGGCGAGCAGGTGCTCCCGCTGGGGGTGGGCACAGCGGGAGACCCCAGAGGTCGCTTGCTCACTCGTCCCGGTCGGGTCGCGAGCGCAGTTACCCGTCCGGGCGCGAACCGCCGCCGCCGCCTCCTACGGCTGCTCCTCGGATGCCGCCACCTCTGCTCCCAGTGCCGCCCGCGCCGCCGCCCGCTCCCGCCTCCTCCTCTTCCTTGGCGAGCGGAGGAGAGCGCGGGGACATCGCCGAGGGAGCCAGGCAAATCCCCGAGGGCCGGCTGGGAGCCCAGCGTCCGCCAGGTCGGCATTGCGGGCGTCCGACTCCCACTCTCCCGGCCCGGGTGCGACCGTCCCCGCGCTCGCCGCCGCCACCGCTGCCTCTGCGCGTATCCGCGCTCGGCTCCGGCACCGGGCGATTATCACTCGGGCGCGCGGTGACGTCACCCAGACACCGGCTCCGCCGCCTCCCGGAGGTGTCCTTGAGAAGTGCGGGGCACGCGCACCGCGCACACGCGCACACACGCGCCGCGGGACCGGTGCCTCTCGCGCACACGCGCCGCGTCCCACCCGGCGCCCTCCTCTGCTCACATGGACGCAGCCCTCCGAAGCCTTCGACTGTGCCCTGCGCCCGGTGGCCACACAGATAACGGAGAAAACGCCTCTCCCATATTCGAACGGCTCGCACTGTCCTCCCGCACCACCCACGCGAAATGCTCCTCCGACAGCCCCACCGACCGCAGCAGCTCTTTAGGCGGGCGGCACGTCGTCACCCACCAGCCACACCCCGCCACGAGTCCGCTGTGCAGCGCGCACACTGCGCCTGCACACAGCCCGCCAAACCCGCAGACAGGCTGCGCGCTCAAGCCCTCTTCGCGAGTTCGCGGCTCGGGTCCTCCCGCACAACCACAACGGTGGCGCCCGCGTCCATTTCTGCCGGGGACGGGGGGGGGGGGCAGGGTCTCGACCTTTCCCTGACTGCTGTTGGGGGTGGGGAGACGGAACAGCCGTCTTCTTGTAAGCTACTTCTCCCTTTTCGCGGGGAAGGGTGCCCACAGGGACCCGGGAAGCACAGGTGACATTTCACCGCAATCCGCTGTGGGGTCTGCTTCTTGCGGGTCTACTCTTTGCAGTGTATTGAGGAGTGTTGATTCTGATCTGGCCCTCTAAGACTGGGGATCAGCGGCTTCCCCAGCCGCTAACTCAGGCTTCCCTCGCTGGGCCTTTGTTCCCGGTTTTGACTGCGGAGAGCGGCGCAACAGCAGATAGGCCCCTGTCTCCCTCTTCTTCCTCCCGGGGCTCAACCAGCCCTTAGGCCATCTGCCCTGTGGCAGATCCCTGCCGACCCTCCTTCCCAGGGCCCAGGTCCTGACTCCTTCCTTTCTGACCTTCCTCAGCTTTGCGGGAACGGCGGCAGCCGGGTCAGGAAGAGGAGCTTTGGGAGATCCTCATCCCTCTCTCGGCTAGTCAGGATGCCCTTCCTTTCTCAGTCCTTCGATCAGCAGACGCCCACCTTTGCTTATGCCAGCCCCAAACCACAGGAGCCACCGTGGTCTATGAGCTTAGTTAGGGACGCAGGTCTGTGCCTGCGAACGGTGAAGACGCCTGCAGCAGCGGCTTCATTACAGGCGATTTTCCTGCTAGCCTAGCAGCCCCGCGTCCCACAGCACTGACAAAAAAAAGGAAGAAAGCTATCTCGGGGTCCGCTGTCCATGGTGTTGAAACCAAAGCCTGAAGGAACCTCTTTCTGACCGGAACATTCCCCTTCGCCCTCGTCCCATCTAAGCAGGGGCCCAGGAGCGCCCGGAAGGGCACCCTCTCCACACCACCACCCTTGGCTTTCCGGACAGGGCCTGGACCTCTCCTCTTTCAGCTCAATTCCATTCGGAAGACGCCCGGGAGCATAGGATTTAAGACCGCGTTTGGTATAGGGCTAACTGGTTCCCAGGCCAAGGACCTCCCTCCTGCCACCCCTTACTATTTGTGGGTATCTCCAGCAAGCCAGGGCGCGGTACCGTGTGAGGCTGGGGTTGCACCCGTTCCAAGGGTCACACCAGCTTTTTTTGCACATCCCCAAGACACGCCCGCGCGTTTCCTGTTCAGAGAGAGTTCTACGCGTTCCGTCTTCAGCACGGGTCCGGGTCCTTGGCTCGCCCCTTCCATTCTCTGCGTCCTGCGGCCCGGCCTCGGCGGTCTGGGGGGAAGGGCTATCCTGAGCGTGGGGGTGGAGCTGCCGGTCGGTACAGCGCGCGAAGGGGAGCCCGCCTCCAGCATTCCGCAGCCCGCCCCTCTGCGTCTGCGGAGTGGGGACCTTTTCGGTGACCCCAGAGCCTTCGAAGGTTCCATAAGAATCAACTTACTGGTGCTGGGCCTTGGCTCCTGTTTGTTCTTCCCTGGGCTCTGCGCGACCCAGCTGCGTTTCTCCACGCGTCTCCCTGCCGCAACCATCTCTCCCCAGCACACTGCGAATTTGTGGATTTATTTATTTGCTAGCTCTTGGGTACGTGGGGGAGGGAAAGGGGCGCGGGGGTGGGAGGGGGCAGAACGCAGCCCATTTGGCTCGGGCTCGGAGTTCCAGACTGCGGCTCCGTGTGCACAAAGGCCCTGCACGCCGCAGCCCAGCAACTTCTAGACGGGTCAGGTGGCAAGGGCGGGGTGAGGGCGGAAGGAGGAAGGGAGGGATGCAGGCGAGACCCCCTCCTCTTCCCTCTGGCCCGCCATCCGCAAAAGACTGCGAATAGTGTGGGATTAAACAGATCAACGCAGACCCGTGGAGGGCCCCCTCCCTTTCTGTCCTTTCTTCTCTGTCACACCACCCGCCCCCTCCTCCACAGGAGGCCTGCCATTCCTCTAGAACGGGGAGGGGCCATGGCTCACATCTGGGAACAGCTGGGCCACCGCCTCTTGACCCTTGACCCCATCCTGGCTGTAAGGGAATAGATGGCAGAGAAGGCCTTGAGCTGCCACAGAGCCCCTAACCCCTCCCGGCGTTCATGGGTTGGGGAAGGGTGGGAGGACAGATGCAGGGTCCACAGCACAGATGTGGCCAACAGAAGGGTAGGAGCTAGGGCTGAAGCCTGAGGAGGAGGAGGGCACGGGTTTGCTGGTCTGAGTGCAGGGGGGCCAGGCCCAAGCACAACCCAGGCCTCTCTGCAGGCTTGAAGTGGTCCACAGGCTCACTTGGGTGGTCAAGGGAGTCGCGGGAGCTCACAAAGGAAAAAGGAACACAAGTCTCAGCCCCTTCCACCCGGCAATGCTGCAAATCTTGTCCCACTGGACCAACTTGGGGTGAGACAGACGGAAGAATCCCAAGCAGGACAGGTGCCCCATGCCATGGGGGGCTCACTGTTTCCAGGACACCCCAGGGACTTCACTGGCTGCCTCATCTGTGATTATCAGGTGGAAACGGAAGCATGAGATGCCTCTGTGCAGCACTATATTTTCCACCTGAAATTACCCCTGCCCCTAACTATTCCGGACTAAGGTATGGGTGGGATCAGTGGGAAGGGGGAGTTCCTTTGAGCCCTTTATAGAGGTGGGAGAAAGGACCCCCCAACAGGCTTGAGTTCTGAAGGCAGAGCCATCCACCGCAAAGACTGCAATTGTCAGCAAGGCCTGGTGCACAGTGGAGGGGCTAGGGCTGAGCAGCAGCCTGGGCCTTCTGCATGGAAGTGGGGCCGAAGCCCCCTGCTCTCTCCTCTACCTGGCTTCGTCCTCCTCTCCAGCCTCAGTGAGCGCAGCACATAGGTAACAGCCAGGAAAGTGGATCTCATCATGGGCCAGGGGAAGCTTGGCTTAAGCCCACGGCATGATCAACGCTGCTTAGCCTGGGGAAGGCCAGGTAAGCCACACACCTGGGTGGTGGGAAAGGGGCAAGGTGGAGACCATGTGTCCTCAGAGGCTGCCCAGGACAGAGGGGCCTCTTGGCCTGTGGTGGGAATGGGCCTTTTGGTTCCCAGTGGCCTTTTTTTTTTTTTTTTTTTTTTCTGTTAGTGGACCATCCCAGGTTAGGCCTTGGTACTCCTGTGAGTCCTAAATTTCTGGGTGACTTACCAGCCACCCACCAAAGCTGGAGTGGCAGCATCTGCCCCCCCCCCCCAGAACTTCTCCTTTTTCACAGTGAGTCTTGCCTCTCAGGCTCTTAGAGTCAGCCTGGTATCCCAGACCCTGTACTGTGAGGGGTTAGGCAGGGACCAAGATTGCTCCAGTGCTGACCTTCAGAAAGGACTGACTCTACCTCTCAACAGGACCTGGGCGAGGGGCTAGGGTCAGCTGACCTTGCAGCTCCTCCGGGGCCTTCAGAGTCTCCCTGTCTCCCTGCTGGGCTTGTAGACCCCACCTTTGCAGGGACACTCTCTTCGAAGAGGCCCTTTTTGAGCCTGGGCCTCGGGGTGCTAGCACAAGCTCTTACAGAGGGATCTCTCATGGTGGAGGTCTCCTTGCATGGAATCCGGCCCCCAGCCACCTGTTCATCTCAGAATCTAGGCAAAGGAAAAGGAATGAGGCCAAGCAAGCTCTAGGGCCAAGGGACCTTTGTCCCTGGATTCTGTGGTCTCTGCTTACAGCATAGTCTCTGGGTGGGGAGTGGGGTGTCTGACCTCTTGGTGCCCCTCCCATTTCTAGATCCTCAGCTCGTGTTTCCCCCTTTCCAAGCTCTCCCAGTGCCGAGGTAGTGTCAGCTCTGTGCAGACATGCTGTGTGCCCTGCATGCACTGGCTGCTTGCTGCCCTTCTCCCTTGGTGCTGCAAGGGCCCAGACTCCAGAATCCTATCAGAGGGAGCCTCACTGCAGGGCACCTGCAGGGTTGAGTTGTCCTGACTTGGGGGTCACAGACTGGGTTTCTTCTGCAGTCCTTGGCTGATGACGAGGGGGCCTTGGTCGGGGCTGAAGCTGGCAGGATATGCTTCTGCCTTTCTAGCTGGTGCCTCTGCCTCGCATCTGCTTCCTTCCTCCTCCTGGGCGGTCTGTCCCCTTCTCAGAGAGTGCCGGATCCCACTGGCCTCTGCATCTCAGGTGCAGTCAGCTGGGCCCTACTGCCAGCCTCTGTGCCAGGGGCTCCCGGGAAGGGCCCGTGTCTGCCATGAGCCCTTTCCTGCCTCCCTCTTCAGGGATACCAGTCCCATAAATCAGCTGCCACCGGCTCCTTGAGCCCCCACGTCTAGCTGGGCTCTACCTCCACAAAGGAGGAGCAGACAGGTGGAGAAGGGAGGGTAGAGAAGGGAGGAGAGGAGAAAGGCAGCCTCAGAGAGCAGGATTGGCTGGCAAGTAAGCAGAACCCTGAGGAGGGGCACAGGAGCCAGGGGTGGGCAGCCATGGTGCAAATGTGGGATGAGATGCTGTGGTCTTTGGCTGCAGGGAGGAAGGTAATCACAATCTGTTGTGACCTTCTATGGAGGACTGCAAAGAATGGCAGGCTTACTTAGACTGACAGACTCATATCAGGACTGCACCCCTAGGGCATGTGTGTGTGTGTGCACATGCACATGTGTATGTATGTGTATGGAAAGGCCTGCATCACATATGATGCTCACAGATGCCCTTTAAGATCAAGGGCACATTCAGTACCATCAGCAGCCAGGAGGTGGGTAGAGGCAATTTGGCCTGTTTGTTCGTAATTGGGTTCATTTCAAAGGATTGTTCATTTAGGGCAAGTGGTAGCAATGGCCACTAATAGTAGAAATAGACACTCTCTTCAAGCACAGGTGCTTATGTAGACAGAGGGGTGGGAGAGATGTGATGCTGACTGAGCAGTAGCTGGATGTGCAGACTTATGGGCTCGGTCCTGTGGGGACAGTTGCAGGGACTTCCCTGGAGGGTCTTCCTGCCTCTACATGAAGGCTCCTGTCAGCTGTGGAAATCTAACTTGTGATTTTTGAAAATCCAATGTTTTCTGCTAAAAGGTTCTTGGAGGGAGGGGCCTGGAGCTGGCTTGGGTACATTTGGAATGACTGTGTAGGGACTTACTATAGGCTCACCTGGTTGACTGTGCTTGCTATCAGGGGCTCCCTCAGCTTGCCAGGGGAGAATGCATTGAGGATACAGACCCGTGGTAAGTCTGGTGGTCTGTCCTAAGCTCTGCGGGGGCTGACTTCAGGGGACTCAAGTGCAGGAGCCACTGCAGGAGAGAGAAGAGGGTGAGTGATCCCCAGAGGGCCCAGACTCTGCATGGTAGAGGAAATGTACTGAGAGAAACAGGCAGATGGTAGTGTGAAGGGTGTGTGGCGGGTGAGGTCAGGGGGCACCTTGAGCACAGGCCTTGGCCCCAGAGCTCTATGGGACTTGCCTTGATACAGACAGGGAAAGGGCCACTGTCCTTCAGGCCAGGGACAGTGCTTCTGAGATGAGACCAAAGGTGTGTGATGGTGAGGCATTCCCCTACCTGCCCCTGCAAAAGGCACTGCAAGAAAGTGGATGGCACTCAGGCCTTGACTCAGGGCCCTCGTGTCATAATTAGATGTAGGGTCAACTTGGCAATTAAAGGCTTTTTTGGACACAGCTATGAAGAATTGGTAGTTGAACTGAGCCCTGGGCAGCCTGCAGAGACCAGTTGAGGAAGTTGAAATCCTTTGGTACACTGGGTCAGACATACTGGTGTGGGAAGTAGAGATTGTCCCTCTCTCAGCAGTCCTGTAGATATACAGCTGTGGTGTGGCCAGTTCCCTCAGCCCTGGTGTTGCTGTGGGCTCTCCTGTCAAGCTGGATTAAGAACTGTAACTGGACAATCATAAGACAAAATAAAGTCCCCTGTTCCTCCATAAGCCACTTGGCTGTGAATTTATCTACATGTGGAGTAATGCAACACTTCCTTCTGCCTTCCTCTTGCAGCTTACTTCCAGTTCCCTGAGCCTGAAGGGAACCCAGTCACCTGTTCATTCTGTGCCTGGAGGCTGCTGGCTCTGTCCCTGGACATGGGTGTGACGCCCACATGATAAGCAGGCACACTGGCACCTGCCTTGTCCAGCCTGATACATAGGGGCTCTGCTCCATCGCTGTCTCTAAGAGCCCTGCCCCTGAGTTCCAGAACATTCTTTGTGCTTGGCCAGCCAGGTGCTGGGTCCTGCAGCCAGGGGCACCTGGGGGCTCTGAGTGCTGTGGGTCCTCACTGTCTGCAGTTGGCATCTGGGAGTGCCCATCCACAGCTATGAAGAGGGAGAGGAATAACACCCAAAGGCTTTGGAGCCCATCTTCTGCAGCTGCTGCAGCTGGGTGGGTTGCAGTGCTACAACCCGCACATTGTGCCCTTGGGTTTCCGACCAGGGCTCACCTCTGCTGGAGGAGGCAGCTCCCAAAGTTCTGCCCTGCAACCTCCACATTTGTGGTTTTTCCTTGCGACTGTTTTGTTTGTGATTCAAAACAGAATTTCTTCCACCTTGCCTATGTTCCTTCGAAACTCCAGTAATGATCTTTACACAGTCCTTTCAGGGTTCATGGTGCCAATTAGCAGTAGTCACTGGTCCATCTTCAGGAAGAGACGGCCTTGGTGCAGAGGCTTCCTGTGAGGGCCTCACAAGGCAGGACTTGCTGTGAAGGGACCTCAGGACTCACAGAAGATTACATGAAGGACTGGTCTCAATGGACCAGGCTGTACCTAAGGGTGAGGGGTGGGGTGCTGAGGACTGCCTGAAGGGAGAGGACTGGTCACTGTACACCTTGAGATTGCTTTCTCTGGCAGCTTCTTGCTCCTCCTGCCAGAGCTCAGCCCTTTCCATGGGGCAGGTGCCACCCAAACAGCTGTGTATGGGTGGGAGGCCTCTCCCCACCACTGTGAAATCAATGTGTGTGTCACTTCTTACCTTAAAGAGGCCAAGCAACAACTCTGTGTACATAGTTGGCCAGTGAGGACATAACTCCTCCCTATTTCACAGACTTGTGTAGACCCTACCTCTAAGAGCTTCTTCCTACTCTCCTAACACCCCCCCCCAGCCTTTCTGCACTCTGCCCTGTCCCCCTGCCTTTCCTTGTTCCTTCTGCTTCTTGCTTCCTCTGTCCTTCCCCTCTTGCAGTCCTTACTGACTGGACCAAGTCTTAGTGTCTTCTGAGAAGTGGGAACAATACTAGCCCCTGTCTCTTGGGACTTTTTGGAGACTTAAGAAGGATGGAACCAGAACCTATAGCGGGGGTTGGGGGGAAAGAAGATGAGGAAAAGGAATGGCTGTTCACAGCTGTTAAAGTGACACCCCAATAGGAACATGCAGCTGTGAAGCCGGCAGCCCTGGAGGACTTGACGTGCTGAGAACCCCATCTGTTTTGAAAGGCCAGGTCTCCTAAGAACACTGACTTCCACCAGGCCTGGGAAAGGAGGCTCCAAAGTGGGCCAGCAGTTGGTCCTGGAATCCAGATGCCAGGCGCCCAGCCGCTGCCACAGGAGTGGACAAGCAGTGCAAGCTGGTGGGCGCTTCCTCTGACTCGGGTCCCACAGAGACACTGGTGATTCTTTGGAGGGAGCAGCCAGTCCAAGGAGAGCTGGGCCAGTGGCACTGTCCACGGTGGGCGGGGCCAGTAGGCGCTGTCCACGGTGCTGGCTAAGCTGCCTAGTGATTCCCTGGGGACTTTCAGGCACAGGTCATTTGACTGGCCGGGGAACGGGGGGCAACAGCAGACCCAAAACTGCTACACAAGTGAGGGACACGTGAGGTGGGCCTGTGGAAGACAGGCAGGAGCCTTGGGAAGGGGCAGGTAGCACCTTGGGACACAGCCCCCCTCCCGGCCACGGAGTTTACTGTTTCTGGCTCTTGTGCTGGAGAGGAAAGGGGCATGCTCTCAGGGCCGTCTTCCCAGCTGCCTACCTCCCTGCTCCACGGCCTGACTGAGCCCTAAGCTTTCTGGCTCATGTTCCCTGTCTGCTCCAAACTAGCCCCAAGTGACGTTGTTGGAGACAGATATGAAGCCAACTTTCAGGAGACTTGGAAACAACTGCAAGGACCAACGGAGGCAGGTGTAGGGTGTGCCTGTCAGGCAGCTGCGGTGATGACTGAGAGATGGAGCAGTGGACAGGAAGGATGGGGGAAAGACCACAGCCCAACCTTTTCTCCACCTGTGGTTACACTAGGATGGGGGGGCGCTACAAGGATGGGGCTCAGGTGGGTTTCTGGGGTCTGAGGTGGAACTCAGGCATATGTGGGAATTATATTATTACCTCTCTCTCTCTCTCTCTCTCTCTCTCTCTCTCTCTTTACACTGGAATTGAATCTGGTTGAATCTCACATACGCTAGGAAAGAGGTCTAACTGAGCTACATACCAAGTCATCTTTTTGGCTGTATGTATGTGCGTGTGTCAGAGGGTACTGTATGTGCCTGTGGAGGCTCGAGAGTGGCAATCATTCTGGATTGTTCTACCTTCTTATTGCTTTCTTCTGGGGTTTTTCAGGCTCCGCCTTCTAGGGCCAGATGTACAGGCTGCTGTCATTTCCACCTGATGTTTTTACGTGGGATTTGGGATCTGAACTCAGGTCCTTCTGTTTGCAAGACAAAAGCAGAGACTTTAACCCTTAACATCTCTCCAGCCCTTTTTTTGGCTTTTCTTAATTTTTTTTAAACAAGCTGTCACTAAGTTGCCCAGGCTGGCTTTGAACTTGCAACCCTCCTGTTTCAGAGCCTGGGGGCAGCTGGGATGACATACCTGTGTTATCATGCACAACACATTTTATATATGTTCTCTTGTTGCTGGTGTGAGGCAGAGCTACATGGAGACCAGACCTTGAGGAGGTCTGGATAGAGTCTTTGCTGAGGACGCCAAGACTGGGAAAGACATTGTCTTCTCAGCCTGTGTCTGGCTATGGGGAGTCAGGTCCAAGGTTCAGAGTGACCAGACTTTCTCTCCTCAGTGCTCCTCAGTGTCCTTCTCCTTCAGCCTTAAATAGTCCTTCTCCTCCCAGGTCACAGTCTTCTGAAGGATTCCCCCCACTCTTGTGGGCCCGGGCAGAGGGAACAGACTGGCTGAACATTGTGGGCCTTGCATCGAGTGGGCAGCTCCCCACTCGCTCACTAAGACAGTTAAGCTACAGTGTCCAGAACAGCACTGCGTCTCCAGTGCCTGTGAGCAGAGGGTGCCACCCATGGACCCCTGATGTGCAGGATTCAGAATTTTGAAGGAGCACAAACAGCATCAGTCAGGGGCCCAGAATGTTACCTCTGATCTCCCACTGGCTGCGCCTGGTCAGGTAGCCCAAGACTCTGGACATCTAGGTGCTTCTGCTCTAGGGAGATGAACTGCAAGCCTGTGCTCTAGTCAGAGACTGAGCCCGCCCCGGCTGCTGTGTGCATCTCCTTGTCCCCATCTTACATATAAAGAAAGCGCAATGCAGGAGTAGCTGATTCGGACTGCAGTCTACTTATGCAACCATGCATGGCCTCTGCAGCCTACCAGTGTGACAGCCACACAGGAATGTCACCAAGGAAGGAGCTGGTGAGAGGAGCTGCTCCCTGTTCTGTGTCAGTCAGTCTTCCAACCATGCGTGCTTCCTCTGCAAACTTTCCTGGACTCCCTTTCCCAGGGATATTCAGCAGCACCTATGCCAGGACAGCTGGCTAGAGCAAAGCCAGAGCCCGGGAAGAAGGTGGCCATTAGCCTTGCCACCTTGCCAGGTGGGCCCTGGCTCTGCCATGTCCTGGAGGAAGCTTGTGCAGAAGCCAGACTGATGGCTTAAGGGTCTGTGCCCCCCACCAAACTGTTACATGTGCTTTACACTCAGAAGGGCCTGGTCAGTGCGTTCCGCACAAATGGCTGTGCTCTCAGGCAAGCAGTCTTGCTAGGTTCCCCTACCTTTTATTTTTCACATAAAAACCACATAGCACAATAAGCCAGTGAAAGGCAGCATTCCATGTGTGTTTGATCATCAACACTAGTTGGCTGGCTTTGAAACTTTTGTCATCCCAGAACAATACCCTGTAGTGGCTGAGTAATCCATGTCCCCCACCCTGTCTGGACCTGTATCTCTGTATCACTATTTCTGTGAATCAGAAGACGAGGGACCTTATGAGAGCGGAAGTGCAGGACCTGTGTCCCGTGTGGGTCATGTTGTAGTGGGTGCCTCTGCAAACCGAAGCCCATGTGGAGGGCCATGTTTTGCTCATGTGTGCCTGGATGCTATACTCTGGCTGCGGGGAGCTCGTGTGCACAGGTTTTGTGTAAGTACCTGCTTCATTTCTCCTAAGTCTACCCTAAGAGCAGAACTGGCTCCGTCTTTTGAAGAAACACCAGGCTGTTTCCACCACCCCGTACTGATGCCCAAGGTCCAGGCCCACCACACGCCTTCCCATTTCCAGTCGAATGGGAGGCTTGATTTTGGAGAGATACCCAGTGGCAGCTGATTGCTTGGCTGTAAATGCACGCTGGGCAGGGCTGGAACTTTCTAGGGTGGGGGTTCATTATGAGTAAGGCTAGGAATGGGTACAGCCTGATGCTTGTGGGCTCTGTTTCCCAGTGTTGCTGCTCTGGCTCTCTGGCTTGTCTCAGACAGATCCTGGGATTGAGGACCCACATCTGCAGGAGTGGTGGTCATCCGTGCAGCCTCCTTGCCCCCTTGCAGTGTTTGCCATGTTGCCTGTCTGCGGCTGCAGTGATGGGTCCCTGTGACCAGCAGTGTGACCAGCAGCTTCTATCCTCCTGTGGTCAGCTGTGGGCTCCCCAGTTGCTAAGGTCTCACTAATTGCCACAGTCATTCAACACCACCTGACAGTTGTGTTCACTGAAAAGTGACATGGATAAGTCATTGTCAATCCAAGGCCACAGCTGTTCAGCTTCCTCATTTCCCCCCAGGGTCCTGCCCAGGTCCTGCCCAGGGTCCTTTCTGGCACTTGCTCATCACATCTCTGGAGCTGCTTGGGCTGTGGCTTTTCAGGTGTGCTTGTCTGGATGACTTCATGGTCTCCAGGTCTGGCTGGTGCTCCGTAGAGCATCCTGCTGATGTTCGTCTGGGACTTGCTCACAATAGGCCCTGGGAGTGACTTTGGGAAGAGGACACTAGAGGCCAAAAGCCTCTCCTGACATACTTTGAAAGAAGCGAAAGGCTCTGGCCCTTTAATAGATTCCCGGCCAGTGTGTGCTGAGTGTCTACAGCGTGCAGCTAAATATGAATCCCTGGAGATAACGCACATCTACCCAGGAAGGGAGGCGACTGTCTCCCGGTAGCTGAATGATGGTGTGGAGTGACTCTAAGTCTGCCCAGCAAGTGGCTGCCCTCCCTGGGGCAATGGTCAGCCTGTTGGACCTTCAGTCTCTGTCCAGCATCCCACCCCTGCCAGGACCTCATTGTCCCTAACCTCCCACCCCACTGTTGTCATTAGGAAGATCTTGGGGTGAGCTGAGAGGTACAGTGGACAAGAAGGGCTCACAGGCTGGCTGGCTGGCTGGTGGGGCCTTGATCCATTAGTCCCACATGAGCCTGAGGAGTGGACAGGCTGCAGCATGACCCTGCCTGTGTGCTTCCTGGAGGAACCTGGCTACAAGCCAGTGCCCAAGGTTGTGGTTCGGAGCCTGCATAGGTCAGGTCAGTACCTGCTGCCTGCGCAGAGCTATGACCCCCGCGGAGCATCCGTCCTGCCTGAGCTCTGGCCAGTGGAAGCTAGACCCCCTTCCCACTGGGACCCTTGCAGAGACCCATGCACACTTTCTGTGCAGGAAAAGACTTGCACCGCCAGGGACAGACCTGGAAAGCCATAGGGTCGGGGCCTCACAGCTCTTCTCTCTGCCATCTGGGACACTGGGGTTCACACTGTCCTCTTCCAATCAGTTCAAAAGCTGCTCAGCGTTCAGAGCAAAGTGGAATTCTTGGAGGTGACCAGAAAATAATGAAACAAAGGAAAATGCAGTCCAGGCCAGGCAACCAGCCCTAGCTGTGGATTTTGCCTACACCTCAGGCCTCTGGGATCTATCATGTGATCTGGATTTTGTAGCTAATGACTTATATGGAACCATTAGCTCCTTGATACTATTTCACGATCAGTCTGACCAAAACCCAGCCACGTAGGAGGAGGAAACGTGACTATGACCAAGAGGGAGGTTCCGGTTAGCGCTGTGACCCAAGCTGTCTCTGCAGTGCGTCCCTGAGGCTCCACATCTGGCCTTCGCGCTTTCGAGGTCATTGCTCAGTGGTGTCCACGATGGTCTTTCAGTGGGGGAATGGTTCTGTAGAGGCCTTTTCTTGTGCCATGTCAGGTGGAGACTGGATCTCACGAGGGGACCAAAGGGACACCCCGGGGTCAGTGACCTGCTCCCTGCACAAGCTGTGTGAGATTTCTGCAAACAGCTTCGAGCAGCAGGACGTTAGGGTCACACCAGGACCAGCCAAATGCAACTAGACTGGTTGGAGAGCTCTCTGAGGCAGTCGGATGGCTGGGGACCCCTGCCCTATGGTGGCCAAATGGTTAAAAAAGGAGAAAGGAATCTGGGAAATCAAGCTGTCAAGTAGTTAATTGACTTTGCCTCAATCAGGCCAATGAATATTCATGAGGTGGCTGGTCCTCCTCAGGGTGCTGTTGTCGTGGCTGCTCTTCTTCCTCAGCACTGACATGACATCCTGTGGCTGCCTCTTCCAGCCTACAGTCGGCCCTGATTGGCTCAGCTGCACTCTCGAAAATGCCATAGCAACCCCTGGCTGGTTGCCTAGCAATCCTTCTCTCTCTTCCCTTTTTTCCCCCTAAAACTCAAGCCAGTAATCCATAGGCTTAGGGTGTAAGTGTCTTCCTGTCGGGGTGTGTGCATGCATGTGTGTACAGCTGAACATGTAGGAGGCGCCTGCGAGTAGGTGTACAAGAAACAGAAGCCGCCACCAGTCCAGTTTGCTTGTTGCAGATGAGAGATGTGAGTCCCAGACGCCCGCCTAGGCAGTTCCTCCTTGTATGTTGCTGCCGCACCCAAAACCGGAAACCCTAAATCTCAGTGTGCAGGGAGTCTGTCTGCTCTACTCAAGCGCCACAGACTCAGGGTTTGTCTTTAGCCCAGGAGAAGCAAAGGTGACTCTAAGGGAAGGCATGAGGCAGAAGCTGGGCCTTGCTCTAGGTGCCGAGGCCTGGATTCCCCTTCTTCAGAGGCTCCTGTCTGGGTGGCAGACGCTTCTGCAGGTCATGTGGGCAGTTAGGCCTACAGCTCTCGGTGTAGATGTGGTGGAATCCAGGAGTCCGCAGTCTGCTCGTAACCGAGGAAGCTGCCAGAGCTGAGGGCTGACCCAGGAGCATGGTGGGTTCTCCAACTTGTGTCCCTCCTTCCACTTCCCTCTGCCCTGGGCCTGTCCTCAGGAGCAATTGCAATGGGTCTCAGGGAGTCAGACCCTAGGGAGGGGAGTGGTAGAGGCCTTCTCTGATGGCGTCAGTCTTATTCATCATCTAGAGGGCAGATCTGCAGATTCACCCTGGGGAATTCAGCATACTGCGCAGACGGAGATGCTGCACGTCGGTGCTGCCCTGTAATGCCGCTGGCGGACCAAGGTATAGGTCTTTATGCTGAGGCCCAGGATGTACGTGGGGATAGGGTGCGGCAAGTGCTTAAGGCACATAACCCTATTAGCCCTGCTTGGGGCAGATTGTACAGTGTGGTCCAGATGGCAGGCAGCTTCTAGAAGCCCATGGAAACCTGGCCCAGCACCTTCTGATGCCCATGTCTGTGCACACTTGCTAACGGGTGGATATGAGTGCATGTTTGTGCGTACATGTTTATATGTGAATATGTACCTATGCGTGGGTGCATTCATGCTCACATATGTGCAGACATGCTAATGTGTGGATATTTGTGTGTTCGTGGGCATACGTGTCCATGTATGAATGTACCGATCCTTTACTTTTGCCCAGTGGATGCTGCACCACCAGTGCTCCCTGGTGAATCTGCTCTGGTTTCTCTGTTAAACACAGCAAATGCACGTCTCCAATAAAAAGCTACACAGCAACTTAATCTTCGATCGATCACAAGGAAAGGAAAATAAAACCCTGCTCCCTGGGGCCCATGCAGCCTGATAGGCAGTTGTTCTTGATATAGAATGTGGGCGATAGATGCATTAAAAATAAATGGAGAGACAGAAGGAATCGATGAGCCCCGCTTCCTTCATGCTAATTGAAAACCAAGTCAAGGTTTGATTAATGCAGGGGTCCTTTGAGTGCAGCAGAGGCCTTGAGCCAGTTCATTGGGGAGCCCCCTCCCTCAGTGAGCAGGAGCTCTGTGAGGGGCAATGGGTGAGGTCAGGCAAGCCAGAGCCTGGTCCTGGAGAGACGGGGGTCAGGCAGGGTGGCGTTGTTGCGGGGGCGGGAGGGCAGGAAGGAGTCTTCCACTCCCCTCGCAGCTTCAGGGACTGCCATTCACCCAGATGATTCCTGATTTGCGTCTGGACCAGGGAAGGGGACGATCCTTGGACAGGAGCTGGGGAGGATTTTTCAGAGGCTAGAATGGAGGGTCAACAGGAGGTCTGGGGGCATTTAGACTCAGAGCGCTTTGCAGAACCCCCATCCTGTGGGAGCTCCTAGGGTCCACACCCCAAGCACCCAGACCCAGGGAAGGAGGTCAGAGTGTGGGAAGAAGGGGGGTGGGTAACCCCGCCCACCTCACACACAGCTCTACTCCAACCCCAATCAAGGGATTCTTCAAAGAGAGTCCACTGAACTCTTGGGGTACATTTTGGAGTCTACTCTTGGACAGGCTTCAGATAATGGCTCTTGGATGCTGCCAAGTCTCTCTGAGCAGGAAGACACCTCACAATGCGCCTGAGCTAAGCTTGCACTCTGAGATTTGGAGAGCAGAGCCCCTCTTAAGAATCTGATCTGGATGATGGGGTGCCATGCATGTGAACCAAGCAGAGACCCCATGGGGGAGATGAGTCACGTGCCTGCCTCTTCCTCTTTCACACAGATAGACTATAGTGGCAGGGGGCGAGCCCCAACCCAAGGGTACCGCGATGCCAGGCCTGGCCCTTGGATCCACTGACCATGCACACAAATTACACTCAGACTAAAGGCCACAAGGAGTTGGTCCTGCAGGACGAGACTAGGGTATCCTGGGAGTGAGGATTTGCTGTATGCAAGCGTGGTAGAGTGTGTTATACATAAACGAACTTATGGTATGTCATAACTGACAATGGAGCGCCCCCCCCCTGAAAGACATTGAGTTAGGGCTTGGCTGCCACTGGTACTGCTATACTGGGAGGGGCTGAGACTTAAGAGATGGAACCTGACCAGAAGAAACAGGGAGGGTCCTTGTCGAATCTTGTCCTGAGAATTCCCTCTCTTCCCCTCTTCTGTTCTCCCCTCTTCCCTTCTCTTCTCTCCTTTCCTCCTTTCTTTGCCTGTCTCATTCTCCCACTACTATGATAGTCTTCCCCACCATCAGTCTGAGCAGTGGGCCAAAACAAATCTTTCTTGCCATAGGCTCCTGCGTCATGTGACAGTCTCAGATCTCCACTTGGCAACTGAGAACTGAGCCTTGAGGCATGACTGTTTAGTTAAGCCAGGCCTCCAAGCAAGCCTATACATTAGCGAATTGAAAGTGGGTGAGACCATTCTCAGCACAGGTAGATAAGACACGGGGAATGTTGGTTGGAAGTCGATGGTCTGGCAAGTTGTTGAGCTACAGTAGCACGCTGGTTCTTGCCTGCTTGGCCATAGAGTGGCGGCTTCCTCGCCTTCTGTCATCGTGATCAAGTGTAATTTGGGATTTTAGCTTGACTAGAAGCCCCTTGCTTCCCTCAGTTGTTCGGGCAGGAACAGGAATAAAGACGTCAGCTGTTGGGTCACCTCGAGAAGAAACTGACTGATGCGCAGCCGCTGCCGCGGGAATCAGGGGAAGGCGAAGGCGGTTAGCATTATTTTGTGCCCTCCTCCCTGCCTGCCCCAGTGTGCCGCCAGGGAATGTGACCTCCTGAGGACCAGGAAGAGGCTGGTGGCTACACAACTGGCAGCAACATTAAGGTCTCGCTTTGCAGAACCTCCCTTTTCTTACCGACACAAGGAGAGGGTGCATTCAGTGCGTACCACTTGGCTCCAGGCGTGTCCACCTCGCAAACCATCACCCCGGAAATCCAGGCTTGGGCAGTCTACATCATCCGCATCTCCTACCAGCACAAGCACCCCTGGCCTGCTCGGTAGCGTGGAGGCGACTCATGGGCATGGCCTCTCACACTCGCTTTTTCCTTATGCCGAACAGAGCTGCATCGCAATGCACGTGGCTCGTTCACCAGGCCCCTACGGCTGGCATTTCAGGAGATAGCTGTTGCGAGAGCTCATTACAGATGTACACAGATGTTCTTATTTCTCCTATATGAACACTTCAAAAACAAGTGTCTGGACCTAGTGATTTACTTGTATATATTTAATTTCCCAAAATTTGTATGTCAACCGGAGAGATAGGTCAGTTGGAAGGTGCTTGTGAGAACCCGCGTTGCACCTCCAGAATCTCTGAGGGGCCAGCTGAGCTCAGTGGTCAGTGTCCAAGCAGACATGATTCGAGCCAATCCCACCTGTGCTCTGGCCACTCCTGCCCAACCTGCCCACCATTCTGGCAGCCCCACGTCCACCCCACTGTGGGCCCCTCACTTCCTTGAACACCAGGCCTCTCCTGAAATCAGTCTATCACTGATGCTTAGTTCGCAAGTCTCCCCAGTTTCCAAGGGCTTATGACTTAACTGACCCCAGCCAGTGAGCGTCTGGACTCCCCAGAAGGATTGAGCAGTGCTCTGGGTGCAGGTGGGTCCCTGGAACTAGTCTCACTTTACTGTTTGCTCCAAGAACTCCAAGGATGTACCTGATGGTCATTGCAGTGCTGTGGTCCAGCTCACAGTGGACGCTGGGCTCACGAGATGAACATCACGCACGTGGTTCCTCTTCTCCTGGGCTCACTGGGTGGGCAGCCAGAGGGGACCTCAAGTAAGGGCTGCCAACCCAAGGGTCATTTTGATAACCTTGAGGCTTGAGAGCAGAATCACAGCCTGACACCTTTGGGGGTTCAGACTCCAGGAAGGTTTCCACGCCTCTCTAGCTTCTGGGTGTCTGTGGGCTTGCAGCAGCACATGTCCCTTTTCTAAGTCTGTCTGCTCTGCTCTTCTATCTCTTTTAAGGCACACCATTGGGTTTGCATAGCATGTGCATGTCTGCGATCCAAATGGACAGGCACTGTGGGGCCAGTGTCTGTCCAAGGTCTAGGTGGCCAGTGTCCGCATGGCCTCTGGTGGCTCAGGAGTGGCAGGATAACAAGCCAGTGGAGCCACACAGACAAAGACACGTGCAAATGGCTGAGAAGTGGGTGGCAGGTAGGGCAACTGGCTCAGGAGTAGCTCGAGGGCATCGAGGCCCACAGGGCTGTGATCAGATCCACATTACCGTGTTTGCAGGTTACTGAGGGAAGGTGGGGAGCTGGGAAGTTTGGACCATGACCTCTGTGTCCTGAGGCTCCAAGCTCCCGAAGTGCGGCTGGGGAGGCCAGCGACTGACTAGTCTTCCGGAAGGGTCCAGCAGAGACAATCTTGCTTACTTGGATTCCAGCAGCCCCTGGGTAGAAGAAAGGACCCCAGGACCAGACTGCAGACTTGGTGGAGTACCGGAAGGGATCTGCTGCCTGGTATGGTGGTGGGGTGCACTGGGGGGAGGCAGTGCCAGGCCCCATGTGTGAGGCAGCAAGTCACTGTCTCAGCCCTGCTCAGAGAAACTAGGTCAGTGGTCACATCCCGTCCTCTGGGGTGTGCCTGGCTTGGCATCTGACATAATGTTCCAGGAAACTGTGAGGGAAAGAGCCTGAGAAACTGTCACCACAGAGACAAGGAACGTCTGGCACAGAACCTGGAGGAAGCTACAGTGCAGCACGCGTTTCCAGGGCTCCAGGGCTCCAAGCCGTTTCCGGCATGAAAGGGGTGTCAGTCACCATTCTGTCCTCAGATAGGTCTTTGTCCTGACCTGAACAGACCCAGCCTCTGAGTTTCCCTGGCACTTGGAGATGGTCACAAGCTGTTTCTGGGGCCTTATGACCACAATTGCTTCTTGGAGGGGCTGGACGAGAGAGAGAGGGGTCTTTGGAGGGTAGCTGTCCTCAGAGCTAGGAAGGCCCTGGGGAGCTAGGAGCCAGCACCCAGCAGTGTCCCTGGACCCTAGCTCACCCTCCCAGTCCCCAGCCTCCAGGGAGGGAGGCTTCTCTTGCTTGCCTGGGGTATGGCCACGCCTTGCTATTGGAGCTGAGCAGGGACAGAACGGGCCTCCCGCCCTGGCGCCTCCTGGGGCAGCGAAGGCTTTTTTCACCCAAGGCCTTCAGGATGGGACTTCTGGTCACGTGGACCGCTCACTAGGGCTCCCTTCAGCTCTAAGCGGGATATGGACTCACCGTTAGGCTGCTCCTCCCCAGTCACCTGCCCAGGGCCAATGTCAGTACATGGCCTTGGCCGTGTGTCTAAGCAGAGACAGGCACACAACTCCTGGGAACGGTTCTCACACATGTGGCCACTGTGTTGATCCCACAGGCCAGGTGACTGCAGGAAACTAGACTGTACCTCAGGCCCCAGTGTTCCAGGTGGACATAGGACCCCACAAACGGGCAGTCCTGGGGGCTTTCTAGTTTAAGCCCCTCTCACAGAAGTGAATGGTCCTCACAGGAAGCATGGTGCCCTCAAGCCTGTGGGAAGAGCATGGTGGGGGCTGGCAGTGTGGGCAAGGAATACACAGGGACCCCAGACCCTGGAATCCAAGGCCTCCATTGCCAGCTCCTGACTCAAACTTCACCCAGACTCCAGGAGGAAGGCAGTAGACTTGACCACATTGCTTTTTCTGTTTAACAATCTGTTGGTTCTTCAGCATGAGCAGCCTCACCAAGATACAGCCCACCCACGCTCGGCCTGCGTGCTGGAGAAGCCATAACCTGCAATCTGTATTCAGACAGTTTTCATCACTCCAAAATGAAGTCCTCAGCCCTGTTTCTGTCGGCTTCCTTCGCCACTCCCAGCTCCTGGCAGTGGCCAGTCTGCTTTCTGTGCTTTAGGATGTTTCCTCTGCACAGATCTGTCCACACTGAGCCACTTGTCGTGGTGCACTTGGCGTTTCCAGCTTGGTATGGCAGAAAAACAGCTCTTTATGTGGACAGACCTGCTTTATCCATTTGTCATGAGGTGGATGCCAAAACAGCTTCCACCTCCAACCCTTTGGGATTAAAGCTTCTGGGAATATCTGGCCGTGTGCCTGTGGGTGGGCTTGCAGGGTTGCAGGGAAATTCCATTTTCAGTGTTTTGAAGTCCTGCCAGCCTGATTTCCAGCAATGTGTGAAATTCATCTTGCTCCTTTTTTTTTTTTTTTTTTTTTGTATTTGAGACAGGGTCTCAAGTAGCCTAGGTTGACCTTGAACTTGGTAATCATGGAGGATGACCTTGAACTCCTGAGTCTACCTCCCAAGTACTGGAATTATAGGTGGGCACCATTTTCTCTTTACTGATAAACTGGGGAAGTCGTCTACCTGCCTACCCACCCCTCAGTCCACCCACAACTACTCACCATCTACTTATCTACCCACCACCTACCCACAGTATACCATATATCTACCATCCACTTGTCTATCCCATCTACCACCACCTTCCCATCCACCCACTATACACCCACCCACTGCATACCCCCCACCACCATCCATTCAGCACACACCTGGAACTCCTCAGTCTGCAATGCCCATCCTGGCCTCAGCTAGAGGCCTTGGTAGTGGCTCTGCCCTGTAAGGACCGTGAGGCTGTAGCATTGGAAATGCAGTAGAGCACTTGTGCCCCAACTCAGGCCCAGGTTGCCCATTGAGAAAGAGGTATGGTGAAATGATGAGGCACATCTCGTATTTTATTGTGTGCTCAAGTGTCCCAGGTCTTGTGCAATGCTAACCTGCATGCGGGAGTCTGGGTGGGCCTGTACTTCTGTTCTAACAAGCTCCCAGAAGATGTGATGCTATTTGGGGTCTGGGCCTGGGGTTCTTACAAATCCCTCCCTGCCAGCCCTGAGGTGCTCCCAGCTTGGAGCACCCTGATGCAGGCATGGTGCTGGTAGTGCATTTGGCAGTGCATCGGTGTGAAAACTGGCATCCAGTGGCTCCCTGCCAGGTGTCTAATGCTGACTAGCACCCATATCTGACCATCTTGTATGGGAACACTGGGGGGGGGCCGGGGGTGCAGATGTGCTGCACAGCACCCCTCGGCTGTCACCAGGATTAGTGTCACCATAGTCAGCAAGGCCAGAAGCTTCAACCCACAAGGGATCTCAGGGCAGCCATATCTGTGGCCTGTCCTATTCAGGACCCTCTGCATGTTGCTGCGTATTCCAACCTCAAGCCACAGTGCTAGAAGCTAGCACGTTCAAGGGGCACGTGCTGCTGTAGGCAGCTGGCTGGTCTGGTACAGTCAGACTTCTGCCACCAACTAGTGGCCCCATAAGCAAGGGCAACATGGGCCCACGGGTTACTGTCACCGGAACTGAACCCTTGCTTCAGCCCGTGCTCTGGGTAGCATACTGCTGACCAGCCCACCACAAACAGCACCACACAGCAAGCGAGCGGCTTGTCTTTACAGATGAATCCAGCTCAGAGCAGAATTAGTGAGGACATCTCTTTAGACAAGGGTGTCCACGGTCAGGGAGACAAGTCCAGCCAGAGCCTCAGGCCCTGGCTTTCCTGGTCCAGAGCCTTTATGAGAGAGAGAGAGAGACAGAGAGAGAGAGAGAGAGACAGAGAGACAGAGAGAGAAAGACAGAGAGAGAGCGAGCCTGCTTTGGGGGCAGATGGGGCATCGGAAGAGACTGGGATTAGGTAGCAAGTTCTGGGGAGCCAAGGGAAGCGAGCTTTGGGGTTGGGTCCAACAAAGTCTGATTCTGTTAACTCATATGATCCTCTGCATCCCAGGGGCCTGCCCAGGATTCTGCCCTGGCATGGCTGGCCAGCCCCTCTCTTCTGCCCTCTCCCCCCCACTTGGTGGCCCAGCAGCATCACGATGTGAGGAAAGGGACACACAGATGTGCTAGATCCAGATGTGCTAGGTCACCCGCTTTTCTGTGGGTTTGGTCAAGTCCCAGAGTGACCTGACTCCTGCCCCATCTGGAAGGTCCCTGAGGACCTGAACGGCTGTGACTTCGTGCAGCAACTTTGCTGTACTTCAAGATGCCCCAGGAGTGCTTTGATTTATTGCGAGCTGCTGCAGAGAGAAATTCCTCTGGACTCAGCCTGGGCCACACCTTCAACCTGGCACCTCAGCAACCTCCCACGTGCCGGCCTTTATTACTGTGTTAATTTGGAAAACAGGTCACTGGAAATTAAATTGCTCAATATAGGTCACCAATTATAACATCACCCTCGTAAAATGAGAGAGCTCAAAATTTCTCTTAGTACACTGTAACAGAAGGCCACATTCTCAGGGTTGAATTGTGGCTGGTTCCTTGTTGCATTTCCAGACACGCTTCCTCCAAGCTGTATAAAATGCCTCTGGAAGACCACAGTGTGCTGCCACCTTGATTTGGTATCTCTGGAAGTCACTGAGGCCCCAGCAGGACAGAAGACGTGCAAACAACAGCAAAGATGTCATCAATGAAAGCAGGGAAAGCTTCGTCCATCGGCAAAGCAGGTCCTGACTAAGCTCGGCTCTCAAATCACCGCTCTTTGTCAGCACCCTGGTGTGGCCTCGGGCACAGGTCAGATTTGCTCAGAGAAGACTTCTGAGTTTGAGGGGTGGAGCCAGAGAGGGAAGGGCAGAGAGACCTTCCAGGCAGGCTGGTGTCCTGGCGTCCTAGGTCTCCTTCCTGTTGAGCTTATCTGAGGCTCTCCGAGTGGGTCAGTGGTTTATCCCCACTGAGAAGCAGAGAGGTAAGGAACTGACTTAAGTCACATAGCTGTGTGTGTAGAGTTGACTTGCGTCTTGATACCCTCCTCCCTCCAGGGTCGTTTCCCAAAGGTTGGTTCTGGTCGTTTTCCACAGAGGATAGTGGAGAGTGTGGGTCTGCATTGCTGTCTGGGTTGAGTACCCTAAAATTGGCTGATTCTTTTCAGCATGTGGTCAGGGAGCTGCCGCTGGCAAGTGGCTCAAGGGTCAAGAACGGCACGTTCCTTGGCCCTGTGGCAGAGGTGACCTTCAGACAAACGCTGGCCTTGCTCGAAGACCCTTCACAGAAGTGTATCTCAGCCACGAGGGTCATACGCTTGTTTTTGCTCCTCCTCTGCTCCCTCTGAATTTCTTAGAATGCCTTGACGATAGGGCTTGACTTTGGAAGCTGCTCGAGGGCACGTGGGGTCCCTAGCCAGCAGTCTGGGCCAGAACTCTTCTTTAGGTTCCCTGACTGTCTCCTGGTGCCCAGTTGGCACCCAGGCCTAAGAGGGTTAAAGCAAAACACAATGTGATCTCAGGAGCCCAGAGCAAGTACTGTTTCTGAGAACACCCCAGCAGCCTCTATCCATGGAGGGAGAGTCGCCCAGAGTCAGGCAGCCTAGGTGTGCCGTGCAGGACAGCTCTGGTGGGGTGCTGTAGTCTGTCATGGAAGTGACTTCCACCCAGGAAGCGGCTCTCCCAGCGACGTCATCACCCCAGGCCTGCACTTGTGCACTTGTGGTAGGACTTCTGAGTGCCTCCTGCAGAGGAAGAAGCTGCCCCCCCAACCCAGGAAATGGACATCAAGGCCCTCTAGAGGTGGGAGAGGCTCTAAGGCCATGTTCCTGCCAGATCACAGTTGATGTGGGAGCCTGGCACTGTGCCCACCGTGGGTTCCTGCCTGCAACCTTCTGCCCAGCTCAGCAATCTTCAGTTGCAGGCAGCTGTCTCTGGAGCTCCTGAATATATCAGTCCAACACTGTCTCTGGGAATGGGGAGTGCTCTCCCAGGACCTGTGACACCACCAGCAAGGATGGTGGCCAAGGGCTCTGCCCTGTGCCACACGCATGCTAATCTCTGCTCGTGTTGAGTCCCTGTTCACAGGAGCTCAGCTCTGAGCTGAGTATAAGGGCGACCCGTGCAGACACCCTCTGAAGGTGTGCATGAGGCAACCGCAGTGGGGACAAGGCTCTGGAAGAGAGGTGTCTGACAGGTGGTGTCTGCACGGAGGCCTCAGTTGTGCCTGTAGCTGGAGTGAGCTGCACCTTCGCCCAGGTCAGCAGAGCCATTGGGACACACAGGAAGTGCCAGGCATGAGCATGTTGGAGAGCATCACAGTTAGACGAGGGTGTCAACCTGATAACGGAAGGCTTGAGTGCTGGGCACGGTTCAAAGGGCTAGTAGTTGAGTTAAGTCTAAGCCAGCCTGCAGGAGACTGTTTAATTGACGGGGAACACCCAGCCCGTGGTGGGAGGACTAGTCCCTGGGCAGGTGGATAAGATGGAGGGATCTAGTTAAGGAAGTTGGTATCCTTTGGCATCCTTGGCCAAACATCCTAGTCTGGCAAGGGTGGTGTTACTCTTAACCGTTGCTGTGAGAGATCACCCAAAGTCAAGAAAGTTAAAGGAGAAAGGGAGGTTTATTCAGCTTATGGTTCCAGAGGGGAGGTTCAGTTTCTCATGGCAGAGGTGGCATGGCTGGTTGGCCAAAGCTGGAGGACGCTACGTCACTGAAGACATCTTGGAAGCAGAGAGCCACAGACTGCTTGCTGCAAAGGCAGACTTCTCCTGGAGGTAGGGTGGGACTAATCCACTTCAAGGCCCACCCCTTGTGACTGCCTTCCTCCAGCAAGGCTCCACCTCTCAAGGTGCCAAGACCTTGCCAAACACATGAGACTGTGGGGGACATATTTTAAACCATGACATTGTACCCCTGGCCCCCACAGCTCATTGCCATCTCGTTATATGAACCATACTCAGTCCAACTTTAAAAGTCTTTTTAGACTACATCAATAGTTCCAACACAGTCCAAAAGTCAAATAAAGCCTCCTGTAAAATCAAAAAACAAGTTACATACTTGGCACAAAATAAACATTCCCATTCCAAAAGGAAGGAATGGGGGCATGTCCAGGAAAGATCGGTCCATAACAAGACGGAAAACCAGCAGGACAAACTCCAAATCCTGCAGATCCAAGTCCAATAGATGAGCCTCTCATTGAAATCATCTCAGTTCCAAAGAGCTTTGGTTCCATCCCTCCAACACAGCTGCCCGTAGAAAACGTCACTCTCTTGGGCTGACTCCTCCCAGGGTATACAGCTCTCCTTGGCAGGTGTCCCATGCTTGTCTCTGGCATCGCTAACATCTTTACTTCTCAATGGCAAACCAGGCTTTAACTCCATAGTACAAACTGTCCTTCTTGGGCCTCTGAACTGCAGACTTTCTGCCACATGCTGCCGGGCTTCCATCATTTTTTGAACTCTTGGAAGAGATTGTGACTCCACCATCTCCTCCCTCTTGCATCCTTGATGCCTCTAAAACCAGAGTCACATGGATGGCTTTGCCAAAACTGGCCCCCTTGAATCACAGCTGATTCTGCTTTTCTATGTTGACCATCTCTTTCACTCCTGGGCAGCTTGCTTTGTAGGAGAAACCAACTTTGCTTTGGAACTCCACCCTTTAGCTCACATCTTCTGGAAGGATTTGCATTCTTATGAGTGGGAGCCTTCTCTGAGGATCTTGCCCTCAAAGAAGAGCCTCTCTTATCCAAATTGAGAGCAGGCTTTGATTTACAAATGGAGCTAATCTCTTTAACAGCACTTTTGGTCTCTGCTTCTTCTTGGTTTAACTCTTTAAGTTTGGCATTATATTTTTCATCATCAGATCTTACAGTTTTTGCTTCTTCCTGCTTGATTCTTTGCTCTTTTCCATAACTCTGAAGACAACTAAAAAAAATAGCCATATCACATTGTCAAGACTACATTGCTTTGGTATTTCCTCTGCCAAGCACTCCAGCTTAACTTCAGTCAAGCTTTCAGGACGAGGGCAAAACTTCACTAAACTCCCCTCCAACATCTGGCTCCATGTGTCACTCGTCCAGTTGCAAACACAGTCTCTGGTCCCCTCTGCACCATCACAAGCTGGGCTTCCACTGCCTGCGTCTCCCACAGCATTGCTCTCTTCGGAGCTCTGATGAGAAAGGCCCATTTGGCCCCACTGCCAAGACGCAAAGACTATCCCAGCACAAAGTCCCAAAGTTCTCCGTATTTCTCCCAACAAACAGTTCCAAAGGCACACTAGCCACATCACAGCATTGGCCATACTGCTGGGTACCAACTTCTCTCAGCTTCACAAACAACTTCATGTTGTGGTACCAGATGCTTTTAATCTCACAGCAATACCCTATTTCTGGTACCAATTTCTGTAATGGTTACTCTTAACTCTTGCTGTCAGAGAACACCCAAAGTCAAGAAACTTAAAGGAGAAAGGGAGATTTATTCAGCTTATGGTTCCAGAGGGGAGGTTCAGTTTCTCATGGCAGAGGTGGCATGGCTGGCTGGCCAAAGCTGGAGGAGGCTACGTCACTGCAGACATCTTGGAAGCAGAGAGCCACAGACTGCTCGCAGCAAAGGCAGACTTCTCCTGGAGGTAGGGTGGGACTAATGCACCTCAAGGCCCAACCCTTGTGACTGCCTTCCTCCAGCAAGGCTCCACCTCTCAAGGTGCCAAGACCTTGCCAAACACATGAGACTGTGGGGGACACATTTCAAACCATGGCAGGCTGGTGGTCCCTTTCCGCAGTCATGTGGATTTGTTGTGGGCAGTTATCTTTGCCCCTGATGGTATGAGCTCTTCTGTTAAACTGGGTTAAGAACTGTAACTGGACAGTTGTAAGCTAGAATCAAGCACCTTGTTCTCCCTTAAGCCATTTGGTCATGAATTTTATCAGCATCATCAGAGTAATTGCAACAGAGAAATTGTCCTTCGATTATTGAGAGTTCCTTTTAACTACTGGGCCTCAATGGCCAGCAACCTGACTGGGTGTCGGGGCTTGGTAGTACCCAGTACTGACTGAGCAACTTCTCCCAGAGGGTGTGGGTATGTCCTGCACACAGATTCGAGGCAGTGTGTGGGTGCTCCAGCTGGATCAGCTCTGCTCTGGGTATAGTAATGGTTCTGGAAGGGCTTTGGCATCCAGCTGGGTCTGTGCTGACTGGGTGCCCCATGCACAGGCTGCTGCATGCTGCATGCCGCATACACAATACAAAGGTGTTGGAAGCAATTGTGCTGCTGGGCAGCTGAAAGAAGGATGCTCTTGTATAGACCAGGGCCCCAGGGCTTAGAGTGGCAGCAGAGCAGAGTAATCCCACGCGACTTCCTGGAACTGCAGGTCTGCAGAGATTTGACTCTGTAGAGACCAGGCACCGGCTGTGGGCCAGCTGCAGGACACCACCCCTGACCCAGTCTCCACCCAGGGCAGCACTTAGGAAGTGCTTTCAGAGCAGCCTTGCTGCTGGTGGGACCGACCAGCTGTGTCCCAGCACACAGGGCTGCGGCCTGTGGTGCCAGGACAAAGTATGGCCCCTTGTCTATTTGCTGGGGAGAGGCGAGTTCCGTCAGATTCTGGACATGACTCTTGTGCTTGGATTGGACATCAAGGCTCTTGGGATCATGTCCCTGTCACAGAGGCAGATGAGGCAGGCGGCACAGGAGGGCGTGGCTCTGGCTGGCTGCAGGTGGCACAGGAGGGTGTGGCTCTGGCTGGCTGCAGGTGGCACAGCAGGGCGCGGCTCTGGCTGGCTGCAGGTGGCACAGCAGGGCATGGGTCTGGCTGGCTGCAGGCATTCGAGTCCTTCCCTGCTCAGCACAAATGTCTGGATTTGCTCTGATGGAAGATATGGGAGGCAGGAAATTTTGGCACAACTGTAGGTCTTGGAGCCGTCTGTCAATTCACTTGCAATAAGAAAAATGAATACATGTAGGTAGTCACCTCTCTATCCACAGAGGCCCTTCTGTGCCCTGAGGGTTGGCAGTAGAGTATAGACGTGTGAGTGTGCGTGTTTGTGTATGTGTGCAGGTCGGTGAAAAAGGAAGGGGACTTCATGTGCGGGATCTGTGGTATTATACCCTATGGCCACGTTCTCCCACTTTGGGGGGCTCATGGGGCTGGGTCCCTCTGCTCATGGGGGCTGGATCTCTCTGCACATGGTGTCTGGGTTTCTCTGCACACAGGGGCTGGATCTCTTTGCATATGTACCCGGGTCTTTATTAGTCAGGGTTTTCTGAAGAAACAGAATCTATAGAATGTAATATATATAAATAAGTTTATTAAAATAACTCACAATAAAAAATAGTGTCCTCCAAAGTAGCCGCTCATAGCTAGATCCCAAGAAGGTCTCAAGCCCTTACTTCACCTGGAGAGTTGAAGACACTGAGTTCCAACGCGGGTGAAGAACAGCTGGGCTCCGATGTCAGCAACGAACAGCAGCAAGGCCTAGAGACCAGGCTCCAAAAGCAGCGGGAACAGCAACAACATGGTGGAAAAGATGAAGCTACGAGTCAGCCAAAGACCAAGGCAGCAGCAGCAGCAGCAACAAAGAGACCACGATGCTCTAAAAGCGAGCAACTCATGCAGAGAGGACTGCACAGCAAATGGACACAGGATAAGGGAAGAGCAAGTCCCTCCTCCTTGCACCTCCTATTATCTGGTCCACCACAGGAAAGTACCGCTCACTATGGGCTGGGTTCTCCACAGCAATCAATCAAGTACCTGCAGACTTGTTCAGGGGCCTTTCCAACCATTAACCCTCCACAGCTGCGCCCCAGTCTGCAACTGTCAAGGTGACACCAAAATACAAACAGAACAAGGTCCCTCTGCACATTGGATGTTCTTGTCACTGCTGCAGACACCTTGAGGAAGCAAACACTCAAAGTGGGGGCCTCACTCTTAGCCTGGAAGTTCCTGGAAACATCCAGAATGGGGGTGTCTTGTTCTGCAGCGCAGCAATGGGACCTGCCCTCATAGATGCCTTTCTGTGCTGGGGTGCAGCTAAGTTCACGGTGGGGGTGGGGCAATCTTACTTTTTAGACCTAAGAGTATTGGGACCTTGGATCTTTCAGTGCCACCTCTGGCCCTGAGTCTGACCACTGGCATGTGGTGCCAGAGTGGTCAGACAAAATCAAACCCAAAACAAGTAGAAAGAAGAAAAATATTGATAGGGCCAGAAACCGATGAATCCAAAAACAGGTAACAGGGGAAATTAGAAAAGCCATGCATTAACTGTGAAAAGAGGAACCCACTTTGCAAGAAGTTTAAAAAGCTAAAGGGGAAACACATATCCCACATCACGAGTATTACAGACTTTAGTTGTTACAGTTTGAAGCAAAAATACATCCCAGAAGCTCGTGTGTTCTGAGACGTTGCGGAACCCAAATGAAGTGGTGCCCACCTGGAGGGGGCGCAGCCAAGATGCAAACAAGAGTCCTCACACTTTCAACTGTCACAGACATGACCCGCATGGGCTGTGCCACACCTTCCTTATCATAACACAGTCCCCAAGCTGTGGACCAAGACAAATCCTTCCTCCCTTGCAGTGATTCTGCAGACAACGTGGCCCTGGGAAAGAACAGCATTCACTCCCCTGACAGGCAAGGCCGTGACCAGGTCAACTGCACAGCACCTTCCCAGCGATGGCTCAAGCGTCTCGTTCTAGGCGCAGCTGCCCCACCCTGGGAGTATTTGGATTGTTGGTGCCGCACCTCAGAGCGTCGCTTGCTTCCCTTCTCTTGGAGGCTGCCGCTGGGGCTTCTGACTTTGCTGTGCAAACAGATTTTTAAATTGCTGTTGTGACAATGAGGTTTTTTTAATCGCGTTGAATGTGAGATAAAACTACATGAGAATAACAGTCGCGGAGCCTCGTGCCCAGATTACAGCGCCTCTCACGCACGCATGCTGAGGCAGACTCGCATCTTGCTCGCCCGGAACAAAGAGGCGCCGGCTGTCACATTAAAAGACACTGGTTATTTTGAAATGGCTTTAGGCTCAGAGGCGGCTGAGTGCCGAGGGTCCAGCCCCCACGCGTCTCTCCTTTCTCCTCGCTGATCCAGTGAAGCCAGAGCTGCCCAGGGCCGCCTCTGCACAGCCCACGGGCATCATGCTTCTTCACTCATGATCTGGGTGCTGTGGGACAGGGGCGACGGACTCAGCCAGCTTCAGACTCTGACACGGGCTTCCTGCTCTCTGTACGCGCCGGATCCTTCATTTTGCGCTGCACCCAGAGTTCCTGGTGCACAGCAGCTTAGCGGTGGTGACGAGCACAGCGCATTCTCCGGCCATCGCCTGCTGAGGGACGTTGCTGCTGTGCGTGTCTCCCTGGCTTGAACTAAAAGCTCAGGAGCAGGAACGCCCGGCCGGACGCACGCGCTCCCCTGAGCAGCAGCTGCTCTGCACGGGTGCAGATAAAGGCACAACCAACAGCTTAAGGAACGAGGGGTTCTCTTCTCTTTTATGAGAGTCGAGCTACAGCTCCTTGTGCAGCTTGGCAGGAGAGTCCATGCCGCACCAAGGGCTGGGGGAGTCGGACACCCACATCCACAGGACTGCTGAGAGGGACAGTCCTCTCTTGCCAGACCAGCACATCTGGACGAGTAGACAGAAGGATGCCGACTTTCTCAAGCAGCTCCCTCCATCTTACCCACCTGCCCGGGGGCTATCCACACTCACCAAGGGCTGAGCCTCCCCATCAGCTAGACAGTCTTCTGCAGACTTGCTCAGGGCCTAACTCAATCACCAATTCTTTACAAATGTGCCCAGAGCTTGAACCCTCCACTGTTGTGATGACACCTCTATCTGTGACCTCTCGGTTTCCTCAGTGGATGGACATTCCCGTGCCTCCACAACCTCATAATGTGACTCACCCCCCCGCCCCCCGGCATTGGTCCTGAGGGCTGGATGGTAGGTGTGTGCTGGCCTGGCTTGGGCTCTGTTTTTCTCTCTGACACTCTGAGGGGGCAAGCAGCATTTCCCTATGGCTGGATTTATTGGAGACCCTCGTGTACCTGTTGCTTCACCCCCACTTCTTGGGTGAGCTGTATCTTCATGTCTTTCTATATCTTCTGTCCGGATCACTCATGTTTCCGGTTGAGCCTTGGGAGCCTTCGTGTTCCTGACTCCTTCCCGTGGCAGGCAGTCTGCTGGGCTTTCTCAGGTCTGACACCTGCCTTTTCATGCTCCTGGGTTTTCCTTATTTTCTTAACCAACTTTAGTAGCGGGCAAGGCTGTGTATGATGTCACAGCTTCCCCACTGGCCTGGTCCTCACCCACCAACTAGTTCAAGTTAATTACAAAGTGGCGAATTCAAGCAGCCTGTTTTCTCTGGGGGACAAGCCTGGGGCGTGGGACAAGGGGCGTGGCCGTGCACAGTCAGGCTCTGTGTGAGATAACTGTGTCAGACCACAGAGGAATAAGGGTCAGTCTGCAGCAGCCAGGGGGCCACCATGGCACAGGTAATGCCATTGCAGGCACCACATGGCAGTATACACAGCCAGCAGCCTAGGGGAACTCACTTCCAGGGTGACTTAGGCCCACTTTGCCCTTCACAGAACTGAGGATCCAGACGATGGCCGCCCACCTCACTCTCCCCAGCCCAGGCGGTCTCTAGGGACCTCTCTCCCACACCTGTGAAAATGCAGGTGACCACTGACTTCAATAGCAACGACGTGTCTGCTGTCCGCGCGAGGAAGGGGACCCTGCAAGGAGAGGGCCAGGCGCACTTCTGTTACCACTGGAGCACCCAGCCCTGACGCCTGACTCCAGCCAGCTCAGTTGTCTTGAGCACGCGTGTCTCCCAGTTATGCTTCTGTGATCCTGGCGCACCCTGACCTGCTCACAGCCATGAGCATTGGTTCCTTCCACGGGCGCCAGGAGCCCAATGTGTCTCAGCACAAATGAGCTGGACTGTCTTTTCCTTCTGTGATCGTTTTTTCACAGTTTGTGGAAAGAGAAGTTCAGAATCCTGTGAAGCACTGTTAAGAATCCCGAAAGGTGTCGTCACTTTGGAAAAGTGCATGGCTCCTCGGAAGGTTAGAACACGTGACCTCATGCAAGGCCACACCCCAAGAGGTTCTGCCCATGCCGAGAACACAGAGACACAAGGACGCAGACTGGAGGCTGCGGGGCCTAGAGTGGCGTCAGAGCACATCTTGGCGCCCTGCCCGCCCTTTCCCGTCAAGGGCACCACAGAAGGTGCCACGTGCCAGGCTCAGGACCCCCAGACCCACGATCTAATGGTCTCCATTGGGAAGCCCCCAGTGGTCACAGCAAGATCCCGGCGCTCCCACCTCTGCAGCAGACCTGAGCAAGAGCAGGCTTTGTCCCTGAGTTGTGCCCACCAAGGTGGTCCAGTTGCTCAGAGCCTCTTCTGTGAGTGCTGAACACAAGCCACCTCCCCATCTTCCTCCACCCACGACGGACCGCAGCCCCTTCCCTGCTGGGCAGAGCCGGTCTGTGGGGTCCTTGGCAGCGTTGCCAAGAGGCTCGAAATGACACGTGCTGGAAACAAAGGGCCGGGGCTGGGTGGCAGCAGTGATGCTGCACGCGGCCTCCTGCTGGCAGCAGAGAAAAGCAAACGCTCCTCAGAGTGTGCCGGCCCGCTCTGGCACGCGTGCCCGAGTCCTCCCTCGCACCTCTGTGTCCTCCCTCACCTCCGTATCCCTCTCCAGCCGGCGCAGCACCACACTGTGAGGTGCCCACAGAAGCTGCGGCTTCTCTCTGTGGCCAAGGACATGCTCACCAACCCAGTGCCCCGAGACCCATTGTGAATCTGGGACCCTGGAATAAGGAGCCAAGGGACTGATCTGGTGGGCAGCAGCCAAGACCCCAGCCACTAGACTGCAGGCCCCTCCTCAGGCCAGGCCACAGGGGTCTGGGCAGGAAGCCCAGTTTGCAAGCAACCTTTAGTGAGATGGTTTTATAAGATTTAAATGAGGACATAGGCCAACCGGGTCATCTCACAGCGGGCCCTGGTTGTCCTGGGAGTGGCATATTCACAGTTAAACCCATTGGGTCTCAGGCCACATTGGGGGCCTTGTGTATTAGTAGTCAGTCCAACTCTATGGGCAGCAGTGCTGGGCCGCCTTGCCAGGCTGTGTTCTGGAAATGGGCGCCTCCCCCATGTCTCCTGAGTACACATATGTAAGCATATGTGTTGGTGTTAGTATGCATGCCTGAGTTTATGTATATAAATATGCATATGTTATCAGATGTCATGTGTATACATATGAGCATGACTTATATGCTTGGCGAACATGTATGCTGGCATGTATATACTATGTGCAGGTGTCAGAATGCATACTTCTGTACATGTGTGTGAATATTAATATGCATGTCTGTGTGTATTCATACATGGGGCCAAGTCATGGGGTATACATATATGTACATGTGTTTGCATGGAGTGTCAATGTGCATGTCTGGTTGAGTGTTTGTCTGTATGTATCGTGTGAACATGCATATGAACATGTGTTCAAGTGTCTGTGTATATGCATGTGAGCATGTGTGTAGGTGTTTACATGCTGTTGAGCATGTACTCAGAGTGTCTGTGTGTACACATGTATATGGGTGTGTATGTGTGTAGATGTCTGTATATTATGTAAACATGTGTGTAGGTGTTTGTATGCTGATAAGTATGTATTCAGGGTATCTGTGTGTATGGATGTGTTTGTGTGCATGCATGTGAGCATGTGTGTATGTGTCTATATGTATGTATGGGGCATGTATGTAGGTGTCTGTGTGTGAGAAGATGTGTGTAGGTGTCTATGTGGGTGTAACATGTGGACATGTGTGCAGGTTTCTGTGTGTATGTGTGTGATCATGTATGCAGAGTGCCTATGTATATGAACGTGTGTGCAGATGTCTAAATACATAAACGTGAACATGTATACATGTATGGATGTTTGAGTATGCACATGTGAACATGAATAAATTCAGGAGCCATTGTGTACAAGTGTGTGAGTACACAAATGTGTGAATGTGCAGTGTGTGGTTTATGAGTGTACATGAGTGTGTACAAGCCTGTGAGTATGCAAAGTGTGTGAGTGGGTATATGTGAGTCTACACAAGTGTGTGGTGTGTAAATGTGTGTGCAAATGTGTGAATGTGCATAAATGTGTGGTATGTGAGTGTATCTGAGTGTGTGAGTGTGCAAGTCTGCAGAGGTATATGAGTGCATCAGTGTGCATGTGTATGAATGTGCACAAGTCTGTAATATGTGGATATGCACAACTGTGTGAATATGCACAAGTGTGAGTGTATGAAAAAGTGTGAATGTGCACAAATGTGCAAGTGGGCATATGTGTGAATATGCATGAGTGTGTGAATGTGCACACATTGTGTGTGTATGTTGCAAGTATGTGAATGTACATGAGAGTATGAGTTCATGTGTGAATGTATACAAGTGGATGGTATGTGAGTATGCACACCTTACACTTGTGTACTGTCATAGTCAGGCACAAGTGTTAACTTGACAACTGATGGTTTGAGCTCCGGGCACATTATTAGAGAACTAGTAGTTGAGTTAATCCCAGAGCAAACCTACAGGAGATTTTCTAGCTGATGGGGAAGGCCCAGGTGGGCGGGACTAAGCCCCAAACAGATGAATAAAACACTGAGAACCCGTTGAGGAAGTTGGCATCTTTGTGTATTCATGGCCAGACAAGCTGGTCTGGCAAGTAAGGGTCGTGCATATGCATAAGTGTATGAGTATGCATGCGTGTGAATATACAAGTGTAAGGTGTATGTTCAAGTATGTGAATGTGCATGCGTGTGCATGCGTGTGAATGTACATGTTGCAGTTAGCCTGCATGGTTGCTGATACATGACCATGAAACAGCTTAAAGGAACAAGGGGTTTATTTTCTCTTATGATTACTGGTTACAGTTCATAGTCCAGCTTGACAGGAGAGCAGGCACCAACACCAGGGCCGAGGGAACTGACCACACCATCTCTACATAATGGCTGACAGAGGGACGATCCTTACTTGCCAGATCAGCTTGTCTGGCCAAGAATACACAAAGATGCCAACTTCCTCAACGGGTTCTCAGTGTTTTATTCATCTGTTTGGGGCTTAGTCCCGCCCACCTGGGCCTTCCCCATCAGCTAGAAAACCTCCTGTAGGTTTGCTCTGGGATTAACTCAACTACTAATTCTCTAATAATGTGCCCGGAGCTCAAACCATCAGTTGTCAAGTTAACACCTGTGCCTGACTATGACAGTACACAAGTGTAAGGTGTGTGATGTGTGCAAGTGTGAGCATGCACGAGCGTGAGTATACACGAGTGTGTGAGTGCACAATCCCTAGCAGTCCCTCTGCTTTTTCTCAGAGCATATCAGGCCGAGTAGGATCAGGCAGCCCTGCAGGGACCACTGTGCCTTGTGTCTTCTCAGCAAGCGAAGTCCGTGTGGTCCACATGCCAATGGGGCTCCAGAGCTCTCAGAGGAAGCGCGTCATCTCCTGCACACCTGAGCAGCTCCAGGCCCGTGCTGGGAGGGAAGATATTCATCACGCAGGGTCACCTGGCAGTGTCGCAAACAGTCAATCTTCAACAAAGGGCAGGATGAAGCATTGTTTGATATCCTTACTAATACAGAATAAATTAGATTTAACTACCAGGTGCATCTTTAAGTGCTAGTTACTATTCACAGTGTAGCGCAGACCAGTCTGGTTGTAGGTGGAGACTCTGTGGCATCTCCAGCCTCAGCTCTCTTCACCCCTAGGGGCACTTCTCTGGGGGGCTGGAACCCCAGGCTCTGTGCACTGGCCATCCCTTTCCCACTGTTGATGTGGACTGCGTGAGCGGAGTCACAGTCTGGGCCATTTCCTTTTCTGCTTTTATTTCTAGCCAGACGCCCTTTCTGCAATGTCAGACTGACTGCTTTCTCGCTTCCAGCAGAGCTTGGCAGAGTGAGCTTGGCCGCAGGAAGAAAGAGCTGCAGGAGCACACCTGCTTTCCAAGCCCTTCTGCAGGGGGCCACACCCAGGCACAGCCTGGGACACTGCCCTGAGGTTAGAGCTGGGAATGGCGTATGATCATCTAGATACCCCAGAACAGAAGTGCACAAGGGGTGTGCTTGCAGCTTTCCTGGGTGGGCAGCCCACCCTGGGTCAGTTCAGGACATACCTGGTCTCACAGATTCTGTCACAGCTGAGCTGTGGTGACCTGAAGCTGCCTATCTCTGGTCACTGAGGGTTTTGGTGGGAACTTCAAACCCCATTCTCCTGCCAGTGTGCATATGCTGCCTGGGAGGCAGGGTAGCAACTGGCCTCTCTGGGAGCGGGTGGGGGCACCTCACTTTGCATTTCAATGAGTTTTTATGAATCCACCTGCACACACACACACACACACACACACACACACACACACACACACACACTTTCCGTAATTTCAGCAGCTTCAGAAATAAAAGGGGACAAATGTTATTGTTCTTCTCCATCTACAGATGTTTACTCTGCCCCCTCTCTTTCCACTTCTGTCTAGTCACTGACGACATAAACGCGATGTGTCTCCTCGGCGTCAACCAAGGGCTTTGTTTCTGGGGACAGCAGCCTATTATGATGTCACGCGGCGGGACAGTAATGACGCCCCCATGAGACCGTATTGTTGTGAGGCAGGCAGACAGATGGGGGGCTGCAAGGAAGGAGGGGAAATGGGGCCCCCAGGAAGAGAGAGCTGGAGAGAGCAGTGCAGCTTGTTGCCCACGTGGGTCACAGAGGGAGGCACAGGCGGGAAGAAGCACAGGCTGGAGAAACGCAGGACAGCGGCAGACGCTGGCTCCACCTCTCAGGACAGGGGGTGGGGGTGGAGCTCTGAACTACGCCACCATTGTTGGTGTCCCAGGCTTCACTAAGTAGGTGGGGTGGGGACAGAACTGGACGTGAGCCCATTGGAGCAGCCTGGGCATGCAGGTGATGCTTAGTCCTTTATTTAGACTTTTAGGGATCTCAGCCCACCCCCAGATTGGCAGACTGCAGATATTATTATTATTATTATTACTATTATTTTACCAGTGTGTCTGTGTGTGTGTCTCTCTGTGTTATGAGTATCAGAGAGCACTGTGTGTGCTTATGAAGGCCCAAGGGTGACTTCAGAAATCACCCTAGATTCTTCCTATTTTCTTTGCTCTGGAGTTTCCCAAACTCCACCTTCCAGAATCAGAAGTATAGGCCACTACCATTTCTGGTTGGCATTTTTATGTGGGATATGGGATCTGAACTCAGGACCTTCTACTTACAAGGCAGAAGTTTAACCCTGGAGCCATCTGTCTCTCCAGCCCACAGACCTTATTGTTTTGCAGAGCACAGAAAGAATCTGATAAAACCTTGTGACTCATTGAAGAGGATTCCTCCTCCCAAGAAGGATGGCTGGATGCTTCCCAGCCCTATGAGGAAGGTGTGGATCTTCCCACAGATCAGCGAGGACAGAGATTATCAGGAAGGGCCAGAGGAGATGTAGAATCAGGCGGAAGAGAGAAAACTGCCCTGGGCTGAGAGCTGGTAACACACGGACACTCAAAATAACCCAGGGCACAGTCCGTGCCGGCGCGGGAATTCCAAGGTCTCTGTGTTCAAGATAATGTACAAAAGCAGCGCATTCTCTGCATCAAGCTGAAGAAATGTCCGGGACGACAGTGCTACTGAAGCATGAGCCATGGCAGAGCAGCCGTGACGGATGAAGCAGACACTGCACCGTTAGAGCAAGGCTGGACGTGCAGAGCAGCCATGACGGATGAAGCAGACCCTGAACCGTTAGAGCAAGGCTGGACGTGCCGGAGAGAAGTCAGGTCGTGGTGGGTAAACAGTGAGTTCAACAACAGTAAGAGCCTTACTTGGAAAGTGTGTGTGTGTGTGTGTGTGTGTGTGTGTGGTGTGTGTGTGAGAGAGAGAGAGAGAGAGAGACAGACAGACAGACAGACAGACAGACAGAGACAGAGAGAGGAGAGCATAAGCTGATCCAAAACACAAAGCCTGGGGAGATTCCATGAGAGTGGGTGGCCAGTCATCTAGGAGCGAGGGGTCCAGGGTGGCCAAGTATGCAGACAACAGAGCAAGACATGCAGGCGGCCAAGCATGCAGATGATGCAGGACATGCAAGCAGCCAAGCATGCAGACGATGCAGCTTTTAGGCCCTGAAATAAATAAATCATGGAGAGCTGGTTGAGAGAGGCGACATCCTTTTGTACACTTGGCCACATGCGGGTCTGACAAGTAAGGATCGTCCCTCTCTCAGCCATTATGTGATGATGGTATGGCCAGTTTCTTCGGCCCTGGTGTTGATGACTGCTCTTCTGTCAAGTTGGACTATGAGCTGTAATCAGTAATCATAAGAGAATAAATCCCTTGTTCCCTTAAATCATCTGATGGTCATTTCTCAGCAACCATGCAGGCGACTGCAACAGTGAGGGTTGTCCTCCCCCTGACCTCTTGCTGGGAAGATCAGCAAGGGCCAGAGAGCCTGGAAACACTGCAGGTTGTCCGTGCCGGCACATGTGCACTCGCCCCGTGTCAGTTACATACACTTGGCTTGGTGGTGGAAGGGTTGAGCTCTGGGCAATTTGTAGGGAATTAGCAGTTGAATTAAACCCAGAGCAAACCTGCAGGAGACGGTCTAGTTCAGGGGAAGGCCCGGACAGGTGAATAAAATACAGAGAGCTGGTTGAGGAAGTCGACATCCTTGTGTACATTTGGCCAGACAAGCTGGTCTGGCGAGTAAAGATCGTCCCTCTCTCAGCTGCTATGTGGAGACGTTGTGGCCGGTTCCCTTGGCCCGCTGGTGATGGTACATGCTCTTTTGCCAACTAGACCAAGAACTGTAACTAGACAATCATAAGATAATAAACTTCTTGTTCCTTTAAGCAGCCTTGTGATTTTATCAGCACCATTCAGAGGAACTTGACCCAGGATACCAGGGCATGAAGACACAGGGCTTACGGGTCAGCAAGAAGCAGGCACGGTGGAACACACCTGCAGCCCCAGCTTCCAGATTTGCCAGGGCACAAGAGTCACAGAGCTCCAGACCAGCCTTGCATCAGAGTGAGACCTTCTTTCAAGGAAGACGGAGAAAGAAGGAGTGGGATGAAGAAAGGAACATGAGAAGAAGGAAGAGGGGAAAGAAGGGAGGGAGGAAGGAAGGGAAAAAGGGTGAAGGAAGAAAGGAAGAAAGGAAGGAGAAGGAAGGAAGGAAGGAAGGAGGGGGGAAGGAGGAGGACGGGAAGAAGGAAGGAAGAAAGGAAGGAAGGAGGGAAGGAGGGAAGGAAGGTAAAGGAGGGCAGGAAGGAGGAGGGAGGGAAGGAAGGAGGTAAGGAAGGAAGGAGGGAAGGAAGATAAGGAGGGAATGACGTAGGGGAAGGACGGAGGACGGGAAGGAATGAAGGAGGTAAGGAAGGAAGGGAAGGGAAGGAAGGGAAAGAAGGAAGGAAAAAGAGGGAAGGAAAGGAAGAGGCAGGAGGGAAGGAAGGCAGGAGGGAAGGAAGGCAGGAGGGAAGGAAGGAAGGAAGGAAGGGAAGAAGGAAGGAAGGAGGGAAGGAGGGGAAGAGCCCTCACATCCAGCACACGCAGACTGGAGTCAGTGGGGAAAAGACTGCAGAGAAAACGAGAAGCTTCGTGTCCCCTCGGGAGGAGCGACATGACGTTGAGGAGTTGTCTTCTGGGCAGAACGTGACTGTTGCCTTCTTGAAATCAGCAGCGTGATTCCCACCCAAGACCCTCCAAAACTGACCCCACTAACCTTGTGAAGGAGGGGCTCACAGCAGGGCCCTAGCCCAAGAACGTGCAAGTACTTAGCAACTGGGGTCACTTTCTGAGAGGTGCCTGTAGGTGACCCTAACAAACTCCCTGGCTCCCTGAGTTGGACTAGATGGAATCGCTTCTTTGGTCTCTTGTTCCATCTGGTCTCCCCAGGAAAAGTTATGCAGATCCTCAACACATGGGTGACGTTCCTGAAACCCTGGGATCTGTCACGTGGCTGTCAGAATGGCTAAAACAACCAGCGTCACTGGACTGTAGAAGGTGGGACTCCAGGCTGGCAAGTGTGCAAATCGCCACTGACACGTGGAAATCCTCCACACTCCTGAATCAGGAAGCACATGCTGAAAAAATCAGAGTGCCCACCTGACAGAGGCCCGGCAGTGGGGTGCTCGGGGAGACTGTCACTGTGGACATGGATGTACAGCCCTGTCGTCACACCGTGCGCATGAATGAGGAGAGTCCCCAGGTCCAGAGAGACAAGTGAGTCACAGAATAGCAGTGATTTCACTGATAAGGTCAAATCAGGTAAAATTCTAAAACATTTTGGTCAGAAGGCATATAAAATTGGTAATTATACAAAAGAAAATAAACCCCCCTCTAGGTATTAATCCAGAAGGGCTGGAAAACAGAACTATAAGGAGACATCTGCCTGCACGTCCACGGTTCCGTGCTCAACAGCTGAGACCCGAAGCACTCATGCGCTCATTGACAGTGAGCACATGAGCAAAGTGTGGAATATTATTCAGCCCTGAAGGGAGGGGATCCCAACCCCGGCTCCAGCATGCCACGGTCATTGTGCTGAGATGATCAGCCCGTCGCAGAGGGACATGTGCCACTTGATGCGCGACAGCTGATGTGCCACCCGACTCTGCGTGCACGAGGTCTTGGCATCCTCAGCTCGTCCACAGAGACGAGGGTGGAGTAGTGAGGGGGGCTCAGGACGGGGCTGGAGAACTGCTGTGGAATGGGGACAGTGTTCCAGCCCAGGGAAGAGTGCGGGAGGTGACAACTGCTCGTCTGTGAATGAGCTTCATGCTCCGACCCAATCTTTGAAAATAGTCATGATGGGAACTTGTCACTATGAGTAGTTACAGCACAGCTGAGGATAAACAAGTGAGGAGCAGCGCTAAGGACTGTGGTGCTGCCCTAGGGAGAGCCGCACAGAAGACAGGAGAAGAGTGGGGACGTGTGTGCTCCCCCAGGGCGAGCTGTACAGAAGAGGAGAAAAGGGGGGATGTGTGTGCTCCCCTAGGGTGAGGCAGCCACATAGAGAAGCACTGAGGGTGCTCCCCCGAGAGTGCTCCCCCGAGGGTTCTCCCCCTGAGGGTGCTCCCCTGAGGGTGCTCCCCTGAGGATGCTCCCCTGAGAGTGCTCCCCCGAGGGTGTTCCCTGAGGGTGCTCCCCTGAGGGTGCTCCCCTGAGAGTGCTCCCCCTGAGGGTGCTCCCCCGAGAGTGCTCCCCCTGAGGGTGCTCCCCCTGAGAGTGCTCCCCCTAAGGGTGCTCCCCCTAAGGGTGCTCCCCCTGAGGGTGCTCCCCTGAGAGTCCTCCCTCTAAGGATGCTCCCCTGAGAGTGCTCCCCTGAGAGTGCTCCCCCGAGGGTGTTCCCTGAGGGTGCTCCCCTGAGGGTGCTCCCTCTGAGAGTGCTCCCCTGAGAGTGCTCCCCCGAGGATGCTCCCCCTGAGGGTGCTCCCCCTAAGGGTGCTCCCCTGGGAGGTCAGCATTTGATTTCTGGGGGCTTCATTTAGGATGCTGTGAACCTACAGGTAATGCTACAAGCGCGGTGCTCACCTCTGTCTGTTGCTGAGGCTCCGTCCCTAACGGCTGGAATTTCCTCTTGGAAGGACAAGTGACCGTCGACAGCACAGGGCTGCCTCCCAGGGATGGCAGGTCACTGGCACACAGCCCCTGCTAGGGGAGAGCGTGGGGGCGGAATGGACTTCTCGGGTGCGCCCGGCAGCCTTGGCACTTGGTTGCAAATCTCAGAAGCAGAAATGTCACGATCTCTCAGGAGACAGCAGCGACAGAGGCATTGCCATTGCTTGGAGGTTCAGAAGCAGGGGAAAAGACGGGGGTCCAGTGCCAGGTCCTGGGCTTCTTCGGCGGCTTTCTCCACTGCTGGCCCAGGGCCAACTGTCCTGGGTGCTCCTTATGCAGCATGTTCCTATGTCTATTTCTTTTTAAATCAATGCACAGATTTTTAGCAGCAAAATCAAGAGAAAGAAGCAGAATCCTCACACATTCTCCCTCATTCAGCTCCCCGAGCTGAGAGGCCTCTGCGCGACTCTGCTGCGCTGAGGAGATGGCAGCGGGATGAGACCCCGGCACAAGCCTAACGACCTGAATTTAGGTCCCCAGATCCCACATAACAGCTGGGACACAATGACGTAAGCATTGCAGTCTCGCACGCCTGAAGAAATAGAGGGGAAGATCCGAGAGGCTCCTGAAGATTCCAGGCCAGTCCAACCTGGCTCATGCGGTGACGGTGAAGGATCCAGTCAGAACAAGTGGAAAGGCGAAGAGTACACCTGAAGGTTGTCCTCTAACTGCCACGTGCATGTCACTGTGTGTGTATACCCCCCACGGCACGGGCCACGCATAACACATACACACACGTACATACATTCACCCACGTGAGCACACATATACACATGCATACACACATATGCATGCACACACATGCATACACAGGCACAGATACACATGCACAGACATATGCATGCACACATACACACAGGCACACACACACATACACACATGCATGAAATTTATCCTCTAACTTCCACGTGCATACCATGATGTGCATACCCCACACACGCCAACACATGTGCACATGCACACGCACATGGGCACACACATATGCATACATACACATACACATGCACACAAACACAAAACGTACACATGTACACATATACACACAGGTGCATGTGCACAAGCGCACGCACGCACACACGCACACACATGCATAAGCGCTCCCTTTCTACACGTCAAAAGACGGTCACAGCCCGCCTGCACTGACATGCTGTCACGCAGAATATCTGGATCAGAAGGGAACACAGCCCCGTTCCAAGGGTGCGGGCACCTGAGCAAGCTGCTTCTTGCCCTGTCTTGGCCTCCCCCTCTGCTTTGGGACACCTAGGACACTTGGCCTGTCCTCCCTGGCCCAGCCCTGCCCCTTCACTGCTCCAAAGACCGACATGCTCCCTGGACCTATTGCAGATGTGCTGTCTGTGTCTCAGGGCAAACGTCCATATGCCTGGACCAGCTGCCCCCTGTGCCTCCCTAGGTGTCTGCTTTCAACTGGACAGCAGGGACCAGGAGCTGTGAACCCTGCCTGCTGCTGCTCCTGTCCTGGGCCATCAACAGGCAAACGCTGCTCCCCACAGAGTGAGCTCAGTGCTGTGCGTGGCCTCCCCACCCCTTATCCTCTTCCATGAGTTCTGGCGAGGGCTATTTGTGCGGATGGATGATTTACAAGTTTCCAGCCCAGAGTCTCACCCTGTGCGATCCAGTCAGCCAATCCAACTCCATAGCACAGCTGATTGTGGAAGAAAATGGTGGCACCATCAATCCAGCCAGGTTTTTATTTGCTTCAGATCTGCGAGGTCTCCACATACGTGTCAGCACACCTGCACACAGATATGTACACTGTGATGCCTGGGAACACAGAGTACATCCAGCACACTTACACACGCCCAGCGCACTGAGCAGCTATGTTCACAGCCGGCCCCCGTCCTCAAGCCTGATTCGAATCTGGGGCCTGTGGGTGGGACGCACCAGCCTCGGCCGCCGTGGCCAGCCCGTGACTAGGACCTGCTGGGTGCAGAGACAAGCCGACCGTGGCTGAGAACAGACATCCCACAAGGTTGCTGCTCCAACGAGGGCTGTGAGAGGTTCTGGCGTGACGGCTTAAAAGCCATCGTTTCCCTACAGCAAAATTTCATGGGGTGTGCTTCTTCCTAGTTAAACTTGTTGGGGTCACACTGTCATTGTCTGCATTGATACAGAGGAAGCTGGGGTATCGCCTCACATGGGCATGGAATCGGTGAGCATAGTTACCATTAGCACTAAGCAGAGACTCGATGGTCCTCTTTGCTTCTCACCTCGTAAACACAGCCACTGGCTGCATCGCCAACACAAGGGCACCAACACTGCCACCACACCAGTCGTCAGCCTCCAAATGCCTGTCGTAGGATGACAGATGTAGCCCAGCTGCCTTTTCCCCACAATGGGATTCCTGCTGCAATACAGCACAGAGGGCCAGGAAACACATGGAAGCCAGGGCGTGACCCTTCCACGGGGCTGCGTGCACACGTGTGTGTCCACATACACACACAGGATGTACTGACCACCATACGTGCGTGCACACACACTGGACATACGCAGAGGATATACGAGGACATGCTACGTGAGAGTATGCATTTGTATGCACTTGTGCATACAGCAAATATGTAGACATGTGTTTGATATATGCACGTGTGCGAGTGTGCATGGTTGTCACTCAAGCTGTTTTTTTTTTTTTTTTTTTTTTTTGCTATTTTAGGACTTCCTGGCAAGACAAAGACCACGGCCTGCAATGCAGTACGAGTCCTAAGGACAGAGTCCTCGCTGCTGTGGTGTCTCTGAGTGGGGCACAGTGGTTCAGTGGCACAGCCCAGCTGTAGGCTGTGCATCAAGCCTTCAGCAACAGGGCACCCGCGGCCGCTGATGCTGCTGCAGGCCGGGGGCTGAGGGGGACTGAGGAGCCTAGGACCTGAGGCCTGGCATTCTCTCTGGCCACTTGGCCTTGCACACGTAGGTGCGCCAGTGATTGGGAGGTGGCAGGAGGCACAGACTAGGGCCACCTTGGCTCCCCAAGCTACAGGGCCAGTTCTCGAGCCACTGACTGCAGACTTGAGGGAGGCAGAAAGGTGAGTGGTAGCATTAACAGTGGGCACCGTGAAGTCAGAGGGACACAAGCCACGTGTGAAGGGGACACTCAGCCCCGAGGGTGAGGAGGGGACTGAGGGCAGGAGATGGAAGCAGGCCACACTCCTGGGAAGAAATGCCTTTAGTTCGAGGCAGAGTGTGATCCTGCAGGAGGAGCTGGACGCCACATGAGTTCCTCAGGGAGAAGGGTAAAGGGGGCAGAGGAGGAACAGGTGGGCTTGGACGCACAGCCGCCTCATGCACTGTCCCCATCAAGTGGTCTCTTCTGTGCCCCTGGGTGGCATCTCCCACCTTTCTTGCAGGCAGGGAGGGAGGGAAGGGTACATGGGACCTTTTTCCTTTGCTTTTATTTCTTTATTTTGCATGTGTGTGTGAGTGTGTGTGTGAGAGAGAGAGAGACAGAGAGAGAGACAGAGACAGACTGAGCATTGTATGTCTCTGTGGAGGACCGAGGGTGAATTTCGAGAATCATCCTGGATTGCTTCTACTTCCTTTTTGCTTCGCTCTGGGATTTCCCAGGCTCCGCCCACAAGAGCTAGAAGTACAGGCCACTGCGGTTTCTCCCTGGAGTGTTTACATGGGACCTGGGATTGAAATGCAGGATCTTCTGCTTGCAAGGCAGAGTTTTAACCTCTGAGCCATCTGTCCAGCCCCAGATGTGACCTTGGAAACTGGGACATCTGGACATGGCTTGCTGTCCTCTAGCTGGCCATGCTCGGGCCCCAGCGGCATTCTTGGCAGCAGGATGAACAGTCCACCTCTGACTGCCGTTGTGGTCTAGGGGTGGCCAGGCCCTGGCAGCTCAACCTGCTCCAGCAGTTGCTCAAATTTTGTCTCTGTAGTGGGTGGCTTGATGCCTTTTTCCTGCCTCCTGGGTGGTGAGAGAATTGCACAGCGTGAGACTCCCAGGGAAGGCCAGCCAGGCTCCTCCCTGCACAGCCCCCTCTTACCCGCCACCCACTGGAGTCCTTGCACTGGGATAGCTGAAGGCCCCGCCAACCCAGAGATTCCAGCAGTGACTCAGGCACCTGCTCTGCACCCACGAGTTGCTTTGCTGGGTGCCACCGCAGCAGAGCGGTGGGGCCCTTAACTGCCTCGTCTCGAGGACGTGCACGTGGCACACTGCAGACAGCAGAGCCGCTAATGAGACCCACTGAAGGACGGCAGCCTCATCAGCCCTGGTGGGCTGAGGCTGCCAGGGAGGGGCAAGCGTGAAGATTGCTTCTTTTTAATTACTCTGTTAATTGACATAAAACAAAAAGGACGCAGATTAGTTGCATGCAATTAGCAAATTAATTCTCGGCAATTACAGACTTAATAATGGAGTGGCTCTGCGGTCACATGTTGGCTTATTGATGGTGTCTTTCTAAGGGAGAGATTTATGAAGAAGGCGTAGCGTCGAGACCCTGGCAGAGCAGGAACAGGTCCTGCTGAGGTTTCCGAGGATGTGCTAGCTTTGCACTGAGGCTGCCAGCTGCGTAGCGGGGAGCAGCCTCCGCAAGGGCTTCCTCAGGGGCACATCAGAGTTGCCAGGCTGTTCCAGGTTCTCCTGGGACTGTCTGTTCAGCTCCTGATGCTGTCCCCACCACAAGCCTTTCCCGATGGCCCCTGCTAGCATCCACTGCTCTGCTCAGTGAGACTGGGCACAATGTTACTCTGTTTGTGTGTGAGTGTACACAGTACCATTGGCACATCTTTTCCCATATAAGCACATGCATACACATGTGTACATGTATGTGCACATGTGGCAGGGCAGAAGCAGCTCAGCTTAGAGACATCTTCCTGGAACAACGTCTTGAGTACCTGGCGTCCATCCACCTGTGAGACACAGACCATGAGGGAGGAAAGCAAGGGCGGTCTCTCCTTACTGAGACAGGCGCTGGGTGAAGCAAGTGAATAAGACCCAGACTTGGGGCTGGAGAGGTGGCTCAGGGGTTAAGCCTCTGTCTTGCAGGCGGAAGGTCCTGAGTTCGGATCCTAGACCCCATGTATAGACGCTGGGCGGAAGCGGGAGTGGCCTGAGTTTCTGGTCCTGGTAGGGCGGAGCCTATGAGTCCTGGGCCAGAGTAAACAAGGAGGAGGCAGTCCATGGCAGTTCCCAAATTCGTCCATGGTTCTACACACACATACACACATATACGCACACACACACATACACGCGCACAATTGAATAAACAAAAATTTTTTTTCTTTAAAAAAAAGACCCAGACTCACAGCTCAGGGGAGGTGGGACATGTAACCATGGGCTGCTCACCGAGGGAACAAGGAAGACGCCTCCCCCAGCTGCAGCGGCATAAGTGTGGCCAGTGTGGCCAGCGTGACCTGGGCCAGCGTGGCCAGCATGACCTGGGCCAGCGTGGCTGGCGTGGCCTGGGCCGGGCAGTGAAGGGTGCATGAGTCTAGTCCAGCCCGCAGGTGCTCTACAAGCAGCAGATGCAGGCGGCACTGCTGCATCTCCAAGGTGCAGTTCAGATATTGTCACCCATCTGGTGTGACAGACCCTAAGAAGCCAGGATCACCACTCAGTGGAGGCCACAGGCCCATGAAGATGAGGATCCAACAGCCTCCAGGCCCGAGGGAAGATCTGCAACAGAGTGGGAGGAACCACTGGGGGAAGAGCCCCCTTCTCCAGGCATGGGAAACATGCTTTAGGACACAGTAATGAGCAGCACGCAAGTGATCTCATGCCCAGACTGACTTATCAGAGAGGCCACATCATCCAAGGCTTCCCTGGAATGCTCTAGGACTGACGCTTTCCAATAATGTTACCAACAGTCTCCCACCCCAGGGATCAGAAATCTCAGCCCAGAGGTTTACTCTGAGAGACAGAGGTGTTGCCCGTCTGCACCGTGCTTACCCTTCAGCAGTGAGCAGTCCGTGTGACACATTGATCTCAGACACACCAGAGAGTGCACGAAGCTGCAGAAGTAAACAAGTCGATTGTTTGTTTTTTTAATATTTTTCAGATTTATTTTACATGTATGCGTGCGTGCGTGCGTGCGTGCGTGTGTGTCAGAGGGTACTCTGTGCCCCTGTGGGCCAAGGATGACTTTGGGAATATCCTGGATTGCTTCTGATTCCTTTTTGTTTAGTTCTGGGATTTCCCAGGCTCCACCCACCAGGACCAGAAATGCTGCTTTTTCTGCCTGGGTTTTCACACAGGACCTGGGATCAGAACTCAGGACCTTCTGCTTGAGAGGCAGAATCTTAACCCCTAAGCCATCTCCCCAGCCCTTGTTTTTTCTTTTTAAGAGAGGGTTTTGTTAAGCTAGGAGATGACTCACTTGATAAAGTGCTTGGCATAGATGCATGAGGACTTGAGATCAATCCCAGCATACCTACAAGCACATATGCTCATGCACATACATCATGCACACACATACAAGCACACGTGTGCATACACATACATACATCATATACACATACACATATATACAACATATATGCACATGCACACATATCATACACACGCACTCACCCCCACACACACACACCATGCTAGGGAGAAGCAGGCAGGTGCTCACTGACTATCCAGCCTCTCCTACTTGGCAAGCTCCAAGCCAAAAGAGATCATCTCTCAAAAACAAGATGAATGGTTCCTGAGGAACAGCTTCAGAGGTCAACCTCCGGTTTCCACGTGTCCATGCATGTAGACCACATCTGCATGTGCACCTAGACACACAAACCTTCCTGGAACAAGGATGTGACCTTAATTAGAAATAGTGTCACTGTAGATGTGATTGGCTAAGATGGTACCATGATGAGTAAGACAGACCCTGAACCCCATATGACTGGAATCCCTACAGGAGGGGACACAGACATCAGTGGGGAAATGGCCACACAGAGACAGAGATAGGGGGTGCAACACTAGCTAAGGTACTCCTGGGGCCACAGACCTAGAAGAGGCCAGAGAGTTCTCTCTGGGTGCTACATAGGTAGCACGTCTCTGCTCCCACCTTGATCTCAGGGTTCAGTGCTGTGCAAATAAATGAATGTTGCTTTAAGGCCCTTAGCTTGTAGTGCTTTGCTCTAGCAGACCCAACTGGGTGCACAGTAGGGAGAAAGTCCCACCTCAGGCTGGGACACTGCTCATCTGCCTCCATAATTGCCAGCCATTGTGAGCCCTTCACAAAGCACTGCAAACTCCATATAGAATCCACATGTACGTGTGTCTCGTCTGCCAGCCAGAAGGTACTTGCTCACTAAGCCTTGTGCTGGGACCAGAGAAAGTCAGCTACCATCTTTCTCCAGTACTGGAATCAGCAAAGTGTCTGGCTGGAAATCCAGATAGTTCACAGTTCTGCTCAGTTTCTCTTTTTACTTCACGCTCATTCACCCAGGCAAGCTTGGCCACTGGAAGGAGGAAGTGGTATTTTCTTCAGCCACTGAAAAGTTCCTCTCTGATATCTCTGGAATCCGGGTGGGCTGGAAATACAAAAGGTGATATCCAGGCTGCAGGGAGTCAATGCCAGAACAGGTTACACACAGGCCCCCAAGCCGCAGCTCTTCTGATTCTGGGGTGGCAGAGCAGCTTGCATCCCGTAGTGAAGTGGCTGGTGTGACGTAGAGTTGGAGCCTGGTGTCTTCAGAGAAGACGAAGGAAACGTTCTGGCCACAGGGCACCCACATATGTCAGACCTTCAGCTGCAGACTCCATCTACACCTCCCAACAGAGTCGATCCAGAGCCTGGTGCTGGACCCACTACATACAACCCCTGTGCCTTTGTCGAGCATCTGACTCTGCCTGTCTGAACCCCACACCCCCACTCCCGCCACAGGAGATAGTAGAACCTCGGCCTCTCCCCGCCCCCCACTATCACTCTCCCATGGGTGTGCTCCAGCAGGCTGCGCATCCCACAGCAATGAAATCCAAGGACCTGTGAATGGGACATTCAGGCTGTGATGTCTGTGTATTTAGTGAAATGAGATCGGATGCACAGAAGTTTGAAGGTAGGTGCTGGTGAGCTCTGTACAGCTTTGGGATGCATGAAGATGCAAGTGAAACCTAAACACACACAGACATAGATATACACACATGCACACATAGACACACATGCATACACATACACAGACACACATGCATGTGCACGCACAGACACACATGGGCACAGAGACATGCATGCATGAATGTGCACACAGACACACATGCATGTGCACACACAAATACATGTGCACAGATACACAGTCATGTTCAGACACAGACACACATGTGTGTGCACACAGAGGCATGCATGTGCACACACACAGACATGCACCCGTGTGCACACACAGACATTCATGCATGTACAAACACATACACATGCACACAGAACAAATACACAGACCCATGTATGTGCACACACAGAGACATGCATGTGCACACAGACACACACAGACACAGATATACACATGCACATACACACATGTGCACACACAGAGACATGCATGTGCACACAGACACAGATATACACATGCACATACACACATGTGCACACACAGAGACACGCATGTGCACACAGATACACATGCATGTGCATACATAGACACATTCACGTGCACATACAGACAGATACACACAGACACACAGGCATGTGCACAGAGATACATATGCATGTGTACACACAGACACATGTGCACACACACAGATAACAGATACGCATAGACATTCATGCACACACAAACACACATGCATATGCACATACGGATATGCACATGAACTCACACAGACATGCATGTATGTGCACACACAGACACAGATACACACAGACACACCCATGCCCTTGATCAGATCTGGATCAGGAATCCTTCCAGCCTGCAGCACCAGACTGGGACTCCACCTTGGAGTAGTATCAGCCTCTTCAGTGTGCAGGCAGCCGCTGGTAGACTACATGGCCTGTATCGCATAAGCCACTTTGATAACCCCTTTGGTCACATCATTTTATCACTTCAGTTCCTCCAGAGAACCCTGATGAACACTCAGAGACAGAAAGGCATGACAGAAAATTAGGCAAAGGATTCACACATTTTTTTATTATTTATTCAATTGTGCGTGTGTGCGTGTGTGTGTGTGTGTGTGTGTGTGTGTGTGTGTGTGTGTATAGAACCACAACCACAGACGAATTCGGGAACCAACATGGACCACCTCCACCTACTCGTTTACTCTGCCCTGGGATTCACAGGCTCCGCCCTACCAGGACCAGAAGCGCAGGCCGCCCCGCTTCCGCCAGGCGTCTATACGTGGGATCTGGGATCCGAACTCAGGACCTTCTGCCTGCAAGGCAGAGGTTTAACCCCTGAGCCACCTTTCCAGCCCAACGCACATTTTTTCAAAGAATACAAATGATGGCAGGTGTAACAGTTACTCTTAACTATTGCTGTGAGAGAACACCCAAAGTCAAGCAACTTAAGGGAGAAAAGAGATCTCTTTCATTCCTGGGCAGTTGCTTTGCAGGAGAAACCAACTTTGCTTTGGAACTCCACCCTTTAGCTCACATCTTCTGGAAGGATGTGCATTCTTATGGGTGGGTGGGAGCCTTCCCTGAGGATCTTGCCCTCAAAGAAGAGCCTCTCTTATCCAAATTGAGAGCAGGCTTTGATTTACAAATGGAGCTGATCTCTTTAACAGCACTTTTGGTCTCTGCTTCTTCTTGGTTCAACTCTTTAAGTTTGACATTGTATTTTCATCATCAAATCTTACAGTTTTTGCTTCTTCCTGCCTGATTCTTTGCTCTTTTCCATAACTCTGAAGACAACTAAAAAATAGCCATATCACATTGTCAAGAAATTTCCTCCGCCAAGCACTCCAGTTTAACTTCAGGCAAGCTTTCAGGCAAAATTTCACTAAACTCTCTGTCAACACCTGGCTCCACGTGTCACTCGTCCAGTTGCAAGCACAGTCTCTGTTCCCCTCTGGACCATCACAAGCTGGGCTTCCACTGCCTGCGTCTCTCACAGCATTGCTCTCTTCGGAGCTCTGACGAGAAAAGACCATTTGGCCCTATTGCTAAGATGCAAAGACTTTCCTAGCATGAAGTCCCTAAGTTCTTCATATTTCTCCCAACAAACAGTTCCAAAGGCACACTAGCCACATCACAGCATTGGCCATACTGCTGGGTACCACCTTCTCTCAGCTTCACAAACAACTTCATGTTGTGGTACCAGCTGTTCTTAATCTCACAGCAATACCCTACTACTCGGTATCAATTCCTGTAAGTTACTCCAACTGTTGCTGTGAGAGAACACCCAAAGTCAGTCAACTTAAGGGAGAAAGGGAGGTTTATTCAGCTTACGGTTCCAGAGGGGAAGCAGTTTCTCATGGCAGAGGCGGCATGGCTGGCTGGCCGAAGCTGGAGGAGGCTACGTCACTGCAGACATCTTGGAAGCTGAGAGCTGCAAGACTGCTTGCTGCAAAGACAGACTTCTCCTAGAGGCAGGGTGCAACTAATCCTCCTCAAGGCCCACCCCTTGTGACTGCTTTCCTCCAGCAAGGCTCCACCTCTCAAGGTGCCAAGACCTTGCCAAACACATGAGACTGTGGGGGACACATTTCAAACCATGACAGCGAGTCAGCATGCAAGGAGATGCTCCCAACTCTAGCCACCCATCAAAACCACAAGAAGATGCTGTGCAGCCCCAGTGGGTTGGCAAGAATAAGTCACGGAATGTCGGGTGAGCTGGAGGACAGTATTGGTAACGATGTGACCCACAGTAACTGCTGCACATGGCAAGCAGGATCGGCATGATGCTGTGGAAGAGAGGGGGCCCCACAGAGCTCAACTCAGAACCCACACATCACTCAGCAAGTCCACCTGCAGACATACTGCCCCCTGGAAACTTCTAAAGTCCCAGGGTCTCAGACCAGCAGCACAGTGGAGACCCTGGATGTATTCTCTCTCTGACATCCCATCCCTCTTCCCTCCCTGGTCAGGAAGAGACTCAGGGGAGAATGCAGAGGGACCCCTCTCTCTCTTGCTCTCCTACAAGCTCCCAGCACCCACATGGTCCCCGAGATTGGGAGGCCCCTTCCCCTCTTTGCTATCCTTCTGGCTTTGGAGTTCCCCAATCACTTGCCCTAGCCTTTGGGTTGGGGGCTGAGGGTAATGGGCTGGTGCCAACCATAGCAGACTCAGTCCCATTATCCTGCTAGCATTGTGTGAAAACTTCCTGTGGAGATGCCGCATACAATCGTCTTCCCACTCCAGATAGGAGTTGGCGATAAGCCAAAAGAGAGATGATGGGACTTTTGTCAGCCTGCATGTACCCAGGGCCCTCCCAGCATCCAGAGCCCCAAGGGCACCTGTAATTAGGACAGAATCATGTGTAGTAAGGCTGAAGTCCCAAGTGAACATCCAGTGACCTTCTCCAGCCCCCGCTGTCCCTAAAGAAGTGTCTGTGGGCAACAGATTCGTGCTCAATGGTCTCAAAGAAGGCAACTGTTCGCTTGGAGGAAAACTCCATTCAACAGCTGGGGTGTCCGCTCTGCTCAGTCTTCCTCAAGAGCAGATATCCTGAGTGACTTCTATTCTGTACACAGTGAATTCATAGGTTCATCTCTGGGGATCTGGGGACTTGATTCATCCCCAATGATACTGAAATAGAGTCACAGTGTCCATGGCCTGGGGTCCATGCGCAGGGACCACTTATGTCTCCAAAAATCATGGCTGGAGACAAACCCCGACCTGGGCCACCTGAAGGTGTGATTTCCACAGTTCCCCGGGGGGAGGCGGGGCAGCTGAGGTTGGCAACTGCAGGGAGCACCCCATGGAGCAATGACTGAAATTGTTGGGCCAGCGAAAACCCAAACCAGCCCCCCCACTCTGCACCTTCACTGCCCAGCCCCCCACTCTGCATCCTCATTGCCCAGCCCCCCATACCCTCTTTACCCAGCCCCCCCACTCTGCATCCTCATTGCCCAGCCCCCCATACCCTCACTGCCCAGCCCCCCACTCTGCATCCTCATTGCCCAGCTCCCCCATACCCTCACTGCCCAGGCCCCCCCTGCATCCTCTCTACCCAGCCCCCCCACTCTGCACCCTCACTGCTCATTGCAAAGCCCCATGTCACTGAGAGCTTGTTGGAAGGTGAAACTGGGTCTTTTGGGTCTGAATTTTCGTTGTAACAAGGTCTCTGCAGCTTCAGGACACTGAGTGAGCTGGAGGTTCAGCTCCAAGGACCTGTCTGGGTTCTGTGAAGCCACTCTTGGGCTACCCTGAGGAAGGGGGTCATTGACACCATGTTCCAGTCCCATGTATCTCAGCTGACTGAGGCGGGCACCTTGAAGTCTGCTGAGAGCTCACGCCCAACACACACGCACGCACGCACGCACGCACGCATGCACACGCATGCATGCACACGCAAATGCACACGCACACGCCAGCTGCTACCCGTCCTGTGCAGCTTTGCCGAGCTCTGGAACCTGAAGTCTTCCTCACAGGCCTGTGGAGGTGGAGCCTCTGTGGACCCAAGAGGGACTGTCTGGGAGGGAGAGACCCTCAGTGGCAACTGTTTCTGTCGATGGCAAGCCTGCAATTAAAGCCACCATACTGTGGCATCTCAGAAAATGGGATTTGCATAATTTGAAATTTGAAGAAAATCTCTAAATACTTTAATTTTGATAGAAACGGTTTCCACCTCTGACATGTGTCTACACCTATAATTTCAGCTGATAAATTGCTGTAATTTCTCCTCCATTTCATGTTCTTTCGAACATTAATTGTCAGTTGCAGGGTAAGACGCTACAGAAAAGAGAGACCGATGCTGCGGCCAGCAGCATGGAGAGACTGTGGGTGGTTATGCGCCTTGCAGACCAGGAGGCTGAGCCCACCCAACACGCCATGCCTGTGGGCCTAGCCCATGCCAGCAGGCCAGCTGCAGTCTGAGCAATGCTTGGGCAGGCATCCCTCACTCACATGTGCCTACCACACACCTGCATGCATGCACACTCACACACAGAAACACCCCACCCACCCACATAAACACAAGCACACAGCCACATAAACACCTATGTGCCCCCATGCATACATTCATGCACTCACATATACACAGCCATAATGAGGTATGTACAGAAGAGAGATGGGGGGGGACTCAGGGAAGGAGGGAGGGGAGAGAGAGAGAGAGAGAGAGAGAGAGAGAGAGAGAGAGAGACTGTTAAGCTTTACCTGGCAGTCCCATCTCAGGACAGAAGTGGGGATTCTTGGAAAACAGCCAACAAAAGGTGTGGTCCTTCCAGACCCCATGCAGACACCAGGCCCTGACCAGGCCTTGGGCCTTCACAGTGAAGCTGCCTTTCACCCCTGTTTCTGCCTCTGATGCATGGGTTTGTTCTCTCCTTAGCATTTTGGGGACAGCTCAAGAACTTAGCAACCTCAGGCCAGAGCTGCAGCCCCGAGCATTTCTGTCATGATCCTCGCTCACACAGGGCTTCCAAAAGCATCCATCCTGCAGTCGCCCTACCCAAAACCCAGCCAGGGTAACACAAAAGGGACTGGGTTGCCTGGCGCCTGCCCTGGGTTGGTTATCCCCAGAGCAGGCAGGTGCTGCTGAAGAAATAGATGCTCCTTAGCAACTGGCCCCTGTTACTCCTCAGCCCCGGGCACCTCTGCACCCCCTGTGCTTGCCTCTGCCCTGACTGCAGCTGACGGTGGGAAGTAGACAGTGAGCAGACCAGCAAGGTGGCACTGGGCTCAGCAGGTGTCTCCCGCAGGTGACCTCTGGCACATCGGTGTACTGAGCAGAGGCGATAAAGACACCGACCCCATGTTTGCTCTTGGAACTCCTAGAGTTGTCTTCTTGTTTTCTGGTCAGTCCTGCCACACTTAGCCAGTTCCTTTGGCCTGGCACAGGCTTGTAAAATTAACGGCTTTGCCAAAGACAAAGAAATCATAGGGGAGACTTTCAGAGATGTGGGTAACAGTGACCCATGGACCACTCCTCAACACAGACAGAGACACATGCCCACCTCTCAACACAGGCAGGGACACAGCCCGCTCCTCTTCAACGCAGGATGGAGACATTTAGAGAAACCAGATCTTTCCAATTCCCCTTCTGTTTCCCTCGGATGTTCTAAGCAAGAGCAGATGTGACGGCTCTTGGGAATGCAGTCTTTCGGCATCAAGAACTTGGCAATACTCAGAACATCCTTGAGATCCATGCGGGGGACTGCGGAGTGTGATGTGAGACTAGGAAGCCTGGTGCTACCTCTTGCCAGTGCTAGATTCGTAAGAAACTCCAGTTAGTCTCCTTTCCAACTATTTTAAAATGGCACAACCTGATTGGATTAAAAATTTTAGATCTTTGGTCCTCCTTTACACACATGTTCTTTACAATGCATATAGAACTCTTTTGTGTTTTCTAATTCTCAGTGGATGTCCTGGTTGCTGATTAGCTTGTGGGGCCTGTGAGATGTCCAATCAGGCAGATGTCTGGCCTGGACAGTAAGGCCAGGAGATGCCTTCAGTGCTGCCCACCAGTCGCACATTGAGACATCTTGTCCTCTCTCTCTCCCTCCCTACCCTGCCCTTTGTCAACAGACCACCCACAGGCCACGCCTCATTTCTGTGATAGGGAACAGCTGGGAAATGGGGACAGAGAAGGTCAGAGGCCAGAGGGGGGAGCACATGGAGGAGGACAGCAAGGTGGAGAAGGGATGCAGAGATGGGAGGAAATATAAGAAGGCCAGAGAACATGGCCCCACTTCCCAAGCAGAACATGGCTCTCAGGCCCCCTGATGTGGAACCTGCTGCTAGCAACTCTAGGAGGATCCCAGGAGCATTCCTTCTCATAGACTCCAATGCATTTTTAGGGAGCACTCCTGCTCATAGACTCTAATGCATTCAGTAGGAAGCACTCCTGCTCATAGACTGTAATGCATTCAGTAGGAAGCACTCCTGCTCATAGACTGTAATGCATTCAGTAGGAAGCACTCCTGCTCATAGACTGTAATGCATTCAGTAAGGAGCACTCCTGCTCATAGACTGTAATGCATTCAGTAGGAAGCACTCCTGCTCATAGACTGTAATGCATTCAGTAGGAAGCACTCCTGCTCATAGACTGTAATGCATTCAGTAGGAAGCACTCCTGCTCATAGACTGTAATGCATTCAGTAGGAAGCACTCCTGCTCATAGACTGTAATGCATTCAGTAAGGAGCACTCCTGCTCATAGACTGTAATGCATTCAGTAGGAAGCACTCCTGCTCATAGACTGTAATGCATTCAGTAGGAAGCACTCCTGCTCATAGACTGTAATGCATTCAGTAGGAAGCACTCCTGCTCATAGACTGTAATGCATTCAGTAGGAAGCACTCCTGCTCATAGACTGTAATGCATTCAGTAGGAAGCACTCCTGCTCATAGACTCTAATGCATTCAGTAAGGAGCACTCTTGCTTGTGGCATCTGATACATTTAGTAAGTCTCTAACACCAGTGTGTATCAGAAATAGTTTAATTAGCTTATCAAGCCCTTGAGCTATCCACAATCCATGTTTTCAATTCTTTTGGTTTCAACTAACATAGCTAACCCTGGTAGGCAGCCTTCTCCCACAAAGATTAATGCAGATGTGGCCAAATCCAGGGCATCACCTCTGCCATTATTACCGAGGACAGTCAAGGAGTGTATGAACCACAGTAATGCCTGCATGCCGATAAAACCTTGTGTACAAATGTGCCTGCGGATGGCAAGTCATCCCCTATTCTTGACCAGCAATTCTACCAGGGTGACATTTGGCAGCATCTAAAACTATTTTCTATTAATTCAAAACGTTGTGGAAAGAGAAATCGGGAGAATCCATGGTGGGATAGAATATTACAAAGCATCCCATAGTGCACAGGTCACCCCAGAACTGCCCATCTACCTGCAGAGGCCAGGTGGAGAGCCCTGAGTCCACTCCTAATGATGGAGGGAGTCATCAGATAGTCCCGGGGGATCATCAGCAGTCCTACCCACTGTGAACCCTGCCAGCTATGATACCAACCTGCCAAGTAAAATGTGCCTCCTGGTGCAATAGTGGCTCCTGTGTGGATAACCAACCACTTTCTGGTTGGATTTGAAGCGATTCCGCTGGAGGGAACTCATGTCTGTATTGTAAACCTGGTCAAAGGCTGTTGACTGAAGAGGTCACTAGCGGGGAGGTCATGGGGGGGACCCTACTGCTTTTGTTTTACTAAATGTGAATCTTGTCAAATGGCCTTCGAAACGTGCATTTGTATACATAGATTAGTGTTCTTCTCAGCCTCTCCTAAAGCTTAGCTCAACGGGCAGCAGTTGACTCACAACTGGTCAAAGTGGTAAGAAAATGTGGTGTTGGAGTGCTCAGTCCTAAACAGAACATCTAATCACCCCTCCAAGGTTCAGGAAGCATGGCGAATGAGGGGTGGAGATCTGGAGGATGGGAAGGATTGCTACAAAAAGATGTTTTGGGGGCATGACATAGCTGTTACACACATGAACTCACTACAATTGTGATAGATGCAAGTAGGAAGCATGTATGGCTAAGTGTAACCACTGTAGAAATCTCACAAGAACCCCCATTTACAGTAAAAGAGCTATTTTTACTAACTCTTGTGGCCTCTGGTTTTATCGTATCCCATCCAAAGCACCTCAGTGGCACCTACAATCTCATTGACTGAAAAACAGCTGGGGGAAATGAGGGGAGAAGGAAAAAGTTCCTTAGCAACCTTTCAAGATGTAACCTCAGAAGCCACTGAAGTGTATACATGGTTATAATAAAAACACTTAGGCAAAATTGTTCTACTTAGATACAGTTGTCAACCTGATAGTTACAGCCTGAGCTCTGGATGCATCTTTGAAAAACTGATAGCTAAGGAAGCCCTAAAGCAAACCTGACTGCTGTGGGAAGACCCAGCCCATGATGGGTGGGTCCATGGGTAAGATAGAGAGGAAGTGGGTCAGTAGTGTGGCATTCTTTCTTCAAGAAAGGTTTGCCCATTTCTTCAGCAATCCCTGTGGATATGGTGTGAGCAGTTCCCTCAGCTCCTGGTGTTAGTATGAGATCTCTTGCCAAACTGGACTAAGAACTATAGCCAGACCATCATAGGCCAAAATAAATCCCCCTCATTCCCATGTCATGAACTTATTGGCAACATGCAGGAAAACACAAAGGTGATCTTTTCTTGAGCTGCCTCTGGTGTGTCTTTATTCCTCCAGTCCTTTCTTTTAACTGTTGTGTTCAAATATTCACTACAGTCTCTTCTAACAGACTCCAGCTCGTTTTCACAGCAAAATCAAGAATCTTGACTTCACCGGGTTAGAATTCTCACAAGAGATCCCCAGGTGGTAGTGTGGAGCTGTGTCTTCATGCTCCACTGAGGTCAAAACTCACTGGTGGCCTCTGAGCCAGGTGCAACGTGCTGTCTCCCTGCAAAAACAGCTCTCTATTGCCAAAATGTCTGAGAAAATCACTGGACAGGGCAAGCTTGTCCTGGCTCTGGATTTCAGTCCAGGGCATCTTGGCCCCATGGGGAAAAATGTGACCAGATGCCCTGTAAAGGCATGCATCCAGTGATCTGCATGCAGCCTGCCTCCTGACAGCACGCTAAGGCGTGCATCCAGTGATCTGCAGCCTGCCTCCTGGCAGCACGCTAAGGCATGCATCCAGTGGCCTGCAGCCTGCCTCCTGGCAGCACGCTAAGGCATGCATCCATTGGCCTGCAGCCTGCCTCCTGGCAGCACGCTAAGGCATGCATCCAGTGATCTGCAGCCTGCCTCCTGGCAGCACGCTAAGGCATGCATCCAGTGGCCTGCAGCCTGCCTCCTGGCAGCACGCTAAGGCATGCATCCAGTGGCCTGCAGCCTGCCTCCTGGCAGCACGCTAAGGCATGCATCCAGTGGCCTGCAGCCTGCCTCCTGGCAGCATGTTCAGCATTAACTCATCGATGATGTAAGCCAGGCGCCTCTCAGTGAACCCACCAGCCAGCTTGGTGCCAAGCACCACACACCAGTCTTCAGGCACATTTCATATTCACTTTACAACAACACTGTCCTAGGTGTGCGCAGGAAGGAAGCCCTTGACAAGGGCACTGTGGGACGCAGACAAGGCTAGTCACCGTGTGCAACACAAGGTCACACAATCCCAGAAGCTCAGGAGCTGCCCACTCCAGGGCCCACCTGATCATTTTATCCAGAGTTAGAATGTGACTCAGCCTCTAATTGCATAATTGTTCAATCTCATAGTAGCACTTTAATTTGCAAAGCAAAAATAACCATGTGATTACCCTGCAGTTACATAATAGTTACTAATCAATTACTTCTATAGTTTGTGTGTGTTTATAGACAGGCCAATGCCCTCACTCCCTTCCCGGGGCCCTGTTCTCAGGATGTCCAGCTGATGGTCACCCACTGAGCCCTGTCTGTCAGCAATTAAATCTAGTTTGGGGCCTCTTTCTGCAAGCCCTGGACCCTGGAGACCCTCCCCCAGCCTATGAACACCCATCACTGCCTCCCTGGTACACCCACACCAGAAGCCCAAGACTCCAGACGGGCTCATTAGTGCAGCGATGGGCCAGCTTCAGCCAGAACTGCCAAGGACCTTTCTCTGCCGGCAGCTCTACTCTGCCTCACCTGTGAATGAAAGGCCATGAGGTGCACAGCCAGAGAGAGACAGGGGAATGGACATATCCATTTAAACCCAAAGTCCCTTCCTTGCATCCTTTTGGGCAGAAGTGAGAGTAAATCCAGAGGCCATGGCCCCTGTTAAGCGGGAGATGAGCTTTACTTGCCTGCACCCCTCCCCAGGATGCCAGTTTGTTCCAGAGTCCCTGGCATGGGCAGCCACCCTCTGAGAGCAACAAAGGGAGTTGTTCATGGGTAAAGCTAACGATGGGATGAAGCCAATCAACAGGGCTCAGGAAAGGTGATTGGACAGACAGATGTCCCCATTCCCTTCCTAACTGATTCAGAGCACGGGTGTAGACAAGAAGAATCTGGGCAGAATGGATTGTCGGACCTGTAGCAGATGGAACTGTAGCATCATGATCATGCCCGAGAAAGGAAGCCAGGCTGCACCAGGCTCACAGGAGGACGGTGGGAAAAGCAATAGGACCGTATACCATGGGTCTGCAGCCTCGATGAGGAGGTCACACACAGACTCACACAAACCCATATAGACACATTCAGAACAGACTCGGTACAGGCTCCGGGGAGGAAATCAGGTGGCAGCCATCCTGCAATCCACAGTCCCAGTGTGGATTCCAGTGAGATCTACATGGCAACCCTGGACTAGACATAAAAAAACAGCTCAGGAACAGAAGGGCTCAGCCTGGGAGCTGATGCAGGTGGAGAGACCCTGGGGGAAAGGCAGCCTGACAGGCTGGCGGAGGTGGTACCAAAGGAGAAGGTATCCAGGGGACCCATTTCTAGACCCTCAAGATGGCTGGGTCACCCAGGCAGCATCGCTTGATATTGGGCAGAGGAGTCCACAGTCCTGGTGGTGCTGGAGTGGAGTGGGGACCCAGGAAGGTGCTCAGGTGAGTCCCAGCTGCACGAGGAGGATGTCTACCTTGGTGCAGCTGGGTGGGGCTGTCAGCCATGGAGGGGAGCGGAGTTGCTCCACCTCAGGGAGGGGTCTAGCAGTGCACACAGCCAATGACCTGCGAGCAAGCCTCACGGAGTCACATGGCCCATCTGTCCTGGAGCAGGGTGGTTACGGGGGCAGGAACTGGGGGGAGCAGGTAGAGGAGAGATGGCCTCACAATCTCCCCTTGAGAGACCTCTGTGCACATGATAGAGTGGGTTTTTAAACAGGCCAAAAATCTGTGTAAGATGTGGGCACACCAGGATATTGCCACAGTGTGATTCGACCTTGCCTGACCTGCACAATGGCCAACATGTCAACAAGCCCTCAAAGTCTAGCTCGGATCTCAGGGGAGAAGGCTCCAGGCAGTAGGATCCTTAGAAGCAAGGGATTAAATAGACAGAACAGAGTTCTCATAGTAGTGGGCGGCCAGGAGGGCTCCAAGGTGCTACTGAGTCCTGAAACCCCACTAGTGTAGACAGCTCAGAGGAAAATTCAGCACCCATATAAGTAGGGAAAAGACCGAAAACACCAAGAAAGGAGGAGGGAGGAAAGGGGGTGAGAATGAGGGAAGTGGGATGGGGGGACAATAGGAGGGAAGGAGGGAGAAGGGGAAGGAGGGGGTTACCTGTCTTACCTTCGGTGGGTAAAGGCTCCCCTTTGAAATAGACAATCATCTGCAGCACATGACCCACAGACCTCCTGTGTTACTCAGACCTGCAGGGTGGCTGCCTGACACGTGGGTATTGAGCTTATGGGTCACGGCAGCCCAGGACCCATATAAATCAGCCAGAAAGCCCTTATGTTCCCCACCCCATACTCTGTACCCTGTGGCCGAGCAACACCATCTTTTCTGGCCCATAGTTGAGACCAAGAGAGTCCCTGGTCTCACTCGTGATGACAAACTGACCTTGGATCTGGTGGTACGGCAGATCAGGTGCTGCGCTTGGCTACAAGGGGCCCATGCTGGTCATCGGTGGCCTGAGTGAGGGGTCCTGGGTAGAGGCTGGGGGCTCCATGGACTGGATGCCATGCCAACCATGGACTGGGGATTCAGAGCATCCATTGGGGGTCAGAGTCCTTTGAAAGAGGGGGAAAGAGTTGGGGCTGGAGTTCTTAGCTTGCCTTCCAAACCTTTGGTCAGCAAACAGATCCCTTAAACCAGCGGTGGTGGAGACATGTTCATCCTTCCCAAGCCCTGGGTTGAGCAGATTTGGGTTTCAAACAGTCAGGAATCCAAAAGGAGAAAGGATCTATCTTGGACTGGCTCAGATAAGCCACGGCACAAAGCACAGAGCGCTGTGCTGCGTTCTCGTCAGTTGCTTCTGGCCGTCCTTCCCGAAGCCAGTGAGTCAGAGATGCCTCATGCACTCATTGCGTTAGATCAGTGTCCGCGCCTGATGGGCAGGGGTCTCCACACACATGCACACACACACGCGCACACACACACACGCACACACGCACACGCACACGCACACGCACACACACACACACGCATGCGCGCGTGCACCACACAGGAGGAACAGATATCCAGATGCACAAATATATACATACAAATGCAGACACACGGGGATGGGCGTCCACAGAGATGCACTCATGCAGACACACCCAGGCAGGGGGAGGCTGCCAGGCCCCAATACTCCAGAGGAGTCACATCCTTAATGATACATATGATAATTAAAGAATACAATAAACACAATTAGCATATGTTTTAAACAATTTATTAGTGAAGCTTTCCATAAAATCAGAATAGAGTACTGGAGGGTGGCTTCAGATCCTCAAAGTCATAAAATTCCTGGCTCAGAAGAAATGGAGTATCAGGATGGGTATGTGGTGGGGGGACAGTGCAGAGCTGAAAGTGACAAACCTCCACACACAGAGGGCCAGAAAAGAGACAGGTGTGGCACGAGCTGGGCCCAGGGCAGCACTCACCAGGGGGCGCTCACTGGGCGCCCCTGGGAAAGACCGGTGCAGCCCTGCTTTGTAACAGAGCTGCGGGGACTCCCAAGCTCGGTCCAGAGCAGGGGAAACAGACAATGCTGCAGCTGCAAGAGATGCCAGGTCCCCTGCCCACCTCAAGGTCACAGAAGCCACCTAGACACTTACAACAGGCCAGCTGCTTAGATATACCGCCTGGGCCTCCCTGAATTTGAGTTAGGACCCAATTTGAGGGTACCGCCTGTTGGCTGTGCCTGAGACTCAAAGACAACGAGTGTGTCTGGCAGGTTACTGACTGGACTCTCAAGAGCAAGTGAGAGGGGCAGAAAGGGCAGCTGCCCAGCTAACATCTGAACATGTCTCCATAGGCAAACTGGAACTTCACGTCAGACAACTCAGAATGGCACTGTCCACCCTGTGCCAGCGGAAGGGTGCCAGAGCCATGGCTGAGGGCCGGCCATGGCACCAAGGGGACATCACTCAGGCAGCTACTCAGGGAATTAGGACTATCCGCCAGCCCAAGAAGACATCCTCTCAGGAGGATGAGAGCGATCAGTCCCGGGAACACGCACAGAAGCCGTGAGGCTCACTCACATACACAGCGCATTCACATGAAATGCACATATGTATACATGCAGCACCCACATGCAGCACATATGTAAACAGTAAACATAAACAGTACAATACACAGATGCTCATGAAGCACGTTCACATGCAGAGCACATTCATATAGCCCACGCTGACTCACACGCACCACACATACAGAACTAGTAAATGCGTCACAAACTGAATTAGCAAATACTCATATAGTACACAGAAGATATCCTGCAATCCATACATGTACATAGAAAACACTCATCTAACCCACGCCTATACACAGAAGATATCCTGCAGTCCATACATGTACATAGAAAACACTCATCTGACCCACGCCTATACACAGTTGAAGATATCCTGCAGTCCATACATGTACATAGAAAACACTCATCTGACCCACGCCTATACACAGTTGACAATCCTGCTTGTAAACTGAAGTGAATCTTATTTGTACTTACACATTCATGCAGCACAAACCTACATATGGAAGCTATTCATGCAGCACACCTAGAAACACACACACACGCACGCACACACGCACGCACGCATGCACGCATGCACGCATGCACGCATGCACGTATAAACAAAGAACGGCATCCAGCATACATATGAACACACATAAACCACAGCCATAGGACTGAACCATGGCAGAGGAGATACAGGACTTTTAGCTGAGGGAGAACGTTCTGGGGTCTGTATGCAAATTGAGACCTATAATAAAGTCATAGTATCTGTGTGTCGAGTGAAGTCAATGCACCATGACTGTGAGCAAACTGAGGAGATGAAATTTGGCTCCTGTGAGCCAGCGGATAGAGAAGAGCTATGTGAGAAAGTAAGGCAGAAGACTCCTGATTCCTGGGGACTGCAAGCAAACTAAGGCAGAGAAGAGGAATATTAGACTAAACCAAGACAGATGACTGTCAAGACCTGGGAGCAAGTTGAAGTGAAACAACTTGTGGAACACTTGCTCCAGCTGAAAAGAGATGTGGGGCCATTGAGTCAGTTGTGGCAAGAAACACATGGGAACTGTGAGTAAATGAGGCAGCAGAGGCAAGGGGCGGATATCAGGGCTAACGAGCAGAAGATACCTCTGCCCGAGAACCCACTGGAAGATCCTTGGTGCCTGTGAGCACGTCAGGCAGAAGGAACCTGGGGACTCAGTGTCCTGAGACAGAGAAGGAAGACACGGGGCATCTGAAACAGTGAGCCAGGAGACTCGTGCACCCTGTGAGCAAAGTGAGGTAGCAAGTTGTGAGTGTTATGACGACAGAGAGTTCAAAGCCACGGGAGTCTGCCGGCTCTTGACAGGAATGTTAAGTTACTTTAAGGGTTAAAGTTCTTGCAGTCCTGGCTTCCCCACATGGCCCCAACCCTTCTCTTCCTCAGCCGGCCTAGTACTCAGAAGCTAGAAGCCCAAGTCCACCCAATGCTGGGGCAGCTACACGACCACCAGTGCCCAAGAGCCTGTGCCCTCCCACCCTCTATCCACCATGAACTGACGTTAACCACACCCTCACCTGTCCCCAAACCAGCCCTGCTCAAGAAAGACAGTCTCAAGCCTCAAGCCTCAAACAGGCCCCGGGGAAGGAGCTGTCCGCTACTGCGGTGCTGAAGACCAGCAGGGGGACAGCACCACGGGTTTTCTCTCCGTTATTGCTTGGGTAGGATGAGCCTTTCCCCCAACTGGCCCTGGGTCATCCAAAGTCAGTCCACAGTTCTGCTGTAACGTGTTAACCTTGGAACCAGTGAGGAAGCCAGCACTGTGTTCTTACTGCCGCATTATCAGGAATAGTTACGAGACAGGAGGCCCCATCTGCAGACTGTATGCACAGAGTCCTTATGAAGGGTTGTTCTGGTGGCTACACACCAGGGCTGAACATCTGTGGGACATGCCAGGCCCACGGGCTGGCATAGGAACATTGCCTGTGCGGACGTGTCTTGACGGCCCTCCTGCCTTGGTCCAGCCTACCTCACGCTAACTCAGACACCCCTGCCTTTGCTTCCCTTGTGTTTCTGTGACACCGACAAAAGCAACTTTAGGGACAAGGGTTCATTCTGATTCACAATTCAAAGTTATGTCCATCACCTCAGAAGAACACGCAGCAGCAGGATCTTGAAGCAGCTGGTTGCATCGTATCCATAACCAGAGTTTTCTTCTTTTCATTTAAACATTGAAGAGAGAGAAAGAAGATAAAGATGCACACATGCATTTCATAGCCATGTCAAAGGACAACTTGAGAAAAGCTGTCTCTCTGCTTTCACCAGGCGCTCGAACTCAGGTCACGAGATCTGTGAGCCCCTTCCCTGCTGAGCCACACCAAGCCCAAGACTAGTGCAGCCCACTTTCGTGGGCCAGGTCTTCCCACATCAGTTAATGTGTGACATGATCCCCCTCCAGCGTGGCTGAGACCGACCTTGATCAGAGAAGCCTCCTCCACCTCCTGGGAGTCAGTCAGTGCTAACCATCACATATCACTCCAGGGAAGCGGGCCTCTCCCCCATGGGGGACCCCCCTAAGCAGGTGAAGAGCAAAGCCCGGGAGATGGAAGGTAACAGGACACCACGCCTCCCTGCCTGCTCCTTCACGTGGGCCCCGGAGGTCTTGGCCCAGAGTCAGTCACAGGCTTCCTATCTCAAGAGCACTCGCTGCCCCCACACTGCCTTCTACTGCCTCATGGTTGTTCCAGCACCTGAGGCCTCCCTGCATCTGTGCTGTCTGTCTTCCCTCTGGAAGCGGCTCCTGGCGGGAACTCTGCCCCTCCTGCTCCCCGTGACAGGTCCTTCTCCTGTGGAAATCTTCCTCTACTGGGGATCCTGTGTCCCCCTCCACTCCACTTCACCCTTATCTGACAGCCATTCTGGACAGTTCACAACCTGGATGAGGCAGATGTTTTTTCCCTTGTACGATCAAGTCCTGCCTGTCTCATTGGCCAAGAAATCTTAGGACAGCATCCTGGAGCTGGGGACCAATCCAGCACTGCCACAGAACCCTTAGCAAGGCCACAGTCCACTCTGGTGTGCAGCGGCAGAGACAACACACTGAAACACGCTCCTTGGACTGAAACGCGTAGGCATTGCAGACCGATGCATGTGAGCAGCTGCCCCTGCGTGGCGGAGAGGCCCGCCCCTCGTCCTGGCCCTGGCTGGTCAAGGGTACATAGATGTTTCTTAGCAAAGCACAAATCAGCACCCAGCTTTCTCCCGCCGCTCCCTTGGTCGTCACCGAGGAACGCTGAAACCCTGCCCTGGTGGAGTCAGCCAGATGTGCAGGCAGCCATTGTTAGCTGGCTGTCTCTGGTAATGGGATGTGCCCAGCAAAGTCAGCAGCAGGACACGGAGGCGCAGAGGCATGTGATCATATGTACAGTGTGTGTGCATATATGTATGCATGTGTGTTCGCATGTGTGCATGTATGTGCATGTGTGTGCCTGTGTCTGCTTGTGTGTGTGTGTGTGCATTTAGAATATGGATGGATATACATGTGTGTGAGTGTGTGAGTGTACAAAACTGCACTTGAGTGCATGTGCCTTGGAGACCCAAGGGCATCTTTGGGAATCACTCCAGGAATTCCCAGGTTGTACCTTCCAGAGCCAAAATTACAGGCCACCGCCATTTCCGCCCTACATTTTTCACATAGGATTTCAGGATCTGAACTCAGGTCCTTTTGCTTGAGGCAAAGATTTTTAACCCCTGAACCATCTCTCCAGCCTACCGTGGGGTTTTAAGACTTGTAGAAGTCCACATTGCGTGAGGTGGGAAGGACAGGAGATGAATAGCAGGACAGAGGCAGGGGTCAGGGTGACCCTGGTATATTCCAAGGGCCGGGTCCTCCCTGCCCCGCAGAAGAAAAGAATGCCATCACTCAAGACCCCAATTCGGGGCCCTTCTAGTCCAAGAGCGCACATCACTTATCCTACCCTCAACTGGGACACGGGGCTTTAGGCCCTCCACACCGGGGACCCCTCCCCACACAAGCCCTTCAAGGACCACTAGACCTCAGGCTCCAGCTGGTCCACTGCCAGGCCAGGCTTTTCCCTGGGGCCTTCACACCCTGATCCTGTGAGTCAGCCTGGATCTCATTCCACACCCATGGGCCCCCATGGACATGACTCTGCAGAGTCTGAGCCCCAAGAGAGACAGCCAGCTCCCTGAAGCACAAGGCCCTCACTCCAGGTTCCCAGGAGCTTAGGGTCTGCTTGGCAGCCCCTCATTGGGGCCTCTTGCACAAGGACAGATCAGCTGTGGGTCCTGTGGCTGCGGGAGCTGGCCCGAGGTGATCAGCAGGCGACATTATTGTCATTACGCTGCTAATTAATTCCCAGCTCATTACATTTCCTGTGGCTAATTTGTACTCGGCTGATTTGATTAAACTCATCTCTATGCTAATAAATGTGTTTTCCATTTGTTTTAGTGGCTGAAGGAAGAAGGTTCGATATTTACATATTTTGACGTTTATCAGGAGGAATCACAGCCTCAGAATTAATTCCTTTCTGATTTGTAGGTTTGTAGAAAGGGTCATGGTTCAGGGAGGTCCCTGGACCTCTTGCTTTTTGTGCTGGAGGACTCTCCCAGTGTGAGGTCTCTTGCTTCCCTGTCATAGCCCGCCCTGATGGGGGGGCTCATCACCCTCTTTCAGTGGGATGTAGCATGAGCTCCGACTGCTACACTCCACCAAACCCGAGCACTCAGGCAGCTGTGACCCGTGAATCTTCCCTACCCCAGCCTCTCCTGACCGCGGGCCTCCCCTGACCGCGGGCCTCCCCTGACCGCGGGCCTCTCCTGACCGCTTCGTGAGTTGGGATCTGGGAGCTCCAGGGACAGGCCTGCCGCCTGGTCCACCCCACTGTCCCCACTCAGTGTCCTCCAGGACTGCAGAGAGGTTGCAGGTCACAACTCCTGCCCACAGGCACACTCCATGCTGCTACCCTCAGGTGTCCCTGTGTCACCAGACTTTGAGAACTCTGTGCTTGGAAGTCAGTGATTGGGGGTCAACACCTGCCCCGCTTGCTGGCCCTCAATGCAATTGCCTCTCCCCCCACGGTCCCCTGCACCTTTCCCACTTCTTGCCAGTCTCGACTTCCACTTTGATGCTGGCCCCTTCCCCAGCCTCCCCCCTTCATGGGGTCTAGCCTGGGGACGGCTAGGAAAACCATGTCTTGGCGCATGCCCAGAGAGTACTTCCCATGCCAGCCACCCTGTGGGCAGCAGACAGCTCCTCAGTGTGCCTAGATGTCAGGCTGCCATGGGTATACAGGCATCTGGAAGAGGTGGCCCAGCTTCCCAGCACTTGGGATAAGCCCCAGACTAGAGATTTGAATGACCTCTTGTTCTATAAGGGGAATCGCCAGAGGCCTGAATGTTGCCCAGGGCAGCGGGTGTCCAGAGACCTGAGGTCTGTGTCAATGTCTATTAGCCAGGGCTATACAAAGATTCTGCAGAGGATGCTGAGAGGTCAGAGGGTGACCTCTAGGTATAGACCCCTCCCTGAAAGGACTGCATGGAGCTGGAAAGAGAGAGGGATAGTGAGAGCTGGGAAAGTAAAGTCTAGACAGGGAGACGTGTGCAAAGCTGAGAGGATAGGAGATGGGGGGGTCATAAGGATGGGGCCTGGAGAGAAGGCAGGTCAAGGAGGGTGTGGTGGGACATGGGCAGGGCCTCTGGAAGAGAGACGTAGGCTGTCCTCAGCCCCAGGGCTTTCCAGGACCCAGCTGGTCAGCAGGGGGCATGTCGTTAGGATCCTACAGGGATGGAGTCAGGCTGGGAGCAAGTAGCTCTTGGTCCAGTCATCTACATTTCAGTACAGCCTTGAGCCTAAGGATGTGTTCAGACTCCCACCACCAGAAGGGCAGGTCTAAGAAGGTCTTGAATACAGATTTGTTGACCTCCCAGGGAAGAGAGCTGCACATCCCACCCACACTTGGAAGTGGGGAGACAAGGAAGTCTCCAGGATGACATTTGTCGTAGGAACTCTCAGGGTAGGGAGGATGACATCTTAGTTCCTGTCCAGAGCTGGGATGATAGATGTGATGGCATCAGCCCCAACAGCCACTCCAGATAAGGAAACAGGTGGTGTGGCATCCTGGGGCCTCCAGGCTGTGCCCTCATGGGCAGGAGTCGGCCGTGTTCCGTGCTGGGTCGCCTCCACACTAGCCCACCTTCATGCTCACCCCCATGCGTCAGTCTCTCAAGGGTGCAAAGCAAGGGACAGAGCCATGACTCAGGACCTGGGCATGGGGCGCGCAGCGCTGACACACTCACGCGGCTGGGCCCAGAAGCCAGGCCTCAGAGCCAGCGTCCATACGGGCAGGCCTTGTGTGGTGTCAGGAACGGTGGAAAGCAGGGGGACGTGCTCAGGCTCTGAGCGTCTGTTTCCTCGTGAGCTGGGTATCAGGACGAGCTGAGCAGCTGGAGAACAAGTCCCTCCTCGTCAGGCTAGCAGAACCGCGGGCCACGCGGGAAGCACCCGCGTGTCTGCTGCACCCGCCTGCCTGGAACCAATCCCCAGAGAGTATCTGACATTGCATGTAATTTTTTCAAAGGATCAGGCAAAGGAGGGTCCCCCAGCAAGGGGAAGGGAAAAGGGAGGAAGAGGAAGATAGAGAGGGAAGAGAGGTATTGAGGAAGGCTCAAGGTCAGAGCAAGGTTAGCAGAGTTCTCAAAGGCACAGGGACAAAGCATCGCCCCCCTGTGTCAAAGCCAGGCTCAGCTGAGCTACCCACTGGTGGGGCCTGGGGACTTGTCCAACACTGGCAGAACATGGTCATCAGTGCCTTGCGAGGTCCCCAGGCGAAAGGAATGCAGGACAGGTCCCAGCACAGCGGACCGCAGACCAGGCAGGATGGGGAGGCAGACTGGCTTGGTTAGCAACTGGGTGAGGACACTTGCCTCAGTCCCTGCGTGACCCGAGAGTTGGCTGCTGTTCCCCAGTGCATTCAGACACACGTCTCTAAAGAACACAGCTTAGCTCCTTGGGGAGCCCGGTCTCTCAGGGCCTGAATTTTAATTGGCCTCCGACTAACAGTTTTGAAAGCTAAGAATCAAGCGTCAAGCATGCCAGCACCCTGAGAAGCTGGTGTGGACAGGCGTAGGGGCCTGGGCACGGGATTGCCACTGTGGCGGATGTCCACTCCCTGCCCCCTTGGGACAGACTGGCCGAGGCGCTGTGTAGTCATGGCCGAACGGCTGGTTCCACCGTCATCACCTCAGCCTGGGCCTGCTGTCCACCAGGGCAGGAAAGCCAAGGGCCTTTTGGGCAGCCACGAATCTCAACAGGTACCCAAATAGGGGGCTGGCTGGGGCGGGCCCTGGCCTGGAGCGCAGGAGGCAGCTGGACAGAGGTTCTTGTGCTTCCCACAAGCGTGAGCCACCAGCTTCCGCTTTGTGGAGGGTGATGAGGTACCAGCAAGAGGGCTCTGTGCACTGATTTCCAGGACAGCCCCTGTGAAGGGCCCTGGTAAGGATGGTGTTTTAATGAAGGACATCAGCTCGAGGCCCCGGCTTCTGCCTGAGGCAGCCTCCCCTCCTTTATCTTCCTGAAAGAGACCAGCCCCCCTCAGGGAGTGAGACAGCAGGCTGGCCCACCCCAGGACCTCACCCCGCCCCTCCCTCAGGTTGTCACATGGGTGACCTCACCCATCCCCAGAGTCCTGGTAGCTGCCTCTCCTCTGTCCGTCCTGCTGCTGCAGGTTCTGGGTTTGCTTGGTGTAGGCTGCCTGGCCTCTGGAAACCCACCTCAGCCCCACCCGGATGACAGCCTTACTTCCAGTCTTCCTTAAAATCCCGCTCCTTAGATGTGAGCCCTGCTTCTTCCAAGGCCAGAGGCATGCAGATCCCCTTAAGGCAGGAAAAGTAAGGACCCAGCACCCAGGGGAGCACCTGCCCCGCCTGTCATTTCTGGGCACCTGCTCTCTTTGCCTCCCACCCCAAGCCCTGACCTCTAGTGCTTGACTCCCACAACCCTGCGGGTCAGGGTTGGGGTGCAGGAAGGAGACAGGCAGGTGCACACAGATGCAGAAGGGTTGGGAAGATGGATGAAGATCATAACTCTCACCTCAGGCCTGACTTCCACCTTGACTGCCAGCGCCACACACCACAGGCTCCCCGGAGGCCTCAGGGCCTGGGTCCTGGTCTTGGAGGAGTGGTCAGCACATTCCTAAGACCATGAGGGCAGTGGTGCTTGCCCGTGGACAGGACTCCTCCATCCCCCATGCTCGGGGCAGAGTTTCTGCTTGATGGTCGCTGTCCCCTAATGGCCAGCAGGCACTTGCAAAGTTCACACTTAGTTACAGATAACTCACTCCCTTCTGTTTTTTACCCCATCCACAAGCCCAAGTACTATATAAACTAAACCCCACCTCCAGGATCAGACTCCTGCTCTTCATCCCCCATACTCAGGGCAGAGCTCCTGCTGCATGGTCACTGCCCCCAATAGTTGGTGCTTGCAAAAGCACATGCTTTCCCGACCCTTAGGGCTAGCCCGGCCAAGATCAAAGACTGAGCTCAGTCCCTCTTCCTGAGCTGGGCAAAGTCCCAGAATTACCTCCAGACCCGCCCCTCAGCCCACCTGCCATTCCCCTCTCCCAGGGCTTTTCTCTCCCTCTTCCTGTGATTGGCCCGTTGATTCTGGAGCTCCATTAAAGCTTCCATCTAGTCTGTGGTGCAGTGCTTTTTGGGGGCAAATACTTTACCTTTCAGATTCCACTTTATCTCCCTCTGCAAATTAGTCTGGGTCACCGTGTAACCATGTCATCAATAAACTTTTTCCACTCCTTGTCTGTGGCATGACATATTCGGCTTTTGTTAAGATCTTACACCCACCACCAGACTGGTATGTTCAGAAAGCAGATTAATGATCAATGAATGAATGATGAGTGAGTAGATGGATGAATGGGTGGGTGGGCGAGTGAATGAGTGATCAAGGGAGCGAATGATGAATGAATGAATGGTAGTGGTCAAGTGACTGGGTGTGTCTGAAGACAAGCGAATGGCAAGAAACACGTGGAAGCTGTAAGGACTCAGTGTGAACATCCCCCCATCCTCTTAGACCTGCACTACAGGCAGGAGTGGCAGAGAGCAGGTGCACCAGGCCTCTCCCTGCTTCTCGAGCCTTGGCCGCCCCCTCGCTGAGCCTTCCTGGTCCTTGCTGCGTGGAGTTGCTGTCCCACAGTTGCCCGTGGCCTCACACGATGCTGCTTTTATTCTCTGCAGTGACCGTCTCTCTTCCCTGCCTGTCCCAGGGCCCGCAGGGAGGGGCTCCTGCCACTGCAGCTTTCTCTCAGGTCCTTGCGGTATGCTCCCCGCAGCCCACCAGGCCAGACTTCTTTCATGCCTGCAGATGTAGCAAGCTTGCCGCACGGCTCCTGGTGCTGCCCAGAATAGCCAAAGCCTTCGTTCACCTCAGCATTCAAGAAACCAAAAGGGCCGTGTGGTGTTGATGAGCTGCCGGCGTTGGCAAGTGCTGCGTGACACGCGTCCCAAATACATTTGGACTGGTTGTGTGAGGTCAGGGCAGGTGGACAAGTTTGGTCAGGTGAGAACACAGAGTGCTGTATTGCTGGCCTGGGCTCTGCTGGCCCTTCCCACACAACCGAAGTCAAATTGTCCCCTGACATCATCCGCAAGCCCTGGAAACCTTTAAGTTCTGATCGTACTTTGCCCACTAGACACCAGGCAGACCAAATCAAAGCCCTTCCAGCACCGAAGGGCATCAGCCCTGTCTCCCGGCGTCCAGACAAAGGAATCCTCTCTCCACACCTAAAATAGAAAAACCAGCAGCCAGTAGCACAGGCATGGAACAAGAAAAACGTTGTGAATCGCCAGAGCTGAGAAAATGCCGATCACCTAAAGCTTTGAAACAGCACCGTAGCTACCACCATCCGATTAACAGCAGAACGGATCGAAGGCCCATGACGCTGAGCGAGTTTTATTTCACCTAAAATAACAGGAGCCTCTGGGGTCATGCCTGTCCTGGGAACTGTGGTGTGACCTTCATGGTAACCCAGGAAGTGTCCACTGTTGAGGCCTTGGGGACATAGGGAGGGACTAGGTGACTGAGTCCAGGTCACCTCTGCTCAAGGCCACCAGACCCACCTGCCCCAGGAGACAGGGAATGGCCTGTCCTCAGGTCACTCCCCTGCCCAGGCCTGGGGGCAGCTGAGGACTGGCTTGGCAGGCCCAACAGGAGCCCCGCTGCCAGCAGGACACACTGCCAGGAGTCCACTAACAGCTTCATCTCACCCTCAACAACTCCTACACAGCATAGAACCAGAAAGGTGAGAGAGGAGCCCATGGGAGGCAGCGGTGGAGCCAGACCCCAGCCCATAGCTCACACAGTGGCAACTGGGACAGGAGCTGTCTAAACTGACTCTCCACCTTTGCAAGAGGTGCTGGAGGTGTCCCTACTCCTAGTGCCCGGCAGAGCTCAGGGGAGCTAGGGTGTCTCCAGAAGCTGGAGCTGAGCACAGTGGGGAGGAGCTACCTCTTGCCTGGTTACCTGCATAAGCCCTGGGCACCCCCTCTGCCTGAACCCCATTGCTTCTTTCTGATACAGCATTGTATTCGCAGAACAATGGACCCAGACCGTGCAGCGTGGAGGAGACACCCAGCCGTCCTGGTACACAGAGGAGGCCTCACTATGTGAAGAACAACCCCAAATGCCTCAACTTCTCCTTCCCACAGGCCCAGGTGCTGTGAGCATGGAGGCCACTGGACGATCTCTGCTCCTGCCAGTCCTGGTATCTGATGCTGACGCAGCCCACGTTCCCTCTGATGTGGCTGCTTGTCCTGGGAATGGTTTCTAAATGGTCATTTCCATTCCTATAAGTTGCTTGTTCCTCCCTCTCACAATGGACAGGTAAACTGCCCGGCTGCCCCGGGTGGACACCATGAATGTGTGGAGTCGGTGGTGGTGGCTGTGGGCTCTGCTTTTCAAAGACTAAATCCATTCCAGAAATGTTTCTGGACAGAACAGGATGAGAGAATGCCTGCCGCTTCACCACTAGAGGACAGCACTGCAGGGAATGTGTTTCATCCGCTTCTTCCTGAGGCCACAACAAGCACATTCCTGGGGAGTCCGGCTGCCCAGAACCTCTACCCGGGTGGGCGTTTCCCTTGTGACGAATGTGGAGGCTGCTGGTGTCTCGCTGCTGCAGTAAGAAGTGGGTTTAGGCCGCTAAAAGGAAACTGAGAAAGGCTCTCTGCTCCCCTGGGTTTTGGGTGGGAGAGTCCCTGAGACCAGTCCTGTTGCTTCACTAGCTTCCAGAAGTCCCTTATTGCCTATCATCCCCCCCCACACACACACTCGCTCTCTTCTCCAGCCTTACCCCTCCTTGGCCTCTTCACTCTGCACCCGCCTGAGATGCTGGCAGCACTTGTCAGTCACAGGTGCCTATTTGACAGGTAAAGAACAGAGTCCACAGGCACGCCTACAGAGAATATTTAGCTAAGGCGAACCCTGAGCAAATCTCCACCTCACTGATGCGGAGGCCCAGTCCATAACAGGTGAAGCCATTTTCTGAGCAAGAGGATAAGAGAGTGGGATCTGGCTGGGATTTGACAGACTGGCACAGGGACCACGTGCCCCCTCTGAGTTCTTCCTGTGGATGACGTGCAGTTCCTTGGCTCTCTTGCTGTGAACTCCTGCCATCGTACAAACCGTGACCAGAAACTGCAAGCCAAGAACAAGCCCCTTGTGTAGGTCATATATTCATGCAGTTGTTAGGGTCACACTGGGCCTCAGCACTTCCCAAGAACCCTTTGGGTCAGATAGAAGGGCAAAGGGGTTCTCTGGGGTCTGCAGAAGGGACCCAGCTCTATGTCTGGACAAGGACTTGGCCAGGGATCGGGTGGGAAGAAGTGCAGATTCCACTCAAAGAAGCCTGGGAGCTCTCGCTGAGGAGTCAGAGAGGAGTAAGGCTGTCCACAGTCAGGGTAGATTCCACTGGCTCAAGAGCTTAGCTGTGTCCAGCCCATGATGAAGAGGCCACACAGTCAAACGGCAGACACCTGGCTGCCCCCGTGCCTTTTCCACTTGCCCGGGATACCATAGGCGTGGCCTCTCTGGCCAGTTGAGCTAGCCTGGCTCTGACTAGGTGAGCCGGTGTCCCACGTGCACAGAGGAGGCAGGAGACACAGCAGCAGACAGAGAAGCAGCTCAGGGGACATGAGCTGGAGCGGCTCATCCTAATCCAGCATCCTTCATGCTGCCAACACTGCCAACATTTGGGGCCAGACACATGGCATCCAATGATGCACCTGGAAGACCCTCTGCGTGGCACTGGGACAGGGTGAAGGGCACAGGCACAAATGCATCTACACTGGGAGCAGGGCCCAGGGAAGGATGGGGAGTATCGCCAGGAGCAAGGGTCTTCACCGTGCGCACACCTGCTTCACCTGCACTCGAAACTGCATCCATTCTGGGGGTGAACTTGACCCCGATGTGTGCAGCTGAAGTATCTTCCTGTGTCGCTTGCCTCCCAGGGCGGGAGGAGAGCCGGCACAGCAGAAACACGACCACTGTCTTGTCCCCCACGGACCCTGGGTGCACATGCAGCTCCATCAAGGAACTGAACAAGCCTGCAGAGAGGGTGGGGCACTCAATCACATGTAGATGAGTGAAGGCTGAGGCTGTGGACAGGCCACCATGATGACCACAGCCTGGGCACTGTGGCTCTATATTGAGGGCTTTACCCAAGGGGATCAATGCCAGGTCCTACCAGTGTGTGAAGACATTCACAGAGTGTGTGCCCATCACGCATACATGCATCCATGGAGTACGTCACACAGATATGTCTACATGTTTGGATACTATGAACACATGCACATAATGTATGCACACCATGTAGACAGGCACACAATGTATGCATGCTATGTAGACGTGCACACTCATGTATGCTCAACAGAGACAGGCACATACATGTAAGCAGCACACACACACATATATACACATGTATGTATGCACACTACACAAGCACGCATACACTGTGAACATTGCATATATGCGTGCACATATCAGCCCTTGCTCCTAAAGCTACATCCACACAGCTTCCCCCATGCCCACCAGATCCTCAAGGCCAGGGGATGTCACACTCGCACCCCGAAGACACAGGTGACATTGGAGCCCAGCCGATGTCTCCGCTGGGTTTCTGATCTTAGAAAGCATCACCGCAACGCTGTCCTAGGTTTCGCTGACAGCCGCAGCTAGAGCGGTGCGTCCGGCATATCACAGGAATGTGCTCAGCACGCATAGCTGAGGGCGAGGTGTGTGCTTCTTCTCCTCCTGCGTGTTTCTTGTTCTCCCTGAACTGGAAAGAAGCTGCTGGAATGTTTCGTCTTCCTGTAATGATGGTGGGAGGGATGAACCACGAGAAGGAGGAGGGGAACCACATAGAGCAATGCCAAGACTGAGATCTACAGAGACGCACCACAGCGCCAGCCTCAAAGGCCATTTGACCCCCTGCAGGGCCTGGCGTTCTGGCCTAGACCAGAGATGCCCGCACTGCCTCCCCACAGGTTAGGAGAGATACCCGCTCTGTGTGTGTCAGCACGAGCAGGTGGATGAATGGCTGTGCGAACGAATGGACAAATGAGATGAATAAATGAGTGACAGAATGAATGAATGGCTGTGCGAACAAATGGACAAATGAGACGAACGAGTGAATGAGACCCTAGCTGAGTCCAGTCCACTTTAGTCCTACCAGTAGTTGGCAGAAACCTTATTCTGAGCCGGTTTGTGCTGGCTCAGCTCCATCAAAGAAACACCCCTTGTGCATGGCTGTGCCATCCTCACTGCTCCCCTCTCGTCCATGAGGGCTCTGGAGGACAGGCAGACCCCAAATGTAGGCTGTGCCAGAAGGGCCGCCTAGCCTCTTCCTCCCAGCGGTGTTTGACTCGCTGCTGCCCTCTGCTGGCCTAGCCTGGCCTAGACGGAGGAGGGGGGCCTCGTGGACAAATTGGGGCAGTGTCAGGTCCTGCTAGCTTCATAAGCCTGTTGCCACGGTGACAGGCAGCCTCGCGGGCCCTCTGGAAGGCAGGGAATCCACTCTCCTGCTTCCATGGAACCCAAATTCCTCACGCTCGGCCTCCCTTGCCCAGGCCACTTGACACGGAAGGGGAAACAGCACAAAAGAGCCGGCTGCTGCCCTGGGCATAGAAGGCACGGTGGCCTGGCCCACATTACTCCTCACTGGCCAAGTGCCCCCACATGCTCTTGCAGGCTACAGAGGTCAGACGTGGAGAGAGTTTTGGGGGGTGCAACCCAGCACTGTCACCTGCACTCTTCATGGGTTTAGCCAAGAGCAGGACTGGGGAGGCCCTCGTAGAATCAGAGGATCCAGAGGCCCATCTGAGCCCAGCACCCAGAGCTGCTGCTGCAGATATCTGCCCAGAAGGTAACTGCTGACTCTGGCTGTGGGCCGTGTGAAGTCAAGAGCCAAGGCCTAGTGGCTCAGCCTACTCCAAGCACCGTGCACCAAGGGGCAACCACTGGCAACTCCACGATCTGCCACTCACAGCTGACACAACCCACATGTTCTGGCCACATCGAGTGCCTTCAGTGGCCACCAGGCTGCTAGACAACAGCTGTAGCCACCTATCAACCTGGAGACAAGCACAAGAGGGACAAGACCCCTGGTACCCACCTGCCCCAGACCTTGGCTCAGAGCTGCTGACTACATGTTATCACTGCGGTGGCTCTGATTGGGAGTTAGAGCCCTGAGGAATGAGGAGGCCCCCAGCTCAGGGACCTTCAGCGGGAGGCTCACAGGAATCCTGCAGAGCTGAGACACAGCCGTTTTCCACAAAGCTCGCTCTATTCCTCCAGCCACTGCTTCGGGTAAACAAACACAAGCTGCTGATTCTAAATGAAGTTGTTTGCCTGTGAATTAATATATCATATTCTCTCCTGAAACAGAAGCACGTTAAAGTCTCACATGGGGTCTAACTGTATCGTTTGCATATGCAAATTATTCAACTGGCAATTAAAGGCTTGTGTGTCAGCAAATGAGACTAATTAGATTCATTTATCTATGATAATCAGCTTTTCACAAACAAAATAGATCCCCTTCCATGAAGCCGGACAAAAGGATCGAGCCTCTCACCAGCGGACCTGGTGAGGACATGTGGGTCACCTCAGGTCATTGTCTGGACAGGTCTCTCCGAGCCTTGGGTCCTGACCTGAGGCAGCTCAGCAGGAGGGCAGGACTGTCCTTAACCCTTCTCCACCTTCCAGTCCAGCCACTTCAGGAAAAAACAGCTTTACGAAATACAGCTTCGTCCCTGCAAAGTGGCTGGTGGGGAAGACTGTGGGTGCTCTCCTGTCTTCTAGTTCTTCACGAATCAAAAACCCATCACGGCCGCAGGCTCCTGCCGCTGACCAGAAACCTGGTGCTACCTCCCAGCATGCTACTGTTGTGACAAAGATCTAGAGCTGGGGACAGGAGGAGACGGCTCTTCTGCCCAGCTCACACTCCATGTCCCCAATGTGGAGTTTTGTGAGAGCCTGGTGGCACCTCTCTCCTGTGTCCAGGGCTCAGAGCACACAGGAAAAGGACAATCAAGGGCTTCCAGGATTCCGGCAGCCTGTCCAAGATCTCAGTCAAGACATGGGTCCCTCTCCCCTCAGCTGCCTCCCCCGCCTGCCTGCAGGCCCTGAAATTGGGGGACGGGAAACCTGTCTCTCAGGCCATGATGCTCAAACCAAACACCTGTAATTAATTTGCCCCTGAAGCCCTGGCCAGCTCAGGTCCCTGCGGGCTGTAGGTTGGTGGCAGCCATCATTCTGAGGAAGCCCCTTCCTGGATCCTTCCAGAATGCTAACTTCTACCATCCGGCAGGATGTCACATGCCACATGAAGCCTCGATGGGCCACAGAGACCCAGACCAATCTCCTGAGGCAAGTAAGACCAAGGCAGGGGATGGGGGAAGAGGAGAGGGGAGACACGGGAGGTGGGGGGCCTCAAGGTAGGTATCATGGCTCCCACTGCAAGGTGGGGGTTGAGCATAAGGAGACTTGTACCTCCAAGGTTCCCATCTGGGGACTTCAAGCTACTGGATGGTACTGAGTAACATAGAAGGCAAAGTGGGGGCCCCTCCCAGTGTGGAGGATACCTGGGGGTCTACCCCCTTTCCTCTGGAAGAACACCCCATGCAGTCTTCAGGGACAAGTAGTTCCAGATCCATGGAGCACCCAGGGTGAGGTGCTGTAGAAGCTTTGGGGTGATCCCATGCTGCTTACCGCATCATCTGGCCTAGGCTCTTGCATTATCCCCCCCCACTGCAGTGGCCACAGACTACCTGAAATGAGGTGCAAAGTCTCACCTGTACCCTGAGGTAGACCCCCCGCCATCCCCCTGACCTATCTGGAAGTCCTGTCTCCTCCCTTCCCTGGAAGTGGATTTGAATAGAGACCACATAGGTTTGCAGAATCTGAGCAGAAGAAACCAACTTGGCTCCTAAGCATCTGCGTCCTGCTTGATTTGCAAAAACAAGCAAAACATCACTTGGGTTGTTTTCTGGCAAATATATTATAAACTCATGTGCCCTGCAGGGAAGATGGGAGCTGGCTAAGGTGTGACACTCCATGGACCAGGCAGTATTCAACTTGGGACTGCGCTGAGACTGCAGCCAATCAAAGCACTTCCTCTGCCGCCAAGGTTACCCAAAGGGACGCATTGTGGGTGATACAGCTTTTTTCTGATTGGTGCTTTGAACCCGCCAGGTGCTTCTTAAATAGAGTTTGAATCTCTTGAGTTTCCCTCCTGCCGACTGTCAACCAGTCTCCTGGGCTGAGCCGGTTTCTAAGGGGCATGTCGTGACTGTCTTGAGCCGGTCCAGAAGGGCAGGACTACAAAGAAATGTCGATGTCGAGGGGGGAAGGGGGAGGAGAGAGGGGGCATAGATTGTGAAGGAGTCTGAGGGAGCAGTGGGGATGGGAGTAGACAGGCATCAGACGAGGTGTGAGCCCTTCAGGGCAGCCCAGCTCCACACAGTCCGCACAGCGCTTAACCAGAAGCTGCCTGCCTTGCTTACAAGATGGAACCTGGAAAGGTCCCTCCAGAACACATGGAAATCTAGTTAGCTAGGTGGCCCTGCACCAGATGCCCCAATGTCCCCAGCGGGAGTGCCGCTTAGCCACTGCGGCTCCCTGGGCTTCCTTCTCCTCTTGCTGGCCAAGTTGACCCGTAGCTGTGTGGAAGTCACCACCAGACAGAAGAAATCCAGATTGTCCCTGAGAGACCAGATTCGGCATCTTAGGAGGCACAGGTGCTAGTGCATGAGGGCAGAATGGGACCTGGCAGGAGGGTGCTCACAGGTGATAGAGGGTTGTGTCCCTGCAGGGGACTCCGAGGAAATCTCTGTTCCTCTGTTGCTTAGAGCCCCAAGCCCTGTCCAGCTCTGACTCGCTGTCCAGCCCTGATGGATCCCCGATCCCGTTTCAGAGGCTGCTGCTCCAGTTGTCTGCTCTGCCCGGAATCCATCTCCCTTTCTGGGCCCTGGAGGGTAACCTCGTGGATCTTAGGCTCCTGTCTGTGGTCTCTGGGTGGGTTGGGTCAGTGGGTCATGGCAGCAGGAAGGGGGCTATGTTTGCGGACCCTTCCTCACCTTCGATGCCACATTCTGCTCCTGCAGGTCACTGAAGGCCTGCCTATCTCCCTCCCTCGTTTGCGAACGCTACTGCAGGCTGCTGCCGTTCTCCTCCCACGTGGGCGGTCGTCAGCACATGACTTGGAGTCAGAGCGAGACGTCCCCAGAGGTGTCCATGAGGGTCAGTCCTGCCTGGATTCACACTAACTGGTGTGGAGTGAATGTGGGGTAGGGAAGGCCTCCCTGGGGAGCTTGGAAGCACAGCGGGGCCAGCATGCAGGCAAAGGCGCCTCATCAGGCTCCAGAGTAGAAAATAACAGGATCATCTGATGGACAAATCGCTTCTTATGCTGAGTAAGGCATAAGAAGGGCTCCGTCTGGGGGGACCTGGCTGGCACCACTCCAAGATCTCTGTGTGGACAGCAGCTGGTGCAGGTGGGATAGGGAACTCGGAAGCCCATCTCAGGAGGTGCAAGCAGAGCCAACAGACATGCAGGCAGATGGGTGAGGGAGTTGAGATGTCTCCGTCTTCAGTCTCTGTGTCTGCAGAGATGGGCACCTTATGTGTGGGTGGCTGGTTAACACATGACACAAGCCATGCACACAGCTCAGGAGGCTCTGGGGTGCAAAGGACTTCTTCCCCACATGCGTCAAGCCTCTGAGTGCTTTTCCTTCTGGTCTCTGACCTGGTTATTTCAAGCTGTTCACACTACATAAGTGTGAGCATGCTGCCAAGTGATTGGACTACAGCCCATTCTCTCATGGAAGCTTCTGACCACAAGAGCCTCCGTAGAAAGTCTGAGAACATTGACTAAGTGCAAGCCTGTGGGGATTTAGTTCAGAAAGGTGTCCACGTGGGAACATGTCACAGGCAAAGGTGCAAAAGGTCAGCACCTACATGCCCCAGAGCACAGTGGGGTCTACTCTCCTGGTTTCTCACTAGATGAGCCACATAGGACCATCTTGGCCTAGTAAAGTAGATGGATTGAAGGGTACCTAGCTGGCTTGGTACCTAACTCTGCTCTAGACTCCAATATGAAACAATCTCAGTTTACCCTCAGAGAAGAATAGGTGGGACAGTCAACATTGGTTTCTGTCCTGCTGCAGTTTGTCTGCATGGTTGCTGATAAATGACCATCAAACGGCTTAAGGGAACAAGGGGTTTATTTCCTTATGACAGTCCAGTTACAGTTCTCAGTCCAGCTTAACAGGAGAGCATGCACCAACACCAGGGCCAAGGGAACTGGCCACACCATCACCACATAATGCCTGAGAGATGGACAATCCTTACTTGCCAGACCAGCATGTCCTGCCAAGTATACACAAGGATGCCGACTCTCTCAACCAGCTCTCTGTGATTTATTCCAGGGCCTAATCCCACCCACCATGGGCTGGACCTTCCCCCATCAGCCAGACAATCTCCTGCAGGTTTGCTCTGGGCCGAACTCAACCACTAATTCTCTGCCCAGAGCTGTCAAATTGACACCTGTGCCTAACTATGACATGCCCCTTCCACCCTCACCCACAATAGACACCATGAAGTCTGGGTGTGGCTATGGCAAGTTCAAGGCACACGGTTCCCATGCATATTTGCATGCGGCTAAAGTACTCATGTGCCCAGATGGCTGCACGTGCACCGCCCACCTCCAGATGCTCCAAGATTCCAGTGAACCACCTATGCAGCTGGTCCCAACTTCAGTGAGGTAAGGGAAGGTGCTTTTATGCCTCCCAAGCCCCCAGCTTTCCTGGTGGGCTAGTCCCAAGAGTGACTGGGGGCAGGAATCAGGGGCTCTGGGCTACACAGCTGCCTCTCATGGCAGGAGGAACATTCTCGAGTGTGCGCTATGCTTTGCAGCAAAGCTGGAGAGCAGAAACAGAAAGGAGGAAAGATGAGCCGGGGGCAGAGAGAGCTTCTCTCCCAGTGCTTCTCTTCCAGCATGGGACAGACAGTGGGACAGGACTGGGATTCTGGCAGGGTCTTGTGGAGGACTGCATACAGGCCGTGCAGCCCGATAACAGCGGGGCTATCTCAGGAGCAGAATCCAGGATAGGGCTCCTGGCCCAGGCTGCTCTGGTCCCACACACACTCTGGAGCTGGAGAGAGGCTCAGGCCTCTTGCCTCACAAGGCCTGAGTTTGGATCCCCAGATCCCACATAACAATGCCAGGACCTAGAAGGTGGAGCCTGAGAAATCCTGGAGCAAAAGCAGTAGGGTATGGTAGAACAGTCCAGGATGATCCCTGATGTCACCCTTGGACCTTCACAAGTGTATGTACTCAAATGCCCTCTGGTATTCTATCTATCTATCTATCTATCTATCTATCTATCTATCTATCTATCTATCATCCATCTATCTCCCTCCCTCACGCTCCACACAGGCACAATGTCTGAGCAAGGTGTATTCTCTAAGCTCATGGTTTACATAAGCCCCGGCCTGACTCTTGCTCTGGCCAGCGGGTGTATGGCTTGCACAGTCCCAGTGAGTCTCAGCAGAGTGCTCAGTAACGCCAATGCCACAGGCTCTGGCCACAGAGTTTGCTGCCCACAGCCAAAGCCAAATTCCTGAGTAATGAACGAGGCCAAGACCAACTCCTCAGGCACTGTGGTCCACCACTGCCCATTCAGGACACCTGGGAAGAGAGAGCTGCAGGCTGGATGCTCAGGGCCTGTGAGTGCCGGGTCCCTGCCACCTGCCCACACCTTCTCCAGCACGGCTTTCTGCAGGTAGGTGCCTCGCAATCAGCTGAGTTAATATGTTACCCTAAACAAGTTAATTACATTATTACTTTCTGATGCTGCAATCACAGATTTTTATGTTTTGATGCTAAATCAGGTAAAACTTTAAATTAGGGTAATTAAATAATTAGCTATGAGATATGTCAGGCTAACAAACAACTTCCTTCTCTTCCAACAGTCCCCATTGGTGTGGCATTCTGGAAAACGCTGCAGAGAGTATATGTGTACAACCCAATGGTCCACTCCAATAGCCACCTCTCCTCTCGGTAGTGACAGTGTCCCTAGAAACACCCAGCCTGCTCTTAGTTCACAGCCGAGCCCCAAAAGTTTCTATAATTTTTCATGAGTAATGTCAAGTGTCAGAGGCATTGTATAGCTTCCCTGTTCTCCTCCCCTGAGCACCTCCCTCCTCCCCCAGCATCCTCATCTTCCCCAGAGCACTGCCACCCTTTCCCCAAGCACCACCTTGAGACAGCAGCCATGATGTGGGTGTTCATGGCAGGATGCAGCGCACGTGAGAGCCACTTGCCTGACTGGCCAGAGGTCACGAGATGAAGGGTCCATTTCACCATGAAGCTGGTAGCACCCACGGCCTCCCTGGTAAAGACCAGGGCTCCATGGTGTCATGGAAACAGTCCCGTGTCCCTTCGGATGCCTTGCTTGGTGGTGCTGGAAGTCCTAGCCACAGCCACCAGATGGGACGTGGCTCCCCACCCGGGCACATGCAGCTCCACGCAGGGGTGCTGGGCCTTTCCATTTAGTCAAGGCATCGGTCTCGTGCTGAGGCACATGTAGGCCCGTGCGCTGGGAACCGGCCTCTCTTGGCTGTGGCTGTGTTTGGTCACAGCCTAGCGCACTTGAGCCATCAGCCGGGTGCTGCCGGGGAGGGGGGGCTCAGGACACTGGTGACCAACAAGGGATGCGTGGGCATGGACACCTGCATGCCCTGTGCCAATTTCTTGACGTCAAGTTTGGGGCAGGAGGACACCTTTACTTTCCTGATGACCAGAGGACTGTCAGCTAGCTATGTCCCCTCCTCTCCTTCAGAAACTTGGTCCTCTCACCATTCCGCTTCCTGTGCATGACCCTGCAGTCGCGCCTGGAAGCTGGGAATTGCCGTCTGTCCCTGGTGTACAGAGCTGCAGAGGGAGAAAGGGAGACCAGGGCAGGGCCTGGGGAAGGCCTGTGCTCTGCTGGGCCAGTCACAGCCAGACGACACTCTCAGGGTCTCTGACTTCCTGTCTGCCTTGCAGGAGGCTCCCTTGGAAAGAGCTGGTCCCTAAGGCTGACGGGCCTGCAGAGGGGCTCTTTCCATGGGGTAGAGGTTCTGCACAAGAAGCCTTGACGTCTCTTAGGACACGAGCCCAGAGCTGACGGCCACAGGAAGGATGAGGCAGCCCCTGGTCAGGCTTCAGAGCCCAGCTGTCTGGGTCAGGTGGTCTTTTTGCCACAGCAGGGCACAGACAGTCATCCACCTGCCTGGGCACAGGCAGCGAAGACACCACTCCAGAAACAGCATAGACAGGGGCCGGGTTCCCAGCACACATGTGGGTGCGCATACCATGCCACCCCAACACCATCCTGCCCAAGTCAGACCACTGCACCCACAGAAGGGCCTGGGACCCTTCAGCCCTAGTTCAGTCTCTACTACTTCCTGTCTTAGCTCTCTTTTCACTTCTAACTGCGGTTAGAACTCAAACCACGTGCAAAGCAGTTCCTGACACGTCCGCTTGACCGCAACCCGCTGCCTCAGCCCCTTTAAAAAGTGTCCACTCTGGTACACTCACCATATTTGCTCCGTCTACCTCGTCTGCACATGAGACTGTCAGACAAGACTGTGCCCATTTTAGAGCCCAGGCTTGGTAGGGGGCTTGTCAGGAGCAGGAGCCAAGCCATGCGGGTTGCTCAGCTGCGGGATGCCCGGTGGGCTGTCCAGCCTCAGCACCACTGAGAGTAAAGCAAAGATGTTATTTTGCCTTTTTCCTGTCAGTGACCAAATTCAAATGTTCTATGTAAAACCACACTTGCCCTTTCTACCCCACTGCCTTGGATGATGGTGCGTGATTAAGCTCTTCATAAATAATAATGTGTCAGTTTCCGATTGGGCGTCTGATTAAGTGGCCGCTCTGTGGAGCCTGGAGACTTGGGCGGATGAGATCCCTGCTGATGGGCAGTTCCACTGGGTCCTCAGCCAGCCACTGACTGGCCTCTGGGGACTAGGACTCAACTGCCCCCAATTAGGTCAGCACAGACGAGGCCTTTCTCCATCACAGGGAAAGGGGAGGTCTTACTGTCTTCTCTATGGCGGGAGCCATGGCCTCCGCAGACCACCCCCAGCCTCCCACATCAAGCCCCCGGTTTTGAGGCTGTTGAAGAGAAGTAGCCACTGGCTACCTCAGGATGCTGGAAGGGTCATGTAACAAGGTCACCTTGACGGAGGCCTCTGCACCTTCAGGGATCAGAAGTACCCAGCCCAGGAATGTCCCGGGCCTGTCCCACGAGACCCCCAAACCCTAGGGTCAAGGTCATTGTCCTTCATCATTATCTTTCACAGCTCAAGCCCCTGTATTCAGCAGAAGCCTGAACCTGCTCTCCATCCCCAGCACCGCTGCCCCTTGGGGTCATGGTCATCAGAACCACCAGTAGCATGCCTCCCTGTGGGGAGGGAGAGGAGAGGCAGCCCTCTTTCATGACACCAAGGAACTTTCCAGCACCCCAGCAGCCAGAGCAGCCTGAGAGCCAGGCCCCACACAGGCTCCGGAGCTGATCACGGGATATAGAAAGTGTGTGCAGATGCATCTCCCCAGTCCCACCCCACGAGACCGCCCTCAGCAGTGGGGGGGGTGCGGCTAGCTCGGGGAGGGGCGCGGTCATGAGTCCTTTACACGGAAGTGCTGTGTGGAGCCAACTGGCCTGGCAGGATGAAAACACACCAGCTCACAATGTGCCACCTGCCCAGGAGCCCAGAGGCCTCGTGGCATCCTGACCCTCCAGGTCTTTCTCTTGTCATGTTGGGTCTTTATTTGCTACTTAATGCTGTTCCGTGTCAGAAAAATCAAAACCAAGTTTCTAGTAAGAATCTCTGTTCACCTTCATGTTGTGCACTATCAGCTGGGGACATCAATTCACAAAGCCACTGCCTCACCAGCATCCTGTGCTGGACCCCCCGGAGGGCAGGAATGGCCATCCTCAGTGGCTGTCAGGGCTCTGCATCATCTACGATACACCCACACCAGGCATTCTCGAGTCTGCTGGTGGGCAGCCCTCTGCTAGCCAATGAAAGTCTAGTTCTCAGTGTAGGTAGCAAAGAGTCAAGCGTGAAGGTCTCACCCTGGGGACCACCTCAAGCACCCTGGCTCGACCCTGCATCTATAATAGTCGGCTTGGTTTCTCTCGACCTCACTGTCTGCCAAGCCACTCCCAGAGAGCACAGCCCATTATGCCATTCTTTCTATAAAATAGCTTGAAAGGCCTGGGAACCACTTGGTTGGGTTTCTCTCGGTAACAACCCCACTTCCTGTGCTAACGTCTGTCTCAGCTGGAGGGTACAGACCATCAATCTGTGGACACCAGGCAGGAGCTGGAAGCAGCTGCCCATGTGGTCCCCATGCTCGAGGAGTGGAGAAAGGCAACCGACGTACTTGGCTTTCATCCTCTCATTCGGCAGGATCCAGCCCCAGGAATAGGTGGCAGGTCTTCCCATCTCCCTGAACCTGTCGTATCATCCCCACAGGCCCTTCTCCCAGATGAGCCTGAGCTCAGGTTAACGCTGTTTCTCCTGGCCAGTGCGGCTCCCGTGCAATCCCTAGCTGGCCCTTGCTGTCCAGCTCATCGCTCTCTTCCTGCTGAGTCCTCCAGGCTCCTGGACAGGGCTGATGTGTCCTCCTCTGGGAGCATGGACTCCTGCTAACAGTGACATAATAAGCTTGTGACTTTAGAAACCTGTGCAGGGAGCAGCAGCAGCTGTGCCAGAATATTCTAGAAGGGCTCAAGAGGAATCTCCTATCAGCTCTCAGCAGGCGTGTGGGAGGCAGGAGCCTGTGCTGCTAGCAACGACCCTGAAGCGCCTGGGCAGTGAGACTGAGCCGCGGATGCTCAGTGGCAGATACAGCAACAGCCAGAACTCTGTTCCAGAAGGTTCTGTCGGGTCCCCAGGCCTGGACCTCAGGACTCCACACTACCACAACCACCTTTCCCAGAGGCTGGCACTGGCGTGTTCTGCCGGGGCCCCTCCTCAGGTTAAAGGATCATGATGAGTCATGGGAGAGATTTGAGAAAGAAAGAAAGAAAAAGGGGGTCCCCTTCGTGAACCCCCTCTAACACAGGGCACCATGGGCCTCTTAAGCCTAGAGTCACTTGTTATTAGAAAACACAGAGAAGCGGTGTTGCAGTCCGCCTGCATGGTTGCTGATAAATGACCAGAACACAGCTGAAGGGAACAAGGAGTTTACTTTCTTATGACAGTCCGGTTACAGTTCATAGTCCAGCTTGACAGGAGAGCACACACCAACACCAGGGCCGAGGGAACTGGTCACCATAACAACTGAGAGATGGACAATCCTTACTTGCCAGACCAGCATGTCTGGCCAAGTGAACAGAAGGATGCCAACTCTCTCAACCAGCTCTCTGTGATTTACCCAGGGCCTAATCCCACCCACCATGGGCTGGGTCTTCCCCAGCAGCTAGACAATCTCCTTCAGGTTTGCTCTGGGCTTAACTCAACCATCAACTCTCCACAACTGTGCCCAGAGCTCAAATCCTCAAGAGTCAAGTTGACACCTGTGCTTAACTATGACAAGCGGTAAGTGGACATCATAGCAGATGCTATAACTTTTGTTCGGTCGTCCTTATCCTGGGATGAAATAACTTTTTTAAATTGAATGTGACTCTTGTTATCTGTGTTGATAGGGAACGTCTGGCAAGGTTCACTAACCCCTGCCCCGTCCTCTCCCACTGCGGCATGGAGCGGAGGATCAAGCGTCCCTCCTTCAACATGAGGGGCTAGGCCTTTCCATCTCATCCCACCCCAGGCTATCAGTGCCCTGGCCCTGCACGTCTTAACAGGGCAGAGATGAAGGATGTGTCTGCCAGGCACATGTGAAATGATCATATTAATGAGCTGTTGAACCTCTGGGGGTTCAGCCAAGGTCTGGGTCCCTGAAATTCCCATCCCGACGCATAGATTCCCTCCGGGTTAAAGTCATCACTTGGGTTTGGTGACCATACTGAGCTTCTTAAAGGTGTCATCCAGGCCTGAAGCCCAGGTAAGAGGTGGTGTTCAAAGCAGACAGATTCTGAGAGAGGAGATTCAGGTCTGCTGGGGGAGCTGGAAGAGGGTGAGGGTGGCCACTGCTAGCAGGCACCCAGCTTACTCTAGAGGGACAGAATGTTCTGGAATTCTGATGATGGTCTCAAAGGTCGTGAATTTGCCCAGTGCTGGTGAGCTGACATTCATGAAATGGGCGGATTGCAACAAGTGTGAATTCTGTCCTGGGGAAGGTGATCAAGTGTGGGGGGGTGATGTGTGTCTCTGGGCCTCTCGGCGTGACGGCTTCTCTTCACCGCGTGCCGAACATCTCTAGACATGTTCTCGGGCCAGTGACGGAAGCCACTGGGCCTCCCAGCACCACAGCCAGGGGCTCTGTCCCCACTCCGGTTGCTGTCTGGATATCCCCCAAGTTCTGAACAAAGGTCCCCTCAACTTTATTTAGCATAGGGACCCCACTCTACAGCAGTCCTGTCTGCACATGAGTGGGGGGATCAAGTCTGCTGTAAGGAGGACTTTCCATGCTTCCCATGAAAAAGCTCACTTGCCACAGCCAGAGAGTCTCAGGGGACAGCTAGGGGCATGAGCAGGGGTAGGAGGGCCACCCATCGGGACACCCAGAATGCCCCCTCCGGCCTGGGTGACTGTCCCAACTCTCTGGGTCCCATAAGTACCTAGGGTCAGTAGAACAGTGTCCGCGGTATTTGGGGATGAAAGAAGGGGTAGGCAAGGGGGCACTAGGACCAGAAATGGGCCAAGGTCAGCACAGGAGGGGCCCGTGGCCAGTGCAGGAGCCTTGGAGGCTCAGCAGTGTCACCTGCCGTGGGCATCTGGTGGGAAGGGAAGCCTGGCAGAGATCCAGCACGTGTCAGCCCACAGCAAGTCAGGCCTCCCTCCAGATGTGGGAGGCTGCAGAGACAGGCCAATGGGTGAGCGTGAAGTCCTATCCAAAAGTTCCTATCCAAAGCTCCCTGTACGAGCCAGCCGCAGCCATAAGCTAACCCCAGTGTGGTCCTGATTTAATATGGCTACATCCTGAGATGAGCCAGGAAAATTTGAGAAGGAAATTTGAACCCAGACACGCTCAGAAGAGGAGGCAGAGATGAGAGCAATGCTTCTGCACCCCATGGAGCCCCAAGATGGCCAGCAGCTAACCCCACACCTGACCTCTGACCTCAGCCCTCTGCTCTTCAGAGCCAGATGACCCTTTCCTGCTGATTAACCTGTACATGCTGGTGTCCTTGACTCCAGAGTCCCCAAGACACTTGCGCACCTCGGCCAACCCCACTCATGAAACTCTGGTTGCCAGGGCCTCCAGTACACTGCGTGTCTAGGAAGAGAAGGACCGCTTCCTGCATGGGCCATCCTGTCTCATTTTGCCCACCCCAGACCCAAGCCCCATGCCCAAAGAGCCTGTCACAGGACAAGCCAGCTGAAGCTCCTGATCACGGGCCACGCCCTAGGCCGCCCTGCTGACACCATGGAGCTGGGTGATAAAATGGCCATTTCTCAGCAGGAGCTCTGCAGAGCTTCCACAAGCTTCTGGCTCCCTTCTCTGAGCGTAGGTGACCCGCAAGCTGGAGGCTCCTCCTGCAGCTATACCCTGCAGATCCCCATCCGTGAGCCAGGACTCCAGAATGTTCCTTCCAGAGGTCACAGAGCTCATCTCCTCTTCTTTTTTTTAAATTTTTTTTATTTATTCAATTATGTGTATGTGCGTGAGCACGTGTGTGCATGTGTGTATGTATGTATGTATGTGTGTGTATGTGTGTGTGTGTGTGTGTAGAACCACGGGCGAATTCGGGAACCGCCATGGACGCCTCCACCTTCTCCTTGTTTACTCTGCCCCGGGATTCACAGGCTTCGCCCACCAAGACCAGAAGTGCAGGCCGCCCCCGCTTCCACCCGGCATCTATACGTGGGGTCTAGGATCCAAACTCAGGACCTTCTGCCTGCAAGGCAGAGGCTTAACCCCTGAGCCACCTCTCCAGCCCCTCTCCTCTTCTGCTTAGAGAGAAACAGCCTTAGGGAGGCCTGAAGCACCTGAGAAACTTTGCACAGCACCAGGAGGGGGCTTTGGACACCATAGCAAGTGGTTTTTCTGCCCTGCACAGCCACTGCTAAAAAAGGCATTTGTCTGCTTCGATGGGCTTCTCTTCTGTGCAACTTCAAAGCAGGGAATGTAGAATCAACACCTCGAAACTGCCTCTGTGGACAGAGCAGACAGTGGAAATGGCTTAGCCATTTACCCCAAACCTGAATCAAAGCTGGGTGAGGTGATCCGCAAGCCATGCAGGACCCACCCACCAGGCGGGTGCTGGCTGCAGCCTCCACGACGGCCCTGACCCTCTCCACCCTCCTCCGGCCTCTGCCCCCTCTCTGCCCCCTCTGTTCCTCCCTCTCTGCCCCTCTGTTCCTTCCTCTTTCCCCCTCTCTATCCTCATCTAAACTTCACGATTCAGTGTGTGTGGCGGGGGGGGGGAGTGTTTCATCTGAAAATAACGGAATCCCTCTAAGGTCATTCAGCTAGACATATAAAATATAACAGGAAACGATACCCACACGTTGCAAACTATCACATTTCCACATACCCCTAACGTAGAAAACAGAGACCCCTATCTGCTCTGCAGGGAGACCACATGCCAGGGACCCCAGAGGGACAGAGTGAGTCACAGAACAAGCCAGCACCACCTTTGTGCATCTCCAGTACCCCACTTAGGTATCGCCAGGGCACCCCGCACCCCAGCTCAGTCCTGGTCCCAAAGAGTAGGCTAGATCCTGAGGACAGATGCCACCAGCCTATCTTCAGGGGAACCCCCACTGGTGGTGTCTTTTAGGGACCCACCCACTCCCAAACACACTGCTGGCACCTTCTAAGAACCACAAGCAGCTGTGGGCAGGAGCCACATCTTGCTGCCTACAGCAGGACCACAGCACGAGGCGCTCGGTGGACATGGGGGAGCAGGGCGCCCCCAGGCACATGCTGTTCTATAGGCTGAGTTGCTGCCCTCAGATCTCCTGTCAGCACAGAATCTGAAGAGCCGGTTGCAAGATGTTCTGAGGACAAAGGTGCAGACTCTAGGGGCCCCTCACAGAGGAAGGAGGGATGCAGAGACATGGAGAGCTCACCCCAGGGCCTCACAGTGAGACCCTCATCTACAGCTTCCAACTCTCCTGTGCTATGAGGAGTTATGGGGTTGTGTCTGCAAAGGGTCCCTGCTCCGTCATTCCCTGGGGCTGGCTCCCCAGCAGACCCCAGGTGCAGAATGGGCACAATGGAGTGGCAAACCTTCAACGATAGCCTAAGGTTGGGCCAGTGCAGATGCTTGGGCAGGCAGGATGCAGGTACCTCACTCGGCCGTGCGGCATCTCTCAGCCACACGTTTTCTAGCCTCATCTCCATGGATATGGAAAATAATCCTGACATCTCACCTGCCTTCTTAAAAACCACATCTGCAGGACCAACGAGATGGATCAGTGGGTAAACATGCTTGTGCACAAACCTGGTGACTTGAGTTTGATCCCCACATGGTGGAAGAAAGAATTGACTTCCAAAAGTTTTCCTCTGATTTCCACATGTGCCACCATGTGCCTACTACTGTACACGGTGCACTCTCTCCCTCTTAAATAAATGAATATTTTATTTATTTAGTGTGTGTTCATGTACAGAAGAGAGCACGTGAACGTGTGTGCCTGTGGAGGCTCAAGGTGTCTTCGGGAATCATCCTGCATTGCTCCACCTCCTTATTGCTTTGCTGTAGGGTTTCCCAGGCTCCCCCTTTCCAAGGCCAGAAGTACAGGCTGCCACCATTTCCACCCAGCATTTTTACATGGAGGGATCTGGGGCTCTGAACCTATGTCCTTTTGCTTGGAAAACCAAAGCTTTAGCTCCTGAGCTATTTAAAAATCACATTTGTCTACTTTCAACTCTCACGGTCTGAGCAGGCCGGCACTGCCTACATGTTGTCACAAGATGGCAACATCGAGGCTGATGATGAGCCCCCTTCTCATCAGGAAGGACAGTGGGGGAGACACAGCCAGGGCCATGGTCCTGGGGGGTTGGGGGTGGGGATTCTACTGGAGGACTGGGTCTCTTGAGGGAGTCCCAGGGAGAGTTAGGGAACTAGGAGGTACCAGTGGGGGTCAGGGTACTGGGGGGATCGTAGAAAGAGTTAGGGTCCTAGATGAGTTTGGGATCTCAGAGTTTTTCCAGGGGTTGCATCAGAAGGCACCACATGCACTCACACACACACACACCACTCACAGCACCTCACACAGTCATGTATACACACTCACACTCACACCACTCACAGCACCTCACAGTCATGCATACACACACACACACACCACTCACAGCACCTCACAGTCATGCATACACACTCACACACACACACCACTCACAGCACCTCACACAGTCATGCATACACACTCACACACACACACCACTCACAGCACCTCACACAGTCATGCATACACACTCACACACACACACCACTCACAGCACCTCATAGTCATGCATACACACTCACACACACACACCACTCACAGCACCTCACAGTCATGCATACACACTCACACACACATCCACCACTCACAGCACCTCACAGTCATGCATACACACTCACACTCACACCACTCACAGCACCTCAGTCATGTATACACACTCACACACATACATACCACTCACAGCACCTCACACAGTCATGCATACACACACACCACTCACACTACTCACAGCACCTCACAGTCATGCATACACACACACCACTCACAGCACCTCACACAGTCATGCATACACACTCACACACACACACACCACTCACAGTCATGCATACACACACACACACACACTACTCACAGCACCTCACACAGTCATGCATACACACTCACACACACACACCACTCACAGCACCTCACAGTCATGCATACACTCACACACACACCACTCATAGTACCTCACACAGTCATGCATACACTCACACACACACCACTCATAGTACCTCACACAGTCATGCATACACACTCACAGCATTCACATATACAAATGACATTCACTCACACAGTATTCCCACAAACACACATACATAGACACATACATACACAGCCACACACACACACACACACACACACACACACACACACACACTTGCCCCAGGTTCTCAGTTGCCAGCTAAAGGTGAGGCCAGATCCCCTGTAGAGGAGGCAGAAGAGATCCTATGGCGCCCAGATCTCAGGCTCCTTCTTGGTTTAGCTGAGGCAGCGAGGGACAGGAGAGGCAGGAGTACGGTGTGTCCCTATGCCAGCTGCTCCTGTGCCAACTCAAGGCTCCTCCCCCAGACAACAGCCCTGTGCCCAGCAGAATGTGGCCCAAGTGAAGCCTCCTTTGGAACCTTTCCCAGAAGCGTGGAGGCGAATGGCTGCTCCCCTCCAGCACCCCTTCCCCAACAGGCACCGGCTCCCGTGCACCGTGTCACTCCAGGTTACAGCAGCCTCGGTGGGCAGCCTTCCTTGGGCCGGTGCTTGGTGAGCTCCAGACCAGGCCAAGTGGAGTCTCCCTGAGAACTGAGATCTTGACTGCTCAACCTGGAGTGACCAGGAACCCAGGGGTCACAGAGCTTTAGGGGCTGAGAGAGAGAAAGAGACGCAGGCCAGAGGTCCCGGCCAAGGGAAAGGCCCTGAGAAGACAGGCGTTCGTCTGCTTTGCTGGGGTAGGTCACAGCAGCTTGGGTGTGAGGCCCGCCCAGGAGAGAGCAGGACTGTCCGCCCTTGCAATGCCCAGTCCTACTGCTCCTGAAGCCGCCTTGGTTCACATAGCCCTGAACTCCTGAGCTGGATTCTAGCAGCTAAAGCCCAGCTCAGAGGACAGCCACACCCCTTTCTGACCCACAGATCGAGGTGAGGAGATAAAGGAGGTGCCCGCCTTGCATGGAGACCTGGCGTGCCTCCCTGTGACGCCGGCAGCTGCATTCTGCTCCCCAGAGATGAGTGGAAGAGGGCTGACGTTAGACGCTCTTGCATCTGCGTCCCAGGGGGTCTGCATGAACAGCCCTGCCCCTCTGACCTCACCCAGGCAAACAGCAGACACTAGCATGCAGAACACCTTCCAGTGGCACCAAACTCAGTCCGCAAAGTTGCCTCTGGCATATTTCGTTAATATGCCTTCAAATGTGCCTTGGAGCAATGGCTGGGAGTGAGAAGGGACAACCTGGGCTCACCTGTGGGCCAGCAGACGTGGGACACCTCTGCCTCAGGAGATGTCCTGTCTAGGTATGTGCTCCGCTCTGAAGAGCAGAGCTCATGGAAGATGTTTCCACCCACCACTCCCTCCAATGTCAGTGAGCCAGCCCCACACACAGCCTGGAGGGGGGGCTGGCGAACCCCTGGTTTCCAGTTAGGACAGTGAATACGCACAACCTGGAAGCCAGGGTAGACGGGGAGGCATGATCTGGAAATGATCCCCCACCTGGATCCTTCACACGCACCATCCCAAGCAAACACCAAACCCCCCGGAGGAAGCAAATGGGCATCAAGTGATGGTTACAAAATGGTTCCACAAAGACAACATCCAGCAGGCGATAGATATTCTAGGCACTCAAGGAAGCAGTGTGAATGGCGGACACATGTCTGCAGATGAACTCAAAACGGTCATCAGCACTGAGGAAAAAAAAGACAAATTGAAAATTTTAGCAGAGACCAACAACACCAAATCAAAACTCTAGCACTGAATATAAATTTACAAATTTCAAATGCCTTTAAGGGTAAGATTGGCTAGAGAGAAAATTAGCCAACTAGAAGACAGGTCAGAAAACTCAGAAATTGACATGTGGACTTGAGGGAAGCAGAAGGACAGAGGACCGGGGAGGAAGGACCTCCTCACATTCAGCCAGAACCCAGAAGGGACAGGGCAACATAGGGTTAAAGAAGCAGGGTCCACAGAACTAATCAAAAGCAGCAAGAAGCCCCACACCAAAGGGGTAATAAAATGAAAGCTATTCCAGGCCATGTGTGGGAGGCTACCATGGCAGGGGGAGCCGCACAGAGCCAACAACTCTCAGCAACCCATCAGACACCAAGGTCACAGGGCAAACTACGGCACCAGAAGGGAGAAAGACAGATCCAGGACCTACAGCCTCCTGAGAGCCCTGATAGCTGAGGTGCAAGGAACTGTCCTTGGCTGGGAGCGACTGGCAGCTCACAGGGGCAAGCTAAGGTTCACGCTGCCAGACTTGCAAGCCACAGTCCACGGCGTCCAGCGCCAGCCCTTTCGTGGGTCTCATCTCTATGATACCAACCAGACTTGTAGAGAATTATCATCTGAATTAAGTCCCAAGCAAACCTGAAGGAGATTATCTAGTTGGTGGGGAAGGCCCAGCCCATGGCAGGCAGGACTGTTCTCCAGACAGGTGATAAGATGGAGAGAGCTGGTTGAGGAAGTTGGCATCCTTATATACACTTAACCAGACATGCTGGTCTGGCAAGTGAGGATCATCCCTCTCGACCGTTATGTTGATATGGTGTGGTCAGTTCCCTTGGCCCTGGTGATGGTGTGGGCTCTCCTGCTGTGCTGGACAAGGAACTGTAACTGGACAATCATAAGAGAGAATAAAACCCTTGTTCCCTTAACCTGTGTGGTCGTGAATTTATTGGCAACACGCTGAGTAACTATGACACGGATCCTTGATAAACACTAAAGAAAATCTTGTCTTCAGGCACAGACCACAGCAAGTAAGGGAAGAAATCAGCAAAGCACATTTCAAATCAGATACCTTTAGTAGTACAATCAAGAAATGTGGTCAGATTGGGTTGAAGAGATGGCTTAGGAGTTAAGCCTCTGCCTTGCAAGCAGAAGGCCCTGAGTTCAGCCCCCAGATCCCATGTAAAAACACCAGGCCAGAAATGGCAGGGGCCTGTACTTCTGGGTCTAGAAGGCAGAGCCTGGGAAACTCCAGAGCAAAAGCAAAGAAGAGGTGGAACAATCCAGGGTGAGTCTCAAAGTTACCCATGGGCACGTGCGCACGCACACACACACACACACACACACACACACACACACACACATACACACACACAGAAAGAAATTTGGCTAAATTAACTAGTAGAACACTACATGCTGCACCCTAAATCTGCAGTGTCCTATAATAAATGGTAAAAATGTGTATTCTGCAATGCAGAATATATATAGAGAGAAACAGAGAAATTATAGTTACATAGAACTATATATAATGCAGTAGCATCCTATGTAACAATGTAAAGCACTGGACATAGCTGTGAAGCCAGTCGTCCGTGGGGAGGAGGGAGGAGGGAGTCTGTGCAGCACAGGTTCAGGTCAAGCTGTCTTCTGAAGATGGAACTGTATCATCATTCTCATTTCTAAAATCCACAGAACTCACACAGCAAGGAGTCTAGTGAAACATGGCCCATTAATAGCATGTCGGCACTGGCTCGTCAGTGACAAGAAATGACCCTCACTAACACATGTCACTAACATTGGGGGGCTGTGGAGTGGGGAGGGAGCAATGGAAAGTCTCTACTTCCTGGTCAATTTCTCTGCAAATTTAAAACTGCTCTAAAGAGAATAAAGACTATTAAATTTTTTAACTGACCACATGCCAAGTCTAAAGCATACCTCACAAAGGCGGCAAGTGACCACAGAGATGTCGTCTCTGCGGAGTATATCAACTGCAAAACGTACCGCAGAGCCTCATGGGCCATGTTCCCCTCATCCACCCCCCTTCCTGAGCCGTACTTCACTTACATTAGCTTTTAGCATCTACTAGACCAACAGTGGAAAACACGAACTAAAGCCAAGCATGACGGTACAGATCTGTAATCTCAGCTCAAGAACTCACAGCAACGGATGAAAACTCTGTGGATGTACCTGGAGACCTGAGTTCGATACCCAGAGCCCCTGTTCTCTCTCTTTCTCTCTCAAATAAATAATAAATAAATAAATATTTTTTAAATATTAACTTAAGGATTGAACAAAATATGCTAGAAGGAACAGACTGGCTACTCTCTCTCTTTCTCTCTTTCCTTTTCTCTCTCTCTCTCTCTCACACACACACACACCCCACGTACATCTTTTGTGATTTAAACACATATATCACAGTCAACAGGAATCAGAAATAGCAAGTTCACTCAGTAGGATGGCCTCCCTGGGGGCTGGAGAGGTGGCTCAGGGGTTAAGCCTCTGTCTTGCAGGCGGAAGGTCCTGAGTTCCGATCCTAGACCCCACATATAGACGCCAAGCGGAAGCAGGGGCGGCCTGCGTTTCTGGTCCTGGTAGGGCGGAGCCTGTGAATCCCGGGGCAGAGTAAACAAGGAGGAGGTGGAGACAGTCCCTAGTGGTTCCCGAATTCGCCCGTGGTTTTACACACACACACACACACACACACACACACACACACACACACACACACACACAATTGAATTTTAAAAAATTAAAAACAGAAAAAAAGATGGCCACCCTGGAACCCTCCACTGACCACAAGGTGACAAAATTGGAGATGCGCGAAGAGGAAGCCTACACGTCCTGAGTCCGAGCTAGCCCAGGATTTACTCGCACTGCTCAGACCTGTTTCCGCACGGCGAGGCCTGCTGAGACTGAGCTGGGGCGTGGGGTGTAAAGGGTCACATTTGAACTTGAAGTGCGCTGGGCACTCAGACAGCACAGGGGTCCTGGTCGGGGTGATTGAGAAAGGTTTTCTACTCGTGACTGCCATTGCTGCTCTCTGGCGGAAGCAAGGGACTGGTGGAGTCTTATTCTTTGGCTGCTGGAATGCATACACGATCCAAGCAACTTAGGGGAGCAAGGGGCTCAGGGCACAGTCCATGATGGCAGGAAAGCGAGACGAGCACTGAGAGCCAAGGGAACCGAGCAACCATGCCCACAGGAGCCAGGAGGGGGACACACTTCCTGCTTTCTAGTCTGCCCAGCCACCAGCCATTTCTCTCTCCATCATCTTTCCACCTGCTCAGAGAATTCCCACCCACTGTGGGCTGGGTCTTCACACGTCAGTTAGCTAATCTGCAGGATTGCTCAAGGGCTTGCCATTGCTAAATAACTCTTCATAGGTGCGCCTAAGGCACAGTTCTCAGCTGCCAAGTTGAGTCCTAAAACTAGCTGTCACTTGGGGGGGGGTCTTGTTCTTTGAGAAAGGGGGGTATGAGAAAGGCTTCTGCAGAATGAGGTGCTTGATCAGTTCTTGAAGGGTGCTTAGAGCTAAGTCCCAGAAGCCATCATCAATGTCAGCACAGTCTACTCGTTGCTGCTACGTGGGTGGGCAGGATGTGAGGAGCTAAGGGTTGGCCCCATGAAGCAAGGGACCCCATCCTGTTGGTCAGGAGCTCTGGGCAGTTTATACGGGAAAACATGCTCAGGGGGTCTCTATCCAGGCGGAAGCAGAGGCCGCAGCTCCTCTCACACCAGGTGATCTCACCACACTCAGCCTCGAGCCGCAGACCACCTGACGGGCAGTGGAGGCCATTGCCTCAGGCCCACATGTGCTGGGACATCTTCCAGGAGACACACACCCTGGTCTATGCTGCACAAAAGGAGTCGGCCCCACAGAACAGTACTGCACACATCCAGCCCAGAGAGACTGAGGGGGTGCTGAGGAGGGGAGGGAATGGCAGCGTCCCCTGAGAGTGAAGGGGTACCGAGATTGAGGTAACGATTGCACACACCACCGACTCCCGCACTGAGCATCCTCGAACTATATGTTGCAGATAAATGAATTGAGCAGTGTATTAGTCAGGGTTCTCTGGAGTCACAGAATCAACAGAAGGAATATATAAAAAGGGAATTTATTGAGTTGGCGTATAGATTTGGCCGAGGTAGTCCAACGATGGCTGCCAGTAGCTGCTCAGCCCAATAGTCTAGTGGGTGATGGATGAAGGATGCAGGATTCCTGCAGAGTCTTTAGTCACATGGAAGACTTGGAGGGTTGGAGAGCTGGGGGGTCGAAGAAATGAAGAAACTGGGCGGCAAGAGGGAAGAGCATTTTCTAGCACAGCTACGGAGAGCTTCTCCTCTTCTGTCTTCTGTTCTGTGGTTCCTTTCATCTGATCTGCTACTAGGAAGTTCCAACGGGATCTAGGGCTGATCTCTGTATTGTAAATGTGTTGATCTGGATAATCTCTTCAGGTGGTCTCAGCTGATCTTAGTTAATGCCAGGTATGTCAAGTTGACATCCAGGATTAACTACCACAGTTTATGAATTATGTCTTAATAATCTTTAATACATTCTACCTAGAGGTTGTAGGGCCGGGCTCTCTGCCTCTCTCTATGTTCCCAACGGGAAGTGAGTCTCATGGACACAGGGCTGTGCCCAGAAGAGCCGCAGAAACACAGAGGACTTTCAGGATGCGGGTGAAAGGTGCATAAGACAGGGGTCAGAAAGTCCCAGCCCATGCTGACCCCACTGCCGGGGAGGGAGGAGAGGCAACCCCAGCCAAGGTCACAATCCCATCACCTGACACTACAAACCATAATGGCTGGGAATCTTACCCAAAAATCCCAAGTCTGTTTCAGTCCACAAAAATCAACTGGACTCTGGGCCAAGATGGAGGCTGCCCTAGCTTTGGGACATACTGCCTCAAGATGCACGGCCAAGGAACTGGGCAGGGAGGAATTAATGGGCCAGCTAACCTTTTGTACTTAGGCAATACCACAGGAAAACACGAGAGGTTTGAAGTCAGCGCCCACCAGTGCTGCTCAGGGTCTGTGTTCAAACTCTGCCTTCTCTCTACTGCCTGATGCTGCTTGCAAAGTAACAAGTGGATTATACACGGTGATGCTCAACAACTGCCAAGATCTGCTAACGATGCTGCAGCAACGCTCCTGGGACACGTGGGGGAGCAGGAGGGGAGCTTGTGCAGGTCTCCTTTCTGCAGCAGGCCATCTCCAAACCCCAAGACGATGCAGGAAGCCAGCAGTCTCCCCAAGACTCTGTTCCAGTCTCCGCACCTGTTTTCCAGATGCTACCTGAACTTCCTCAGATGTACTGTTGCTCTGTTTGGCAGGGAAATGTCACCCCCGTCCTGCTCCCCATCCCCATCCTCCTTCCTGCTCCCCACCCCCATCCTCCTTCCTGCTCCCCACCCCCATCCTCCTTCCTGCTCCCCACCCCCATCCTCCTTCCTGCTCCCCACCCCCATCCTCCTTCCTGCTCCCTGCCTTGCTTCCCACGCTGTTCTGGCAACTTGGAGTCCCCCTTCCGCTTTGGGTCAGCCCCCAGTCTGCCCCACCCCAGCAGCCAGGGCAGAAATGACTGCTCCCCAAGTCCAGGCACAGCAGACAGGCTAGAGCCCCATCAGGGACGGCTTTGTCACACTGGGACTGGCCACAGGCAGGGTAGGGAGACCCTGACTGACAACAGTCCCACTGGGCTTCCTAAGTCACGTGATCCTCTGCTGCATAGAGGTAGAAACTGAGGTTCTGCGAGACTGAGCAACTGGCCAGGCAGCACTTTAATTAGTCAGAGCGCTCCATACCCTGATCTGCCCTGCCGGGTGGGAGGCAATGCAAACTCTGGGTCTCCGCTGATTCCAGCCCCAGCTGAGGAGCACTAGACGCAAGAAACGGCCCTTTTTCCACCTTCCACCTGTGAAGCAAGCTGACTCGTGGGCTTCAGAAGCTGCCTGTTATCAGAGCTGCACCACAGGTGCAATCTCTCCACTGGTCAGCAGATGGCAGCATGGCACTAAAAACGTGGCCTCTTCTGCCTCTCAGCTACCATGGCCAACAGTCTCAACACTGGTTGGGCGGGTGGGAGGCCTTCTACCGGTTCCAGTGCCCTCCACCCTGCCAGCCATGTGAGCTGATAGGTGCAGCTGAAGCTTTTGACTCACTGACCAAGAGCTGCCCTCCTGACTGGGGAGTTTGGACGCTCAAAGCCTAGCGTGTAGGAAATTCCAGCTTTGACCAAATACGCCGGACAACTCTAGTGGAAGCCACGGCTAGAACACAGCCCTGGGCAAAGGTGTGGCGCTGAGTCCTGTGCTTTCTGCTGACCCCACAGTAACAGTTCCACTCTAACCTTGTTTGCTCAATGTCTCCCAGAAGCCTCCGGCATTAACCTGTCCACAGTGGCCATTCTCTCCTCCCATAGGCTGAGACTTGGATCCCATCTGAGACACTTCCGCAGTCTCTCGAGCAACTGAGGTCAATCTTGTCAGTTCCGAAGGCTTGGAACAGACCCGATGTGACACACCCACGCTCGAGCATACATATGCATACACGCACACACATACACATGCTCACGCAAATGTGCACATACATGCACACACATGCATGTACACACAGACATGCGCACATACACGCACGTGCACACACATGCACACAAACATGCACACAAGCAGGAACACATGCACACAAAGGTGCGTGCACATGCACACAAGCATGCTCACACACGTACATGTTCACATAAACATGCACACACACATGCACACATACACAGCGCGCACACACACACACACACACATCATCTCCCCACCACAGTCACCAGGACGCTTGTGCTGGTTAATCTTGGTTGTCATTGTCACCTTGATGGAATGTAGAACCACCTAGGAAACAAAGCTTTGAACAAGTCTGGGGGGAGTTTCATGATGAGGTTAAGGTGGTGGGAAGACACACCCTGAATAGGAACTCAGTCGTGAGATAAAAGAACTCGAGCTGGGCCCAGCATTCAGCCCTCTGCTTCAAGACTGCAGATGTGACCAGTCGTCTCACTCTGCCCTCCACGATGAACTGACCACTCAAACTGACAGTCAAAATAAACCTTCCTTAAGTTGCTTCCATGGAGCATCTTGAGACAGTAATAATTAACAAATACAGACTTTTTAAAGAGTACTTCCTGAGCTGACCCCTGAAGCCCTGGCACCGTCTCCTGAGATGGTGAACTCCCCTCAACAGACTTATGGCGCTAGCACCTGTCTTTCTCTCTCATTAGCCCCCACTGCTCCTCCTGTGTGCACCTGGGAGCCTGCAGTCCAATCCCTGCGCTTAACCAAATCCTCGAAGTCAGACCTGGGCCTCCCAACTATGCTGGGGTCTCTACCGTCCCACCGACTCCTAATAACAAGAAAGGCCTCACAGAGAACCTCTCATCCTTGAGACCAGGGTGCCCAGTGGGTGATGCTTACTTCTGTTCCAGGCCTGCAGCAAGGCCTGACAGTCCACATGCATGTCTGTTCCTACAGAACCCTCTAGAAGCACATAGCTCTTGCTCATTCGTGCAGTGTGCGCTGGGCTCCTGTGCTTCCCCAGAACCCTCAACAACTGCACCGTTTCCTCTTCCTGTTAGAGCCGAGAACAGAATTGTGGTTCCACAGTGTGACCCTAAAGTGGTCCTGCCTAAGCCAGGGTGACCCCCTCTCACGGTGTGACCACCCTTTGATTCTGCCTCACTCGGATGCCAGAGTGACCCCTGTCTCCCATCTGAGTGACAGGGCACCCCTTTCTCACACCCCTGAGCCTTCAGCAAGTTCATGCCTGAAAAGAGTTTCCTTGTTAGAAGATAGCACAGCAAGGATCCCAGCTGGTGGGGAGACCTGGGAGAAGACAGCTGGATGCAGACATCCAGCATCCGCTACACTTGACCTTTTAGTTGGAAAACATAGGAGACAGCCACACAGCGATGCCAGACTCATTCATTGGCCAGCTGTGTGTGTGTGTGTGTGTGTGTGAGAGAGAGAGAGAGAGAGAGAGAGAAGAGAGAGGGAGGGACAGCTGCTTGTGTCTCCTAGGTGGGAAGGGAGGCCCCCAGCCCTGCCTCCCAGTAGTATGGGAAACTGCACGTGGACTCCCCTGCCAACTTCCCACAGCCTGCTCCCTAATCCCAGTTCCCACTTCCCAGCCCGGGGACTTTTGGCTTCAGACTTCTCAGAGGAATAAGCAGAAATCACCACCCCAAACCTGCTCCTGGGTGAAGGGACAACTCAAAACCAGGCACCCAGGCATGCTGAGCCAGCCCAGGTACACAGAACCCACCTGCCCTGCAGGGAGACGACCTGGATAGGGCACCCCAGGCTCGCTCCAATGGGGAAGCATCTGGGTGCCTCTCCAGCAACCTGCATCTACCTCCTTTCCCCAGACCAGAACTGAGAAAAATCAATCTCTCTCTCTCTCCCTCCCTCCCTCCCTCCCTCCCCCCTCTGTCTGTCTGTCTGTCTGTCTCTCTCTCTCTCTCTCTCTCTCTGTCTCTCATACAGATACACACACGTTCACCTGAAAAGCCAAGTGATGGGAACAAGACATTTGTCCCAGGTTGGAGTTTCATCCTCAAGGCCATGCTCCAAGGAGAACTACAACTTGGGCCTAGAAAAACTAGAAACCGCGCAAAGACCTCGTAGCAGAGCTGAGACCTGACAGATTCTATTGGAAAGTCGCTGATGGTCCAACCCATACGGTCCAGCTGAAGGTGGCCGTGGGGACTTAGGATACTTGGATGATCCAGCGCGAGGCGACGTAATCCCCACCACCACCACCCAGGACTGCGCGTCTGTGTGTGTGGGGGGGGGAAGCGCTGAGCTAGTCTGACGCTGGTACCCGAACGACGCGAGCGCTTAGAGGGGAGACTCCCTGGCAGCTGGAGGCGGCACTTGCGACGCCCAGAAGCAGGTAAAGCGCTCGCGGTTTCGTGGCTTCCATTCCCAGGCTCTTGCGTCGGCGCCGCGGGCGGAGCGGGATTGGGAAGAGCCGGTCATCAGGTCCCTTCTGATTGGACAGCGCCAAGGCCCAGCGGGCAGCTCGGCGGCTTAAAAACGAAGCGGGGGCGGAGGGGAGCTGGAGCCCCGGGCCGGCCTTGCTCCGCGGCGAGGAGGGCAGCCCGCCGGCCGGAGCAGCCGCGAGGAGGCGCCGGGTCAGACGCGCAACCCGACAGCGGGACGCGTACGCCGGGCTGGGAGCCGCGTGGCGGTGGCGGAGGGCTGGCGCGGGTCATGGCCGAGCTCAAGTCGCTGTCGGGGGAAGCGTACCTGGCGCTGAGCCACAGCTACGCCGCGGCGGGCCTCGCCTTCGGGACGGTGCGAGGAACGGAGGCGGCCCGTGGCTATGGCGCACCAGGTCCGGGCGGCGATCTCCCCTCAGCGCCCGTTTCCCGCGTCCCCGCCGCGGCGGCCGAGAGCAGCGGCGAGCAGAGCGGCGACGAAGACGAAGCCTTCGAGCGGCGGCGGCGGCGGCGCGGGCCGGGGGGCGCGGCGGACGCGCGGCGGCGGCCCCGGGAGCAGCGCTCGCTGCGGCTCAGCATCAACGCGCGCGAGCGGCGGCGCATGCACGACCTGAACGACGCCCTGGACGGGCTGCGCGCGGTCATCCCGTACGCGCACAGCCCGTCGGTGCGCAAGCTCTCCAAGATCGCCACGCTGCTGCTGGCCAAGAACTACATCCTCATGCAAGCGCAGGCCCTGGAAGAGATGCGGCGTCTGGTGGCCTATCTCAACCAGGGCCAGGGCCTCGCCGCGCCCGTGGCCGCCGCGCCTCTGACGCCCTTCGGCCAGGCCGCGGTCTACCCGCTCTCGGCGGGCGCGGCGCTCGGGCCCTGCCCGGACAAGTGCGCCGCCTTCTCGGGATCGCCCTCCACGCTTTGCAAGCACTGCAGCGAGAAGCCCTGACGGCGACGATCGTCTCCGCAGCCGCTCCGGGACTTAGTTACCCTCCTGCCGGCGGGAGCCACGGGGAGAACCTCTCTTCTCGCCGCTGCCCGCTGGACTCTTGGGGGCGCAGCACCTAGCGGGTGAGTCAGAACTAGAGACGGCGCTAGAATCCGCGCCCGGGACCCCGCAGCACAAACTGGGTGCTATCTCGTCTCTTGGGCCTTCCAGTGCTCTAGAGATGCGGAAGTCAAGTGATTATCCTTGCGTTCTCGGGGATCTTTGCCCCAAGGCCTCGGCGGGAGCAAATAGCGATTGGCCCATGGGTGGCTCAGCCCGCGCGGGACTGGGACGGAGCACAGGCGCGGAGCGCGTCCTCTTTAGGAATGTTTGGCCCCAGTCGGTCCATTTAGGACAAACTGGTGGGTCTTGCTCTGTCTGACTAGACCCGTTCTCAAGGATGCGTATCGTCTCGCACTATCCACTTTGCTGGTTCCAAGACTCCAACCCTGGCTGGCGACCCAGGCCCCCAATATTCCTTCGCAGAGGAGGTGTCGGCAGGTGTAGGAAGACCCCGACAACGAAGTTTTCAATTTGTTCTGTTTATTGTTCGTTTTCTTGCCTGGCTAGAAGCGCGCGAAGCCGTGGTCAGCGTGGAAGTTTGCGGACCTTTCCTTTAGCTATCCCCACCAGGTTGCTCCTGCGGCTCTGACGGACACTGTTTCGTTTGGTTCTATGCAAGCAGGCTGGTGAGGTTCACAACTTGCACCGGGACTTGACCCTGGAGGGTCAACAGAGGACCCCATTGTAGCCCCTTCCCCGCTCAGCTTGTGCGCTTCGGAGGGAGGACACCCCGCCGTAGGTGAGTACCGCGCTGCCAGCAGTGGTTGCCCTCCCGTGCGCAGAACAGAATCCTGCTGCCATTCTGGGTCGAAGAGGCCGCCTGGGAACCAGCTGATGGCGGGGCGTCCAGCGGCTCTCTGTAGGATCAGATTCATCCTCCGGCTCTCTTAGCCTTTCTTTCCCGCCGCCCTGCCAATAGGGTCAGGGCATCGGCTTGCAAAGCGCCTGTGGATAACGCTTAACTAATTAATGCATTTCAAAAGGCCCTTTTGTATTTGCAAAATGAAGTATGTAATTAAGTCATTCATAAAGGCATATGCTTATACTGGTCTCCACTAATTTCCATTTTTTTCTTCATTGTCTTTTGTCCCTACTAATGGACTAGTTTATCAGCCTTGCACATCCAAATATAGACTTTTTCATGTCTCCTTAAGATTAAATTAAAAGGAAAAGTGGACACTCAAATGTTGTTGCTTCTGGGGATTTTGGTTGATACAGAATCCTGCATCCAACTTACCAACACTCACATACTAATTAAAAAAACCAGAGACATGTGCTACATTGTGGCATGCAGAATAAAGTATTTGCTTTCCACTTAATTTATGGAATCAGTATTAAATTGTAATATCGAATTAGTATCTACTTGTGATTTGAGTCATAGTTTCAGTTTTCAGAGGACGCTGTCAACTTGGAATCCTGCTTCAAGGGTCCAGTCTCTCAAGATGTGTGAAGATCCCCAAGTCATCTAAGATCACAAGAAAAAGCTGAGTGTCCACACTGGGGAGCCTGGGGTGGAGGGGGGGTGAGGGATAAAGGCTGAGGTCAGGTCAACCACACAATGAGACCCTTTCAAAAAGAAAAAAGGAGAAGGCAAATAAAAGTGGAGAGAAAAGAATGTCTTTCCTTCCAGTGAAAGCTGGCCGAGCCTGCGATCCCAGCGCGTGGGGGGAGTGAGGCGGTAGAAGTGGAGACCAGAGGAGTTCCCAACTAACCTAAGCTAGATGGAGGCCCCGGCTCAGAAATAAATAAATAACTAGGAAGAAAGAAGAAAAAATGCTTTTAACCATTTACTTTACAAAACAAAATTCCTCCAGTTACTTGGGTTAAATAAAAGGTCGAATTAAATTTAAACTTTAAAAAAATTGTCAGGCTGTTCAAAATGCCAGCAAACCTTTCTGGGCTTGGGTGAGGCAGCTGGGATTTTCAAAGTGAAATTCAATAGCTTTCTCAACTGTGATTGTTAATAAAGCAATCTAGTCTCTTTTTTTAAATACGTAACTTGGATTTGGGTGGCTTCTGATTTTGAGGCCACCTCCTCGGCCTCTGTGCAAAGGTTCACCCAGCAAGGGTGTGTGCTTCAGGGAAGCTTGCTCTTTTGAAGCGTCTGGGGAGTTCTAGGTGCTTCTTTCTGGGAGTTCAAGGGTTAAGCTCCCGTGGGTGAGAATACCAGTGAATCCCTGGGGACTTTATTTATGTCTGGGACTTAAACCAGTCTTCCTAGGAGTCTGGCCTTGCCCCTGGGATCTTAGGTAGTTAGTATGGTGTGGCCCAGTGCGAAGCTGGATCCCAGGACTGGGCTTTTCTTTCAAGCCCTTTGACTCTGCTGCTGAGAAAATGTGAGTCGCATGTAAGTTTACATTTTCTTGATGGTCACATAGAAAAGGTGAACTGAAACAGGTGAATTTTATTGGTGATTTTTGTGTGCCCCAAAGTGTCCTCAATGTGACTGTCTCCTCATGCAATCAGTATTTTAAAATTTATTAACGAGGGGTCAGTGGGCAAGGAGCTTACTTGAAAACCTGGAGCTCTGGGTTTGGCCAGGGTAGAAGCTCACATAGTGGAAAGAGAGGACTGACTTCAGAAAGTTGTCCTCTGACCCCTCTGCACCATAGCATGCTTTTCTCTCAAACGACTGAAACATTCTTATGAACAAGACCTTATTGAGTCTTCAAATTTCAGTCTTGCACACAGAGTGGCCCTCCGTCTGGACCAGCAGCCATATTTCCAGTGCTTGGAGGTCACGTGTGGTAGCCACCACTCCAGACTGAATAAGCAAAATACTGAAGTGCCTTTTCTGCTTTCCTTTGTCTAATCGTAGCTAGGAAATGCCACTGATTAGATTCTAGAACCAGGCAAATGTGCAACACCCCGTTCTGTTTCCTTCCAAGTCCAAGCTGCTGAGTCCTGCTCCAGGTGTGCTCCAGCTGTGTGCCATGGCTGGGAGCAGCAGCAGGAAGGGCTGCTGTCCACTGTCAAGAGAGATAGCGGCCAATGCCTATTGATTCTCCGGTTCTCCATATCCTCTTGCCTCATATCACTGACCACACCCAAGTCAGGGAACCTTCTACGGCATCTAGAGCATCTGAACAACTTGAAAGCAAACTCCCTTGTTCAGCCCTCCTGGGGGTGGCCCTTGAAGTCCAGCTCACAGGGGCTTAACAAAATCCTCCGAGCCTAGTGGCTCCCTAAGAGCCTCTTGGTAGGGAGAGGAGCCCGTTCTGTCATCCTCTCTTGGATGTCAGTTAGTGACCTGCCACTCACCACAGAGCAGCCAGCTTGCCATAGGTCAGGAGACATAAGGGTGGTTCAGTGTGGCCTCCCTGTCCTGTGAAAGCACTGGCCATGAACAGAGCTAACCTTAATCTTCAGTATCTTGTCGCCATGATGACCGATATAGCCTCTTCACGGGCTACCTGGCTGCATGCAGACAAACCGCTGGCTGAAGATTCTCCCGTCTATACCATGCTTTCTGTCCAAAGGCCCCCGTTCTGTCCATCTTAGAAACAGACTGTCCTAGACACACACACACACCCCCGACGCCCTTACGTTGCAGTGAGCTCTGACTCAGAGTTCTGCAAGCCTGGCCCTAGCCCCAGGAGGCAGAGGGGACCCAGGAGCTGCCCTCGGGCCCCTCCCCCACATTCTGTGACTCTCCTGGCTCCCTCCCGAGGCTCCTCCCTTCCCAGGTGGTCAAGCTTCCAGCTCTTTCATTTTGTTGTTAGCTTCATCTCAACGTTGAAGTTTTCCCTCTCGCAGAGATTCGCCAGCGTCACTGGGGAAACAAAGTGTCTCCCACCCCGACGGGCATTAACGCAAGAGATGCTTCTTCACAAGGGACAGATATTATTTTTCTTAAAAAGAAATAAGTGGAAGAAAGACAAAACCATTATCCCAGGCCCTGAGCCACTTCAGCTGGCCACGGATCCGCCACAGGAAAGATTGGGAGGGCCACACCGAAGTTCCTAAGCCCTAGTTAATCCACGGCAAACGATGGCAGCAATTTTATAATGTGAATTCCTTTGCAATCTATTTTGAGACTTTATTCCCTTTAGTCATCCCATTACAAGAGGTGCTGGCCACATGGGGATTTGTGGTGCATTAAACTGTTTCTCCAACGTTGCCTCTTGAGGTCCCAGCCACTGTGTTCTAACCCCTTGGCAAAGAGTCTGTCCCATAGAACTAGACAGTTAAGACACGGCAGCAGCTTCAGCCTCAGAGCGATGCAGCCTGTGTCGCCCGACGCAGACACAGGAAGGTTCAGATGATGAACAAACTGCCTTCCCAGCCAGCGTTACCCTGTGGTTAAAGTGTTTAGGGTGGTCCTTTGCCAGCCTCCAGTGCCCTGGGGGTATTTCCTCATATCTTGAAAAAACTGTTTTTGACCGGTTACCATAGAGGAGAGTGGCGGTTGTGGGGTGCACATTTGGAAGGGGGTCTTCAAACAAATGACCATTACCTTGTGTCATCGTCTATGTCCTGCATGGTTACACTGTTGGATGTCTGGGAGATAGCGCTGCTGGGCGTATGAGACGGTAAGCCACCTTGGTCCCGGCCTGCATTTCCAGAAGGCTTGGCCCTCACGGCGCAATGCTATGCTGTCCACAGGCTTACAGGTGGTCTCTCAGGACATCCCGCCCATCCTGTCTGGGGCCACCAGCGCTTTAGAAAACTGCCCCCCACCTCTTCCCAGCCAGTCTGTCTGTGCCTCTGTGACCCCCTTTGTCCAAAGCAATGTGCCCATAGTTGTCACCCACCCTGGGACCCTGATTCAGCCTGACGTGAGGTTGAGAACAGTCTTTGCTGTCCTGACGAGATCTCTGGGGGTGGTCCATATTCCCAATAGCCACAAGGCATCTGACAGAACACATTTTTACTGCTGTCTAAAGCAGCAGCCATGCCCAGCCCTCTGCACCCGTCCTGCTTTCTGGCCACAGACAACACCAGTGTTCTGGAATTCTGGAGCGTGAGTAGTCTGTGCTTCACACAGAGAGACAAACCATTTGTTCACAGCAAACTCCTAAGATTTTGAGGGTCAGAGATGACCTCAAGGGAGGGAAGGAGTTGCCCCCCTACCTGGCTAGCCGGGATTCAGGACTCTGAAGTCCACACTCCAGGCCCTGTGGGTTTGTGTAGAGCAAAGGGACACTGAGTTCCCACAATACACTCTGGCCCTGGCCATGGCCTCTGAGATCAGGATGTTCTGCATGAGAATAGCACGAGGTTTGGCAATCTGTGGGTACAGACCCACCGTTGATGAACATGTTAATGCCGGCAGGTCAGCAGCAGCAGGCTGTTGCGGCAGGTCCTTGGAACAATTTTCTTGGATGGTTTCTCCGTCAGCACTCTGGACAGAGTGCCTCCAGCGGAGCCAGCCTCAGTCACAGCAGCCAGACCAGGCTCCACTGGGTCGCGGCACCTTAAAAGGCAAGAAGAGCTCCCTCTGGGTGTGTGTGTGTGTGTGTGTGTGTGTTGCAGTCACCTGACTCTACTGCCCCACAGGAGCTGCTTTGGGGGTTAAGTATAAAGTGCTCATTCCAACCTTAGTCTTGCTATAGAAAGATTTAACTGATCTATGCCAAGATTTGTTGTCTTCCATCTATCTATTTATCTATCTATCTATCTATCTATCTATCTATCTATCTATCTATCTAATGTTTTAGCAGACTCTCATGTAGTCCAGGCTCACCTCGAACTTGTGACCCTGAACTTCTGGACCTCATGCTTCCATTTTCCAAGTGGTGTATGATATGATATGGTTCTGGGAATCAAACCCAGGGCTTCATGTGTTCTAGGCAAGGGCTCTACCAACTGAGTTACATCTCTAGCCTATGCCAAGATTTCTAACGATGGCTCTGCCCACGATTCATAACTAGCTACAAGTGGTGAGGCACAGAGAAGCCCAAACTCTTCTGAGTCAGTGAATCTCCCATGTTCCTAAAGAAGCCTCTGTGGACTAAGGAACACCCATGGTTACAGATCTGCCTGACAAGATAGGCAGGGGGGAGTCAGGGTCTGCCTGTGGCTTTATGCCCTAAGATACCTGGCAGAAATGACCTGGGAGGTAGTGGGATGCAGAGCCATGAGTCATGTGACTGAGCACTTTGTGACCATCGTTGCCTCGACTCATGGCCACCAAGAATCTTATAGAGTGTTACAGAGGGGCAGGAATGCTTGTAGGAATGGTAAGACCACAAACCGATCAACACATGTGTTGAAATCATCACCCTGGAGACAACCCTGGGCCCAGGAAAGCCTCCGTTACACCTTTGCTGCTTCCGGGAGCTGGAACATGGGAGGGAGATTCCTGTCAAATCTTGTCTGCAGTTTTCTCCTCTTGTGCTTTGTATCTTTAATAAGTAAAACACGCCACAAGGGGCTGGACACCGAGGAGGTGACGGAATGTCCTGCATGGTCTCCAGGGTTATCCAGGGCCACTTCCTGGGCCACTGCAGGGTGCGTGTGGCTTTCACAATCCCCTGGCAGCAGCGGCTACATATCCAGCCAACGGATGCTAGGGATGAAGCTGAGATTAAATTCCCTCCGCAGTGACCCCGAGTAAATCTTTGCAATTTTCATTTTGCTGAGAATTAATGTCCATCGGTGCCCTTGTTGTTGGTTCCTGCTTTAATCTAAAACTGCTCATTAAGTGGAGACCAGCAGACGTTGCTGGACAAGACCTGTGACTGAGCCTGGGATGGGGATGCCAGGCCAGGCTCCAGATGGGCAGGAACAGCTGCCCTTGTTACATGCTGGGCACTGATCTGAAACGCCGACCTGCTTCTCTGCACATTACACATATTAAATGCAACGAAAGTCGGGGAGGGGGAGCAAGACCATGGATACTCCTCCTGTGCACTGGCCAGGTCCTCTGTGGAGGGGCGTCAGTGGAGAGGAGGCCGAGCACAGGGAGAGCCAGTGCAGGTCGGTTTCTGATCAATCTTGTCGGAAATCTGAGATTCCACCTCGATCTGGACAGCAACCCCAGCTGGAAATGTTAGATTAAAAACAACAAATGGTTCCCAAATAGCTGCATTCCACGTGGAAAGACAAAGCGTCTCTGTTGCACTGGGGCAGACCGACAGCTCTACCTCGCAGCCACCCCCCAGCACAAGGCCGAGCAGCACGGTCCACACTGGTGACAGGATGTTGGTACTTCACGCCGCCATCCGCAGGGTCAGGGGTGACTTGGCCACACTCTCCGACAGGACACTGAAGTCACTGCATCGCACGTCTGTGTCTGGAGGGACACAGAACCAGGCATGGCAGAGCTATGGGCAGGTGCTTGAGAACAGCCAGAAGAGGGGCTACTCCAAAAGCTCCGGCCTGCAGCCCCCACGCTCAGACCTGCTGCTCTGACCCTCCACTCCACATGCTCCATCCTGCTGCATTATCATGCCACAACTGTGAATTGTGTGTGTGTGTGTGTGTGTGTGTGTGTGTGTGTGTGTGTGTGTGTGTGTATCAGAGGGCACTGTGTACTGTGGAGCCCAAGGGTGATGTTAGCAATCATCCTGGATTGCTCTACCTTCTTCTTGTTTGCTTTGGAGTTTCCCAGGCTCTGCCTTTCAGGATCAGAAGTGCAGGCCATCGCCATTTCCACCTGGCATCTGAACTCTTCTGCTTGCAAGGAAAGGGTTAACCCCTGAGTCATCTCTCCAGCCCCTCAGTATTTTTTAATGTTTGTTTATTTTTCAAAGAAAGAGTGTGTGAGAGTAATGACACGCATATGCATGTCATGGTGCATGGGTAGAACTCAGAGGACAACTTTCGGAGGTCAGTTCTCTCCTCTACCATGTGAGCTTGTGGAGACTGAACCGAGGTACCTCTCCCCTGCACCTCCCACTGGCAACCCTTTCCTTCCACTCCAGGTCTGGGAGTCTATCAGGCATCACATCGTGAAGTCAAGCAACCTAAATGTCCACTCCGAAGTGAGATGGGCAGAGAAGGTCTCAGGGCTCTGGAACCTATGCAGACCAGAGTCCAGATCAAGCCTACATAGCCAAACTCTGGAATTCATACTAGATCCTTGCAGTGTCACCAGACTGCAGAGCCAAATGTGTACATAGTCAGCAGGTGACCAAGCGGGAGACTCATGCAGCACCTTCCCCATGCAGGATGCTGGTGCAGCACCTTCCCCATGCAGGGGGCTCACGCGACACCACCTCCATGCAGGGGGCTCACACTTCCCCGGGCAGCAGGAGCAGATCCAGCATCAGGCCAGATCTTCCAGATGTGAAGTCCATTTCCCTGCCCAGCAGTGCTATCGTTGTTATAAGGGTCAGTATCAGGGTCAATCCAGAAGATGAGCTGCACACAGAACGGCTCAGTGGATGGTCACTATCATCTCTGTGGCCATGGTCAATACCAGTCCATTAGCAGTGAAAGAAGAGCATGTTATACAGTCACACCCCTGAGGCTGACCTCTGTGCCGCTGATGGTGGCTGTCTTGGATGCTCATCGGTACTGGGGATGTCCAAAAGGCCACATGTGATGGCTTGAAACTTCACCCCCTGGTCCTATAATGGCTGCAAACAAGCATCCACCGAGCCCCATGGGAGATGTCAGCTCTTACACGTACAATATGCCCATGTAGCTCTACCTGGCTTGTCTCTGACTCTTGACCTCTTGGTTGGGGAGATGCTCATGGGTGAAGCCTCTGCTTATAAGCAAAGTTCTGATCCCAGATATCATGCAAAAACACCAGGTAGAAATGGCACCAGCCTGCACTTCTGACCTGGGGAATCTCCAGAGCAAAGCAAGAAGGTGATTCCTGAAGTCAGCTTTGAGCCTCCACAGGCTCACACAGTGCCTTTTGATGCATGCACACATACACACACACACACACGTGCACACACACACAGACACACACGTGCACACACACACACATAAAAAAAAATCAAACCTTGGCCTCTCTAGTCCCACCGAGCCCTTCTCTGTCCCCCTCCTCTGGGGAGACATTTGGCTTTGTTTAGGCCCTGAGCCCATGTCTACCTAATGCCCCAGGAAAGAACATGCCTCCTTGGGGACCTACCCATACCTCAGAGGCCCTGAGAAGTTGCCAGAAAGCAGCTGTCTCAACACACAGAGTTGGCAGCCAAAGCCTTGGAGAGTGCTCGGTATCGCCAGTCTAGCCCCACGTAGCTCCACCAGCCACAGCCAGCTCATGCATATGGATGGTATCCCCCTGTGCGGAGCCAGCTACCGGCCTTGCAGTCCCACTGCCTCTGTGCAGAGCATCCCTGCTCCAAGATCGATCGGGCTTTGTTGAGTGTCGGGCCATGCAGCGGCGACAGATGGACGCTTGCTTCAAACCTCCATGTGTGGAGCCCGCACAAAGGAGCCCGGGATGTTTTTAATATCTCGCACTTGCCTCGGGCAAGTTTTCAATCCTGGTCTACCAGGGGCTCGGGCTTTTTTATCAGGCAAGTGCCTTAAGCACTTTGTCAGCTTGGACATCTGGCCATTCGTTTAAAAAAATGTTCCTTTGGTAAAATATTTAGTGGTCTAGCAGGGACCTAGCTGGAGAGCAGAGTCGCTGTGTAGACACTCACACCCCATCTTTCTGTCTGAGAACAACAGGCACCCACTAGTGACTGGGGCCCATGGATAGGATGGGGGCTTAATGATTGCCAGGCCTCGCTTGGGAGGAGCATGCTCTATGTGAGAGATAAGACTGCTGCATCTTGAGACAGGACGGATGGTCCTGAGACAGGACTGACTGTCCTGAAACAGGATGGACCATCCTGAGATAAGATAGACAGACCTGAGACAGGACGGATAATCCTCTGTGGCCCTTTCTATGCTGTCAGCAACCAAAAGCCCAGGAAGATTTAGACAGCTCAAGAGTTACGATTAAACAGTCAGAGACAAATGCTGGTGTACACACAGACACACATGTGTACGCAAACATGCACACATGTACCCATGCACACGCACACATACACACAGAGACATATATGTACACATACATGCAGCACACATAGACACACAGACTTACACATACACACACATACAGAGACATATGCACATGTGCACCCATGCATGCATACATACTCATGTACACACACATGCATACCCACAAATGTGTGCACACACAGACATACATGTCTACACACATATGCACATGCACACATACACAGAGACACACATACCCATATGCACGTACATACACATAGAGACATAGAGACACACATGCACACACATGTGTACATGCAGATGTACACACACAAAGACATCAGCAGCAGAATTCTTCAGTGCACTCAACCCTGCACAGGACTCAACAGGAGCAACTGGCCCACATGCACGCCAGCGGGTGTGTGATCCTACAAGATGCAGCTCACAGTGGACCATTGCTCAGTCACAAAAAGCATGAAGCGTTGCCGTAATATGGACAGACTTCAAAGCACACTCAGCAGAAACCAGAACCAAAGATGGTGCATGTTGTGGTTACATCTCTATGAACTGCACAGAATGAGCCAAGTCTCAAGGGCTAAAAGGGACTGTTGGAGGGGGGGAGAAGAGGGAAACACTGCTACTTAGTTCGGGGTGTGTGCAGCAAGATAAGAATGTTCTGGGAGTAGGTGTGTTTGAAAAATTCTAAATGTGTTCAGAGCCACTGAAGGGGTCTTAGCAACCGCTCTCACAGTGAACTTCATGTGAGTTTTATTTTAGCAAAGAGCTGATGGGAACATTGATGGGTGCAACCTACTGAAGGGCAAAGGTCACCGAACCAGCCCACTCCCATTGAGGCACAGAAAAAGGCCAGAGCACCTACCTGGTCATGCCTGGGAAGATCCCAGGGACTTCCAGGCAGGAAAGGCAGCATGGCAGCGCTCAGGAGGAGCGAGGAGGATGGCTTGGGGATATGCCGGGGGAAGATGGTGCAGGAACCCTGGCTGGAGTGGAGGTGGAAGCCAGGAGCAGAGTTGCCTTCTTGGAGTGCTGCTGTGGAAAGCAAGGGGGGATCAAGGCAGTGGCTTTTTCTGTGACAGAAACCTTATCATGTGAGCATGTTCCTGGCACCATCTCCACCCACAATGCTGGTGTGACCCCAACACGGGCCTGCACCCGCCTTCCTCAACCTACCCGCACCCACAGAGTGCCTGCCTGGTGGGAGTCCAATTCTGATGGAGAGACTGAGGCTCAGAGAGACCAGAACCCCAACTACACCTCAGAGAGACCAACTAAGTCCCTGCTACACCCCAGGAAGACCAGAAGCCCTGGTAACTCCACAGCTTCTGAGAAGTGGGCCAAGCCTTGGGGTCAAGTTAGGGTCCAGAGTCTCCAGCTGGGCCATCGCGTGCTACCAGTGGAGGCAACTGGAGAGAGGTAGCAGCACTGGCTGGCACTGGGAGAGAAGACAGGAGTGAGCACCAGTCAGTCCTGAGAAACCTGTTCAGAAGCCGCAGGGCCCATGGAGGCCACAGGCCTGCAGCTTTGTACTGAGTCCTTGGTGTTCTGCAGATGAAGAGAGATACGGACTTCCAAGGCCTCTTCTTGGTCACTCATAAAGTCTACCACTGGGCTTCACAGTGTGCCATAGGCCTAACCATTCACCTGCCGGCCACTCTACACAGAAGTGGGCCACCAGCTCCTGTCCAAACTGTATTCTAAGGCAGGTCCAGAATGAGAAGACAAGACCATAGGTACAGTGCTCTCCATCAAGGACACATTGCTAGAAAGGGGGCAAATGCTATGGTTGGCAAAACAGCCCTAGGGAGCCATGCTGGGGGGAGAGGGAGCTGGATGTTTAGTCCTAACTTACAGCACCTTCCAGATGTTGACTACGCCTAACTTACAGCACCTTCCAGATGTTGACTACTCCTAACTTATACCACCTTCCAGATGTTGACTACGCCTAACTTACAGCATCTTCCAGATATTGACTACGCCTAACTTACAGCACCTTCCAGATGTTGACTGCTCCTAACTTACAGCACCTTCCAGATGTTGACTACTCCTAACTTACAGCACCTTCCAGATGTTGACTACTCCTAACTTACAGCACTTTTCAGATGTTGACTGCTCCTAACTTACAGCACCTTCCAGATGTTGACTACTTCTAACTTACAGCACCTTCCAGATGTTGACTACGCCTAACTTACAGCACTTTTCAGATGTTGACTACTCCTAACTTATAGCACCTTCCAGATGTTGACTATGCCTAACTTACAGCACCTTCCAGATATTGACTATGCCTAACTTACACCACCTTCCAGATGTTGACTGCTCCTAACTTACAGCACCTTCCAGATGTTGACTACTCCTAACTTACAGCACCTTCCAGATGTTGACTACTCCTAACTTACAGCACTTTTCAGATGTTGACTACTCCTAACTTACAGCACCTTCCAGATGTTGACTGCTCCTAACTTACAGCACCTTCCAGATGTTGACTACTTCTAACTTACAGCACTTTTCAGATGATGACTACTCCTAACTTACAGCACTTTTCAGATGTTGACTGCTCCTAACTTACAGCACCTTCCAGATGTTGACTACTCCTAACTTACAGCACTTTTCAGATGTTGACTACTCCTAACTTACAGCACCTTCCAGATGTTGACTACGCCTAACTTACAGCACTTTTCAGATGATGACTACGCCTAACTTACAGCACTTTTCAGATGTTGACTACGCCTAACTTACAGCACTTTTCAGATGATGACTACGCCTAACTTACAGCATCTTCCAGGCTCTGGTCCTTCTGCTCCAGTCAGTCAGGTGACTCAGAGGGACAATTTACTGTGGACTCCAAAGGAAAGCAAATCCTCACGAGGCCTGGCGGCTGTCACACTGACAGGAAGCTCCTAGGAAGTGGCAGAGAGGTGGGGAGGGACCTGGGGCACATCTGAAGACATGTGTCCACATGCCCTGTTCCCAGAGAGGTTGGTCCCAGACACAGAGCTCATGGCTGCTGGCCAACAGATGGCACCTCTACGGCTTGCCTCCCACCTCAGAACCCTGGTGGGTCCTGCCAGTTCCCACCATCCTGCTGCCTCCTCTCTCATGCTGTGTCCTTCAAATGCTCAGGGCCTGTGCTGCCCTCAGCCTGTCAGGGTCTAATCACTGCTCTCAGAGAATCTCAGTGCAGCTGCCCTCAGACCTACTGTTATTCGGCCTGCTTGCCCCAGACTCTTGCCTGCCTGTCTGTGCCCACTTTTCCCAGGCAGTTTCAATGCAGCTAGCACGTCCTGACAGTCGCTAAGAGCTGGACCTTGGTATACTGGATCTGAGCCCCAGTGCCTCTCTTTCTACCATGTCACCTCCTTGGGGAAACTGTTCTGAATCTGGGCTGGCCGGCTCCCAGTGGCACAGTGATTTCTGCAGTCCTCAGCAAGATAGTGTGGGTCAACGCCTAAGAGACAATACCCAGGGCAGACAAGAACTTTGTACTCTTTACTTTGGTCTGCAGATGGACCAGAGCAAGACCACTCACCGCAAGTGGAGGGTGCAGGGCTGCAGCAGGGCTGAGCCAGCCGGGCCTATCCTGAGTCGGCAGCCAGGAGTTGGTGCTTCTGGAAGCCTCTGCCGCCGGCCCTGCTTGCTGGCTGCGGCCTTTTCAAAGAGAACATTTGTTCTTCTCTCAAGGAGACAGGCGGGCTCCCTCCCGGCTCTTCAGATGAGCTTTCGTGTCCCAACAAAGGCCTGGCGACTTGAAATGCCAGTCTGCCTGGAGCCTGCCAATTGTGTCCTGTCCTGAGATGGGGCTCAGTCTCTCCTGTGGCTGCTTGCTTTGGGACAGCGCTGCGCCGCCCACCGCCCCTGTCAGAGACAGCCCTGAGCAGGCGCCCTGGCTCAGTGACTCTTTGTGTTGCCTGCGTGCACCTGGTCCCTAGGGACACCAGCAGGTCTGGGCTGGCAGCCCCCTCCCCCCGCACCCTGTGGTACCAGGACCCAAGCTGCTGGTCGCTTGCCTTCAGATGTTCAACGACATGAATATTCTTATTTTTTTTATTTAAAACTAATTTGGAGTTCTCGCTCTCCAAGGGGTTTCTAATCACCAAAAAGTGCCTACGGCAAAAACTGATTGACAGGCCGACGTGGGCACTTCTGAGGAACAAATTGGCCATTGGCAGTGCCACCTACAAAGAGAGATGCTAAGTGCTTGTTATTTATGAGCTATTAGGAAACACTTTGCACAGCTGCTTCCCACATGGGCAAAACACCTGTCAGACATCAGCAAAACATAAAACGGAGCTCAACCCGTAGTTACTTTGTTTAGAAAGTCATTAAAATTAAATGTCAGCTAAAACTTGGGAAAACATGTATTCTTTAAACCCCTTGAATCTCACCCCCAAGCAGCCAGACACAGACCTTTCCTTTGTGAGATTAAGACCACAGAGTCTGTGAACAAGGAGAGGAAGCTGTGAGAAGAGCTGAGAGTCTCCTGGGGTGAGGTTCAAGACCACACAAGTAGGGGTGGGGGTCAGAGTGGCGACCTTGCATTCTAGAGTCAGGCAGGACAGGACCACAAATGCGGCAACCGTGGACTTGGTCAGGGTCTGGTCCTCCCCTCTGCCCCCCACCCCCGAGTGTTTCCATAGCCTGCTTTAGACAGCAGCTCGTCTCACAGAGCTGGGCCAGGCTGGGCCGGCCATCCTGTCTGTCCTCAGCGCCCTCTGTAGCGCCGGCCCTTGCTGAAGTGGGCAGCCCAGCTCTCCACCTGTTTGGGGTCAGCTGCAGCCCAGCCCTCTCATGCCAGCCGCAAAAAGCTGCTAGTTCTGGAGGTGTCTCATGACAGACCCCATGGACCTAGGTGAGGTCAGGAGGGCAGGTGAGGGGTGCTAATTAAGGAGCCAGAGGGGGTCTCCTTGCCAGAAGGTTGAAACAAGTGTCCATCTGTCTGGTCTGAGGGAGGAGCTTGCCATCCGCACTCTACTCAATATGGACCAGATCCTGGAGTGGGAGGAGGCAAGAGCCTCCCCAGAGTCAGCTAGATGGGAATTGGAGGCAAGATGAATGGAGTTAAATTCCTGATCACCCCTGGATAGAGGGACAGACCTGCACGACTCACCAACACAGGTTTCCAAGAGTCTCCAACAAGCTGTTCCAGCCCCAAGAGTCCCACTTTTGGCCCGGACTTTTGCCTGTGCTCAGCTGTCCAGTGCGTCAGTTTAGCTGGATGATCACGGATAGATGAACAAACAGCAGAATGGACTCCAAACAAACCAGGATATCAAATGCGTAAACATAGAGACCCCAAGAAGGTGGGGAAGATGTGGGTGAATTCTGACCCAGACCAAGTAGCTACAGCTTGCTACAGGCCCATCATGCAAAGACAGTTCCTATAGCCAGTTAAAGGTGGTGATAGGAAATGCTGCAACACCTGTGAAGGGTCATCTGGAAGGAAGCTGAGGTTGCAGGAGACACTGCAGCTTTCCCAGCATCCACAGCGGCAGGGATTCTCTCCAGTCTTCTCTTCCATCGCTCACCCAGCTGGACTCAGAGCAGGCGGAAATCGAGAACCATGTTGCCCAACCGAACCGCATTCTAGGATCTGAGTCCTGACTCTCAGGACCTGGACAAGAGTCTGTACAGAGACCACTGAGCCAAAATGAAGTTGTGGGGTGAGTGTCAACCTGATGTGACTGGTGTTCCCACAAGAGAAAGATCAGTTAGGATACCCACTGTATACAAGCATATACATACATGAAGCCACATGGATGTACATATATACACACATATGTATATATACATGCATACCCACATGTACACATGCATACACATACACACAACCACGAGTGTATATGTACATGCATATGCATATATGCACACATTTACATACACACATATATACATACAAGTACATACATATTCACATGTACATGCATAGGAGGATACACCTGTATGTGCATATACACACATGCATGTATATATGTACATCCATATACATACATACACATGTAGGGGCACACATTTACACATACACACACATACACAGAAGGTGCTCTATCTACAAGCCAAGGGAGTGGGGGGCCTGGGTTCCAGCCTCCAGGACTTTGAGAGTTGATTCACTGTCCATAAAGCCCCGCCTATGTTCAGTTCCTGAGACCCAACCTGCCAGGAAGATTCTGGTTCTGTTTATGGACTATGTACATAGGCAGCTCTAAGAGGGGCACCCTCTGGGCACAACAAGCAATTGGCATTGGGGTGCGGACTGGTTCGTGTGGGGACCAGCACCTCTGCAGTCACGTCCAAAGTCTCTGTGACCTATGCAGGGCAGGACCCAGGCCAACTTTTTGTGGTGAGCAGAGAGCATTATTAGGATGTTTTCAGAACTTCATTCCGACCCAAGGAAAGAGGGACATGGGGACCACTCATGGGTTTAGAGATGCTAGTGAATACTAAATTCATCCCATAATTTACTGGGCAGGCTGTTTTATGTCGCCTGTCTGGCATGCTTAGTGGCGTTTCAATCAGTGTCCTTAACATTGTCTGTCAGATGAAGGCTGCTGCTGCCTGAAGTAGCTCTGGGGCCTGACAGGTGGGAAGCCAATTGCAACCAGAAGCCTTGGGAGAAGGGCATCTCTACAGTGGTCACTGGCTACAGCCAGGAGCTCAGATGGCACCGACCAGCACCCTGCCCAGCAGCCAGGCGCCAGGGTTCCTGGGAGCTGCCCACTACTGTAGAACAGCCTTTTGTCTGTTGCAGATGGCCCCGCATGTGCTTCCCTGGTCTGTCACCTCCACAGCTCCTGGTCTCAGTGCCCGGGTCTGGCACCTGGACGCAGCCCAGCCCTTCTCTTCCTGTGGACGCTGCTTCCTGCCCTCCATGGTTGTCACTTAAGACATTGTCCCAAACCTGGTTTGTTTATTATTTTGACTATCATCGTGTTCCCTTTGATGATTTCTCATCCGAAAATTCAGCTAGGTGACTTTGTACTGGGAGCACTGACTTAGGTCAACAACCCTGGAAGGATTCAGGGGGATGACGCCCACGCAGCAGTCCACGCAGCAGCCCACGCAGCAGCCCACGCAGCAGCTGAGTTCTGACACAACATCCCAGGGACTTGTGAGACTAGATGCTGCAAAAGACATCTAGTTTCTGAAATCAAGAGTCGGTGGAGGGACAGACTGCCTCCAAATATGGGGCCATGTTTTAAAACAGCTTCAGCATCTTCTATAGTGTTTTTTCCCCTTGTTGGAGATAGGCACAGAGGTGACCAGTCAGAGCTCACACCTGCGGCCCTAGCAGGAAGACAAGGGATGAAGGTCCCCAGGTGCTTTCTGCAGGAGCCTGTTCCCACCAGGCAGAAAGATGGGTATGTATGTCTGGGTCGGGGAGTGCTTGTGCACTCACACATGGGGAGTGCTCCCACGGCTAGGCCATGGGGAGTGCTCCTACACCCATGCATGGGGGTGCTCCAGAAGCCAGCAAGAGACTCACGTGTTCTTTCTGTCAACACCAGTCACCAAGAGGGGTGACTAGGTATGAAGGAGCACTGTTCATGACTCCCGGCCAACAGAGAGCCCTGCCTCATCCCACCAAGATCCCTGTAGGATATGAGGTGCATGTGGACATGGCTCTCACCTTGCCTCTGAGCCCTGAGGACAGAGAGTACCTGCGTGTGTAAATGCATGTGACTGTGTGCTTGTGGGGAGGTCTGGACAGGAGGAATAAAGCAGCATTCAGACCCAGTCTCAGTAGGGGTCCTATTCCTTAGAGCAGTTGGGGTAGCAGGAGATGAGTTTTCTGTCTTCTGTCTTGGTCTATTCCAGGTCCCAACACCATAGCTAGGGGACCAAGAGTCCAGCTGCTGGGCTTTGGCCTGTCACTTTTGAGCTTTGACTTGGAGCTCTTGGACCTTTCGGCGATGGAAACCCTTTTGTGGGTATTAGGAACTGGAGATTTCTTGGTCATTGCTGAACTGGGGGAGGGGTTTGCCTCCAGGTCACCTGTTCCAGATGGGGCCATGGTGCTGACAGGGCTTCCAGGTGTCCGGAAGGCCTAGCTCCCCATCCTCCCCTTCTGCTCTGTGGAAGGCCTAGCTCCCCATCCTCCCCTCTGTGCTCCTGGAAGGCCTAGCTCCCCATCCTCCCCTCTGTGCTCCTGGAAGGCCTAGCTCCCCATCCTCCCCTCTGTGCTCCTGGAAGGCCTAGCTCCCCATCCTCCCCTCTGTGCTCCTGGAAGGCCTAGCTCCCCATCCTCCTCTCTGTGCTCCTGGAAGGCCTAGCTCCCCATCCTCCCCTCTGTGCTCCTGGAAGGCCTAGCTCCCCATCCTCCCCTCTGTGCTCCTGGAAGGCCTAGCTCCCCATCCTCCCCTCTGTGCTCCTGGAAGGCCTAGCTCCCCATCCTCCTCTCTGTGCTCCTGGAAGGCTAGCTCCCCATCCTCCCCTCTGTGCTCCTGGAAGGCCTAGCTCCCCATCCTCCCCTCTGTGCCTGGAAGGCCTAGCTCCCCATCCTCCCCTCTGTGCTCCTGGAAGGCCTAGCTCCCCATCCTCCCCTCTGTGCTCCTGGAAGGCCTAGCTCCCCATCCTCCCCTCTGTGCTCCTGGAAGGCCTAGCTCCCCATCCTCCCCTCTGTGCTCCTGGAAGGCCTAGCTCCCCATCCTCCTCTCTGTGCTCCTGGAAGGCTAGCTCCCCATCCTCCTCTCTGTGCTCCGTGGAAGGCCTAGCTCCAGTTCTTCCTCCTCCAGGACCCCTAGGCACTTGGGGTTCAGTGAACACAAGGTGCACCCTCAGGGGACACGGTGTCCCTTCCCTCTGTGATCTTGGGGCAAGGTCCTTTCCTGTCCCGACTCCTGAACTGCAACCTTCCATCCCACCTTGACCCTAGGCTTCCAGCCTTTCCACAGCTTCTTAGAATTCTTTTGTATTCCAAAGGCCGAAGGGCCAAGTTTGCCTTTAATTAAAATGCACGTCCTTTCATTAAAGGCCCCATAACACATGAAGGGCATCACTGAAATACGACATGTGACATAGTCATTACCCTGCTGTTAATTACTAATTAATGAGGCTATTTCAATTAATAGCTTCCCCACCACGGCTCCCCCTTAGACAGGCCCCGTGCTGGGGCGCATCCCCGAATTACAGACAGTTGGCTTCTTGCCAGAGTTCCCAACCTGAATATTCATGACTTAACTTCAGCGCTTTTCAATTAAACATAATAAAATAAATCCTATCGAAAGTCTATTTCCAACTCACAGACCATCTCTCCTCCTTATGGCCCAGCAGGAACTTTGGGTGTGGGAAGAGCAGGCGGACAGGTGGGCAGAATACACTGGGGCTCAGGAGGCTTCACCCCAGAACTGATGTCCAGGGGTTCCCAAGGGGCGAGCAGGATTTTCAGGGCATTGTTCTACAACTGAAGGACAATAGCCCAGAAGTGGGGGGAAAGCCCAGAGAGGTGGAGCAGACATTGACATACTAATTATGAATATTAAACAGCCATTAAAAACCCTGCTTTGAAGAAATGACAGTGTCACTTATGATAACCTGGGATGGGAGGACCCTGAAACCCTCTGGAGAGACCTGCACAGGGCTTCTGAGGTCTGGGGACAGAATCAGAAGCTTGGGTGGGCACAGGCCAGCTGAGCAGACCATCAGGCAGGCAGCAGGGGGTAGGAGAACTCAGGGAGCTGTTGGGCATGACCAACAGAGTCCTCTGGGGCTACAGCAGGACTCCAGGTTTCAGGAGACCTGTCCCCTCCCACTACAACCCCCATAGATAGCCTAGCAAGCATCTTAGACTAGCATGAAGCTGGAGCCTAGAATCTTCATGTGGAACAAATCATACTCGCCATGAGTTGGGCACTAGGAGGGTCCCACCCTACCTGACCTGCCTTTCTTGTTCTAGAGAAGGTTCCAGAAGTCTTCCCTTAGTGGCCTCTGTATGTGGGGACAAGCCTCTCATTCGATGAAGGATTGCGGATTGTCCTCTAGGGTGGGCGTCAAAGGCATAGTCTACTGCGGCCCGCCTGTACCAGGGTGGGAGGTGGCCGTCATTCCCGATGCCTGAGGCCTTAGTGCCACTCTGGAGGGTTTAGAGGGGCGGGGATGAGAACAGGCTCTGGAGCAGCAGAGCACCCATGTCCTGGGGGCGGAGGGCAGGAGGACCAGTGCTAGTGTCATCAGAATTCAGACCCGTATCATTTTGCCTGAAGCCTTCCACAGCATCTCAGAAATTAGTCAGTGACCTGTGTCCCAGCCTGAGGAAGCAGCCACTACGCTGCCCCAGAATGGGGGCAGGACAAACTGGTGAAAGGATTCAGGCCCTCAAGACACCCACTTTCACACACCAAACACACTCACCCCAGGGCTGGTCTATCGCCTGTGACCCCCTCCTCAGCCCCACCATGTCCTTGCCCCACCATGAACTGAACATGATGTTCCCCTGGCACGGTCCTCGATGCAACTTTTGCCCCTTCCCTCTAATGCAGCCTAAGATGGGCGCCTTCCGGCTCCACGACCTTGAGGATGGCACAGCCCTGTCCAACAGCACCCTCTGTCGGCTAAAGGGGGAATAGCAACGGCCATGTCTGAGGCCTTGGGCTGCTGACAGGGCACACAGGGTGTGACTCTGCTTTTAGCAAGTGAAATCACAGCTCTTAAGGCTCAGATACCAGGGGAGAGAGGCCCCGGGCCAATTTTGGAACTCCAAAAACCTCCTCCTAGGAACTGAAGCTAGAGAGGGTAGGGCCGAGAACCCATTTCTGAAGCCTTTTCTGACTGTGGGGTCAGTCTCCTAATGAGCTGTGCTGGCCATATGCATGGTCAAGACTGGACTAGCCTGAGCTGACTTGGTGAGTGTGTGGAGTCCATCTGCTTCTTCTCACTTACTGTGGGGCCTCCAGGGTACTCTTTGTGGCCTGAACCCCTCTTCAATGCAGCTTGTTCACATCTCATTGCAGGGCCCTGATTCCCTGGTCAGTCTTCCCCACTCAGACTCCTTGTCACTCCTACAAATGCCTCTGGAAAGCCTCCTGCCCACCACAGCCAGACCTCCAGTCCCACAGCCCTCTTCAGAACAGCCAAAGGACCTCCACATCCTAGTAGCTACTTTTAGAACTTGACTGATATGTGGGAAATGGAGAAAATTCTATCGCTCAATGAACCCAAGGCATGGATATGCCCAATAAGGGATGGTTGTGCCCAGCAAAGCATGCATGTACCTGGTAAAACATGCATGCTGCCTGAAAGACATGCATGTGTCCAGCAAGGCATGCATGCACCCAGCAAGGCATATATGCACCCAGTAGGACATATGTGTCCAGCAAGACATGCCTGTGCCTAGCAAAGCATGTATGCTCCCAAAAAGACATGTATGTATCCATGAAGGCATACATGTACCTAGCAAAGCATGCATATGTCCAGCAAGGCATGTTTCTGTAAATAACCCCAGTTAACTTATTGACTCCCCATTCTGGATTTGAGTATAATTATTTATTTACTCTGTGCTCTATTCCAGGTGAATAAATAAATCTCCTCAGGAAATGTTCACAGCAACAAAAGATGTTAAAATAGCAACCTGCTTCCAAATAGTTTAATAGTTATCACTTAAATAAGGCTTTGGCATGATGCTTTCTTTATAGTCTTCTCCCTAACAGAATCTAACAGATTCCTATAGAATCGATCATTAATTTATGAGATTACTGGTTCTGGTTTTTAAAAGACACAGCCAAAAAGAAGGAGCTTGCTTTTTATGAGGTGCATGGTCACGTGCACCCTTGACAACCAGAGTATCCAGGCAAAGCTGAGCAAGTCTGGGCTCCTGCCAACCGAGAATACATCATTAGTGCCAAAAGATCCACAGGAAAGGAACCAGGGACTATGGAGGGTCTCCAGAGGTGGGCAAAGGCCTCTAGCTCACCACACAACTGTCCAGCTGCGGTGGTAGCCTGGCTTTTGGGGAGAAGCAGAAAGTGAAGTCCATTGAGCACCTGGGCACTCATAAGGGACCCTTCCTGGGGACAGGGGTCAATGTTTACAGACATTTCTGGTCATCCATAAAGGAGGTAGGAGGGTGCTCGGTACAGAGTGGGTGGGAGTCTGGGGTTGTCCTGTGTTCTAATGCATAGTACATTCCTACTACAAAGAGTGACTGTCGAAAACAAAACCACATGGACTGGGGAAGGAAGACTCTCACCGTGGGGCTGAGACAGTGATGATCTAAGGAAGCAACCTTGCATGAAGGCAACCCTGAATGAAGGTGGGGTGTCCTCACAGGCAAGTGGGGACATTGAGGCTTAGAGAGACTATGAGCTCAGTCCTGACCCAGGTCTGTGGCTCCAGGGTCTGTCCCTCTCTCTCCAGGTCTTGGGTGCCTCAGAAAACTGAGGGCTCTAGTCGCTCCTCACACATCCAAGATCCACTGATGTTTCCAACGGAGTCTGTCGTTCCCCATGGGCTGCAAGCAGGAGTGTCCTGGGTGGACTGAGGGTGGGGAGCTAAAGGTCCTCGTGGGTAGGGCTCACGTCCACCCTCTGGGCTTGGCCAAACGCAAGGAAGGTGCCTAGCCCCAGATTGCTGATGACGGCCACCAAGTTGAACACACAGGTCCAGGAACCAGAGACCTCAATCAGATAGCCGCCCAGACACACGCCTACCACACCTGGGCCCAAAAGAGGTAGATGCTGGCTGAGGCTCCTGGCAGCTGGTCCCTGCATCTTAAAGCTTCGAGGAAGGACAGGGCTTATGTACAGATGCCCCGAGGAACCCAAGGAAATCCAATTGTCTGAGCTGTGGGCCAAGGAAAGCTCAGACTTGGAGGGAGGGTCTCAGAGGAAAGAGACCTCACATGTCACTCACATTGACTCTGATGGGTCCCCCACCCGTGTCCTGCCAAAGGGAAACAAAACAGGAGGGGACAGCAAGGCGTCGTGAGCCCCGGTACTCAGTGGAGTAGTCAGGTAGCATCTCAAAGGTCCCCAAATTATGGAACTGACTTATATCAGAGGATAGTGTTTCATGAGTCACCCACCATCAGCCATGTTCCTGGCACCCTGACAGGCAACTCTGTGCTGCCCTATGGGCCAGTTGGGTGCTGGTGCCTTCCCCTGACATCAGGACCCCACCCCATAGGACCAGACAAGTTGGGCAGACCACCCCACCCTCTCACCACCAGGTTCATTTCTAAAACTGAAGGAAACTTACCTGCTAAGGCCCCTGCAGTGTTGGCCACACCTGTGGGCAGGCCAGAGAGAAAGGAAAGCGCCGTCTGAGAAGGTTCACTGTCATGCCCACAGCCCACCCATCCAGAGAGGACGTGCTGGCCAAGGCATGAGGATGGGGAGCAACCGCCTCACCAAACAGAAAACCGGAGCAGGATGGGGCCAGGTCCTGGATGTTGACTGAAATGCCACTGTGGGAACAGGAAGGCAGGCGGGTGAGTGACCATGGTCCTGGCCATCCTCACCAAGCCGAAAGGCCTCTGGAGTATAAGAGAGGGTGCCTCACCACCAGCAGACATGCAGGCCCACCATGCATCCCCACCTGCCAGGTGCGCCCAAGCCTGGCAGCTCTGCTCACCCAGCGCTCCCCTCTTCCTGCAGACATAGCACCAGAAGCTGCTTGAGAATGGACTTGTGGGATGCTCGCAGAGACATGACACCTGCATCGTACCCACTTGCTAATCTGAAACAGCCTAGCGGTGCATAAACCCCCCCCACACACACACCCAAGGACACCCAGATGCAGTTGCTACCGCACAGAATCAGAGGGGATCAGACACAGAGGGCCATAGGGACTGAGGAGTGGCCAGCACTTCCCCTCCTATGCCATCACCCCAGGAGTGGCTATCCTTGTTTCCCTGAAAGACTCGAATCTGCAATGGTTCGAAACTCGACCATCTGGGCACCCTGATATGACTTCACCTTCAAAGGCTTCTGAGCCAGAATGCACCAAGACCCTGGCATATCGGCAAACTGGGATGCCACGGTAGACGGGGCAGCAGGATTCACCTGTGATTGAAGGTCTGGAGACTCATGGAGGCCGACGCAAAGAGCACAGCTTCGAGGAAGCTTGTGGTGTGACCCAGACACAGGGCGAAAATACTGGACAGGCCCAGACCCATCACCTGCGGGACAGGGCTGGTGAGGGACCCGGCTCTGGCTAGCACGGACCTCTGCTGGCTTGGTCCTACCCACAGGGTCCAACTGTGTGGACATACTCCTCCCAGGCTGCAGCCTTCCCAGAGGATATCTGAAAGACTCTGAAAACAGCATAGTCTGCCCAAATGGGCAGGACCAAGTCTGAGGTCAGCCAATGCTGGCCCCAGAGCACCCCTCGGTGGCCACCTCCGTCAGCCACTCTCTGGTCCTGGTCAGTGCAGCTTGACTTCTGGTGGTTTTGACGCGCCGCTCTGCCTGTGCCCAGGAGCAGGTGCATCTGAGGCTGTGAGAGTTGCTACCTAGTGGCTGCAGCTTTCTCAGCCGATGACCTAGACCTTGGCCAAGTCCCAGAAATTAGGTGATTTGAGTCCATGGCCCTCAGGTCTCAGGAAGCCAGATGGAAGCAAAAATATAGAGAGGAATGCAGATGCTTCTCCTACCTGCATGAACTTCCGTACCGTGATAGTTCTGTAACCTGCACAGGAAAGAAACATCTAGCATCCCACTAGCCTGGCACAGAGGTCCCACCCGCACAGCCACATGGAGGATGAGGGGGGAGAAGGGATGGGATGGGCCAGGGCAGGGCCTTGGGGATCAAGGCACATCCCCGTCATGGCTGGAACACCCCATACACTGTGTGTGTATTAGAGAGACATGATCTGAATGGACGGCCGCGTGGACCACCATGAGGTGTAACCATGGAGTATGCTAGTCCAGTCTCTCCATTTCTCCTAATTTTTCAAGTGCTTCACAGTGAGCATGTAACTTTCTACTAAGAAAAAACGAGCATGGGGAGGGGGAGGGGGAGACGTGTGGGTCGTGCACTCAGAGTCAACACATGAAGTGCCCAGGAGCTGGAAGGTGTGAGAGCAAACCTGGTGCCTGGGACCTTCGACCCACCAGGTGCCAGCTGTTGTCTATAGAGGATCAGGGATATGTCACTCCCCACTCTCCAGGGAGATCGAGAAAGTTCTCCGGTCACCACGAGAGCAGGGTCCTATCACGACCACTGCCGCTGCCCACAAAAGGAGGTCAAGGAAAGCAGGCCTGGCTTGGAGCTTCCTTGGCTTCGGGTGCATCTATTCCTCGGGCTGCTCCTGAAGGCAGAGCCTTCTGTCGCAGCGTGGTCCTAGGGGTACCCCTGCAGCTGTGGGTGTGGATCCCCAGGGCCACGCCTTCCACTCACCCTGACGGATGAGGTGGTCAGAGAGGAAGCCACTGAACAGACTGGCAGGGATGGCCACCAGCCAGGGCACCACATTGAAGATCCAGCCCTGCGGGGAAGGGTATGACCTCAGAGGTGGCCACCGTGGCACCTGACCTCTGAGAGGGCGCTCAGACAGAAGTGCCACCAGACAGACCTCCAGCGCCACAGCCTGGCCCACTTGCACAGGCCCCTCAGCGGATCAGCTGCAACCAGACCATACCCACCCTGCTGGGCTCAGCCATGCAGTTGCCCATATTGGTCCTCCTGGCTATGGTGCCAGAACCGGGCCACCCCACTTGGGACTGTGTAGCCCAGGGACAACTCATCACAGAGCTGGGGGGCAACTGACCGCCTTAGCGAAGCAGACTGAGAAGGTGGCCTGCCACAGCCTGAGGCTCCCTGCTCAGTGGTCCTTGGCCATGGTAGCAAAGTAGCCAGCCTGAGGAGGGGCGTGGGCCACAGGCAGGAAAGCTGCGGCTGGCACAGCGCGCCACTCTCAAAGCCTGCAACCGGTGTCTGCTCCTAAATGGATGTCATCTCTGGGCCTGGGCCCACAGGGCGACCGGTACCATAGGCCAAGGGCTCTAACATCTGCTGCAGCCCAAGCCTGGATGCAGGGCAGACAGCTTGGCAGTGAGGCCCAGGCAGCACCACTCACCTTGGAGTTGGGGAAGGTCTCCTCGAAGAAGGTGGGCAGCCAGGAGAGGAGGATGAAGAAGGAGCAAGCCGAGGACAGTTGGAGCAGATGGCTGCCCTGCATGAGGCGTGAGACTTAGGGCTCTGCCCAGCTGCCAGTTCCTGCCCCGCACTGCCCCAGCTGTGCCAATGACCTACCCTTCTGAGTCTAGGCTATTTGCTGGGGTGTCAGGACTGGGACCCTGCCAAATACAACCAAGTCTACCCCACAGTGGCTGGCCCCACCCTATCCTCTGCCTGGCCATGACAGCCTGGGCTCACCACACAGAGGGCTTCCGGAAGAGCTGTCTCCAGGGCACTTTGGAGGGCCTGGCCACAGGTGAGCCTTGCGTCAGAACCCCCAAGGCCAGGGCGAGGCCTAGGAAAACAAATGGTTTCAAAGCGATAGCTCTCACCAGGAACTCTGCATCCACATTGTCCATTCCCAGAACGGGGTCAGAGTGAACTTTGGCATCTTCTCCAGGGCATATATCATCCCCACAGCCAAGTGTCACTCTGGGTCTGGATCCTGCTGCCTCACCTACTGGGTTCCCTGTGTTTGTCTGAACCCCAGGGAAATGCTGCGAGTCTGGGGCCGTAGCAGGCCATAGAGCTCAGCACCTGCATTTTCAGAGCTGGTCAAAGCTGCAGATGGGACTTGCTGAGCTGATCCAGCTGTGTGGATGCTGCTGCGCTCTGCTGTCCTCCAACCTCAAAAACTGTGTCCATCTGCGGCAAAGCGGCTGCAGTTCAGGGCCTGTGACCCTCCCACATAGGCTGGGGTAGAGGTCACCATATCCTCACTAATACTTCAGCCACGCCTGTCTACCCACCTCCCAGCCAGCGGCTGTGGGGAAATCATCACCCATGATGGGCTGAGATTTTTAGGTGGTCACCCATGCTCCTATAAATAAGTCCAATAAATCCACTGGCTCGATAACCTAGACATGAAGCTGTCCTTGGCGCCTTGTCTGGGGTGAGTAGACATTTGTTCACATTTCCCTGAGGAAAAGGTTATACAGCAGCTATTCAGCACTGCTGCAGGAAGAGAAGGCCTGGGGCCAGCTCACGTGGCTGTAGTTACCTTTCTCACCCAGCAGGTACCTGTGCACGTAGGACACCCAGAGCAAGGTGAGGCCTCCGGAGAAGTAAAAGACGCTCTGCCAGCCACACCAGTCCAGGAGCATGGAGCCCACGCCTCCAATCACCAGTGTCCTAGGAGATACAGAGTATGCTGGGAGACACAGAGGTGGCTAAGACCACACCTCTAACCACCACCAGTGTCCTGGGAGACAGAGGGGGCTATGGCTACGCCTACCTCTACAGATGAGCATTGCAAGAATTCCTCCCCCATGTGAGCTGACCCCCCAGGAAAAGCAGCCACTTAGATGTCCCCGCCCTGTGAGTTCTAGGGAGGACTTCAAGTGTTCTTGGAGACCCAGGGCCACAGGGGTGACTGGAGAACAGTCAAAGAGACCCAGCATTGAATTGGTTTATTCCTTTTGAATCTTTACACTGACTCACAATTTCTCGGGGTGCTTGGGAAAAAAGACATAAGCAAAGAGTGGTACTGGAAGCCTGGGGAGACGGCTCAGTCAGCCACACAAGCAGGCAGAACTGAGTTCAGATCTCAGAACCCATGTGGAATGGAGGTGCCTGCCTGTAACCCCAGTACTGGTAGGGGCAGAGACAGAAAATCCTTAAGCTCACTAGCCAGTCAGTCCAGCCAAATTTATGAGTCTGAGATTCAGTGACGTGCCATTTGAAGAACAAAGTTGAGTGATTGAGAAAAATGCCTGAGGTCATCCTCTGGCTTTCGAATGCATGAACTCATGCATGTCCATGCATCTGCATGCACACGTGACTGCTGGCCTGCAAATGCATAAACACATGCATGCACATGCATATATCCATATGAACACATACATGCACCACACGCATGAAAACACCCATATGAACAAGTACATACACCATACACACACACATATGCACATACCCACATGAGCCAGTTCATGCACCACATGCACACACGCAAATATGTACGTGACTTAGGAAATACTGAAACGAAACCTAAACCTTCCCTGTTCCTTCCTGCCCACTCTTCCTTCCCTCCTTTCTTTTTCTTTCATTACCACAGAGGACAAAACTCCAGAAAAACTTCTAAGTGAAAAACATGGCCATGAAAACCAGGCCTACAAACACCCACCCCTTGTCCTCAGGGTCCCGTCGTCCCCGACGCAATGCAGGTCAACCCCAAGCTCATCCCCATGCAAGGAAGAGAAAGAAAGAAGATGCTGTGCTGCTTCCACTTGCTGCACCCACCCATGCGCCTCACGTGGCCCAGGAACAGAGACCCCCCTTGACACGGGGAGGCACCTTCCCTCTCCACGTGTCTAGAGGCCACGCACAAAGCCCTATCCATTGTGTAGTACTCCAGGAGAAGTGGGACTTCAGGTGAATAAGCTACAGAAGGAACCTGATATCAGATGTTCCCAGTTCCCAGGGGGCGCTGTGCATGCTGTGTATTGCTAGATCCAGTTCCCATAGACTGCAGGACTGTTCCTAACTCCACCCACAGGTACCTTATGTACCCCCCCTTCTCCTTCCTCTCTCTTCACCTCAGCAACAGGGTCTGAGTCAGTGTCAAGTCAACCTCTACATGAACGAGTGAAGCTTTCTAGCAGGCCTTGTACAGAGACCCTAATGTCTGTAAGCGGTTAACGTTTGCAGCGCCCCAGGGTGGGTGCATTTGCATCTGCATGCTCATAAGAGGATGACGACGGAGGGTGGGCAGCTTTTGGGTTTCCGTGCAAAGATAAAGGGAGGAGCTGAAATCACTATTCACCCCAACTCATACCTCACAGCCCTAGCCACAGCGCCCAGAAAGACAGGAACAAGTGATTTATCTTGACAGAACTGGGAATCACAGAAACACATGTGCTTTTGTGGTGTGTGTGCATGTGAAGGTATTTCCAGAGAAGTTTAACTGAGGCTGGAAAGACCCACCCTGAGTGTGGGCGCACCATCCCGTGGGCTGGTGTCACAGACTGAATACAAAGAAGGAAGTGAGCTAAGCACCATGTATTTCACCACAGCAACAAGAAAAGTAACTCATATGCATGCACGGAGAAGCCCTCCACAGAGCCCGCAGACTCAGCGCCAGCCAGCATCCTCGGAGCACCTGTTGGCCCTGTTGGTGACCCTTCAATGGCTCGCCCGACAGCTTCCTCAACCCCTGGGCCTTACCCGAACTGGGAGCCAGCGCCCACAACGCTGTAGGTGAAGGCCCGCTCACTCTCCCGCACTCTCTGAGACAGCAGGCTGGTCAGGGCTGGGAAGTAAACACCTAGAACAAGCAGAGGATGTGGTCACTGGTGCCCAGTGAGGGTTGGCCAAGCAGGACAAGGGCCAGGACATTATCTGTGAGTCCAGAGGTCATTATGTCTCCCTTGTGTCACCTACTGGCCCCCAAGGAGACATCAGGATGGGGCTTTTAGCCACCCTTGGCCAAGGACGAGATTGGGCAAGGGCTGCACAAGCTGGCACACGGAAGCCAGCTGAGAGACCTCTGCTTCCAAGCAGGACGTCCTCACCCCCAGGCACATGGGCTTCTTGTGCACCCGGAATACGTGTGCCACGTGCACAGTATGCCCTTCCGGGAAAACTTCTCTCCTGAAGCCTTTCGGAGAGCTTCCTCCCACCAGAGTTTCTTTTGGGCACTGGGTTCCCAGGTAACTAAAAGGTTAGGAAACTGTCTAGCACTGTTCTCATTCGAGGGGGGTGCTCCAAGAGGTTTCACCACAGGTGTAACAACAGGAACCCACAGCCCATATTCACAGGGTGCTGAGTCTGCATTTCATGTTATCACCAACGATGGTGACACAGGACTGGTCTACCTACTTCCCTTCTGGAACCTTCTCTTGCTGTATCTACTAGCAGGTTCTTCAGAAGGTCACAGCCTCTTCCCTCTGCCAAGAGACAACACATGTGGTGCCTCATACACCCCCCTGTCTCCTTACTCCCTCCTCAACTCAGCGACAGGGTCTGAGTCAGTGTCACCTCCTAGAAATGTGTCCACTACATGAGCAACTGAGTGCGTGAACACTGTCACCATAGTTGTGCATAGCCAAAGGGGACATGTGGGCACATATGTGCCCATGGTACTCATCCGCTCTGCCTGGACTAGTGTGAACAGGCAGAGATGGCCTTTACCTTGGAGCAGCCCCGTGAGGACTCGAGAGAAGATCATGAAGGCCAGGTGGGCACTGCTAAGGTGGGCGAGCAGTGGCGTGGCGGCAGTGATGAAGCCCCAAGAGGAGGCCGACAGAAGGATGACTTTCTCGCCTCCGATGCTGGAGGGGACACAGGGAGAGGATGGACAGTTGTATCAGTGAGCGCAGGGGTACCATCCTGCGCAGAGCCCTGGGTGGGCACTGCACTCACCCACCCTGCGGAGGAGGAGCCCAGAACTGAGTGTAGTGCCCAGGGCTGAGCCCGGCCTGATGTCTCTATATCACTACGGCTGCTCTTCACCCAGAGTTTGTTCCGCCACTGACTCAGGACTGCCAGACCTGGGCTCTCCTCCTCCATGGGTCCCTTCTCCAAAGTGTGTAAATTTGGGCCTGGCCACTTTCTCCTCAGAGACCCTAAGCCCAGGGCAGCCCGCCTCAAGTCTCAGTGGTTTACCGATCTCCGAGGTGGCCGCCCACCACCTGAGTCAGGCAGTAGCCCCAGAAGAAGCTGCTGAGTGCGATACCAGCCTCCTTTTTGTTCCAGCCAAAGTCCTGGCTCAAGGCAACCGTGCAGACGGGCATGGTGACACGGGTGCAGTACAGCAGGCAGGTGCCCAGGAGCAGCATCCCCGTCCATGCCTGGCACTCGGGCCTGTAGGACAGAAGGAAGCCAGGTCTGGAGAGGCCCCACAAGGAGCCTTCGATCACTGAAACTGCCTCAAGGTCTGGGCCATGAGGCCAAGCATGTGGGAAGGGGGGAGACTTTGGAGAGCTCGTAAATCTTTAAACGCCCCAATCTGCAAATTCTATAACATAGGCAGGTTATTGCTAGAGACTGAGGACAGCCCAAGGGTCCCAGAGTAGGGACAGGTTAGGTGGATGATACACATTCAGGGTGCCCAGAGCCCAGACAGTGATGTTGGCTGCCAAGACTACAGCTGAGGCAGAAGCTGAGGACCAGACACTACAGTGCCCCCATTCTCCATGGGCAGTGGAGGGCTGCGAAGGCAGCTGGTGGAGCAGACGGCCAACAACCCTCAAGGAATCATGCTAGCACCGATGGGACAGGGCTCAGGGGGAGCAGAGGGCTCCGGAGCAGGAGTACCGTATGTCCCCCGAATCCCCAGGAAGACTGCCAGGCCTGCCAGTAGATGCGGCAGTCAGAAGTGCTGTGGGGTGTGGCTAGGATCCTGGAGGGCCAGTGCTGGACAGGGTCCCTGGCAAGCAGGAGCAGGGTCGAAGGTGAAGCCCCCAGAACAGGCCAGACAACTGATGGGAGTGGCAGAAGCACCAGAGCCCAGCGGGCTATGTGTACAGTCCTCGAGCCACACACCAGGAACCCGAAGCGCATGTCCCAAGGATCCGGGGGAGCAGCAGGGACCTCAAAGGACAGCTGCGAAACGCAGTTCCTGGGATGCCCCAGACTCCCAGAAGGAAATATCTGGGCCAGAGGGCCAACCACTTGCCAGCCAGGTGAGTGGATGAACTAGACAGAAAGTACCTGGGCAGCTATCCTGACCTCCCTAGCCCACCCCAGGTCAAGGCCACCACTGCCTTAGAAGAGCCAGAATTCTTCCCTGAGAACCCTTTCTAGAGAAGGTGGGAGACCCCAAGTCTGCTCTGGCAGTGGCCAACGTGCTGTCTGCTGGCTCGGCCTGACAAAGAACCTCAAGGGAAAGAAGGAAGCCCTCAGCAGGTCCAGAGGGGGCTGAGCCCTCTGTCGCAACCCGCAGGACAGGTAGAGTTTGCTCCAACTGACCGGAGGCACAAGGGTCATGGAAGGGCATGGGAGAGACACCAACTTCCCACTAGAACCCACACAGTCCAAAGGTTCCTTTCAAAAAGCCTTATTCACTTATGTGGTCAGAGCAGCAGAGGGTCACCTGTGTTTAAGAAAGACCCACCCAGTACGTCACCCTTCACTGGTACACCTATGATTGTCCAGCCCTGCTATAGTCTGGAGAAGACCAGTTATAATCAGGAAGCCAGCTGGACCCATGCCCTCCAGAAGAGAGCACGGGCATCCCGACTCCTGGTGGGCACAAGAGCTCAGGAAAAGCCCATTAGTTCCCAGGCCACACCCTCCTCTGGCTTGACTGAAGGCGCAAAGGCAGGAGAGAGGATAGGTTCTCTGCTTCCTCCTTGAGGGGGGAAGGGGGGAGGGGGAAGCCCTACGTTTAGTGGTCAAGGCAGTCCCCAAGGCACTGATGCAGGGGGTAGGGATGTAGAACAAGGAAGCCCACCTGGAGGCGCTATTCTGGCAAGGACAGTTGCTTCAGAGTAGCAAAGACCCCAGATGGCAAGAACCCTATCCTGCTGGGGGCCTCTTTAGAACAGGAGCTTGAGGCAGGATTGTTGAAAACCCTGCCCACTTGGGGCCTGAGCTCAGGCAGACACCCTCAGCATGGCGGACACTTCTGGCAGGTGGCTTGTGTAAGCCATCTGGAGTTAAGCAAACAGGTGGTCTCATGGCCCTTGGTTCCAAGAAAGGAAAAATTTGCAGGCACCAGTGTTCAAGGGACCTGAGAGAGTAACGCTTCTCTCCAGTCGCCCCCCCCCCCCATGGTGGAGACAGATGGTGCTGTGCTAATAGCACAAGGATGGGGGTGACCTAGACCCCACCACACCCAGAATTCTCAGCCACCACCAAGGCACACGGAAGTAACCAGGAGAGCTCCAGAGGCAGAGGTGGAAGGCCGGCCAGAACCATTAGACTGTGACCCAGAGCAAAGCTGGCAGAGAGTTCTCTGTGGGCTCAGGGTGGTGCCGAGACAGCCAGCTGGAGCAGAGATAAACATGGGTAGGGAAGGAGGTAGCCAGCCTGTGGGGGCAGAGGTGGCTGGCACACCTCCCCTAATTGGCGTGACAAGGCTATGATCTGTTCCCTCTCTTGAGCCTGTGTCTGGCCCAGGTCCAGTGATGGCATGGTCCCAAAGCCCCCCTTGCAAGTACTCCCAGCTCCAGGGCCCGACTCTGCGACAGGGTCGGCACCACAGCCTGGGGGCTTCAGCGACAGATCAGAGCAGTCTCTTCTGAGCTCTGCTTTGGGGCTCCCGTTTGGACGCTCTGACAGTTGTCCCTTGACCAGCTGCCACTTTCTTGCTCCAGGGTTCTACTGGACTATCTATCTGGGGAGCAGCAAAGACAGTGGGAAAGGAATACAAACGGGTGGGTAAGCACCAGATAGTGGGTGATCACTCAGTAGAGGCCACAGGTTGACACCCATGAGTGTCAAGGGTGCGTTTCTGTGACTGACCCTGAGCTGCTGCATATGGACCCTGAGTTATAAGCATCTGTCCAAGATTAGGAGATACTACTGCCCTGACTCCAGGATCCCTGGTGGGAGAAGTGGTCATTTGCCAGGTTTATGGAAGAAGGTCCTTCTGCTGGGGTAGGCACCTGTGCCCTACTTCCTTCTGGACTGGAGCTGACCAGAAAGAGCAGTGCTAGCCCCCAGTAGGAATGAAGCTGACCTCTGAAGATAGGCTGGGAGGCCCCTGTAGAGTCTGGTGGATGCCAACTATCTCCACTCCCTCCCCAAACTGAATGCCTACCTTGCCCCATTCACACCCGTCACTTACCTAGACCACTGGGTGCCCTCCCCAGCTACAGATGAGGTCCTGCGGGTCTCATCCAGAGGTGGCTGCATTGGGCTGGGACGCAGGAACCGCATGGGAGCTGCTGTCCCAGAGCTACGCACCTCTGCCCAGACCAACACACAGGGCCGCACCGCCCAAATCCACGTGTCAGCCCCAGGGCTTCCGTCAGGCACTCCCAGGAGGTCGCACCAAAGTTGAGTCTCCGCCCCACATGATGTCCAAGGAGGTTGGGCCAGGGACCTTCCTGCACTGCAGCCCCCGAGGTTTGTGGCTAGGACTTCCGGAGTTTGAAAGATCTTGGCCCCAAATCATGAATCTTGGCAGGAAAGGAAGTGTGTGTGTGTGTGTGTGTGTGCGTGTGTGTGTGTGTCCCGCAAGTGTTGCGGGAAACTTCTGTCCTTTCTGTGAGCAGGGAGTGGTATGGGGTGGTGACAGTACTGCCCAGGGGTGTGTTCTGATCCAGTGAAAATTAAGATCAATTTGTAACCAAGTGCAAAGATGGTAAACTCCAGGACAAACAATTTTTAAACTTTGGGGCTGAATTGGGCCAGTGACTGAGCTGAGTGAGGCAGGCTCTGGGGACAGAAGTCGTGGGTCTCATTTTGAGGGTACAGGGAGCTCCTTTTCTACATATCCTCCTTGCGCTCCCTTCCAGAAAACTAAACCCCTCCACACAGCGGGAAACCAACTGCAAACACCCTGCAGTCAGAACTCAACTCCCTCCACCCTCCACAGCCCAGCCCAGCCCACAATGGAGTCTTTGTATTGATCTAGGTCTTCATTGTGACATGTGTGTTGAATAGTGTTAAAATATATCTTAGGACCCAGAGTAGGGTGCAGCTCAGCTGTAGAGCATGTTCTGAACACGTACTAGGTCCTGTGTTCAAGCCCCAGCTATGAGGACCTGGAAGCAAGGTCAGCCTTCATCCACAGCCAACTTCCAGCAGGTCAGAGGTGTTACAGAGACAGGGCTGCTCCCCCAGGGACCTGGGGCCACACCATAGCAGCTCAGAAAGTGTCCTTGAATATATGGGCACCAATGCTTGTTTCCTCCCTGGTGACTTTTACTCGTTCCATAACTGTTTATCAGGACATGAGCCGTGAAGCATAGGACATTCAGTATTACTGTTCTGAGGTGGCTGTGAGCAGGCTGAACAGAAGCCCTGTGAGGTCTAGAGGAGATAGAGGAAACCACAGGATGTTGGGCATGCAGCTCAGGCAAGAGCCTGACTGGTAGGGGAGGACGCCCAGGCAACCAGAGCTGGCAGAGAAACAGGAAATAGGTCTAGGAGGAGAAGGGGCTTGACAAGCATTGTCTGGGGAAGACTCTCAAGAGCTGCGATCACGTGGGGTCATATGCACAGCTTGGAGTGCCCAGGGCCCATACCTCCCTGCGGCCCATGTTCACCAAGCACAGGGCATAGCTGCACCTCCCTGGAGCCCATGTTTACCAAGGCAGGTGTGGGTGCAACCAGAGATGGCTGATGAGAGCCACATCTAGCTGGGAGGTCAGCAACGCCAGCTATGGAAGCAGCCGGGGTGGACTTTCCAGGCTTCACTTGGACTAGCAAACTGTCTCACACCAGCCAATAAACTATCTTTGCAGTTCAAGCTAGAAAATTATATGCAAAGAAACAGTAAGACAAGCAATACTTGTATTTGAAGGAGGGTGATTTGATGAGAGCTGTCCCAGACGGCCACACACAGCATCCTTGCTTCTGGAGCCTGTGCTTTTACCTTGGCCACTTCCGTGTGCACAAGCATGTGCATATATGTATGTGCGTACATGCACACACACACAACTCTAAGCTTACAGGCTGTCTTTAAGCTGAGTCACCCATTGTGCTGCTTATGTTGGTCACTCTGATCCCTTGACCCCTTATAATCCCACTGAGAAGGGGAGGTCCAGATTGCACCTCAGGATCCACTCTGGGCCTGAGACTGAACCCTCATCTCTCGGACTTATTAAGATGAAAAATTCGATTAAGTCAGACTGAAAAATTGGATTTTACTCTACTGTTACTGACAGGTCACTACAGGAAATAAGACATCAGAAGCCACACGTGGTGTTGCCAGCTTGTCATCCCAGCACTCAGGAGGGGGTAGCTGGACAGAATTTACAGCCAGCATGGGACACAAAGTCAAACTGTCTGGGAAAAACACAACTAAAAAAAAAAAAAAAAAAATCTCGGTATTGAACAGTTTACATCCACCTCCTAAGCTGTGTGCATGTGGTCGAGAAAAGGGAAGAGCCGCCAGACGCCACTAGAAGCTAGACCACAGGTACAGCACCAGACGCTGTGCACAGCTGGTTCTGCCAGAGATAGTCTCTGGGGTCAGGGCAGTTCATTTTGTGTGATGCACTGGAACTTTCGGCTGAACCTCACAAACTCTTCCAAAGTCCTAAGCAGGGTGCTCAGAGACTGACTGCCAGCAGGGACCTTGCGTGACAACGTCCTCCAAGCTGGAGCCCCAGGTGACAAAGCAGCCTACTGCACTTCCAAGAGCCAGCTGGAAAGTGATCAAAGCTCTCAGGGGTCGGAGCCACAGGAAGAACAATTCCTGTGCTGCACATCATGCACACAGGGGCAAAGCCTGTGCATGTGTTCCTGGAACAGGAAGTCAGAGTGGGCAGAATGTCTGCCAAGCACTGCTTGTTGTAAGGTGCAGGTCCAGCCGTAGGAAAGGAGCAGTCGATCGCATGTGGCAAAGCAGGCGCAATGTCTTCAAAGTCAAAAGGCCAGTCTTGAGTTTCCACTGAGCTCAAAGAAGTCAGGCAGGCACACTGAAGGTGTTCCCTTGAAAAGTCACTCGTGGGCGGTGTCCAAGCATCTTCAGCAGCTCTGTCCCTGGGTAGCTAGGCACCAACAGTTCTGCAGTTACAGCAGATTACTTTCCTTCTACTTTATGTCATAAAGGGCCCTTAGGCCAGGCCCTTCATCTGAAGCACATGGAGGAGCTGCAAATGTACCATACGTCACACTGTTAAACCATCCATCAACTCACCACATTCACTCCTCTTCCCCAGAATGGCACCACATACCACACCACTGCCAGGTCACACCTGAAAAGCAGATACCTTGGGCATCTCACCATAGAACACAGGCCTGGAGTCTGCCAGAGTGACGCCAAAGGCCACTCCAATCCGGTGTCCTTTGTGTAAATGAAAAGTCCAGCATGGAGACAGAGCTTACAAAGGTGGCACTGCAGCATGGAGGCAGAGCTTGCAAGACAGGCAGGTGGTCCCCAACACGCTCCCGCTCCACACCCCACCCATCCCCACCACTGGGAACCTCAGCACTACTGCCAGAGCCGAGAAAACCAAAACCAAGCAAGGCTGTCCCTTCAGGCCCTGACTGTGGGTGCCCTCGGAGGAAGTGGCTGTGAGCTGCCACACTAGCCAGTGAGGGACCTGCTGGGTATGGCACTGGCCATCCAACCCCAGGCCTGGACCCGTGCTATGTGATGCAGCTGGTTCTGTGTTTGATGTTTGGAAGCTAACAAAGGACACTCTGCTGGGTAGAAACACATTAAAATGAAATTGGAACTACATGAGAACAAAGTTTCTGCCTACTCTTCTCCAGTTCTAATTCACCAACTTGCAAAAAATAAAATCCTTCCATCTTGATGGAAGAGTGTATAGACAACCATTCTGGGATCATGCACTATCATGTTCAGAGCATGCAGCAGACCCCAATCTGAACTTGCCAGAAGGTAGATCAAAATGGACAAACCAGAAGGAACACTTGGGAATGCTGAGCAGCTCCAGCACACAGAGGGTCACACAGGACTCCATGTGACTGCTGCCCACAATGCAACTCACTGAGCGTCTGAAAAAGCAACATGATTTTAAAGCAAAAACACACTATTGTAAAAAACGACACGAGGTCAGACATGTCCACCAAGCAGCGAGTGAAAGCCCATGAGTACAAGCCTCAGGTGCTCAACCACTGTGGTACAGTCTGTGAGTAGACCCAGCACAGAAGGAAACCCTACCCAGTCCCCCTGAAAACAACAGTGCCTTCATAACAGAGGTCAGACCTACAGCCCGGGTTCCTCCACTCTCCCAATTTAAAAGCACCCAGGAAGGACTACAGGAAGACATCATGCTACCCATCTCAGATCCAGTGCTTGTGCGATACCAGCAGTCATCGGCTGGCATGAGAACCATGGAACTTTTGTCTCAAACAACTAAACCAACACCTGTACTTTCTACAACCTGAAAGCCATCTAGCCCAAGCAACAAGACAGGCTTTGTAAAGCATGGAGATCGCCCGTGGGGTAATTCCGCTATACTAGAACACATGTCAAGTTTCATTTATTTCAAGTGTGAAGGCACAAAGAGAAATAAAACTACTGTATTCTGATAAACACCACAAGGAGATCCAGAAGAGACAAAGTAGAAGATTTAAATCAGTACTGAAAGCTCATTATCTCAAAGTTGTTAACCTCATCTGTGTGTTGCAAAGACAGACCAGCGGCAAGGAGGCAGTTAGGAGGCTGGAGAGCAGTGCCCCCAGGACGACTTCCCGGGAAAGAGCCATCACATCCAAACCTCTAGTTTTGCTAACACCTGGGGCACAGATGACATACACCAAACATTTGTCTTACTGACACCATCTCACCAATTCAACAAGCCGTTTGTGCCAGCTTGTGGTCAACCTTTGGAGATGGGACTGCCTATCATTACACATCTCCTACACTCTGTGAGAATATGTCAAATTGATCACATACTCATTAGCTATACAAGTGATCTCATATTCATTAATAAGAGCTAACATTGGTGGATATTTGGTTTCTTTGTTTTTCTGGGAAAGGGTGTCATGCTATAGCTCACATGGGCCCAGAACCTTTTTCAGTCTGAATGTTGGGACTGCAGACACAGCCACTGTGTCCGGCTTTACCTGGTCCTTTCCAAACAGCAGTTTTATTAATACCGCTCTCCAACTTCTGTAACATTTATCCCACCAGCTACTTGAGGACAAACCCCTTTCTCTCCCTCTACCTTATTATCCTCACCTTAAGGAAGAACACTAAAGAAAGGTCACATTTGGAGACTGCTGGTGTAAGTCACCTGTCCAGGAGGTATATGGGAGTCTATTTCTACCTCTCTGAATCAGAAGGGCAGCCTAGGGTTGTTAACGATGGCACGTTACTAACATACTCTCAAACACTGCCAAAGCATCTACCCTCTGCAGCATAAGCAGAGAGGGAAGACGCCCTGTGCCACTCCAAATGAGAAAAGTGCACACCCGAGGAAACAGGTGCACAGTGGAGATAGCCAGCCAGCTGCCTTTCCCCTAAGTGACCCAGTTCCTAAACAGCTCAACTTGCCCAGCAGCCTGATCTAGCTGGTCAGGGTGCACAGAGCTACCCAGGAACAGAGCAAGCTCAACTCAGCAGCTAACAACACTGCTCCAGCACACCCGATGCCAGAATGCCCTGTGTCAGGGCTCAGCTCACTTGCAGCTGGACCGACAGGCAGGAGCTTCCACTTGATGGTGCTCACGCCGGGCCCACATCTATAGCACATTGACTGAGGATTCCTACCTCAAAGCCTTTGGCACTGTGCCAACAAAGTCCCTACAAGCCTGGGCTGTTTGCCAAGAATCCACCACACACTCGCAAGCAAATGCACTCATCACCTGGCCACTGGTATATATCTCTCTTGGCTTTTACACCAGCAACAAATCCTGGTGAGAAGCAGGACACTAGTACCGTAAGCAAGATGAGGTCAGTGCACATCAGCCTGAACACGCTGTAAGCCCCCAGCCACCCTGCAGCCCCAGGAGCACTGGCTGCCCGCCGCCACGCAGGCCCACCAAAGGGTCCTTCAGCTACGAGTAGGGATGCTGTCACTGTGCCGACAGGAACAGGACACCAAAACAAGGGCTGTTTGAGATAGTGAGAACTTTTTAAAAGCCATTGTGGTCATTCTTGAAATCAAAGAGAAACCTTTATTTTCAATAGGATGCCTACAAGAGATGGTTCATTGATCTACTACGAATGAGTCTCTCATCACACAGCACCAAAATATATATTTAAAAAATTAAAAAACACACAGCCCCACCCCTCTCACACACATATCTCCCCAAAAGCCACACAGCCCAACCAAAAGGGGAAAAAAAAAATCAAACTCAACACCCATACACAAGTCATCTTTGAATTAGGATTTACAAATTTATATATTCTTCCCTAGGACAAGACAAAAGAAAAAAAGAAAGGGAAGGGGGTAAGGAAAAACTTGAAGATAAAGGCCTGATGAGACCTAGGAAAATAGAGAAAGCACGCAACAGAAGCAAGAGCGCGCCAGTGCTTTCCATAGCTGAGTACGAGGCCTTCGGCTGAACTGACATTTCCTAGCAATGCAGCCCATCGAGGCAAACCACGTCCTTCCCAGCCCGCAACCCTGGGGCACCAGAACAGCCAACCGTGGCCCGTGAGGCGTGGCAACCCTCAGGATGCAGAGTGTGCCACGCTTCCGAGACGGTGTTTTTTACCATGGGTTTGTCGACGTTTAAAAGGGCCACGTTCCCTTTTTAAACGATGCGGTCAAAGAAAGAACAGGGGCAAGTTGTCACTGCAGTGCTGGGCTGCCAGCTGCAGCATGAGGGTCCTGCGCGGGCGACAGTGCGGGTCCCGCGCACTGGATCCTGTGCACAGGCTCTACTTGGGCTCCTCGATCACACCTTTGCTGAGGTCTGTCATTTTGGGATATTTTACTTTCTTCTGGTCCAGCTCATTCTGAGCCCAAAGTAGCAGTTTCAGTAATTTTGCCAGTTTGGGTGTAGACTCACGATTTTCATAATCTAGAACGGCTTGGTTAACTTCACTCCACACCTAGGAAAAGAAAAAAAAAAAAACACATGCAGATAACAAAGAACACAGGCTCACAGGACACAGGTCACAGGACCACATAGGAGCCATCAGCAGTCAGCTGACACACACTTCAGATGTCTGCCCACTTCTGTCTTCTTCCTTTCCGAGCTAAGGATGAAACTTGGAGCCTTGAGCAGACCAGGCAAGTGCTCTCTCTACCAGTGAGGTACAGTCCTAGTCCCTTCGCACCTTTGCACCTGAAAGGCTGTTTAAATGCACATTAAGTCTGTGACATATAGTAAGCTAGCCAGGGACACTGAATGCCCTGTCTTGAGGAACTCTCACATGCTGGTCAGACTTTCCCACCTGGCCTGGAGGTCAGTCAAGTGCCACAAGTGTTTCAACCACGTGCTGCAAGATCACAAGAGTGCAGAGCAGCACAGGGGGATATGTGAGCTGTCCTCAAGTCAGCCTCACGGAGACACCTCAGGGCACTTTCAGGGGTGGGAGGTCCTTCCAATGTAGTGTAGGGACAGAGCCTCCCTCAGAGAAGGAGGACCTGTCCGTACTTCAGGAAGTGACGAGTTGCTGTATTTGCTGGACAAGGAGTAGAAGCAAGAGGAAAGTTTCAGAAGAACATTGACTTTAGTTTGAACATGTTTCTAAGTGCTTCCAAATGGCAGGTTAAGATAGTAAGAAAACTGGCAAGGATTTGGGTGCTAATGGTCACAGTGCCACTCCTAGGGTCACAAGGTAAGAGCAGATACTAGAGGAATTTGCCACTGCCTACTGCAGTGCCCTGCCCAGGACCAGTGTCTCACGCTCATCACCAGCACAGCACACGGCCGTCTCCTGGAATCCCCTGAGCAGGCACGGAGGGAGAACCCTACCTTTTGCCTCTGCATCATGTGGAGGAGGTCTCCAAAGGGCGACTCCTCAGGACTGTCAAAGGCCAACAAGGCCAGCGTGCGCTCCATCTCCGTGAGGCACTCTCTGCTCTCTTCCCCCTGCTCGGCCAGCTGTGTTTGGGCAAACTCCAGCGCTGCCTCTGTCTCACGCTGTCGGATCAGTTCGATCAAATGCTGTTGCTGGTCACGAAGACAGACAAACTCAGCCAGCGTATAATTGGGTAAGTGACCAGCATGGTCACTAGAAAAGACAGTCAAACTTGGCAGCAAACAACTACATGAACATTAAGCACCTGGTTCAAGTCAAAAGCACATCCCGCTGAATCTAAGGTACAGTCCAGTGGTAGAATATTTGCTTAGCATGTATGTGAGGCTGTGCACTCCAGCCCCGACTGGAGAGATGGCTCAGGGGTTAAAAGACTGCCGCACAAGCAGAAGGACCTGAGTTCAGATTCAGGTCCCACGTAAAAACACCAGGTGAAAATGAGGTGGCCTGCACTTCTGGCTCTGGTGGGCAGAGCTTGAGAAATCCCAGAGCGAAGCAAGAAGGTAGAAGTGATCCAGGATGATTCCTGAAGTTCCCCTTGGTCCTCCACAGGGACACACAGTGCCCTCTGACAGACACACACACACACACACACACACACACACACACACACACACACAGAGTAAATAAAATATAAAAAATAAAAATAAAGATACCATAAAGAAGATCTTTCTCCACTTCTAGGTTTTAAAAGCAAAACACAACTTCGGCAACATACAGCAGCTGACTCAGTCCACTGCTAGCACACTTCAACTACATTTCATGGAGGCAAAGGATCCAATCTCTTCCTGAGCCACTGTCAACAAGTTGCCCTCACCAAGCACCGGCCCCAGAAGCGCCACTCACCTGCAGATGAAAGTAAAGATAGCGGTTTGTGTCCAGCAGCTCTGGGTGGAGGCTGTTGATGAGGGCAATGGCCTCCTGGATCTGACCCTTCAGAATCATCTCCCGAATCTTGATTCGTTCATCAAGCGTTTCCAGATCCACGCTTGGTTCAATCCCAGATTCCATTCGAAACTTCTCTGCTGCTTCTTTAAAACCCTCTGTGAAGAAAACTGCCTTCACTGTTGGAGCGACAGCTTCGAGCTCAGAAACGAGAACACTTGTGTTTCGTTCTTTTCATTTTACCCAAGAAGCCCTGTCCTTAGACCACAGGTCACACATGCTGCACGTGATGTCGCACCTTCAGGGCTGAGATGCCAGGCAACAGGCAGTCACTGACTGACTGCACAGGGCTTCTTCCGTCACTGTCAGCTTTTGCCTGCCAGAATCTGGAGACTCCTTGTACCTTAGTCTACAGGCCTTTATATGTACACCTGCCTTTTAAGAAATTTTAGCAGAAGTTAACTGGGAATCTGGGGGAGGCTGAGGACTAAGGGAGACTTTCTTATGCTTTCTGAGAACTGGGCAGCTCGGCTGAATCTCTTCATCCCGGCTGGCAGTGGCCTTCTTTCTGCCACTGAGCACACCCATTTGCTATTTCCTCCCACTCTCCTGACCCTCTCCCTGCCCTCCCTTGGACTGGACATAGTTTTAGAAACAACAACACTTCATTAAACTGATGACATCAATTATTTGGACATTGTATCTACTCCAGTCTATTTATTTACTTAGAGATAGGTTCTTACTATGTAGCCCAAGCTAGAACTTACTATCCCCGTCTTAGCCTCCAGAGTGCTGGACTATGGTGAGCGACTTCACACCTGGCCAGGAAACGCCATCTTTAGCACGGTAGTTGTCAAGTCAGCACTGAATTTTACAATGCTGGAACACAACAACACTTCACAAAAGGAGAGAGAGTGGTACTCAGGGGCAGCACCTTAGTCAGCCCTCACCTGTGACCAGATAGTTCATGATGAGACGGTTCATGTCTGCTCGCTGGACGTGTAAGTTATTGAGCTTTTCCATCCACTCATCTTTAGTTATTTCATCGGGTTTTTCTGCATAACTCATTCTGATTTATTTCTACAAGAAAAAGACACAATAACCAGTAAAGAGTTCTATGACCATCATCATCATTTACAAAAAAACAAACTGATGCAGTAAAGCGGAAGAGCGGGAGGATGCTCCAGTCTGGAAAACGGCAGCACAAAAGGCCAGACACTAGAATGCGTGTGTGGAGTACTGAGAGCTCAGGTGCTTAGGATGATCTTATGTGGTGAGGGTCACTCCAGAGTTATATTGAAGAATTGCATGCTGTGAGGTATGTGAAAAAGACTTCTACTGTCCCATGCCTACCACACTGTCAAAATGATGAAGTTTGAGCAAAGCGGAAGTTCTCTATGACAGCTATGAGCAAAGCAGGGAGTTCTATCAATTCTTTTACTCTTGAGTCAGAGAGCAGACTGACATGTGGGAAGCACCACCTGTAAAACCACAAGCGGTGTTGCGGGCACCCAGTAGCTTTATATCCACTAAATCTATTAAGTCTCTAATATGTGCCAAAGAACACACTGTGCACTGACACATTATTCAATATGCAAAAATGGATAAAGGAACTCTGGTATACAGAAACCACGTCTGAACCCTTAGGTGGGTGTGTTCTGGAATTTAGAACTCTGGAGATTTCACAGCTCTCATGTCTTATGAAAGCCTCTTGAGGGGTTGGTGAGCATGCCCACAAGCATATAGTATGTCTTTGGTTAAAAAAGGAAGGCTAGGACTGGAGAGATGGCTCAGCAGTTAAGACTCTGTCTCCCAAGCAGAAGGTCCTTAGTTCAGATCCCAGGTCCCATGTAAAAATGCCAGGTAGAAACAGAGGCGGCTTGCACTTCTGGCTCTGGTGAGAAGAGCCTGGGAAATCCGAGTGAAGCAAGAAGCAATCCAGGATGATTCCCGAAGTCACTCTTGGTCCTCTACAACGTCACACAGTTCCCTCTTTCTTTCTCTCACATACACACAAAATAAATTAAAAAAACAAAACAAAACAAAACAAAAAAACAAACCAGGAAGCTAGAAGACTTTAGGTGCCCAAAACAAAAACGTTCTGATGTGAGAGTTGCTTGGATTTGAGAAGGGAATATGCATTACTCTAATAGCACAACTAAGAATGGAAGGGAGCAAAGGTGAAGTGGGACAGGATGTGTGCTTTAGCACTGAACGTTTTCTAGCATGGGGTCTGATCTCAAAGGAAGGAAGGAAGGTTGGCAGAGCCACAGTGAGGAAGAAGGCTGTTTTACATCTCGCAACTGACACACACCTTATGGCTACTACTTTGCACAGAGCAAAGCTTCAATGAATTAAGAAGTCAAAAGATGGTTGGATCGATAGCAGCAAACCCAGTAAAGAGCCGCCCAAGCGAGAAAGGCCAGCAGAAGAGTTCAGAAACACCCCAGATCAAAACGCTGTAGCTGACTGAACGTGAAATGACAAAAGAAAGGTGTCAGGCGCCAGGACTCGGAGTATGGAGCACAAACAAGGCGAGGAGAGCAGGGGCAGAACAGGTTGGAGGAGCAGGACAAGTCTGCGCGCGGGGAAGGCTGGCAGCCGGAGAAATGTCCTGCACTCCGGATTACGAGTCCCGAGTCCCGCGATGGGAATGGTAATTAGGGAAACACACGACGCGCGAAAATAAAAGTTACTTAAGGCCCAGATTAGACGTCTATAAAGCCATTAAGGCCACTGGGAAGATACGGAGAGAGAACTGGGGCGTGTTAGAACCTCAAGGTCCAACCCGGGCAGCGCGGCCGGGAGAAGCCCCGCTGAGGAGGCGGCAGCGGAGGCGGAGGGGACCCCGGGGGGGCGGTGGGACCCCGGGGGGCGGTGCCCGCCCCGGCGCCGCTCCACAACCGCGGGTCAACGGCAGAGTTTACGCCTTGACTTAACTTTCCGTGGACCCCACGGCGAGCAAGGACCCGCGGAACCTCCTCCCCACGCGCCGGGCCCCTCCGTCCGCGCCGCCGCGCCTCGGTTTCCAAAGGACGTGGCGGACCAGCTCCGGGGTCACCCGGGGACGCAGACCCGTCCCGCGCTCCGACATGGCTTTCCGCGCAGAGGCCACGTCTTCGCAGGCTCGATTTGAGTCGCAGGCGTCTGTCCCGATCCACGCGTCGAGCGCAGGCCTCCAGCGCGCTCTCTTCCACGGCCGCCCGTCCCGGGGCCGCGCCCCGCCCGGCTCCGGCGTCCGATCCCCGCAGCAGGGCGGCCCGGGAGGGCGCCCGCTCCCGACTCCTGATCTCCGCGGCTCGACCCGCCCGGGGATACCGCGGAGAAGCTCGGGCCATCCGCCGGAGCCCGCCGCGGCCATCTTACCGTGCGGACACCGTCTCCCGCGTGACACGGTCTGGACGGCGGCTCCGTGGCCGCTGCCGGGGCCGGGCAGGGGCGGCGACGGTGGCGGCGGCAGCGGGAGATGGAGGTACAGGCGGAGGCCGCGACGGAGGCGGGGGCGGGGGGCGGGAGCAGACACACCGCCGGCCTCCCCTAAAGCACCTCTCGCGAGATCTTGAGATCTAGAGTCGGGAGCCAATGGAGTCCGCTTTTGGAGGGGCGGGGCGGACGGCCGCCGGAAGTTAAGGCCTCAGTTTCCGTTTGTGCGCACAACTGGGGGGGAGGGCGCGTTCTACGGGTTGGCGCGAGAGTCAAAAGGCTGACTTCCGAGGTTTGTGCTGCTCAAGATGGCGGCCGCGGGGGCGTCGGAGTACGAGTGCTGGTGCGGAGATGGAGACGTTGTAGACTGACGAGTCCGAGTGAAGGTCCCAGCTCCTTTCCGTCGTTCGAGTGAGGACAGGGGCGGGGTGGGGCGGGGAGGGAAGGCCTGGATGCGCGAGACGAGGGCGTTCCCCGACCTGCGGCCTGCCAGGGCCGAGCTTCCAAGGTCCAGGCAAAACCGCCCGATGGAAGCGAGCTTGAGACGTTTCCTCCCGGCGCGTTATAACGGGGGCCAAATCTGACATGGCCTGCAGGCCCTTGACGACCCCTCGCACGTCGGCGCTTGAGAGCGGACGTAGGAGCTGCCGCCCGGGGGCACAGAGCGGCCCTTTGGATACAGGATGTCGCGGCTCCTGGGCACACTTGTAGGTGTCCGCTGTCCGGGAGGCGATTCCTCTTCCTGCTCCTGGGGCACGCATGGAGCGGGGCATTCTCCTGGCGGGGGTGGGGGGGCGACGGGTTGCCTGCAGCCCCTAGGCGGAAAGGATCTCTGCACCCCAGGTGCGGGTTCCTGGAGTCTGCTGTGCCCTTCCTTACTGGTGGGTGAGCAGCACCGGAGGTGGCAAATGGATGTGGATGTTTGCATATTTATATGCTTGTTATTGTCTGCTGGAGAATGCAAACTCAGTCGTTGTAATGCTAAGAGGTTTAGGAATGCTTCTGGTGGAAATGTATGGTAGTGGGGCTGGGGAGGGGGGGTGAGGGAGTTGGGTGTGATTTCTTTAAAAGTGAACTGGTTGTCCAGAAAGCTGATGCTGACTTCCTCGCTGAAACTCCTGTTTCGGCTAGTGTGTTGGTCAGTGACCACTGGCCGTAAATATCTTCATATTGTGTGAGTAAAATCTTTAGGGCAAAAGTTCTGGCACAAAGGTGTTTTTGAAAGGCAAATGCTCTACTGTAGATAATGTAAGTAAACTTCACAGTGCATAACTGTGTGAAGTTAGGTGCAAACTTAAACGTTCAAGGGAAAACCTGAGGCCATTATCCTCAGGAGAAAGAAGGTCTGCTCCGAAGAAGCTCCAAAAGCCCCTCTGCGGGCATTGGGTAAGATGCCCTGCTCCACCAGCCACCCAGTGCCAAAAGCTGCTTACCTCCTCCATAGTCCTACTACAGACCTGTCTTTAAACTGGCTTCTTGGGCCCATCATCTTGCTGCTTGGATTGCCACAGTGTCTTTCCCATTGTATCCTGCATGCCAACTCAACTTTGAAAGGCTCAATGGACAGGATGATCTCTCTCTAAGCCATGTCCACCCTGTCATCATACCTTCAGGCACTCAGTTGCCTAGTAAAGGAGCCCAACTGAAAATCTCCTGCTTTTTTTTTTTTTTTGCTCCAGCCATCCTCAGCCCTATGAGAAACACTTTCTTTGGCTGCTCAGTAAAGCTTGGGAAGTTTCCTTGAGAATCTTCCTTGACGCTGCATACTCTGTCTTACCCTTGCGCATAGGTGGAATTCTAAACCAGGTCTTAAACTTTCTACTTGCGGACCCCCCCCCTTTCACTGGAGAATTTATGAGTGTGGTATACAAGGCGATCATTAACTGGTAATTGTAAATCATAAAGAAATTTACTTTAAAATAGTTCTTTGATATACATGAAATTTTATTATTTATCAAAGATGAAACGTCTGCATGCTAACAACGAATATGCTTGGTTATTGTTATGTAAGAAGATTATGGCTGAATATTTGATACCTCAGAATGTAGAGCATCTTCAATTTTTTTTCAGAGTTGATAAATACTTTGACTTTATGATCAATGCTGAGAAGGGTGCTTTGCATAAATTATATGTTTAGGGTCATTTTAGAAATGGTTGAAATTTCTAATCTCAAGACAAGATTTATTTTGTTTTTGTTTTTTCTTTTAAAAATTTTTTTCAAATTTATTCAATTGTGCATGTGTATGTGTGTGTATGCATGTATGTGTGTGTGTGTGTAGAACCACGGACGAATTCGGAAACCACCATGGACCGCCTCCTCCTCGTTTACTCTGCCCCTCCGCCCTACCAGGACCAGAAACGCAGGCCGCCCCCGCTTTTGCCCAGTGTCTATACGTGGGGTCTAGGATCCGAACTCAGGACCTTCGGCCTGCAAGGCAGAGGCTTAACCCCTGAGCCACCTCTCCAGACCCTTGTTTTTTCTTTTTTAAAAAAGAAAAGGTCTCATATGGCTGAAGCTGGCCTCAGACTCTTGTAGGTGTGGATGACCTTGAATTGTGAGCCTTCTGCTTCCACCTTCCAAAGAGCTAGGATTATAGGCCTGTATCACCACTCTCAGTTCATCCCAAACCCAGGGATCAGTGCATGCTACTTAGGTAGTCTCTCATAAGCTACATTCCCAGTCCTGATTTTTCTTCTTAAATGAAGCTCAAGTTTAGCAACTCAATAGCAGTTTTATTTTATTCTTTTAAATGTTCATTTTTATTTGAGAGAGAGAAAAAGGAGCACACATGTGCCATGGGACACAGATGGAGGAGATCAAAGAACAACTCTCAGAGGTCAGTTTTTAAAAATCAGCATTCTCAGCTGGAGAGATGGCTCAAGGATTAAGACTGCCTCACAACAGAAGGTCCTGAGTTCAGATCCCAGGTCCCTTGGAAATGGCAGCCTCCTGCACTTCCAGTTCTGGTGGGTGAAGCCTGGGAAATCCCAGAGTGAAGCAAGAAGGAGGTAGAAGCAATCCAGGATGATTCCTGAAGTCACCCTTGGACCTCCACAAGGAGACACAGTGCAATCTGATACACACACACATACAGACACACACAGTAAACAAATAAAATATTTTAAAAATCAGCTTTCTAACAAAACACATTCTAAAGATAACTAACTTGATCCGTGCTGAGGAATGATGGAAGGGAAATAGTGTGTTTTTGTTGTAAAACCCTTGAGTTACAAAGGAGCATCAAGTTTGTATTTGCAATAAAAACACTGTAATTCCAGGCAGATGAAATGATTCAGTAGCAAAGGTGCATGCCCACAGACAAGGTGACCTGAGTTCAATCCTTGGGACCATGTAAGGTAGAAGGAGGAAATGAGCTCCACTAAGTTGTCCTGTGACCTTCGCACACTAGCTGTTCCATTTACATGCCCCTCCCATAATACATGCAGTAAATAAAGTTAAAAAAAATCGACTAATTCATAACAAATAATAGTCTTAATCCTAGTGAGGTGCATTTGTCTTGTGGCATGAAGGGGCACAAAGAATGTGTTTAAAACTACGACTTTAAGGCATGTGGTGCAAGGTGGGTGAGTCCCGCTAGAACCCCCTTATATTTATGTATTTTGTTGTGTTGTGTGTTTGGAGTGTATTATTATTGCCAGACTTTCATGATCCCACATTCACCTATGTGTTAAAGGGTTGTAATCCAATTTAAAGAGCTGCGTTCAAACTAGCCGTCATAGCTCTTGGTATACTGTTTTGTGTTAGTCATGCTTCCCCCTTAAAAGTATGAGATTCACTAGATTGGGGAAATTTTCCAGTTAGTAAAGTGCATTTTATTAAGCATGGGAACCCCAATAACTACAGTAAAGAAGTCAAGTGCTGCCGTGTGTGCCTGTGACCCAGAGACAGAGATCCTAGGGCTTGCTGGCTAGCAGTAGATGAACTCCATGTTCAGTGAGATCCCTTTCAAAAAAGAAAGTGGAGAGCATCGAGTGTCACCCCTTGCCCTCCTCACGCACACACCTGTGTCTGGACACAAGGATAGTGTGGACACAGAAAAGCAAGTTTCACTTGTATATTGGTTCACTGCAAGTGCTTGACACAAATGTTTTGAGTAGATGAGAGAATAAATAAATGAACAGTACTGAGGACCTTCTGCAGGCTGACCACCACCAAACAGCCTGGGCTCAAGAGCTCTGATGTCATGAGCTCTCCTGAATGTTCGGCTTTGAGGTGCATTTGAGGCACACATGGGAGGTTCTGAGGAGCAGGTGAAAGTGTGTTCAGCTTTGAGGTGCATTTGAGGCACATACGGGAGGTTCTGAGGAGCAGACGAAAGGGTGAGTCTAGAGCCAGCAGAGGAAGACATAAGTGAGGCCTCCTTAGTGCGTGTGGAGTAGAGAGGTCGCCTGGGCACAGCCTTGAAGACCTGTTGTGGGTGGCACCAAGGGTGCAGGTGTACAGGAGAGTGGACATGTCCAGAGACATCTGGAGAGTTAGCAAATAATGTTAGTCTACTGCTGAGCCTCTGTGCACAAGGTGTTCCTGGGAGAGAGCAGACAGGGTCTGGCTCTGAAGTAGAAGGGATTCTTTGATCAGAGATATCTCTTTTCTGCAAACCGAGGCGAGGTTGGAAGCCATTTCATTTTGAAAGAGTGGCAGATGATGTTTAAAAAGAGCATTATCAAAGAACTCACATCCTCACTCATTGGTGGGAGCACTTGCCTGACTAGACAAATCCATATTGGGTTCAGTCATCAGTATTGTGGGAGAAAAATAACAAACCTTATAAAATGGACATGCATAAACCCCTACATTTTGGAGTCTTTGGCATAGCAAGCTTGTCTCGGGATCATTTCTGAGCTGACCATTTGTTGCTCAGAGTCAGTTGCAGACCAGGTAGTTCATGGTGTGTGTGGTGCTGATTTCAAGGAACATTTCCTAGGAAAGGTACTGGGCAGTTGAGTAAAGAAGGAACAGTTGAGCTCTGCTAAATGTGTTACTGAATGTTGGTTATAGGCCAAGACCCAATAGAACATCTTTGCTGGGAACCGATTTGGTCTGTTCCAGACTTTAGTTATAAATTCTGTTGATTGGGCAAGAGTAATTTTTCTTGATTTTTTTTTTTGAATCTTTAGTTCCTGCTCTGGATGGGTCATAAATTGGGTCCAGTATAAATTACTTGAAAAAAAAAATGCTAGCTGGTAGGGGCCACCCTGAAGTTTGAGGTGAGGCTGACTAGTGGAGCTACCAGCAGGTGATAGTGCACACTTGTTGGCCTGGAATTTGATCTTTTCGATGTAAATTAACCCAGAATATATAATGTGTTATATGCACATTGTATGTGCATAGTTGTACCTCTGTACATCTTACGGATTTTTTCCCACTTTATTTGAGCCCAGCTGTTGTGCTTGTATTGAGAGGAGACAAAAGCATTAAGACAGAGATGGGGGGGTTGTCTTTGTGTTAGTTCTCCAGCCTCACATTCCCAAAGTGCAGGCCTCGCAGTTCCAGGCCCCCAACAGAGAGAGCCATCCAGCTCTTCATTCACTGTGAGTGCTCGTTTGCTGTTAGGAGGACGTGACTGTGTGCTCCCCACTCTTGTCTGCTCTCACCCACTAAAGGCAGATCTTGTGCAAATCTTGTTTCTCCTATGGACATATCAGTTTAAAAAGATCATTTAAGACTTCTTACTGGTTTATTTTTTGATATAGGATTTCCTTATGTAGCCAAGGCTGGTTCAAAACTCACCATCCATCTCAGTCTCCTGGTGCAGGAATGACAGTTGTGACCCACTGTGTCCCACCATGCCTGGCTATACATTTGAGGTTTTCTGTGAATTGTTTTGTTTTGCTGTCTTTTCCATCCCACTGGTCCCCTTAATTTAGCCACTGGGGTCTGTTGCTAGCTGGTCATCTTCACCTTAATGGGTAGCATGCTGAAGCCTCCTGATGGGCATGGATGGGTAGAACATTTGCCCTGCTTTTAGGCAGAGCTCTGCTGTTGTTTTCTTTAAATGGGAAACCAAAGACTACTGCTTTGCTTTGTTTTCCTTTTGGGGGTAGCAACTGCTATTTGATTATGACTAGGTTATGTTCTCTGCTGTGCAAGTAAACTTACCTAAAGCTCTAACTGTTAACACCTAGCATGCGGTTGGCCTTAGGTTCAATCTCCAGTGCTTCAAAAAAATAAAATGAGTAAGAATTAACTATTGAAGTTAGTTGTTCTTATTATATAGTGTAAAAGTAATGAAAACGTGTTAATTTGTCAAAAAGAAACAGAAACTTGTAATCTTAGCTTTAGTTACCAATAAGAAAATACAGTTGTTGGCCCCCATCCCATGTATCTATATGATCTGTAGCTGTGTGCATGAGATTCTATAACTGTGTATTTGCCAGGTGCACATGAGGTATGAACCAGCATCACACTTGTTGGCACAACCCTGTTTTCAACATTGTTGAAGCTAAAGCAGGATGATCTTGAGTTCAAGACCAGCTGCATAGACAACAGGAGCACACACCCTGGGCAGTCTGCTTAAGCAATACATACTTACATAGCAAGTGTTTTAAGTCATCTAGAAATGGTTTGGGGAGGGTGTGCACAGGTCCTATACCGATCCTCAACCACTTTATAGAAGGGACTTGAACCTTCAGGAGTGTTGCGACCTGGCCCCCGTCGAGAGGGGAGTTATGCTAGGATTGCCCTTCTTCTAACTCTGCAGTCTGTCTTTAGGAAACTGTGGTGTGGTAATAACTTTACCAGTCCGGACTTTGTGGGGATCCCTGGGGGAAGAGGAAAAGGCAGGGAAGCCTGAGACCAGCCTTATGGGTCAGAACTAGGGTCTTAGCAAGGGAAGTTGGTCCTAGCAGAGCTTACTTGAGTGAGTTCAGCCTCATTGCCCCTGCTGGGGTTCATGGCCTCTTGCATCCTAATGGGTCTGGGGTTCCCAAGCTCCCTGTGCCTACTGCTGCTTGTCATTAGGCCTGACGTTGATCCTCAGCCTGTTGCTGGACCTGATGTGCCAACAAGAATGATTTGGGTTTTGTTTTGAGACCAAGGCCTCCCTGTACATACCCTGGGTTGGCCTGGAAGTCTAGATTCGTAGTTTCAGCTCCTCCAGCGCTGGGATCACAAATGTGCACCCTTCTTGAGACCGCTGACAAGGAACCACCTAGCACTTCGGCCTTCAGAACTTGCATGCTGTGGGTATGGGTGCCATGCCCATATTCTGCTGCCTAGCTTTTTTGATATTTTAAGTGGGTATCTTTAAGAAGTTTGACTTGTTTTCCGTGTTTTACTTTCAAAATAAAAGGAAAATTCCTGGTTTAGTAAAGTTAAGGGAGTGACTGATGAGGAGTGACAGGTAATATATACTTGCCCTATAGGTGGTCTTGTCCTGGAGAGGCAGAACAGCAGCCTGCGGGGCTAAGTGGGCTTCTGCCTCTCCGTCTGCTTTTTGCTCGACTCTTTACTCCCCTTCGTTGTTTTTTAGTGCTATTGCCTGGTGAAGCTGAATGCCACATTTAAGTCTAAAATCAAGCCTGTCTTGCTGCTGGTTGTTTCATTTAAAGATCCTCAGCCACAGGCAAAAGGTCCAGAGAACCTTATGTAGACAGACTTCCTAGACCTTTATGGTCTTTCTTTTGCAAACCAACTTGCACAAGGTCACACTGCTTTTTCAAGTTGATTTCAACCCTGCGTGTTGACCTGCACCATGTTTGAGGGGAAAAGCTCTCTCAGTTTAGTAGGAGTGAAGGGATGAGGGAAGGCACGTCCCTGAGTGACTAGGGGCCAGGTAGTCCTGATAATCTCACCCCGTACCATTCTGGTACTGCAGTGGAAAACCCAGGAGTTGTCATGCCATCTTGACAACGTTCATTAGAAAGTAAACTTGTTGGGTGGGGGCATCAGATGCTTGGGGCATCTGGAAGGTCTGCACAGTGGCTGGGGGCATCTGGAAGGACTCAATAGTGGGGATGTTGCTCTGCTGAATTCAAGCACTTCTTTGAACTGACTTGTCCTCCCTGTCCAGTGCTGAGTTTTTCCAGCTATCCCCTCCCCCAACACACACATCCCTCTTATTTCCTGAACTATTCAGGGACAGGCGAAGGAGTCACTCTCATTAGCACTAAGGTAGCTGAAGCCTAGTTTATTGCTCACCACCAGCCTTGTGCCCTCCGGGCAGTAAATATCTAGTGGTCCTGCCTTCGAGGACACTTGTGTTCACATGCATTGTGTTCTCTGGCTCCTTGTATTTCTTGAGTGGGAAGGCGGTTTCTTGTACAGAGTGTGAATGGGGTCCAGAATCTCTGCCTGCCTGCCTGCCTGCCTTGACAGACGCCCCTCGCACGCCCAGCCTGAGGCCAAGAGCTAAGCGGCCTGCAGAAGGGGGCCGGGAATCTTCCTGCCACTCCCTCACCACTTCCGAGGCAGGTTCATCTCAGAGCGCCCACGCCCGCCTGCGTGAGACCTTTAAAGTGGAATGATCGTCAGAGTGTAGCCCTGGGGCTGCTCGAGAAATCCCGCGACCGCAAAGCCGCTGAAGCTTGTTTGGAACGGCGCGGACCCCGGAAGCACTCCCGGGAAAGCCAGCAGCTGCGCATGCGTACGGGGTGGGGCATGGCCGATCTAGGCTTCATCTCTATGGTTGCCGTCTCCTTCCGCTCCCCGTGCGGCTGCCACTCTAGGCCCGTCGTCTCACTGGCCTCCGCCCCAGCCCTGCGGCGGCGCAAGAAATGGCTGCGGGACCTCAGCTGCCGCAGTGAGTGCTTCGGGCGCAACGGGGCGGAGGGGTGGGTGCGATGGCTGGGCTCGGGAGCGGCGGAGCTGACCCAGGGTTGGCACCGATGGTTGGCGGCGGGAGTCGAGCGCGCTCAGTCGCCGGGCGCGAAGATGGCGGCGACGCTGCCCGCACGGCCCAGCTTCTCCCGGCGACGCGGAGGGCCCGGCCAGGTTTCCGCGGATTCACGGGCGGCTCCTGCGTCCCGTGGGCGGGCTGCGGGCCTCGTGGAGGTCGAGCGCCTGCGTCCTGGCTCTGCTGGTTGGCGCTGCCCGCTCGCCCTCCGGGAACGCGGCTCTCGGGCCCTCGTGGAAGGACGGGCCTCGCAGCGTCTTCGGCCGAGTGTGATTTCGGGTCGGGGCGTGGTCCCCGCCTGCTGCTGGCCTGTCCGCGCCGGGCGCGTTGATGCAGCCTGGCCGTCCCTCCGAGAGAAGGCGCTTGGGTCTTGTTCGGGGTGCCGAGCGCGCCGTCAGTACGCGATTGAGTCGCGCTTCTGTCAAACCCGCAGATGAAAAGCGCAAATGAAAACAAGCTGTGCGATTGGCTGCCCTCGCCAGCCGGGGTGGCGGACGCCTTTCTCCCGGCACACGGTGCGCTGCAGCCATCACAATGGCTCGCCGGGCTCTTCCCGCGGGGCTGGGCCGGGCCAGGGGCCTGGAGGGGCGTGCAGTTCCTGTTTCGTGGGACAGCGCGCGTGCCAGCAGTTGTCTCTGTGAGTAATGCTCTGCGTCTCGACGTTGCCGTTTTTTTGGTCAGAGGGTCTTAATGTTTTCGACCAGAGCTGGGCCTTTGAAAGTGCTTCTCAATGTCTGTGAGTTGTCTTGGGTTCTGGCTTCACACTGCCACTTGCACTGGTTCTGGAGAGTAAAGGCTCTAAGTGGATCAGCCAGCTCAAGCTGCTCTCGATCCCTTGCCAGTGAGCGCCCTAGTGCATGGTTAAATGTTCTTGACGGAGCGACTAGGTCCTGGTAGTCCATGGATGGAGTCAATGATGTATGTTAATTCAGCTCAAGGTTACATGATTAACAGCCCGTGGTAGCCTGCTGGTTGAGAAAGAACAGGTCAAAGACCAAAGTCTAAATTGTGTTCACTCAATGTATTTTCTTTTAATTTTTTAAAATTTTTTATTCAATTGTGCGTGTATGCGTGTGTGGGCGTGTGTGTGTGTGTGTGTGTGTGTGTGTGTAGAACCACGGAATTCAGGAACCACCATGGACGCCTCCACCTCCTCCTCACTCAATGTATTTTCTGAGTATTTATTTTGAGAAGCATAATTCTGTCTTTGTATCTATATAATTTTTCTCCAGGTGGTAATTATTTTGTGTATGAGTTATAAGACATTTCTGTTTTGAGTGTCAAATGTAGGTGTTTGGGTTCTGCTTTTTATATTTAAGTGATATTTAATATACAATAAAAAGGTAAATTAGTGTTTTTTCCAGAACAAAGATGACTTTAGTGTTTGGGTCAAGCGATAATGCTATTGTGGAATTGTAACAGTGTAGAAACAGAAAACGAGGCACTAAAAAGGAACCTGTATTGCAGTCCCGGTTGTGCCTGATTGTCACTGCTCCTCTTCTGTGATGCGTAACCTCAGTGGCTCTGAATGTTGGGGGCGGATCATCCTTTGCCTTGAAAAAAGTTGACTTTGTGGGTGTTTGTTAATTTTCTCACACTAGTCTCTCCCTCCCCCTTTCTCCCTCCCTCTCTTCTTCCCTCTCTTCCCCCCTTCTCCTCTACCTTTCCCTCTCACACCTGGTCATGTGCAACCTCCTAGATCAGTCATACTAAGTCCAAGAAAAACAGTCCCTTTCTGCATGAGAATAGGCTTGGCACCCTCCCCTTCCCCCAGCACTTAAGGAACTCTTGGACTAGGAGGACTTGTGTTTTTTGGTGGGTGACTTTGGCCATGTCTTGCACACTTGTCAAGTGGGTGCTGGTTTGGCATTTGACCTGGTTGTTTCAGGAAAGCCTTTTAGGGACAGTTATTCGCCTTCCACACAGGTATTTCAGTTGGTGCATTTCAGCCAAGGCACACAGAGGGAAGCCAGGCCCTGAGCAATTGGCTAACAAGAATTCCTAAAAGTCTTGGCAGGGTGGTCTTTCTATGGTGCTGAGGATGGGAAGCCTGCAACCAGAAAGCTGGTCCTGTGAGAAACCAATAGAAGTCCACAGGGTGGTTGCTAGCCATGGACAGTCAGTATTTGTTGGATTGTAATTTTAAAAACTAATAAAGCATTTCTTTTACAACACGTCTTTATCAGTGGCATATCCTTCTGTCCACTTACCTTCACTCACGTGGTATTAAGTATAGGGAAGTTGCTGCTTTAGCAGCCTTCAGCATGGAATTCAGTGTGCTGTGCTTGGATCTGTGGAAGCTGATACAGGAAGTCCGGCCTCTTGAGCATAACTCCTTTGTCAATGCTGGAACTTAACTGCCCCCTCCTCCTCATCCTGCAAAACAAAACAGGAAAGAGAAAGAAGATTCCAGCTGCAATAGTTAGTTTCTGACTTGAGCACTTCGCAACCTGAACTGGCAGCCATCCAGTTCCCTCTGAGTGGTCACTGACATCCCTGTAGTCATTGATGAAATGGACAGTCTTGGGAGTCCCCACTAGTTGCAGAGGGTGCCTCCAGGGCTGGCGGTGAGGGAGCTCATTGTGCACACCCCACACCAGCCATGATCTGTGCTCCTACAGATCCCTGGGGAAGCCAAAGAGTTTTTGTTGATTTAGGCTTTATCTATCTATGCTAGTTGTGTTTGACATTTAAGCTTGTTGTTCATTTAACAATACTTTTACTTAAATGATCCTCCTTTATGTGTTAACTTATTATATGGGAACAAATTTTTAAGTCCCAGATAATGAGAAAGCAACATTTAAATGTCCGTGTCTGATCAGCTGACGATGGCTGGTTCCTCCTGCTCTGAGGGTTCATAATTTAGCTTCTGGAAAAGCGTGGATCGGTGGTTCAGGGAGAGGTTCGAGCTGGGATCCAGCTACTCTTGGGTGACCACTGCTGTGCAGGGTTAAAGTCCTCTCCTTGGGCCAGCAGGATGACTCAGCAGTACCCAAGATCTTTTGATTCCAGGCTTGCCCTGCCATGTGTGCCATCACACACAAGAGAAATAAGAGTTAAAAAAAATTTTTTTTGTGAGGTGGGAAAATGGCTCAGCTGCTAAAAGTTTTGCCATTCAAGCCTGGTTATGCGAGTCATTTCCACGTGGTGAAAAGAGAGAATCAACTCGAGGGTTGGGTGTACCTCTGCCCTCACATACCCTGCGATACAGAATAAGCTTTTAAAGACCTTGAAGCTGATGAGCGGTGTCTTTGAACTGTCTTTTAAAATACTGGGTCAAACAGTTTCTTACCTTTTGTAAAGTGTGGAACAAGTGATTTGCTGCCTATCCCAAAGATGCTGTTTTACTTCATCTTTGAGCCACAGGACTGGGGACTGGCATTGCCATGAGGTTCTGCCTGTAGCCTGCAGATGCCCACACCAAAGCAACAGCACCTCAATTTTGTGTTGACTGCCCTTTGCATTTACCAAAGAATGTGCTTTCTTCTTATAGTGGTGGAAGCCGTCTTAGCCTGGAGGTGAACAGTAGGGCCTGGGCATCTAGGTGTTTCAGGGAGGGCAGTGAGTTAACCTATGGGGTACAAGTGGGCTGCAGGAGAAAGTTCCCTGATAACTATACTTGCCATTAATAATTACTGGAGTCAGGAGTTCCCTACACCTTGGTCATGGGGCTGTCCCAGCCATGCACTTGCGTGTACATTGTGGAGAGTGTCGGTCCAGGAAAGGGGCACAGATCGCAGGAGCAGTGATCCCCAGGCTGCTGCCCAACTTAAGAACTTGGGTGATTGAGACTATGCAAAAGACAGAAGGGAACCCCAACGAAGTTGCTGTTGAGGAGACTTGCCTCTTAGCAGAGCAGTGATAGAGTCTCAGACTTTCCTTCAGGTCTCTACCAGGAGAGCTGAAATGCTCTACCTGAATTGCCAACCAACTCATGAAAAGCTGGAGAGAGAACCAACTCCACATAAATACCATCTGATCTATACATGTGCCCCCCCCCATGCACACACAGGAATGATTTAAAAAAAAAAAAAAAAAAAAACCTTAAAGAAAAATGATGTATAATTTGGTAGATAACAAAGGTCAAAGTAGAATCTAAAGGCTATAAATGCAGTCATACTGCGGAACAGTAGCTATTAAAAGAAATGAGAACCGAATCTCTTAGTTAACTTTGGGGCCCAGACTTCAGCACAAGTGGTGCACTGTCAGGTCCTTCTGTGCTGCTGGGGAGGTGAGCCAGCTTGGAGGGGAAAGGTACACTCTTAGGTACACTCTTACTAATTCAGTTTATGTTAATGAAACTGAGTTATGAAAGAGCCTTTTCTTGAGTAGTCTTCCATTCATTTTTAGTAAGAACTTTAGCATCTTCTCAGTTCCTGCCTGTCCACTTATCAAAGATCACACAGCTGAAGACTCAGGATAATGACAGACTGCAAGCAAGGATAAGCTCTGGGGTAGTTCATCAGAATGAGCAGAAATTCTGAATTAGAGTAGTGAAGTTTTATGAGACCGCATTGGGTGTGATTTTTGACCGACTTGTGAACATTGCTTCAGCATTCACATGGGAAAGGTGAGGTTCAGTTGTGCTGATGGAATGCTTGTCCAGCATGCACACACTCTGGACCACCCCCGGCACTAAAGAGGCAGAGGTAGGAAGATCTGACGTTCAAAGTTACCTTGGGTGGCTGCGTGTCATGCACAACACCAGTCTTGAGACTTTATCTTAAATTAAAACAAAAAAAAAGAATTATTAGTTTTGGACATTGTTTCAGGGGAAACAAGTTGGAAAATAACGTTTTGCCCCATCTAAGGTAAATGTGCACTTGAGAGTTTACATTGCAGCTGTTTTCCTGGAGTTGTGCCCTGAATGTAGGGGTTCATCATGTTGCCTATAGCATTTCCTAGTGTCTTGGAGACTGTTTATGGATGTCAGTGTCTCTAAGTGAACAGAAGTATTAGTTGAGTTTTAAGAGGGCAGTAAGATTATTTATTGCTAATATTCAAAGTTTTTTTCTTTTTATTATTTATTCAATTGTGCGTGTATGTGTATGTATGTGTGGGTATGTATGTATGTGTGTGTAGAACCACGGACGAATTTGGGAACCACCATGGATGCCTCCACTTCCTCCTTGTTTACTCTGCCCTGGAATTCACAGACTCCGCCCTACCAGGACCGGAAACGCAGGCCGCCCCCACTTCCGCCCGGCTTCTATACTTGGGGTCTAGGATCCGAACTCAGGACCTTCTGCTTGCAAGGCAGAGGCTTAACCCCTTAGCCACCTCTCCAGCCCCCAGGAGGTTTTTTTCTTTAAATGATTTAATGTTTGGGGAGGGTGAATTACTTTATTTCTGATTTGCAATGATGGCTGATGTTTTGCTGAGTCAGAAGCGAAGTGAATTTGGAAGTCAAAGAACACCTGGCAAGTTCTCCTGGACTGGACCTCTTGCTGCCTTGTGCATAGCCCAGTGTCCCATGGGCTCCAAGGGGACATGAACAGGGCAAGGCTCCTGAAAGTAGCCCTGGAGTCTTGAGGTCGGCTTGCCTGCCATGATCCTCTCTACAGCTGTTGGCACAGTTCCAGGGATCCGGTGACCACTGTGCAGGGTGTGCAAGACACGCATCTCCTTCTCAATGCCCTTGGCAAGGCCCTGTGCTGCTGCTACTAAGTTCTGGCTCTCAGATATCATCTGCTTGCTTTCCCGTGAGGAAATGGCACTTGTGCATTCCCATGAGGCAGGACCAGGGTGGCTTCTCCTTGGGTTAGCAGATGCTCCACAGCTGTCGGACAGTTCCCCAGTATGAGTCAATTCTCAGGATGAAAGAGACAATTTCTTCATAAATATAAAATTCATACTTTTAAGAGAAAATTAGAATTTTGGAGACTTGTTACTGCCATCGTGTGCTTGATAGTTTCCAAGTAATTAAATTTAAACATTTCTGAAAAATTCCAAGTTGTTACAATGCCTTTCTTATGTAATTGGGTTGAAAACTGTGGGCTTTCTCAGGTGTCCATGTGCACATGGACAGAAGATGCAAATAGGTAAAGACTGTAGGGTAGACAGAGCAGTGAGCGGCTGGTGTAAGAAAGTAAAAGTCCTTGATCTGGCTTGATAGCTCCTGCTGGCAGTTTCAAAGAACTATTACCAATCTGTAAAAGAAAAAAAGAATTACATTTAAAAAATTACTGGGACTGGTGAGATGGCTCAGGAGTTAAGATTCTGTCTCCTGAGCAGAAGGGCCTAAGTTCATATCCCACGTAAAAATGTCAGGTAGAAATGGCGGCAGCCTGGATTTCTTTCTTCCTCTTTTTTTTTTTTTTTAACTTTATTGTGTGTGTGTGTGTGTGTGTGTGTGTGTGTGTGTGTGTGTGTGTCCCCGTCCGTCCCTATGTTCCTGTGGAAGCCCAAGGATGACTTCTGGAATCATCCTGGATTGCTTCTACCTCTTTTTCCGATTCTCTCTGGTCTTCCCATGCTCCATTCACCAGAGCCAAAGTGCAGGAGGCCTCCAATTCCAAGGGACCTGGGATTCAAACTCAAGACCTTCTGCTTGCAGGCAGATTCTTAGCCCCTGGAAGGCGGAGCCTGGAAACCCCGAGAGCAAAATTCAAAAGGAATTAGAACAATCTAGGATGAATCCTAAATCACCCTTGGCCTTTACAAGTGCATACACACACTCTCACACGCATGTGTTGTATGTGTAAAAAATTAAATTATTTTAAAAAATAGAAAAAAAATCCTGTCAGCAGTTTCTTCATTTTGCCTGAAGCCTTACATGTTTAAAAACCCTCTGTCTTTCTGTTAAACAAACCACAAAATAGGAGAAGTCTTCACACTCACTTTCGTGCTTCTGGAAATAACACTAACGTTCAGTAATAGGCATCCAATAAATAGTTATGTACATTCCACATAACAAATGCTCTTTAGAGTTCTCAACTTTAAGAATACAAGTAAAGGTGTTAGGACCAAGTAGTTTGAGAGCTGCCACCTTAGAGATGCCAGGCAGTTGCATCCCATAGTCCTGATGTTACCTTTTGGCATATAGTTGTCACTGAGGCATCTTGCAGACGCTTTTTTTTTTTTTTTTTTTAAAGAGATGCTCGCTTTCTTTTTCTACTGAATCCCAGGCTGGCCTTGCATTGGCTGGGATTTTCCTACCTTAGCCTTCCTGAGATTATATGTCTGCCTGGGTTTACATACTTGAGAAGGGGAGAAAGAGCAAAAAGAATGTGAGTATCCGCCACACAAGTGAAGATCAGAACTTGATCAAACTCAGGTTACTAGGTCTGCACAGGGCTTTGCCTGTTCAGCCATCCCTACTTCTGGATAGAAAGACATTGACTAGGTTTTAGCTAAGGAAAAAAATATTGTCATTAATGTCTGATGGGTGGCTCACATCTGTGATCTCGGGCTATAGAGTGAGAACTTGCCTCAAAATTATAAAAAACAAGGAAAAGAAAAGGGAAAAAATGTTGTTTTAATAAGGTGAATTTTAACTTCCTGCTCAGAAATGCCCACCTTTCTCTTCCTGTCTGGGAGAAACTTATTAATGTGCCATGATTGCATTTCCACATGGACTGTGTTGTGCAGTTGTAGAAGTGTACTGAAGGTGTTAGAAATCTAACATAGTTTTGAAATTTTATATTTTTGCAGTGCTAGAGATGGAATCTAGGGCCTCCTTGTCCATGCATTCAATGCTCAGCTGCAGCCCCAGCCCTCTGCATTGCAACTGTCTTCCTGTTTAACCAGCCATTCTTTACTCCTCTGCTCTGAGTGCCCCCTGTGCCACTTTATGTATACATTTTGCTTTCATACATACATGCATGCTCTTTCACAAGCTAGTTGAAACTTTTTTTGAGGATTAAGGTAGTTTATTAGGGGAGAGAAAGAATAGAACTCATGGACTCCAGACATGGAGTGCCAGGAGGGGCAGAGCCAGAAACGAACTCATGGACTCGCATGTGGAGTGAGATGAGGAGCAGGCGCCCCGATTTGTTTTTTTTACATTGACAGAATTACAAAAACAATTTTGCAAATAAAATATGATTAGTTACATATGCCCTTAAATTTATTTCACTTAGCAAAAGTAACTTTATTTTTATTTCTTAATACTCAGGCTATGCTTATGGCCTCCTATAGCTATTTAGACAAGGAGAGCTAAAGAGTTACTGTCCCTTTAAGGAGTGGTGGAATGTTGCCCTTTGTCCTGGTTACCAGGGAGACCACAGTTATTAGCCTGAAGGCAGTTGGAGCCAAGGCCTGGGGAGGCACAAGGTTCTGCTTGCCGGAGCTGGCTCCACAGAATAGTGAGAAGGACCAGGCGAAGCAAGGTACCTGGTGGGCGTTAATAGATCTGGCTATTGAAAGAGGAAAGTAGGAGAACACTGAGGCTCTTTAGATGTTTTTTTGTTTTACTTTTTTGAAGAGTCTGAACTATCATCACTCGGCTACCAGGATTGGATGAAACTTCATTTATTTATTGTTTTGGACTGGGTTTCCTCCTGTAGCCCGGGATGATTCTGTTCTTATTCTTCTCCTACAGCCTTGGCAGTACTGGGATTGAGACATGCCATCCACCCACCAGTTTGAAGAAAGTGTTTTAGTCTATTTTAGTTACTTTCCACGCGCGCGCGCGCGCGTGTGTGTGTGTGTGTGTGTGTGTGTGTGTGTGTGTGTGTCAGAAGGCACATGGGTCCCTGTGGAGGCCCAAGGGTGACTTCGGGAATCATCCTGGATTGCTCTACCTCCTCTTTGGGTTGCTCTGGAGTTTCTCATGCTACTCTTTGCTTTGGAATTTTCCAGGCTCCGCCCACCAAGGCACAAAGTGTAGGCTACTGCCATTTCCTCCTGGCATTTTTTGGGGTAGGGAATGGGATCCAGATTCAGGACTTTTTGCTTGTGAGGTAGAGCCTTAACTCCTGAGCCATCTCTCCAGAAAGAGTGATTTAAATATGGGAGAGAGGCAGCTAGGGGGTATGGATCAAAGTGGAAGTCGGAGAACAAATTCTGAAAGCCAGTTCGTTTTTTCCACCAGACAGGCTCAGGGAATTGAATTCAGGTCGCCAGGCTTGCAGGCAGACACCTTACCTGCTGATCTGTCTCCCTGTTGCCCACACTACTAACATTCTACAATGACTGGGGCATGATTTTATATGTCAGTCTTGTCACTTTCTACTCTCTGCTCGTGGGCTCTGCCTGGGAGGGCGTGTAATTGGGAGGTGCAGTTGCAGTGGAGCCTTTTTTCTATGCTGTCATGCTACCTTCCCTGAGTATGCTAGGAGAACCAGCCAGTGGGTCACAGACTTGAAAAGACCCCTTTGAGAACTCTCTCCCCTCCCTTCAGGTGCCTTTGTCAAGGAGTACATGAAGATTGTCTTTGTCTTGATTGTTGGCATGTGAGTCTGTTACTTACGGTCTGTAATATGTCTTCCCTCTCCTAGGACCTTGCTCACAAAACAGGACCATTATCCAGTTGGATGTTGGAAACTTGGGAATCTTCTCACTGGTGAGCAGTGACTGACTGACGGTGGTGTGGTGAGACGTGACCATTTGGTGACCAGGCTCAGTGTTACCCAGGATTTCTGCCAAGTTTCCAAGCTTCAGCGCTGGGAAAGGTAAAGCAAGAATAGTGTTAAGTGGTCACAGACCCTAACTTACCATGCCTTGTTTAAGAAAGTGAGTACAATGTCACATTTGTACTGAACACTCTAAAGTATCAGACTTTATGCTCTTATAATTAGCACATGGTTTTTAGATCAATATTTAATCTTTGTCAAGAATTCGAGTTAGTGATTCTTTGTTTTTAGTCGGGTTTTTTTTGTTAGCATGTAAATCTGATTGGATAGTGTCTTTCTGATGAGAGCTGAATTTCATAGAAGAGAATTCCTCCTGTAAAAGGTGGCTTTGGCGATGCATCCTGGGTAAAGCAGTCCCTGCCCCATGCTGCATCTCAGATAGAAATGTACTGTTGCTTGGAGACTGGGACTTGATCTTCCAGAGGTGTCCTGGTTTGCTAGAGTCTGTGGCTAGAGTGTGGCTCAGTGGTAGAGCAGTCATTCAGTGTGAAATGTTTTCATAATAAGACTTGTTTTTTTCTGGGCAGCACTAGTGTTCCCCCCCAAAAAAAGATTGCAGCATGATTGAATAAGCATTTGTGCAGTTAGTGTACTCAATGTACTCAGCACTGTGTGTTTCTAATACCCTTCTCTGCAGTGACAGCAGTTCCATGCCACTGGCTTGGGGTCCTCTGTGCTCACCCCAATAGACGTGTCCTGACAGGGAGTCTGACGGCACCTAAGATGTCTCAGAAGTGGCTCTGGGATTCAGAATTGCTATTGGTGCAGACTTAGTGTGTCATTGAGCAATTTGTGTCACCTCAGGTGACCAAGGAAATGATGTGATTTGATCTCGCAGCAGCTGAGTGGCTTAGCCGCCTGCTGTCGTGGTTACAGAACGATGGAAGTCAGTGCTGGCAGCCTTCAGCCTAATGATAGCTCTCCCTGAAAATCTACTAGGAAAGAAAACAGTCTTTGGATATTAATAATTTTAAATGTTCTGTGTTCTATATTTTCTAGGGTTTTCATTTCATGCTGGTCCTTGTGCATGATGAAAATCCTCTTGATTGTACTGAGCAGCAGCTAGTTGTGATCCCAGCCTGCACAGCTAGAGAAGGATTCTCGAGGTAAGTTCCTTTCCCTTTGTCATTTTAAACAGTTAAAATTTCCCAAGTAGCTTGTTCTCTCTTAGAAAGAACTGGCCACGGTAATGCCTGCCCGTACTGCTGGCACTGGCAGGCTGAATGGGAGGATTGCCAAGAAACCCAAGACTAGCCTGGACTTCACAGAGCAACACCATGTTGGGAGCATAGTGGGGCGGGGCACAGAGACAGACCCTGAGGGTGCTAGGTCAGCGGTGCAGTGGTCAGAGCTCCTGATCCAGGCCATGCATAGGACGGAAATGCCAGGACCAAAGCCCAGAGTAGGCTTGGCCAGACCTCATAGGCGCCCTGTGCTTATGGCCACAGCAGCTGGATGCATACAGAGTGCATCAAGAGTGGAGAGTCCTTTAGTGCCACACTGTGGACACGTGGACCTCACTCTGAGCACATCTTTGAATTGTTTGAATGAACTTTGGCTTCACATTTTTCCGCCCATTCTTAAAGCTGTGTCCTGAGCAGTTGTGTAGAGAAATTATTTTTTCTGCTGAATATTTGCTCTATAACTGGTAGGATTTCTTCATGAGGTACCTCAGCTTGGGTCATGTGCATCTCTGTGTCTCATCCCACCACCCTTGATAGGGGATTCTCTCTTCGTAGCTCTCACGTCATTCAGAACCACTTGGTAGAGTGACTTGGGGTTTGTTGGTCATGGTATGATTACCGTTCTCGTTAGGTATGGATGATAAAGGACAGCCGCATAATGAGGAGGCCCCCAGAGCTATCAAGCCTACCAGTAAGGAGTTCAGGAAAACATGGGGATTTCGGAGAACTACAATTGCCAAGCGCGAGGGTGCAGGGGATGCAGAGGCGGAGGCTGGGGAGCAGCCGGCACAGCAGCACGGCCTGTCGCTGCGGCGCAGCGGGCGGCAGCCCAAGCGTACCGAGCGGGTAGAAGAGTTCCTCACCACTGTGAGGCGCCGGGGGAGGAAGATCACACCTGTGTCACTGGAGGAGTCCAGTGAGCCCACGTCCTGTGCAGTCACCGACGTGGAGACCACCTCCGAGGGAAGTGTGGAGAGCAGCTCTGAGATCAGAAGTGGCTCTGCGACTGGCCCCTCGGGGAAGGACCGCCCCATGTCGGTGGAAAAGGGCAAAACATGCACTGAGGAGGAGGACACCTCGGACAGCGACAGCGATGGCCTCACGTTGAAGGAATTACAGAATCGCCTGCGCAGGAAGCGGGAGCAGGAGCCAGTGGAGAGGCCCCTGAGGGGCCTGCAGAGTCGCCTACGGAAGAAGCGTCGGGAGGACGACTCAGCAGATAGCCAGGGTGTCCAGCCGGGCAGTGCTGCCGAGGACCCCCTTCCTTGCAAGCCGGAGCCCAACACTGTCCCGGGACTTGTGTCCCCACCAGACAAGGATGACAGCGTGAGCCAGCCAGCAGGGAGAGCCGTCCGGGGTGTTCAGGATGAAGACTCCAGGGATGTGGGCCGACCAAAGCCGGAGTGTGAGGTTTACGACCCCAATGCCCTGTACTGCCTCTGCCGCAAGCCACACAACAACAGGTGGGTGGACCGAAGGGCCCAGGGGGGCAGTCCAAGAGCTCCATGCTGCTGCTGGGTCTGCCAAGCTTCCCGAAACATGGCCCTGCACATGGCCTGGAGCGACCTTCCCCTGTGGCCACCTCACAGGCCAATTTCTAGGAAGAAATGAGATGCAGAGCTCGTGGCCTGCAGATCCTTGAGAGAGCAAGGTGCTGCTTGGGGCAGCTCCTCAGTGTGGACTGTAGCTGTTCTCAGCGTGGGCCTTTGCTTTAAGTTGGCAGTGGGGGGGCATCTCTGTGGGCTTGGTAAGGAATGGAGGTGTGGTTGCCACTGTGTTGAGTTGACACTAAGCCTGTTCCCTCTCAGCACGGCATAGTGCCAGCAAGCATGAAGGCCTTCATTCTCTTCCTGGCTCCTTGCATGAATGGCGTGCTGTCGTACATGCATGTAATTGTAAGGTTGTCCTTGGCCGCACAGGGTGGGTGAGACGAGCCTAACCAATGAAAGCCTGTCTTAAGGGGAGACTGGAATGTAGCTTGGTGGTAGGATGTTGAGTTCCCAGTAGTGCTCCTCCCCTTAAAAAAAAACTATAAAAATATTATTTGGATGACTAATGAATAATAGCCAATCAATAAATTCATTGATCTTTTAAAAAATAAAGATTGCTAAACAGATTTGGGAGGTGGATAATGGAGAGAAGTGCACGGGGTGTGTAGTTCTGGTCTCCACTCTCTGCATTTGCAGTTTTTCAGGTAGACGCTAGAACCCTTGGCATAGTGGTACGCTACAGTCACACGCCCACCCTGACACATCGCCTTGTGCTTTCAGGTTTATGATCTGCTGCGACCGGTGTGAGGAGTGGTTCCATGGCGACTGCGTGGGCATATCCGAGGCCCGGGGGCGGCTCCTGGAGAGGAATGGGGAAGACTATATTTGCCCGAACTGTACCATCCTGCAAGTGCAGGACGAGACGAGCAGCACTGGCGATGAGCAGGATGCTGGCTGTCGGCCTGTGGGTGCCGACGGCTTGGACTGCACAAGCATGGGGACAGTGGAGCAGAAATCTGCAGAGGACCAGGGGATAAAGGGTAGAATTGAGAAGGCGGCCAATCCCAGTGGCAAGAAGAAACTCAAGATTTTCCAGCCTGTAAGTACTTGCTGAGGCGAACCCAGCGTGGCTGATCTGTGGGTATCGGCCTTGCTGTCGTGAGAGGCACCCCTCTGTCCTGAACCCCACTTCTGTCCCCAAGGCACTTTACTAGGGTCATGTTGACATTGTTTGCATTGGCCTCCAATTTGTGGGGTTGCAGGATTTTTGCCTCCCACACCACGCTTTGGAACCCATCTCCTTCCCCTGTGCTGCTATTGACTTTTTTTTTTTTAATTAGCCTTTCTCTGAATTTCGGCAGAATTATTGAGAGAAAGGCATTTCTGTGTGTCCATCTGAGTGTACGTGCCGGTACTGTGGTGTTTCTCTGCATGCCTGCTGATTTCTCTATGCTTCTTCCCAACTGGCTCATGCCTCTTGTGGATTTCTTCTGGACTAAGACCAGTCTCTGCTGCTCTCATGTGCTTGCGTAGCATGTTCCCTGAGGGGAGCCTCTGAGTTCATTTTCACTCCAGGTCCCTGATTTGCCTCACAGCCTGCCCTTCAGAAGGCATAGCATCTGCACAAAGTGTTTTCTAGAAATACCTTTGCCCTAGCATCTGACATTGTGTTAGCTGTGAAGGAAAATGAAGGCTTGTCATTGCTTGCCAGTGAGCCCAGTAGACACATGAAAACAGGAGTCTGTCAACCAGTTTCATGTTAAATATTTAAAGCCGACATTTTGCTTGAATTGGCGGGAGGGGTCTCCATCAGCTTACCATATAAGTAGTAAGGGGTGTGTGTCGAGTGATAGTTTCTATTGCTGGCTGAGTGGTAGTGTATCACGTGGAAAATGAGAGGTGTTTACGTTCCCGGTCTACAAGGGTCAAAGCCTAGTGTAACTCAGCTGGATCCTCGCCCTTACCCTCAGGATCACCAGCTATCGTTTACCTGGAATTCAGGTTTCTTCAGGTTGCCATGTTCATTAGGAGTGTGAACTTTGGATCCTATCTTTAGATGCCTCCCCAACCCCTGCTCACTACAAAGGTAGCTTGCTTTAAAGCCAAGTCTTCTTAGCACTGGCTCATCCCTCTCTAAGCACTTTCACCTGATTAAGCCTGTCTTTTTTTTTCTTTCCATTTTCATATATATATACATGCTGATTTTGTAGGTATAGATACATATACAGGTATGTATACACATGAGTTCATGTACCTGTGAGGCCCAGGATTGCTGACACTAGGAGTATCCTTGCCTGCTTTTCCACCTAATTCTTGTGAGGCTAGGTTTCTGGGTACACCCACAGCTCATCTGTAGGGCTAGTCTGGCTTTCCAGCTTGCTTGGGATTCCCAGGTTCCACCTTGAGCTAGAATTACAGGTGGGCTACTCACACCAACCTGACATGTAATGTGGATCTGAGAAGCCAAACACTCGTCCTTTTGCTTGCACAGGAAGTGCCTTAACTTCTATATCATGTCCCTAGCCCAAGTTTATCCTTCTGACTCTTGGTTGAGCTCATCGGGACCTGCACATTATGCAGATTCGAAACTGCCTTTGCACACAACCCTGTTACTGTCAAAGGGAGAGGTGTGCACAGCATGTGAGTGCAGGATCTTCCTTTGACTCCTGCCCCTCACAGCATGCAGACCAGTCAACACACATGTGCTCTGCACAGGGAAGGTGGGTTTGTAGATTTTGCGTGAACAAGGTTACTTTTTTTTCCTTCACGTCTTGTGTTGTTTTGAGACAGAGTCTTGCTGTGTAGCTGAGACTGGACTAAAACATGTGCACTTAAAAATTTAAAAAAATTTTTAATTCATATTGAAAACCATTTAGTATCTTAAATGTCAGCACAGTGTTCCTGGTACCAACTGTGTGTCAGTGGTCACCAGTTACTGTGGCACATGCACGTCTGAGGTTATCTATTTTATTGTGCAGGTTGTTGAGGCTCCTGGTGCCGCCAGATGCATTGGTCCTGGGTGCTCGAATGTAGCACAGCCGGACTCGGTGTACTGCAGTAATGATTGCATCCTAAAACATGCAGCAGCTACCATGAGATTTCTAAGTTCAGGTAAAGAACAAAAACCAAAACCCAAGGAAAAGGTGAAGATGAAAGCAGAAAAGCTGAATCTTCCGAGATGCAGCGTTCAGGTAAGCCAGGGTCACCTCTGAGCGTGGGCAGTGGAGAGTAGGCGACAGTGTGCTTCCTCATGGACTGTTCGTTATTCCTGGATGCTGGGGACAGCAGAAGTCAGCAGGGCGCACATCACCTTGTCTTTACCTCTTCCTTGCAGAACTGCTGCTGAAGGATTAGTTAGTGTGAAGGCAGTAAAGCAAGAGACCTCAGGTGCAAATTGTGTCTTTGCCCAGGTCTTTGCCAGGTGGGTGTCTACTCACGAAGCATTTGGAGGAAGGCATAAGTTCTGGGCAAGACTTCATTTCACTCGGGGTGGCTCTTGAGATGAGGCTGTAGCTTGCCTAACATGCACGAAGCCTTGAGTTCAATCCCCAGCTCCACAGATGAGATGGGGTCACCAGGCCATGCTTCATGTGCTGCGCAGTCCAGGCCCTGGTAGGCAAGGGAAGATGGGCCCCTGGCAGATGTCAAGTTTAAGGCAAAAGTGTTATTTCTACATGTCCCTGCTTTCGTTGTCTGTTTTCACTTTTTTGTTTTTAAAGGTAGGGTTCTCACTCAGTGTGCTCAGGCTAGCCTAGAACTTGGAATCTTCCTGCTTCTGTCTCAGGTAGCTGGGGTTGCAGGCCTGTACCACTGAGCTTGGCTAGGTTTTTGTTTTTTGAGGATGATCCTAGAATTGCCCAAAAGGTGGTTGCTGCATGCACTGAGGGGGTGGCAGTGCTGAGCCTGGGACCACCATTGCGGCCACTGCTGACTTTCCCTGTCAGGACTTCCCTGCTGGGTGCCAGGTGGTTTCTCTGCCCCCCTGCAGGTTCCACTTTGTCCTCAGCTTGTTTAGTTCCCCACTGAGGGTTCTGTTCTGGCTGGTTCTGTCAGGAACCTTTACGCTATGTCATGGGAGCGCCCGTGACTGCCGAGACTGTGCACAGCCCCACACTGGATGGTACTGCAGAAGCTCAGCATGGGCGAGGGGTTCAGGTGCTCCGAGAAGAGGTGGCATTATGATCTTAATTGTTCACTAAGTGAAGCAAAGCATCATTTCTGATCTCCGTAATGACTGAGATTTCACCGATTACCCAGACAGGGATTAAAGTCTCTTCTGTGCACAAGAGACTAGTTCCAGAGAAAACAGAAAACTCCGTGAGGAAGGTGACCGTGACTGCTAGGAGTGACCCCTCGGGGAAGGAGCTAACCTGCGAGAGCATCACACCGTCCTGGGCAAGTGACCACAACTACAACGCTGTCAAGCCCGAGAAGCTCGAGAAGCCCACTGCACTGTCGCCCACACTGTTGAGTAAATGTACGTATCGCCCAGGGTCAGTCCTCCCATGTCCCTCCAAACATTTTTGGATGGCTGCCTGGGGCTGTCCAGGATTGGTCGGAGTCTTGGTTGTATTAGTGATGGTGGTTGACAACAATGTACCACCGCCAGAAGCAAATGCCAAGGCGTGACTCCAGAGGCTCTCGCCAGCTGCGGAGCTTCCTCTGATGTCGGTTTCAGGCTTTGGTAAGTATGTTCATTGTCCCGGCACGTGGGACCGCATCCATGCACAGCTGAGCACTCACTGCTGTGCAGACCTGGTTCTAGTTGCCGTCCTGCATAAGTGGAGGAGGTTTTGCACCCTTCTTGCTTTCTGCCTACCAAGTTCTCACTGTTGACGGCGTGCCGTGGACATCTCTTTCTGCTCCAAGTTACTGTTGCATCTAATGGTCAAAGTGCGATTCCTGTCAGATGAGTGTCTAGTTCACATACTGTATGTACCTCACATTAACACATGTACGCTTTGAAGGCCATTTTTGCTGCTCAGCTGACTTACGGTGAGTAACTGGGATGTCCTTTACACTCAGGGTAGTATCCTCTTCAGAGGGGCGGTTGTGGGTGATGTCACAAGGCCAGAGGCTTCCTGACTTCTCCCCAGTGTTTGGACTGAGTTTAGGCAGATTTCAAATCCTTGAAATGAGCATAGTTTGAGTGGTTGGCTTACAAAACTTGCGTTCCTTCTTGTCTCATAGCCCGTACTCCACAGGGTGCATCTTACTGTCTTGTCCAAGAATTTCAGGCGAACTTTCACTTGTGTTATCTTGGTAGTGTTCCACCATGCCTGCCTCTCTTCTTTTTCTCATTTTCTGAAACATGTAGCCCAGCTGGCCTCAAACTTGCTGTGGAGCTGAGGATGACCTTGAGGTTTTGGTCCTCCTCCTCCCCCCGCCTCCTCCCTCCTCCTTCCTACAGTGCTGGCGTTACAGATGTGCACCTAGTGCCTGCTTTATGTGGTATACTGGGGTTCAAGCCCCGGCCTCATGCGTGCTGAGCAAGCAGTCTGCCAACGAAGTTACAGCCTCAGCCCGGGACCTTGAGCTTCTGATTCTCCTGTCTTCACCTAAGTACTGGGATCACTGGCATGTGGGATCAGGTCCAATCCAGAGCTTGGTGCGTGCTAGGCCAGCACTGCCACCTGAGCTGCATGCCCAGCATCCAGTAGTGTATTTTATACCCTTTGAAAGCCAAAAAATATAAACAAGTTACATCTTCCTTTAACTTTTCAGCAAGTTGATGAAGGGAAGGGAGGGGAGATGCATTCATGCAGTCAGGATCACAGAGTGACAGCTGGGCACAGTGAGGGTCTGCGGCTCTACACTAGGAAAGCTGGGACAAGAGGATTGCAAATTCTAGGCCAGACAGAGCTACACAGTGAACCTGTCTCACAGGAAAGGAAAAGGCAATGGGTAAGAGAACCAGGGGTATAGCACAGCCCTAGGACTGCAGAGAGCACAGCATGTATCCACTGTGTGAAAGGAGGGAAAGTTGGTGAGAAAAATGGACCGCGTCTAATACCTTGAGTTCTGTCTTCTGCCTGTCCCTAGGGCTGTGGAGGGAGAGATGGGAGGGAGCATTCCCTGGGCTGAGGTTTCTTTGACCTGTCCCATTTTGTCTTGAACTTCAGCACCTTGGTAGAGCTAATGGGTCCCAGGGGCAGGAAGCTGGAATTAATGACTGATTAATCTTACCAGCATGCTAGCAGTTAAAATGAATGCATCAGGGGGTATGTTTCTGAACCAACTGCTTCTGTTCTCTTTCCTGCCGTGTGTTACCTTCTCAAGTGAGCAGCAGTACCATGTCTCTGCCTCTCACCCCTCCAAGTGTTTCCTCACTGCTCCCTGGTCCCCTTCTGCCCCGCACTGTGGGAAGGCGCTATGCCTACAGAACACGGTGGTGGGAGGGAGGGAGGGCGTGAGGGAGGGCAACATTGGGAACACATCTGCCCTGGAGTGAATGTTCACCTTCGATGCTGAGAAGAACACATGGCAGAGCCTGGTCACCTCCACTGCCACTGCCAGGATGCGGGCGGGCGGGCAGCTGCCACTCTGCCCAGAAGGCTCCACTGTGCTACACTCAGGTGATGCGATTTCATGCACAGTTGTTCCTCTGATTTGGTATTTTAAATTATTTTCTAGACTTTCTGTACAGTTTCCTTAGCTCATAGAAACAATTGTTATCCTATGCTGCTTTGGTGTTACGTCCCTGTGGGGTTTTCCTCTGTTTCTACTACTCACTTCCTGTTCTTGTCAAGGTGGGAAGTGGGCTGAACACTTTTTTCCCTAAAATGTTACTGATTGAAAATTTTGAAACAAAATTTGTTATATGCACAACTGGTATTTTGGACTCACTAAATGGCTCATTAAGTGTCTTAAAACACCAGGTATCTGAAAAGATTTGACGGGAAAACATTTCTTCTCCCTGTGGGACTCAATAGGAAACCCTGATCACCTACAAGCCTAACTCTGGATATTGGCTGCAGACCCCACCAGGCCCCGTGTTTCTCTGGTTGTCTCCTGTGCGCAGTACAATCACCTGGGTGGGGAGAGCACCTTGAGGTGTGGGTCCCAGGAATCCATTTGAAGCTTAGAAGCACAGACCCCTACACACTGTGGAGGGTGATAGATCCCAGTTGTGCTACATGAAAACCAAAGGGGGGGATATGTTTTATCAGCTGCATGAGCCGTTTATCCGTCTCAAGTTGTCAGTGGCAATAAAATTGGGGGAGGGGTGACACCAGACTTCACATCTAAACTGAGAGACCCCCCCCAGCTAGAGGGGATAGGGTTGGAACTGGTGCTGAGAGGATTAAACTCGATAGCTGTGTCCTGATATCTTCTCATGTCTTCCACGAAGCTGAAAGTTGTTGATGACATTTGATATTTCCTAAGCATGTTTTTATTTTTTGTAAATCTTTAAAACTAAAAGCCTTAAGTCGATAACATCTCTGTAAACTTGACAGTTCCCCCAGAACCTCCCTGTAGTCCGTCCTGCGGCTTTCCTTACACTGTCCTTCAGCCTCCCTGGGAAGGAGTGGGGCAGAGTTTACACAGGGCTCTGGCCAAGTTCTGCTCAGTAACTGTCCTGCAACCTTTCAGAGTTCTTGATCTACTCTAAATATTGACACTCGGGAAATCCTTTTGATGGGATTGTTGATGTCACAGTGCCAAGTCGCCTGGAAGATGGCCACAGCATCCCTCAAAAGCACACAAGTTTACAGTGTATTCGTATGAAGTTATAAATTAAGCTCTTGTTGTTGTTGCTACACATCAACGTGCACGTAGCTAGCTTCTGCTGAAGAATACTGAAGGTTGGGTAACCCCTGGAAGAGGCCACAAGAGCCCCAGGCGCCTGACTGCATTCTCACTGGGCTGTGGGCCCGCAGCGTGAACATGGAGGCCTGGGAGGTAGGAGGGTTTAGGCTCTCGTCGGTGTTTAATAACAATTCAGGTGCAAAGACATGGTTAAAATTGAGCCCTCTGGAGCCATCAGTTGGGAGGGCTGGGAGCCATGGCTCCCGTATAGCTGGGGAGACTCAACACCAATCAAATAGTCCTCATCACACTCTGTTTTGGGAGTTTACTTCGATGCATTATGAGAAGTTATATCTTACCAACCCAGCGTGACTCAGTTTTAGTTTTCAAGGTGCCCAGTTTGAAACAGCTGAGCCAAAGAAGGGTCATGAGCATGTTCCAGTTGGCCCCATGTTGAGATGGGCCTCAGACACAGGGTATTTGGATAAAATGCAGAGCACTGCGGTGTGGCTGTGGACCAAAGCGGCTGTCACAGTGACAACATGGCCATCTGAGGAGCATCCACCCTGATGAAGCCTCTGGCTCATCCAGGTTTATTTTTCCATGGGAAAGTAAACTAGGGGAGGGAGCAGTGCTACCCGGAGGCCTGAGGTAGCTGGCCACCTTACAGCCCCCTGCAGCTTCTCCAGAACTGAGCATGTGCTACAGGCACATGTCACGAAGTCTGGCTAAAGGGATGTTGAGGACACTTGGGCATGTGTGTGTTCTCTTAGGGAAAAATATTGGCAGTGAAAAAATGGGAAGCCTTGGCCATGCCCATAGCTTGGGTGGCTCAGACGTTGGGGAGTAGAGCTCATCTCCATGGCTGGTCTCCAGGGGCCAGCCCTTGGACTCCAGCCTTACCCCTAGCCTTCAGATTCAGGACACGGGAGGGGAAGACATGGAAAATTCTCCCCAAGAGTTGCTTGGCATGTACCTGGGTCAGTTGGGACTGTGTAGAGGTGGTCTCCATTTGGGGCCCTGTCTCTCGTGTTTTAGTTTCAATGGGCAGCTAGCTGCAGGCCCAGCGCTGGAAACACAGGAGCAGGGTTTGTCCACCAGAAGCTTCTCCCTGTCTTCGTGACGGCTCACTAGTGCCATCCAGCGACCAAGGGTGCTGTAGCATCCCAAGCAGCCGGCAGAGCAAGGAGACCAAAGCGTCCTGCGCCTTGTGCCCTGTGCCTCGCTTCTGTATCAACCAGGTGTATATTAGAGGCAAGCAGCTCACTCTGGAATGGCAGCTCCTGTGGCAGTGGCCTAGCCCACTGAGACGCCAATCTGCAGCTGCCAAATACTGGACAGCACCTTTCTTCCAAGAGGGATCTAGAATCAGAGTGGAGAAGGCGGCTGGTGTGAAACTGGACATTGCTCTCCGATGCCACCAGAATGAGGCCTGCTGACCCCCAGAGGTCTCAGCAGAACTGCACAGGATGCTGTTTCTAGAACTGGCATATCCTCTAGCTGTTCTGTTAACACATGCAGCATAGTGCAGTATTGGGAACTAGTCAGTGGGGCTGTAGTCACCGATAGAGCATTTACGGAGCATGTACAAAGAATTGGTTTAGATAAGCATTTTGGGGGGCGGGGACATGAGTATTTGCAAGTTCATTTTTAGCTCTACGAGAAGGTGAATCCTTGTTAGGTCATCGTGGCAATAGCTGACCCAGCAGTACAGCTGCCTACAGGGACAGCAGTGCGCCGTCCTCGTTGCTGCACCTCCAGCTGAGGTAGAAGAGGCTCAGTGTGTCAGATGCAAGCAACTAGCTGTTGCTATCTGCCAGTCCTAGTACATTTTAACAATACAATTTTTATACCTCATTGGAAAGGGCCCCAAAGATTGGCCTTAATGGGCAGAGGCCTCTGGTGCTAAGACCACAGCCAGGTGGTCAGGGGCAGTGTGGGTTATGTCTATGTCATGTTTCCCAGAGTGAGGAAATGTAGTCAGACCAAGAAAGAGTTGCCGAAGCTTGTGATGGACTCAACAGTGAGGAGAAATGAGACAAACCATGTCAGACCATGCCTCGGGGCCTCTGTTGGGGTTCCAGAGACACCTTGCTAGCTTTGTGTGGATCAGACTATGGCACTAAAATTCTCAGCAAAGTTTGCAAATGGTGGTGAGTTTAGTTTTACATCTCGTCTTTACTGGGCATACCTTCACTCCCTGGCTGGCAGATTGGCACACAGATGTGTCCTGTATCTTCTTTGCTGACATGTCATGTAGCACTCAGTCCTGCTGAACTCTGGCTGCGCTGCTGCTTCACACGAACGGCAGCGGATATGTCAGGGGTGTGCTGAAGACCCCGGAAGCTAAATTAAAAGGTGTCCAGCTGCCAGCTATAGAGAAGCCTTAGGCTTGTGATCCCAGTGTGGGGGTCTGCTGCACCCACTCCCCAACTTGGAATGGTTCTATTTTCATAACTCTTCATCTTGGATGTTCTAGAAAAACAGGTCCTGGACAGGTTTTGAAAGTTTTATTGGGGGTTATCATGGTGTGCTCTGTTGTCACCTTTCCCGGAGGAATGAACCTTTCAGAGGTGCAACTGTCAGCCTGCAGGTTCCTTTTTTCTCAAGGCTGGAGTGTAGTTTGCTTGGTACAGGTCTTGCTCAAAGACCACACTAACAAAGGGCTCCCTGAAATGCAATGATCTGGGCCCCTGCACTTGGGATTGACCTTCCTAGCATTACTGGAAGGGATTACTGGGCACAGAGAGTCAGAAGCAGTTGATGTGTGAGGGTAAGGTCACACTGATGACTGTAGGATTCAAGACTGGGCAGGGCTAGGTGTTAGATTGTCTTTTTGGGTACTCATCCCCTGCCTGGCAGTTCTGAGCTGAAGTGTTCCAAGCATCTCCTGTCATTTGCCACATGCTAACCAAATGCACTGGACAAGACTGTCAGTCCCATGACCTCAGCTGCAGTGCTGATTCACTAGCTGAGCTGACTTGGATTTTATGTATTTGACACTGAACTGACATAGAGAGGTTAGTACAAGGTGAGGAGTTTGAGCTTTTGACAATAGTTCTTGTATTAAAAGGACTGGATTGTCATCTCACTGTGCCGATAGAATTGCAGCTTGAGGGTTGTGTGGAGACTTAGATACGTAACACCATTGCACTCTTGGTGTATGAATAGAGGTTGACTGATTCTCTATTACAAATGTCATCCTCCACATATGTCACCAATGGACTTGAGCAGAGGGAAGGCGAAATGTGTCTCATTGCAGCAGACAAGCTGTCTTCCAGCCCCTGTGGTTCTTTAGCCACAGAGAAAAGCTGTGTTTTCTCCTTAAGCTTCCTGAAAAGATTGGAGATAGTACTGTATGAGTTGTTAACAGATGCGTTTTAATTCTGTTCTTGGTTCACAGTGTGGTTTTGTCCTATAATATCCCAGCTTAGAGATTTAAGTAGATTTCTTTGGTAATTGGCTTGACGAAGGAAGAGAAGCTCAGTGCATAATCACAATTATAAAGTGCTGCTGGCAGCGCTTGGCTTGATAGCTAAAGTGCCCCTTGCTCTGTTTTACCTGGTGGCTTCGGGAAGTGCGGCTGCATTTCGGAATAAATGCTACGCTCAGTGTCCCTCCGTTCTCGTTCACAGCTGCAAAGGATGACAGGAGAGCAGAGGACAGAGCAGCGGCTGCTGGGCTCCCGAAGAAAATGGCTCCTCCAGGCTCCTTGTTGGGCCGACAACCGACTCCTAGAAATGTTGTTCCAAAGAAGTTGCCTCCTTTTGCTAATGCTGCAGGAGCCAAAGCGGCCGTTAAGAAGGTGCCCTCAAGCTTCAAGGGGACCATTCCCAAAAGGCCATGGCCCGCAGGCACGCCCATGGGCACTGCTGCCAGGCAGGCGGGACCAGCCTCTGGGGCTATGGTGGCTGCTTCCAAAAAGTTGCCTGGCTCTGCTGCCGTGTTGGGGGTCTCCAGGAAGCTAGTGTCCAGCAGTGCGCCCACAGCCTCTTCCACTCCGGTTCGCCTTGGGCCCACAAGCCCTGCCCTGTCGCAGCCCAATTCACAAATTCGACAAAATATAAGACGTTCCTTGAAAGAGATTTTGTGGAAAAGGTGGGCTGCTGTACTCCCAAGTCTTATTCCATCTTCTGGGCCTGCTGTTAAAGTATGGAATGGGCGGATGCTGCTCAGTACTAAAGTCCCTTCTGTCTTCTGTCCAGAGTCAGTGACAGCGATGACCTAAGTATGACAGAAAATGAAGTAGGAAAAGTGGCTCTCCACATTGAGAAGGAGCTGTTCAACCTGTTCCAGGTTACAGACAACCGCTATAAGAGCAAGTACCGCAGCATCATGTTCAACCTCAAGGACCCCAAGAATCAGGTCTGTGTGTCCCCTGGCCTAGGCAAACCTCAGGAGACCACCTCTTCCTTGGCCTTTAGCAGCACTCGGACGTGTCTGTACCTTCCCTTCTGTGGCTGGAGGAGTCAGCAATCTGGAAGTCTCCCTGCCCCTTGTTTTAGTCTAAGTGTTGCTGTGAAACCACACCTGCCAAATTAGAATATTTTCATTCCCATCTTCAAGGATGTCTGAGCCTGACTTCAGGCATTTTTACTGCCTTATCTTACCCTCTGCTTCAGCCCAGTCAGTGTGTAAGCAGAATAAGCCTGCAGGTGGTAGCACTGCACCCGAGCTGCCCCTCTGCACCCATACTGCACTGCACCAGCCTCTTGCCCTCAATGCTCTTCTGTCTCTGAGCAGCACCTGTTGTCAGTGATCCACATCACAGACATGTACACACGTTACTTGGAGAGTGTGCTATGGCGCACATGTGATAGTGGGTAGGGCAGCTTTCAGAAGTTGGTTCTCTGATTTCCTCATGTGGGCTCGAGAATAAAACTCAGGTTGCCCAGCTGGTGAGCCAGCTCACCTGCTTTTAATTCTTCATTTTTATGTATTATTTTTTAAAGGCAGGCAGGTTGCATAGACCACACTAACCCTTGAACCTAGGGCAGTTCTGCCTCTACCTCCCAGTTGCTAGGGCTACAAGCACATGCTACCTCCCCAGCTTCTAGGTGCTTTTCTCATCTGCACTCCAAGTAGTATTCCTGAGTTACTTTCTGAAGGAGCCCTAAAGTATGAAGGTGACCTTAAATCAGCTCAGTTGTGTTCCCTCCCTGTGCTGCAAAGAGGTGCTTTAAGCACACTTTCCTGGGGAAGGGGCTAGTCTGCAAGCACTCCATTGCCACTGCTGCTTGCACTGCCCCAGCTTAAATGAATGCATACATGAAGGGACTCTCTTTAAACAGGGGCTCTTCCATCGAGTTCTGAGGGAAGAAATTTCTCTGGCAAAGCTTGTGAGAATGAAACCTGAGGAGCTGGTATCTAAAGAACTTTCCATATGGAAAGAAAGGCCAACAAAGTCTGTAAGTACGAATGAGAAGCTTCATTTTCCCAGAAGTAAATTAATTAGCTGTTTGTAAGAAGGATCTGCATTCACCTGGAACACGTGCCTTTCACTTCGCCTTTCACTCTAGGTGATAGAGCCCCGGACCAAGCTGCATAGCGAAAGTAAGAACACGGTGAAGCCGGAACCCATTCCTGACATGGAAGACTCTCCACCCGTGTCAGATTCCGATGTAAGCATCCAAAGTGGTCAGTGTCACAGAGACACACTGGTCTGTGACCTGCCTTCAAACTTGAACGTGTCTGTGATGGCAACATTTCTCAAACCTGTGCTCCAGGGTTTTGCTTTAGAGTTGTTTTTTGAGACTATGCCTCTTTGTAATCCAGGCTGGCCTAAAATTACTGATCCTTCTGCCTCCTCCTCCTGAATTGGGGGATTGCAGGCTGTTCTACCGCTCCTGGCTTGGTGGGCTTTTTCTCCATTGGTTTTTAACCATGGTGCTTTGGTATGCACTTAGATGAAGTTGGGAAAGAAATAAGCTACTTGTCTGGTGTGGTGCCACCTACCCGCTGTCCTAGCAGCTGGGATTGGGCAGGAGGATGATGAGAAGCTCAAGGTGAGACTTGCTTGCTTTCATTGCAGGAGCAGCAGGAGTCCGTACGAGCTGCCCCGGAGAAGCACATAGCACCGCCTCTCGACGTCTTCAGCAGCATGCTGAAGGACACGACGAGCCAGCACCGGGCCCATCTGTTTGACCTGAACTGTAAGATTTGTACAGGTGAGCACAGCAGAAGCTGAAGCTTGGACAACGAGAACACGGTTGTGTTTAAAGTCACTTTTTTTAAAAGGCTTTTAAAATAATTTGTGTGTGTGTGCATCAGAGGATACTGTATGTCCCATGGTGACTTTGGGAAACATCCTGGATTGCTTCTACCTCCTTTTTGCTTCACTCTGGGATTTCTCAAGCTCCACCACCAGGGCCGGAAGTGCAGGCCGCCGCCATTTCCACTTGGTGTTTTACATGGGACCTGGGCTCCAAACTCAGGAGCTCCAAACTTCTGCTTACAAGACAGAGTCTTAACCCCTGAGCCATTTCTCCAACCTCATTTTTTGTTTGTAATTGTTTGTATGCACATGTGTATGGAGGTCAGAGGACAGCTTCATATAGTTAGTTCTGTCCCTCCACTGTTAATGTGAGTTTCAAAACCAAACTCAGGTCATTGGGCTTGTACATAAGCACCTTTACCCACTGAGCCTTCCCTCTAGTCCTAAAGGCCAAGTTTCGACAGCGGCTGGGGTGGTTTCCTGGAGCTTGTGCACCTGCCTTTGTCACGGTGCTCAGCATCCCATTGGAAGCCATCGAGTCTCAGGGTGTACCCTTGAGCGCTGGTCCTTCATGGCATTGCCCTTACACTCCTCAGGTCAGATTCCATCATTGGAGGATGAACCGGCTGCTAAAAAGCAAAAACTGTCAGCGTCTGCTAAAAAAGAAGATGTGAAGTCCAGGTGTGACAGCTCTCCATCAGAGCTAGTTCCTAATGTGGCTGACGAAGGGGTGGCCGACATTCTTCCTGACCACGCCTCTGCAGCAGATCCAGTTCCTAATGTGACTGGTGAAGGGGTGGCTGACACGCTTCCTGACCATCCCTCTGCAGCAGACCTGGAAAGTGTGTCTGGTCTGACCCGGGAGAGAAGGTGTCTCCCCGGACCTCCAGGAGGAGGCCATCCCGAGCCTTGCCCAGCCTCAGGTGTGAGCACAGTGGTCACCACAGTCACTGTGTCTGGCCGGGACCCCAGGACTGCTCTGAGTGGGTCATACACGGTCACAGCCAACACAGCAGCCCACCTGGAGAGCACCCACACAACAGAAACCAAAGCAGATGTTCTGAAGCCTGCTTTGACGGCTGCAGTGCTGCCCAAGTCAATTCTGGCCAAGCCGTCCTCCTCGCCAGACCCCAGATACCTCTCAGCTGCGCAGTCACCAAGCATCAGGTATGTGGTCGGGATGGAGCCCTTGTTTTAGATTGACAAGTGAAAACCAGGGGTGGGTAATAGTGCTGGAATTTACCAGGAACCCAGTTTTTTGGGCGCCTAGTGAACATTGAATGTCACTCAGAGCTTGAAAACTAAATTTCAAGCTTAGTGACCCTCCAGATTCTGTTACTACTCATCTTGTTTCCATCTGAGTAGTTGCTTGGGCTTTGTTCACAAATATCAAGTCTCTATACTTTGAAATTTCTGCTAAAAAAAAAAAAGAAAAGAAATTTAATACATTTTTGTGATTTGTTTTTACAGTGTCTCAGAATCTCGATCCCCCCCAGAAGGAGATACGACTCTCTTTTTGTCTCGGCTCAGCACCATTTGGAAAGGATTTATTAACATGCAAAGTGTAGCGAAATTTGTCACTAAGGCGTATCCTGTCTCTGGGTGTTTTGATTATCTCAGTGAGGTTAGAACAGAGAGAGAGAATGAGAATGTGTGTCTGCGCATGTGTATATGTGCGTGTGTAGGAGCCAAATCGGTGTTGTTCTTACCAGTGACCTGATCTGAGCAGGTTATGTGCAGTGTGACCAGAGCCAGATGCTTTCAGAGCCAGAGCATCTAGTTCCGTTTGGGTGGGGTGTTGCTTGAGGATGGCCTGTGTCTTCTGTTTCTCAAAACTTCCATGAGAGACACAGAGTGGGAACCCTGGGCCTCAGGCAGAGAGTGGCCACCCTCACCTAGGGTTACCTGTAGCACGGCTGTGTGTGCTGAGTGTTGTCTGCTGCCTTAAAATCCCTACGTTAGTCTCTGAGGCTGCAGTTTCTCTGGTGTTGATGTCATGTTTTTCTCGTGTAGGATTTGCCAGACACCATCCACATTGGTGGGAGGATTGCTCCAAAGACAGTTTGGGATTATGTTGGCAAGCTCAAGTCTTCCGTCTCTAAGGTATCTGCTCACACTGTGGTCTCTGCAGCAATGGAAACAGTGTGTTTTGAATGTCTTTTAAAAAAAAAAAATAGGCTAAGCCTTGAAATGTCAGCCTGTAGCTTACTAGATGTTTAAAATGTTTATTGGTACATAAAGATATCAACATGTATTTGAGCAGTAGTGATAGAAGTTTGTTTGATTAGCACAATCACAGTTCAAAGCAAGCACAGGTCAAATGGATGCTGAACTGAACCCGTTTCAGAATGAAAGCCTGTACTTCCACCCCACCTCCCAGTTCGCTTAAGTGACCATGTGCCATGTGAGCTTAGTTGTATTGAAATTGAGTAGTATGTGTTGAAATTTTAGTAAGAAATACATAGGCTCTGCTACCTTTTTCATGACTGAGGGAAAAGATGGGGACTTGGAGGTTACCTGGCACTGACATACAGACAAGGTGAACCCTGTCATTAGGCTGATTCTCCTGTGTGGGAAACCCCAGATGGCCCCTGCACACATACTGTCACACAACTAGGCTCACACGGCACATGGTCACTGATTCAAGAGCACTGAGAGGTGGGGTGGAAGTACAGGCTTTCATTCTGAAATGGGTTCAGTTCAGCATCCATTTGACCTGTGCTTGCTTGGCACTTGATATTAGTGTGCTAGATCGCAGGATTGACGGTTAGAGGTAGACAAATACTGTTCTTCAGACCTGTGTCTGTGGCTCAGACTGGAGAGGGCAACATGTCAAGGGTTGCCTGGGGCCATGCTATGCTGTTCTGTTTGCCTTGCAGGAGCTGTGTCTAATCCGCTTCCACCCCGCCACAGAGGAGGAAGAGGTGGCCTACATTTCTCTCTACTCCTATTTTAGCAGCCGTGGCCGCTTTGGGGTTGTAGCTAATAACAACAGGCATGTCAAGGACCTCTACCTGATTCCACTGAGTGCTAAGGACCCTGTACCGTCCAAACTCTTGCCCTTTGAGGGACCAGGTAAGCGCCCAGTTCCTGGGAGGTGATTAGGCACATCTGGTCCCCAGACATTCTTCTCCACTGGCATGGTCTTCCTCATTTGTCACAGACAGGATATACCACTTGTTCTAAATCAGCCTTCTCAGGAGAACCTGTCCTCTGATACGTAGGAATGTGGCTCTAAAAGTATCCCTGTCCATGTGAAATTGTTTTGGAAAGCCCCTGTATGCAGCTGTCTCCAAGCAGGGAGACATCCACTACCCGGGACCAAGGACAGCCTGGGTGAGCAAAAGGCCTTCCTGGCTCTGGCCTTCGCTTCACAGGGCTTGTTTTTACTGCAGCTTGAGGTGAACTGACCTCTTTCCCTTCAGAGGTGCTTCTCGTACAAGCCTGCTTGCTGCAGAGAGCACTCTAAGGTAACACTTGTTGGTCACTTTCATTTCAGTAAGCTCTTTCATCTCTGCAAACTCTCCCTTTGCTTATTCCTTGGGAGTATTGTTTAATGGGCCGTGTTTAAAAAAAGCAGAAGAGGTCCAGGAGCGTCCAACTCTTGGCCCTTTCAAAGAATCAACATGACTTCAGTTAAAGAATTGAAGTAACTTTTTGACCATGGTGTCCCAGAAGCTGAGTCTTTCCTTTGAAGCACTTCTTCAGGTGCAGCTTCACGATACATACCACTTATGACACACTTCAGAGAGTAAGGTTCCCAATGGCCCACACACCCCTTTCAGCCGGATGGAGCCTGTTCCTAGTCCTTAGCCTCCGTTCACTCAGGCCTGCCTTTTGCAATCATGTGCCCACAGAGGTATTTCTCAGGGTTACTGTTAGCTGGCATGATGCATTAGATCGTTTTAGTGCCAAGTACATTTGAAAAGCAAAATACCCTGTTTGGGATAAAGAAATGCCATTGGCTGGGTGGCAGATGGTGCCCTGGAGGCATGCAGTTGCAGCCATGTGAAGAGTCCTGGCCAGCATGTCCATGACCAGGGCAGGAAGTGTCCAATTCTCCTGGAAGTGAAGATCCAGAAGCTGACGTTCAGCACCTGTGAAGAGCGACCGGTCACTTAAGCGTGTGGGTCAAGGTAGTGTCCACTCGTGTGCCTGAGGTCAGAGTGGGTATTGCTAAGACCTTCCTCTCGGGTAGAAGAACACCTTTGTTACAGAAACGTGAGTTGGATCCTTTGCCTCCCGTTACTTAAAAATGAAAGCAGCATATCGTCCGATTGAATTTCTTCCCCCACCTCTATGTTGGCATTTCCAGATTAGGAGAGACTGTTGGGGGATTTGAAATGTCTAGGGTAGGACTGGGGCGGGACACCATGAGAATGGCAGCATCTCCATCTGGTGCTGGCTGGCCTGAGATAGGATCAGCACCATGCTTCCAAGATGCGGGGCGAGAGGGTAGCCTACCTTAAGCACGGATGATAGACACCAAAGTCACACCCAGTGTCTTGTCCATCACACACTTGCGGAACCCTTAACACTCTCTGAAGGGGGTACCCAAAAGTTAGTTAGATCTCTACCACAGTAAGGCACAGATGTGTCTTTTTAAAATAGGAAGAAGCTTCTAGAAGAGCAAGGCACAAAATACTCCCCATCAACTTATAAAGGTTTTGTTTTTAACCTGAGGTCTTAACCATCCTTTTCATGCCACTGTTAAATTACATGTAGCATGTACACTGGCAGAGCAAGCATCCTTGGCCCAGGCAGGAGCTGGATCTGCCTCACATACTGATGACTTGGTATCTCCTAGTTACAGTGTGCACATGTGTCTGGTGTTGTGCACGGGTGCGCCAGGCTGGCCTGGCTGTAGTGGTACCCCTGCCCTCGAAGCATCCGATCCACAGGAGCCCTGGGTAGACTTGGGTGACCTCAAGGTGTTATCCTCAGTAGACCCATGGCTTGTCTGAGCGTTTGCTGCACGGAATGCTTGGGTCTTTCCACTCCCCAGGTCACACACTGGCAAGAATTGCTTGGGTCTATACAGGCCTCCTTGCACCCCAAAGCTTCTGTCAGTACTGAGGCTCTGCCCTTCAGCTCTGCGCACACAGTGCAAGCCTGGAAGAGCCACGTGCTGCAGCTGTGAGCTCACCACCTCAGCTGGCTGGCGTGAGTTGGCGGAGTCAGTCTTACACAGGGTGTGCTTGAAAGTTATGATGGGGGTGGAGAGTCCTTGTAGAAAGCGACCCACTCAGCTGTGTGTCAGTTCCCACCAGGTGACACCACTGGGGCTCCACAGTCTCAAAGTCAAGGCCAAGTTTCTGGCAAACAGATCTCTTGAACTCTGTTCTCACTTTGAAGTAAGCCAAGACCCTGAAATTCATCTGGCTACACCCCGACGACTACATGGCCTGCCCTTGATCAGCATTGGGTCCTTGCTCCAACCACGCGCAGCTCTCAGACTACAGTCAGCACGTTCCAAACTGGTGGATTTCTCAATTGCTGGATTTCTGGCCTTGTGAATGATTGTTCCCTAGACTACAGGGAAGTCTTTATTTTGCCAGACAGTGACATTTTTCAGTAGCGAGGTTATTTCCAAGGAAACGAGGGAAGTCTGGGCCCCTCCGCCCCAGCCGTTCTCCTGTGCACACTGACTCAGATGGGAAGTAGCGTGGCTGAATTGCAAAGTCACTGACGGGTTCTTGTGAGGAGCCTGGATGCCTTAGTCCTGGCAACATAAATGGGGAGCTTGTTCCTCCTGTTCGGTGAGACCCAGGCAGCCTGAGGCCACCGTCAGGGCAAGAGAACCAGGGTCTTGGTGCCTTTTTACTCGGCCAGTTTGCTTAGGGCACAGCCAGTCTTCTCCCCCAGACTCCTTCAGACCTTCTGGAGGAAGTTGCCAGTCTAGCGCACCTTGGACACTTGATACGCAGGAAGTATCCCTCAGACAGTGCTGCTCTCCAGTCTTGTTCACTTCCCCATGAGCTGGGAGCTGGGAAGTTGTGTGCTTGAAACACTGGCAGGTAAGACATGGGTTCATGCACATGTATCACAGCTTTGCACAGAAACTGTAACTGAAGTAACACGCAGGACTGAATGGAATGTACTGCTTTCTCCTCAACCAATAAAGCTATGTCATGGAAACTGTCATCGTTTGTTTGACTTGGAACCATGTAGTTCTTGGCCACCTGCCCTAGGTATGCCTCTGCTTGTAAACCAGTGTGACCTGCCTCCAGTAGTACAGGACTCAGGGTCCTGCTAGGCGGTGCACAGTGAGGCTGCTCCGAGCCCAGCACTTGGGCACGTGGAAGAAGATGGACAGCATTCTCCTTACCCCAAGATGGACAGCGCCATCCGTGTACTGAGCATGCCCTGGGCCCAGTGTTTTTATGCTGGTCTCAGGACTTCAGACTTGAAGAAGAGGGTCTTGAGTGAGTGTGTGTGTGCTCGGCAGGTTGGGAAGTTTTCTAGTTTCCCCATACTTGCCAAGTGGTCCAAGTCATACTTAAGAGCTAGCACTACACACCATTTATAACCCAGCAGGTGTGAAGTTTTCGTTTTGGCAGATTCAGACCATAAGTTAAACATACAATCGGTTAAGATAGAGGTATTTTTTTTACAGCTGTGAGGTCAATGGGAGTCAGCTTTCAGATTAGTAAAAGGGGGCCTGACCCAAGACAGGTATGGACACAGTTTCGCTGCCCCAGGTGGTTTTCCTCAGCCCTCATTGGAAAGTCCCCACTGCCAACACACCTAGATACGGTTTCCAGGATGTTGACTGAGACTGAGGCCAGACACTCACACCTTGAAAACGAGTATTTGAACACATGACAAATTCCAAAAGACACTGACAGAGCTGTGTCCTTTCTGGAGATGGGACAGCACATTTTAGCTGCGGCTAGCATTTCAATGCTGTACCACCTAACTGCTTATTTTTTAACCTGCTGTATGAATTGCCAACCTCACAAGAGCCCTGGAAAGAGGTGGGTAACCTAGGCCTCCAGTCCACAGTGAAGCCAGTGGCCATTGCTGCCCGGTCCACCCTCCAAGGACTAGGACTAATGTAACTCAAGGCAGCAAACCTGGAAAGGGGACATTAAGAGTCCTGGGCCTCTGCTGCCCTCCAGGGGTGGGCAGTGCCAGAGTCAGACTCCTTTCCCACCTGGCACACCTTGCTTACGTCCTCCACTCCCTGACACACCCTCCCTTTGCCCAGGAGGGAGGGACAAGTGGACCTGTTTGTTTTTCCAAAGACAACTGCTATACAGGTCTCTGGAGGGAGACCAGGCTCTCGAACTCATGGCAGACCTGCCTTCAGCACCTGCAGTGGATCATCCTATGAGCCACCATGCCCGGCTTGCATGTCACACGCAGCTACAGACACAGATGTGACGGCAGGTGTAGGAAGCAGGTGGTCAGGGCTGTTCAGGATTCTAAGGTGGTCCCCTTTGAATTTACCAATTTGCCCACAGAATAGCTCTAGTGCATGTCAGGTTTAGCACCAGCCGTTTGTCTGGTGTCACTCTGTAGGCAGCCTGCAAGCCTTAAGTGTGCAAAGGAGCCTCTTGCTCACTGCCATGTGTGCTGTCTGTGGCTCGCAGGGGCATGCCCAGGGCCTGTCTCCCACTTCAGTGACCTGTCCACTGCCCATTGAAGGACTAGTAAAGCAACATGGGTCTTCGCCCAGCCCTTCCCCACACCAGGGCTCCCCTGCCTTCCTGACACCCAGCTGAGTCTGTTCATACCTGTCAGGGTCAGAAGGAGACTATTTGCAGGTTCATTTGTGGAACTTCAACTTGAGTCCCAGCCAACAACTTTCTGTCCCTCAAACTTTTCTGCAAGCTCAGGAGCATTTCTAACAGATTTGTCCAGAAACACCATAAAGCTGGTAAAACAATTGATCAGTGCCAAACTATGGTTCTGAATATGCCAAAAAGCATTTGGAAGCAAATAGCAACTGCTGTGAAGAAATGTTTTAAGTTTAAAAGGCCCTTAATTGATGCTCTTTGGGAAATGAGCTTGAGCCATTGCCCTCTGTGTGCGTGTGTGTGTGCGTGCGTGCGAAGCTTAGGAGTTGGGTTCTGTCTGGCCTTCCTGCCGCCTTTTCCTCTGCTGCAGTAGGCTTTTATGTAGCGGGAGCTTTGGGGAAAGGCTCCTCTCCGCTCTCGAATGTCCTCCCAGGAGGCTGGCCCTGTGGCCTCTGGAAGGAAGATGGGGAATTTTGTGTGGGGGCGGGGTGACCAGCTCCCCGAGGCTGGCCTCAGCTGCCACCCTAGAAGACAGAATGTGTGCTTAGCCTTGTTGGATTTAGGAACAGTAACAGTGCTTAGAACTGGCAAGCAGTACCTAAAAAAACTTCCCAGCAACTTTAAAATCTCTGTTAGTGACTTTGTTGAGAAGAGTGACTGAGGACTTTTTGTGGAGCCGTAAGTTGAGCAGACAGTTGATTTGTTTAGATGCTTATGCTTTGGAAGGTTCTCTTAAGTCACAAGTTTTGTGACTTGGACTTCTCTTTTTAGTGCTTTCATTTAATTGTGTGTGTAGGAGCAGTAACGATTACCAGAATACTAGCATTCCTAAACTACCTTACCACAATGAAGGAGGCCAGGATTACTGCCTTTTAAAGCAGCCATTGGAAAGCACTACCCGAAGTAGGCTCTGTACCCAAGCTTGCAGAAGGCTTCATGCTTCCTCCAAGCATTGAACCCTGTGTTTATGAAGATGACTAGTAGTGAATAGTTGGGTTTCTGTTTGCTTATCTTTAGATAGGCCCAAACTCACCACCATCCTGCCATCCCTCTCCCAAGTGCTGGGATGTCAGGTGCGTGTGACTATCACTCCAATGTCAGGAAGGGAGAGAGGAAGGAAGGAAAGAGGGAGGTAGGGAGGAAGGAAGGAGGGAAGAAAAGAGGTAGGAAGGAAGGAGGAAGGGAGGAAGTAGGGAAGCACATGATATAGGGACCGTGCATGTGTGAGAGAATTGTGCAGTCTGATCTTTTACCCACTGAGCCCACCTTGCCAAACCCTCACTTCCGGCTTGTGATATGTTAGTGCTCAATGAACTTTATTCTAAACTAAACTTTGCTTTCCCAGTTACTGTCATTCTGACAGCAAATGCTGTTGAGTTAACCTGACCATACAGCCTAGGGTTTGTTATAAACTAAGTGACAGCTTTTGTGTTGAACCACATATATCAAAATTAAAGAGCTGCCGCCTCCTAACATACAGTAGAGGACAAATGGGAGCCCAGCTAAGTCCATTTAGAACCTCTTGCTCCTCTGGTTTGCCAGCCGCTCCAGCCTGCTTCTGCTGCAGCACAGATTCCAGTGATAGATGGAATGGTTTGCTCAGGACCTGGGCCCTTGGCCCTGGGCTTGCTATTTCTAACCAGGGGTTAGTGGCAGCTTTCAGGTGGCCGAAGGGTAGACCACAGGAGACTGGAATCCCATCTTCTGCAGTAAACTTCTCAAAACTTGTGATTTATTTGACCGCACAATTTCTCGCTCTGCCTGCTAGCATTCCCCAGGAAAGCCCTTGGTGAAAGTTGTCTCCCCAGGTGAAAGCTGACTGAGATTTGTACAATGCTGTGTTTTTCAGGTCTTGAGTCACCACGTCCCAATATAATCCTTGGGTTGGTGATCTGCCAGAAAATAAAGCGGCCTGCAGGTGCTGGAGAGCTGGACAAGACGGACGAGAGGCGGACTCGGCTCCAGCAGGAAGATGGGGAGTCATCAGTCTACCCCAAAGCAATGGCAGCTCCACCGTCTGAGAAGAAGCCGTCCAAGTACCAGCTCCACTCAGACACAGCTGTCAATACCACACCCCCTGACTCTCCTCCGCCCCCGCCCCCACCCCCACTTCCAGAACCCCCATCAATGAGAATACTCCCACCCCTCAACACCATCATAGCACCCACATCAGCGGTCGCCCCCACAACAGCACCCCCCGCCACTGCCGCCACATCGAAAACAGCCTCGCCGCTGGAGCACATCCTGCAGACGCTCTTCGGAAAGAAGAAGGCCTTTGAGCCCACTGCCAAGGAGACTGTGGGGCCCGTCCTAGCCCCCCAGCAGGACTCCAAAGCCAAGGGCGAGGACGGGATGCCAGCAGCCCCCTTGCTAGATCCAATCGTTCAACAGTTTGGTCAGTTCTCAAAGGACAAGGCTCTGGAGGAGGAGGAGGAGGATGACAGACCCTACGACCCCGAGGAAGAGTACAACCCGGAGCGAGCCTTCCATACCCTGCTCCCCCAGCCAGCCAGACAGCGGGAGGCAGAAAGGGCCCCTGACACAGGCGAGAGAGAGGAGGTGGCCTACGACCCTGAGGATGAGACCATCTTAGAAGAAGCTAAAGTGACCATCGATGACCTGCCCAACCGGATGTGCATGAAAGGCAGCTCCGCGGAAAGGCAGGCCGGCCTCGCGACGGACGCCTCCAGCGCCTCTCTGGTGGAGCAGCAGAAGATGCTGGAAGAGCTGAACAAGCAAATAGAGGAGCAGCAGAGGCAGTTGGAGGAGCAGGAAGAAGCTCTCAGGCAGCAGAGGGCTGCGGTGGGCGTCTCCATGGCGCACTTCTCCGTGTCGGATGCGCTGATGTCCCCACCTCCCAAGTCCTCGCTGACCAAGGCAGAGCTCTTCTTGCAGGAGCAACAAGCCCCTGAGCCTGGTCAGGGGGCCCTGGGGACCACCCACAACTCAGACTCCAGGCAGAGTAGGGATCCCCGGCAAGCCAGGCGGCTAGCGGCAGAGAGTGAGAGCGAGCCGCCCCCCAGGACCCCTGCAGGCAGCACACAGGCCACGCCAGGCACCCTGCCTGTCAGGGAGACCCTGGTGGGAGCCGCAGCAAGCCAAGGACCTGGCCTGGGAGCCCAGGGCCTAGCAGTGGCTCCTTGGGCTGCAGGTGACACACCGGCACCAAGACCCGAGGCCAACGGCCAAAGGTGTGAGCACCCGGGGAATCCTGTGCCCCTGGACAGCGTCCATCCCCCTGCATCGGAAGATGGCACAGCCAGACTGGCCCCACCCCGCAGGGTGCTGCTGCCCACACCCCCGAGTGCCTCCTTCCCTCCTGGAGGCAGGGAACCTTTCTCAGGGCCTATGTTCCCGCCTCAGGAAAAGTCTCTTGGCTCAGTCCAGTACGAGGACATGCGGAGTGTCCAGTGTGCAGGGAAGAGCGACGGGCCAGCAGCAGAGGCTGAGGGCTGCAGAGAGGCACAGCCCAGACTTGCCGAAGGTACCACCCCATTTCCCCCACCTGGGCAGAGGGGAGCAGGCCCTCAGCCCCAATTTCCTGGCCAGCATGACCCTGCACCACGTGGATTTGGTATGTCAGAACTTCATGGCCCCAATTTCCCGGGGCCTAGAGGGCCAGTCCCTCCGTTTTCAGAAGAGAATGTTGTTCCCAACAGTGATGGGCCAAGGGGCCCTCCACCTGCCAGGTTTGGGGTCCAGAAGGGGCCCATTCCTTCCTTATTTTCCGGGCAACATGGGCCACCTCCTTATGGGGACAACAGAGGGCCCTCACCTTCTTATCTTGGGGGACCCAGAGGAGGAGCACCAGTCCAGTTTGAAGACCACAAGGACCCCCATGGGGAGAAGAGGCAGTTTCAGGATGCCACGTTCGAGATGACCAGCACGCCCACCCAGTGTGAGGGGCCAGAGCAGGCCCAGTTCATGGGAAACAGAGCACCCTTCCAGTTTGGAGGCCAGCGCCGGCCCCTGCTGAATCAGCTGAAGGGTCCTCGAGGAGGACCTCCACCCTCTCAGTTCGGAGGCCAGAGAGGACCACCCCCTGGCCATTTTGTGGGCCCACGTGGGCCTCATCCTAGTCAGTTTGAATCAGCCCGGGGCCCCCACCCAGGCCAATTTGAAGGACCCAGAGGCCAAGCACCAGGTTTCATGCCGGGTCCCCGAGGTGCCCAGCCACCGCAGTTTGAAGAGCAGAGGGTGCACTCACCACCTGGGTTTACTGGCCAGAGGCCACCAGCACCCCTGCCATTTGGGGGACCAAGGGGACCCGCGCCCTATGTTGAGAAAAGCGAGCAGACACCTCGATTCCACTTCCAAGGTCCGGCCTCGCAAGCTGCGAAGCCCCCCCCCAGGCCCCTGCTGGAGCTCCCCAGCCACCCTCCGCCACACAGGAAGGACCGATGGGGTGAGTCTGGGCCCCCCGCTGCCCCGCCCCCTGGCACGGCTGGACAGGGTGAGGCCGACGAGCAGTGGGCCGGGTCTGAGTTCCGAGAAGGCAAAGGCCACGAGTACAGGAACCCGGCCTTCGAGGGGAGGCAGAGGGAGCGATTTGAGGCCGGGCCCAAGGAGAAGGCCCTGGAGGAGCCCGAAGCCCAAGGGCTGGAGAGTCGGCAGAGCCGGGCCTTTGAGGACCGTCGGCGAGAGCGCGAGCGGGGTAGAAACTGGAGTCGCGAGAGAGACTGGGAAAGGAGCCGCGAGTGGGACCGGCACCGCGAGAAGGACTGCCGCGAGTGGGACCGGGGCAGAGAGAGGAGCTTCAGCAGGGACAAGGAGTGGGACCGGGCCAGGGAGAGAGGCAGGAACCGAGACCGCGACAGGCGGCGGGACCGTGACAGGTCCCGGAGCAGAGACCGAGACCGTGATCGGGCCCGGGACAAGGACCGCGACCGCGGCCGGGAACGCAAAGAGCGCAGCAGGAGCAGAGAGAGAGTCCGGGCCTCCGATGGGGGCACCTCCTCTGCTCAGGCCTAGGGGCCTCTGCACCCCAGGCTGGTGACACGGTGGGCCCGCTTATAAAGACTTCTTGTCTGTCCTTGTGTGCACAGGCGCAGCCTGGCAAAGATACCTTTAAAAAGCCAAGTTCCTAAAATGTGTTGAGCGAAGAATTTTTGAAATAGCTATGAACTTAGATGCAGGGTAGAATGTTCTGGACTTCAGGAATTACTGTAATTTTGTGTATAATGGTTTGTTACAAAATTTCCCATCTTTACAATTCTGATGCTTTTTAAAAAGAACTATTAATATTTCCATTTAAGATTACAGAAATGGGAAAGTCTACAAAAGCATATTGCTTTTCCTATTATAAAGTTGTCTTTTCCAATAACTTGACTGGTGTAAATTTCAAGGGAATTTCCGTGGACCTTAGAGCTGTCCTGCATTGCAGCTGCTTCCTTATCTCTGGATCGTCCTGGGGCTCTGTGCTGACATGGGTGGGCTAGTTGTGCATGTTCAGAGCTGTGGGAGGGGTCCTCCTGGCTTCCCCTGAATATATCACTTGAGAATTTTTTTTCTAGAAATATGTCCTAAAAAATTTTGCACTTTAAATAATTTTATTTAAAAGTGCTCAATTTTGTTAAGCTAAAGTAAGGGGAATCAGTCCAAGTGCATTTTTAAAAGGGAGAGGGCAGGCATTTTTGAGCATGCATGGTCAGGAACAAGCTGTCTAATGCCGCCCACCCTCTGAGTAGTTCCCTCCTCATCTCCAGATGTGCAGCACAGCTTCATGTGGCAGGTCATAGGCTTGGAAGCTTGTCAGTGGGATCTGGTGCTATTAGTACCAAGTCTGGAAAGGAGGACGGTGGCTGCTCCAAGTGGATGCTGGAGCAGGCTCCTCCCCACAAGGCTGCAGTGCTCTGCGGCCCCAGGTGCTTCTGAAGGCTTGGTGAGGCCTGTTAACTTACCTGCTGCAGATATGTCATAGTTCCAGATATGTCATAGTTCCTTTTATATTTTCATAAACCTACTTTTGCAGACATAGAATTAGAGAGTTTTGTTTGTTCTTTGGAGTCATTAATTCCATTGTACATCACTACAGGTTTTTCACTTTACAGCACAAACTTTTACGTTGAGAAAATGTGGAGAAACAGCAATTTTGGATGCTTGCTATTATAAACCAAGTGTTGATAGTTTAAATTACATGAAAGTGTCAGTTTAAACATCTAATATGATGTGAAGGGTTTTTTTTTTTTTTTACACATAAAGCAAAGTTTTCTAATTTAAATACACAAGTGTAAAAATCAAGTGTTTCTTTAGGTTTACTTGATAGAAATTTCTGTAAATTGTATTTTGTATGACAGAGTGTTATATGTACATTAAAACACAGGGCTTGATAGGCTTTGTTACTTGAAGTAGAATAAATATCTACAGAGTTCTTGTCTCACTCTTCATCAGCCGTGATCTCCAGGAGATATGGGTGAGCCTGGTCAGGGGGCCCTGGGGACCACCCACAACTCAGACTCCAGGCAGAGTAGGGATCCCCGGCAAGCGAGGCGGCTAGTGGCACAGAGTGAGAGGGAGCCGCTCCCCAGGACCCCTGCAGGCAGCACACAGGCCATGCCAGGCACCCTGCCTGTCAGGGAGACCCTAATGGGAGCCGCAGCATTGATTGGCAGCCCCAAGACCCCAGAGTGGATGTTTCGGTTGACCTGGATTGACTGGTGCCTCATACAGAGGACCCTGACTACACATCCGTGGGCTTGTGGGAAGCCTGAAGGTGCCACCCAGGTAACAGGCTGGAGCAGGAAGGAGTGAGCTACAGGGGTGCCTAGGCAGAGCTCAGCCTTTGCTGATGATGGCCCCTGAAAAGGAACATCTGGCACCTACCCTAGGCTGCTTGGGCAGCCACCAGCCTAGTGGGCACGGCCTAGGATGACCCACCCGCTCCTGGTCTTACCATATGTCACCTGCTATAACACCTGGAACAGAATCTTACCAGGCACCCAGTGTGGCATGCTTCACGGCTGCCATTCCCTCCTGGGTCGGCTCAGGTGGGCTACCAGCCAGCCTCTGACAGCCCCATCACCTCAGGATGTTCCGGGGAGATGTAGGCTCCTCCTAGAGTGCTTAAAAAAAATTAAAAACTGACTCAAAAGGAAGCACAGGGCCATTGGCATCTGAAAGAAAAGCAACAGAGCAAGCAGGCTGTAGAAAATACGAAGCCCAGTGTCCTGATGCCAGGCTCTTTGGGTTGTGCTGGGACACATGGTTAGAAATAAAGATCTACTAGGAAAAGGTAGCCCCTGAAGCCTGGGTACTGCACATCCCCCTCCCCCCCACAACTTGTTTCTCATGGTGTTAGGAGAAAGGGCCTGACAAGGATGCGGAGGACTAGGAAGGACCCCTTTCCTTGGGGAGACCATCTTTGTAGGGAAATCTAGGAGTCCAAATTCCGTCAAGACAAGCTCTGCACTGCACCAGGTACAGCTTGGATGAGCCCTGTTTAGTTTGCAGCCTGCTGTCCGAGGACTTGCCCACCTAACTTGTTGAGACAGTCTTACTATATAGTCTACGCTGGTCTGTCTGGGTGTCCCTAACCCACTTTCGCTTTAACTTAACCCCTCATGCACATCACTCCCATTCATCTCAAAGCCCTGTGTAAACGACCAAGTTATGTGGATGTGGCTTCCACCCCTTATACATCTACAGACACACCTTCAGGCCTCCAAGGTAGCTACTAACACCTTCTGCATTTGCTTTTCTCCTTGACCCCCATGAGAGGATTTGTTCTGACTTTGAAGACCCCTAGCAGTGAGGCCCCTCACAGTCTGAGTTTCATCTGCTCTCTTGCGGGACTGGCCCACTGCTGCCCTAAGGTTTTGAACCACTTCTGTGGGCTGGAGCCTGAGGTACGGACAGACCTCTCAGGGTGTGTGTGATGCACACGGCTCTTGGAAAAGAGGTCTTCTCTTTGCACTGGGTCTGACGACCCTGGACTCAAGGCTGAGCATTTTGCTCCTGAGCAATCGGGGACTGTGAGGACTGGGGTGTGGTGGGGGTGGTGGGCCGTGTGAACATACAGCAGATGAAGTGCACGGCTCTGAAGTACCCTGTGTCAGAGTGAGCAGCGGACCCCCACAGATATGATGGGCAGGGGAAACAACACACATTCTCTCAGTGTTGTCACCTAAGGGCTTTGCTAGGTCTCCACCCAGCCAACAATTCTTCCAGACAAGCCAAGAGGAGAAAACAGCTTCCTGGGAGCAGGGGCCAAGTGCAGCTTGCGACTCTTCACAGGAAGTGAAGTGTTGTCCTTAACTGAACGACAGTTTCACACAAAACAAGTGAGATGGCTCCGTAGGTAAAGAAGTCTGCTCACAAACCTGGAGATTCAAGTTCAACCCCCCAGAAGCCCACATGGCAAAAGTAAGAGAACTGACCTTCAAAAATATCCTCTGATCTCCACCTGCACACCATGACACTATGTGCCCCCTAAGTAAAAGGGTCCAGGAAATGATCTGAAGTTGGCACATCCACACTGGGACACACATAGGAGATACAAAATGCATAAGGTCACAGCCCTTAGAAGTTCCTCATGGAGTGGCACTTGAGCCCCAGAAGGCAGATAGGGGCGGCTAGGAGGGACGTCCCGAATCAGGGCAGGCCATGTCTTCACAGCAGCTGTGACAAATTATCCTTTGTGAAGCCTGACTTAGAGGACGGGGCGGACCATCCAGCAACTGGTGGAGTCCCATCCCCTGCACATGGGTATATGAGCAAGTGTGGACATAGCACACAGCACACACAAGCAGGCACACAGTATGTGAGCAAGTATGCACACAGCACACGAGGATGCACAGTCCTTCAGCAGTGGTGCAACCCAACCTGCCCTTCAAACAGGCATTTGTTCTGTGTGTCTGTCACTGGCTTGAGGACCTCCAGTGACTTCTGAAAAGTGATCCCTGCTGGAACAAATGGAGATGCCTCCAGTACAAGGGATGCCCGCGAAGGGCCACAGTATGCAATGAGGGGTCACCTGGGACGGACCACTCCTACTTCTCAGAACTCCTAGACCATCAGTTCTGGCTGTTGGGAAGCACCTTATGGATTGCTGACCTGCCACACATGTGGCATCCTACAAGACACCTACTGGTGCTGCCATGAGCCTTCAAACATGGCTGCTTGGGATGAGCATAGGTGTGTGCAGGCAGGAGGCTCAGCAGCTGTCGGCAGGCTGGCCTGTGGCTCATGGCTAGTTCCTACAAACTGCTCCCATGTCTGCTCTGCTCTCCTAAGACACCTTCAGGAAACACCTGGGAGAGATTCCTAGAAGAAGGTTGGCCTTGGAGAGAAAGTCCCGGAGGGATTATCTTGATAACATTGGGGGATGTAGGAGGAACCGTCTGAAATGGGTGGGACCATTCCTGGGCAGGGAATCCTAGACTGTATAAAATAGAGAAAGCGGGGCTAGAGATGTGGCTCAGGGGTTAAGCTTCTGCCTTGTAGGCAGAAGGTCCCGAGTTCGGATCCTAGACCCCACGTATAGACACTGGGCGGAAGCGGAGGTGGCCTGCGTTTCTGGTCCTGGTAGGGCGGAGCCTGTGAATCCCGGGACAGAGTAAACAAGGAGAAAGTGGAGGCGGTCCATGGTGGTTCCCGAATTCGCCTGTGGTTCTACACACACACATACATACACACACGCATACACACACAATTAAATAAATAATAAAAAAAATTTTAAATAGAGAAAGCAAGTGAAACAGACAAAAACTCACTCATCCCTCTCTGCTTCCTGACTGTGGCTGCATTGTGACCAGTTACTTCAACTCCTGCTGCCCTGACTTCCCACCATGACAGGCTGTACAGTGAACTGTGAATTAAGACAGACCTTGTCTTCCTTACATTGCTTTTGACAGAATCTTTTCATAGCCACAGCTAAAGGAAAACTGGAATGAAGGCGTGAGTCACACCTGTCACCACAGGAATATCTTACAAGGATTTTAAGGTCTGGCTTTGTGCCCATCCTGGTAACCACTTTCATGTGATTTTGTAGAACTTAAACCTTTCTGTTTGACCCTCACATGTTTCTTGTGCTTCATTCCACTTTTCTTTTCCCTCTTTAGACTATGATCCTTATAGTCCCATGTTATCTCCTCTGTCAGTCACTGATTTAAGTCTCATAATAAATGTTTTTAACCTATTCCAGACTTCTTTGCATTGCATAGATCCAGATTTCTCCTTAGAATTACTTCTTTGTCTGAAGAATTGTTTTAACATCTCCTCTTCTAGAAATAGATCATTTATTTCCCCAATCCTGATGCTGGGAATCAAATCCAGACATGAGTCTATCAATGAACTCCATCTCAGCCCTATTTAGTGCTTCAGTGTCAACATTTAAGATTCTAAGGCAAGAGGAAAACCCAAATTCAGGGCCTGAGGCCTGCCTGTGCTACAGTGTAAGCCCCCTCCGCCCCCCACACACAATGAAACAAAGCAACAAAAAGCAAATTATTTACCTTTTTTTTTGAAAGACATCTTTGCTGGGTATAAAATTATAAACCTTGCTATCTTTGCTGGGTATAGAATTATGAGAGGATGCTATCTTTGCGGGGTACAAAATTTTAAGACAATGCTATCCTTGCTGGGTCTAGAATTACAAGGCGATGCTATCCTTACTGAATGTAGAATTATAAGGTGATGAGCTCTTTTCATCATTTTACAGATATCACGTGATGTGTGCCAAATTACATTGGTTTTGACAACCTTGTCCAGTTTTCCAGCCTTTGCACCTCTGCAAAGGTTTCATTTCTTTGTCTAGATTTTTTCATTCATCTTCAGCAATCTGGTTGTGTCTTGATGTTTTCTTCATACTTGTGTTGGGCTAAAAGTGACTTTAGTCTCTGGGTTTGTTACTTTTACTTCTCAGAGTTCTTCTTCTACCTCCTGCAGCCCAGATCATGGAATGCCACTGCAGGAAGTCAGCACATAGCTCACTGACTCTGTTCCTTCCTCCTCCTCTTACACTGTTTTAGATAACCTTTGCTGCCCTGAGACATACCTCTGTCTTTACCTCTGAAACCTGACATTTTACTTAAAAATTATGCATTTTTTAGCATTCATGTGAATGATTACTTTTTGTATGGTTGACATTCCCTGCCCCACTGTTAAGTGGTACTAACATGAAAATTTTGTTGGCATCTGACACTTCCATGATGAGTCAATATCTCATTAATATAATGGTCAATCCTGAGAGTTGTGCCTCCATTCCAGCCATTGATTAATTCAGTTTGGATAGCTCAGTTGACCCTATCCTCAGTTCAGGATGCAGCCAGTTCTGACCATCTATAGAATTTCTTGTCATTTCTTTTTATCTTCCATCAGTGTACTTTGAAATGTTACCTCTGGTTTCTCTCACTCTTGGAATGACTCCCTCTTGGGGAGGTGGTATTTAGAAAGACTTAAAAATTTTATAAATCAGACTATGTTTAAAAGGAGAGAACAGGGCTGGAGAGGTGGCTCAGGGGTTAAGCCTCCGCCTTGCAGGCGGAAGGTCCTGAGTTCGGATCCCAGATCCCACGTATAGACGCCAGGCGGAAGCGGGGACGGCCTGTGCTTCTGGTCCTGGTAGGGCGGAGCCTGTGAATCCCGGGGCGGAGGAAGTGGAGGCGTCCATGGTGGTTCGCGAATTCGTCCGTGGTTCTACACACACACAGACGCACACACACAGACGCGCGCACGCACACATACACACACATATGCACACAGTTGAATAAATAATAATAATAAAAATTAAAAAAAAAAGATTTGACTCTCTTGCGTTAGTAGTCAAATGAAAGAAGTTTAAAAAATAAAATAAAATAAAATAAAAAATAAAATAAAAGGAGAGAACAATATAAAACTAAGCCCTTCCTACTTTTTTCAATATACATGCATGTACTATGTACACAATGAGTTCGCACTATCTCTTTACACAAGTATGCCTCTTTGTAAAAGTATGTACAGACTCCTGATCTTTTGTAAGAATAACTTGTTCTAGTCAACAAACATTATTTTCTTTTTTTAGAATGGTTAGCCTCACTTCTGGATAGTGGCAGTTCCAGTGTGCACTCTTGACTTTTCTGGGAGAAATAAAAGAACTGTCTATTTGGCCCAAACAAAGACAGAAGCAACTGACCCCAGAAAGATTGTTAATTGCAGCTTGGTGACCTAAAGAGGTTATTACAGGACTCTGAGTGACTTGAGGGTGGCTGAGCCACCATGTCCAACCCCCAAATTTTACCTCTCACACAATTCAGCATCATGTGTAGCTAGACAGAGGGCAGGAGTGACTAGAACCTCAGAAGAGGGTCTCCTTTTTTCTACCCCTCCAGAAGTACTAGGTCCACCATTACCCAATATTTGCACTGTTTGTTTTCCTACAGTGACTGAAGACCAAGGACTCCACAGAGCCCCTGGTCACTCTACTTCAACCTGGTAGTCACATCAAGCTCAAAGGAAATAATTAGACTGCAGAGTTGTTCATCCTGAAGACAGTTTTGATTTGGGCCAATGTCTGGATGTTTCCAAGTCCTGGATTAAGAAACAACTGGACATCCTTGCAGTGAATGTAAGAAGTGCCTCACAATACAAGAGAGATGTGTCTTTAAAGTCCAGATGGTCATTTCTCCAAGCTGCAGACAACTTTGCTAAAACTAGATTTACAGTGCCTCAAACTTTCTAAAACTGTGACATGCAAGGTGTTGGGGTAGGCATGGAGTTAGAGAACTTGGGAGAGAGCGGATTCTCAATGAAACCACTTAGAACTTTCAAATGCTAACATGTTAGCAAGTAGTCCTCACACTGTGTATCACCACATAGCTAAAAGTGAACAAGAAGACGGGCCAGAGAAAAGATTCGGTAAAGGTGCTTGCTTCCAAGCCTAATAATATGAGTTCAATCCCCACAATCGACATGACAGGAGAAAATGGATTCCTGAAAATTGTCATTTGACATTTCAATTGTTGTTTGAAAATTGTCAGTACAGATAGACAGACAGACAGACACACACACACATTCACACACTCACACACTCACACACACACACACACACACACACACACACACACACACACCACACACACACTTAAAAAATGAACCAATGAACAGCTTGGGCCCTAAACTTGCTGCAGCTCCACAGGCGAATTGATGACAGGGAGCAGCTAGCTATGCCTTCCCTGCCCAAAGATAACCAAAATCAAAAGGTTACATGGCAGTAATAAATGTAGTTTTCTATCTCCTATCTGACACCCATCCTGAGTTTGGGGCCACACAAAACAGTACTTAACTTACTACAAAGTCAAACCAACAGCAAAAAATGTGTTTTCTCTTCCCCAGTTGGCTAAGGAAGTAGAACTAGAGTTCTCACTCCCAAGCCTCAATTCATTCTGGGAAGAGTGCCCATCCCAATAAGACCCTCCATGGACAAAGACTGCAGGTAGCTACTCCTCCCACGTTATCTGCATTGGCCTCTGTACAACACTCAGGTGTACTCTCCTTTCCTTAGAGCTTGTTTACCTCTCCTTTGGTGTCCAGTGGTTCCTTGTTCTAGGGGAGGTATTCCTGGTCTTAGGTTGCCTTACCAAGAACTAAGGTCATCTCCAGTTCTCACCACCAGTGGATAAGCTGAAAAACAAAAGAAAGATGAGTTCCACAGTGACCCAAGACCCATGTATACACACACACACACACACACACACACACACACACACACACACACACACTGCAATTGCTCAGCACACCAATACTCCACACTGAGGTCCTGCTTTGTAACAGGTGACCTCTATGAGCCTTCAATGAGGCCCTGCCCCTGGCACCGTTCTCCACCCTTTGAAAGCTGGTTCCTTTTCCCAACAACCCTGTCCAATTCTGGCAATAACCCATGGTCACCTACTTTCTTTTTCTTTGCGTGCTTGTTCTTTGTCCCAAATAGGCATGGCTAGGATCTTTCTCATAACCCTCTCAGCTGGCCTGGATCTCATCCACAGAGGACTGGCTTTAAAGCATGTCCAATATTCTCATGTTTATTTCTACTGAAGTCCAGTAAAGCTTGTCTTATGTCTAAACGACAGCATCTAACATGCCATCTGAAAGAACTCCATGAAAATAGGAAACAAATATTGCGGTGACTGTGGTCTTTATTTCTAATAAATGAAAAGTGATATAAAGTTTTCCTTTTCTTTTTAAAAATTTTGGGGCTGGAGAGGTGGCTCAGGGGTCAAGCCTCCACCTTGCAGGCGGAAGGTCCCGAGTTCGGATCCCAGATCCCACGTATAGACGCCAGGCAGAAGCAGGGCGGCCTGCGCTTCTGGTCCTGGTAGGGCGGAGCCTGTGAATCCCGGGGCAGAAGGAGATGGAGGAGTCCATGGTGGTTCGCGAATTCGTCCGTGGTTCTACACATACACAGACACACGCACACACAGATACACACGTGCACGCACATACACACGCACATGCACACAGTTGAATAAATAATAATAATAATAAATTTAATATTTGTGTGTGTGTGTGTATCAAAAGGCACTATGTGTGCCAGTGGAGGCCCGCGGATGATTTCAAGTATCATCCTGGATTATTCTACCCACTTTTGGCTTTGCTCTGGAGTTCCCCTGGCTCTACTTTCCAGGGCAGAAGTACAGGCCACCACCATTTCTGCCTGGTGTTTTTACATGAGATCCAGGTCTGAACTCAGGTCCTTCTGAGGCAGAAGGTTAACTCCTGAGCCATCTCTCCAGCCCCCTTTTCTTTTTAACTGTAAGTAGCACCAGTCTCAGCTGGAAGCAAGATTCTAGATCCCACTGCAGATCACAGTTGGCCAATAAGACCCTGGCAAGCCCACATGTGTACAGTCTGTGCTGCTGCCATGCTTAGCATCATCTTAATGATTCTGCCATTATACTACTTAGGGATTTTCTAATTCTGAAATTTAAATTTTGATACTGCATCTATTTGGAACTTTACTGGTAGCTTGTGAACTAGGTACTTTGCATTTTACCATATTTGAGATGAGGGTCTCATGGAAGCCACACTGGCCTTAAAGCTGCAGAGATGACCTTGAGCTCCTGATTCTCCTGATTCCATGTCCCAAGAGCAGACATCTAACCCAGAGTCTCATGCAGTCTAGGCAAGTATTCTAACCACTGTGGCCCTTTATCAGTGGCTATATTCAGTTTTAGTAACCATCTGTCTTGATATAGCTTCTGATGAGTCTGTCATTTATTTAGCCACTAAGGATAAAATAGATGGGGAAAAAAAGAAAAGCAAATTATAAAATGGTGCACATAGTATGGTACTTCATTGATAAAAGAAACTGCAAAAGAAGTTTGCACTCCAAAGATAGTGTCTAATGTGATACAGATTCACGGGTCTGCTTGGAAGAACTAAGTCACTGGTCTTTAAATGTCAGAAATCATATCCAGAATTAAGAGTACTACTGCTAGCGATGTAGTTCAGTAGAGGAGTGCATGCCTAGCATGTGGGAGGCCAGCAAGATGTAAAAAAAAAAAAAAAATCGAAGCTCATATTGCACTGTGTATTGTCCAAAGTGCAGGCGACTTTCAAGGAGTGGGCAGACAAAGGGTATCATACATGGCCTCGCCACCAACTAGGGGTGGTACCAAGACTAGGAAGGAGCAGTGGAGTGAAGAGAAGCTGGCTGAGACGGGGCATGGCTGGTCCTCAGGCTTAGGGGCCAGAGGTAATAGTACTAGACTCAGAGCACGCCTGGGGCATCAGGCAGACAGGATGGTGGGTACCAAGCAGGAAGATAGCCCCGGGCCAGGATAGACACCAAAGGGGCGTGCCCTTCGGAGGCGTGACCTGGACCTGGGTGTGGCTTTTGAGGGCGTGGTCTGTGCCCCGCCCCCGCCCGTAGACGGGCAGTTGGCTGGGGGCGGGGCGGGGCGGCGGGTAACGGAGGGGCGTGGCCGCGTAGGGGGTGGAGTTACCGTTGTGGGCGGGGCCGCGCCGGCGCGCTGCTCCCGCGGCGCCGGCCGGGCTGAGCGGTTTCCCTCCCCCAACGGCGCGCCCGCGGTGGCCGGCGCGTCGTCCGCTGAGGCCGCGACCCCGCCTCGCCGCCCGTCCGCGTCCGCGTCGCCGTCCCCGCGCCCGCGCCCCGCCGTTGGGCCGCGCCGCGCCGGCATGTCGGGCCCCGGGCCGCGGGAGCCGCCGCCGGAGGCGGGCACGACGGGCGGCGAGGCGGGCCCCGAGGGCGCGGGCGGCGGGGACGCGGCGCTGGGCGAGCAGGGGCTGAGCTTCACGACCACCGACCTGAGCCTGGTGGAGATGACGGAAGTGGAGTACACGCAGCTGCAGCACATCCTCTACTCGCACATGGAGGCGGCCGACGGCGAGCTCGAGGCGCGCCTGGGCTCCGCGCTGCTGGCCGGCCCGGGCGCGGGCTCGGGCGCGGCGGGCTCGCTGGCCCCGGCGCCACCCGTATACCCGGTGCTGTGCCCGCCGCTGGCGGCCGACGCTCCCTGCCTGGGCCACGTCGACTTCCAGGAGCTGCGCATGATGCTGCTGGGCGAGGCGGGTGCGGCCGAGAAGACGCCGGGCGGCGCGGACGGGACGCGGGCGCGGGCCGACGGCGCGGCCAAGGAGGGCACGGGCGCCGCGGGACCCGAGGGCGCGCCCGAGGCCCGGGCCAAGCCCACCGTGCGCGTCCGTCTGGAGGACCGCTTCAACAGCATGCCGGCCGAGCCGCCGGCGCCGCGCGGCCCCGAGCCCGCCGAGCCGGGTGTGGCGCTCAACAAGTGCGTGCGGGTGCGGGGCGCGGGCGCGGGGCCGCCCGGGGAGGAGGGGCCTGCGCGCTGGGCTGCGCGGCCCGGAGGGGCGGCAGGGCTCTCTGCGGGGGCCGGGCGGACGCGCTCTCTGCGCCTGAGGGTGGCCGGGGAGGTGTGGCCGCCGGCCTGGCTCTGGGGACTCAGCCCCGGCTGTCTCAGCTCGCTCTGACTTGCAGCTTCTGAGTGTGACTTGGAGGGTGCGCCCCCTGCAAATGCGGGGCCCACATACCTTTGGGTGTGTGAACCTGCGGAGAGGAAGAGTTGGCACAAGTACATTGGTACTTCGCTCCGCATCTGTCTCCCTATGGAGCACCTTGAGAAGCGGCTCTGCCGAGCCCCCCTAGTGCTGATTTGGTGGTAGAGCATTCAGAAATGTAGACCTGTGGTGGGAGAGCAGGTTCTTTTGGATTTTTGAATCGTAAGATAAAAGCTACAGTCTGTTAGAGGTTTTGCATGTGGGGGTCAGCAGCATAATGTCTGTCGAGGACGCAGAGTCCGAGTTTTGCAGTCACCCAGGCTGTGGCTGTCCAAGTCTTGCCCATCGTGTGACCAGGTTATGAAAGATGCCAAATTGGGGTTAGGGAGTGCTGCAGGTGGGGAGGAGGCGTGGCCTTGCTCTCTCCAGGTAGAGTTGGGTAGTAACGTTCTGCCCCCACCCCCAGCACTGACATGGGGCTACACGCCGTGCCCAGGAGCATGGCCAAGCAGGGCCGCGGGCAGTGTTTTGGGAGCCTCTCAGCCACCCATTCCTCAGGTGTTTGGGTTTTCTTTTGTCTTGGCAGTTTGGTAACTCTTATTCGACATCCATCTGAATTAATGAATGTTCCTCTTCACCAGCAACAAAACAAATGTACGACCTTAGTGAAAAATAAAACTGCTGCTGCCACTACTGCTTTGCAGTTCACCTACCCGCTGTTCACCAGTGCCTGCTCCGCCAGTGGGAACTCCAGCCTTGCCCAGACACAGGTATGCTGGTTCCACTGTTCACGTCGAAGTAGTTATGTGGTCGAAGTAGTTATGTGGTCGGGGACTAATTTACTGAAAGTAATGTTCTCACATCGTAGGTTTTAGCACCTTTCTGTTAAGAGCATCTTGTTTATGCTGCAAACAGCCAACCAAAACACTTACTAATGTAAGTTTCTTGCGCTACATTTTTCCCCCAGAGTTCTAGTAACTCATGTTCTATACTGGACGCCGCCAAACACCAGGATATTGGTCTGCCTAGAGCGTTTTCTTTCTGTTACCAGCAAGAGATTGAGTCCACTAAACAGTCTGGAGGCAGCAGAAACAAAGCCCTGCCCGAGCAGGTCTGGATTAAAGTGGGAGGTAAGTGACGCCCCGCAGCGGCTGTGTTTCCTCAGGCTGAGTGGCCTCGGGGGACAGGGACAGTCGGTTGTTAGATGCACATGCAAGGAGTCTTAGTTCCACTCTGCACCCCTCTTCCCACCATGTCTTAGAACATTCTTCTGAGTTTCCAGCATCGTAGTTCACCTGGTTGGATGCTCTGAGCGGAGCCTGTTTCTCAACAATAAAGCAAAGATCTCAGCAGTATCTTCAGGTTGTTTAGCCACTGAGTGGGGTAAAGACCACCCAGTACTGCAGTTGGCGGGACCAGAGGCTGCAAGTTGATGAGAAAGGCTGTGCAGTAAGCAGACAGCCTTGAAAATCACTTCAGCCCCTGCTCCCTTGCTCCCCAGAGCTGCCAAGTCTTTTCCTGGCTTTTCCGTGTGGTCAGTGCGCAGGCAAAGAAGGAGGTGTCCGCGCTTCTGAATTCTTCCCTGTCTCCTTTAAAATGCTATCGCCATTCCAAAACTGGTATCGGGGCTTGGTGTAGTGTGACATGTGCAGGGAATCATGTTGTGAGATGTCTTCGTCTGACAGGAATTTGACTTGTTTCTGCAGCCTGTGCGTACCATACGTGGTGTAAGAACTGTGACACAATTTTTTTTTTTTTGCGGAAAATTCCTTTACTGTGACAGCGTATTTAGCTCTGAAATACTTAAGTTTCATGCTCAAGTGAATTAAAGTATCAGTTTTCACATTAGAATAATTAGATATGAAAACAGCTTTTTTTTTGGAGGAATTCCTTTTCCATTCTGTATTCTAGAAAAAGAATGATTTCTTGGTGTCTGCGTTCATATGCAGTAACATGTGTTGGTAAAAATGGGCGTTGGAAGGTTGTGTTGGTTGTAAAAGGAGTATTTTGATCCATGTTCATTTTTGCAGTATGAGGTAGGCTTGGCCTCAGTACCCAGTCGGCTTAGCGTCCCTGTCTTGTGTGCCTCGCGGGTCTCTTCTGTCCTGTGTGCCTAACTAATACTGTCAGACTCTTGCATTGAAAATGACACTTAAAATTCCAGCATCTGTGAGGTGGAAGATCAGGCATCCAAGCCATCTTCAGCTATTACGTAGTGAGTTCAAGGCCAGCCTGGGCTACCTAAGACCCTATCTCAAAAACAAAAAAACAAACAAAAAAACAAGACAAGGCCACTGATGTGGTCCAGGAGAAACCTGAATCCTGTCAGCTATCCTTTGGCTGCCATGTATTCACCATGGCACATACATGCATGCACAGATGAGTCAATAAAAATGTAAAATAAAAAAAGAAGGGGCTGGAGAAGTGGCTCAGGGGTTAAGCCTCAGCCTTGCAGACAGAGGGTCCTGAGTTCAGATCCTAGATTCCACATACAAACACCGGGCCGAAGCGGGGGCGGCCTGCGCTTCTGATCCTGGTGGGTGGAGCCTGTGAATCCCCGGGCAGAGTAAAAAGGAGGTAGAAGCGGTCCACGATGATTCCCAAATTCACCCTTGGTTCTACACACACGCACACACACACACACACACACACACACACACACACACACACACACAATTGAATAAATGAATAAAAAAATTAAAAAAAAAGAAAGTAATACAGAAAGTAATACACATTTAAAAAAAAAAAAAAAAAGAAAAAAATGCCCAGAAATATATTTGTATTAATGGAGTTAAGTTAAAAAAATAAAAAACTAAATTACCACTTTTTCCTTCTTTTGCAAAGAAGAAGCGCTATGTAAACAAGCAATAAATAAGAGGAATCGGAGTAGAATCCGCCAGTTGGATACAAGTGTGGAGCGAAGAGCCCTTGGAGAAATTCAGAATGTGGGCGAAGGCTCTACAGCCTCCCAGGGCGCCTGGCAGTCCTCAGAGTCCTCACAGTCCAACCTGGGGGAGCAGACTCAGAGTGGACCCCAGGGAGGAAGGTCTCAGCGTCGAGAGAGGCATAACCGAATGGAAAGAGATAGAAGGTAACTCGGGCAGCCGGCTGTCAGCTCGGGCCATGCAGTCGTCTTAGCCATAGCTCGCTGCATGGCAGTTGCCACTCCAACTGGAGGAAGGCTGTATATCTCAGGGGTCCCCAAGACCACTTCAGACTCTGATCCCTGGGGGACTCATGTTCCAACCAACTTCATTCACAGCAGTTTGCAAGGCGGACTTAGCAGAGGAGAGACACAAATCTAGGAGTCTTCTCCCAGGGGATCACACACAGCCTCCCGACCCTCAGCGCAGTGCTGCTGGGCAGGAGAGTGCCCCAGAGGTGAAAGGGCTCCCCACATGCGGGCCATGCCGACGCTAGATGTGAGGTCATGAGGGCCACTTGTCACAGTCCTGGACGCTGGTGCAGGGCCAGCTTTGTCAGCAGCTTACAGGCGGAATGCTAGGTCCATAAGCCCACCTGACATGTTGGACAGCATCCTGGCTTTGTGTCATCGAAAAGAATGTTGGAGAGGAAGGAAGTTGACCTATTGCCTTGGGGGCTCCTCCCTGTGGGCTTCACCTGCTCTTTTAGGCAGAGTTGGGGGGGGTGGTGAGTTCCTCTGTTGCATTCAGTTTTCTACAGGTTTACAGTGAGCAGCTTAGTCAGCGCTGCACATCTGTTTCAGCTCAGAAATAACAGCCCTGAGACAGGTTCAGCTTTGCAGCTCCGTATTGAATGTGAGTCAAGGTATTGTGTTGTTTTTTAAAGGAACACATTCAAAGTAGGTAGCTACACATACATATATATGTATATATATTTATATTTTGAGGCAGGACCTCCCCATGTTAGCCCAGGCTGGCCCAGGGAGATGCTCTTCTTGTTAGGTGTGTATTGTGCTCTAAATGAGAACTGGAAAGGCCTTCTGCTTCCTGTGCATTTGTTTGACAAGCATGTGCCCAGATCTGGGAAAATTCCTGCACAGCACGTTGGTAGCGTGGAAGTGGAATCTCTTTCTACTACTTCCTAGTGTACCAGCTCCTTCGAGCTCTTTGACGCTTGTGATGGCTGTAGAATTAGGAATGTTACCTACCACATAGACTCGAGGTGAGAACTCAGGAACTGGAGTGCCAGCACAGTGACTAGTAAAGGACCCTGTACATAGATTCATCGATGCCCAGTGCCCACACAGTGGAAGACGGGGTGTGCTTTCTCTCTTTCTGTGCGTCCTCTCTCCTCTCCTCCCTGGCTAAAGTTAAATATATCAACACATAAATAAGCAAATGTATTTAAGCAGCTTTATGCACTGATAGGGACTCATTTTGGCCCTGCTGGAAGACAGAGCATCTGAGAGGCGGTGCTGCTGCTGTCTCGGTCTGAGTGGTGGGCATCAGCACACTTAGGACTTGGTACTCCTAAGTGTAACGTGTCAAGGAAGCTCAAATTCAGGTCATGCCTTAAATCCTATAGATGATTTTCAATACTGGGACAGAGGCCAGAGCCTCAGAAAGTGCTAACGTTCTACCACGAGCTGCAGCCCCCCCCCCAATTCTCTAAAAAGGGCAAGTTTGAGGATATTAGCAGAGTGGTGATCCTTTTTATTTAACTAATTAGTTTCTTGAGAAAGAAAGCATGCCACAGTGCATGGAGAGGACAGAGGACAGCTTTCAAAGTCAGCTCTCCTCCTTCCACATGGCTCCAGGGATCACACAGGTTTCACACAAGCAAGCACCTTAGCCTCTGAATGGTCTTGCCAGTCTGGTTTTTCTTTTGACACAGGCCCTCACTGTGGCCCAGGCTGACCTTGCTCTTGTGATCCTCTTGCTCAGGCTCCCAAGTGTTGGGAGCACAGCTGTAGGCCACTCCTCGCTCAGTGACCCCTTTTGAATCGACGCTGTGTCTGAATTCATACAACAGCATTTGGCACAACGCCCAAATGAAATGTGGGCTGAGAGCGTGGTTTTACGTTCAGTGTCCACACTGTAGAAAAAGACGGGGTAACCCAGAAAAAGCACACACAAAATTCTGTTCCCAAGTTGAGAGGGTTCACAAGTCATCCCTGCCTAGACATCTCAACCTGACTCCTGACAAGTAATAGAAAAAACTCTGGAAGCTCTGGCCTCTAGGGGCATCAGCAGGTGGCCAGCCACTCAGTGGCTCCCTGTGGCTTCGGGGTGGGGCAGGCCGCCTGGCACTCAGGGCTCTGTGAACTTTTTGAGTAGGACTATGACCTTCTGTTGGCTTGTACTAAACCAGCTTCCCTGAGTGATCACTGTGGCTTTTGACTGCAGGCGCAGAATCCGCATCTGCTGTGATGAGCTGAATCTTCTAGTTCCGTTCTGCAATGCAGAAACAGATAAAGCAACGACCCTTCAGTGGACCACGGCGTTCCTGAAGTACATTCAGGAAAGACACGGGGATTCTCTTAAGAAGGTGAGTTGAGTGGTCAGCACGTCGCTGATATGTGTTTCAGGGACAACTCAGTCACAGCTTGACAATTTCTGGTCAGCCACTCTGGGTGTCCTGGACCCAGACCCTGGACACTTGAGTCCAATATGAAGAGAGTTCTGCTCATCGGTAACATCACAGCCCTGGCTTGCTTAGGAAGTGCCAGCTCAGAGCTGGCTGCCAAGTGTCATTTATCAGGTACCAAATCGAGCACCTGCTGTATACAGTATGTGTTGGCTGTCCGAAGGCTGCAGGATGTGATTTTTGCCCTCAAAGGCTAGGGATGTATGTTGTCTCCTATGTGCAATTCCTGAAGAGACAGTAGAGAAAAGGGGTGAAAAGCATGAAATTAAGAATAGAAAAAAGTCAGACAGGTGTCACATTAGAAGTTTGGGTTTCACCTGTGTTCCGAGGCTGATGATTGCATTTCTGTGGTTGGGGTGACCAGACCCAGCTGAATCTTTGAGGCCAGTACACTTGTGGCTCCTCAGGATCCAGATGTGGCTATAAATCACAGACATCGCAGTGTCCTGGGGTTGGGATGGGGCTCTTGATCCTTCCGGGGTAGCATGTTAGTGGAGCAAGCAAGGGCCCAGGTGCTGATGCCCAGTCCTCTGCGGCGCCCAGCAGGGTGAGGTGGGGAGTTGACTCAGACAGTGCGGCAAACCTGGACCCTCCAGGAGGCTTATGAGAAGCCTGGGTCCCAGCTGCTCTGACCTGCCCCCATCCACTCTCTCAGATGTACCCTGTAGCCACTGCAGCCTGCGAGCAACATGCTCTCTGTATCTGAATTGCATCATAAAGTAGTGCTGTGTCCCTTCTAATTGGATCATTTAGGTTATTTCTAACATAGTTGTTCTTTAATACTATTTTCCAGGGTAGATTGCCAAGTCACTTTAAAATAAAGCTTTGCTGTTTGTTAAACACACTTAACGTTTGACTGTGTCTACCTGTTTGTAGTAAATTGTTGATATATCAGTCAAAACCATGGGTATTCATAATTTTTAAAATAAAATGTTAGCCGTGTTTTCAAGTGAGGCTCATAACTTATGGATGTGTATTTTATGGTATGTTCCTGACTTATTGAACTTGTGTATCATTTCTGCATCAAATTATAATAACAGGTGGAAGTAGGGCCAGATGTCTGGGAAATGGGACAGTCGTTGGCCCAAAGACACATAGGTTTGTTTCCAGGGTGACCCTCTTGCAATATGCTTGTTCTTAGGGTTCAGTGGCGAGTTCTGAGTTTTCTCCACGCTGTCAGTGCCCTGTCCTTTCACCCCTACAGTCACCCTGTAGCTGCTGGCTAACCTGGGGACAGGCCGCAACAGGCAGGTTCTGCTGTGGTTCCATGGGTCTTCAAGTGGAAAATCGCACACTGTGGTTGACGGAAGGAATGTCAGAAACCACCCTGCAGGTCACAGCAAGTCACTGCTGTGAGCCTGAAGGATGCTGTAGCTGAGCGCTGGAGACCAACAGCCTTGATCCCAGCCCAGGATTGCTGTGGTACTGATGTGGGGCGCCATGGGATGGTGTTGGGGCGCGTTTGGCGCTAGCATCAGCAGTGCTAGCAGAGGAGAGTGGGGTCCAGTTGGATGGTGCTACAGCATTGAGACAAGCATGAAGAGGCCCAAGAACACGTGCTGTCCAGCTGACATGCTTGCTTCTTGTAGACACGTTGCCACATGGGCCACGCCCCATGGCCAGGCATTACTAGCTGAAGTTGCCGCACTCACATTTCTACACGGCATTACAATGACCTCTGAGTTTTGTTTGGCTGTGTGTGTGTGTGTGTGTGATTCTGCTCTTCAGTGCAGGCAGTAACAATCCCACTAGCCCCGCATTACTTACATGACATTGAGGTTTGAGGAGACAGTGGTCAAGAGCACATGTGGGGTGCCCTGCATGTGAAGCTGGGCCTCAGTGGGGCCACCAGAAGTGCTCTGAGTGCACTCTCCCACCGGCTCGCAGTACCATACTTCTTGGCTGCAGCTCTTCAGCTCTTCATTCTTTTGTCTTACATAGTTGACTGTGGTCAGAGTTGGGTGCCACTCCTACCGTGATGTTGTTCACAGACTAGTTCAGGCCAGAATCACGGTGACATTTCACTGTGATGAACAGTGTTTGAGGGTTGAGCCATCTCCTGCAACTGTTGAACTTGATGCTTTTCTGGCCCCCACAGTCTCTCTTCATTGTAGCACCTACTGCCATCCTGCGGGTGGCCCCCTCCTTGTTAACAAGCGGGGTTTTCTCTTTGAAGCTAGTCCTCACTTGGCCACTCCAGCCACTGCCTTGTCTTCTCCCAGTGCTCTGAGGATCTTGTCAGCTCTGCCCTGCTGTCTGCTCTCCTTAGCACAGGGCAGCGCTGAGCCACCTCTATTCTCGTCCTCTGGCAGCTCTTCTGCCAGCAGCCTGTGCCTGCCGTGGGCACTGCCAGCCAGCAGCAGGCTGGTGTCGGCCCTCAGGATACCCCTTGACTTTACACAGTGCCTTCCAGACGTCACCCTCCACAAAGCCGCCTCTCTGGGTCTTCCCGCCAGCTTCTCAATCATGGGACTTGAACAGCTGAGGCAGCCAGAGAGTCTCCCACTGTGGTGTGGCACCTGCTGCGGTATAAGCCTTGCTGTGCTCTGGGTCCTGCTGTCATGTGTTGCGGATCCCACTGTGGTGTGGGACCCACTGAGCTTGCAGACAGACTGTGATCCCCTTGTAACCCTGTACAATCTAGATTCAGCCTTTTTGAGTTTCAGTCTTTTGCTCCGGTAGAGAGAATAGGTTACTTGCAAGTGTGGTAGTAGGTGTGTTGGGGAGAAACCCCTTGTAGAGACTGCACCCAGTCATGTTGAGTGCCATCTCTCTGGCAGACGCTCTCGGGCCCTCACAGAAAGGCCTATGCCCAACACTGACGGTGCAGCTGTGGCCTCTGCCTCGCACATGCTCTGATCTGCTTTTGCACCTGTGAGAACCAGTGTCCCTGTGGACAAACCCTTACATTTTGTATATATAATAGAGTGTGTGGCTCATTCAACTGCAGCCTTGATGACCTCGTACCTACAGCTCCGAGGACCCTCGTCAGGTGGATATTGTTCGCCCAGTCTGGGATTGTGACCTGACCGTGTGCAGTGGGCAGCTTGGAGACTGTAACACCCGTGCTGCCGCCACAGTCTTGAGTGGACGCGAGGGGCTTGGGGTCCCACAGCACAGCAGAAGCAACAGTCCTTCCCCCAAGCCGAGAAACCACCACCACTGAATCAGCTCTGGAGGCGGATGAAGAGCCAGCGGCCAGTGCTTCCCCTGGGGCTGATGTAAGGACAATCCTGAGGGTGTTGGTTGCCACATTGTATTCAGGGGTCATGGGGGTGGGGCATGCAGCTGCAGGGTGTTGGTTGCCACACTGTGTTCAGGGGTTGTGGGGTGGGACATGCAGCTGCAGCTGTCTGAGAGTGTTTGGGTGGACACATTTTGCACCATGTAGCATGAGGGAAGCCAGATGGGGTCATGTCAAAGTGGGTTCCTGGAGAAACTTCTGTTGATGTGATTTTCATTCCCTGTGGAACATGGACACAGAAGGGCTTGTCAGCCCCAGACGCCTCTGACTTGTACATCACAAAGTGGACAAAGTCATGTGCTGATCAGGTCTAAAAATAAAAAATCTTGAACAAAATGCCCCTGTGCTCTTGGCCTGAGTTCTGTGTCTGCCTTGCCCCTTGGGCACATCAAGCCCCTCACCTGTGCCCCATTCTGCTATTAGGGGCTATATTTTAATCTTGATCTCTCTTTTTCTTCTTTTTGTTTTTTGGCTTGTGTGTAGGTTTGGTTTGGTGTATGTGTGTACATATGTATCAATGTGTGGTGTAGGGGTATGTGTGTACATATGTATACATGTATGTGTGAGTGTGTGTGTGTGTGTATGTATGTGTATATGTAACCGAGGTCACTGTGTGAGCCTATGGAGGTCTAAGTATGACTCCGGGAATCATCTTGGATTATTCTATTTCCTTATTTCTTTGCTTTGCTTCCAGGTCCAGAAGTGCAGACTGCTATATTTCCACCCCCAAAAAATTGTATGTTGGTATCTGGTATCTACTGAGGTCCTTTTGCTTGTGAGGCAGAGGCTTAACTCCTGAGCCATCTCTCTAGCCCTCTCTTTGTCTTTCTATCATTTTCATCCTTCTACCTTTAATTCCTTGATTCTGTCCTTACTTTTTCCCTTCCAATTGAAAGTTTATATCATTTATTCTCTTCCTAATGAGGGCATTGAGGGCAATTATTTTCATTCTGTGTGTGCGTGTGTGTGTGTGTGTGTGTGTGTGTGTAGATTGTAGAGGCCCAAGTTTGATGTTATTTTCCCCAATTACTCTTCCACCTTATTTGACAAAGTCTCTCTCAAAGAAGAGCTTGATGATATGGCTAATCCCTCTAGCCAGCTTGCTCATGAGGATCCCCTAGCTCTGCCCTCCAAGCATAGAACTGTAGATGGGCAGCCATACCCTCCCAGCATTCACTTAGTCTTCTTGCTTGTGTAGCAAGTGCTTTAACCACTGAACATTCCCACAGCCCAGCACTTTACCAACTGCTCTACATCCCCAGGCCTTGAGCATATGAGTTCTCGAGGGTTTTCTCTCTAGGAGTCTCTGTCTGTTTTGACTCGTGCTGGAGACTGGACCCAGGATTTTGTGCATGATACACAAGTGCTCCACTGCTGAGCTATGCTTCCAGTTCTGGGTTTTTAATCTTTTCTAAAGCAACATATTTAGTTCTTGCATTTATTTGTCATATTGTGGTGGAATAGATGCTGTGTATAAAATAAGTTTTAAAAGTTTTTCAAGGGCAGGCAAGATGGCTTAATGAGTTAAAGTTCTTCCTTCCAAGCCTGACAACCTGAATTTGATTCCCAACCCATGTGAAGGTTAAGGCGAGAACTAACTCCACAAAGTTGTCTTCTGACCTTCACATGTGTACCACAGGCTTGCATGTGTAAACACAAACGCACAGTTAAATTTCTTCTGAAAGTTTGTTGAATATCCTCTGTGACCAACAGAATATGGACTATGGTCAGATATTGTTGCAAGGTGTTTTATTTAAACTGTAAAAAATCTTTAAATTCACTCACTGCACGTACTCTGTAAAAAGCAAATGCTAATCAAGAAATCAATAGCTCAGGACTGGAGAGATCGTGTCTGGTCTTTACACCGTTATTTCCCTAGGCTGGCTCGGGCTGCAGGAGTGTTGGTCGTGCAGTGTTGCCACACATAAGCTAGCTCTTCAAAATAGACAGCGCAGCCTCAGGGCTATGTGAAAATAGTCAAAGGTTCTCAAAATATTTTCTCATATCTGAGAAGTGATTCTTTCCTATTCTTACTTAGAAGTTAGTTTAAAATTCTGTCTTGCCACATGGACATATGTTTTATTTCTGTGTTGCAAATGTCAGATATGAAAAATTATCAAGGGCTGGTAAGGTGACTCAGCAAATAAAGATGGCTGAGCACAACCCTGGTAACCAGATATCCTGGGAGCCCACATGGTAGAAAGAAAGAACTGGCTTCTGAAAGTTGTTCCTTGACCTCTATGTGCATGCCATGGCATATGAGTATTTGCTTCGGCCCTTCCCCAATATGTATATAAATTACCAAGACATGTTTCATCAGAGGCATAATGACTGATCTTAAGGTATGCTGTACACCCTTGTAGCATAGAACATGGTCTGGCATGAGAGCACCCAGCCCAGCAGGACAGAACAATCTATGACCTACTTATTTCTACAAAGCTCTGGCAAGCCAACATTGGAGAATGTCAGTCTCTTCAACAAGTGATCCCTACCACTCAACCCTGCACAGAAATCTCAACGTAAAGACTTAGAAGAAAATCTAGGGGAACACTTTTAAGACATTGCTATAAAAAGTGATTTTTTTTTTCTCAACAAGACTGTCAACAGGAAACCAAACAAACCAACCAAAAATAGACTAAAAATATTGTACACAGGAAAGGATGACAATAAACGGAGACCTGAAGAGTGGGATGAATATTTGCTGGTCATCCATCTTAATAGAGGGTTAGTGTCTAGAGCATAATTCAAAAACGGAAAATTGAACCAATTTTTAAAAATGGACAAATGTTCTAAATGGATATCACTCAAAAGAAGAAATATAAATGGCTAGGAAAGAAACATGCTTAACATGCTTGATTTCATTAGGCACCAGGAAAACACAAATCAAGATTTATAGTGAGGTAACATCTCAGCCCCTCCAGAATGGCTGATAAAACAAGCTGCAGCAGACGCAGCACAGCCTGTGGTCTCGAGGATGAACTAGGGTCAGCATTCAAGGTCATCCTGGGTTACATGGAAAAAATGCAGAAAAATGGGAAGTATATGCACAGGATGTAAATGGTTTAGCTACCATAGAGGATGGTGTGCATGGTCCTTGAGAAATGGAAAACTGGATGACCACATGTCTAGCTCTACCTCTGCATATGCATGCAGAGGAAAGGAGGTCAACATCTGATACACCTGCAAGCCATGTTTTTCCGGAATTGTTCACAATAGCCAAGATAATAGAATCGGACTGAGTGTCCACCAGGGATTTCTGCCTGAGGAAAGGTAGAACACATCCACAATAGTGGTAGGCTGTTATGGGGTAACCAACCACTCCCTGTTTGGGTTTGAGGTTCAGTTCACAGGGGCCCCAGCAGCCTGCAAATACCTTGTGGAACTTTGAAAGCCATCTCTATCCCACTTGAATGCTTTCTCGTTTGTACTCTGTGTGGCGTATATGGCAATAAGGTTTTATCATCTAGTTCTGGCAGACAACTAAGAGGAATGGAAAGAGCCTGTATTGTTGTGAGGGCTTCTGGGATCTCCTTGACCAATAGCTCCTATAGAGGTATTCCATACCCCAGTACTGGAATTTTTGTTTCAAATCCCACTGCTTCTTGGCACTAGCCATTCAGGGTATCTCCCTGCAAATGTTATGGTTTTTAAATTGGGTTGCAAAATAGTAAGTTTTTTCTCTCCCCTTTCACTTTAGTTAGCCCTCCACACACTCCATCTCCCACCCACCTCCTTTCTTAGACTTTTTCCTCTGTATATTCCTCTTCCACTTTCCTTTTACCTATATACCCGCCGTTTGCTGACACCCAAAGGTAGACCAAGTTAACACACACCTAAACGATGAGAAAGAACATCAGGGGCTGGGTTGCCTCATTCAGTATAATTTTTTCCAATTCTGTCCATTTGTCTGCAATTTCATAATTTGTTTTTTTTCTTGCTAAGTATTCCATTCCATGTATGTACCACATTTTCATTGTCCATCCTTCAGCTGATGGACATTTCCAGGTCCCACTTCCTTATGATTGTAACTAGTGCAGCAATGAACATGCTGGTACAAGTGTCTCTACAGTTGGGTATAGAGTCTTTTGGGCATGTGGCCAGGAGTGGTGTAGCTGCCTCATATGGCTGTTTTATTTCTAGCTTTTGGAGAAATCCCAGACTGATTTCCAGCGTGGCTGCACATTTACACTCCCAGCAGTGCACAAGGGCTCCTGTTGCCCACATGCTCACCAGCGTTCCATATCGTTGGCCTTCTTGGTGATGGCCGTTTTGGCTGGGGAGAGGAGAAATCTCAGTGCGTTTCCCCGATGACTGAGGGTGCCCAGCACTGATCCCAGCCATGTGTAACTCTAAGAACTCTGTATGGTTCTACAGCCCGTTTTTAATTGGTTTGTTTATTTTCTTGCTGTCGCCCCTCCAGCTCTGCTGCCTGTAGAACACAGCTTCTCTCCTGGGCGGCTCCACCCCGTGTCTGCAGCTTTCCTAGTGGATGTCCCATGGTCCTGCCGTCTGCAGTACCCTGGGTCTCTATGAAACTTAGGCCTCACCTTCCCTCGATGGCCTTTCAGGGCCTCTTTGCAGGTACTCCAACCCTGCCATGCGTTGCCTGGCTTCAGCTGCTCTCCGTCGCCCCTCAGTCTTGGACTTCCCATAGCATCAGAATGTGGGTAATGCAGCTGAGTCCTGCCAGCAGCTTGCGATGCAGCTCACCTGAGCAGCTGCTGCACCTGCTCTGTGTGCTGACACAGGAGCACTCTGCTGTGCAGTTGCGTTCCAGCTGCAGGGACCCCTTCTTCTTAGTCACTCTTCCTGGAACTTGTCTTCTCCCAGTCTCCGAGGGGCGGGGCTGCGCCCTCAGTGCTGTTCCTGTTGCCCCAGTGTGACTGACTCGTGAGGCTTCTCTTCAGTGGTGCTGATAGCTCTGTGCAGCTGCTGTCCTCAGACTGGCCTGATTGTTCTGTTCTGAAACTTCTTCTGCCAAACAAACTAGTCCGTCCTCTCTAAATTCAGCTTCAGTCTTGGCCAAAACATTGCAGCTGTCGATAAAGGCCTTGGGCCCTTTTTGAATCTGTATGGGTGTCTTTCCTTCCAAGCTCCCACCAGAATGACTATTAAGTTCTGTTCTGCCCCAAAGTACCAAACTCTTCTATATTTCAGGCACAAAACAATTACAAAGGCCCCAGAACCACAGTCAGTTCTATTTTTCACAGCAACAGCCTTACTTCTTGGTACTGATTTCTATCTTAGTTTTTCTTTTCCTGTGTTGTGATAAAAGTAACTTAAGGGAGCAAAGGTTGGTTCTCGTTTACAGTTCAGGGGTTCAGTCCATCATGGTGGGGAAGTCGCCACAGCAAGAGCTTAGCGCTCAGCTTGCCCTCTCCATTCTTTCTAGTCCAGAATCTTTGCCTGGGAATGTCCCACCCAAAATTAAGGTGGGGTTTTCTACATCAGCTAAGATAATAAAATAAGTCCTTGCTGACACTCTCAGAGGACATCTGAATCTAGATAATTCATTACAGGCATGCCCAGAGGCTCATCTCCTAGACATCAACATTAACTCTCACAGACCCTGTCTCAATACAAGATTTTAGTGTGTGTCAGGGTGTGGATGCAGGGCATGTGTTTGATGGTAGAACATTTGCCAAGGACCTGTGGCTGATCCCCAGTGCTGAAAAGCAGTGAGATGCCACTTCATACCAGTCAAGTGTCAGAAACCCAAAATAACCAGCATTGGTCAAGGTTTGGAGAAACTGGACTCTTGTACCTTGCCAGTAGGCCAGCTAACAGTTTCTTAGAAAGGTAAACAGTTAACACATGACCCAGCAATTGTACTCTAGGTATAAACCCACAAAGTTAAAAACAGAGACCCAATGCTACTTAGCTGTGACCATTCACAGCAGCACTGTTGAGGGGCCAGAGGTAGAGATGGTCCACATGCCCATCTCACAGTGGTAAGCAGAGTTCTATCTGGACACCCGGGGCAGCTTTACTCTCCATAAGAAGAAATGAAGTCGATGTTTGCTGCACAGATGACCCCAGGACATTGTGCCCAGGGATACAAACTGCATAGCATAGGATGAGGTCCCTGGAGGAGCCAGTCAGGGTTGAAGTGAAGTGGTGATTGTCAGTGAGCAAAGGGTTAGTGCTGGGTGAAGACAACTCCTGTTTGGGACAGTGAGACACATTTTGGAAGCTGCTGGTAATTGTTGCAAAGTACTGTGAATGTACCTAATGACATGGAGTTGTAGACTTACCAATGGTCAAGCGCAGATTTTATTATGCACATCTACAACAGAAACATACAAACCTAGATTTACGGGTCTAGAATATAACTTTTATAGCTGGCAAAATAGCTCAGCAGGTAAGGCATCTGCTTGTAATAACCCTGGTGACCCAAGTTCAATCCCTGGAAGCCCAAATGTTAGAAGGGGAAAACCGATTTCCAAAAGTTGTCCTCTGGTCTACATCTGTGTGCTACGACCTCATGAATTCTCTCTCTTCCTCTCTCTTACCCTTAAATATTTAAAGGGAATGGGCCTTTTTAAATAGTCTAAGTTGAACTGGAGATATGGCTCAGGGGTTAAGACTCTGCCTCACAAGCAGGAAGACCTGAGTTCAGATCCCAGGTCCCATGTACAAATGCCAGGTGGGAACAGCGGTGGCCTGCACTTCAGAGCCAAGCCTGGGAAATCTCAGAGAGAAGAAAACAGGAAGTGGAAGCAATCCAGGATGATTCCCAAAGTCACCCTTGGTCCTCCACGGGGTCATACAGCACACACACACACACAGAGTAATAATTTTTATAAAATGAAAAAAATTAAAATTCTGAGTATACATAAAAATGGAGAGAATAGAACCCATATCCCTGAGTTAAAATAATTCTGTCATTTCTTCTCATCCAGAATGTCATGGTTTGAAATGTATCCCTCACAGACTCATGTGTTTGGGAAGATCATGGCACCTTTAGGAGGTGGTCATGGGGTTGGGTCTTAAGGTGAATTAACTTCACCCTTCTTCCAGGAGAGGTCTGCTCCCACAGCTGGCAGTCTAGCAGCTCTCAGCCTTCTGGATGGATGTGACCAAGGCCGTCTCTAGCTTCTGCTGCCAGCCATGCCATTTCCACCATGAAAAACTTTATCTCCCCTCTAGAACCATAAGCTGAAAAAACTTCCTTTCTCCCTTCTTGCTTGACTTTGGGTGTTATCTCACAGCAACAGAAAAGAGTAACTAGTACAGAAGTTGATACCAAATAGTGGGGTATTGCTGTGAGATTATTATCATCTAGTACCACAATGTGAATTGTTTTGAAGTTGAGAGAAATTTGTGAAGTTGTTTATGAAGCTGAGAGAAACTAGTGCCCAGCAGTATGTATGGCAATTTTGATGTGGCTTATATCCTTTTGGAACTGTTTATTGGGAGAAATAGGGAGAGGAGAACTTTGAAACTTTGTGCAGGGAACGCCTTTGCATCTTGAAGATGGAACCTAAGAGGTCATTCTAGGGAGAGCTTTGAAGAGATTGATGCTGTTAGAGACACAGGCAATGGAAGCCCAATTTGTGATGGTCCAGAAGGGAACAAAGACTGTTCGAACTGGACAAGTGGCAAAAGGAGCCATGTGTTGACAGAGAGTTTAGTGTTTATCCTTGTCCTGAGAACTTGCCTGAAGTTAAACTCGAGTGTTTGTTAGAATAACTTTTAAGACAAGATAGTCTTGACAGTGTGGCGTGGCACTCTTGTTTAGAGTTACAATAAAGAGCAAAGAACCAGACAGAAAGAAGCAAAAACTGTGAGGTCTGATGAGGAAAAATGCAGTGGCAAATTTGAAAAGCTGAACCAGGAAAAGGTGGAGAGCAAAATGGCCACTATTGTTAAACAGATTAGCTCCGTTAGATTAGCTCCATTAGTAAACCAAAGCCTGTTCTTCATTTGGATTATAGGAGAAGCCCTATCCTGAGGGCAAGATCCTCAGAGAAGGATCCCACCCATAAGAATGCAAATCCTTTTGGAAGGGAAGAGCTAAAGGGTGGAACTCCAAAGGAAAGCTGTTTCTCCTCTAAAGCAAAGGTCCAAGAGAAATTTTGCCTACAGTCGGCACAGAGAAACTGAACAAACTGTGAGTCAAAGGGGCAAATCGTCACCTGGAGGTTATAATAGAACTTGGCAAAGCCGTCCACATGATTCTGGCTATAGAGGCATCAAAGATAGAAGAGGGAGGAGGTTGTGGATTCCTCCTCCATGGTTTCAGAGAATGGCGGAATCCAGGCAGCATGTGGCAAGAAGCTTGCAGTTTAGAGGCCCAAGAAAGCAGTTTGTGCTGTGGAGTTAAAGCCTGGTTTGTCATTGAGAAGTGAAGATGTTAGAGATGCCAGCACCATCGTGGGACATCTGCCAAGGAGAGCTGTATACCTCAGGAGGAGCCAGCCCAAGAGAGCGATGTGTTCTTCTGGCAGTTCCGTTGGAGGAGTGGAACGAAAGCCCTTAGGAACTGAGACGATTGCAATGAGAGGCTCATCTATTGGACATGGAGTTATAGGATTTGAAGTTTTTTTTCAGTCTTACTATGAACTGATCTTTCCTGGATATGCCCCATTCCTCCCTTTTGTAATGGGAATGTTTATTCTGTGCCATTGTATGTTAGAAGTATGTAACTTGTCTTTTGATTTTATGGGAGGCTTTGGACTTTTGGACTGTGTTGGGACCACTGATGTAGTGTGTGTTGGGACTTTTACAGTTGGCTGAGTATGGTTCACATAATGAAATGGTAATGAGTCTGTGGGACCAGGGGTGGAATGTCATGGTTTGAACTGTGTCCCCCATAGGCTCATGTGTTTAGGAAGGTCATGGCACCTTTAGAAGGTGGAACCTTGCTGGAGGAAGGCAGCCACAGGGGGTGGGCCTTGAGGTAGGTTAATTCCACCCTACCTCCAGGAGAGGTCTACTCTTATAGTTGATAATCTGGCAATTCTTGGCCTCTTTGATGGATGTAATTTAAGCTTCTTCCAACTTCTGCCACCAGTCATGCTGTTTCTGCCATAAAAGATTGTCTCTCCCCTCTGGAACCGTAAACTGAATAAATCTCCCTTTCTCTCTTGCTTGACTTTGGATGTAATTAGTACACAGGGCTAGAGATGTGGCTCAGGGACAGTGTTTTCCTAGCATGTACAGGGTCCTGGGTTTGACCTGGAGTCCCATATAAACTGGGCGTGGTAGTGCATGCCTGTGAGCCCGACACCTGGAAAGTGAAGCCAGCCTGGGCTACTTGAAACCTTGACTCAGAAAACAAAGCTGGGTCTCCTCTCATCCCTGGCAAAGTCTCACATATATGAGCACAGTCTCAGCAGAACTCAGGGTCTGTTTCAGAACTTGCATCTTTGCCATGATCCGCACTCCCCACTTCCTCCTCTCCTTGTAGAATCAGGTCTGTAGGACTTTCCACATTCTGAGTTTTGCAAATTCATGGTGGTGGTTAACGTTTGTTCCCTGTATTTTATGGACTAGACTTGAGGTTCTGGTGAGGCACGGGGCACGTCTGGTGACGCCGAGACTGACCTTATGTAGGGTGGCTCCACGTGGCTATTAGACCTGAGGCCTTTTAAAGGGTAGAGCAAAGGTGGGCTGAGGCGTGTAGGGCTACAGTTGTCAGGAGCTGCCCCAGCTGGCAGCACCCAGACTGGCCTGGCTACAGGCTCTAGGCAGAGTGCATGGAAGGGATCAGCCACCAACACACGTGCTTCAGAACCGTGAAAATGGCACATCTTATGTTATTTAACTTTTACCAGAAATGGCTCAGACATTTTGTGAATTTATTGGAAAAGCTAAAAAGTACAGAACAGTCTACGTGAGACCCCTGTTTCACACAATCCTCTCGATGTCACATGGCTGTGACATCTTAGAAGCTCGTCCATTAAAATAGCTCACGTAGCTTTTGATTTCAGCCTCTGGAGCTTTTGAAAATAACAGTGTTCACATCTGTGAACTTCATACATTAACGATCGCTTCTTGACTCTAGGAATTTGAGAGCGTGTTTTGCGGTAAGACTGGCAGAAGGCTAAAGCTGACCAGACCCGACTCCCTGGTGACCTGTCCTGCTCAGGGCAGTCTACAGAGCAGCCCTGCCATGGAGATCAAGTGACTGGACTGACCCAGGACCTGGACGAGAACCGCCGTTGTGCGGCACGGCGCGTCTGCCACCCGGACCTCGCTGACAGTCCTGCAGTGGGGCGTGGCTCCAGCTGATGGGACCCCAGTAAGGGCTCTGAGAACACGTTGTGTGACATATTTGCCAAACAAAACACCACTAGCACCTGGATGACCCTGGGGATGAAGACACCTGGATGATTAGTAATTTTTTCAATTTCCTGTCTGACGCCATCATGTGTTCCTGACATGACACAGAGAAACGAACATCTGCGGTAATTTCTTCCGTTGTAAGGCGAAAGAAAACATGGCTTTTTACTTATTTTGTTTACATTTTAAATATGCCCCTTTAGCAATTGGAAGAAGGTAAATTGTTCTTAACTAGAAGTGGTTTGGAGATTTTATTTCATTTGTTATAACACCCCTTTCCAGTCTCACGGTACTCTGCATTGGAAGATGTAGAACCATTTTAAAACTTTTCGCTAAGAATTTTCCAGAGACTTTTAAAGCTACTTTTGTCCATAAACATTTTCTCAGTAGATTGCTTCAGTGCCCACATTTTCAGTGTGACTCATTGCTTTGCGTGGAATAAACTGTGTGTTTGCAACGGAGTCTCCAGTGAATAGCTTTATTCATGATGACAGACTGGTGCAGTGCCGTTTCCTTTAATAAATACAGGGTGCCAGAGACATGGCGATTGTAACAGAAGCAGGTGGAGCCAGCCAGGCTTGACCTGTTACACTGGAGCCAGCTGCTTAGTGACGATTTAATAGATGGTTTATTGGGAACTTATCATAGTCTTTGTACAAATGCTATGTAAACAAGTCGCGGAGAGTCTTATCTCAAGGATTGTACAAATGCTTAGACACCCCCTCTTGTGCCTCCCAGGTGGTTGTTGCCTAGGCGGTGTCTGATGAGTGGGCCACTGTAAAACTGAGGCAGGACGGAGACAGCGGCTGCTCTGGGGGCCACCAACCAGTGGCCTCGGTCTTGGGATCTGAGGGTGGGCCAGGGCGAATTCGTGGATTAGTGGGCTGTAGCTAGCCTCTCCATCCACCACTGCTGGCCACGCCACTGATCCTCACATTGCGGAGCGCCAGCTTGTCGCCCTGGTGTGCCTCCCACCACACGTGCGTTCATGAGCTCCGGGCTCCTGATTTCTCCCCGCTCCCTCCTAACACAGCTCCTTGGCAGGCTGAGGTGTCACAGATCCCTGGAGTCCCCTGAGCCCCAGCAGCCCCAGGAATGCCAGGGTCACCGTGAAGACCAGGTGCGCCGTGAGCGCCGTCTTGACCATCTTTGTGGGTACCAGGCGCACCGAGAGGCCCTGGAGATCAGGAGCGGGTGGTTAGATTCTCTGAAGCCCCGAACGGCCACAGGTTCACATCTGCTTGCACAGCAGCCTGCACTCCCAACATTGTGGATCCCTGACCTCCACCAAGGCAGAGGCAGAGAGCCCACAGGGCTGGGAGCTAGGTCAGTTGGCTGGCAGGAGATGGGCAGGTAAGGGGGAGGCCAAGTCAATACAGAGATGGAGGTGGCCTGAGGACACAGCCCACTCTTCCCCGAAGGGCTCATGTGAAGAGCAGATTCGGGGTTCTCAAGAAGAGGCAGGCAGCTCTGGGAAGTGGAGAGGGTCTTCTAGCTATGGGTAGGTTAACCCACCTAGTGTCGGGCATAGCCATTCATCAGCATGGAATGACCCAGTGTGAACACAGCTGCCGTCCCTGGGAAATGGCAAGCTCTAAGGTGCTACCTATGCCACATAAGTGATAGTTGGGTGTGCTGGGGGAAAGGGGCTTGTATCTCCCAAAGGCTGAGAGCAACACTAGAATATCAGCCTCTGTGGCTTGGGAAGCAAGGAGGGGTGGGGGAAAATGATCCCTGAGGTTCGATCCTCCTAACTGAACCTCCCCAGTTCTGGGATTATGGGGTGTATTACTGGGCCTGGACCAGAGCATTCATTTTACCTCAAGGAATTGAAACATTCAATGTAGATGTGCTCAGTTAAGAGAAATTGTGAGGATTTTCAAAACAGATACAACAGAGGTGAAGCCTGGGGAGATGGGTTGTCGATGACTTTTACATGTCAGAGAGACCATAAGGCAGTTATTACTTCCAAAAGGAGAGCTCCCATACAAGAAAAGGAGCCCTCAGCCCCTTCCCCACATAAACCTTAGGGTGGCAGGTGCCTACCTTGGAGCCCCTGGTTCCCAGGAGGCCCATCTAGCCCCACGCCTGCAGCACCTTTGTCTCCTCTGTCACCCTGACTGCCTGCAGATGGACACAAATGTTGTTAGAACAGCTGGCGCAAGTGCAGGGGAGCAGTCTTTGGGGCCACCTGTTGCAAAACAGCTTGTTGGCTTGGTGGTCAGAGCACCTGCTGCACAAGCGTGGGCACTGGAGATTCCTGGCACCCACATACAAAGCTGGGTGCAACCACACATAGGGTCATGCAAGAGGGTCTCCGGAACTTGTTGCCCACCAGCCTAGCTGAGAAGTTGTGAGTTCCAGATTCAGGAAGGGGCTCTCCAGGGAGTAAGAGATATTGAGGAGGATAAAGGCACACAGACACTTGCATACTCCTCTGCCTCCACACGCACGTGCACAGAGGCAACACACACATGCGCGCGCGCACAGCTTAAGAGTCTATGGGAAGCAATGCTGTGATGCCTTTGTCATCTCTGAAGTTAAAAACAAAACTCTGGCAGATGAGCTGAGTTGGTGTAATTAGCACCATGGTTTCATCTGTTTTGGGGAGGGTGTGGGACTTCATTACTGCAGAGCCCTGTCATCTTGGCCCAATGCATTGTGTGTCCCAAGTCTGTTTCCTCTACTACTTCTTAGCCATGGCACTGGCTGACCTGCAGCGAGGTCTCACTGCCCCCTTCCCAAAGGCTGTCTGCCTGTTTGCCACGCCTCCCTTGCCACACACATTGTCGAGTGCCTTCAGTCTTCGTTGAGTTCTGAGCTACTGAAGAACGGCGGCTTCACACTCCATGACGTTCCTTAGTAACAGCCCCGCTACAGACTCTACTGCTTTCGACAAAAAGGCATCACATGTGCAGGCCCCCAAAGCACGATGGTACAGCTGTCTAGGGGTCTCCCTGGAAGAGCCCTGGTATGTGCTAAGCACAGTTATGAATGTAACTGGATCATTCTGGCACTTTTACAGCATTTTTGGGTAACCATGGAGACAGGACTAGGGGACAGGGGGGCAATCTGGCTGGGTTAACTCTCAGGTCTGAAGGCTATGAGACCAGGCAAGGGCAGGAAACAGCAAGCTCTCACTCGATTTGGGTAGCGCTCCACCTGACCGCCCCTCTCCTCCCTTGGAAGGAGAGCAGCTCCTGTGGTTGAGATAGGCCCAGCACAGCAGGGTGATTGGTGTCTTGGGACAAATACTTACCTCTGGGTCCAGGATCTCCCAGCTCCCCGGTGGGGCCACGGTATCCAGGGGGCCCCCGAGCACCAGGGTGGCCGATGGAGCCTGGGGGACCTGGGGGGCCCGGGGGCCCAGCTGGACCAGGCCTGCCAATGGAGCCCGGTTGTAACGGCTTCCGCAGGTGTGCAGCCAACTGTGCGATTTGCTCTTTTGGGAGACAGGATGGGAGCACTTGCTCAGACAGGGTTACCCTGTGCCTTCATGCAAAGCACAGGATAGCTGACTGCCCCTGGAGGAGGGTCTCACTTACTGAACGTGGGTTTTTTTTTTATTATTATTCAACTGTGCGTGTGTGCGTGTGTGCATGTATGTATGTGTGTGTGTAAAACCACGGGCGGATTCGGGAGCCACCATGGACGCCTCCATCTCCTCCTTGTTTACTCTGCCCCGGGATTCACAGGCTCCGCCCTACCAGGACCGGAAACGCAGGCCGCCCCCCACCCCACCCCCGCTTCCGCCCGGAGTCTATACATGGGGTCTAGGATCCAAACTCAGGACCTTCTGCCTGCAAGGCAGAGGCTTAACCCCTGAGCCACCTCTCCAGCCCCTGAACGTGGGGGTTTTAACTGCTTTGTATATGCCAGATGCTAGATGGGGACCCTTTCTCTTGTAACACCTCTGTGAGCCAGAAGGTCCCGGTCAGTGTGGGAAGCATTCCCCCAGCCAGAGGGCACAGTGGCTTCTTTGTGGCTGCTCCCTTCAACAGTCAAGGCCTCTGCACTGTGCCAGGCCTTTGAGCAGGCCAGGTAGGGTGCGTGGGACAGTGGCCAAGGGGCAGAGGCCAGTGGGGGGTTGGGTACACAGACGACTCACCGCTGATCATGCCCCCACACAGCTCCCTGACGCGCTGCTCGCTGGCTTCTTTACCCTGAAATTCACCGGAGCTCATCAGCGGCCCCAGCATGCCCAGCTGCCCACTCCTCACTCCAGCACAAGGCCAGTGCCCACGAACAGAGAAAGGAAGCGCTACTCACCGGAACTCCTGGCTTCCCAGTGATGCCTGGGACCCCCTGCACACCCTGGAGGCCTAGGGGCCCTGGCGGCCCGGGAACACCCTGCACACCGCTGGTGCCGTTGGGGCCCTGGATGCCTCTGGGGCCCAGCTCCCCCCGGCTGCCAGACTGTGAAGAAGAGGAGGAAGGGGATCCCTGGAGCTGCCCCTGGAGCTCAGAACTGCCCCTGTGGTAGCTGGCTTGCCCTCCTCTCAGACCTGGCTGCCCCCACAGGGCCGCCTGGCCGTCCACTGTGTACCATGAGCTAGTGGGCTCCTTGGCCTAGTCACGGGAGCATGCGCCAGACTCTCACCTCTCCTTTTTGTCCAACGGGACCACTGGGACCCTGTGTACAAAACACATATTTCACTCAGAACCGAGGGTGAGCAGAAGTGGAAGGACCACACAGACTCACAGACACACACACACACGTGTGTGTGTACAAGGTCTTCCTTGCCTTGGATTCATGCACATTTGACAGTGCCACAACTGTACTAAGCTAAAGGTGGCTTTAGTACTTAACACCTGTCTAGCTTATCCCCGGCCATTCACCATGGTCTTCTAGATTAACGCTGACCTGGATGTCACAGTTCTAGAGCTCTACATGCTTCTCCAGCTGAGGAATGTATCAGCCCTAACCTGACAGCCTCGTGCTGGCCACAGGATCAGCACAGCAGGAAGGACACGATAGTTCTGACCCAGCCGACTGTCCCAGGGCTGGACAGGCAGAGCTTCCCAGCTGGACAAGGAACCTGACCTTCCCAGCCGGGTGGCCAGGTCAGGTTACTTCTGGGTTTCTAGGACCCTGTTTGTCAAGAATTTGTCAAAATAAAGCACACATGCAGGTTATTTGGGCTAAAGGCACAAGAAATTCCAAGTGGCCAATGGTATTGCGGAGATCAGGATCTCTGCGGCTACACACAAAGGGGAGTAAGGACTGTAGAAATAAAATCCCCGGCCACCAAAAGCCAGAAGGGCCTTTGGGTTTGAACCGCAGCAGTGATGCAAGTGGATTTGGTCAAAGAGTGTTTTATCCTGGGCCTGAATTCCAGCTCTGTGAATGCTGTGGCCAGCTCAACCGAGGATGCCTCCCCTGCACACAGTGTGACAACGAAGCCAAGGGCGCCCTCTCCTACACACAGTGTGACAAACAGCTCAATCAAAGGTGCCTTCCCTGCACACACACTGTGAGCGACTCAGCAGAGGTTGCCTCTCCTGCAGAGTGTGAAAGACAACTCAGATAAGGATGCCTCTCCTGTACATGTGACATGATTCAGTTAGGAGCACCACCCTTGCACACAGTATGACCACCTCCCCACACGCAGTGTGACCGAGACAGTTAATCCTGGGTGTCAACTTGACACACCTAGCATTAACTAAGATCAGCTGAGACTACCTGGAGAGATTATGTGGATAATACAAAAATCAACCCCAGATCTGATTGGAACCTCCCTAGATCTCACTGGAACCTCCTGGTAGTGGACCAGATAAAAGGACCACAGAACGGAGAATGGGAGTGATGTAGCCTGTCTCAGCTTCGGCCCGCCGCCATGCCATCTCCACCATGAAAGATTATCGCCCCTCTGGAACTGTAAGTTGAATAAATCTCCTTTTCTCTCTTAAGTTGTTTGACTTTGGGTGCTCTCTCACAGCAATAGTTAAGAGTAAACGTTACAGTGGCTGACTTGCCTCTCCTGCACATACGGTTAGGCAAGAGGCCCAGGAAGAGCCACAATTCACCAGGGAGTCACCTTGAGCTGCGCGGTCTTCTGGCCAGGTCTCCACTCATTGAAGAGACCTATGTGGCCAGACCCCGGCACTGACAGGTGTTATCTATACTGTGCCCGTCACTGTCATCAACAAATGCTGACCATGTCCACCCAAGCTGACCCACTGGCTCTCAGCCACACTTACCAACTCTCCTTTGTCTCCTGGAAGACCGTCGGAACCTGCAATACCCTGGGAATGACATAGCGACGTTACAGGGCTTCCCACTCCAAGCCGTCCACTGCTTAACTACGATCCTAAGACAGAGACCAGCATCTGGCCAGGCTCCCGCCATAAAAGCAACTCCTGAGACAGCTTGTGGCCCTCGGGAGCAGCAGCCAGGCTGAAATCGCCAAGGCTTTTCTATTGGCAGGATCTCAGGTGCAGCTGGCTGGAGCCGCTGGAGCAGAGCAGCAGCGGTGTCGGGAGCGGGCGACAGCCGCAGCTGACCGTTAACTGGGCCAGGCAGTTGAGGGCCATTGTTCTCTAACCTGCTCGGCACAGCCCTCTCCTCGGAGCCAGTTCCCCCTACTGCACCCTGTGTAGCCAGTGGGGTGCTGTGCTAAGTGAGAGCAGAGGAAACGAGAGGGGAAAGAAAGGGGCGCTCAGGGAGTCACGCAGCAGCTCTGGAAGCATGAGTGGCTCGCTGGGGAGAAGCTCTTGCCAGTGGCCCAAGGCCAACAGCTTGAGTTCAAATCCTGAAGCCTCCAAGGTAGACAGAGAGAACTGACTCATGAAAGGTGTCCTTTGACCTCCATGTGTGTCATGGTGTACACATGCAAGTATGCACACACACGTGCACGCACACACACAGTTAAGAATAATAGTAAAGTTCTGGAAGCAAACCCCGAGCCAGTGGCCTGGGTCTTGTTGGCCATCTTGGGATACCTGCTCACCTGATCTCCTTTAGGGCCTGTAGAACCTCCTGGACCCTGGGCAGAGAGAAAGTTCTGGATTAGAGGAATCCCAGGATGGCCATGGGCACCGTCGCTCTGCCATCAGAAGCAGGACTTCCACCTGCACCAGGCAGGCAGACAGCCAGGCAAAGGGTCCTGAAGCCCGGCCCATCAGCTTGTGGATAGTCACGGCAGCACCCAGCCCCTGCACGCTACGAGGCCCCCGAGGGTTAGTTTTCCCCAACTGTCCATCCTGGCATGTACCATGCATCACTCTTCACCCACTGAACAGTGAAGGCCTTGAGTTTGTGGTGGTCACACACACAATTGTGGGTCACCGTCATTCCAACAGAAACTGTTCAACCCAAAATCCAAACGCTTGTCCCAATCCAGCCACTTTCCTGTCACAGGCTGTGAAATCAGGACTGTTTGGGATTGCTAGGGACTCCCCCTCCCAGCCCTTTAAAAAAAATGTCCATTTGGGGTTGGAGCAGGATAAGGCCGATCGGGTGTGCTTTCCACAGGCAGGGCCTGGGTTTGACCTCAGCACCACCAACAAACAAATGCTACTTGCTCACTGGGGGATGAGAACCTGCTCAAGAGGAGGTAGGAGGCTCCCCAAGAATTAAGGGTTGGGGCAAAGACAAGAGGCACCAGTGGGAGAAGCTAGCAATGGGCCCTGTCTGTGCCTGGGATTGGGGACAGAGTCCCGTTGCTTCTCCACTAGCTCAGCACCCCTGGAGTGTTGGCAGGTCCCCTGCCCCGTGACGAGGTGCTGGTTTCTGTGGCTCTGTCCGCAGACTCCCAGGGCCACGTGCGTCTCTAAGATGGCTCTGTCCTACTGGTAGACAGACAAGGCAACATGGCCCTCAAGGATCTGGTATAAGATTTGGCATCCAGACTAGACCCTTTCCTTCTCCTAGGGACCTGAGGCTTCACTCCAGGCTGAGGGGACCTCAGTGTTGGCACCCCAACAAGGACTGTGGCAGCCAAGCAGCCCTGGGCCCTGGCCTTACAACTGCCTGTGTTGCTGGCTGCTGTAAGACCCGCAGAGAGTTACATGTTTTGAGCACCGGGGAGAAACTTGTCTTGTAAGAGAATGCCTATCTGCCAAAGCAGGTCACGACTCACGTCCAACAAGTAGGTAGCCCATGGCCGAGGGCCTGGAGCCAAATATTGGGCTTGCCAGGCCTGCATGTGGGGTTGGAGGCAGAGCAGAGAAGATTCTAGACACTGCCCAAGAAGAATGAAAACTGGAATGAGTGACCAGGGGCCCTCGCTCGGCCAGTGCCACCCAGGTGGGCTGAGCAGGCTCTGAGAGGCCTACGGCCGGCCTGAGTTGGCTCTACAGACTGCGGTTGGCAGTGAGGGAGACCATGGCACACTGGGAAGGCCACTTACCCGGTCGCCAACATCGCCTCGGAGGCCTTGGGGGCCTAGAAGGCCAGGGTCTCCCATGTTGCCCTTCCGGCCCTGTGGACAGGATCCCAGCTTGTCAGCACCCACAGGAGCCCAGCCGAAGCCCTTCTCCCGCCCAGCCCACCAGGACTCATTGCACCGGCCCAAACCCTCACTCCAGCTTCACCCACCTGGAAGCCACGGACACCAGGAGCTCCTGGGGGGCCTTGTGGGCCAAGAGCCCCCTGAAAGACCAAGGTGTAAGTAGATGGTCTGAAGTTCAGGGGGTCCATGGGGGAGGGGCAGTTCCAGGAGCCTTTCTTTGTGGCCCAGGAAACAGTTGTGCCTTCACGGGGGAGGGAAGGCATGGCAGCTGGTCCCAAGCTGAGGTGCCAAGGGTGGGGTCAGAAACAGGGTCACCCCCAGAAGTAGCTACGGGTGGAGTCAGAGGCAGGGTCATCCTAGGTAGGGAGCTAAGGGAATTTTGGTCACATATTCTCAGACCCTATTGATCAGGCAGATTCAGTGCCAGGCACAAATGCCCACTGCCTCCCACAGGGCCCCAGAGAGTGGTGTCTATAGGTCACCCCTGATAGGATTGGGTCCAGCATGAAGTGCCCCTTGTCCCTCATCAGGGGCCCCACGCCAGCTCCCCCTTCTCGCCTTTGGAGCCTGCTCGTCCAGGGAGGCCCTGAGGAACAGCGGTCAAGGTCAGGGCCAGGGCCAACACGTTGAGCCCACGGAATGCATGCGTGCAGGGAGTGTTCAGAGAACGGATGCAGTGTGTGCAGGACACTACACCCTATTTGCCAGAGTCTGAGCTGACCGTGGTGTGACAGGTCTGAGCCGTGGCGCAGGCTGGCCCTACCGTCTCTGAGTAAGAGACCAAGGTGAGGCTCCCTGTCTTCCAGCATCTCTGGCCTTCAGGGCCTTGGCCTAGCTATGGATGCAACGTACCATTCTAGCTTGCACAGAAGCTAGTGCCCACACCCCAGAACCGTCTTCCCACTCACCGCTGAGCCTCTGTGACCAGCTTCGCCACGCTCCCCAGGGACACCAACATCTCCCTGCAGGGAGGGAAAAGGAGGTGAGGGCAGGACATCTCCACACATGCGCAGAGGGGCAGTGAAGCACATGGGGGGAAGAGAAGTCCTCTGTCCACATGGGGGAAGGGAGAGAGTTTCTATGTACACAGGGGAGGCAGGAGCAGGATCCCCTTCACACACAGCTGAGGGAGGGGCGGGGCCTCCATGCACACTCAGGGGAGGGCTGTGGATACTCACAGGGACACCTGGCTCTCCAGAGGGACCAGCCTCACCCAGTTCTCCAGCTCTACCCTGAAGAAGCAAGGAGACAGTGTCTGCAATGTCCTCTGGCCAGAGGCAGAGCACTACCTGCCATCCTTCCCTTTCTAGGTGAAAGCAGCCACTCACCAGCTCCCCCTTCTCGCCTTTGGAGCCTGCTCGTCCAGGGAGGCCCTGAGGAACAGCGGTCAAGGTCAGGGCCAGGGCCAACACGTCGAGCCCACGGAATGCATGCGTGCAGAGAGTGTTCAGAGAACGGATGCAGCGTGTGCAGGACAGACAGTGTCCCCGCCCCCGTCCCAGGGCGAGGCTGGCTTCTCTGGCTCTGATGGCACCTCCAGCCTCCGATGCAAAGCTTCCTGCCAGGGTGCCCAGTCAGAGCCCACAGGGAGCGGACCCTGTGGCACTGAGTGTGGACACAGGTGCATCTGTGTATGCTCCATGAGTGCACATATGCTAAAGCAGGTCCTCATTCTCCAGCGTCAGACCCCGCCAGCACCATTCCTGGGTCCTCGGCAGGAGCTAACCCTGTAGTGGCCAGCCTGCCCATCCTGGGCACTCACCGGCAGTCCATTGGGACCCTTCTCGCCTGGGGCACCACTGCGACCAGCCTCTCCCTACAGGGGCAGTGATTGGAGTGGGACAGAAAATGGATGCTGAGGTCCTGGAGGTTGAACTGTCCTCCAGCCCTCCCAGCAGGCTGCCAGGCAGGTACCAACCTTCTCACCATCAAGTCCTGGCACACCGTCCCGGCCATCCTTCCCTGGCATGCCCTGAAACAAGGGCAACTCTCAGTCCTTCAGACAGAGTTGCCCTGCCCCAGGGAATCCCGTCTCTATCCCCAAACTGCATGTCCCTTGAGTGCTTGTGTGGCAATGTGTCCCACCCGTGAAGACCTGGCAGGGGTCTGGCCAGGTGCCCAGGACTCTCGGGATGCCCTGCATCTGTGCTTGCCATCCCACCAGCCTTCTCAGCTGTCTGTAAATGCAGATCAGGGGGGAGCGAGATGGCTGGTTTCTGCAGGGACACAGCAGTTGTGGCACCCCAGGCTCCCATGACAGGGAACGTGGCCGCAGGGGAGTGCTGAGGGCTGCTGGGACTGCGGGGAGATATGGTGCTGCTGGGGGCTGCTCAATCACTATTTTGAATATCAAGGAGGTGTCCGCTTTGTATTAGGCCACACACAGGGCCTTTTAAGTGGGACCCCCTTCTCACCATGGCCCCCATACTACACATTCAGACCTTGTGTAGGTCAGGGCTGTGGAAGGACTCTTGGTCTCTGAGAAGTGGTTGCAGGCAGCAAAAGCTCGGCCAAGAGTGTCGTGGGGCGGCTGTGCAGCCGCACCCCGGGCCTAATGTACTCACCGGCTCTCCACCTGGCCCAGCCACTCCAGGGACTCCCTTTGGACCAGATCGTCCCTAAAGAACACATGACACAGAAATGACCATAGTTGGGATCCAGAAAACTCTTCCCGGCCTGCCCCAGGCTCAGTTGTACAGAACTAGCTGTCAGACACTGTGTAGCCATGGCCCATCCTGACCACTGGGGATCAGCTCCGCAGCCAGGCCTCTTGAGGTGCGGAGCCCCTGTGGGAGCCATGCGCACTGCAACAGTACATACTGCTCCGGGGGCCTCCAGTCACGGGCTTGGGTAGGGGAGAAGAGGCCGGTTTGAAGCTTAACTACTTTGAGGACAGTGACTCCCGTTCATGAGGAGCCGGACCACAGGGCCTCAGTCTCCTCCTATCCTGCAGCTGGGCAGCCTGAGGTCAGCGTCCAACTGAGTCAGGGCCAGGCTTGGGCACTGTTGGCTGCTGGCGGGGGGGGGGGAGTCTAGCTTTGGGAGTTTGTGTGAGTCAGGCCCCCGCATGCCCAGCAGTTCTCACCCCAGCATGAAGTGGTCCCTGTGACTCTCAGCAGGACCCTTCACACGTTCCTCACATACAATTCCAGTTAGTCCCAAAGAACCAAGCTTCCTCTCACTCACCAGGTCTCCTTTGGGGCCACGGAACCCCTCTGGGCCTCTCTCTCCCCGATCACCCTAACACAAGAAGGGGGCACTGTGAACAACAGAGCAGGCAGGAGGCTGGCAGAGCCCTTGCAGCCTGGCGGATTCATCCTTCAGGGTCCACTGGAGGCAGCCGGACACTGCAGAGGGTCTCGGGTTGCAGGGACCCTGTCCCATGACTTCTTCCCTAAACTCGGCTCTTGGTGGGGCACATCCAGCTGTGCTGCGTCCTCCCTAGACACGCAGCCTCAGGCCCCTCTGGTGTGACACACCCAGGTAAGGTACCTTTAGCCCTTGTGCCCAATGACAGCACAGCCTGGGGTAAGGACAGGGCAGCCCAGTGATGTGAACATAATGTCAAATGGCGACAGAGTCAGGGGGCCCATGCTAGCGTGGACCCCATACCCCAGGGTACACATACACATACCACTTTTCCAGGTGCTCCTGGGATTCCAGGGGCCCCCGAAACCCAATGGGACCCTGCAGAGGAAAGAAGACGTTTGGAGGTCTCCCAAAAGAACAAGGCTCAGAGGGAGGCTCCGTTCCAGCTGTGAACCTGCGGCTGCTGAGACTCCTCTATCTTGAACCCGTGCGGGATCTGGAGGATACGTCCAGGCTCCCAGTTGTCTGGTTGACCTCAGCTGATCCGCAGCCCCGGCAGCACTTACCCGCTCCCCGGGAGGCCCGAGTGGCCCTGGTAATCCCTGTAATCCTCGTGGGCCCTGAGGAGACAAAACTGGAGCTACAGAAACCAGGTTGTGCCCATGTCCAGGTCGCCAGTATGCCTGGCATCTTCCCTAGAGACCTCTGATCACTGAGGCCCTGTGAGAGAAGCCAACTGAGAGACAGAGAGAGAAGCAGAGACAGAGAGAGAGAGAGGCACAGAGAGAGAGGCACCAGCTGAGAGAGACAGAGAGATACTAGCTGAAAGAAAGAGAGAGCAGGAGAGAAACAAACAGAGACAGAGAGAGAGAGATGGGGCAGAGAGAAGCACCTGCTGAGAGAGAGAGAGGCACTAGCTGTTTTTAGATTAGCAAGCGTGTATCCCAATCCTGAGTGTTGAGCAGCTGTCCTTGAAGTCTGAGCTAACTCGCTTGGGGTGGCCTCTAAGGGACTTCCGCCTTACCACCCTGCTCCCTCCCAGCCTCACCTGCAGCCCCACTGTGCCTGGTATGCCAGGAGGCCCAGGGGGTCCAGGGTCACCCTGCAACAGAGAAAGAAGCAGTCAGTTTGCTCAACCTGGCTCTTCTAGCATCTTTTGCTAGCTCTCGGTTCCTGGACTTGACTTAATTAACAGTGAGTTCTCAAGAGGCCACCAGAGTCGTGATGATCTTGCTACAGGATCTTGCTTGCAGGGTCAGGATCTCTGTTCCAATAAGGTCCCCGGCCCTTCCCAGAGGTCCCCTAGTCCAACAGAGAATTCCTGCCGTGCGCATGGCAGTCTCCACCCAGCCACCCCTGCATCACAAGGGCCTCTCAAGCCCTGTCCCAGCTGGTGGTGAGGACAGGTGGCAAATAGTGGCGCCAGTCCAGCTTGTCAGGGGCTCCGGAGGACACGACAGGCCAGTGCCACGTGCTTTGGGGACCCTGAACACACCAGACAGCTTCCAGGTGACGACACGTAGACGGGAGATCTGTCCACGTGATGAGAGGACCGTACCTGGGGTCACTCAGCTCTGATGGCCACACCCCCTATGGAGCACACCCCAAGTGCACACCCAGAGCAGCTGAGTCCAGCACCTCGCCCTGCTCACAGCTGCCCCCAGCTGGTAAGGCAGATGCTGTCTGTCTTACCTTCTCGCCATCTTTGCCAGCTTCTCCTTGCTCCCCTTTGTAGCCAGTGGGCCCCTGAAAACATGTGAAGGCTTCAGCCCCAGCCCCTTGCATTTCCTGGCCCACCCAAACACACTGAGACTTGTGTAGTCATCCAGCCAGAATGACACCACAATGTCTGAGACAAGGACAAGACGGGCGTCAGCCCTGTACATGACCTTTCGGCCTGGGCCTTCCTAGTCGCATAAGCTTTCTGTACGTCACGAGTTGACACGGTGGGACAGTTAGGAGCAGCTCTGCCTTCTTCCCAGTGCAATCCTATATCCGGGTCCAGGCCTTCTAGACCCCAAACCCAACCGCCACCCGGCCCAGCGTTGTCAGTGGGGAGTTATACTGGACTCCAGACAGTAATCCACTTACCTTGAAGCCTGGCATTCCTGGGGGTCCAGGAGGGCCTGGTGGGCAGATGGCAGGGCACTGTGGGAAGACAGAGAGAGTTAGACCCCCTCCCTTCCCAGACAAATAAAACCCCAAGAGAGGCCAGCGCGGAGTCGGGGCTGAGAAGGACCATCTTACAAATGAAGGCGCCCGTGGAGAACCCCAGACAAGGCCTCATTCAGGGCTGCGCAAAAGGTGTGGTGCGGTGCTGCCAGACCACAGTCCCCTCCCCCAGCCCCTCTGACTTGGGTTCAGGCAGACTCGGGGCCGCTGCAGCTCTTCACATGGTGCTCACGGACCCCACAAAGGAGCCTTCATCTTGTGCGTGCCTGCTGGCGAGGGACTGCGAGCTCAGGCCACAGCCGTGGCTGCTCGGGTTTGGAGCTACTTCCTGTGCCAGACACAAGGCACCCGAGAGAAGGTTTGGAGATTTCTAGGTCAGTCCACGATGCACTGGGCAAGCTGAGCCTGGGGCCCAAGGGTGTCACTGACCTCAGCCCACAAGTCCCTCCTCAAGCACTGGAGATATGGGTTGGGCGCCAACAGTGGGCCAGCAACCCTCAGTGTTAAATGTAACTGCATCCTGGTAGGAGCCAGCAAGGCACCTCTTGAGGGCAGAAGGCACTGCGGGCCACAGCCCCCTGCACTGCAGAGTGGCTGAGGCCACTCCTGAAGGTAGCGGCATTGCCACGTGATAGGACTGTGTGGATTAGGTTTGTGTCGCTCCACACCCGCCCGAAGGGCAGCAGCAGGGCAGGGGGGCTAAGGACCGGCTTGTGCCCAGAAGTTGGCAGAGATGGTAAGAAACAGGATTGTGCCCACGTGGGCACTAAGTTCTACTCACTTCCTGCTAAGGAAGCAGCTCTCTCTCTGGGACAGGCAGTGACCTTAGGCCCCTCCCCCAAAGCAAAAGAAACCCCCCTCCTTCCCACAATGGCCATAAGTGCCCACCTGCAAGTCAGTCGCTCCTTCAGGGAGAACTCCAGGGTGTCCCTGGAACACACAGAGGGGACTGATGCCCATCTGCCCTGCCGGCCACTCTGATGATCTCTGCCTTCCAGAGTACCCTCAATGCCATCAGAGGTGCCAGGGCAGGTCCTCCTGGGCAGGTAGCACTGAGGGGAAGCTCCTGGGCAGCTCCGGGTTCTACCCCTGCCTCCCACCTGTTCCTGGGGAATGGCCGAGCATACTGGCCAGTACTTACGGGAGGTCCGGGAGGTCCTGGGGGGCCAGGCAGGCCTGGGAGTCCAGAGGGTCCCTGGGAGGGGGGGTCATGATTCAGAGCAGGTCCAGTTCCACTGAGTGACCAGCTTCACCCAAAGAGGGGGTACCACACAGCTCCCACCCTCCTCTACAGATAAAGCATGTCTATGATTCTGAGTCTTGGGTGTTCCTTGGCCTGGGCAGGTCAGTGCCCACGAGGAAGAGGGAAGAGGAGAGGGAAGAAGGCAGGAGGAGGAAGAGAGGAAGGAAGCTGTGGTTGACTGTCAATGCATAGAGGCCCACATGCACCTGGAGTTGGGGGAGCAGCCACTTACCGGGGGGCCTCGTAGGCCAAGCCCACCTGGGAGGCCACTCACTCCTGCCTCTCCCTGGGGGAGATGAAGAAGAGAGACAGGGCACTTGTGGTCCTGGGGACTTCGCTCCCTCACCCCCAACACACACAGCAGGGTAGCTGCCCTCTGGAGGGACCAGGGCTCAATATGTGGGGCAGTCACGCTGCGCCATGGGAAATGGGGTACCCCAGTTCAGTGGACTTCAGTGAGGGCAGTTCTGGGAGCTTGCATGCCTGAGGGGCGTCATGGGGAGGATGAATACTCACGGGTGGTCCAGGGAGGCCTTTGCCCTACAAAGTAAACATGAGATCAGAGCTCTTGGGTGGGGTTCGCCCTGCCAGCTCCAAGGTAAGTCAGTGGGGGATGGGCAGAGGTGTCTTGGGATGAGTGGCTGGTTTAGGGGGAACCACCCTGCCAGCCCAGAGCTGACCAGACCCTCTGACTCCAAAACATCCTGTGAGGAGGAGAGAACAGTACTCACCCCAAGTCCAGGTGGCCCTGGAGGTCCCAGACTCCCCTAAGGAAGAAAACAGAGGTCAGGTTTGACCCCAGGTGTCTTCCTCTGCAGCCGAGGCCCAAGGCTCCTGAGGTGAGGAAAGAGACAGACGTCTCTCCACAGAAACCCGAGGCCACGTGGGCTCAGCTGCCTCAGGAGCCTGGATGAGACCCTCAGCCCAGCTGAAAATATCCAAGAAGTTGCCTGGCGGTGGCCAGGAGGAGGGAAGACACCCAGCTCGAGCCCCACGGTGCGCACCCGGGGCCTTCCTCTGGGAAGCTCTGCCAAAACCAACCTGCAGAGGCTGGTGAGACCGGGGATCTCAGCCACCACGAGGAAGCCACCAACCTGATGGCCAGGCTCTACCTCTTCTAGGCTGGCTACCATCTGGTCCTCCTACCTCCGAGATGACTGCCACAGAGGGGCACACATTATCCTTGTACTGGTCAGAGGGTCCTCCAGAGAGCCTGGCCAGCACCCCCCAGGCTGAGCGCAGTAGCCTGGCCGGATCCAGTCACTTGTTCCTGGTTGCTTTCACTCAGCTCCTCCCGCAGGCCTCTGGCCCTCTCTGACGCTTAGCACCCAGTCACCTCTCCCAAGGGGAAAGAGGACCTGTGCACACAGCTCTTAGATGCTAACCCACCAGTGGGATGCAACAGACAGTGGTCAGGATCCGGGAATGCAGAGGCAGGTAACTGGGGGTCCCCTCATCTGGCTCACACAGGACCCTGGGGACCCTGACACTCTGAGAAGAAACACCTGGGGTTCATTCACACCCACCCTTATCACACCAGCTCTCCGTTCCGTGGTCTGAATGCCTGGGTGGCTGACCAGATGCTGCTGTGGGACGCGGAGGGTAGCCACGGAGAACGGTTGGGCTGGGGCTGCTGCCTTCATCCCGACGGCCTGATTATCCAGTGTGTGTGTGCGTGTGTGTGCGTGTGTGTGTGTGCGTGCGTATGCGTGTGTGCGTGTGTGTGGTGTGTGCGTGTGTGTGTGGTGTGTGTGTGTGTGTGTGCGTGTGTGTGTGTGTGGTGTGTGTGTGTGTGTGTGCGTGTGCGTGTGTGTGTGGTGTGTGTGTGGTGTGTGTGTGTGTGTGTGCGTGTGTGGTGTGGTGTGTGTGTGTGCGTGTGTGTGTGGTGTGTGTGTGGTGTGTGTGTGTGGTGTGTGTGTGTGTGGTGTGTGTGTGTGTGTGTGTGTGGTGTGTGTGTGGTGTGTGTGTGTGTGTGTGTGTGTGTGTGTGCGTGTGTGTGCGTGTGTGTGTGCGTGTGCGTGTGTGTGTGGTGTGTGTGTGGTGTGTGTGTGTGTGTGTGTGTGTGTGGTGTGTGTGTGTGTGCGTGTGCGTGTGCGTATGTGTGTGTGCGTATGCGTGTGTGTGTGTGTGTGGTGTGTGCGTATGCGTGTGTGTGTGGTGTGTGTGTATGCGTGTGCGTATGTGTGTGTGTGTGTGCGTATGCGTGTGTGTGTGTGTGTGTGCGTGTGCGTGTGCGTGTGGTGTGTGTGTGGTGTGTGTGTGTGTGGTGTGTGTGTGTGTGTGTGGTGTGTGTGTGTGTGTATGCGTGTGCGTATGCGTGTGTGTGGTGTGTGTGCGCGCGCACGCCCGCGAATGTGCGCGTGTGTGTACCCTCTTGATTTCGGCATTGGACTCAACACTTACCCGCTCTCCCGGGGCACCTTTGGGTCCAGGGGGTCCATCTCTCCCGGTCAGACCCTAGAGAAAGTAGAGGGAGGGCTCAAGGGGGTCACAAAATAAGGAGCCAGAGGGTTGCCAGGAAGACATGAACTGCAGGCACATCCTTAGCTACAGCAAACCCAGAGATAGATGTCTCCTTTGAGTGTGACCAGTGTAGAGGGTGTGCCCAGAACTGCAGCAGAAGGCGGGGCTCCCAGTAGAAATCTGCTAAGGAGTCAGTGGAGACAAAGCAAGCAGACCCAGTAGCTCACTCCTCAGACCTTGCCTAGCTGGCCTAGGGCTGGTCTTGAGCCCACCATGCCCTTTCGAGACAGCAGGGGTCAGGGAAGAACACAGGGTCGTGCCAGCACAGGGCAAAGAGCCTGACAATGGGCGCTTGTTCCTGGATCAGCAGGAGCTGGTGGGACTGCTGGAGGCTGGCTCCGTTCCCTTCTAGAGCTGGCAGAGTCTGGGATGAAGGCCAAAGACCCCCGCTGGGGGCGACGACAGACTTCTGTCAGGACAGGGTTGCTGTCTGAGCAAGCCTGGCTGGAGAACAGCAATGCCAGCCTGCCCTCTGGCTGGGCTGGGGCAGAAGGTGGGAGTGGGGTGGGGGTGCACTCACGTCCACACCAGGAAGTCCTGGCAGTCCTGGCTCTCCTGGGTTCCCTGCCTTTCCTGGGTTCCCTTTCGGTCCCTGTATGAGAAGGAAGGACCAATGAAAGCAAAGTGTCTGGCCTCAAGCCCTGGTCCTGCTAACCTGGTCTTGGGGGGTTCACCAAGGATCCCCAGTTAAGGGGTGAGGTCCCTGTTACAACTGTCAGTGAGCACAGGACCCTCAAACTCTGGAGCCAAAACTAATAGTCCCAGACAGTTTCTGTGTGGTTGTGGGTACAGGACTGCACTGTTCCCCTTCCTTGGGTTGTGTGGGCACTGGTCCAAAGAAAGCTTCCAGCAGATCCAGCCCAGACCTAGAGTCCCACATGTTCCCCACCCACCTCCCTTCTGGTTCTGCCCTCAGGACCCTCCTGGGACTACACTGGCCCCTGGCAGTGGAGACAGGATATCAGTGACTTTTTGTTTGTGTGTCCATCCCTCTGCTGCAGCTGGAAGAGCCCCACTCCTTCAGGGACACTCACCGGAGGGCCGGGGAGACCTGGGGGGCCAGCTTCTCCCTGTGGAGGAGGAGATGCCCACATGTAACCCCTGAAAACAGGAAACCCACCCCAAAGCATGGCCAACTTCCAGTGCAGTCCTCAAGATCGGCCCATGGACATGAGAAGGGGTCCTCAGGCCCTTTCGTGACAGCTGAGTCCCTCCCCTCTATGGGCTAGCACCAGGGCAAGGGGCAAAGGTGGGCTGAGCTGCTTTGAGGCCACTTGTGACAGTTCCCCAGGAACACGGCACATTCCCTTCTTGTGCTGGTCCGGAGGCTTCGCGGAACGTGATTATGGGCAGCTGAGAGGCCTCCTGTCTGTCTGCTTGGGAGGTGGTAGTCCTCTGTCCCTCCATGGTCAGCCTCTAGGATGGCTGGAGCTCTTGACTGGGACTTTAAGTCATGGTAAGTGGGAGACCTGAGACCCAGGCACTTGGCCATAGCAGGAGGGGCACAGAGGGCAAAGCCCTGGGCCAACAAGTCTAACATGGCATCTCTGCTGTGGGCAAGAGAGGCTGGTGGTGTTCACCAGGACTGCGTGACTTGGGGGCTCTCAGTGAGGCTGAGCAGAGCTGTGGGCACCCTGCCAACTCTCCTCAGCCCTTCTGGGGCTCCCAGGGGAACATGAGTGACGGGAAGGCATTGGAGCTCTGCCTTGCCTGGAGGAGCTACTGACAACTTCCACAAGTGCTACTTGGGGTGAGGGAGCTGCAGGACTTCAGCTGCCTCCCCAAAATTGTTTGGGCCACACCTGGGTGAGACCTCCAAAAGCCATCTGTAGGACTGAGCTCCTTCCCAGGCTCCTCCAAGACTTGGTTCCACCCTCAACAGACACCCTCCAATCTGCAGAGTGGCGTACCCCAAGCTGGTATAGAACACAGGAGCACAGGACCCTCTTTCTAGCCCAAAGGGGAAGCGCCAGCGTTCGTCTCCGCCTCACCCCAGCTGCCAGAGCTGGGACTTAGTTTGTGACCATCAGGCCCAGGAGTCAGTTATCTGTCCCGTCCCTTCCCAACTCACATCGATGCCGTCCTTGCCAGGCTTCCCGGGTGGGCCTTGGGGGCCAGGGGGGCCTCGTGGTCCCACTTTCTGAAAGTGAGAGAATGTATCGGTGGACTTCCAACCTCCTTCCTCCATCTTCCCCTTCCCAAATAACTCTAAGGTTTCCAGAGACCACAACCCCCACCAGCCTCAGACACCCCCTAAACTGCGGGTGTTGGGGGTCGGGCCTCCTGGCTGGGGCCGGGCTGGCTGCAGAGGCCGGCAGGGAGCCACCTGGAACAAAGGCGACATTGTGTGTTCTGAGCACAGTGGCAGCAGCGGCCAGACCTCGCCTGGCAAAGAAGAGCAGAGCTGGCACCCAGGTACATGGCCGACGTGTTCCGTGGGGTTCAGTCACCTCCACGAACCCCGCGCTCCCGCAGCAGGCAACCAGGCTGTGCCAAGCTCTCCATCCCTGAGGCGCAGGGGGACCCGGTGCTTTGGGTGTATTCCGACGGGTCCGAGCTGTCCCAGGCTGCTTGACTGGATGTCAGGGTCTTCGCTCCGAGCCCGGGCAGCCCCCACACCCGCGGCCCTTGCTTACCTGCCCGGCGGCGGCGGTCCACAGCTGCCCCAGCAGCAGGGCCAGAGCGAGCACTTGGGGCATGGCCGGCGGTTGCTCTGAAGCCGCTGGCCCCCGGCCTTGCAGCCCGTGGAGGCGGTGGGCGGTGCAGAACGTGGGCTCCGCCCTACCGGAGCACAAGCCCCTCATTCAGCCGGGCCCACCTGAGTGGGCGGGGCACCGCTGGGGCGGGGGGCAGCACCTTTTTCTGGCCCGCCTCTAAGTTAAAATTATCAGGGGATTGCAGTTACACACACGTACCTTTCAGCAGACAAGAAAGCCTCTTTTCTCCTTCACTCCCCAGCCAGAACATGGCCGGGAAGGCCAGGGGAAGAAGGGAAACTCTTGGAAGTGCAAGAGACACGCCCAGGCGGCCTAAGACCTAGGATGACCTCGTGGGTGAATCCTCCTCTGCAGGGGCTCACCGCAACTCCTTTATGGGGACAGAACCCCAGACTCCTCCTTATCCTAAGCCTGGCCTGTTCCAGGCACTCTCCCTTCCTGACTCAGAGGACAAGCTATTGGAAAGCCTCTCACAGGGCACTCTGTCCCCCAAGTAGGCGCAAGGACAGTCATGGAACGGAGGAAGCACAAGACCACAAGGTGAAAACTGGTGCCTGACCCCCGTTAGGGCTCACCAAAGCTGCAGGAGTGCAGTCTACCTAGCTTCCAGGTGTGTCCCTTGAGACATGCCCAGGCTCACAGGACACAGCAGCCCCTCATGCAGACAGGACCCACTGACTAGAATTAACAAAGGGGGAGTGGACAGGAGGGAGCAGGGCAAGATGGCTCTCACCTGCTAGATGAGGTAACTCAAGGACAAAGGGGGATCAGTGAGGAGGGTGTGTACACAGGGCAGGACGGGGAGGGGGCGGGGGACCTGGGTGGGCCTGTCATCCACACAGCGGGAGACATCCCAGAACACCTCTTCTGAGACAAGGATCTTGTGCTAAGGGGTGAGTTAGTTGTTGCAGCAGAGACTCCAGAGCTGGTGCTGAGTGGACCCACCCACCGACCACTCTTCTAGGGCCCCCCTCGGTTCAACCTAGGAAGGGTGAGCACCCCTCTGAGGTCCCTCTGGGCGCCCACGTCTGCTTGCTGCTGTTCCTAGCGTGCAGCGCTGGGTCTGGGAGCAGCCTGGCGGCGCAGGTGACCAGTCTAGGGTTCAGCTTCTCACAGCCCCATCTCTGCTCCCTGTAGCCCTGGGGCTGGGCCAGCCTCACAGTGTCCTGGTACACCATGAAGTCCAGGGGTCACTTTGCAATCCCAGGTGCCCAATGCTGGGCACAGAGCTCCTTTCACTTCGGGCATTGACATCCCATCCAAGCTGCATGGGAGTCATCCTGAGACCCCCAGCACCTGGGGGCAGAAAGGCCCACTGCAGTGGCTGCGGGACGTCCTCCACTCATTTGGGTGCACCACAGCGAGAGCATGGTGCCTAGCACAGTGCCAATGGTGACCGCGGCCCCTCTTCCAGAGTACATCCAGGTCCTGTTGTGTCCCACCACCTTTTCCAAAGGCAAGCACTGGGACTCTTTGGGGCAGCCATGAACAGAGAATACCTGAGGCCTCTAGTTCCTCATTCCAGTGTCAGTGTTGAGAAACCAGAGGGAGGCAAATTACGATGCCGAGGGGCCACAGCCAAATGGCCAGAGGGAGGCTCCATAGGAGACTGGTCAGGAGCAAATGTAAGATACAGATTGCAACCCCAATCCCACTCCTAGCCTACCCCGGGGCGGGGAGGGGGTAGGGGTGCGCTGGGAGACGCCAACGGGGGCAGCACAGTCCTCACATGGCCAGAACAATAGTGTGGCACCAGCTGGGCCACTCTGAGCCTGGGGAAGCAGTAGAGAGAAATCTGGGTCAGGAAACCAGTCCACAGATCAACAGGACCTAGGTCTGCACCAAAAAAGACAAAGTCCAAAGAGTTTATTCAGAAAAGACCTTGGTGGCACCATACTAAGAGGCCCCTCCCCTCAAGACCCTTGGGGTCTGTTCACAACACGGGGCTCGGCGGGCAGTGGGGAGGACAGTGAGGTAAGGATTCTGAAGGCTGTGGCCTTCCCTGAGGCCAGGGCTTCAGTCCCTCTGGTGGCAGAGGCCAGCACTGTGGGGCTCTGTGACTCAGACGCCCCTGCAGCAGGCTGGGCAGAGCCAAGACACCCCCTAAGGCTTTGGGGGTTTGGCAGTTTCCATCCCTGCTACTTTCCCCGACTCATCCACTGCAGTTCCTGTGGTGCCAGGACCCTCCATTGAGCTCCCAGGGTTCTCCACGAGGTTCTTGAGGTCCCCTGCCAAGCTGCTAGGATCCTCCACTGGGCTGCCAGGATCCTCCACTGGGCTCCCAGAATCCCCCACTGGGCACCCAAGGTCCTCTACCAGATTTTCAGGGGTACCTTGCTCTGGCTCCACCTGACTTTTGGGGTCCTCAAATTCATTCTCACCACTGTGGGTCTCAGAGCACTCCAACAGGGCAAGGTCCAGCACTTCAGTGTTGTGGTTGGTGGCCCTCCCGTCACCCCCAGCCCCTTCCTCCACCTTTCTCCGCTTCCTCACTTCATCAGACACACTGGCCTTGGGGGCTGAAGGGCTGGGCTGTTCAGCCTCCCCCAGTTCCTGGCTGCCGGGACCAAGGGCACAGCCCTCAAGGTTCAAGGCGATCTTCTCCACCTCAGATACACCCTGGGGGTCTGGCTCCCCTGAAGCTTGCTCCTGCCTGTTGGCCTCCAGTTTCCTCTTCTTGCTGTCTTTGGGGCTCAGGGATTTGGCCTCATCTTCCTGGTCCTTATCCAAGGTTCTCACGTCCTGGCGCTTTGTGCTCAGCAGCTCAGGACTCTCGGCAACCCTCCCCTCCCCAGTCTGGTCAGCTCCACAGCTCCAACCCTGGGTTTCAGCCTTCTGGAGAGGGTCTCCAGGTCCCTCATCCCCCACTGCCTGCCCTGGTCCCACCAGTGGCCGGGGTGTGGCCTGGGCTCTGAATCTTCGAAGCTTGTCGTGGGGCCCCCAGACAAACTTGCAGCGGGGTCTGAAGTGCTCCCAGGCAAAGTGTATGAGCTCGCGGCGCTGGCGCGGGCAGCGCACAGCAAACAGGAAGTAGTCCAGGGCGCTCTGCAGCACACCGGGCAGCTGCAGGTTCACAAGTGTCTCCTCCAGGAAGAAGTGCACCAGCGGCGCCTGGTAGTGCTGCAGGCCCAGCTCGCCCAGAGACTTGAGGATGCGCGTGATGCGCAGGTTGTTGTGGCTGCGGCTGTGAAGACAGAGGATTCTTCTGGGGTAACTCTGACCATGGGCAGCATGCCTGCAGGCATCCCCAAATTCCCAGGGTCACAGGCCCTCCAGAACGGTGAATAACAGCCTCAAAGGTATAGGAACTGCTCGGTGGATGGCTGCATGGAAGCCAAAAGGGCAGCATGCTGGCAGTCCCTGAGAGCTGTGCTCTCAGATCACCCTGCCCCTACTTCCCCCCGAAGGGAGAGAGCTACACCTTCCAGGCCAGAGAGACTCCTTCAGTCCCTTCCTTCAGTACTATGTAGGCAAAGCTGGATCCTGACACAGGGCCTCACCTCAGTTAGAGTCTAAAGTGGGGTGCAGTTCTGAGACACCAGCGGGTGGCAAGCATGAGGAGGCCCGGCCCATCCTTACCAGTTCAGGTTCTGGAAGCGCTGCTGGTAGTTCTTGGCCCGGCGCACGGCACCTGTGTCCCGATCCTCAAGCTGGATCCCGTAGAAGCCCAGCATGAGCTCATAGGCCTGGACAAACCGCTCTCTGACCTCCTTTGAACTCCTGAATGCCTGGAAAACACCCCCCAGTGCACTCAGTCGGCTCTCCTTAGACTACTGTTCTTTTTTTGGGTATGTTCTGTGTGTGTGCGTGTGCGTATCAGAGGGCGCTATGTGTGCCTATGAAGGTCCAAGGGTGACTTTGGGGATCATCCCGGATTGCTTCTACTTCCCTTTTCCTTTGCTTGGGGTTTCTCAGGCTCCGTCATCCAGAGCTGGAAGTGCAGGTCGCCACCATTTCTGGCTGGTGTTTTTACATGGGGTCTGAAATCTGAACTCGGGTCCTTCTGCTTGTGAGGCAGAGTCTAGCCCCTGAGCCACCTCTCCAGCCCGGACCACTATGGTTATAAGCATGCTGGGCCTGTGAGAGCTCAGAGGTAAAGCACTTGCTTGCAAACCAAGGGACTCCTAAGTTTGATCCCCAGAAGCCCACATGGTACACATGTGCACCCCTCTTTCCTAGTAAATAAATACAAGTAAAAAAAAAAAAAAGCCCCAGGTGGCCTCTGGTCACCAAGTCAGTCAATGCCTGTATAGGTTTAATATGGCCTCAAGTGAGATGCTACCAACATGTCTCCAGCTTGCTTCTCCCGAAGCTTGGGAAGGTGTTCTCCTCTGTAAACCTGCTCCACTCACCACAAGACACCTCTCATTGTCTAGGCCTTTCCCCAAGCCTCCGACAAGTGATGCTGTTCCCTGACAGACAATGGAGGGCAGTAGAGGGCGGGGTGGGGGGTGGGGGGGCAGTCGTCCAGTCCAGCACTCTTCTGTGCTTCTAGGCACCAGCATCTGTGACCACAGGCTGCAAGGCTTCCTTCCTTACCCAGCCTGGTGGAAACAGGAGCTTACCTCGACCTCCCTGAGGGTGAGGGGCTTGGCGTGCCAGTTGACACCTGGTTCCCGCAAAGGAAACAGCCTGCGAAGACAAGATGTGCTCGGTGTGTGAGAGAGCTCGCTGCTAGACTGCTGCCCTGGGGCCGGCCTTTCTCTTTGCTTTCATCTTATCCAGCACCACCAGCATTGCCCACACTGCATCCCAAGCCAGGGGCTCCCTGGGGTCAAGTTGCTGGTCGATACCTCTTGCTCAGGTTTGACCTAGAGCCCTGTCACAGCCAAGTGCAGCAGGGTTTCCGCCCCAGCCTACCTCTGCTGTACTGGGGGCAGCTCTCCCTGTGAGCTCAGCGCAGTGCAGGTACTGGTCACACCTCACGCGCATAAGCTAACAGCTTTGTGTGCACCAGCCCGGGTGACAAGCCCTTCTTCCCAAGACCCCCCTTACTCACCACTGGATGTAGGAGTGATTCTCCTCTAGGACGTCATAGTTGTCCTTCCAGTTCTGAAGAAAATCCTCAATGAAACAGCCTGGAAGTCCCAGGGGACAAAGCAGTTGTGGAGATCTCTTGACAACTGACCCCGATTTAAGGTTCTCAGGACTCGTGGTCTACAGCTTATGTGATCTAAAGCATATCAGTCCCTGGACCCTGTACAGTGTGGAAACCAGACCCAGCTGGCAGAGGACGACCTCATGTGAGAGACACGGGCTGGCCTCTGTAAAAGCAGGAGGCTCACTTCCTTCTCAAAGCACAGCCTGCTAGTCAGAGAGCTCTTTCTTCAAGCTAGGAATATGGTCCGGGGCAGGTCACCTGTAATGAGCCTCACAGCACATGGCTACACGGCCTGTTCCACGTGATAGCAAGAAAGCATGTGTACAAATGAACAGATGAGATATTCCTCACATGGAAATTAACCTAAACATTACTTTCATGTAATTACTCAAAAACGTAAAAAAACTGCCAGGTACAGGGGGCTCATGTTGCTAATCCCTGAACTTGGGAAGCTGAGGTGGGAGGACTCCAAGTTGAGACCAGGTACGTATGAAGGACTATCTTAGAAAAGTCCTGCACTAGATTAGGCCTGCCAACATTTCATCGCAGAAGGGAGAAGACACGTACAGCACTCGAGACCATTCCCCCCACTACTGCCACCACCAAGGAATTACTGAGGGTTAATGTTGATTGGGGGAAGGGGATCTACAATGGTTCATCCACTGATATGCCATACACGTGCCAGCAAGTGCCAGGCATATGTCGATATAGGCAACCCGATGAAATTTACTGGGCTGCACACATAAAAACATGAAAGCTGGTTGAGAAATAATAATAATCATGAAATACCAAAGTCCAACTGTAAAACCCGGCCTTGGCAGTTTACATACATTGCTTTTACACTGCAGCAAAGGCGCGGGCAATTCTGAGTAGTGTCCTCGAGGGGAAAACCTCAAATGCTAACTCTCTGGTCCTTTACAGTGCCCAAACCTAGGATCTAAAACCTGACAGTGGTAGTGTCTCCTCTGGGTGTTATTTGGGGGGCTTTTGAGGGCCCTGCACAGTCTGAACTAGGTTCCCGGTAGATTGGATCTTAGCTACAAAGCCATCTAAGATGCTACGGCGGAGCAGGCACATACCGTTTGGCTGGAAGCAGATCTCATTTTTGTAGAAACTTAGGTTGGACATGTCGCCATTGCAGTCTTGTTCTATCAGATCCTGAAAAGCCAGAGAAAGGGATCGTTGGGGCTCTTGAGAAACGAAAGGCCCCGACTCTCTGAGGAGGGGCAGCTGCAAACCTCTGGGCCTTCCGAGACTGTCTCAAGACCCCAAAGCCCAGCTCAGCTCCCCAATCTGCATGCAAGAGTGGATCTGCAGGCCAGCCCCGTCTTCCTCTGCCTGTACCTCAAAAGAAGTACGGGGATTGCTCAGAACTAACTCACGCTTACAGAGGAGAGGGTGAGGAAAACCTTAAACTGAGAAGCTGGTAGCAGCAACTCGCTCTATGCTACCAGGAGACCACACACTGTCAGAAGCATGCTATCATCAGGAGGCTGAACGCTGTCAGGACCATGCTGCTGGGGACTGCATACTGTCAGGAGCCTGTAGGGTAACCCATTTAAAAGCTGGGTGCTGAGACAGACATGTTCTATCATCCGGGGACTAGGGTAAACCAAAGATCTGAACTTACATTGGGTTTGTGTTCTGAACAATGAGGGGTACAACCCAGAACCCAAAACGGGCCAGTGGGTACTCTGTCTGGGGAGAGGGACTATATCTCCAGGTAGGAGTCGTGGATACCTACCGGGTAGTGGCGCCGGTACCTGCACATGTCTTGCATGGCTCGCCAGTTGCGGTACCCTGTCATCCTGGACTGGGGAGAGAAGAGACAGGATGAGGTCCCTGTGCCACATCCACACAGAGGCAGGATGGCCACTGAACTCTGCAAGGGGAATGGGGATGTTCCTCCCCCTCTGGTGCCCACAGGCTGCATCAAGGGGTTCTGAGCAGGCAGATCTGGAATTTAGTTAAACACACTCAGCTCTGCACATAGCCAGGGGGTTAGAGTAGCCACAGCTGAGGCCTGCCCATCCTTACCCGACAAGTAAGGTAAGGGTCTCTCTCCCACCTTAGGGTCACATGGCCAACCTGCATCCTGCCATGGATTTGACTGATGCCCTCTGGATCCCCTGCCCCAGCTGCTTCTCCCCCTGTCCTGTCTGACAGTCATCTGCACTCTGGTCTCAGTCTTTTATGTACCCCCAAACTACAGCATTTCCTCCAACACTGTGCGGCTGTATTGGCCATAGGGGAGGACTTAGAAGTCTGCCTGTCTGGTAAATGAACGAGGTCTTTGCTTCAAACCCTTGCTCTTCACGGCCCCAAGGTGACTGAGGATACCATGCCTCCAGCGCTGAGGGTGAGATTTCCGCAAGAACAGGACTCCTAATTGTCCACTTAGTATCTGTGTCTGTAGATGCAATGCCCAGGGACTAGACCGGGCTAATAGGCAATAGGTAACACAGATGCTATTAAGAAGGTGAAGTCCAGTTGGGCAGGATGGCAGCAAAGGGGTTTGCTATCTTGTCTCAGGAAACAACTGTGGGAACCTTGGAAAAGGCAGAGGCCAGGCCCCTGCATCATGGTTCTGAACTCCTCCCCCCAGTTTCTGGAGTTTCCTCTGACTTCTAAGCCAAGGTCTAACCAGGAAGTTCTCTTGTCCTAGGCAAGAGCCAGTGGACAGAAATGTAAACTCAGCCAAGCCTTGACTTCACTTTCCTTTGGGTCAGGATGGTCCACAGAAGCAGAACAGTTTGAAAGAGAACCAGGTGCCCGCATAACTTGGCGGCAAACTGAAACTCCCTGTCTAGGGTCCCACACAGGGCAGCTGAGGAGGGTGACAAAGGGGTCTGCAGAGCAGGGCTTGGGCTTCCTAGAGTGAAGCTGACAGGAGGCTGCATGCGCCTGAGCTTCCTGGCACATGACTTGCCAAGGGGGGGGGACAGAAACTAAGGTGACAGCGCACGGAAGGCACCAACAGGTGGCAGAACTCGCGCCTGCACTGACTTTACCCCAGCCAGCGCCCCTCCCCAAAGAAGTCAAACCCAAGCCCAGCTGGCTGCGCCGGCCGGCCAGAGCCCCTCCACATTGTGAGCAGCTTCCCACCGGCGATGCGGAGATGAACCAGACAACCCGCACCCTGGAACCACAGAGAGCAGGGCGGTGCACCCAACGGAACTGCCCGGCGACTCACCTGCCATCGGTAACAAACGCGGCCTTGGAAAGAAGCGCCGGTGGCAACAAAAGTAACGGGGCTGCTGACTGCCAGCCTGGCCCTGCGGCTTCCCTGGACACCTGGCGCTGCAGAGCCCGTGCAGCCAAGGGGCACGACGCCGCCGAGGTGGCGGTGTCCGCCCCCAGATACCCCGAAGAAATGCCACCTCCGCTCGGCCGCGGCCCTGACGTCACCCACGCACGACCCCCCTCCCCCCGGCCGAGTCGGGGCTGGCTCTGACGTCACCAACGCACGATCCATCACCCCCCCCTTCGGCCGGGCGGCGGCTCCCGACGCCCCAGGCCCGGCCCGAGCGGGCGTCGGTGCCGGGCGCTCGAGGCCTGCAGCCGCCGTCCCCCCGCCGCACCTGGAACGCGCCCGGCCGCGACCTCTCCGAGTCGCCGTCCTCGTCGCCCGCATCCTCGTCGCTCGCGTCGTCCTCGCCGTCCTCCGCGCCCTCGTCCTCCTCCCAGGTGGAGTCGCAGTCGGGATCGTCCATGCTCGGGCGGCGGGACCGGCTGGCGGCGGAAGCGAAAGCGAAAGAGGAGGAAGCTCGGGGGCGGGGCGGACGCTGCAGGCCCCGCCCGTGCGCTCGGCGTCCTGCCTGCGCGCCGCGGGGTCCCCGCCCGGCCCGTGCGCCGCCGCCGCGGGCCGCCCACCCGGGTGTCCGCACGGAGGATGCCGCCCGGAGCCGGGGAGGGAAGCGGTCGCGGAGAGACAAAGTACTGTGAGGGGTCGGGCGCGGCAGCTCCATCACGTCCACCGTGGCCTCAGGGAGGCGGCTCCCCTGGAGGGCTCCCCCTCCTCTCCGGGACCCCCACCCCCCGCGCGGCCTCACCTCCTGGGGGCGACTCTTTCCGTCCCGACCGAGCCCTCTCGGGGAGCGCCGCGCTTCTCCCTCTCCCTTGCGCCGGAAGGATTGCTGCGTGCTGGTCCCGAAGGCTTTTGACGCAATTTAGCTGCGTTAGCGCGCGGCTCTCTTCCCTGGGGAGACCCGAGATCAACTAAGGCGCTTTTCCACCTTGTTTTTCTAGACGATTTCTAGCACAACTGAGAACTCATCTGTCAGGTAAGGAAAACAAGCTGTGAGAGCTGCTTCAGACAGGAGGGGAATCGATCAATCTTTTCCTAGCACTTGCCATTCGCTGCAGAAGCCGGGATGGGCGATCCAGCAGGGAGGACATTCCTGACTGTCTTTGTGGACTTTAGAGGAAGCAGGTCTCAGAGTTAGATGAGTGAAGATTCCAGAGGCCTGGCTGATCCCCTCTACAGGATCTGTGACCCATCATCACCCATAAGACTAGCTGGTAGCTGCCAGGACCCAGGAGGGTAGAAGAAGCTGGGCAGCAGGAGGGAAGAAGAGTTTATCGACTCTTCTGTCTTCCTTTTATCTGGTCTGCTACTGGGAGGTTCCATCCAGATTTAGGGCTGGTCTTTGTGTTGCAAATACATTGATCCAGGTAAACCCTTCAGGTGATCTGGCACCTGATCTCTTAGTTAATTCTAGTTGACAACCAGGATTAATTATCACAAGTCCACCCCTTGAAAATTTGACAGCAAATCATTTATCCTCATGCCATTCTTAATCTTCACATGAAAACAATAAGATTCAGGGCTGGAGAGATCGCTCAGGGGTTAACACTCTGTCTGGAAGCAGAAGGTCCTGAATTTGGATCCCAGGTCCCAAGACTGAACCAGACAGTATAGCCTGCACTTTTGGCTCTGGTGGGTAGAGCCTGGGAAATTTCAGAGTGAAGCAAGAAGGAGGTAGAAGTAATCTAGGATGATTCCCAAAGTCACCCTTGGTCCTCCACAAGGACACACAGTATCCCCCCCTACACACACACTCACACAGACCAAATAAATAAATAGAATATTTTTTAAATTAAAAAGAAAAAATAAGTTTCATAATTCCACCTAGCATAATGTAACTACTGAAAGAGTTAAGTAGAAGAAGAAATTTTCTAGACAGAAAGAAATTTCCTAGGCAAGCAAGAATGTGATGAGCTAGTCTCAGAATCACGCTACCCCAACCCAAAGATTCCCAAAAAAGGCAAAGGACGTGTGTGTCCAGGCCAGATACTGGGACTCCCCCCTACCCTGGGAATTCCAAGGAAACACACTCATCCCCAGGTTTCTGGGTAAAGCCGCGAGTACGTGCTGCTATGCTTGTTGCCACTGAACCCCGCCCCATTCCCTTCGCACCTAAACTTGCACCAGTGAGTTTTTTTTTGTTTTTTTTTTTTTTTTTTTTAACGTGGGACCTGGGATTCGAACTCAGAACCTTCTGCTTGTGAGACAGAGTCACAACCCCTGAGCCATCTCTCCAGCCCCTGCACCAGTGAGTTTAAAAGTTAAGTGTATAAGCCAATTATTTGGTAACACCTCACTACCTCAACACCTCCCTAAAAAAACTGTATAAAAAGTCTGTGTCCTGTGTGCTCAGGGTCGCCTCCTTCATCCCCGTATGGAGCGGCTCTAGCATGCTGGTGAATTAAACCTCTTGCTGTTTGCATCGATCTTGCTGTCAGTATGGTCTTCTGAGTCGGGTCGCCTTCCGAGTGGGAGTTCTGTCCCAACATCTGGGGGCTCGTCCGGGATTCATGACCCCCATTCCGGAGATCCTCCTCGCAGCAGGTCGGAGGAATCCCTTGAGCAGGTCAGTCGTTTGTCTCTCTGTGTGTCTGGTGATTGTTTAATTGAGCGACTGCCGGGTATTGAAACCAAAAACTTGCACAAGCAAGATCGCGTATAGTGGAATTAGGCTCTTCTGGAAGACCAAGGAGGTGGGCAGATGTGCCGGTACACCTTAGGTCAGGGTCTCGGGGGACGCCTCAAGACCCTCAGTGAGTCAGTGAAGTTTTTCGTGAGCCTCTGTTAGGTGTCTTTTGTCTGGTGTCTGTATGGTTTGTTTTGTTTGGTATTCGTGAGTCACAATCTACTGAAAAAGCTGGAAGGCGTCCCAGATTCTGTCTGGGAGAAGGGATCGGACTGAGTCTCTCTCCACCCCGAGGCAGTATGCCTTCAGTTGCCACTGGGGCCCGGGACCATTCAATACACATGGCAATCGTATCCTGGGTGGGTCTGCCTCATTAGCTTGGCAGTGTTCTTTGCCCTCCTCATCCTACTCTTAAAACTGTTCTTAGACTAACGCTTTCTTTCTCCTTGGACGGACCTTAACATGGGACAGACTCTCTCTACTCCTCTATCCCTGACTCTGGATCGCTGGTCTGAAGTCAAGGCCAGGGGACATAATCTCTCTGTAGAAGTTAAGAAGGGAAAATGGCAGATCTTTTTTCAATCGGAATGGCCAGCATTTGGGACCAGGTGGCCCCCAGAGGGTTCCTTTTATTTGGACCAGATATTGGCTGTTAGACAAAAGGTTTTTCAACTGGGACCACACGGACATCCAGACCGAGTCTCTTACGTCACTGTCTGGAAAGACCTGGTTCGGTCCCCCGCCATGGGTCCGCCCTTTTCTTCCCTCTCAGGGAACCCGGTCGACCGTTTGCCCGGTAAAATCACTACCAGAGCCTTCTCCTAAGAACAAGTCTGAACCTTTACAGGAAGACAGGCAGAATTTCTTTCTCATGGATACTCCTCCCTCTCCTTACCCCCCCCCCACAACCCTGCTCCTGGGGGGAGCCCCTATGCACCCCTACTTGCTGAAATTCAGCACCCAGTACTGGCTCCAGCTGACCAGGGTGCCATGACCCTGCAGGGACCGGCAGCCGGGACTCGCAGCCACCGTGGTGTGACGCCGGACCCTGAAGGGCCGGATACTACAGTCCTGCCCCTACGGACCTACGGGCCCCCTGATGCTCAGGGCCATGAGCCCCTACAATATTGGCCCTTCTCCTCTGCTGATCTTTATAATTGGAGGAATCAGAATCCCTCCTTCTCTGAGAATCTTGAGGCTTTGATTTCTCTCATTGAGTCTGTTCTCTATTCTCACCAACCCACTTGGGAGGATTGTCAGCAACTTTTACAGGCACTCCTTACTACAGAGGAAAAACAACGGGTTCTCTTGGAGGCTCGGAAACATGTGCCAGGAGAAGATGGGAGACCTTCCAGAATGCCTGTCATCATCGAGGAGGGCTTCCCCCTTTACCCGACCCAATTGGGATTACAACATGCCTGAAGGTAGGGAGTGACTAATGGTCTACCGCCAGACTCTAATGGCAGGTCTCTGAGGGGCTGCAAAGTGCCCCACCAATTTGGCAAAGGTAAGAGAGGTAAGTCAGGGGCCAGAGGAGTCCCCATCAGCCTTCCTGGAAAGGCTGATGGAGGCCTTCCGACGGTTTACTTCCTTTGACTCAATGGCCCCTGAGCGCAAGGCCACTGTTATGGTTGCCTTCATTGACCAGTCCACTAAGGACATCAGGAAGAAACTACAGAGGATAGAGGAATTACAGGACAAGTCGCTGAGGGATTTAGTGCAAGTAGCAGAGAAAGTATATTATAACAGAGAGAGTGAGGAAGAGAGAAAAGAAAAGGAACGGAAAAGACATCAGGACAAGAAAATGACTAAAATCATGGCCACAGTAGTACAGGAAACTAGAAGAGAGGACAGAAGGGAGGGACTGGTCAACAAGCGGCGACCTTGGGGAAAGGACCAATGTGCATATTGCAAAGAAAGAGGACATTGGGCCCGAGAATGCCCCAGGAAACTCCAAGGAGCTAGAGCCGGAGGCCTCCAAAGACAGTGCAAGCATTAGCCCTGGGAGAAGACAGCGATAGGGGAGTCAGGGTTCAGACCCCCTCCCTGAACCCAGAGTAACCTTAAAGGTGGAGGGGAAACCAACCCAGTTCCTGGTGGACACTGGAGCACAACATTCAGTCTTGCTCCAGGATGAGGAACCTAGACCGAACAAGAAGTCTTGGGTCCAAGATGCCACGGGCAACAAACAATATTCATGGACTACCCGAAGAGCAGTAGATCTGGGGGTGGGCCGGGTATCCCACTCGTTTTTAGTCATTCCAGACTGTCCGTACCCACTCCTGGGCAGAGACTTACTCTCAAAAATCTCTGCACAGATACACTTCTCGCCTGAGGGAGCCACGGTACGGGATGGAAAAGGGCACCCCCTACAGGTTCTCATACTAAAATTGGAAGATGAATACTGGCTTTTTCAGCCTCCGGGACCCAGGAACAAAGACCTGGAATGGTGGTTGCAGAAGTTTCCCCAGGCATGGGCGGAAACGGCGGGCCTGGGAGAGGCCAGGAATCAGCCCCCTGTCCAGGTGGAATTGAAGGTGTCAACTTCCCCCATTATGGTGCGACAATATCCAATGAGCCGGGAAGCTTGTGGGTATTAAGCCTCATATCCGGAGACTGCTGGACTTGGGGGTTCTGCGGCGATGCCAATCTGCGTGGAACACTCCACTCCTGCCGGTGCAGAAACCAGGAACTAATGACTACCAACTGGTGCAGGACCTCTGAGAAGTCAACAGACGGGTGACCGAAATCCATCCCACTGTGCCCAATCCCTGTAATCTACTGAATTCTCTCCCTCCAGACAGAACCTGGTACACTGTACTTGATTTAAAGGATGCCTTTTTCTGCCTTCGCCTCAGCATACGGAGCCAGGACATTTTTGCCTTTGAGTGGAGAGATCCGGAGGCTGGCACAACAGGACAGCTCACCTGGACGTGGTTGCCTCAAGGGTTCAAGAACTCACCCAACCATCTTCGACGAGGCTCTACACCAGGATTTGGCCATGTTCAAGGCTCTCAACCCACAGGTAACGCTCATCCAGTATGTGGATGACCTGCTTCTTGCGGCTCCTACGAACAGTCATGCCTCAGAGGAACCCAGAGACTGCTAAGAGAACTTGGGAACCTCGGGTACAGGGCATCAGCAAAGAAGGCCCAGCTCTGCCAAAAAGAGATCAGTTACCTTGGGTATCGGCTGGAGGGAGGAAAGCGATGGCTGATAGAGGCTAGAAAACAGACAGTATTCCACATTCCACCTCCCAAGAGTCCTAAGCAAGTCCGGGAATTCCTGGGGACGGCCGGATTTTGCCGCCTCTGGATTTCAGGATTTGCGGAAATGCAGCCCCTCTGTACGCGCTCACTAAGGAATAGGAACCATTCATCTGGGACACTGAACAACAAATGGCTTTTGATAAAATCAAAAATGCCTTAATGACCGCCCCAGCTTTGGGACTGCCTGATGTGACTAAGCCTTTCCACCTGTACGTAGCTGAGAATCAAGGAATTGCTAAGGGAGTCCTAACCCAGAAACTGGGCCCCTGGAGAAGGCCAGTGGCCTATTTGTCAAAGAAACTGGATCCAGTCGCCGCCGGATGGCCAGCATGTTTGCGCATCATAGCTGCGGTGGCGGTTCTGGTCAAGAACGCTGACAAGCTCACGTTGGGCCAGGACTTGACTATAACCACCCCTCATGCAGTAGAAGGGGTTATCCGTCAGCCCCCAGACAAATGGTTGTCTAATGCTAGAATGACTCAGTATCAGACTTTGCTTTTAAATAATGAAAGGGTCACCTTCGCCCCTGCCACGGGCCTAAATCCCGCCACCCTCCTGCCGGATCCTGATCTGGATCCCCCGGAGCATAACTGCCAGCAAGTCTTGGCTGAAGCTCATGGATGGTGGAAAGACTTGAAGGACACTCCCCTCCAAAATGCAGAGTTGACGTGGTACACCGATGGGAGCAGCTTCCTAGAAAATGGTGAAAGAAAGGCCGGGGTGGTGGTGGTGGATGGGCAGAAAATAATATGGGCGTCAGCCCTGCCAGAAGGCACCTCAGCCCAGAAAGCAGAATTGATAGCCTTGACCAAGGCATTAGAAATGGGAAAGGATAAGAGAATAAACATCTATACTGATAGCAGCTATGCTTTCACCACGGCTCATGTACATGGGGCCATATACCAACAGAGAGGCCTCCTAACATCTGGAGGAAGAGAGATTAAAAATAAGAATGAGATCCTTGCATTACTGACAGCTCTTCATCTACCCGATAAGGTAAGCATTATCCACTGCCCAGGGCATCAGAAAGAAGACCATCCGATAACGAAAGGAAATAATATGGCAGACAAAGACGCCCGGAGAGTTGCTTCTCAGACAGCACATCCACTGTTAGTCGAGGAAAAGGAGAAGGAACCCTCTCATGCCTTACAGTATATGGAAGAGGATTTAGACTTAATGTCAAACATAGATAAAATGTTTGATCAAGAGACAGGAGTGTGAAGGACTGCGCAAGGACAACTTATTCTGCCCCGAAAAGAGGCTAGGGCTGCAATTGACCAAATACATCGATGGACCCACCTAGGAACTGAAAAAATTAAGGCCCTCCTATCGATGACTGATTTCTTAATACCAAAACCTGGCCCTCTCGTCCGAGAAATTGTACAGGATTGTAAAGCCTGCCAGATGGTAAACACAGAAGGACGCAAGGGGTGTTGGGCAGGCGCCTAAGAGGAGACCAGCCGGGAGCCTATTGGGAAGTTGATTTTACAGAAATTAAACCTACCAAATAGGGGTACCAGTATCTGCTAGTGTTTGTAGATACATTCTCTGGATGGGTAGAGGCTTACCCTACAAAAACGGAGACAGCCCAGACGGTGACCAAGAAGATCCTGGAAGAAATCTTCCTGCGGTTCGGTGTCCCCAAGGTAATAGGGCCCTGCCTTTGTTGCCCAGGTAAGTCAGGGACTGGCCAGGTACTTGGGTTTGATTGGAAACTTCGTTGTGCTTATAGACCCCAGAGCTCAGGACAGGTAGAAATAATGAATAGAACTTTAAAAGAGACCTTAACTAAGTTGTCCATGGAGACTGGCGGGTCAGACTGGGTGGCTCTTCTGCCTCTGGCATCTTCAGGGTTAAAAATACCCATTCCAAGCAGCTAGGCTTAACCCCTTTTGAGATTCTCTATGGGGCCCCTGCCCCTCTAACCAGGGTAGGAGACCCCAACCTTCTTCCCGGTAACAATGCAAGTCTATACTTCAGGCTGAAAGGACTACAGGCTGTACAGAAGGACCTGTGGACACAGCTGGCAGCTGCATATCAGCCTGGGACTCGAGGAGGGAGCCACCAGTTCCAGGTTGGAGACTCAGTCCTCGTCCGTCGCCACCAGTCGCACTCGTTGGAACCATGCTGGAAGGGAGCCTACATCGTGCTCCTGACCACCCCCACGGCTGTTAAGGTGGATGGTATAACAGCCTGGATCCACGCTTCCCCCTGGAAATGCTTCAGCCGCCTCAAATTGGCAAGTGCACCCAACAGGCAACCCGCTGAAGCTCAAGATCTCCAGGAAACCAAACTCGGACCGCAGCAGCTGACCAGATATACCATGGAATGGGTGCCAAAAACTCTCCACGTCGCCATACCCAGGGCACCTTCCAAAGCAGTGCGCCTCCGTCTTCACTGGTATATAACTGTAACCTTACTAATGCTCTCCTACAGGTCAGCAGCCGAGCAGGTTAGCTCCCACCAGCCGTTTAGATGGACACTAAGCCGAGTGACGGCCTCTGGGAGACTGCCGCAAGTTATCCAGGAGATCCCAAGCCAGGGAACCAACCGGTCACGTTCATCACCTCTATGTGTGCTCTGGTGCCCATATCACCTTGTTTGAATGCGATACCTTGGTATGGTTGCCCTGCTGACGGGGAGGGATATTGTAAACAGCCCAGGTATCACTATTGCGCCTATTGGGGCTGTGAGACTGTGGGAAATGGGAAGCCTGATGGGGGAAATGACAGGTTCATCTCCGTTACTCCGTATCCCAAGGGCTGCACCTTATGGAAGGGGCAGCCACGCCCCGGAACATATTGCGAACAACTTAACATCACTATACGGGAGCCAGGGGACGCAAGATGGCTCTCAGGGAAACAATGGGGCTTTAGGTACAATGAGCCAGGACAGGACCCGGGAGGGTTTGTACAGATAAGAAAGACTAAATCCACAGTATCCGTCATGGGCCCCAACCAGGTATTCAGGGACGCATCCCTCCAGATCCCAACCCCCAACATGCTTACACCTACTCCCGCACACTCGCCCGGAAACTCTGGACCGACTAGGGAACCTCCTGAGACCTCAGGGTATCCACCTTTATGCCCAAAGCAGGGGACGGACCTGCAGGGCTCTTCTCCATGTTACAGACCGATTTCCTTACCTTAAACGCTAGCCAGGCCAATTTGACCCGGGATTGCTGGCTTTGCTATGATGCGGCCCCTCCCTACTATGAGGCCTATGCCGTAAGTCCCAAGCAGATGCTCTCTCCCTTTACCTCAACTCCTAAAACAACTCCTGTGTCTGGAACTCTATCCGACCCCGACTTACTCTCCCTGTAACTGGAATGGGGTATTGCATAGGGGATGCCAACACTTCCAGACCTGTTGGCTCCTGTAGCTTGACCATACAGGCCACCCAGGAGATGTACTACCCCCCTGTAACAGCAGGGGCATGGTGAGCCTGTAATAAGACTGGTCTGACGACCTGTGTGTCTGGGACAGTCGTGCTTACAACAAAGGACACTTGCGTCCCAGTACTGGTGATGCCCAGAATAATCTATCATACTAACTCTGAATTCATGACTCAATACCAACATTCTATAGATAGAACAGATAGAACAAAAAGGGAGGTGGTTAGAGCAGTGACAGTAGCAGCCCTCTTGAGGCTGGCAAGGACCGGACTGAGGGCTGTAGCTCTAGGGACACAGACAGCCCAGATACAAGCTCTACACAGTGCTATTAACCAGGACATACAGTACTTAGAAGATTCTTTAGGACAATTGGAAACCTCCCTTAACTCACTGGCAGAAGTGGTGTGACAGAATAGGAGGGGTTTAGATCTACTCTTTCTACAAAAAGGGGGACTTTGCGCCGCATTAGGTAAAGAATGTTGTTATTACATTAATAATACGGGCATTATAAAAAATTCCTTAGCTAAGGTCAGAGACAATCTGGAAAACCGGAGAAGACAATTGGAACAGTCACAGGGATGGTTTGAATCTTGGTTTAATAGTTCTCCCTGGCTCACCACCTTAATCTCCACCCTGCTGGGACCCTTAGTGTTACTGTTGCTTGCCCTCACTCTAGGCCCCTGTGTGTTAAATCGCTTGCTTATCTTCATTAGAGAACGCATCCACTCGGTACAGGTTATGGTTTTGAGACAACAATATCATGCGGTCTCCCAAAATGGAGACCCAGGGGTAGACAGTCTGCTCTAATTTCAAGATTGAAAAGCTCCCAGAAAAGAAAATGGGGGAATGAAAGAGTTAATGTAGAAGAAGAAATTTTCTAGACAGAAAGAAATTTCCTAGGCAAGCAAGAATGTGATGAGCTAGTCTCAGAATCATGCTACCTCACCCCAACCCAAGGATTCCCAAAAAAGGCAAAGGACGTGTGTGTCCAGGCCAGGTACCAGGACTCCCCCCCACCCTGGGAATTCCAAGGAAACACTCATCCCCAGGTTTCTGGGTAAAGCCGCGAGTACGTGCTGCTATGCTTGTTGCCACCGAACCCCGCCCCATTCCCTTCGCGCCTAAACTTGCACCAATGAGTTTAAAAGTTAAGTGTATAAGCCAATTATTTGGTAACACCTCACTACCTCAACACCTCCCTAAAAAACTGTATAAAAAGTCTGTGCCCTGTGTGTTCAGGGTCGCCTCCTTCATCCCCGTATGGAGCAGCCCTAGCATGCTGGTGAATTAAACCTCTTGCTGTTTGCATCGATCTCGCTGTCAGTGTGGTCTTCTGAGTCGGGTCGCCTTCCAAGTAGGAGTTCTGTCCCAACACTACCATGTACATCCACACATGCATTATTTTTCCAAGATAAATGACAAAGTCCCTTGAGAAATGCTTAGTCTTTAGTGTCTCATAACACAATATATTTTACCACATCACTACAGATTAACATTACATTACATAACATAAGTATCCTCTTAGTGTATGTGTGCATGCACAAGCATATTCTTAACAGACTAGACCAGGAGCACTTGTAGCAATACAATCCTCGTTTCTGTAACTGGTCACGTGGCCTTAGCTAGTATTTATAACTTCCTCTACTTCCCATTCTGTATTTCCTCCACCCTCAGTAAGCACTTTGGCAGATCTTGGCTCTTCACCAAAGGGTTACCATTCCTGAAGGATCTGGGCCATTTACTGTCCTGCCTGTATTGGGTTGTTGTTGTCTCCCATTCATCTTGATCACAGGACATGGTAACCCCAAGAGACGCCTTAGTAGATCTCCTGCACTCCAGACATATTCTACCTTACCATCATTGTAGAGAACCAGTCTGTAACAGTTACTCTTAACTATTGTGTGAGAGAGCATCCAAAGTCAAGCAACTTAAGGGAGAAAGGGAAATTTATTCAGCTTACGGTTCCAGAGAGGAGATACAATCTTTCAAAGCAAAGGCGGCATGGCTGGCTGGCCAAAGCTGGAGGAGGCTACATCACTGCAGTCATGTTGGAGGCTAAGTAAGAGCTGCATGACTGCTTGCCGAAAAGCAGACTTCTCCTGGAGATAGGGTGGATCTAATCCACCTCAAGGCCCATCCCTTGTGACTGCCTTATAGCAAAGCTCCACTTCTCAAGGTGCCATGACCTTGCCAAAACACATGCAACTATGGGGGACACATTTCAAACCATGACACAGTCCAGTTTCTCCTTGGTGGTCGGGGTCAATCACTCCTACACTGTTACTCCTTTCTCAGCCTATTGACTCAAGGACATCAGGAGCCAAAAATAACCCCGGGGAAGCCTTAGCTTCCAGTTCAAAGGAGTATTTACTGTGTCTTCTGGCAGAAGCATTCCCTGCCCTTGACCCAAAACTTCTAGGCCAGTAGAACACAGGCTCCTATGAACAGGAAGCAAAAATCCTGTTCCAGCGCTCCAGACCATTACCACCTAATTGACGCTGTAATGGTGCCTTTAAAAGGCTTTTCCACTGTTATATCAAACCAGCTCCTTCAAGATAGTGGAGAACATGGTAAGACCAGTGAGTTCCATGGTCATGAGCCCACTGGCATACTTCTTTAGCTGTGAAATGAGTTCCCTGGTCAGAAGAAATGCTATGCGGAATACCATGACAGTGGGTAAGAGATTCTGTAAGTCCACAGATGGTAGTCTTGGCAGAAGCATTACATGCAGGAAAAGCAAATCCATATCCAGAATAAGTATCTAGTCCAGTAAGAACAAACTGCTGCCCTTTCCATCTTGAAAGTGGTCCAATGTAGTCACCCTGCCACCATGTTGCTGGTTGGTCACCCCAGGGAATAGTTCCATATCGGGGACTCGATGTTGGTCTCTGCTGCCGGCAGATTTGGCACTCAGCTGCAGCTGTAGCCAGGTCAGCCTTGTTGAGTGGAAGTTCATGCTGTTGAGCAAATGTATAACCTCCATCTCTGCCACCATGTCCACTTTGTTCATGGGCCCATTGGGCAATGACAGGAATGGCTGGGGAAAGAGGCTGACTGTCCACAGAACGGGTCATCTTATCCACCTGATTATTGAATGTTTCCTCTGCTGATGTCATCTTTCGATGAGCATTTACATGGGAAATAAATATTTTTACATCTTTTGCCCATTGGGAGAGATCTATCCACATGCTTCTTCCCCAGATGTCTTTCTCATCAGTTTTCCTTCCACATCCCTGACCATCCTGCCAAACCACTGGCTATGGCCCATGAATCAGTATACAGTTGCACATCTGTCCATTTTTCCTTCCAGGCAAAGTGTGCAACTCTACGTACTGCCCAAAGCTCTGCTCACTCTGAAGGTCTCCTTTCACTAGTGTCCTTCAGGGCTGTTGCAGAAAGGGGCTGTAATGATGCAGCTGCCCACTTCTGGTGGCATCTGAATAGCCTCTGAGCCAGACCCTAGTCTCTTCTTCTTCAGTCAGGTGATCATAGGGCACCCTAAGAGGCCACAGGTGCACGCGTGGGAGAAGGCATCGCAACAGGCTGCAGAAACAGGCATTTGGGCAACTTCTTCGTATAACTTGCTGGTACCTTCAGGGCCTGCTTGAGTCCTCAAGCCCTGGAAGATAGTGATTTTACATACTGCTATTTTGCAAGGGGACATCCAAACGGTAGTGATTTAAGGCCCAGGCATATGTGGACTTTCGAGTATGGCCTCACTTCTTTCCCAGATGTAAGCCTATTGTTTTCTGGGGCTCTCACAAACATGATTACAGTAAAAAACATGTCACACCCTGTCATAGTTAAGCACAGATGTCAACTTGACTGTTGAGGATTTGAGCTCTGGGCACAGTTGTAGAGAGTTGATGGTTGAGTTAAGCCCAGAGCAAGTCTGCAGGAGATTGTCTAGCTGATGGGGAAGACCCAGCCCATGGTGGGTGGGATTAGGTCCTGGATAAATCACAGAGAGCTGGTTGAAGGAGTTGGCATCCCGTACACTTGGCCAGACATGCTGGTCTGGCAAGTAAGAATTGTCCATCTCTCAGATGTTATGTGGTGATAGTGTGGCCATTTCCTTTGGCCCTTGTGTTGGTGCGTGCCCTCCCGTCAAGGTGGACTGAGAACTGTAACCAGGAATTGTAAGAGAGAATGTCATAGTTAAGCACAGGTGTCAACTTGACTGTTGAGGGTTTGAGCTCTGGGCACAGTTGTAGAGAGTTGATGGTTGAGTTAAGCCCAGAGCAAACCTGAAGGAGATTGTCTAGCTGATGGGGAAGACCCAGCCCATGGTGGGTGGGATTAGGCCCTGGATAAATCAGAGAGCTGGTTGAGAGAGTTGGCATCCTTCTGTTCACTTGGCCAGACATGCTGGTCTGGCAAGTAAGGATTGTCCATCTCTCAGCCGTTATGGTGGCCAGTTCCCTCGGCCCTGGTGTTGGTGTGTGTTCTCCTGTCAAGCTGGACTATGAACTGTAACTGGACTATCGTAAGAAAGTGAACTCCTTGTTCCCTTCAGCTGTGTTCTGGTCATTTATCAGCAACCATGCAGGCGGACTGCAACAGAGAATAAACCCTTGTTCCCTTAAGCTGTTTGATGGTCATTTATCAGCAATCATGCAGGTGAACTGCAGCACACCCCTTGTAACACTTGTAACCTGTGATCTCATCTTTTCAGCTGTAACCCCGTCCTGCACACTTGGGAAATATAGCATGAGCCCAGTTAAGTTTCTTACATGGGAAGCTGCCAAAATCAGACATGCAGCTACTGCAAAGACATTGGGATGTAACTCTCTCTTGAGAAGTCCACAGCCACACTTGCCAATGGTCTGCTTTTTCCTAAACACTTAGTAACCCCTGTACCTACATCCACACTTAAAATCTTATTAAACTCCAAGTCTGCTTCAAATTGACTGGTGAAATTCTGTTCTGTGGCAAGTTCAAGAACTCTGACTTCTCAGGGAGTCTTTGGAAAGAACTCAGATGACAGTAGGTGGCAGCCTGGAGCGTCTCTGTCACCTCCCTGCTGTGCTTGGTACTACAGCCAAGGCTGCACCAAGGTTATGATGCCGAGGTAGGTGGGGCAGCCTCGGTCGGGCAAGGTGGTGATGGGAACAGCTGAGTCTGGCTGACAGGACACTTGGCATGCAGACTGCCTCTCCACTGCCCTGCCAAAAAAAAGCTGAAAGACAAATGCGCCATGAGCTGACAATGCCTCTTGTGGGGGGCAGTGAGGTCCCTGCAGCTGCAGGTGCTGGCAGGAGGGAGTTATCTGGTGGCCTCCCTCAGCAGTTTGTAGCCAGCTCTCTGCAGGGATCCGTGCCCAGAGCGGCTGCCTCCCTAACTGGTCTGGCCACGCCGTGTGGCTCATTGCCTGCCTGGGATTAGAGCTGGCCAAGTTCACCACCTCTTCTACACACACTCTGTACTGTCTGTGGTCTGTATTCTCTGATGTCTTCTAGACCTCCCACCTGGGCCAGACCACACCCACCTGAATGGTCCTCGTTCAATTTCCATCACAGACAAGAGAGAGCGTATCTGTGCTCTGCAGGGTGGATGCTTGGGCACAGGTTACTAGTCAGCAGTGGCTTTGCAGTGATGAGAAGCCTACATTGCTGCTGCTCCTTGTTCTGCAGTGTTGGGTATTTTGCTGTGTTTATGCTGATTTGTTTCCGTACTGTATTTGATTCCATTACTGGCAACATCCTGAGTTCCAGGTCCCACCCTAGGTCGGGAGTTGGTCACAGTGCCGAGGGCCTGTGAATTCCACCTGCCACCCTGACATGCTGGCAGCATGACCCTGGGGATCCCTTGAGGGACACAGCCACTCCCGAGCTGTAAGGCTGAAGAAGGTGACTGGAAAGAATAGTTACAAAACAGAGGCCTTCCCATGTGCTCAAGCTCCTGGGGACTTTTTAAAAATTTTTTTTATTATTTATTCAATTGTGCGTGTGTGCGTATGTGTATGTGTGTAGAACCACAGACGAATTCGGGAACCACCATGGACGCCTCCACCTCCTTGTTTACTCTGCCCTGGGATTCACAGGCTCTGCCCTACCAGGACCGGAAACGCAGGCCGCCCCTGCTTCCGCCCGGCATCTATACGTGGGGTCTAGGATCCGAACTCAGGACCTTCCGCCTGCAAGGCAGAGGCTTAACCCCTGAGCCACTTATCCAGCCCCTCCTGGGGACTTTTAATTAAAATTTTTTACTTCTTTATTTATTGTGTGTGTGTTGGGGGTGTATCAGAGGGCACTTTTTGTCTTTGTGGAGGACCAAGGGTTTCTACCTTTTTGCTTCACACTGGGATTTCCCAGGCTCTGCCTAGCATGGCCAGACGTATAGGCCACCACCATTTCTGCCTGGCGTTTTTATGTGGGACCTGGGATCTGAATTTAGGACCTCCTGTTTATGAGAAAGTCTTAACCCCTGAGCCATCTCTCCAGCCCCTTGGATTTTTATTTACTCATTATGAGAAAGAGCAAGAACATGCATGCCATGGTATGTGGGAGGTCAGGGGACAACTTTCTAGTCACTTCTCCCCTTCCATGTGGGCTTCGGGGGATGGACGGCGACCTAGCTGCTGAGCCCACTCACTGCTCCTAGGCTGCTTTTACGGACAGGGATTTACAACAGTGAAGCTGGCTGTACAGCAGACCCTCTCCTGGTCGTCTTGTGTTGTCACTCCAGGTCACCACATGCTATCCTGTTTCTTCTGGACTCAATGCCTGGGCTCTCCCGCAGATCATGCCTCGAGCAGTGGGCACTGACAAGGACTGGGGGAGACTCTTGCTTTCCCTCAGCAGGGTGGACTGGCCCCAGGTTGGCTCCCCAGACACACTACAGCTATGGCTTCTTTGCCTCTTTCTATGTGAAACAGGATTCTGTCTTGGGCCTCAAGTCAGGTGGCATGAGACAACCCTTCACTCCAACTCCACAGGGAAGGGGGCTCCTGCTGAAGGTATGGCCTTCCACATCACTGATCTCACCAGGGGGAAGCGGCCCAGGAGACCAAGCCAGCTCATCTGTCCTCCACCATTGCATCTTGTTCTGGGCATGTCCAAGACACCCTGCCTGGCACCGAGGGCGTCAACCACTTTTTTTTTTTTAAATATTTTTATTTTTTTATCATTATTTATTCAATTGTGTGTGTGTGCGTATGTATGTATGTGCGTGTGTGTCTGTGTATGTAGAACCACGGACGAATCGGGAACCACCATGGACGCCTCCACCTCCTTCTGCCCTGGGATTCACAGGCTCCGCCCTACCAGGACCAGAAGCGCAGGCCGCCCCCGCTTCCGCCTGGCGTCTATACGTGGAATCTGGGATCCGAATTCAGGACCTTCCACCTGCAAGGCAGAGGCTTAACCCCTGAGCCACCTCTCCAGTCCGTCAACCACTTCTTATCTCAGCTGAAAGCAATGCTCAGGATAGACACTGGTGACTGGAGACGACTCAGTTGTTAAAGGTTTGCTGCACAAGTTTGATGACCTGAGTTCAGATCCCCAGAACTCATGTAAATGCCAGGTGGGCATGGCCTCCATCCCCTAATCCCAGGCTGCAATTCCTCAGAAGGTGATGGGGCATTTCCCAAGTTAGCCGGCTAGCTAGCCTAGCTGTGCTGGGAAATCTGGGTTTGACTGAAGGTCCCTCCTCCAGGAATAAGGAAGATCAATGGAAGATGTCAACATCAACCTTGGGTCTCCATATGCATATGTTCATGTTCATATGCAAACACGCACATACACATACATGTGAAAAATACACAGAGGGGGAGAGAGGGAGGGAAGGGGGAAGGGAGAGAGACTGGCCAGTATGTACGTGTGTTGGCTGGAGCTAGCTCTGAAGGGTGCAGGTGGAGCCCCGCGGTGGAGCGAGGCAGCAGCACAGGGGCATCTGCACTGAGCGGCTTGCACCACAACTGCTCTGGACGGCAAGTGTGTGTGTACTTTGTATCCAAGGATGTCATTCAAGTGCAGGCTTCTGTTACCAGTCGAGTCCTGGAAAACAAAGCTCTCTACAGAAACAATGCTGAGCTATTTTAGTAGCAAAACCACACAACACCAGCTTGATTTTTTGTGCTTTAATCCTCCATAGACGGAAACATCCTTAACTAAAAGACCACCACCACACAGCACGCTGGCTGCAGCTCTCCTCCACATCTTAAATTTGATCTTTTTACGAGTTACTAAAATTACAAAAATAACCGCTAAAAATTCTCTGAATCTGGCATATAAAAACTAAGCCAGAAGTGCCTCAGTAGTTACCTTAAAACGAAACATCTCAGAAAAAAATACAACATGGATTTAACTTTTGTTAAGTATTTTTCCTCATACAAAACACTAGTAAAATAGGCTTCTTAAAAATTAAATAGTGAAATGCCAACCAAATTATATACATCATTACAGTACAAGTGGATGAGGCGAATATCCAGTTCTGTTCCCAGATGGGGGCCGCCTCCTTGCATGGGGCCGCAGCCACTCCAAAGCCACTTTTAGATGCCAGCAGACGAAGACAGTGAAGGCAGGAGCAGGCAGCCAGGAGCCCAAGGCTCCTCCCAGAACAGTGAGGGCCAGGTTCTATTGCTAACTTGGTCCTCAGCCCACAAGCCCTCTCCCTCCCAAGGCGTGGGCGTGGCGAGGTCAACTGGAACGCAGGAGGCGGGTTAGGGCAGGGGCAACTCTGGTCCTTCAGGCCCACAGGGATGGGAGAGATGGTCTGATGACGTGGCAGAAGCCCCTGGAGCACCCTGGGGATGGCCATTCACTCAGAACCTGAGGGCAGGCGCTGGGGACTTGCAGCCTGGAACTGGGTGTGGCCACTGGGGCTGAGGCCTCTATGTTCGGCGCCGTTTGGCGGCGCTGGGGCTGGAGGGGTTGCTATTGGCAGTCAGCACTTTGTCAGTGACCCGGCTGCGCTTCCGCTTGTCCGCCCCTTCTTTGCACCCCAAGTCTGAGGAGTTCTTCTCTTTGTCTTTGCTGGATTTTTCTAATGCTTTCCCCAAGCTCCCTGAAGATGAAAAAACTGAGAAACAAAATCATTTGGCTGAAAACACAACACACAGAACTGTCTTTCTGTCCAGCTAGAGCCCTACATGCACATGGCCCACTGCACCCACTTCCCCTGGAGGCTGGCCTGGTCCCCCAGAAGGCTGTGTGCTTCAACCTACCCTGACGCCCCACACCTGGGCCTCCAGCTCAGCCCCGTGTTAGGTAAGGACACCAACCCTCCCCTCCCCATGGGCTAGCAGGGACCCTTCAGCCCAAGACCACTTAGACCCAGCTCGCCTGTCACTGGGCCCTTGGTTCTGCAGACTCCAAAGCTGCCTGACCAGGCCCTGCTGAGGCTGTCTTCAGGGTAGAGGTGCTGAGCTGCTGGGGAGGGGGGCGGTACACTTACCATCGTCAGCCCCGTTGTGCGGATCCACGTCCTCCTTCATCTCCTCCTTCATTTCCTCTTCAATGACCACTTTTCCTGTGGAGGAGACAGCTGCCGTTCACTGGAAACCCACGGTGGTGGCCAGCGCTGGGGGCCGGTCTGGCCAGGACTGCTTCCGACTCTCGCTGCCCACACAGGCCTCGGCGTCCATCACGAGATGGCATCCGTCAGGAGACTGCCCTTGAGCAAGCCCTCCCAGCCACAGTGCCCAAGGCCTCCAAGGTGCCACTGCAGGTGGGGCCCATGCAGGCCCCGCACACATCCCTGAAGGCCTTGACTCCCCACCATTGGCCTGGTCTGGCCATCTCCATTCCCAGCCCTCACTGTGTCCGAGTCTCACCTTCTCGAACTTCCTGAATGATCTCTTCTGGAAGGACAAAATTCCTCTCTTGGTTCGGAAACGGAAGAATCTCAGACTCATGCTGCCACATGCAGCATTTTGTATTTTCCAGAAACAGAAAACACGACGTCAGGCCATCAAGGACGGGCAGGAGCAGCGTGGACCGGACAAGAGGCGGGGCTCCTTCCCCAGCCTGCAGGGTGCACTTCAGCTGGGCTTTGTGGACCACCAGGGAGGGCCAAGCTAGCGCCAGCATGACATGGTGGAAGGGCCAGGCCTGTGCCACTCGGCCTGCTGCTCGCAGGGGCTCTGCCTCCCTGCTGGGAACCCTGACAGCGACCGCCCGGAGGCTCCTCCATCGCTGCTCACCCTGGCGACCTAGCAACTGTGCCTGATGGACAGACAAGCGGGCCCTGCAGAGCATTCTGGCTATGTGGTTACCTGCCCGACACGGGCATCTCTCAGCTTCATGAATCGGGAATGCGGCTTCCACAAAGGCCACTCGGCTCACCTCGGTGCGGCTCGGGTTCCTTTACCCTGCACATAAAGCTGTCTGGGGCTCCTACCCTGACAGTGGTTAGGGGCCTAGGGACTGCACGCCTCCCGTCCCTGTGGCTGCTGCTGCTCCCAGGGTCTGCCTAGTTGGTGCGCTCCTCGGAGGGGCTCCTGCCCAGCAGACTGGGGGCGAGTAGTGGGCCTGTGCTGAGGCTGAGCTGGAAAGACACATGTGGGGCTTCTCTGCCTCCCCCCAATGCCGGGGGGCTGGGGCCCGACTCACCAGTGCCTGCATGTCGTACATGGTGCTCAGATGGTCCCAGATGACCTTGGAAGGAACCTGCCGTCCAATGTTCTGGCTGAACTTGTCCCGGATACAAATCATGTGGAAGTGTCGGTTCACCCCTGCGAGGCGGGAGGGTAGGTGTGCGCGTGCTGGGGGGCAGGCGGCTGGGGGCGGCCGTGCAAGCGGGTGGATGCGGAGGGGTCAAGGGCGCGCGGCGGGGACCTGCGTGCCCTGGCGAGGTGCACGAGCGCCTGGTGGGGCGCGGATCGCGGCGGGAGGGCGGCGGGCGCGGCGTCCGGGTGTCGGGGGCCGGGGGCGGGGCGCCGCCGGGCGGGGGTCGGGGCCGCAGCTGCGCGCGCGCGACGGTTTGGCCCGCCGCCCCCCGCGGTCCGCGGCGCTCACCGACGGGCTTGTGGCCCAGCATGGCGTGGAAGAGGCACACCTCCACCTCGGGGCTCCACACCACCGTCTCCTCCGCCGCGCCGGGGGCCGCCGCGCCGGGGCCCTTGTCGCCCGCGGCCGCCGCGCCGCCCGCCTCGGCCTCCCCCATGCCGGCGCAGGCGCACTGCCGAGTGAGCCGCCGCTCGCGCGCTTCCGGCTTCCGGCGTCCGGCGCCCCCTGGCGGGCGGCCGCGACCTCGCGCCCGGCGGCTCTGCCGAGGAGGTGGGCGGGGCTCTGCGGGGAGGGTCTGCGCGCGAGGGGGCGAGGACTGGAGGGAGTTGCAGAGTTGGAGCGGCTGGGGGGCTGGGGGTGCTGGGGAGGGGGCTGGGGGGGGAGGGGGGCTGGGGGGAGGGCTGGGGAGGGGGCCTGGGGGAGGGTCTGGGGAGGGGGCTTGGGGAGGGTGGGGAGGTGGCTGGGGGAGGGGGTGGGGGAGACTGGGGGAGGGGGCTGGGGGTAGGCCTGGGAGGGGGCTGGGGCGGCTGGGAGGGGGGCTGGGGAGCTGGGGAGGGGGCGGGGGGGGCTGGGGAGGGGCTGGGGGGAGGCTGGGGAGGGGGCTGGCCCTGCGGGGCCTGGGAGGGGGGAAGAGAGAAGGGGACAGAGAGAGGGGAAGAGAGGAGGAGGGTAGAGAGGCAGGAGGGGAGAAGAGGGGTGACAGGAGAGAGGGGGACAGAGAGGAGGATAGAGAGGGGGAGAGAGAGGGGGCCAGAGAGGGGGGGTACAAAGAGGAGGAGGGAGCGGGGACAGAGAGTGGGGGAGCTGGGTGGAGAGAGGTGGGAGAGGGGGAGGAAAGGGGGGCAGAGAGAGAGGGGGACAGAAAGGGGGGAGAGAGGAGAGAACGGGCGGGGGAGAGAGGTGGGCAGAGGAGGGGGAAAGGAGCGGGGGGAGAGAGGGCGAAGGAGAGAGGGGGAGGAGAGGGGAGAGAGAGATGCGGGAGGGAGAGGGGAGAGGGGGGAAGAGAGGGAGAGGAGGGGGAGATGGGGGGAGGGGGGAGAGAGAGGGAGAGAGAGAGGAGGAGAGGGGAAGAGGGGGGGAGAGAGGGGGGGGACGGAGCTGTTGGCAAATTGATCATCCGACAAGGAACTGTGTGCAGACTGTGGATAGACTACCAGGCAATGCAGCCTGGAGAGCTAAAGCACAGCCACCGGTGAAAACGTGAGGGAGCCGGTGCACAGGGGAAGAAACATCATCAGGGAAATTTGATCAAACCCACGGTGAGATGCTTGGTGCCTGTGAGGGAGTAATTAAGGGTGACCCAGGGGATTGTCTTTATTACTTTGGTTGATGTGGGAAGAGCCATCTTGGTTGTACAGCTCCCTGTGCAGAGAAAGCTAACTGAGCACAGCATGCATGCATTCATCCCTTTCTGCTTCTGACTGTGGCATGATGTGCCAGCTGCTTGGAGCTCCTGCTATCTTCCTTGGCTCCCCTACCGTGGAGGACTGCACCCTCAAATCCAAAGCCAGAATAAAGCTTTCTGGCAAATGACTTTTGTCAGAGTATTTCATGAGAGCAACAAAGAAGAAACCAAGACTTCCTTTGAAATCTACAGAACAGTTCTGCCAGAGTGAAGATATTCCAAGTCACATGGGAGCCTCCCCCTCCCACCCTCTCTTTGGCTATCAGACTTATTGAAGCCTTGGGTCCTGAGAAATTAGAATTGCTCTGGGGGGTGTCTGAACTCTGATCCTTTCTCTTGTTCAGCAAGTTCTTTAGCTGCTGAGTCATCTCCCCAGAACTTTCTCTCTCTCTCTCTCTCTCTCTCTCTCTCTCTTTCTCTCTCTCTCCCTGGGATCAAGTACTGACCAATTAGGATGGGCTGGCTGGTCAGCAGGCTTCAGGGTTTTGTCTCTCTAGCAGATTACAAGATGCCCCCAGCTTTCTGTGTGGGTTCTGGGGATGGAACTCAGGTCTTGGTGCTTGCGTCTAAGCACGGCATGGAGGAGTCATCTCCCAGCCCTGTGTGTGTTTGAGACAGGATTTCATGGCGCCCAGGCTGGCCTAGAGGTCTTCATGTAGCTGAGATGGCCGTGGGCTTCTGGTCCTCATCTTGAGGATGCGCATTGAAGGTGCACAACACTGGGCTCTCTATGTGGTGCTGACTGAATCTCCCAGATGGAGCTTCTGGTCTGGGGAGCTGATGATGTCTGATCCCCCGCAGATGCCGCTCTGTGTCCTGAGGGCCGCAAAGCATTTGCTGACACCAGACATCTGGACATGGAAGATCAGTGTTTTCCTGATGCTTTGGACATGATTCAAGCCTGGTCCCCTGTCCAACAGACCAGTTACCCAGCACTCCTGTGTCTCAGCCTCCTCCTCTGCTGGAGCTTAGTGTGGTCACTACGACAAGACTCCGTGTGAAAGGACGCGAAGTCCACGTGGCAGATTGCCTGAGCAGCCATCCCTCAGGTGGTGTGTGCGGGGGTCCATCCAGCCCTTGGGGTTCTGCCTCGTCCTGTTCCAGGCTTGTGTGTTTCCCCACTTGACATGCAGCCCAATCAACCTGCAACGCAGCACAACTCTACCCTCTGCTCTCTTCCTGTCTGGGGTAAATTAATGTGACTAAAGAGCACATAATGATTTCTCTTATCCCCAAAACAGCCCGTGTCCTTGAGACATTACAAGTTTGGCTTCCTGGACATGTACTGACGAAGTGAGGACCAGCTCAGCCAGCCTGGTGGATGGGACTTGCAGCCAGCACGTGCCGCCTGTAGGGGGCACTGCTCAACCACTGTTTGGATCAGACTTGGCGCTCATCTCCAAAACCTGGAGACTGAACCCAAGGGAAGGTCCACACCCAGGAGCATTTCAGGTATTAGGCTAAGAAGATCCAGCTCTTCAGAGAGGCCCTGCGGGGAGTGTCGTGGGCCAGGAAGGCAGGTGTTTCCTTCCAGCACCTGGTCCAGTTTGCTTTCTTCTGGGGATCAGTCTAGGACCATTCTATTCTGGATCATGCTGCCCAAAGCAGTGTGTGTGTGTGTGTGTGTGTGTGTGTGTGTGTGTGTGTGTGTGAGAGAGAGAGAGAGAGAGAGAGAGAGAGAGAGAGAGAGTCAGAGTCAGAGAGTCGCAGCTATACCCTCAGTTTCTCAGTCCGGGGGTGACGACTGCGTCTTTCTGCCCGCTGCTTGGCTGCGGGCCTCCAAGTCCTCGGTCACGGCCTTTTGTTGTCATGAACTGTGACCTGCTGAAGAAGAGCGACTCAGCCATGTGGCCTTCCCCAGGGCCTGATCTACCTGGGGAAGAGTCTGTGCTCACTTGGCTAGTGGTGGCGCTTGTCTCATGCACATTGTATCACTTCACATGAAGTCTCATTGTAATGGTGGTACTCAGCTCTAGTGAGGGTGAAACTGAGGCACAGGAATGCTGGGTAACTGGTCTGCTGGATCAGGTGGGTGTCCCAAGCACTGGCCCTTCCTCTGGAAGTTTTGAGTCTCCATATTGACTAGCCCCATGCTGAGCCCCCAGGAAACCCTACGGTTTTCTGTGGGTGGAGGGTATGAGATAGCTGAGATGGGTACAGATCAGGGTTGAGGACTGGGGGACCGTCTCTCATGGAGGGGGTCTGATGGGAGGACACTCTGTCCAGCATGGAGCTAGCTGCACTGAATCTGACGCGCTGGCCTCTCGGGGTCACGGGCTGTTGATCTGAGAGTGTTACCTGATGCTGACTCTGGAGACCGCTCATGACTCAGCCCACAGCACCTCATCGCACCGAAGGCCAATGAACACTTTCGGCTTCTGATGAGAGTGTTGCCACCTCCTGCTCCCGATCCCTGAGGCCCTGGGCAGTTATGACCGAACAGCACCAAAGCACAGTGACGGCCACCGTGGCTCCAACAGGGGCTGGGGTTGAGCCCTTGTCATCTCAGTCTTCATTCTGCTCTGAGGGTCCGAGAGGGGCTGAGCGTGTCTCATCAAGGAGAGACCTGGTCTCCATGAATCAGTCTCCCAAAGGACAGCTCTGCTTCTCATGGACCACCACAGAGAGTGGCAACATCTCTTGGTGCAGGGAGCAAGTCTGTTGACAGGCATGAAGAACTGCTGTGAGACGATTCGGCTTGACCCAGCCCAGTCCTCAGGGTGGCACTGCTTCACCATGACTTCTGTTGCCAAAGGAGAGAAGACACGGGACGGACAGCGGGGCAGCCAGGTGAACACAAACTGCACACGAGTGAAGACACAGCAGAAGAGATGCAAATGTCAGCCAGCTTCCCCAGTATCCAGCCATACCGTGGCCAGAGGGATTCAGTTTATAAGAAAGGCACGGAGCCAAGTGACCGTCAGTCCCTAAAGGACTTGGAGCCAGTATCACAGTGGGACCAAACATCGGCCCTGATGTGGTAAGACAGTCGGCAAAGATAGGATGGAAATCATAAGCCCTGGTCTCACCTGTGCCCTTGAATGCTAGGATGAAGAAGTGGAAGAGGGCTCAGGGACCATTGTGCCCAGTGCTCCCAGTCTGGTCCTCTGACAGAGCAGCTATGTGGCATGCAGGGAGAAGAAAGCCTGGAAGCCAAAAATAAGAACGGATGGGGGCTGGAGGATGGCACAGGGGTTAAGACTCTGCCTGGCTAACAGGAGGTCCTGAGTTCAGGTCCTAGGTACCATGAAAAAAAAATGCCAGGTGGAAATGGCAGTTGCCTGTACTTCAGGCCCTGGTGGGTGGAGCCCGGGAAATCCCAGAGGGAAGCAAGAAGAAGGTAGAAGCAATCAAGTGACACACAGTGCCCTCTGACACACACACACCTCCCATATAAATAAATAAAAAAGTTTTTTAAAAAAAGTAACAAACAGCTGGCTATGGATGAGGGGGTTGGAAGAATTTCTGGCCCAAATTGCATTTCCTGCAATGGTTTCTCAGAAAATGCTGCTGCATCCTGGTAGCATTTAAGTGCTGCTTATTAGCACACCTGGTAAAAGTTGTCCCAAAGGACAGGAAGGAAGCCTGGGCCCTGTGAGGAGCAGAAGGGGCGGGTCTCAGCAGCTGCTGCTGAGTGGGTGAGTGAGAGGTGCAGAGTTCTTTTGAATAGCAAGGGTAGCAGGGGCTGCCAGGAGGAAGAAGAAGCTGCGGGCCACCAAGCTGTACCCAATGCCCCGGGGGAGATGGGAATCTGAGTCTAGTCTGCTGGGCTCGCTGGGGCTCACAGGTGGACGTGCTCTCTGGGGAAGGTAGGCCCTGGATTCCAAGTGCTGGGAGGGATGCCCAGGAGCTGCGCGCCAACAGCAGTGCGCCTTGAGACAGGCCAAGGACTCCACACCCCCTGAGATGGACCCTCGGTGTTATAGGTTTTTTATATCCAGGTTCTTGTGTTCAGGAGTCAAGATTGAAACCAGAGCACACGTGGAGGAGACAAAGAGCGGAACGCACAGACATGCAGTCCCATGAGGGCAGGGAGCTGATGGGGCAGCCAGGGTAAGGGGTATTTATAGAGTTGGGCAGGCCTAGGAAAAGTGGCTTTTCCTCATTGGTTAGTTCTAGTTTCTGCAAACCCGATTGGAGTTTTTGGTCCCCTCCATCTCACTGGTCTTTTCATATTGGGGCCCAATTCAGCTGATCTTGTGGCCCACCTCAAGGAAGGGCTTATCTGCAATGGAGTGCTCAGCTCCATATTCTTTCATGAACAGAGGATTGGGGCAAGTTGGTGACTCATCTCTGTGGAGGATTAGAATGGTTCCTCCAGATGGATAGGGTGTGTTCCTCAGGGTAACCCTAGCAGTGGGGGTGACTTTCAAAGACCTTCCCAGCATGCCCTTCCTACTCTGCTGAACTACTTAACAAAAGTTTCTCTTTCTCCCAGGGACCCCATGCCCCCAGATGATCCCACCCTGTGCTCCTGGTCGTTCTCTGGAGCACCTGTCCATTCCTTCTCCCCCTGGTTCGATACAGCGAGTATGGTTTCCAGACCTTGAGGCTTGGACACTCTTGGCTCCCCTGCAGGGCCACCTTGCTATAAAGCGACCTGAGGGCTTGGTGCAGATGCTCTGCCACCTGCTGGGTCAAATGTCCTATTTGTTCATCCTAAAATGCTCCTAGCAGAAGGGTAACTCAGACAAGTGGCAAATCCAGGCCTGAGATGGAAGCAAGTGCTGATTTACAGTGAGGCCTGCCAGCCCTTCCCATCCCCCAGGGCACATCATCCTGGCTCAGTCTTACTTTTTAGGCAGTTTAAGAGCAGCCCTGCTGGGAGGTCTTCCGAGGTCACCCCCAGGGCTGGGATTACCCTGTAGGAACACACCGTATTGATCTGGAGGGGCTGGTACTAATCCTTCACAGAGACAAAGTCACCAACTTCCCTCAACCTTCTGTTCTTGGAAGAATATGGAGATGAGCGCTCCATTGCAGATAAGCCACGAGATCAACTGGGTTGATCAGACCAATGAGATATAGAGGACCAAAAGCTCCAATCAGGTTTGCAAAAACTGGAGCTAACATGAGGAAAAGCTGCTTTTCCAAGGCTTGCCTAACCTATAAATACCCTGACTTGGCAGCCATCTTTGGCTCTCTTGCCCTCATGGGAACTCCGTGTCTGAAGTCCTGGAGTTCTTTTCTTTCCTCTGAACCTCTAACACTGCTCTCCTGCTTCAGTCCTCAGACACGAGAACACAACATTTTGGAACAGCACCAGAAGGCTCTCTTGTCCTCTTTGGATTCACACCTGTGAGTTCCGTTCTTTCCTCTAATAAACTCTGCCTTAGTTCTCTATGCATGTTCTGGTTTCAATGACTCCTGAACATGAGAACCTGGAGATATAAAAGACCCCAGAACCTACATCATTTTCAGAGCTATGGGTGGTCTGGATCGATGGGGTGGGTGGCCAGGAACAATCAAGGGCCTCCTGTCACTCAGGGTATTCTCTTGTGTGTTGGGAACTGCAGTCAATGTGTTTCTGATAAAATCGGGACATGTCCTTTTAAGGCAGGTCTAGAGCAGCCATGCCGGACTAGTCTCTAGAGGTCATCCCCCACTGCTGGGATTACCCTGAAGGAACACACCCTTTATAGCTTCCCCCAACCCTTTGCTTATGAAAGGATGTGGAGATTAGCTCTCCATTATGGGGAAACAGCCCCAACTTAGGTGGGCACAAGATCAACTAGGTTGGGCTCAATGTGAGCTAACCAGTGAAGAAAAGCCATTTTTTGGGGGGGTTATCTAAAGGCATAAATATACTTGACCTGGCAGCCATCTTTGGTGCCTGCTCCTCATGACACTCCACATATGGAGTCCGCTGCAACACTTCAGGCACCTTGCCTGGCTGGGCCATATTCAAGCGGACCCCAAGAACCCAGGGCACTTCTCTGAGCTCTGAGTCCAGACTGTGCAAACCCCGTGGTTGCTTTAGAAGACAATTCTTGTTGACGTGCTTGCCGGGGTCTGCAAGAAAGGTACTACTTTGGTCTGGCTTGAGCCAGTACCCTCTGGCTTTGCCGTCCTTAAAGTTTCTGGTCTTCAAGACTGGTATGGCCTGGTCCTTGCTGGGCTGTAGCAGAGCAGCCAGCTGGACCCCCCCCCCTTTCTACCTGGGAACTACTTCTATTCCCTGGCAGTGAGCTGGGGTGTCCCTGGGCCTCTGCCCAGAAGGCTAGACTACCTTTAGGATCTGGGGTAATCAGCTCCACCTGCTCCCTAAACTCTCAGGCTTCTGGGATGTGGGGTGTGAGGCCTGGGGTGTGCTCCGCCTTGGCACTAAAGGGGGTGTCTTTACTGCTTGTTCCTACAGGGAAGAAAATTACAAGATTCATCATGTTTCCCTTCAAACCTTGACCCACTGCTATGGTTTGTGAAGTTGCCAGCAGATGGCAGACATCCTCAGTCCCTGGAGGTGTGCGGGCCGCAGGGAGGCTGGGCAACACAGCTCGTCTTCACTTCAGGACCTTCTCCAGAGCAGAGTATGAGCATGGGGTGTTGCTGAATTCCCACTGGGCCAGTGGGGGTGGGGGGGGGGTGGAGGTGGTGGGAAGGTGGGGGTGGGGGGGATGGCAGGGGCCTCATGGGCTCGAGGCAAATGGGCGAGCCAGCAACGGAGTCACCACCCAGACCCCAGGAGTCAGGCAAGAAGCAGCAGGCAGAGGACGAATTGGCTGCAGACTCAGAGTCATTAAGGGTGTTTGGGTCCAATCAGGTGTTGCCATCCCTGGGGGAGGGGGAGCAGCCACCAGTCATTTAACTGTTTACTAGGTGTCCATTGCAGGGGCAGGTTAGACGGCCGCTTCCCATTGGTCGTTCATCCCTCCGCCTGCATGTCCGGGGCATGTCCATACCTGGAAGCCCAGGCTAGGGCCTCCCTGAATCGGTAGTGCCACAATGGGGTCCCTCAAAGAATGAAAAGTGGGCTGCACCGGAGGGCATCTGTGGTTCCTGCCTCCTTACCTGTCCAGTGGTGGGTGCCGGGACTGCTGCCCACCCCTGCCTGTTGTGGGGGAGGGGCTCTGAGGTCCAGCAGGTTCTTGTGTTCTAGAGTCTGAAACCAGAACCTGTGTAGAGAGTTAAGGCAAATTTTAGGGGAGAAACAAACAGAACTCACAGAAATGGATTCCATGGGGCCAGAGAGCTATTTGCTGGTCACCAGGATCAGGGTCAAGGGCAGTCAGAGGCTTAGGTCCTGGGGAAAGTGGATTTTCCTCATGGGTTAACTCTAGTTTCTGCAAATCTGACTGGAGCTTTGGTCCTTTACATCTCATTAGTCTGTTCATATAGGGGCCCGGCCCAACAGGCTTTTGAAGAATTTAGCTTATCTGCAATGGAGAATATATAGTCTTGTAAAGAGAAGGATTAGAACCAGCTCCTCCAGATGAATAGGGTATGTTCCTTCAGGATAATCCCACCAGTGGGGGCGACCTTCAGAGACCTTCCCAGCCTAATGCCCACCCTCTGGCCATCAGCCCTGCTCCCACCCACCCCTGGATGCCAGCGACGTGACTATGGTAGGAGTGACAAAGCCCCTGGCAGAACTTTGGGCACATTCCTGTGAACTCTGATGCTGGGTAGAAATCCCTTCAGCCTCCACAACTCCTATTTGGGTCCCCAGTCACAGACTGGATCCCTGCACCTGACACTTGCCCTCCAGATGGGAGAAAAGCTGGGTCCACAGCTCAACTTCAGCTGACTTTCCCCAGAAGCAACCAAAGCCCTTTCTGCCCCTAACCACCGCATGCCGAGATGCAAGGTCAAGACTCAGGTCTTCCTGGTCCTCCCAGGAGCACAGCAGCAGGGCCTGTGTTCAGGACACAGCTGCCAAACTGGACCAAATGATCAATGAGTAACGGGGAATTTCCTGCACCACACCACACCACTCATTTTCTTGTACCATCTACCCATCTGCCTATCATCCACGTACTCCCTACTTATCCAGACATGCATCCATCCAGATATTTTCCATCTACTGATTATCTGTTCATCCACCTACTCACTTACCTACCTGTCAATCACCTGTCATCCATTCATCATGTATCTATTCTGTCATTCATCCATCTACCCACCCTATATCCATCTTCCATACATTAATGATCAATTTATCAGCCCACTCATCTGTGATGGCTTGTGATAATTATTGTCTTGACACTGGAAGACAAGCCTCTAGACATGACTAAGAGGGATCCTCTAGATTACAGTTTAGCTGCTGGGCCTGTCTGTGAAGGACTGTCTTTTTTTTTAAATTATTATTGTTATTTGAAGTGGGAGGGTCTTGCCACCGAGTGCACGTGGTCAAAGGACATCTCTGTAGAGTCAGCTCTCTGCCTGTATGTGCATTCCGGGAATCAAACTTAGGTTGTCAGACTTGTATAGGAAGCAACTTTATGTGCTGAGCTATCTTGTAGACCCTGAGGGGGTCTTGATTACATTAACTGATGTGAGGATTAGGGCAGTTTAGAGCAGCCATGCTGGGATGGTCTCTGAAAGTGCAGGAGATCCCCCAGGGCTGGGATTGCCCTGAAGGAGCACCCCTATTGATCTGGAGGGACTGACTCCAATCCCTCACAGAGACAAGTCACCAACTCCCCTCAGTGGGTCATTCAGGAAGGGATATTGAGACTAGTTCTCCATTGCAGATGAGCCCTACCATGAGGTTGGCCACAAGATCAAGTGGGTTGGGCCCAATATGAACAGACCAATGAGATGTGGAGGACCAAAAGCTCCACTCAGGTTTGCAGAAACTGGAGCTACCAATGAGGAGAAGCCATTTTTCCAGGTCTGCCTAGGCCTAGAAGTAATCCTGACGTGGCAGCCATCTTTGGCTCCCTTACCCCTCGTGGTGCTCCATGTCTGCAGTCTCAGTTCTTTTCCAGCTCCTTGTGCCTCGTGGATCCCATGCCTGGAGCCACGAGTTCTCCAGGGCTCTCTTGACCCTCATAGATTATGTCTGTGAGTTCCGTTCTTTCTCTCCTCTGTCTTAATCCTCTGCACAAGTTCTGGTTTCAATCTTTGACTCCCGAACACAAGAACTTGTACACTTACAGACCTCAGAGGGACCCCATAACAAGGAGACCCAACCGAAAAGTAGGTAGTACCATTTCCTGGGTTTGGGGTCCTGGACTGGATAAAAACAGAAAGTGAGCTGAGTGCAAAGTAAGCTGAGAGAAAAGTCAGCTGGGTGCAAAGCATGCTGGGCGCAGAGTGAGCTGGGTGCAAAGCATGCTGGGCGCAGAGTGAGCTGGGTGCAAAGCATGCTGGGCGCAGAGTGAGCTGGGTGCAAAGCATGCTGGGCGCAGAGTGAGCTGGGTGCAAAGCATGCTGGGCGCAGAGTGAGCTGGGTGCAAAGCATGCTGGGCGCAGAGTGAGCTGGGTGCAGAGCCAGTTGAAGATATGCATCCAACTGTTGCTTCCTGCCTGGACAGAGAGTGTAATATAGTTAATTCTCTTAAGCTCCTGTTGCTAGAGCTTCTCTGCCATCATGGACTATAGTCTGGAGTTGTGAACTGGAATAAACGCTTTTTCCTTTGTTTCCATCAGGATATTTTATTACAGTGACTGGGAAAGAAACTCAGATGCCATCTATCCATCCATACACCACCTGATCATTCTCCCTCCATTAATTCCCTCCATCCACCCATCTATACATCTAGTCACTCATCATGTACCCACTTATATATCTATCTTCCATCCATCCGTTCACTTACCCATGACTCATAAATCCATATCTACCTTCTGTGTCTGTTATGTATTCATCCATCCATCCATCCACCCGTTTCCTCGTGAGCCAATCCATGCAGGCATCCATCAACCATCTTTGAGCTGGGTACCATGGCATGCACTTACTCTTTTTTTCACTCTCTCAAATAAAGAAGTATTTAAAAATAAGTTGCAAACCTGTCAGGAGAGACACAGTATCTAGTAGGTGCTGGAGAATTTTTCTTACCCTCTTTCAAATACATGAAGTTGGGAAGGCTTGTGTGTATCGGGTAAATATAAGTAAAGACAAACCCTCCAGGCTGGCAGGAATCTGTCCAATCGGGAAAGAGAGACAGTTCCACCATTCAACGGCCTTTACCAGACTGCAAAGTGCATCTTGGGCGATTTGCTGAGAGCTTGTATGTCACTACCTTTTGGAGGAGGATGCTGTGTCAACTTAACAGCTGAGGGTTTGAGCTCTGGGTACATTTATAGAGAATCAGTGGTTGAGTTAGGCCCAGAGCAAACCTGTAGCAGATTGTCTAGCTGATGGGGAAGGCCCAGCCCATGGTGGATGGGACTAGGCTCTGGAATAAATCACAGAGAGCTGGTTGAGAGAGTTGCCTCCTTTTGTACACTTGGCCAGACAAGGTGGTCTGGCAAGTAAGGATCGCCCCTCTCTCAGCCATTATGTAGAGATGGTGTGGCCAGTTCCCTTGGCCCTGGTGTTGGTGTGTGCTCTCCTGTCAAGCTGGACTGAGAACTATTATAACCAGACTGTTGTAAGGAAATAAATCCCTTGTTCCCTTAAGCTGTTTGATGGTCATTTATCAGCAGCCATGCAGGCGAAATCAACAGATGCCATCCACTTCATGTACATGTCCAAGTTGAACAGCACAACTCTAGCAGGAGGACCTGACAGCACCATTTGTTTTACACACACACACACACACTCACACACTCACATGCACTCACTCACACTCATACATGCACTCACACTCGTACCCACGCACACTCATATGCACACTCACACATACACACATGCACACACATTCACACGCATTCACATGCACACACACACGTACACACATTCTCATACACACACATTCCCATTCAATCACACACACAGACACACACACACTCAGACTCACACACATACACTCACACACACACACACATACACACATTCACACTCACATTCACACACAGCCAAATCCACCTGGAGATCTGCGTAACCATCTGGACTTGCTAACTGGGAAGTTAAACTTCTCATGTTTCTCTGACGGTGGTTGGGGGGTGGTTTGGAGGTACCTGCTGCCACCCTTTGGCTCTTACCCTGGGGCTAGGAGCGTGAGGTGGCGCTGTTTTCCTTCCTGTTATTTTCCAAGAGCTGGATGGCTCCCTGTCCTCCAGGAAGACTTCCATCTTGCAAGTCTGCAACGGGCATATTTGGCTTTTTAAGAAGATTCACACACGTGTCAAACACATCTCAATTACCAATTCAAAGCAACAGCTGAAGCAAGACAGGCGCGTCCCTCTTTCTTTTGGCTCCAAGAGAAGCTAATTTTTCTCTTTCTGCTCTGCACTTACTGTGCTTCTGTGGGTGACCCTTGCAGAGTGCCCATACTCAGGGGCCTTGATTACTCTGCCAGCTCCTTCCCCCGGCCTGTTGGAAGGATGTGACTGTGGAGGTCAGCGAGGACCAGGGACGTTAGCTAAGGCTGGAGGATGGTCTGGGGCTAAGGCCTCATCCTTTCTGAAGGAGGGCAGTGGGTGAGGATGCAGATGTGGCAGCAGACAGGGAGGTGCCTGTCAGGCTCTGTGGACAGAGGAGCACGTGAAGCAGGATCAGGGTTGGGTCATGGTGTTTTGTGACTGTGACCAGGTGGGACAGAGGTCTCCTGGTCACAGATGCCGCCTCAGCAGAGGACTTGCAGTTTCTGGTGAGGTCAGGGGCTGATTTGAGGAGGGGGGGGTCAGGACCTCAGGGTGGGAGGTGGGCCTTCAGGCCTCTGCTGCACCCCAGGCCCTGGCTGAGCGTTTCCTTCCCCCTATACTGATAGGAGCCTGGGGAACAGGTGTTCAGAAGACACGGGCCTGGCCCCCCTGGAACCTCTTCCCATCTGTAAAGAGGCATCAGAGAAGCCAGCCACCTGGCAAGGCACAGGGCCACTGACGCAATGCAGATTCCCAGGCCGCCTCCCAGAGGAACAGCCCAGCACCTGTGGTGGGGCTGCCCTGAGAGAGCTCATCCCTCCCACCCTCACCCTACGTGATAGATATAGGCGTCTACTGACAACCGCAGGCTCTGAGCACATGGTGAAGAATTGGTAATTAAGGCATAACCACAAGCAAACCAGCAGCCGATTGTCTAATTGATGGGGAAGACCCAGGCTGGGGTGGTAAGATTATCCTCTGGGTGGATAAGATGGGAGTTGCCGCTAAGACACGTGGCTTCCGTGAGCATGAGCCATACTTGCTTAGCTAGTTCAGCAATGGATGTGGCGTGGCGGGTTCTTCCAACTTCCATTGTTGGTATGAACTCTCCTGTCGAGCTGGATTAAGAACTATAACAGGACAATCATACCAAAAGAAAACCCCTTGTTCCCATGAGCCATTTTGTCATGAATTTATATAATGTGCAGAGTAACTCCTTTTACTTACTGTCTCCTCCCTGGCTTAGTGTATGCAGTAGGTGCTCATTAAATGTGTTTTGAAGTGACACGAGCAGATATGCAGACTGGCAGGATGGGTTGTGAGGACAGGTATAAAATCCCAAGGGACTGTGGTCAGAAACAGTGCCATCAGGTGCCTGGAAGCAGGGCAGGTTGTCCCCTCAGTCCAGGGTCACTGTTAGGCTGACGTCAGTCTCCACCAGCTGCAGTGTCGTGCTTTTCTCTGGACCAACAGCTGCCACTTTTTTCTGAGACCATCAAGATTATAACTGTTGTCAACTGAGGTTCCTCAGAGACAGAGGGCGTGCAGATGGTCACTGGACCCTCCCCTGGGGCTCTGGCCTTGCTTGGAGCACCTTGTGGCCTTGAGTACTTGCTTCTTCTTTAATTATACATGTCCTTGGAGCCCTGAGGTCTGGAAGGGACCCTGGTGTGTATACAGGCCAAGGAAGGTTAAGTGGGTGTCATAGTTAGGCACAGGTGTCAACTTGACAGTTCAGGATTTGAGCTCTGGGCACATTTGTAGAGAATTAGTGGTTGAGTTAAGCCCAGAGCAAACCTGTAGGAGATTGTCTAGCTGATGGGGAAGGTCCAGCCCATGGTGGGTGGGACTAAGCCCTGGAATAAAATTCCAAGAGCTGATTGAGAAAGTCGGCATCCTTGTGTATATTTGGTTAGACACATTGGTCTGGCAAGTAAGGATCATCCTCTCTCAGCCATTATGTAGAGATGGTGTGGCCAGTTCCCCGGCTCTGATGTTGGTGCGTGCTCTCCCTTCAAGCTGGACTGAGAACTGTAACCAGACTGTCGAAAGGAAAAAAAAACCCTTGTTCCCTTAAGCCGTCTGATGGTCATTTATCAGCAACCATAAAGGCGAACTGCAACAGTGGGGAATCCCCCTACGCAACTATAGGGAAGCACCAGCCTGCTGGGTCCTGCGTGCTACCAACCCTCATCCCTACTCCTGTAATCAAACCAAATAAGCTCTTTGGTTCATCAATTTAGAGCCTGGCATAATTGTTTCTTTGGTCAGCTATGGAGCTCCTATCTGGGGTGGACAGATGGTTGTGTGTGACCCAGGAAAAGGCCAGGTCAGGATCACATCATGGGACAGGACCAGTGTCTGCTCTCACTGTCTCCTCTGCGCCCATCTTGGGCGTGGCCTCTCTGTGTCTCCTCTGCGCCCATCTCGGGCACAACCTTAGAGGCCGGCGCTGCCTCCAGAGTAGCTGGAAGCATCCCTCTGTAATGCAGACAGATGGCTGGATTGTATACAGGAGCCAGACAACCAGGCGGAGGACAGTTAAAAAGCAATTTGGGCCCAAGAGAAATTGCTGCTGTGGACAACCGGAGCCAATGATGGGCTCATGTGGAGTGACTGGGACTGAGGGCGGTGCTTGGCGGGGGGCTGTCAGCCATGATGTCAGGCCTCGGTCCATGGGCACCTTAGAGTTTGGAATAAGATTCCACTCTCCTTCCTGACATGCTGGCCCTACCTGGGCAGCATGCGTGGATTGCTAGAGGACAGCCTTCCTGGGGCTCCCCTGAGCTCTACAGCCACTCTTCCCTGCTCCTGCTCCTCCCAGTGTGGCAGAGGGCACTGCCTGTCAGCGTCCACCTCTGCCTCTGAGGCCATGCCCTCAGGCTCCTGGGTGCAGACCCTATGTCCATGACTGAGCTCAGGACCCCTTCATCCTGCAACAAGACCCCCGCGTGCATCCTCTGCCAGTGCCAAGCTGGGGCATGATAGCATGTGACTTCTCTCGGGTGGGGAGGGCATAGCTGAGCCCATTTGCTCCTTGGCACCCCTGGGTCCCCCTGTTGCTGAGACCCTCCATGTTGCCCCCATTCGAGAACACTAGAAAGAGAGCAAGCTGTGCCTATGGGTGAGGCAGGGGTCATGCTGATCTGCAGTTACCATCAAAGTTGATCCTTGGGGGTCACATGCATGGGCTTTGTGGGGTTTGAGTGTCTCTGATCTGGGTTCCAAGCCCGAACGCTCCATTCTGAAGCACCCAGCAAACCAAGCTTCGCATACGGGTTCAGGACCGAGAGGAGGCAAATCCTCCTGCTGGCCACATTGTCTTCCTCCTAGCGCGGTGGAGTCGGTGTCTCCGGAAGGCCTCCTCTGGGTTACAGTTTGCAGGGAGGGTCCGAAGTTGCCCAGTCTTGTGGGTGGAAGAATCCAGTGGCTTCTGGGCTCTGTGTCCAGACAGACACTGTGGGGGCTTTTGAAGTCTCTTGTGGAGTCCTCAGCCCTGTGTCCCGTGGGGACCAGACTATCTCCAGTCAGCATGTTCTTCTTTCAGGGTTTGGGTTATGAGGAAACATACTGGGCTAGAAGAGCCATGGTGCGACCTGTTTGTCTGTGCCCTGCCATTTTTTTCACGCCGTATACATGCCAGGCAGTGCAGACGGGTCCCACCTTATAGAAGGGTCCTTGCCCCAAGTAGATTTTGACACCCAGGAAGTCTACAGAAGACTGTGGGACCTGGTTTTTCCATGTCCCCCGTGCCCTGGTCCAAAAGCCACAGGGTGGGACAGCCACAGGCAGGTACCCCTCAGCACTTCCCTAAGTGGCTCTGTCCTCCAGGTAACCTTGGCTACAAATTCAAGCTGTCACCACACCATGAGCTGAAGCTGAGCTTCACCTGGATGGTATGAGACCGTCCTCTCTCCTTTCCTGCTTCCCTGTTTCCCAACACGCCTTCCTGGGAGGCCACCCTTGTCAAACTGCCTACAACTCGGGGATACAGTCACCTCTAGGGCCAGGGTGCAGGGCAGCTCCCTCCCGGGCATCTCTGTGGCTTAGCTTCTGGGTCTCTCAAATCATCTGTAATATGTGTGTGTGTGTGTTGTATGTCTCTGTGTGTATGTGTGTATATATAAATGTGTGTATATGTATATGTCTGTGTTGTATGTGTGTGTATGTATGTGTGTGTGTGTGTGTGTGTGTGTGTATATATGGATGTGTGCATGAGTGTGTGTGTGTAGTTGGTGATTAAACCTAGGACCTTGCATATGGTAGATAAGAACTCCACCACTGAGTTATAGCACCAATCATCTTTTTAAAATTTTTATTCATTCATTCATTCACTCACTCATTCATCTATCTATTCATTTTTTCAGATAGTCTTGCTAGTCATTAGCGCTGAGCCTGTAGTGCCCCTGCCTTGGCTCCCAGGTGCTGGGTGGCAGGGCAGTGCTGCAGCCACGCCCAGCTTTTAATCCATTTTCTTTCTACTGGTCTATAAGCCCCGAGTAGATCACTCATGATGTGACCTGTGTGACCAGAGAACTGGACTTGAAATTTTTAAAATATTTAAACTTAAAAAAAGAAACAGGGATAGGAAGATGAGTCAGGGATTAAAGCTTTTGCCTATTTTCCCTTCCTTCCTTCCTTCCTTTCTTCCTTTCCTTCCTTCCTTCCTTCCTTCCTTCCTTCCTTTCTTCCCTCCTCCCTCTCTCCTTCCTTCCTTCCTTCCTTCCCTCCTTCCCTCCTTCCCTCCTTCCCTCCTTCCCTCCTTCCCCCTTCCCTTCCTTCCCTCCTTCCCTCCTTCCCTCCTTCCCTCCTTCCTCCTTCCCTCCTTCCTTCCTTCCTTCCTTCCTTCCTTCCCCTTCCTTCCTTCCCTCCTTCCTCCTTCCCCCTTCCCCTTCCCTTCCTTCCCTCCTTCCCCCTTCCCTTCCTTCCCCTTCCCTTCCCCCTCCTTCCTTCCCTTCCCTCCTTCCTCCCCTCTCCTTCCCTTCCCTTCCTCCTCCTTCCTCCTCCCTTCCCCTCCTTCCTTCCCTTCCTCCTTCCTTCCTTCCTTCCTTCCTTCCTTCCTTCCTTCCTTCCTTCCTTTTCCTTCTTCCTTCCTTCCTTCCTTCCTTCCTTCCTTCCTTCCTTCCTTCCTTCCTTCTTCCTTCTCTTCCTTCCTTCTCTTTCTGTCTCTCTCTTTCTCTCCTTTCTCTCTCCTTCCCTTCCTTCTTCTCTCCCTCCCTTTTTCCTTCTTTCTTTCTGTGGTGGGATCTTCCTATGTAGTCCAGGCGTGCCTTGAACTCATAGTAATCCTCCTGCCCAGCTTCCTGGGTGCTACCGTGTCCAGCTACTTATTGTTTCTTACTGCACAGACCACCTTGGAGGTCTTCAGGGGTCTCTGTATACCTGCTGACCTGCTATGTCCCCTGTATCAATCTCTTAATGGGATTCTCTGCTTGGACCCCAGGTGCTAATGAGACAGGCTCTTTTGCTTTCAGAAGCATCTGAAGGTTGCCAAGTCATCTTATCTCATAGTCTGAAAGTGGTTTGTGGTTGTGCCTGCCAAGGAAGGAGGGTGCTGCGCACATCGCCTTGGAGTTTTTGGCAGGAGTGGTCCGAGCCGTGTGTGAGCGAGCGAGTGCTCCCAGGATATATATACTCTGCAGCTGCTTGCGACGCCTGGAGCGCGGGCAGCGCGTGTGCCGTCTGTCAGCCGTGATTATCTCTGGTGGAGTTAGCGCGGCGTCACTCGGTGGTATATTCTTGAATATTTAAAAATCTCACCAGATAATGGGTGTTTTTAAAAAGAAAGAATGTGCGCATGGCAAGGTAGAAGGCAGAGAGGGCTAGCGATGGGGAACAGACCCACTTGCTCCTTGGCTGGCTCCTCACCTGGGGAGGAAAGAAGAAACCTTTGGGTGGCTAAGAGGGCAGTGGTGGTTGGCGTGTGGTGGTGCCTGGCTGTGTGGAGTCATTTTGGGTGGCAGAGATGGCAGTTGGTGCCCAAGCTCGCTGTCAGCCTCAAATGGTTTGCCCAGGGCCCGTGTCATGGCGGCGGGGCAGTGGCTCAGGGACAACCCAGCCAGGTCTCCTCCCACCGCATTGCTCCTTCCTGCTCTGTGCCCCTGAGCTTTCCGGCTCTTTCCAGTGCTGTTGGCACTTTGAAGCCAGCCTTGAGCATCTGGGAGTTTGCACTTCTGAAGAAAGAATGGCGGCTACCGTCCCCCATACCGGCCCACGTTGCCCGACAGGCGAGGGTTAGGAGCAGCGCTCTGGTCTGGTTTGCTGGCCGGGCGGGTGAGGGGAGCCTCAGACTGGAAGGGTGAAGGTAGGGGACTCACTTTAAGCAGAACTGAGGGTTGTGTGGTGGGAGCAGTGAGTGATACCATATCCAGTCCCCTTTGCATCCCGGTGCAGTAGAGCTGGGGGAGGGGAGGGTCTGAGAGACGTGCTCTGAATGAACCACTGAGTCGTGTAGCTGGTAATGCTGGGGTACCCGTGCTGACCACTTGGGGGGCTGTGTCCAGTGTCGGGTCACTCTGCTGATGGCAGAAAAAGCCCAGTCTGAGGATTTGTGGTTCCTGGTGACAAATGGAGCAAGAAAAAGCACCGTGGACTATTCTGCTGACCACTTCTAAGGGGGCCACAGGACAGCATTGCAGACTGTGGGTGTGGACACGGTCCTGCGGAGGAACTTTGCGATGTTGTCTGGCTTTCCTGGTGGAATGAAGAGATGTTGACTTATGCCAGATAGGAAGGCTGTGGCAGACCAAAGAAAGGACTCTATCTGAGTCCAGTTTGGTGGACTGATGAGTTTATGGGGTTACCCACCGCAGATCAGGATTCATGGAGAATCACAGAAAGTCAGGGGGACGAGGAGGCTGAGCATTGCCAGCAAGCCTGATGGGCGAGCTGTTGGTCCCTGGAGCCCACATGGAGGAAGGAGAGAAACAGCTTTTGCGGGCGTCTTCTGACCGCCACGTGTGTGCATGTGCCCGCCCCCCCACATGAATGAATGCTTAGAAAAAAGCACAGAGCTGGAGAGATGGCTCTAGGCCCCTGCCACACAAGCAGAAGAGCCGACTGTGGATCCCAGACCCCATACGAAAATACAAGGAGGAAACGGCGGGGGCTGGAGCAAAGCCAAGAGGAGGTAAAGCCACCCAGGTGATTCCCCAGGTCACCTTTGGGTTCTACAAGCACGCACACTCAGTGCCTTCTGTACACACACACACACACACACACACACACACACACACACACGAGCATGTGGCGAATGTCCAGTTGCTGGAGTTAGATAAGTCCAGGCTGGACTTCCCACAGGACACAAGGGACAGAATACAAAGCAATGGACACCGGCAGACACAAGCACAGCCTCAGAGCTCGAGGACACCAGTGTGTGGGCTCCAGCGCCTGGTTGTGTCCGTCCTCATCCCACAGCTTTGACAGAAAGTCAACAATGAGCTGTAGGATCCTGGTGTTCGGTCCTGCAGGCTCCGCTGGGGCTGCTTGCTAAGGACTTGGATTGCTGAGCATTCACTCGTAAGGCCTCTGCACCGCAGACGCTGTAATGGGCAGGACAACCCTCTGGTCACTTGGAGCCTCGCCTCCTGGGCTCCTGGCGCCTTTACCTCTGTAATGCTGGCACTGGGGAGGCAGTTGAAGCGTGGCTTCTCTCTCCGATTCTCACAGTTGGACTTGTTGTGGCGAGGGGTCAACTAGTTCCAGGTGACTTCCCTGCTCAGCTTAGTTTTGGAAGGGGAGGGTCTGGGCCCCCACAGCTCTATGCTTGTACCCTGGGATCTGCACCTGGCATCGACACCCCCAGAATCACCAGTGAGCAGACAAGTTGTGAACTTTGGGAGACAAAAGAAGCAAAATGTTGGGCTTCCGGCAGAACGGATGGTGGACAGCTGGCGAAATGTCACAAGAGGATACCAGGTGCAGAGCGCCGGGCATCTGCCCAGGCATGAGAGACAGACCCCCTAGAATCCATTAGGCCTCCAGCACCCCTGACTGGAGGCACGCATATATCCTGGGCTGTGGGCGATAGTTTCAAGAGAGACTGCCAGAGGCTGAGGCCTATGGCCGTTCCCCAGTGTCCCCTGGCTCTGCACAGGGAGCACCCAGACCTGATGCTACCCTGGGGAGCTGTCTGTCCCCGTCTGCAGGACGGCCCTGGAGGAAATGTGTGCACAAAGCTCTTCAGTGGTCCAGTCGGCTCCAAGTATGCAGCTGACCACGGCCTGCTGTGTGGGCAGCTCTGAAGGACAAGTGTCCGCCCTGAGGTCACAGCAGTCCTGGGTTTATCCTGTGCATCTGCTGTGCTCCAAACACTCTGCGGTGACAACGACGAAATGAATTGTCGCTGGGGGAGATGCTAGTGATGGCGGAACCCTGAGTCTCTCTTGATGTATTTACTGACTCCACACAGCTCCAGGCTGGGCATGGGGAAGGTACTGACCAGACCGTGCCAGGCCCTGCCATTTCCCAGCCCTGGTAAAAGAAGCAGCTTCTCATTCATTCACTTGCTTGATAGATTTTCTGAGGATTAAGTGCCGCCAGGCTCAACCTTGGCTGGAGCTTGGTTATTTGGCTGGGTCACTCCTCAATCTTTGATTACCCTTCACTGGTTTTACATGGTTCCCAGTTACCTGGCCCCTCTGGTGGGGGGGGGGGGCGGAGAGGCAAGCAGGGGAGGCCGGCAGGCCTGAGGTAATGGGAATGTGCTTCAGCTCCTGTCTGAATGCCAGTCAAGGCAGGGAGCCTGCTTGGAGTCTAGTGAGCATCCTGTCTCTGGGGCTATAAGAATGTACAGCCCCAAACAGGTTTGGGAGAGTCTTTGCCTGCAGCAGAGAATCTCTCTCTCTCTCTCTCTCTCTCTCTCTCTCTCTCTCTCTCTCTGTCTCTGCATGTATGCATGAGTGTGTACATGTAGGTATGTAGTGGGGGGCAGAGGTCAACATCAGGTGTCTTTCTGGACCAGTCAGTGGCAGGACTTCTCACTGAGCCAGGAGATCTCGGACTTGGCTGGACTCTGGTGAGCAAATCCCAGGGTTTCTCCTGTCTCCTTTCAGCAGGCTCTGGGCCTATGGTCCTCGATGCCGTGCCTGCCTTTTTCTTGTGGGTGCTGGGAGTAGAGCCTCATGATTTCGTGGCAAGCACTTTACCTCAACGGTGCGTTCGTTTGGTCTTTGAGATAGGCTGACTTTGAAATCCTGATCCTCCTGTCTCGCCACTGCCAGCTTTTAGGTGTCTCCACCTCACCTGGAAGATTGAAGTGGTTGCAAGTGAGTGTTGCTGCCTTTGGGCCCTGTCCATGGAGGATGGAGCTTCTGCTGGGAACTAGGAGCTAAGGCGCTGGGCACAGATTTTTGAATCTTTTTCCAGGTTAGGTAGGACACTCGGGCTTGGCTCTCCAACAGCTGTCCAGGCAGGGAAGTGGCCGGCATCTCAGGGTGTTGCTGGGGAGCTCTTGGGATTGGCCGTCTTGGTTGCCGCTCTCATCCTTTCCCCACCCACTCTGGCTTCAAGCACCTGGCCTCGGCCACCCGGGGAATAAGGTTGTTTGGCTCCCATCCCAGGGACACCTCCCTGAATCCTGCCCACGAGACCGCTCCTGAGATGTGTCCCAGCCCAACCTCAGCTCACAGCCTCTGGAACCAGATTGTTCTCACGCCCCCTTCTGCGAAAGTGCCTGCATCCACCAAAGCTGTGTTTTACGACCTGCCACTTCCTGATTGGGCAGAACCTTCTTATGGCTCCTTGAGGCCAACTCTAGGCCGCCTCCTCTAGGAAGCTTGCCTGACTTTGTTCTGGCCAGCAGGGAACCTGCCCACCTGCCTCCCTACGCCCTGAGGACTGCAGAGCTGGAAACAGGCTCTGGTTGGATCAGTTCTGGCTGTAGAGACCGGGCAACAGGTGTCAGTTGACATCTGTGCAGCTGAGGCTGGTGTGCTAAGGTCACAGCAGTGGGTGGCTGCCCCTGGGGGATTCCTTGCTGGCTGTCCTTGATTGACCTGGAAGCTCTAGACCCTGCAGCTTTCAGTACCAGCAGCCCCTCCCTTACTGGGCTGACCCCAGCCACTTGCTCCGTGTCTCCTCCTGTCTTCCTGCCATCATGCTGCCCATCAGCCTGACCCGAGGCAGCACTTGCAGGTCAGCATAGCAGGTGAGCCTGCCCTTGCCTAGATGCCTAGCCCCAGGCCATCTGCTGCAGATGGTGACAGACCCTCCCCCTTCAGGCAACAGGACACCTGACACCTGTCTGTCCTTCCATTCTACCCGCACAAGTGGGTAACAACCTCTGGCTCCTTGGGTGTCAGAGCCCCTCAGCACAGTCAATCACAGAAGCCATGGCCGCTATTTCACTACAGTAGCTCAGAAAGCAAAGGGCCCGGGGCCCCGGGCAGCGAGTCTCACCTGTCTGAGGGCAGCAAGGGCCCTGTTGGGCACTAGGCTGAAGCTGTGGGTTTGCGAGCGTGCTCAGGGAGGGGACTCTTCCAATGGTCCATCCCAGGTGGGAAATAGGGGCATTGGGGGCACCCTCACTGTGGTTTGTAAGCGCCCAGGTCCTCTGCCTCACCCTGAGGGTTGGGTGTGTTCAGATGCAGCTCCCGACTGGGTGGACAGAAGGCCCTGATTTCAATTCTTGTTTTGGTACCAACATCTCCAGGATCCTAGGCAGAGCATGCTACCCTCCAGGCCTCAGTTTCCTCAGAAAAAGGCTTGGAGGAGGAGCAAGGGGATCCTTAAGGTCGTGAGGTGTCTGTAGGGGACACCCTACCGATCTGGCTGTGCAATAGAAGCCAGTGCTGGAGGCCCTTGGGTGAGGCCAGCCCTGCAGTCTGAGGAACCCCGTTATTGCAGGTTCTCCTGCTGTCTGGAATGTTCCTTCTGTTGATCTCAGTCCTCTCCCAGCCTTCACTATAGACACCATTTCCCACGAGGCCTTGCCCTCCTCCTGAGGACCCCATCCATTCAGTTTGCGGGTCTTGAACTGGTGCGGCAAGACTGAGCTGAGGGGCGCCTTGCTCCAGGCCCTGAGAACTAGTGCTTTCAGGCCTGGGTTGGCATTTCCTAGGGCTCCCCAGTGTCTCTGCTGATCTCATTAGCAGACCAGGAAAACAAAACTAGCCCGTCTCAGATATCCGAAGAATGGGGTAGGACAGAAGACCCTCCATAGGCTGAGCGTGCATGCATGTGCGTATGTGTATGCATGCATGCCCGGTGTGTGCTGCGTATGTGTATGCATGCATGCCCGGTGTGTGCTGCATATGTGTATGCATGCATGCCCGGTGTGTATGTGCACTCTCAGCTGTGTATATAGCATGCCTGTGCGCATGTATTTGCATACACTAGTATGGGCAGTTGGTGTGTGTGTGTGCATGTGTCCATGTGAGCACATGCATGTTTATGCATGTGTAAGAATGTTCAAGGTGTGTACATGCTTGTGTGATGTGTGCGTGTGTATCATAAGCATGCATGCTTATGCGGGGGAGGCCCTCTCGCTCTTTGAAGCCTCCTTCATCCCATGGTGGTCACTTCTGCCTTCCTGGCCTCCACCTCGTCCACTCTTCTGACTTGGTCTCCCTGTCTCCCCTCCTCTTTCTCTGTGCAGCGCCATTATTCTTCATGCACTTGGTCTGGACATGGTTTCCATGGTATTCGATAGAAACTGGAATTCAGCTCATAATTGCAGAGAGGGGGAAGGGAGAAGCGGGGAAGCGTCACAGACACAGGAAGCTTGGCTTTCTTTCTTCCTTCAAATGTGTTCAGAACATAGGATTTGCTCCCAAGCCCTGTTGCCTAGCAATGGTGATGGAGGCCAGAGGCCTCCTCCTCTGTCCAGGTCCCAGCACAAGAGCCCAGCTCAGATGACCAGAGGGACTCAGCTGCAATTCTTTGCCACTGTGCCCCTTGGGTCTGTCTACAGGCCAGTGCCCTACACCTTCGAGTAAATGGGGTGAAGTAAAAGGAGTAAACTGCAGGCTTTACTGCAACGTATGGAGACCTCTCTCACACATGTATCCCTGGGCCAGTCAGAAGCAGGTGGAGTCCGCCAGAGGAAGTCAGGCTTGACTGGCTGGCAAGTGAATGGGCCGGAGGCTGGGAAGGGCGTGGGGACTCCTGTAGTTCAGCCACTCCACTGGGGTGCGGATCCGGGCCCTGGGGCTGCTGGGTAAGGCTGAGGGGCTGCCAGCAGCAGGCTCAGATGGTGTGTGACCCTCTGACCATCAAGTACTCCTGGATGAGGGCAGGGGAATTCAGGAGTCCTTTGTTGAAGACCCTTCTCCATGCCCACAGGGCTCTTCCCTGGTAGACTGGTTGGGCTTAGAAGTGGGTTCCTGCTGTGGGAGAAGGGAAAAGACTTGAGGAGGGTGCACCCCAATCCAGAAGGCACCTGTGAGAGTGCTGGGCAGGCAGTTCTAGAGTCAGTTGTCCTAGGTCTTCAGTTCACTTACAGATGGTGTGTGTGCGCGTGTGCCCGCGCGCCTGTGCATCCACACATGTCTGTCTCTCCATACCACAAATGCCTAAGCAAGCAGACACACCTCTGTCCTCACCTGGCAACATTTTGCCACAGCTCCCCAAGCTTCCGACCCTGGGGGAAAAATTGACTTTCTCCCCTTCCTGAGGAATAGGGATGGGCGAGGGAGCTGGGCAGGAGTCTATGTGGCAGCAACCCTGTGTAGAAACACAAGCAGATTGAGCCCTGAAGTCAGAGCTGCTTGGCAGGGGGTTGGAAGAGCCAGGCTAATGAGGAGTTGGCATTCTGGGCAGGAGGGTGGCTGCTCCAAAGAGCTCCTGCTGGTTTTAAGCCAGGACTCCTTCACCATCCTGGAGACAAACGGGAGTGTTCACCACCACTGTCATAGCCATTATTATTTTGCTTGCCTGTCTGTCCTGAGTTCAAGTCTGCCAAGATCATTTGGGATCCGGGTGAAAGCTCGTCCTCAGCCTGGACACAAACGTCTCAATTTAAGGAAAAATGTATTGTCTAAAATCCAAGAATTTTATTTCAAAAAGTTTAATCAGAGTTTAATAATAGCCATGGTTCCACCAGTTACGGAGTGATTTCTATTGGGAACAAATGTGAGGCAGGGCGGCAGGCAGAGGAGGGAGGAGACGCTCGACTCACTAGGAAGAGGGGAGCAGGAGGCGGGCGGGGTCCCTGCGCCTGTGGGAAATGTACTGATATCCACAGCTGCAGGTGGAGGGCCATCTGACGTGTAGGCCTGCCCGAGCGAACGAGTGTGCGCATGGACGGATGCACACAGGCTTGTAAGCGTACCCGTGGGAACCCAAAGCATCCTTTATTGAGATATGGCAGTGTGTTTCTTTAATCGCAGCAGTGGGGTGAGTAGTGGGGGACATTTGAGGGACATGATGCTGCTACTAGGCTCATGGGACACTGGACTTGTGGCAGGACACGCCCATGACAGAGCCAGCTCCATGGTGACCTGGCCCGGAGCTGAGGACCCCCGGTTAGGGTCTTGAGTGGGTCTGCTGAGACTGGACATGTATCTCTACCAACACTGAGTACACAGACAGGAGGCTAACGACCACAATTAAGTTTGTAGCCCCCCCCTTAGACTGATCCATAGCCTCTTAGAGGGCTGGACGGTGGGGTATCAGCTCTGCTTGGTCTCTGTGTCCTTTCCATACATTCCAGGTTGGGCCCAGCTGAGATGGGAAAGCTGAGGCTTTGGAGGAACAGTGGTCTGGGAACCCAGGGGAGAGCCCTGGGGCTGGCCCACCTGGCTCAAGTCTGAGTCCAAATTCTGATGCAAAAGCCTTGGGCTTATTGCTTGCCCATGGGGTAAAGAGGCCCCCCAGAGCTGGATGGCAGAACATTACAATAAGGGGTCCCTCTGCACTGGCTGTATCTCCCTGGGGTCAGCCATGGGCCTGACACACGCAGGCCCCTGGTGACCCGAGAGGTCATGTCACCAGGAGTGGGATTCTGTGGGGCGTAGGGAGCAGAGTGCATGGGTCTGGGCATCCATGGGCACCCTTGCCTTTAACACATCATCTTAATGTCCAGGGAGCGCAGAGGCTGGCCCTGGTCAGCACTGGTCCCCCGTTTATACTGTCCTTGCAGGCCAGCTGCCATCCACCTGATCTGGTCCTAGATGGTGGGGGCCCAAGACAGCAAAGCCTTCGCAGACCACCTGTCTTCCAGAAGCCAGGCAGACTGCTTGGCGGAGCCTGGTTTATCCTGTCCTGTTTGGAGACGGCTCCCAGAGACCAAGGATGCCTTCCTCTCCAGGCGCCTGCGGCCCGGGCCAGGACTGCTGCTGGCGTCTGGTGACAAACAGACGCATACCTCGGCCCAGGGCTGCTGGCCAGCTGGGTGCTGGGTGCCTGGCCCCTCCTTACCTACTGAGTACTGGTCAATGCCGTCTTGCTGGGGACCTGACACAGTCATCCCCAGCCCACGTGCGTATTCTCAGGGGTCTCATCCTGAAAAACACTGTGTAACAGCTATAGAAGCGTGTGAGAGACACGAGAGTATGTATGTCCCCTCAGCACAAGTGGGCAGGGGAGGCAAGGAACCGTTGATCTGCCATCTCTCTGTGGGCCTGAGAAGTCAAGTGTCCACTGCATGGTATCCCTGTAGGATACCTATACCCAAGGTTTGGTCTGGGTGAAGACAGACCCATGGTAAAAGGAGGCGGGGGTCTGGGTGATTTCAGATGAGTCCCTTTTTGGTCCTTCTTGGCACATGGGTGCTTGGGTCTCCTATAGCTCATGTTACAGGCAAGGAGACAGATCCCCTCATCCTTTGCTGTGGGCCCCAGGGCTGAAAGCCTCTTCTGTGGATCACCCTGGGAGAGGCGGCACACAGGCTGGTCATGGAAGGGTCTGGATGCGAGTCCCAGAGGGAGCCACAGAGCCTGCTGGAGCTGGGGTGGAACAGAGGCAGATGGAGGTTGGGATGGAGCCTGTGCCGTCTGCACAGCTGGGCCTCAGTCTGGCCCAGCAGGCAGCACTGTGAGCTGCTGGGGACTCAGCCCAAATGCAGTCCTCTCGTTTCCTTTCTAAGCCCCCATTAGTCTGGCAAAGAAGGCCACCTTGTTGCATACTAGTTTCTTCCTGTTAAAGGCTCTATTGGGGTGTGGGAGAGTGATAGCCTCTGTTCTGGCTTTTAAGGGGCATGGGAGGATGGGAGGAGAGGGGAAGAGAAGCTGGAAGGAAAGTCTCTGGTCCGAAGGTTCCAGTCCCAGGCCTCACACACATGGTACAGGGTGGTCGTTGGCCTTGTGGAGGCCCCGGATGGGTGCTCCTTGGAGCCTAGTACAGCGTCTCCCGCGTAGTACTGCTGGAGAAGGCATGGTTGCTGGACACGCTGTTGGGCTTCCTGGAGAACGCTGGCCTCTTCCTCCGGCGTCGCCAGCCTGGACAGAGGCAGGCCAGCGTGGACAGGAAGACCTGGCGGAAGTTGGCGGAGACGAGGTTGTAGAGGATGGGGTTGATGGCAGAGCTGACGTAGAAGAGCGCGTTGGTCAGCATGTAGAAATAGTGGTAGAAGTCGAAGAGGAACCTGTAGGAAGAGGTGCTCAGAGCAGCGGCCACAGCACGCGCAGTGTGCCCAGCACCCAAGGACTGTTCTGGGTGCGGTAGCTCCGCCCTCCTCCTGCCAGGGCTGAGTCTCTCCAGCACGGCCTCTCCACCTCTCCCCGCAGCCCAGTGCACTGCCCAATCTCAGTGTCCTAAGCTGTAGGACCTGCTGTCCCGACAGACCTCGCAGCCCAGTGGGACCACCGAGGCTCCCAGTGGGACCACCGAGGCTCTCCAATAGCACACATGCTATCTCAGCTTGCTCGCCTCTACACACCAGGTCTCTCTCTCTCTCTCTCTCTCTGGGTAGAAGCAGGACACTTTTATCATTTGCCAATAAGATGATTATCTACACGAAGCACAAGAGAATTAAAAAGGATTCAAATTAACAAGATAGCTCAGAAATATTTCTTGATATAAGAATAGTTATAGGCATTTATCTTTTTTTTTTTTTTTCCGGTGCTGGGGACCGAACCCAGGGCCTAGTGCTTGCTAGGCAAGCACTCTACCACTGAGCTAAATCCCCAACGCCAGTTATAGGCATTTGAACAATCGATATACAGTAAAAATATCTCACCCTCTTGACGGGCAGCCCTGAGTTTTGGAGGTTGCTTCTGTGCTCCCCGTATCTGCTCCCCGTATCTCCTCCCCGCAAGCCACGGCTGGACCTGGCACTCTTGCTGAGATTGGCAAAAAGCTTATAGTGCCAGCCTGCTGGCCAGCTGGCCCTTGGCATGGGCACGCGCGGAGGACTGTCTCCATCTCCTGGTGAGAGGGTGATGCGCCTGACCCGTGTATATAAACGGGGTTCATGTCGAGCACCTGCTTGCTTCTGGGACAGTAAGAGCCTGTGCTCAGCCTCCTGAGAACATGGACGCTGCTTCTCCTGCAGGTCGTCTCACTGACAGCCTTCCACAGGGTCGTCAGAGTCAGCTGGGGGCTGAGCTCACCCATCTGCCCCAATTTCTCCACATGTCTCTTCCCAGACAAGCCACAGCCCCGTGCATGTCTGTGCTGAGTCCTTGGGTCCAACCTGGACCGGAGATAAATGCTTGGGTGTGACCCTGAGCAGTGCTGCCCCCGCTCCCACATGCTGGCCACGGCCGCCCTGTCCAGCAGCCTCAAAGGCCAAGGGTCTCTTGGCAGCCCCGCCCCCACCTGCCAGGGCCCAGGTACTCACGAGGTCCACTGCTCGTCCGAGATGTAGCAGAACATGAGGCGCCGCACGTGGTAGGGCAGCCAGCAGACCACGAAAGCGATGACCACGGCACCTGCGACACACACGTGCAGTCTTGGGTGACACCCTGGGGACACGGACCTTTTCCTTGGTGATGGTGGGATGGGGCCCAAGGCCTGTGCGTGCTCAGTCCCTGGGGGTGATTGGGTCTCCAGCAGGTCTCAGCTTGTCTTTTCCTGCTTTAGCCTTGGGGGTACAGGCAGGCACCACTGGGTCTGGCTGTTATCTTTTATTTTTATTTTTATTTTGTGTGTGTGTGTGTGTGTGTGTGTGTGTTTCTTTGTGTGTGTGTATCAGAGGGCACTGTGTATCTCTGTGGAGGACCAAAGGTGACTTTGGGAGTCATCCTGGACTGCTGTATCTCCTTTTTGCTTCACCTCCCAGGCTCCACCCACCAGGGCTGGACGTGCAGACTGCTGCCATTTCCGCCTGGCATTTTTATGTATGATCAAGGACCTGAACTCAGGTTCTTCTGCTTGAAAGGCAAAGGTTAATCTCGAGCCATCTCAGAGGCCTGTTATTCTTTTTTTAATTTTCCAACTTTCATTGTATGTGGTGTGGTGCTCATGTGTGTTTATGTGTATCTGCCTGGTGTGCACGTGCAGATGGAGGCCCAGGTGATACCAGGAATCATCCTCAGATGCTCTTCTACTTTATTCTTTTTGAGGCTACATCTCTATCAAGCCCAGAGTTCTCTCATAAGGCTAGTCTGGCTGCCGGCTGGCTCTGGGAACGCCCAGTCTCTGTCTTCTGAGATTGGGATTACAGGTGAACCCACCCCCAGAACATATGGCATTTGGGGATCTGAACTCTGTTCATCTCGCTTGTGTAGCAATTGCTTTGCTGCTGTTTGCCTACCATTCCTAACTGTCATGGTTGAAATGTGACTTGTTTCTCACAGGCTCATGTGTTGCAATATTTAGCTGTTTGGAAAGGTTACGGTACCTTTAGGAGGTGAAGCCTTGCTGGCGGATGGCAGTCGCAGGGGGTGGACCCCAAGAGAGTAACCAGCACACAGATTTTAACACACAGAGTGGCTCATGCCATGACTGGATGTAGTCTCAGCAATGTCTGACAGAACAGAGAGGCCTTCCCAGAACTGGCACCAGGCAACGTGGAGCCAGTCTGGCGTCCCGCAGGCCAAGGCTGATGATGTGGTGGAGAGGCCAGCACGGCCCAAGCTAGCAGTGTCAGGTGACCACAGAGGCTGCAGCTGGGTCCCCTTTCCTGCCCTTCCAGCAACTGAGGGGGCGGGGAGCAGGCAGACAGACTGAGGGGGCAGGTGGCAGGCAGAGAGATGGGCAGTTTCAAGGCTGCCCCAAGAGGTGGTTCTCACTTGGGGCAGGCAGGGCCGCTCCTGTCTCTCTGTTGCTGTGAGACACAACTCAAACTCAGGCAACTTGAAGGAGAAAGGGAGATTCATTTAGCTTACAGTTCTAGAGGGCAGAGTCCGTTATGGTAGAAAAGCCATGGCTTGTGGCAAAAGCTGGAGGCGGCCTGAGTCACTGCAGACATCATGGAAACTGCTGGTAGCTCAAGAGCCGACTAAGTAACTGAAACAGGGCGGGGCCAACCAACCTCACAGTCCACCCCCTGTCTGTCAGATGCCTGGCTCGGAGTTGGTGCCAGCCTCTGCCCGGGTGAAGGGTAAGGGCGTGAAGAGGGTGGGGCATCTCCCCCCCCCCCGGGCAGCCAGCTGCTGGGCACAGACCCAGGCTAGCCCAGGCCTTTCCACGTGGCTCTGGTCAGGCCCCGTAGCACCACCCATGCTGCAGGGCCCAAGGTCACATACGTAAGACAAGGACGCCATGTCGCAGGGCCTGGATACGGCCGGGTTCGATGGATATGTTGAAGGTGCTGTGCTGGGCGCCCACCATGCACACCTGGCCCTGCCCAGCCGCCTGGCGCACCATGACAGCCAGCTTGTTGGCGATGATGGTGTTCAGGACGGAGATGAGCGCCATGGGGAACACGAAGGACATGAAGGTGTTGACCTGCGGGGAGCAAGGGGCAGCAGTCAGGCTGTTTGCCCCGGGGGCCACCACAGCCGTGGACTCAGCCTGGAGTGGGGTCCACATGAATGAGGAAGGCCTTGCCTCCTCTGCCTCTTTAGCAGATCATATTATTCCCTGGAGCTTCCTTGCCCTCGTGTGAGTCCACAGACTAGTTCCACTCTACCCCAACCTGCTCAGAAGTCTGCAGACACTTGGTCACTTGGGACTACAGAGGTATAAAAAGGTGGTGTCCTGATGAGGGATTCTGAGCCCCCCCCCCGTTGGTGTGAATTGTGTCCATGACCCAGGGGCTAGGTTCTTAGCTCCTACCTTGAATGCACACTTTTATACTGCCCATCTCCCCCAACTCCCCACACAGCTTCCCAACCTCCATGGCCTCTGTGGACTCTAGGGAGCATCAAACTCTGATGGGCACCCACGTCTCATCCCGTCTCCATCCCCACATCCACTCTGCAGTTGGAGAAACTTGGTCTCTGAAGGCCTAGAGTCTGGTCCAGGCTTCTCGCTCAGTGGGGACGGACCTGTGCTTGCTCTCTAGCCCGTGTGCGCCCAGCGTGGCCCATGCCTTCACCTCTGGCTCTGCTCGGGCCCTCAGCTCCTCCCACGACTCAGTGATGTTCAGCTGATGCTGCCTTCCCAAGTGATCTGGCCCATGCTGAAAGGGTGGCAGCCTGGCCACGCCCTGCTGCTTAGGACAGGAGGAAGAACATGGGAACACGCAGCATGTGGTCCGTGCAGAGCCCATGGCGAGGGCGGTCACGATCTATGTTCTAGGAAGAGGGCAGTGGCTGGCTGGAGGGCGAGAGTCTGCTGGAATATGGTGGGCTTGGTGGTGGAATCCTTCCAGACCCCGCTGAAGCGTGTCTGAACGCCTCGCCCCCAGCAGCTCTGGGCTGCAGTCAGGTGACACACCCTGGGAACACGGTGCTTCCACATGCGCCGGCCTAGCACCTGCTCACCTGGGCTCTGTGCATCCTCGACAGCCCCCCTCTTCTTTCTTCCCCCCTAGGCCAGTCCCTCACTCGCGCTCAGCTTGAGCTACTGGAAGCCCATCAAAGGTAGGTCCAGGAGTAGGAGAGAAGCCCTCTGGGCCAGCTGGGCTGCATCCCGGAAGACACTGATTCAGCATCTCCGGTGAGTCACCAGGGCCCAGTGCAATTAAGCCCAGTGAATGTATCCAATACAGATTTAAAATGTCAAAACATTTAAACCCCATACCTCGCTGAACACAGGCGGCAGACAGTGAGTTCTGGGGGCAGCTGGGGCCAGAACGGTGGTAGGGATTGAGCTCTGATACCCAGTGGTCACATGTCCCTGACTTCGAGGATGACCCTGGTGTAGCCCCAGTCACCCTAGGTTGTCTGCCCCTCACCTGCGTGGTCTCTGAGCCCTGGCCTCGCGTATCCTTTCGGGACACTGTCTCATAGTCAGCTAGTTCAAGGGTCAGGATGCCCGGGTCCTCCCCCAACCCAGGTGGAAGTGGCTGCAGTGCCTCCCAGTGTTCCTTCAAAGAGAGAGTCACTCGGTCCTGCCAGGGATGCCCCGGATGACATGAGGAAACCTGACCAACCCTGACCAGGCAGCAGGGAGGGGCACAGCCAAGAGCAGAAAACTCAGTGAGAAACATGCAGCCCAGGGCCAGTGTGGGAAGGACTATCTTGTCACGCCGGGGTCTGTGCAGGCTGGGTGGGAAGCGGATGCCTAGCAAGCTGGCCCAGGGGACCATGACATATCTCTCCCTGAGTCTCAGTCTCTCCTTGTCTGTCTGTCTCTACTGCATCTCTGCCTCTTCCTTTTCTGTCTCCCTCCATGTTCTGCCTCTGTGGCTCCAATCTCTTCTGAGTCTCTCTCCCTGTTTCTCTGTGTATGTTTTTCCCCCATGTCTCTGTCTTCCTCTATATCTCTGTCTCTTCCATGTCTGATGTGTGTCAGTGGTGGTAAGAACCAGCCTTGGTTCCTGGGGCCAGCTGGGTGAAGGGTCACCCTGCCTGTGGGCCTCATTGGACAGGTCTGTGAGGCTGGGTTGGGCCAAAGCAAGCAGAGGGTCCTGGAAAGGACACTGAGGTCTTTCCATCTCCTAGTGGCTCAGTCCTTTGCTCCACCCCGCAGGCTGCTCTTCATTGCTCTGGCCCTCTGCCCTGCCCCCGCTGTACCTTAACTACTCAGCCTTGGGCTGGAAACAGGGCTTCTGGAAAGGGGGAGGGCACCTGGGACGTGGAGTACTGGGGCTGGGGGTGAGGTCCAGGCAGATAGGAGCCCCAACCTGTCTTTAGTAGTTGTGACCTTGGGCACAGGCATCCACTTTCCTGGGGGAGGTGTATCTGGGGGGCCTTGTGCTCCTCTTGGAGCTGTACATGTCCAGAAGGCTCTGTGCATTTCCCTGCTGTACCCTTGCCCAGCATCCTTGTCTTTCTCTTCTGACTTGGAATTGCCAGTTGGATCCCAGATGGAGAGATTGACTAGATCACCAGAGCTTCAGAGAGGAGGCCAGCACCACAAACAGTACCTGGCTCTGTGTGTGTGTGTGTGTGTGTGTGTGTACAAGTATGCATGTGAAAGAGTGTATATGCACACATGCATGTGTATACACGTGTGTGTACGTGCATGCATATATACCTGCAAAAGAAGGTGTAGGCATGCGTGTGTGCATGTATGCATGTGAAAATGTGTGTATGCATGTGTGTGTATGTGTGCATGTGTGTGAAAGAGTGTGTGTGATGTATGCATGTGTGTGTGCATGTGTGTGGATATATGCGTATGAGAGTGTGTGTGCATGCATGTGCATGTGTATACAGGGGATCTTCTGTGTGTATGTGCCTGTGCATGCATGTATATGCATGTGTGTGTAGGGGAGATCTCTGTGTATGTGTGCATGCATGCATGTGCATGTAGAAAGAGTCCTCTGTGTGTATGTGCATGTGTGTGCCTGCGCATGCATGCATGCATGAAGGGGGTCCTCTGACCAGAGTGTGAGCAGGGTCCTCCAGGCCTCTGCTGGCAGCTGCAACATGACAGGAGCCCCTCCCACCTCTCTGTGCACGGCTGCCTTGGACATGCAGCATGTGCAGAGACCACTGTGTGGACACAGCTTGGCAGGACAGCAGGCCCTCCACAGCCACATCTGGTGAGCGCCTGGCTGGTGCAGGCCTGGCACTGGCTCAGCTGTCAGGAGCCAGTATCCCAGCCCCAAAGCCTCAATTGGATTAGGGAAACAGCTTCCTAACAGCTTTGTCCTTGACCACCTGGGCCAGGCCCCACATCCCCTGGGAGGGGTCAGCCCAGCAGTGTAGCACGGGGCCTGGCCCTGGTCCAGAGCCCTCAGCTCAGCTTGTGTGCCCACGTGAGGGCTTGTTCACCAGGCTAAGGGCAGCTTCCAGGGTGGGGAATGGAGGGAGAGAGGGGCAAAAGGTCTGTCTGCCACACCTTCAAATATCTACCAGCCAAAAGCCCATTAGAACATTCAAGCTTGTCAGACATCTACTGAAAAGCAAATGGCTTCAAAACCCTGGACAAGTTCAGGGGTGGCCGAGAGCCAGCACGGATGGCTGGGGGCTCCTGGGCCATGCCCTACCTCTGCCCCAACCGGAAGTCCAGAAACTGTCCACGGCTCCCTCTGTTGCTGTGGATAGGGCTGTGGCCCACAGGATGCTCAGCCGAATCAAGTCCACGGCTGTCCATACAGGGGCCCGGACAGCGACTCTGTGGGGAAGACTGTCCTGCCCAGCAGCCCCCACATGGTTAAGAAGCTGCTGTCTGGTCCTCTAAGATCTGAGCAAGACAATCAGGCTTCCCGACAGGCCGTTTGTTTGCATTTCCCTACAAGAAGCACTAATTTGACTCTGAGGGATTAAAGGAGGCAACGAGTTTAGTGAGCTTAGCGCAGTGCGTTGGAAGCCTCAGCAGAGACCAAACCAGGCAAGAAAGTTCTCTGCTCCTCACCAGGAAAGCCCACGGGCCGGCAGACACTGGCTGCAGATTTTACTAATGGTGCAAAGCCTCAGCTAGGACCAGGAAGGCACAGCACGGCGCGGCGGGGACGAGGCCTGCTGCTGGGCTTCTGCAGCCGCAGGTGACGTCACGTTGCATCTCGGAGTGCACATTTTGTCTTGGCATACAAGGCATGTCCCCTCACTCTGACCCTCACGTACCAACCCCAGCCATTCCCTTCTATCTCGGCTAGCAGCTGGAACTCCAGCCCCACAATTTGCCGGTGTTTTGCTGCCATGTAATTGTGTGGGCAGCACGGCGAATATCCTGCCTGTTCCTCCCAATGTCTAATTACCATCCACAGCCGAAGCGGCCACCGCGCTTCCCCGTGGACATCTGGCCCTCAACATCGGTGTCTCAATGGGATTAGTGCTCTGTCCCTGCTCAGTAAATCTGATTATGGTGGACACAGAGTGAGTGTCCTTATCTACCGGAAGAAAATTTGGAGGTGGAAGTGTGAGGAATGAGGCTGAGAAAGGCTGTCCACCTCCTTCCGCACCCAGAGCCTCAGACACAGCAGAAGATTTAGGCAAAAACAGACTCTGGTCTTTTCCTGGGTGCTCAGTCTCTGGGCCTCACCTGGGGCTTGTGTGACACTTTGCACCACAGCCTCACTACCCCCTGGCAGGACTGTGGGGTGCTGCAGACATTGGCTCCTGCTCTTTAGGGCAGACAGGAGAAAGTCCTGTTAGAATGGCAGCAGGCGGACAGCAAGCTGCGCAGCACTCACTACCCAAGCATGACGCCTAGTTCAGGTGCTGCTGCAGCTGCCTGCATGGTGCTGACGAATGACCATCAAACGGCTTAAGGAAACAAGGGGTTTATTCTCTTATGATTACTGGTCACAGTTCTTCATCCAGCTTGACAGGAGAGCATGCACTGACATCAGGGCCGAGGGAACTGGCCACACCATCACCACATAACAGCTGAGAGATGGACAATCCTTACTCGCCAGACCAGCATGTCTGGCCAAGTGAACAGAAGGATGTCAACTCTCTCAACCAGCTCTCTGTGATTTATCCAGAGCCTAATTCCACCCACCATGGGCTGGGTCTTCCCCATCAGCTACACAATCTCCTTAGACTTGCTCTAAGCCCAATTCAACCACTAATTCTCCACAAATGTACCCAGAGCTCAAATCCTCAACTGTCAAGTTGACACCTGTGCCTAACTATGACACTCCACCCCTTGTCAACTTGACACAAAACCATAGTACTTTTAAACTACAACCTTCAATCCTTGCTTCCAGAGATGTTAAAAGTTATCTTAAAAATATAAATACATTTAGTTTTATAAATCCTAAATCTCTAAAAGTTCTCATAGACAAATTTTAAAATGTTCTCTCATTAAAACTTCAGCTCCGGGAGCTGGAGAGGTGGCTCAGGGGTTAAGTCTCTGCTTTGCAGGCGGAAGGTCCTGAGTTCGGATCTTAGACTCCACATATAGATGCCTGGCGGAAGCAGGGGCAGCCTGCGTTTCTGGTCCTGATAGGACGGAGCCTGTGAATCCTGGGGCAGAGTAAACACGGAGGCAGTGGAGGCAGTCCATGGTGGTTCCCGAATTCGTCCGTGGTTCTACACACACACATACACACACACACACACACATACACGAACACACACACACACACATACATACACACACGCACAATTGAATAAATAAAAATTAAAAAAAACTTCAGCTTCAACATTTTAAAAGTTCAACGTTTCTTAACTTTAAGAATGTATTAAATAAAAATAAGTTAAATACTTTAAAACAGGTGAAACATTAAAACCGAAGTATCTTGATATAACAAAAAAAAATCAAATTAAGATCAAAGTCCAGGAAATCAAAAACTGCATCCTATACTTCAATGTCCATCTTCTGTTGCTCATCACGTAGTCAAGGTAGTTCAAAGAGTCTAAGCATTTCCAGTTCCTGTTTGCAGCTCAAAGTTGTAAAAACAGAGTTCCTCTGAACCAGGCCAAATCTCTACTCGCAGCCGTCCTCAGCATTCGTCCTGCGGTTCTGGCATCTCAAACAGTACTCTGGGTTCGCCTGTGCAGCTATAAGCTTCACCCTGTCTTGTAGGAACTCCACGCCTGGCACTCGGTGCCAAGCTTTTGCTGCTCTCCACGAACCCCGCAATCGTACACCAAAACCAGTACCACTTGGGGGGATGCTGCCAGACTCCGAAGCGAGGTTAAAATGTAGCTTGGTCCATCTGAGGCACAGCTGCACCAACTGTAGCGCGCTGACTCTGGAAAAGCCTCTTTCTAAGAAACCGAAACTTCCAAAGGACAAGAAATAGCTTCAACTTGGGCTTTCGGCTCCTGAAGGAATTCGGGTTTTCAAACCACAAATTTTCCATACGGTGGTATTCATGTTTTCCACCGTCCCAGTGCAAATTACTAGGTATTCCTTCATTGATACTCATTTCTCCAACAACATCTATTCTGCTGCCTGCCCTTTCCTCATCCAAATCTTCAGGCTGCCAACACAGCTCTCCTCCATCAAGCAAACCAGTCAATCGTCTCCAAATTCAACTTTACCAAAGTCCTTGTTCTCCTTATCACAAATTGGGCCCAAATAATCCATAACTCTCTCAGTACTGACATCGGCCCCTAAACTCAAGAACGGTATTTGTAATCCACAAAGTGAAAATCTTCAAACATTTCCAACTTTGTCCAGCGAAACCATTCAAAGCCACAAAATCCACATCGTCAGATTTATCAGCCACACCCCACTTCCTGGGTACCAAATTCTGTTGCAATCGGCCTGCATGGTTGCTGATAAATGACCATAAAACAGCTTAAGGGAACAAGGGGTCTATTCTCTTACGATTACTGGTTACAGTTTTTAGTCCAGCTTGACAGGAGGGCATGCACTAACACCAGGGCTGAGGGAACTGGTCACACCATCACCACATAACGGTTGAGAGATGGACAATCCTTATTGGCCAGACCAGCAATGTCTGGCCAAGTGTATAGAAGGATGCCAACTCCCTCAACCAGCTCTCTGTTTTTTATTCCAGTGCCTAATCCCACCCACCATAGGGTGGGTCCTCCCCATCAGCTAATCTCCTGCAGGTTTGCTCTGGGCCTAATTCAACCACTAATTCTCTACAAATGTGCCCAGAGCTCAAACCCTCAAGCATCAAGTTGACACCTGTGCCTAACTATGTGTCTAACCCAGTGTTCACATAAAAAGTCGGGTGCAGCACTGTCTGTCTGTAATCCCAGAGATAGGAAAGTAGAAACAGGAGGGTCCCTGGGGCTTGCTTGCCAGCCAGTGTAGCCAATCAGTGAGCTCCAGGGTCACTGAGACTCTGTCTTAAGAAACAAGGTTGAGAACAATTGACCTCTTGTCTCCACATGCGTGTGCACACATGTGTACATGGACACACACACACACACACACACACACACACACACACACACACACACACCTGTTAGCAGAGGTACTGGACCTGCTGAGTCCCGGCTTGCTCACCTGTGGAGTCTGGGGGTGGAAGATGCGGAAACACAATGGTGGTGAATGAAGAATGAGGCCCCAGCGCCACACAGGATATGGGCTACTGCGGGTTGGGGGGAGGTGCAAAGCACTGCTCTCAGGTGGAGCCACGTTCCCTCTTGTGCCATTAGCCCTCACTATGTCAGGCCTCTCAGTTGTGATATGCAGCCAGATGGGCTTTTCTTTTTCATTGTTATTATTTTACTTTTCCAGTTTTATAAACACATTGAGTATTCAGCCTTGCTTCCCTCCATCCCCCTCCTTTCCATCCCCCTCCATTTCCTTCATCAATCCATCCTACTCCCTCCCACCTCCCTCCTCTGTCCGCTTCTATGCTCCAGGGTTCCGTCTGGTTTGTCTACTCCTGTAGGGGTTCAAGCCTCTTGTGGCCTGTTGCTTCTCTTGGGCCACCCCACTGAGAGGGGTATTTCACACGGGGTTTGCTTCCTAATAGTTCCTGTTTTATGAATGGCAGTGTGGAGACTGGTGCTCTCTAGGCACAAGCGTCTTTGAGCAGAATGGATTTTCTCTTTAGTGGGAGGAGGGAGGCAGCCTGGGTTCATTCCCGCCTCACCCTGGACCAGGGAGGGGATGGCTGCTCTACCTTGAAGCACCCAGGGCCTGACCATGGCCTTCATGATCTGGTAGCCATGGGCAACCACTCTCAGTCCTCAGTGGGTCAGATATGCTGGTGGCTCCGGCTGCTTCTGCCCTACTTATCTCTAGAGCAGGAGCAAGGCTAGGGCCCGGCTCGCCTACCCATCTTGGGCTGGGAATTGATATCCTGAATCCTGACGGCTTGGGGTCTGCTGAGCTGGCTACTTCCCCTCCCCCGTGCCAAGAGCGGAGGAAGCCGAGGTCACTTTAGGAACTGCGCCTATGCCGCCCATGGGCCTCGCTGCGACCTGTTGATGGCTGATTGCTGCTGCTGATGTCGCAAGCTGCACACTTCAGCGGGCTCACCGGACTCTTCCCAGAATGTTCCAGAACGTATGGGTGCATCATCTGTTTCCTGTCTGCCCAGCTCTCCCCCTGAGCCCACTCACCCACCACCCCTTCCATTTACCCTCTGGTGCTCTCAAAGCATCATGTGCCCCAGCTCATCCCGTGTAACCCTCATACGCACTTAGTAAGCACCAGCTACTTGTAAGTGTCCCACATGCACGAGTGGGGGAACCAAGTAGATGAATGTAGCAGGGGAGGGGCGTGGGCAGGAGGCAGAGGTGAGCACAACACAGTCTAGGGGACAAGGCTGCTTTCAAAGGAAGTAGATGAACACCTGTCTGAGGGTTGTGGTCCCATGAGCCAAGAGAGGGTGACAGGGTCAGTTCCAGGGCCAGCTTTTGTAGTGTTGAGGAGTAGAGGGCTGCTATGACTACGTGCTGGAAGGAGCATAGAGTCTGTAGCAGGGGCCAACGAGGGCAACTTTGCAGTGGGCATGGTCACCAGTAGAAAGCAGTGAAGGGCCAGGGCTGAGGCCTGGCAGCTGGGAGGTGAGGTGACGGGGTCCTTCTCTTAGCCGTCACCTCAGTGCTATGCTCCTTCCAGCACTGGACCCTTGCTGGCAGTGGACACAAAAGATCCCACGGCAGCCAGGTACCTGCCACTGGGACCACAAAGCAAGAGGCCCGACTCTAGGTTGAAGTAAGAGGGGTCAGCAGGATCCCTGGTCCGAATGTGGGAGACACACGGACCCTCACCCCGAGTCCCCACCCTTGGCGGACCTGTCCCAGGGTTGAGGTACAGACCCCATCTGTGCAGGGGCAGAGAGAGGGAGACTTTGCTTAGGGACCAGACAGTTTCTGTCCCAGCTGCTTGGCTCCGTGTGGCCCCTGCAGTCCACATCACCCACAAATAGTACATGAGTGAAGAGTGAACTGTGCGCCAATAAAGCTTTATTTGGAACAATAAAACCAGGGGTCCGATTTGACACGTGAGCCTTACCTGCTATCTCCCATGTGACAGATCTGTGTTAATGGTCATAGAATACTGGGTGCTGGGACCAGGTTCACCAGTGTGCCCACAGTGAGTGCCTGTCAAAGGAAGCTGGGAATCAAAAGGAGGAACTAGACCTTCTAGTTGAGTGTGAGGAGCAGAGAAGCAAGATGCCACCTCGAGATGGTGCATAGCACCCTCCCCACCTCTACACTCTGTTACAGCATTTTGGCTGTGGATTCTGATTCCACGGTGCCTAGTGGGCCCTGGTTGGTGGTGTGACTGGGGACCTGTTCTGCGCACAGGGAACTAGAGGAGAGAGGAACCATCTTCTGGTTTTCTTTCTCGCTCAAAGCGGCTTAAAACATCCCGAGAATGAGGTTTGTCTCGTGGAAGCAAGGGCCACTCTCTGGTTAAGTCCAGCCCCCTCCTGCTGGAGCTGGACTTTGTGCGGCTGTCTCACAGCCTCTGAGAGTGGCTGTGCACGGTGTCTGGGAGACATGTCTACTCTGACACTCTGTGTGTGTGTCCCCGCTGGCAACCGTGTCCCAGCCCGTGACTCCCCCTCACCACATTCCACCTGTTGGAGTCTTGCCCCCATACGGATGTTACCATAGAACCCATTCCTCTGTCACTGAGCAAGTGCCTTCTGCAGACACTCAGCAGCCTAATTTCTGCTGATGTCACGGGCTGTCAGTCATCCCCACTAGGACGTCTTGTCAAGCACGTCTGAGGTGTGTGTGGAATAAGATTTGTTCCAGTCCAGTTGAATTCAGAGTAAACCACGACACAGGCCCTACTCCAGCCTCCCTCCCAGCCTGTCTCAGACAAGTGTAATTTGCTGAGACGTAGGGGAGGAGGAGAGGGGAAGAAAGAAGAAGAGGAAGCACTTCATGTTACCATTTGTTTGAAGGTGGATGCTCCACCCACCAGACAGGCGGAGCCCCCCACCCCAGATGTCAGTGGTCTGCCTGCCAGGCCGTTGACCTGCATGCTAATTGCAGCCATGGGAAGCCTCCAGGCAAGGGAATGCACCGCCTGCATCCAGTCAGGCTTCAGGGCAGCTGTTGTGCCTGACAATCCTGCCAGAGAGATGCGTTTCCTCTGAGAGCTTCAAAATGGCCACTCCCAGGCACTCAAACCTCGGCGCTGCAGATTCTGAGACCACAGCAGCAGCGGGGGAAAATACACAGTGAGGCTGTGCTGAGTGTTGGTGGCGAATTTGCACGATTGAAAGAGTCAAGGTCAGCCGCGGCTGGGAAGGCGGGTCCGTGTGCCACGGTCGCTAAGGCTCCCCCAAGCTTTGCCATGTTTTGTGTCTGAGCGGTGCGCACGCTCTGCAAATGTCTTCCTGCTTGGTCGCGTCAGCACAACGGCCCTGCATGCTGCACACTCTCATGCTCAGGCACACAGACAAATATGCAGAGGCCAGACACAGGCACCCCACACCCACCAAGACCTCCCAGTCAGAACCACCGCGGAGACGTGCGACTGTGAACAGCTGCAGTGACCAGTCGCTGTTCTAAGTCAGGACAATTGCTGTTCTGCGTCGGTATGTTCCAGGCTGCTTCGTCACCAGCTCAGGCTGACAGAGCCGTGGCCCCACACAGTCCTGTGCTCTGCTTACCTGTCCCACCCTTCCTTGTTCAGAGAAACACACTCACACTCATGAAGCCCAAAGGAGGGCGAGGGGACACAGCAGGGTGCCCAGGGATTATGCCGGTAAGTCAGAGCACTCCGACTCTGGCGGAGTCCCGGGCACAAGGCGTGGCTTCCTTTTATGCTCTTGTACGGACTCCTTTGCCACTGGATCCAAGCTACAAGTCCCACTGGAGCCCCCAAGAGCTGGCTTCTTGCATGTTAAGGAACCAGATGAACATGTTGACTGTTGGGCTGGGGCCCCGACGTGTTCTCTGCTCCGTGGAGAGCTGGGAGCTCAATGGCTGGACTCACAGGGCTTCCCAAGAGCACCAGCAAGTGGCAAGGACTGCCTCGGCTACATTTGGCGAGGACGTGCGTGTCTCTGTGTGTGTCCAGGCCTGCCTGCCTGCGTGCACATATGTGTTCATGCTAGCATGTCCGTGTGTGTTCATATCTGTACATGTGTATCTGTGTGTGTGCACATGTATGTCTCTGGGCATATATGTGTGCACAAGTACACCTGTATTTCTGGGCATGTATGTGTGTGCACATGCGCATGTGTGTCCTTGTGCTTGTGTGTGTGTACATGTGCATGTGTGTCCCTGGGCTTGTGTGTGCACATGTGCATGTGTGTGGCTCCCGTTTTGCTGTTGGCCCAACCAGATCCCTGACTCACTTTGAACTGCAAAAGGGCTGCTAGGCCTGAGAGGTCCTGAGATCTGGACTCCATTAAGGTTGTGCTGAGGACGCCTGGCTTGGTCCTGATTCATCTGCCCTGTGAAGATCTTGGGTCATTCTCTGAGGAGCCACATGCCAGGGTCTTACAACTCTGATGCAGGAAAGGGCTCTTGGGGGGCCTGTTTCTCCCTCACTGCTCCCCTAGCCTTCAATCTCTGTCAGGGCTTCTGAGGAGAGAGATGTTGTCACTTACTTTTCAGCTGACTGTGCCCAAGAATCAATGCCAGGTGTAGACACTAGACATGAGCCAGGAACAAGACCGATCACCTGGCAGCCTTGCTCTACCTGGACAAAGCACTTCAGAATAAGCATGTGCACCCTAGACATGGGTATGAACTTGACATTTGAGGACTGAGCCTTTGGATACATCGGTGAGGAATTAGTAGTTACGGCAAGTCCTGAATAAACCTGTGGGAGATTGTTTAATTGATGAGGGAGGATCCAGCATGAATGTGGCTCCATTCCCTGGGCAGGTAGGTAAGATGGAAAGATCTGGCTCAGTGTTCTGGTAGACTGGCAAAGCTTGCTCTTCCCTCAGCTCTTCCTGTGGATAGGATGCGGCCAGTCACCCTCAGCTCCTGGCGCTGGTATGAATTCTCCTGCCATGCTGATGTAGTGTAACCAACAACCATGAGCCAGAGTAAACTGCTTGTTCCCTGTGTTGCTTGCTCGTGTATTTTTCTGCCAATGGAGACAGTCGCCTCAGTTGCCTTCAAGACTCTACAGGTCCCAGAGCTTTAACCCCAGCCTTGCACTTCAGGTCCAGGTCCAAGGACCGTTACGCAGAGTGGCAGCTCCCGAACTCACTGCACTCTGGCTCCTACCAAAGATGCAAATGAGCTGATTAAGAAGGGAAGGGACGGCTGGGTGGACACAGAATCCAGGTCAAAGTTCAAAGCCACTTTCCGTCCACAAGGACACTTCCTGCCCCCTGCCCGGCCATCAGCCGGGCACCTGGCACAGGGCAGGAACGCGGACATAAGGCCGTCCACCCGTAGCAGGGACAAGGTGGGCAGAAGCTCCGCTGGGTGGGTGGGGTGAAGGGAGCTGTTGAGGATCGGATGGGTTCTTCGAGGTGGAGCCTTCCCTCGGAAGCGTCTCGGGCCACCGTAAAGGGAATCTCATCTCCTTTCTATATAACGAGTTTGTCACAAAGACATAATTGGTTCATTTGTCAGCCTGAGTGTTTCCAGGCTGAGCGCTGGTTTCTTTGTTGTTGTAGAGAAACGCAATCTCGCTCAAATGCTGCCAGGCTTCGAGGCAGAAAAGACATTCATCCTTCCGCCAGCGCCTCTATTCTCGCTTCCACCCCCTGCGCAATCACCCGCTTTTCTGGATTTCTGTGGTTGTGAATGGAGCTTCCCAGAGTGCCTGATCTACAAGGGGACAAGCTGGCCTCCCTGCGCTGCCTCCTCTGGGCCAGCAGCTCGTGCTGCCCCTCCTCAAGGCTCTCGCCGGCCAATGGAGGCCTGAGCACCGTGATGAAGGGACCAGAGCATCCCCTGGTCCTGCCTGGATTGGGCACTGACCAGTGAGCAGGCAAGGGCTGGTGGCCTCTGGCCTCCACATGCTCTAGTCATGAGCTCACAAGTTTGCTCTGATTTGCCACCTGTCCTTCTTCAGGTCTGACTGGAAATAACGCATGTCCATTTTATTCAACACAAGGTCCCGAGAGCCAGTGAGACACCCTCTTAGGAAGGGGTCTGGACAGGCTGTGGACCTCTCCAGGCACATAGACGAGTGAGTTGTGAGAAATAGCCATACTTCTACAGTCATTCTGGAGGTGGGGAGAAGGCTGAGTCAGTGAAGTGCTGACCTTGCAAGTAATGGGACTCAGGTTTGACCCCAGAATCCATGTTCACAAAATGGACATGCAATGCTCACTTGTGTGGGCAAGACACACGCATGCATGCACACACACACACACACACACACACACACACACGCACACGCACGCACATGCATGCACGCACATGCACACACACACACACACACACGCATGCACGCACATACATGCATGCACGCACACACACACAGAGCATGAAGGCAGGATGAGAAGGCTCAGTGCTTGTGCGAGGACCTGAGCTCAGGATGCACATGAATGTTAGGTGGGCGTGTAATTCGGGAGCTCTGAAGGTGTCCACAGGGAGTCCCAGGAAAGCTCTCTAACCAGACCAGCCATGACTGGCAAGGTCCAGGGTCAGTGAGAAACTTGCCCTGATACATAGGTGCGGAGTGATCCAGGAAGACACGCTATCAACCTGAGGTCTCCACCACTTGTGTAGGTACATGAGCACACACGGGCACACACACGTGTGATGCATGTACACAAGCAGGGACAAGCAGGTACAGCCACATGAGAACACACGCAGCACACACACGTGTGATGCGTGTACACAAGCATGCACAAGCACGTGCACACACACACCAAAAACAGAAAACATAGATGCCGCTCTAGAAGCAGGAAGAAATGTTTTTTTTTCTGTTCATTATTTGTCTTTTTCTTGACAGACTCTTTCCATGCACCCCAGGCTGGCCTTGAACTCATCCCCCTGCCTCGTCCTTCTTAGCACTGGGATTACATAGTACACACCACGCCTGGTTAGAAACAATCTCGGGAATATATTGTTTCACTTAATGTATTTGAAATATCATCATTTTGCCAGGCAAAGTGTTAGCGATATACCGTGCACTCCCCTCCTTTGTCCTGATGTTTCGAAACCTGCGTGTCTGTCACGGGCTCAGCCGGGCTCTGCGTCGGGCAGTCTCTGTTCTTCTGGAGAGTCCTGCAGCTCACAGACCAGCGCCTCACCTTCCTGGAGCTCCCTCAGAGCCTCCTGGACCACCACTGGTCAGGTGAGACCCATCCCTAAACAGAACGCCATGTGCATGAGGCCAAGGACGGCCTTTCATCTACCACTTGGGAGACAGATTTTGCACTAAGTAATGGGAGGGCCACACTGTCTTACAGTTGCACACAGATTTTACTGGGCAGAAGTGGGTTTTAGACATGTAACGGAAAGGAGCGCCTTCCTTCTGGTGTCCCCCTAAACCTCAAAAGTACACATCAGCCGGGCTGAACCAAGCCTCAGGCTGGAGGGTAAGGGAGGGGCCAGGTGCCTGGGGATGAGCCACGGATCCTCAGACCCTCAAAATACGACTGTGCCCTCTAAGCAGCAAATTGCTTCCCCACCCAGTCTCAGGCTCCACTTCAGGAGCACAGGCAGGACCCGAGCTCAGCATTAACCTCTAGCAGAGCGACCAGGTGGAGGAGGGCAGAGTGCTCACGGCGTGTGCACTAATTGCATTCATCATAGCAGTTAGTCCTCATGGCCACTGCTCATCCCTCAGCTCAGAACCTTCCATTCATCATCAGCTGAGGCTCCAATCAAGACTGGGAACCACAGTGGGGCGTGTCCAGCACCTGGGAGGCAGAAGCAGGAGGATTGGGAGTTCAAAGGCCAGCCTCAGATACGCTAGGGGTCAGACTGGAGTATATGAGACCCTGCCTCAAAAACCAGAGAGAAAATTGAAAAAGAAGAGTAACCAGAGGGTGGGAGCCCCTTGGGATTCAATCTGTGCCAAGCTCTGTGTGTGTGTGTGTGTGTGTGTGTGTGTGTGTGTGTACATACAAGAAGGCACATGAGTGTGTGTGTGTGTGCAGGTCTAAGGGGACACCGGAGCCATCCTGGATTGCTGACCTCCTTGCCGCTTTCCTCTGGGGTTCTGGACTCTCCTTCCAGGCCACAAGAGCAGCCACTACTAATTCTCCTAGCATTTTCATCTGCGAATCTAGACTCAGTCCATTTGCTTGAGTACTTTTGCTTAACCCCCGAGTCATTTCCCCGGCCTCACAGCCAAGCTCTAAAACTTCTTTTGAATCCAAAATGAGAGGGAAGGTGTATGATCCGGGATTCCACCCAAGGAGCTCCCTGCTTAGGGGAGCACGGCTGTGCAGAGAGGCTGTGTGAGAGAGAGACCCATGGGGGTCTCAGAGTCTCTGGAGGGAATGCAGGCTGTCGCCTTGTTAGCACTAATTCCCACCTACCCAGAGCTATGATGGGGTGTCCTCTGCTCTGCGGGGCTGAGGTCCCTCTTCTGATGCAGCTGTAATCAAGATGCATTTTATGTGACAGATCTCCTCCAAAGGGTGGCCACCGGCGCTCATGACATTTAAATTGCTCTGCATTTGCAAGTCCAATGTTTACATGAATATTCACATCCTGGTTGTGCTGGAAGATACTGGTGGGCTCTTTTGGGGGCTGCAGACCTCAGCCTGCCTGGGGTGCCTTGCTCCTAGGTAGTGAGGTGATTATTATGACTTCTCATCAAAGAACATTCCGGAATGTGAAAGGTGCCAGCTGCTCGGGACACTTAGGCCCGAGCTGTGCACTGTGCCTGTGGCGATACTGGTGCCCAGGGCAGAGACAGCGAGGATGGTAGGGCAGACAAGCAGGGTGGGCGGGGCCTCTCACCCCCATTGCATTTAAGGTCGATGCATTTAGCCACAGGTGGATTTGGGGGATCTTTGATCTTCCTTCTGTCAGCATGGCAGAGTGCCTGGGGCGTGGGATGAGGCCTGACCCTGCCCAGGAGACCTGCCCAGCTTCACATGGATCCCTGGGCCTCTTCCTGCTAATGGTCACTGGCATTAGCGAGGGGCCAGACTGTCCTGTCCATACCCACATCTCAGAAACAGGGCTGCTTGGAGTCCAAGGACTTGGGGCAGGGCCTGACTTTCAGCTGCAGATTCTCTATCCTATGGCGTAGATTTCATTTCACATGTGCGTTTCCTGATCACAAGCTCAGCACCGGGAGTTAAAGATACTCCACTTGACCAACGGACATGCCCAGTTTCCTGTGGGGTGAGCCGAGCGCTCATGGACCCCAACTCAGAGACACCAAGGTGGCGACCACCATGACCTTCAACATTCTCCAAATGCAGCCATCCAAACCTCAGGACGAACTCAGCCACTTTCCTATATTATCAATGATTTCTTACATAACGATGAACAATTGGACATTGAAATAAAAAGAGAATACCATATTAGTATGCAAACTAAATAATAAAAATAAAATACTGTTTCTATCAGCACAAATGATGCAATATGAGCTGGGGTGGGTCATTTGGTCAATCCACAGCACCCAAACCTCCAAGGCAAAGAGCAGACACCAGACTTTTTTAAAAAAAAGATGAAACAGGACTGGAGAGATGGCTCAGGAATTAAGACTGCCTCTCAAGCAGAAGGATCTAAGTACAGATCCCAGATCCACCATAAAAACAAAAATGGCGTTGGCCTGAATTTCAGCCTTGTTAGGTAGAGCCTGGGAAATCTGGGAATGAAGCAATCCAGGATACCTCCCGAAGTCATCCTTGGTCTCCCCAGGGACACACAGTGTTCTCTCTCTCTCCTCTCCTCTTCTCTCTCTCTCTCTCTGTCTCTCTCTCTCTCTCTCACACACACACACACACAAGCATGCAGGACAAAGGCTTTAACCACTGAGCCATTGCTCCAGCCCTATTTTATTGATTGATTTATAGGATTTACTGTGTGACTCAGGATGGCCTTGAACTTGTAGAAACCCTCCTGCCTCAGTCTTCCAAGTGCTTGTACTATAGATACACACTACCATGCTGCCTGTGGGGTTAGGTTTCAGCTGTGGTCCATTGACAGTTTCAGAGGCCTGTGCCCACACAGCACACCAGGATTCCCATTGGTTTTGCCAACTAGTCAGGAAAGTCAGGAAAGTCAGGAAAGATGGTTGTTAAGACCCAGGGGGAAGTCCATGGAAGAGTGGAAACAGGTTCTGATGTCAGTCACAGCCCTGCTCTGTGCTGGGTGATGCCACAAGGAGTCAGGTCAGGTCCTAGGCCTGAGTGCAGGTTGGCCACATCTTTGTTATTCATTCAGAAAACTCCACTAAGTGGGAGAAGAGAGGTCTCTTGGCTCTGTGAGGGAACTGCCAAGGCAGGCCTAGGGTGTGGATGGGTCAGGGATTTGGGGGTGCAAGACAGAGCCTCCAGCCCCATGATTAGGTCCAGCACCCCTGCCACGCCCTCCTAGGCTAGTCCTCCAGCCCTCAGCTGAAGGCTTTCTGCAGCTGAGTGTCCCGCCCACTGCCTGGCCTCACTCACTCCTGCTTACTCCAATGGAGGGTCCCTGAAGCCACAGGCTGTGGGTCAGGACTCTGCTGGAATCAGCCAGTCCAGTCCAGCCAGCAAGTGCAAAATTCACTAACTAGGTGGACAGGTGGGGCAGCCGGTCAGGGCTGGAATGGATTCTAGGGCTGGACAGAAGGGGGCCCTTTCCACCCCAGACATGAGGGAGTGAGAGGTGATGGAACAATGATGGAACTCCGAGGTGACCATGGAAACAGTGTCCGCTGTGCACAGGCAAGAGATGCAGCCGGTGGATACTCCTGCGTCACCTTGGGCCTCATGACCAGGGTACAGGGACCCACCCAGTCAGGACAGCAGTGCTCAGAATCAGCATGGAAGGCCACACAGCGGCAAGATGATGATGCTCCAGTCACCCGGGGCTACACGAGAGCTGCATCCTGCCTGACCCGAGTCGCTTCTTGTCCTGGCATGAGAGACCAGAAAGATGTCCAACTCCAGTCTTGCCTCAGCGCTATTGGGAATCTCTTGGTCTCTGTGTTAGGGGCAGGGTGGGAACGTCAAGTCTCCTTCCCGGCCCTTCTCATTTGTCTCATCCCACTATCGAGAGCTCAGCACTGGGCCAGCACCTGGACAGGCCACCGCAGCACATGCTCAGGGCACAGCACATGCTCAGGGCACACGTGTGCTGGGTCTGACACACATGAGTCCTTATAACCCCGGGGCGTAGCCCCGGGACACTCTGGTTCGGAATGCTGTTCTCTGGGGAAATGACAGACTACACTGCCCGGCTGAGGGCCCCAGGGGCGTGGTCACAGCAGCCACAGGCCTGGGGCTTGTGCTCTTGAGACCTGTGGAGCCCCGGGTCACTCCTGGTGGCACACAGGTGTCTGAGGTGAGACCTGATCAAAGTGCAAACACCCTCCCCCTCTCGGAAGCTCTCTGAGCATCGCCTCGCTGATCTGACACATGCGCAGGTATTTTTAATACATTAGATGGCTCCTTTTAAACAAGCTGTCAGGAAAATTAATTGCAGGAAGTTTAACAGGCGCTAACGTGCCTAAGAGCACTGAAATTACTGGCTTCCAGTCTGCAGGCGTATTTGACAGCCTGGGACTCTGGGGCGCCTGGAGGCTACAGAAACACCTTCTTCCTCTGGGGGTGCCCGGCAGACCCCAGCTCCTCCTAGCATCAGAGTGGCTGTCTGACGCTTGTCTCCAGCCTGCTGGGCTTCAAAGGGTCCACCGTCCTGCGTGGGCGGGCTTGGATCAGAACCATGGTCATCCCAGTTGGGGTCTGTCACCTCAGCAGCTCCAACGCTTGGAATGTGGTCTAGCTTCGATGGGGGGGTCCCTTGGGAACACCTCCACCTCAACAAAATAGGTCCCCAGGGCTGCAAAGAATCTGGAACCTCTGACCTGTGAAAGGCCTGAGGAACAAGGGGGCTTGGCCTCTTCGCCTCTGCCTCCACAGGCCAGCACAGCAGCTGGCACGGTGTGGCCGAGCCCCAGCTCCCAGCTTCCAAGGGACACTTTGCCTGGCTCCTGACCCACGGCAGCAGGAAACCCCTCTGGAGATGGCAAAGGGAATGCAGGGCCTTCACAGCTGGCTTCAGATCTACCCTCGTTCTTGTTCCGGGTGTGACCCAGCCCTCCCCCACTCGTCAGTGGAAACACAGTGTGATGTTTGGGGCTCTTGTACTAAAGAGAGTCTGGGGAGGCCAGCTCTAGGCTGTCAAATCCAAGGCAGTCTTTGGGGACCCCACCCCCGAGCAGGTTCTGGAAGGGCCCAGTGGGTGTTGGGAGCACCAGATCCAGTCTGACCTGATACACAGCCGTGTGTACAGATTTCCAAGGGGTGTCCAGCTGCAGGGAGCAGGACCCAGGGTCCTAGGGGTCTAACAGCCAGGTGGGCTCTTCCTACTTTCCAGGCAATTGATCTGCCCTGGACAGACACTTCCTACTGTGCACATCCGGATGGGCGCGCCGCCTGCAGCAGACAGGGTTACAGACGAGCCGGTGCTGCCTGGCTGCAGACCAGCTGGGGGATGGGGGGGGGCTGGCGCTGGCTTCCCAAGTGATCTGATCCAGACGTGCTCTTCACCTTCTTGTTCAGGAGCTGGGGACCATGTGGTCCTGCTGACCGCCTAAAGATTTATGCATGGGACACACCACAGCCTTCACCTCTGTGAGCAGTTACAACTTAATGATTTCCAGGCGAGAGTTTCTACTCAAACAGCCCCATGGTTCTCTGAACCTTGAGGAGCTGCAAGTGTGGTGTCTTTAAACAAAGGAACAGATTTTGAGTTACTAGAACACAAAGCTCTCCAAAGAATGCTCTTAACCTTTAAATATGTCAAAGGAGAGTTATTGAAATTTACAATAAATTCGCCTTTTGCAGACAACGGGCTAAAAATGTTTAAGTCCAAATACACTGTTCTTTTCCTACCCGAGGTGTAAGATTTGCTCAGCCTTGTCTGTGATTGCTCTCCTTTGTTTTGCAATCCTTTGCAACATTGTTTTAATAATTCCTTTGAGCGGAAGCCTTTCATCTCAGCAGCCTGGGGTATTTGGGGAAGCAGGCAGTGTTTAAGGTCTAGAGAGGATTTTCCTTTGGGGCACTGGACAAGCTCGGGTGCTATAAACAGCTATCAACCCATTGGGTGCTTTGGGTGCTGTGCAGGTTTGCAGAGCCCGGCTGTCAGGCCCCTGCTTGGGGCTATTTTCCTGATGGAGCCTTTGAGAGCTGGAGTCTGCGCTGGACACAGCTGCTCAAGCTGGTGAGTCAGGTTTGCGGATTGTGATGTGAATCACATAGCAAGGTGCTAGGGAGAGTGACACGGGACACCAAAGGTTCCCTGTGGGTCTGGGCAGACAGGTGGGTGACCACGGAGACCTCTTGGGGCAAAGCCAGAGGCTTCTGCAGAGATGCATGAAGTCTGCACTGCAGGTGAGAAAAAGGACAAGGCTCTGAGCCCACCCAATAACCCTGAGCAAACCCCAGGTCCATGGAGGAAACTGGGGGTGCGTGTGTCCTCGACACAGCAGGCCCTCCAACCTGTTCCGGCAATCCTTAAAGGAAAACAGCAAAACCCAGAGTCTCAGTAAATGGTGTATCATCTAAATATTCAATGTTGATTAAAAAAACTACCAGATATGCAAAGAAAAAGGGGGAAATGACTCACTGAGAAGAAAGAGTAGGCACTTGGAATAGACTCCAAGGTAGACCGGTAAGCAGTGTGGGGGGGGTTCTGTGACTGGGCACAGTGCTGCTCCTACAGACACTGACGGCTTAAGATGCCCAGGGACAGTGTCCCAGAGCAACCTCTGCACACTAGAGAGGTGACTGTGAAAAGCCATCAGGGGATGAAATGGAAGACAAAGAGGAGTCGGGAAGCCAGGGGTTGTGGGAGGAAATCTAAAAGGAGATGATGGAGAAAAACCCCTGAAAGCTGCATCTGACCCTACCCTAGCCCGGGGGTTGCCCTCAAGAACACGCACTGAGCACGCCTGCAGCCCTCTATAAAGGTGTGGGAACTGAAACCAAGACAAATTCCGAGCGGCGTGCGTACGGGGAGGAGCGAGGGATTGGGAACCATGCTAACGCTGGAGCTGCCACCAACAGATGGTACAGCAGAAGGGGGCAGTGCCTGCTGGGCGGCTGCCTGCTGCCAGAACACAGTATGCTGCAGCGTGCTAACGTATCTCAAAATACTGCAACGATGGTGGGAATGCTCGAGAAGCCACGCAAAGCCCCCCCCATCCAGAGGACCAGGACCATTCATGAGCTGGGCCAAAGGAAGGAACTGCCAGACTCAGGGCAGGAACTGGACCTCCTGCAAGCTCTGCATAGGAAACCAAGGTAGACAAACCAGGTCTGATCTCAAAACAAAAAGAAGCACTGCAAACCTACCCCTTGAATACAAATCCTTCTGAAGTGAGCGGGAATCCAAAGCTCTTAAAAGAAAGAAAAAAAAAGTTGTACGAGAAGGCCTGAAAGAAAAAAATTAAAAGAAAATAACACAACACTATCAACCAATCCCTGATCCTCACAGCAAACCCACTAGTAGCATTACTTTGTGTCCATGTGTGGGCACGTGTGCATTCATGTGTGTGTGTGTGTGTGCTTGTATGTGTACATGCGTGTGCACATATATGTATGTATACATGTGAACATGCACGTGTGCGCTTGTATGTATGTATGTGTGTACATGTGTATGTGCATGCATGCATGCGTGTGTAACATTCCCTAATGTAGACTGTTATCTGGGCATGAAACAATTGTTAACAAATGTGAATTTACATGGTGTAAGTATGCTATCTATAGACAAAAGAATTTAGCGAGAAGAGAACAGCAAAATGACATCTGAAAAAAATCAACAAACGAGCTTATTAAATAACCCAAAGGTCACAGAAGGAGTCTTGAGGGACATCAGAAGAAAAATTAATGAAAAAAGTATAAAATGTTTCAGAATTGTTGAGATGGCCGCAGGAGTACTTAGGAGGGACTTTTGCAGCACTGCTCATGTTAGAAAACAACAGAGCTCTCAAGCCAGCGGCGTCAGCTTTTACCGTAAGTCCCAGGCGAGGAGTTGAGCTTGGAGTTCACACTGTAAAGCCAGCACCTGAGGGGAGACGCAGGAGGTTTGCTACAAGCTCAAGCCCTGCCTGGGCTCCAATGTGATATCTGATCTCACCTGCAACCCCAGTATTGGGAGGCAGAGACGGGGGATCTGGACAGCTTGCCGACCAGTGTCTGGCAGAAGGGCCAGCTCCAGCCAGTCAGAGCTTGCTGCAAACAATAGAATAGGTGGAGAGAGACAGAAGACCCCTGATATCCCATAGTGGCTTCTGCGTGCACACGTATGCCACACATGTGGGAGCACACACACACCACACATACCACACACACATACATATCCATATCACACACACATACATCATACACACATACATATACATCACACAAACACACATCATACGCACATACATATACATCACACACATATCATAAACACACATCACACATACATCATACATACACATATCCCACACATACACCATACATACATATCCTCTCACATACACACACACACACACACACACACACACACACACACACGCCACATTCATGCACACCACACACACACAGCCTCTGAGAGATCTCTGACCTGCTAGCTCCCCACCCCACCCTGACTCCCCAAGACGCTCATAGGAATATTATTTAGTGCCCCTCAAAGGAGTTGTCCGGTGCTGGCCAGCTGGCAGGTTCTTTGACCTGGTGGTGTGGGAGTCATACAGGGTGTGAAATAAATAACGAAGCTGCTCCCAGGCGAGGAAGCATCCTGGAAGAAGGGCCTCACATTCTGTCCCCCACAGGATGCTGCTGCTGTCACCTCACCCCCACCTCGGGGTTGTGGGAATCCTATATGCTCGGAATTGAGAACTCCGATCCTGACGGTCAAAAGCATTTAGTGTGAATTGACTCGTCCACAGCTGGCGGGCGAGGCTTAGATGTGGTCCACACCAAGTTCCCCAGGTCCTGGTGCTGGTCAGTCATGGAGCCGAAATTTGAACCCAGCTCTGGATTGCTGCTCTGCAGTGGTCCCCAAACTATCCATTCCTGAGTGACAGGGCGTCCCTCACAGGACATGATGTGGCTTCAGGTGGGTCAGTGAGATCCACAGCCTTACCCCTGAGCCTGCACCAGGGACCTCGAGCAGCTTCTCACCCGCAACCCCCCGGGTATCCTTTGGTCATCTCGGCTAACTGAGCCATCAAAGCCTTTCAAGGCAGAAGGACAAGGAAGCGTCAATGCGCTGGGTGAAACCAGGCCCCATCAGAGGTGAAGCTGTGGAGCTGGGGCAGGGGGTGGGTGGGGTGCTGTGTTTTCTACAGGCTTGTCAGTTACCTGCAGCTCTGAGGCCCCCCAGTCTCTTCTCAGAGCGTCCTATAAACACCCAGCCACTCAGCTTCCTGTGGGTGTGATGTTTCACATGCCGGAGGCTCCAGTGCCCTGCAGAACACGGTGCCAAGCATGTCTGCGGCGTTGCCTCTCCCAAGGGTCACACAGCCAGAGTCCACTGCAGCGTTCTGCGCTTGGCAGGAACGGTTCCTTCGTGGAGCCCAGGGAGCTGGTGCAAATCCACGTGTATACCCAGAGACGGGAGGGGGGCGAGACCAGTCAAGGGTCAGCATGTGACAGGACAGCGGCTCTGGAGCATGAAGCTTCCTGGGTAGACAGCGGTGGCGCTGCACAGAGCGTGGCCGCTCTACGCCACCAAGCAGCGCCCCTACACGGTCAGCACAGCAGAGCTTAGGCAGTGCCCCTCGCTGCAGACCTTAAGTTCCCTAGAGAAGGTTCTAGAATGTGTTCCTCCCCTTCATAGCTAGAAAAGCTCACAGGGCTGCGTGACTGTGGTGGAACACACAGACCCCTCCCCAATACAGAGGCATGTTCTGACCCAACCACAGCTTGACACGTCCACTCTGTCCTCTGTGCCACGCTGGCCAGGGACTTAGCTGTCCCTGTGACCACAGAAGCACCTGTTGTCAGACCTCTCTGGCTGCCTGGGTTCCTCCCAGCATGACGCACTCAGAGAACGACACAGGCTGGGCTCATCCATCCTTCCCGAGTATACATACACAGTATGCACTCTCTAGACATGAACACACCCTCGCCTGAGCTATAGTCTGGTCCACCAGACCCAAAGCCAGCAGCAGTGAGCTGTGACATCTGAAGTCGAGCAGGAGGCTGACTCTGGTTGCAGCAGGACCACAGGAGGCTCAAAGCCAAGTAGGGTATGCCACAGTCCTGGGAGTCCTTAGATACCTAACGTCCAAGCTTCCAGCTCCTCCTCCCAGCCCTACCTGCCACTCTGATGCCTCTGCCCCCATCCCGCATGTTGCACCAGACCCCCCAGGCTCTCCACAGTCCTTGTTCTCACTTGCTCAGAAGTTCCCACCAACTCATGCCTCATTTCCACGCGACTTCTGTGTGCAAGACTTTGGGACAGAATACATTTCATATAGAGCGCAACAAACCTCCTGGGGGAAGGCGCACCACAGGGGATGCTCCTGTATTGGAAAGGGGACCATTTGATTAGCCAGCCCCTCAAGGCTTCCAAGCAGGGTCATCAGGCGGGAGATGGGGGGAGGGAGACACCCAGCACAGAGGATGTCTACCCAGGTGCCTATGTGCCCTCGAGGGCACTGCCAACCTACCACCACCCAGGAAGCCACTCCAGTAAATGCTCCTTAGATGGCAGGTGGCAGCTCTGAAGGGAAGGGACAGTCCTGTCAAGCACCCAGAGAAGCTCAAGTTCCCAGCCCAAGAGCGCCAGAAGGTTGAAGAGATGCCTGTCACCAGTGTCTGTAAGGACCTAGCTGAGTCCTTTAAAGAAAAACAGAAGCTCCGTCCTCCAGGGCCACCAAGGAGGCCAGCACTCGGCAAACACTCAACGCTAAGACAGCTACGGCTCAGTGTGAGTCAGAACAGGCAGCTCTGAGAGGCGAAGGACCTGCCCAGTGGGCCTTACTAGCTGCCCAACCATGTGGCCAGACGAGGAGACGAGGACACTTCAGAAGGGGAGAGCACAACAGGGGTCTGCAGAAATCCAGAGAGAGAGAGAGAGAGAGAGAGAAGGCACCCCCAGGGATGAGGTGAACTACCCCCCCTTCCTGCCAAGGCCAAGAGCTGCTAACCACTCCTCCTGAGGAGAGCTTGCAGTGCAAAGGGAACAGCCATGCGACTCCTCGCTGCTCACCATATATGGCGCCTGCGCCTTTGCTGGGAGTGGCCCAAGGTGGGGATACCTGTAGCACTCCCGGGAGCTGGCCAAGGGGGTCAAACACTGACCACAGTCAGAAGGCAGATGGCAGCCACACTGGACGTTGCCAGCTTCTGGATGACAGTAGACACACGGGGGCTTCTGAAGTGACAGCAGAATCCTTCCGGGTGGCTGCGGGCAGCTCAGGGAGCAAAGGACAGGTAGGGATGGTGGCTGCTCAGGAAACCCTTCTACTGTGGCGACCCAGAGTTTCTGTTCAGACCCTTCCATTTCTCCCACCCTGAGACAGGACAGGCTGCCTAGGGCCTGGAGCTAGGATATCATTCAAACCCTCCCTTCCTTCCTTCCTTCCTTCCTTCCTTCCTTCCTTCCTTCCTTCCTTCCTTCCTTCCTTCCTTCCTTCCTTCCTTCCTCCCTCCCTCCCTCCCTCCCTTCCTCCTTACCTCCCTTTCTCCCTTCTTCCCTCCCTCCTTCTCTCCCTCCCTCCCTCTCTCCCTCCCTCCTTCCTTCCTTCTTCCTCCCTCCCTCCCTCCTTCCTTCTTCCTCTCTCCCTCCCTCCCTTCTTTCCTCCCTTCCTCCCTTCCTTTCTCCCTCCCTCCCTTTCTCCCTCCCTCCCTTTCTCCCTCCCTCCCTCCTTCTCTCCCTCCCTCCCTCTCTCCCTCCCTCCTTCCTTCCTTCTTCCTCCCTCCCTCCCTCCTTCCTTCTTCCTCTCTCCCTCCCTCCCTTCTTTCCTCCCTTCCTCCCTTCCTTTCTCCCTCCCTCCCTTTCTCCCTCCCTCCCTTTCTCCCTCCCTCCCTCCTTTTCTCCCTCCCTTCCTCCTTCCCTCCCTCCCTCCTTCCTTCTTCCTCTCTCCCTCCCTCCCTCCCTCCTTTTCTCCCTCCCTCCCTCCTTCCCTCCCTCCTTCCTTCCTTCCCTCCCTCCTTCCTTCCTTCCTTCCCTCCCTCCCTTCTTTCCTCTTCCTCTCCTCTCTCCCTCCCTCCCCCCACTTTTTCTTTTTGTGTCTCAGATAGGGGCTCACTAATGTAGCTCAGGCTGCCCTGGAGCTCCCCCCCCCCCCCCCCCGTCTCCCAAGTGCTGGTGCTGTCACACTTGGTTACTACCACACTTGGTTTAAGAGTCCCTTCTGCTCTGACTCTGTAGACTCTCCCACTTTAGGATTCGCTCCCAATAAGCCCTCATCCTACCAGTGACTCCCATGGGTAGTGTTTGCTCAGACCCCTCCCAGGGCCAGGGCCAGTGCTTCAGTTCTACTGGCCTCGCCACACCCCTTCCACACCCAGACACCCCAGTCTTATCTTCAGAAGCATCACTATCAGCCGTAGCACCCCAGGGACTGCAAAACCTTCCCACGGACCACTTCACAGATGGAGAAATTGAGGCACAACCAGGAAGGAACAAAGTTTAGCTGTTTCCTGGTTTGGGTCAGGGTAAGGCTCTGGGGAGGTAGGGGCTCCTGCTATGTATGGCAGTGCCGCTAGTCTCCTGAGAAGCTGATAGCCTTCTCCCCTGAGAGCAAGCTCAGGCTCATGGCGACAGGTCATCGCCCTCCTCAATGGGAGGTGATGAGAATGCTGGGGAGGGCCCAAGGCATCGTACCCCTCCACAGCCTGGCTCTGACCTCTCCGCTGGTGGCACTCAGGCACGCCGAAGGATGGAGTTAGGGCAGGGAAGAGGAAAGCTGGAGACCCGGGTGCCCCCATGCCAGCACTCTCGTGCCTCCCCGGGTGACACTGCGACTCACTGGGGCTTCTGAGGTGAGCTGTAGAATCCTAAGAGGCTTGGGACAGCCCGTGAAGCCCGTGACTGCCCTGGTGTACCCTCTAACGTGGCCCAGCCCCACCTGGACTCTCTCACCTGGATGACGACCTTGACGGTGGGCGTGCCCACGACGGGTGTGCACACCAGCCCTGCGGGGTGGTGCCCATCGGCACTGCGGTTCTGCTGGCCCATGGCGAAGAGCATGGGTACAGCCAGCAGGGCCGAGGCCAGCCAGATGGCACTGATGAACTTCTTCGTGCGGCTGCGGGACATGAGGGTCTTGGCCTTGAAGGGGTGGCAGATGGCCAGGTAGCGTTCCACGCTCAGACTGGCCACGTTGAGGGCTGTGGCGTAAGTGCAGGCATCCCGCAGGAAGTAGTAGCCGCGGCAGCCGGCGTCCCCAAAGGCCCAGGGGTGGTGCACCCAGATAAAGTTGTACAGCTCCACCGGCATGGCCAGCAGCAGAATGAGCAGGTCCGACAGGGCCAAGCTGCCTAGGTGGTAATGCACCGTGCTCTGCAGGTTCTGCAGCGACTTCTTGCGCGCCAGGGTGAACGCTGTCACTGAGTTGCCCACGGTGCCCACCACAAAGAGAGCCAGGTACACGGCCGTCACCAGCACCTTGGAGTAGATGTCAGTGTTCACGTCCAGGTCGCTGGTGGGCGCCGCCAGGACAGGCTCCGACGCGTTGCCAGAGGCATTGTCCACGCCTGGGGCCAGGAACACGGCCTCCAGCGCCGACTGCGCCCGCGTGAAGGTCTCGGCGCCCGGTGCGCCAGGGGTGCCAGGCGGCGCGGAGCTGTTGAGACGCATACTGGGCTCTAGCTCCGCGGCTTCGTCCTGCTGTCTCTGGAGCTGGAAGTCCCGACCCGGCTCTGAAGCGGAGGCTCCCAGGGGGGTAGGTCGAGGAAACCAAAGGGGCGCGTCGTCCAGTGGAGAAACCCCGATCTCCTCCTGGAAGCGCTGGGGCTCGCGCCGCGCCCAGCACCAGGCTCCGGCTCTCCCCGGGATGCTCCGGCTCTCCCCGGGATGCTCCGGCTCTCCCCGGGATCCCCCGGCTCCGCGATCTGTCTCCACGCTTCCTCTGGCTTCCGCGGCGCTCGGCGCCCGCCCCAGGAGCCGGGCCGCTTCCGACTTCCAGACCCGCGGTGGGTTTCCTGCGCACCTGGGCTGCGGCACGATCTCCCAGAACAGCGCCGGGCTGGGCTCGGACTCCGCGGGGCAAACCTGTGGCGAGGAGCGTGGCGCACGCACGGTGCCCAGGCGCTCCCCTCCCTCGCTCTCCTCCCCTGCCTCGCGCTCTCAAGCACCCCGACTCCGCACACCTCCTGCCGCGCCCGCCTGGTTCCTCGCGCCTCCACTGAGCCGGCGGCTGCGCGGCGGCCCGGCACTGTGTGGGGGAGGGGGCCAGAGGGAGAGAAGCGACCCTAACAACAGCTATCCCTCCCCACCCGGCGCAGGCTACCAGGATTCTCGAGGGACGGACCTATCGCCTGCCACCAGGCAGCACAGCCTCCTCCTCCTCCCTAGTCATCTGTCCTGACTTCTCCCCACCCACCAGAAGGAAGCTGCCCTTGGCCACTTCTGCGCACAGGGATGTGGGGATGTGATGGCAAGGGCGGGAAGGAGGAGGCTTCCTGCTGGCGCGCTGGGTCTTTGAACAGCTGGCTAGGATCCACCCCCCCCATGACTGCAGGGTGCGAAGATGAGCACCCAGGGGGTCTGTAGCCTGGGAGGTTCCCGTGACAGGGAACGGAGGGCAGGAGGCAAAGCTGCTCAGACCCCCGGACAGGCCAAGACCAGGGCTGGTGATCTGAGGTGCTCCAGTGTTGCCCTAGGGCAGAATGGTCTCCCTCTTGCCCTTTTGGCCACCTGGATTTGCTCACTGTGATAGATACAGGTGTCAACTTAACAATCGGAGGCTCCAGCTCTTAGCATATTTGTAAAGAATTAGTAGTTGAGTTTCAGTTCTGAACAAGCCTGCAGGAGATTGTCTAATTGATGGGGAGACCCAGGGTCCTGCCCTGCCATAACTTTGGCTACCAAGCATAAGATTTTTGTGCGTTCTCTTGTTCTCAGGAAAGCTGAGGGGGTCCATGGGGAATCACTGCGTGTGGAGGGAGGGAGAGAAGGCCAGGTCTCCTGCCCTGGACTTGGAACTCAGAGCTGACCTGAGCCCAGGCCCTGACCAGCAGAGGGCCTCCTGGACTAATGAGCGATGGCCGCTTGAGTCCATGTTTAGCTTCTCTCCTGCTTTGGGTTTGCCTGCTCAACCAAGAGCTGATCTTCCCATCAGGAGGTGCTCATAAAAAACAGCACTTAAATATTTGGTCTTCAAAGGAAACGACTGGTTCCTTTTCAGAGAAGCTGGTTAACAGCTCACTGGGGGCTGCAAGGAGGGCTGTGTCTCTGTTTCTCTGAGCCTCGGCTTCCATTGTTGTCCAGGGGGAATCTAGGTGATGGGCAGGGGTCATGGGCAGGACGGTTCTCTTGGGCAACAAAAGCTGTCAAGTGGATCGTTCACTGATTGGTGAGTATGAGGTCAGGTGGGTTTGAAAGTGGCCCCAGATCAGACTAGATCTGTTCTCCAGCAGACACTATGCATTGCTCGGTGATGAGCAGATGCGGGGCCGGATCCATGTGTCTGAGACAGTGGAAAGCGGAGGAAGCTCTGGGGCTGGTCAGGTCACCCCTCAAGGCCCCATGGTCTCCCCAGGGCCAATCACTGAAGATACCACCTGATGCCTCTGTCGGGGAGGGCCATGTCCAGTGGCCACGAAGGGGGTCTGTCTTTTTGCAGAATGAGCTGCGCCCCCCGAGGCCATCTTGCAGACAGCTTGAGCTCATGTTTGGTTTTCTAGTCCTGACCTTTCGGCTAAGCCAGCCTTTCTTTGTGAGATATTCTAGGAGCTTAAAAAATCATAAATGGCAACTTAGCACAAATATTATGATGAGGCTCTTGCCTAAAACCACCTAGAAAAATGCCACCCGGAGGGCCTGGTGTAACAGTTACTCTTAACTATTGCTGTGAGAGAGCACCCAAAATCAAGCAACTTAAGGGAGAAAGGGAGGTTTATTCAGCTTACGGTTCCAGAGGGAAGGGACAGTCTTTCAAAGCAGAGGCGGCATGGCTGGTTGGCCAAAGCTGGAGGGGGCTAAGTCACCACAGACATCTTGGAAGCTGAGAGCTGCAGACTGCTTGCAGCAAAGGCAGACTTCACCTAGAGGTAGGGTGGGACTCATCCACCTCAAGGCCCACCCCTTGTGACTGCCTTCCTCCAGCAAGGCTCCACTTCTCAAGGTGCCATGACCTTGCTAAACACATGAGACTATGGGGGACACATTTCAAACCATGACACTGGCTACACATGAAGTGGGTGCAGGTCCTCGTTGAGGAACTCCCCAGGGACCATCCCTCTGGGTCCTTGCAGATTGTCCATCCTGAGTGGAACCAGATAGGCTGAGCAGCAGAATCCCTAATTCCAAGTTGTCTGTGTTTTCAATTGCTTGCTTCCTGGCAGGAGCCCCCTTAAACAGTGGGCAGGTGAGCAGTTTGCAGAGTTTCCATCCCTGGTGGCTCAAACTCCTCCCTGACATATAGGAGCTCTGAAGATTCCCCGTGTGGTACTGGCGAGGCTGAGTTCCTGTCATTACGCAGGACATCTCCGTATGAACACTGAGTCCAAAGAGACACCAGATGAAGGCGTCCTTTGGGGGAGACTCTCCTCAGGACCAGCTCATTCGCTTGGGTTGATAACCTTTCCCCACACTCTCTCAGTATTAGTCACATGCACTGGCACCAGCGGCAAGCTCGGCCCCCAGACCACTGCTGGACAAAACTTCTTAGTAGGTTTAAAAAAGCACGTAGGTTTCCAGTTCTACTGCGGTAGCTGCATCGTTGCTGTGTGGGGTAGTCAGCTACAGATGTCAGCTCAGCAAGCGAAGGCTGGAGCTCTGAGCACATGTGTAAAGATTGAGTGAAGCCCTGAACAAGCCTGCAGGAGATTGACTGATGGGGAAGACACAGCCCATGGGGGTGGGACTTTTCCTTGGACAGGTTAGAAGATGGCGGGAGTTGGCATTCTTTGCTATGGCTGGACAGATGAGCTGTCTGGCAAGTGAGGTTTGTCCGTCTCTCAGCTGTCCTGTGGATGCGGTGTGGGCAGTTTCCTCAGCCCCTGGTGTTGGTGTGAGCTCTCCTGCCAAGCTAGACTAAGAAATGTAACTGGACAAATGTAAGTCAGAATAAAATGTCTTGCTCCATAAGCTACTTTGTTATGAATTTATCAGCAGCAGGTAAGCAACGAAACACCTTAAAATGCAGACTTTAAGCAGCAAACATTTATTTGTTTGCAGCTTTGGCAGTGCTGGGTCTGAACGCAAGACCTCATGCATGTCCAGCAAGCGATCGGCTGCTGAATTATACCTCCAGCCCATTTTATTTCATTTTAATTTTTGAAACAGGGTCTCACAAATTGACTGAGTCTGGCTTTGAACTTAAGATTCTCCTGCCTCAGCCTCCTAAGTGTTGGGATAGGGTCATGCTGCCTATCTCCACACCTAGATTGTTTATCACTGCTGTTCAGTTTCTGTTATTTCACCTACACGTCTTTAAGTGGGTGGGGTGACATGCGTTCTCCACTGAGGATACGCAACAGGGGCCATCTGTAGATCTGAGCTCTGTAGAGCACGTCATCTACCACGGCCTTCCTAAGACGAATCCCAAAGATGGAGCAACACATGTGAGTGTATGAAGTGGAGCATGTCCCACCTCTGTCCGGTGCCTAGCTCCATTTGCTGAGTCTCTGGGGGCTGCTGATGGACCCCCAAGATCCAGCCCCAGGTCCGTTGAGCCTCAGAATGGGCATCCTTGCCCCTGGTATTCCCAGACCACCATTGGTTCTGGACCAGCTCTTTCTTGGTGCTGCGAGCTGTGTTCCGGTGCAGTCTCAGGAAGGGGAGTGATGTGGCCGCGTTAGCGCACCATGGGGCTGCCAGGACAGGCACAGAGGGCTGCTGGGGACCTCGGGATGCATTGGAGGGGGCTCCACCGTGTCTTGATATCTGTGCTCCGACAAGGTGAATAAATCAGCTGAGTCTCAGTTTACCCATCTGTGCAAAGCAGACGGGCTGCTAAGCATGTCCTAAGATGTGTGTCCATTCTCCAAACAGGGCAGAGGTCATTCTCAGAAGACACCAACGTTCACTGAGCATCTGTCCAAATGCAGGCCAGCAGCAGAGGCTGGTGGGCAGAATGGGCAGGACACTCTCTGCCTGTTCCCCTTGGTACTTGTGCCCTGGATATGGCCATGACTGAAGGTAGAAAATGATCGAGCAGCAAATGATTGGGCAGCAGAGATGTGTGAAGTCCCCAACATCAGTGAGCCTGCCCCGGGGGAGCTGCTCTTGATGCGAAGTCCTCTTGTGTGGCCAGTGGGCAGGGCAGGAGGACGTCCCGGCTTCTAGTTTTACTAGAGACCTGTTTTCCTGGAGACCTGGGGACTAGGGCTCTCTCAGGACCAAGCAGACAGCGATACTAGCTCAGGGAGATAGTGGTAGGTCTGGGTCATCCCTTCTTTCAGCCCCCAGGGTTTGCTCTTCAGGTTCCTCTCCCACACTCTCTGCTGGTCACCTCACCCCTGGTTTTCCCATAGGACTGTCCACATTTCTTCCAGATCCCAGTTACCCAGGGGTCCTTCATTTCCTGTGGCCAGGGAGACCCATTCTGGGCTCTAATTATAGAACTGCAAGGTGCCTTTATAAGGTTTGCTGTGGAGAGAAGCAGACGCTATCAGCAAGCACTCAGTGCACGCCATGTTGGAGCCAGGGCTCCTAAAGAAGCTTTGAAGCAGGGCGTGGTGCTCTAGGAGATGGAGGCAGAAGAGTCATGAGCGGGCCTGGGCCACACTGAGAGACCCTGTCTCAAAAACACAAAACAATAAAAGTTTTGATGACATGTGTGGGTCGGGCCCATAGCCATGCACATAGTACCCGGATTCCTCTGGACCCCACTTTCTGAGGCCCTCTGCCTAGTAGAACTGCAAGGGAGTTCTACTAGGAACATGGGAGGGGGGCATGAACATAGGGTGCAGGGGGGAACTACAGGACAGAGCCTAGGGTGGGGCTAGAATTTATGTGGACATCCAGGGAAGCTCCCCTGGATCTGCCTTTACCGGATTCACAAGACAGCCCTGGTGAGCCTTGAGTACCCTGTGTTCTGACCGAGGCTGTGTTTGAAGGGAACGAATGAATGAATGAATGAATGGCCAGCGTAGACTTAGGCCCAGGAAGCACACCCCAGTCAGCTCTGGGTCTCAGGCCAATGCAGGAGGTCCCAGTGGCCAGTCTCACCAGGGACACAGGGACAGGACACTGAGGCCCAGCTGCCTACAGCGGTGGTACACCTGGAATACCTCAGTACAGTGCTGAGGTGCGGGGCCGGCGGTGGACCCTTCCTGGGAGGACGTGGGACGTCCCTCCCCAGCTCCGGGCTCCCTGCTGAGTGATCACCATCCATTTGTCCAGCTCTTGCCAGTGTGATCAGCGCCAGGTGACAGACGGCCTGGAGGAAAGACACTTTGGCAGGGACCACAGAAGAGGTGGGTCATCTGGGGAGACCTGGAAGTAAGGGTGTGGAGCAAAGTCTGCAGAGGGATGAAGCCTGCGTGCAGACAGAACTGGGCGACGGTTGTGAGCCAAGCAGGCAGGGAGCCACGCCTGGAGGGTGCACTGTGGGATGTGCTCCGGAATCCCCACCCCAGGGAGGGGATGGAAGGTGTCTCACAGGAGCTGGTCAGCTCCCCCCTCGCACAGAACTTTCCAGATCTGTTGACGGAATATGACCTGTGAGAATGTCCTTGCACTGAACCCTGGGAAACAGGCATTTTCTTCTTGAGAGCGGCTCTTAGAGAGAAGGCAGCACAGTGCATCCAGCACAGGGACACAGGCTCCATCTGCTCAGTGGAAGAAAAGAAGTGGCTGTGGGCTCTTCTTCCCCCTCCCCCAGGAGACGGGGCACCCCCTGGCCGTGTCCCTCTCCCTCACCATCCAGGAAGGGGTGGAATCTTCAGCAGGTCTCCAGAAATCCCAAGCTCCTTTCTCTCTGATGGAAATCTGAATTGCTTAGAAATATTTAAATGGAAAAATGCTCTCTCATTTTCTAGTGGCTTCCTGTGGGTTCCAAAAATAAAATCTTGAACCAGTTCCTCCTTTGTCCCTGCCGGGAGCTCCACATTTTCTTTGATGATTCCGTGAGACATCAGCGAGAGACTAAGCCTGGGGGTGAGAGGGTCTGAGGGCTGGTGACCTGGTGCCCAGGTGCCCTGCCCATCTGGCCACTTAGAACACCGTGGAAAATACGGTGGCCAGCAGGCCAATCGGCTCGGGAGCCATGGCTGGGCCCAATCCAGGTGGAGTGAACTGGTTCCTTGCATTTCTCCCCTTCAACTGGTGTCAGCTGCAGACTCGGTTCTGGAGGTGGTGGGTCCAAGGTCCAAACAGATGTGATGTCTGGCGAGGGCTGCTTCTGCCTCATGGATGTGTCCTCGGCTGGTGGGAGGCATGAGGGGTGGGGTAATCCCTGCCGTGAGGACCGGCAGGTCTCCATGGTCTAGACACCCCCAAAGTTTTCCACTTCCTGTGAGCTTCAGCATATGAACTGGAGGGGATACACATTCACGTCCTGCTGATACCTTCTCTCTCTTCCCAGGACCCATCCCCCTCGGCCCTGGAGCCCCCCAAACACCCACCTAGACTCTTGAGAGCCCTGTACCCTGAGGCCATTCCTGGGGTGGGTCTGTTGTAGACCTTGTCCCAGCCCAAGTGGTACCTGCACCCTTTGGTCACACGAGTCCTTATTCCCTCAAGAAGGTTTGACTTAGATCTCTGTCGCTTGCCCCAAATGTCCTGAGACGACCATCTGTGACTGACAGGAGACTGTTGTCATTTGTTTACCTCCCACAGGAAGAGGTCTCAGGGGAGTGTGTGTAGGGAGACCCCTGTGTGCTGTAGAGCACACAGCCAAAGCCAAGTGGGTAGGATGGGGCGTGGCTCAGCGGCACCTGGCTGGCACGCAGAAGCCCTGGGTTCCAGGATAGTAATAATAGTAAAATCATCTACTAATGCCCAGGCGATGTCCATCCCGGTGCAGCAGTGGGAACTCCTGGCTGCCTTGCAGGGTTGCCCCTGCAGCCCCTTCCCAAGGGACTGGGGCCACGGCTTCCAGGATGTGCACTAAGGTCTCTGCCGGCTCATCCAGGCAAGCGTGCTCCAGGGACTGATAGGCCTAATTTTTCATGTTTACTTTTCAGAGGGTGAATTCTGTTGAGTTAACATGGATAATTGAGTGTAATACTTTCCCTAAAAATAACAGTCAGGTGCTGGGCTCCACGGCCGCCTCCTCCTCTGTCTCCCCAAGGGAGGAGAGAAAGGGCTGCCCGGAGGCCTGGACCCTGGCTGACTCCCTGCTCTCCTCCCCCTCCCCCAGCACCCTTGAGAGAGGATGGGAGTCTGGGGCAGCCTTGGCGTAGGCTGCCTGCGATATAGATCCTGTGGGGGACTTAACTTGATTCGGGGGGGGCCGGTTCTGTGAGGTACTTAAGAAGGGAGTATCTCTCTGCTTCAGGCACTGGTGTGGTCCACTCGCTGGACCCTTGGCTACAAATCACATGTTCCGTCTTCACATACTCAGCATGGTTGCCACGCCCACAATCATGGTTTCCATAAACACAGTACAAGGGCTGCAGAACAGGGTGCAGGAGACCAGACCCTCCTGCTCCCCCGTTCCTTCTGCCATTCGCCAAAGGAGTACAGGACCTGAACAACTTGGGAGAACAAGGGGTTTCACCAGCTACTGTTCTTAGTTACATTTATCAGTGCAGCATGAGAGTTCATAGCAACATCGGGGGCTGAGGGAACCGCAACACTGTATATACCCACAAGAACTGACAGAGGGGTGGACTTCTTTGCTTGCTTGCATGCTAAAGTACTGAACCAACGCCATCTTATCCACTTACCAAGGAACTAGCCCCACCCACCCACTATGGGCTGGGTCTTCGAGCATCGAGATACTTTCCCATAGGCTTGCTCAGGGTATGCCTGAACAAAACAACTCTTCCCAGATGTGCCCAAAGGCTTAACCTTCAGTTGTCAAGTCGGGCTATCTGCTAACTCACTGCCCTGGTCATAGAGGTAGGGCTGACTGTCACATGGCTGATTGTGGTCTCTGGTCCCTTCTGAAGTCAGGGTGATGTCACATGGCTCACCACACACTCCACTGTTAACAGAGACCATCCAGCATCTGTCATGGCCAAGGTTCCAGGCAAGCCAGGGCCCCCTGTCAGGCAGTTCAGTCCTTCCTAGAAGTGGGGTGCATCTGCCCTCCCCCAGGGCAGGGCAGTCTGTGCGAAGCCCTTGGACTCCATCTATCCTGTGTTTTGGGCTGATCCTGGAAAGTCAGGCGTCGATGATAATGTCTGTCTCCTGACATCAGAGGGACCTTGAGAGGTAGGACCCTGTCTCGCTCCTCGAATGGTGGTCGAGGAGCCCACGCTGAGCGCTCTGTCGACTGAGGCCCGCTTGTGAGACACTTTGTCATGACTGTCGACTGCCACGTGGTTCATGTCCCCTCGGCCAGTTTCTGAACCTTCCCAGCACCCGCACAGGGGCGTGTCTGGCGTCCTTGCCAATGCAGACGCTCTTGCCTCTCACAGCTGCTCGGGCTGAGGACTCTGCCTGAGGGGACTGCAGCATACAGGATGGGGGGCTAGGTCAGGCCTTCCCCAAACTGCCATCTGTCACCGGGGGTGGGGGGGAGGGGGCCCTCACAGCTCAGTCTCTGTGGAGTCGGCCCTTTGCGGGGTGGAGCAGGTGGATGCGCCCGGGGATGAACATGGCTGGTAAAAGTTGTGAGAAGGGTCACAATGCGAGTTCTACAAGTAAGCAAACCTGCAGTGTATCGAAGCATCTGGACGGTTCCCATGGAAATGGACGATTCCAGAATAAACAGGAAATGGATGCTCCTGTCAAAGCAGACCTCCTGGGGGAAATCATATACTTACTTTTCTGATTCTTCCTGAAGGTCGTTCAAGAAACAGCTTTCAGAGTCACAGGGTGATGACGGTCACCAGCAAGTCCCCCCCACGTCTCCAGTGGGCTGAAGCCCCTTGAGCCAACTCAGCCCTCAGGCATATTCAGCGCTGGGGTTGGAGACCCTAGAGCCTGCTTGTTGGGTTCTTATCTCCAGAAGCAATGAGTGGCTAGGAGATTTAAGGCTGTGATCCTATCTCTCTGCCTAGAGCTGAAGACCAGTGCGCGCCCCCCTCCCCACGCCTCCGCCAAGGACTGGCCCAAGGACTGCAGACCAACACCTTGCAAACCCATCCTGCTCCGGGGCTTCCGACCTCTCCACACCCGAATGCGGTTAGGGGAGGCTCTGCACCCCCAGAGGGCTCTCCTGACAGCTGACTGCTGTTGTAATCCAGGACCCCCATGTGTGACGTCTCCACGTGAAATACCCACCACAGGATGGTGTGTTTGAGCACACGGTCCCCAGCCGGCCATGCTGTGGGAGGGTGTGAGATTTTAGGAGCTGGAGCCTCGCTGGGGAAAGTGGGTCACTGGGAACAGGCCTTGAACAGGCCCCTCTGTGACCAACAAGCTCAGCAGCTTCTGTCCAAGTTCTCTGCTCCCAGGCTGGAGCCAGTCATGGGCAGCTCCAGGGTGTCTGGCCAGTGGACACTCCACCACGATGTCTGTGTCCCTCAAACCTTAGTCCGAAGCATCCTTCTGACCTAGGCTGCTTTCGTCAGGTATTCTGTCAGGATGGTCGTGCTGACGCCCTAAGAAACCCGCATCTGGTCTCCCAGCTCTTGTAACTTTCCCAGTGACGGAGAAACTAGAAGAGTCTGTTTTGATATTTGAACTTGGACCCCAGTCTCCCACAGATTGTTGTGACTTCCCTAGAGAACATCTTCCATGCAGATGAGGTGAATCCTGGTGGGTGCCTGGGTGTTCCAGAGCCCTTGCCAGGGGTTATGTGATGGGGGCCAGACAACACAGAACATGCATGATGTATGAACAACTCATGAAAAGCCCACCAGGCCCTGCAGTTCTGCCTCTTCCTGGCTTTGACCTCTCTCCGGCTGGCCGGGTTCTGAGCTTAGAACGTTCCTCTCCCTTCACACCATGCCCCTGACCAAGGCACTGTGCCGGGGGGGAGACCCATGAATCTGCAAATCTAACCTTAACTACCACATCTGTTTTTGCAGGAGCATTGAGGGAGTAGGAGAGAGGGAGTCCCTTCTAGCACAGGTCAGGAATGCTACCAAGACCATTGTCAGACTGGGACCCTCCCGAGGCAGCAGCTGAAGTTGTCTGGATCTGCACTCTTGGACTAACCATGACCTGTGACCTCATGACCAAGAGTTGTGGATTGGGTCTAGTCTGAATTTGTCCCTTGAGATGGGACAAGCTCTGAGCTGCCGTTGGCACCCGGCACTTCCTTGGGGTCAGACAAACCTCATCTGCACCCACACCCCCGCTGCCCCTCCATTCCCACCCCCATCTCCCTGGTGCTGGCCTTAGCCACTTGAACACAGGCTGCTGGAAAGCTGGAGCTGCGTAACAGTGATGCTTGGCAGCCTTGCGACAGACAGTGGCTCGTGCCTGTCACCCCAGCACTCAGGAAGCGGAGGCAGGAGGATTGCTAAGAGTTCTAGGCTTGGCTTACAGTATGAAACCTGTTTCAAAAAACCCAACGAACAACCAAAAGGTTGGAAGAGGTCAGTTACCTTGGGGGATACTAATGCCCACATATTTAATGGGTATGGGTGGAGCACAAGTAGGTCAACATCAGTCAGAGTGGACTGAGACAGGAAAGTGTTAGATGGGCATAACCTTGTGTATTAGTTAGGGTTCTCTAGATCACGGAATTCATAGAATGAATATATATATATATATATATAATATATATTATATATATATATAAAATATATATTATATATATATAGGAAATTTATTGAGTTGGCTTACAGATATGGCCGAGGTAGTCCAGCAAAGGCTGCCAGTAGCCGAGGTAGTTCCAACGATGGCTGCCAACAGCTAGCTGCTCAGTTCGGTAGTCAAGTGGGTGATGGCTGAAGGCTGGAGAACTCCTAGAGTCTTAGTCTAGTGGAAGGTCGAAGAAACCGGGCGGCCGGAAGGAAGAATGATTCCTAGCACAGCTGCAAGAAGGGATCCGTTCTCCTTGGTGGCTCCTTTTCATATGATGCAGTACTGGGAAGATCCTATGAGACTTTTGGAGTTCTGATAGGATCTAGGGCGGGTATAATCCTTCAAGTAGTCTCAGTTGATCCTTTCCAGAGGTGGTCTCAGTCCAGCTTAGTTAATACCGGGTGTGTCAAGTGGACACCCAGGCTTAACTATCACACCTCAGGTCATAGGGAAGCTGACTACAGATCTAGCCACTGAAATATGACATCACTGACATCGAAGCTGTCTCTGGGTTGCGTGAATGCTCTTCAGCAAGCAAAACAATCCAGCCACAACCAGAAAGTAAGACCTGCTGCTTGTGGGAAAGGGCCAGGGGTCCCCAAGAAAGGCATACACGTCAAGGAAAAGATTATCCCAAGGGGCCTTTGGGACATCAGGAACCATTTAAGGGCTAATACAAATATATAGTGCCCTTGATGGTGGCAGAGAGGATCATGGGATCCCATACACATGTCAATTGCTTATGTCGGTCAAAGGAGCTTTCCCTTCTCTTTTGTGACCAGAAGTCCCTGGACTCAGAAAGAAGGGCCCCAGGGCCCTGGGGGTGCTCACGCCCCATGCTATCCTGTGGCATGTGCCTCCTGCTGTCACTCATAATAAATCTGAACTGTTGCTATTGCTTTTGTTCAAGACGCAAAGACATTATATCACGGAAGACCCTGCTCTGTTCCCAGCTCAGAGGGGTCTGCTGGAGCTGCTGACGGCACTTTGCATGGTTGTGACACATCCCCAAAGAAGTGGCACAGGCCATCTGTCTGTGGGTCTCAGTGCCAAGGAGCTCCGACCAGGATGCCCCCCACCCACCCCATATAGCACAAGGCTCTATGAAAGCCACCAAAGCCTGGGGGGTCGATTTCATTCCTCGCTCCCCTGTCACTGGGGGGGAGTAGCCACATTGGCACAGGTGCCTGCTGTCTGCTTCCCTCAAAATCCTCTCAGCATACCCCACAGCATGGCTTTGCACCCCACAGCATGGCTCTGCACCCCATAGCACGGCTCTGTAATCTGGTTCTAAAAAAATATCACCACGGAGAAAAAAGGAACATTAGTGTGCTTAAGGAAAATGTGTTTCTGAATAAATGAGCAGTTAAGACAAAAAAGGGATCTTCATGGCCTGCAGAAATCACGCCCCCCCCAACACCCACCAGGACTCACCTGGGAGGCTCCACCAGCATTGTCGCCATGATGACAGGAATCTGGCCCACAGCCCTCCTACCATTTCGTGTGCACTTGAGCTCAGGCATCAAGCTTTATGTGTATGCCCATCTGTAGAGCACCTCGGCAGAGAGATGAGGTGCTCAGTCATCTTTCTGGCACAAAGCAGGAGACATGGCTCAGGATAGAGCGCTCACACCTCAAGTCCTCCAGCACCAAGAAAATGAGAAAGGAGAAAGAGCGAGGCCCAAGGGTACTGGGCGTTGCGGACTGAACAATCTTGCTCCACCTCAGGATCCGGCTCTCCCCTGGAGGTGGCTGGGGCAGGGATGGGGCTTGATTTAATTTCTATTGGGTAGTTATTAGACAGCTCGTGTGGTTAGGAATGTCTGGTCCTGGGCTGGAGAGATGGCTCAGGGGTTAAGACTGCCTCGTAAACAGAAGGTCCGAGTTCAGATCCCAGGTCCCATGTAAAAATACCAGACAGAAATGGTAGCGGCCTGCACTTTTGGTTCTAGTGGGCAGAGCCCGAGACAGACAGACAGACAGACAGACAGACAGACAGACAGACAGACACACAGACACACAGACACACAGACAGGCAGACACACACACTCAGAGAGGAAACCAATAGAACATTTCCATGTTCGATCCTCTGAAAGCTCATAAAGGGGCACCCAGGGCCCAGAGCTTTGGAGCGAGACTTGGAGTGGTCTTGCCTTCCCTCTGATTCCCCAAACAGCAGAGACGTCTTCCTGTTCCCTCCTGATTCGCCTGAGCAATCAGTGTTCATCCCTTCCCTGCTTTTCAGTACATTTTACTAGAACCATCCAATGTTGTCCTAGCTTCAATCTTCACCTCCGAGAACCTGGACACAGAATCCTGCAACAATAAACCAGTGCTCTGTGGCCTTGCAGCCCTGTCCCTCCTGCTTGCTGCTGCAGGCTGCCCTCCCACCCCATCACCCACATCAAGATGACGGCAGTAGCACCTCCCTGCCTTCTAAGATATGGCATGGAACTTACTCTGAGAGCCCATAAAAGCCAGCTTTCTTCGCCTTCCCCTCGCACATTGCTCTTTGGAATCAAAGGACCCTCTCCTGTCCAGGCTCTGCCACGATGCCCATGGCTGATGCTGTAACTCTCCTATGATTTGGGAGCTGGCCTTGCTCTCTGCAGAAGCCCTGCCGTGCCTGCCATGCCACGCTTGTGGTTCTCTGTCCCAGGCTGTCCTGCTTCAGTGACACGTCATGGTCGCCATTGTCCTTAAGCCTATAACACTCCCTGGCAGTCTATAGGTATTGACTCGACAATTGAAAACAGCCTTCAGGCACACTTGCGAAGAGTTAATTCTTAAGGCAAACCCTGAGCAAGGATGCAGGAGATCGTCCAGTTGACTGAGCAGATCCACCCATAGCCAGTGGGACCATTCCCTGAACAGGTGGGTAAAGTGGAGAGTGCTGATTACAACTGGTAGACAGCAAGGCAGTGAGCAGCGTGCCCCTCTCTCAGCTTTCCTGTAGGTGTGGACAGTTCCCTGGGCTCCTGACGCACCCTCCTGCCATACTGATGAAGTGTAATCAAGGATTTTAAAGATATTTATTTAGAGAGCGATCGCACATGGATGCCATGCTGCGTGGGCGGAGGTCAGAAAACAGCTTTCCTTCCAATTGGCCACCAGGGATCGAACTCGGATCGCCAGGTCTGCAGGCATGTGCCTTCCCACTGAGCTAAGTTGCCTCGCCAACAGCCAAGACTCTGAGGTTGGAATAAAGCTCCTTGTCTTCTCACACTGTCTGCTGTTTATGTCAGCGCCAGAAGACAGACTGCACCGTCTCCCGAGCGAGCTCTCGGCCGGATGACCTGGCTCCGCTGATTCAGTGAACCGGAGTTATCGTTCTGTTTAACTTGCGCCGAGTAGATGTTTGCTCATCATGGCTCCCAAGAAAAGAAAGGCAGCAGGTGGTCTTCCCAGCCTGGGCTCTGTGACTACGGCCAAAAGCCCAGCAGCCACCTACAGCAGGCTCTGCTTCAAGAGCCCCAAGGGACATCACGGAGACCCTGTGGGACCTCCACTGTGAACCTGCCAACGCACCAGGAGGAATTCCTGACAGGTGCTGTGAACCTGCGATTCACAAACACAGGGCTTAGGGAACAAGGGGGTTTTCTGGCTTACAATTGTCCAGTTACAGCTCCTTCCTTGTCCAGCTTGGCAGGAGATGTCACGCCACATCCATAGGACTGCGATGAGGGACAGTCCTCACTTACTAGACCAGCACTCCTCGCCACATCTACACAAGGATGTCCCTGCATCTTAGTCACCTGCCCAGGGACTAGTCCCGCCCACCATGGGCTGGGCCTTCCCATCAATCAGACAATCTCCTGCCGGCTCATTCCCAGGTTGATTTAACTACCAATTCTTTAAAAATGTGCCAGAACCCTCAATTGTCAAGTTGACACCCATGTCTAATGATGACACTTCGTCAGGGCACATCAGCACGATAATGTGTGTGGGGGGGTTCAGTGTGTGGGGGTTCAGGGTGGTGGGTGGACAGACTGACGCACTGAGGCAGAAAGTGTAAGCAGGTGAAGGTTTGTGGGGTGACAACAATCTGAACCCCACGCATGTATGCGACACTTTTCACAACAGTCACAACAGCAAAGCAAAACAAGGGAGCTGCTTGCCTCTGCCTGGACGGTGTGAAACAGTTGAGTCGCTGGAAGCCGGCAGGCAGCGTGTTGGCTTCTCATTAGGAAGCTGCATCTCAGAAAACATCCCTCGAGTGAGGATGCTAATGCCCCCCACAGGGTCTCTGCTGTGAAATAAACGATGAAGTTGGAATGACAACGAGCCGGGCTGTTGCTGAGACTGAGGGTAGCGGTCGCCGCGTGCTTGACCAGAGCCATGGGCTCCTGTGGTTCCTTCTCTGTCCTCTCCAGATCCCGGCTTCCTGGGGTGGGGAGAGCAGATCACCGAGCTGGGCCCTCCTAAGCTGTCTTTCCCTGGAGGATCCCAGGTGACACTGACCTGCCTCATGCAGTTATGGGGGGGGGAATCAGGAGACCCAGTGGCCCCTGAGGGAACGTCTGTCTTCCGTGACCCTGAGGCATGCATGGGACGGGTCAGGTGTCACCTGACCATCACAAAGGGCAGGCAGGGAGGGACGTTGCGTGACAAGGGAGCCGCTGAGTGGCACAGCACCAGGCGTTGTATTTTGGCAGTGACCCCACCGCAGTGAGGACCACTGCCCAGGACACAGGTATGCAGCACAGGGGTGAGTCAGTTCCGGCCAGAGCAGCCCAGGCCCGGTTGTGGCTGGGCCCGTGAGGTCCCATCAGCACCGCATCGTTGTCACTCCAGCGGGTCGGTGCGCAGCAGATGGCTTCTTGCAACATCTTTCCCCAGTCAGGGGGTCACTCCTTAATTTTCACTTCCTGAGCCCCCAAGCTCTAGCTTCTAGCAGCGCAGGCCTCAGGGTGTGGTTGACCAGGGTCCCCGTGGGGGCAGGGGCCGCTTGGGCTTCTTCATCCTCCGTGAGGTTTTTGGCGACAGTCTTTCTGAGCAGTCTAAGGGGCCAAGAACACAGGACAGCTTTGGAAAGGAGCGGATCCCACGAAGGGCAAGGGGCTGATCATCAGCACCACCTGAGTGCAGAGACACACATTCCTCTTAGGGACACACAGGGACCCACAGGGACCCATTCCACACGGGGACACACGGGGACACACAGGGACCCACAGGGACCCATTCCACACGGGGGCACACGGGGACACACAGGGACACACAGGGACACACAGGGACACACGGGGACACACGGGGACACACGGGGACACATTCCACACAGGGGCACACAGGGACACATTCCACACGGGGACACACGGGGACACACGGGGACACACGGGGACACACGGGGACACACGGGGACATCCCACACAAGGACACACGGATACATCATCCCACACAGGGACATCTCACACAGGCCATGGGGTAGCATCCAGTGATCCCGAGGCACCCGCCTGGGTGCCTGGGTGGCTCTGCCCGTCCTACCATCCACATAAACCTCTGTGTAATAGAGGGAGGATCCAAAAGGAAGACGTGCTGCCCAGCTGACTGGCGGGAGGCCAGGAAGGAGGGAGACCACAGGGCACAGGCCAGGGAAGCTCGGCTGGAGCCCCGCTCCTCCTGTTGGGATTACAGGTGCCCACATCCGGCTGGAAAAAAATTAACTTTTCAAAAACTTTTATGGTGAGCCTGATTTTCCAGACTTCAGTACCAACGTGGTTCCTGCTGAGACAGGTGCTAATGTGGCTTCTTTGAAGGAGTTAATGAGTGTCTCAGCAAGCGACAGTCTCTTCCTGCCCGCCTGCACCAGACTCTCCCCAACCCTGGGAGCCCCCCTCCATGGGTGTGCGGTGCCTCCCTGAGGCTGGCGGATCAAGGCTGTGGCCCGGGCAGCTGCTGCCCCCGTGGAGCTGGGCGAAAGCAGGGCTGGCTTGCTGCATCCCTTCTCCCTGGGCTCAGCGGCAAGTGGGAGCCCTGCCTGGGCCAGGGCAAAGAAGGTGCCTCAGCCTCCGGGGAAGCTGAGGTGAGCACAAGACACCCAGGAAACAGATGCAGAACCAACCCGCTGTCTACTCGGTGCAGAGTGGAGCCCAGCCTGGGAAGTGGGGGAGGGAAGGGGGTGAGCGGGTTCAGCAGGGATCAAAGCAAGCTGAGGTGGGGGTCAAGCAGGGCAAGGGATAAACAGGGTTAGTGGGTTTGGGAATGAGTCGGGGGTGCAGGATCAGAGGTGGGCGAGCTTGGGCATGTGTGGGGTTGGGGTGCGTGGGGAAGCATGCTTGCTCCCAGTGCGAACACAGTGTAAAACCTTCAGGCTCAGTCAGGGAGCCGGCAAAGGGGGTGGCGGGAGCCAAGGACAGGACTTGGAGCAAAACCTCTGGGATGGGCCCCATGGCAACCCCTCCTGGCTCTGGGCATCCTGGTGGCAAAAGCCTCTGGTTGGGGGGGTCTCCTAGACCTGAAGGCTTCCTCCACTCCTCGCACCCGCCCCTTCTCCTGGAGTGCCCCCCTCCCTCACTCCCTCAGGGCCACTTGGAATTTTCGTCATTCCAGAGCTTTGGAACATTATGTTCAGTCACAACTGTGACATCGGCGAGCCACCCCCACTCTCCACGGCTGACTGCTGTCCCCAAAAACACAGCAACGCGCCTGTCTCAGCTGAATGGGGAGAAGGGGCTCACGGGAGCTGTGCGTGGAGATGTCTTGTGAGTAGCTATTTACCCATCACCTGTCATCCTGGCGGGGAGATGCATCGCAGGAGATTCTCAGAGACGCTCATTTTCCCAGAAAGTGTCTGTGGGCGGCTCTGTGGGGAGCACTGGGCTGTGTTTAGAAGTGGGGGCCAAGATCACCCAGCCGCATGGCCAGGCCCAGGGCCCACACGGGAAGAGGAGCCCGTGCAGCAGCTCAGCCCCCCAGGACTTTCTCAGTCACTGAGCCTGAGAGAGGATGTGGGGGCCAGGGACTCTCCCTGTGCGGGCTCCACACTGCACTCCAGAGATTGGGGGCAGTGGTAGGGAAAGGAGGGATGGAAGGGGAGGAGCAGTGACTAGGGAGGAGTAGAGAGGGCGAGGGTAGAGAAAGGGGAGCAGGAGGGGCTAGGGAGGATGAGGGGAGAAGGAAAGAGGGGAGGAGAAAGGGAGGCCCACCTCAGGAAAGGGGGTGGAAAGGAGGAGGAGGAAAGGGAGGAGCTGGTGTGGGTCGAGGATAAAGAAGAGGGAGGACAGGAGGGGGAGGGGAAGGAGCCCGTGGAGGAGGAGGGGGAAGTGGGAAGGAAGAAGGGGCTGGCTGTTGGCTGTTTCTAGGAAGAGGAGCAAGGGGAGCCCCTCCCTGGGACACCCGAGTTAGCATGAAGCTGGGCCTACACGCCCATCCTGGTTCAGCGTTCAGACTTGGGGGGCAGGGGTGTGCTTCGCAGGTAAGGAGTCACGGTCCCTCTTGTAGGAGCAGGCAGCTCCTCCCCCACGGAGCAGCCACATCTGGGATGCGTGCTCTGCACATCCATCTTGGCCCTGCTCAAAATCCAATTAGAGGAGAACTATTGTGAGGCGGTCTGCAAGGAGCTTTGAGATTCAGAGATGCTTTCTCTTGCTCCCCAAGAACAAGACAACAGGAAACAGCCTGCTGTAGACAGAGCTGCCCCAGCCCCCTTGCCACTGCCCACCTCCCACCTCTTCCCCTTTCCCTCCCCCACTCTCCGCCCGCCCGTTTCTACCCCCCCCACACCTTTTCCTCTCTTTGCTGCTCCACTTTCTTCTCTGACCAGTCCCTGTTTACTGAGGAGCCCTGGTGTCCTGGTATGCGGTCTGCCACCAGCCCATCCGTGGCCTTCCGTCCCCCTGGCTGCTCTTGGGCTGGGCCGTTGGGGAGAGTGGAAATTAACAAGCGGTGACCATTGTTGCTCCTTGGGTGTCTCTATCTGCAATCTGCAGTCACTACACCTTGGGTGAGGCCCGGGGACTAATCAGGCTTCTAATTAGTGACTTCCAGGTGTGGTAATTACCCAGCGATTGGGCTGCTGCAATTAATCACCAAGGCTCCTTGAAGGCTTTCAAGGACGTTAATGACAGGGGCGGGTCCCTGGCGCTCAAGAGATCTGGGGACAGGGTGAGGTGTGGTGGTTTTGACTACAGTGCCGACCCAGGAGCCCGGCCTGGCACCCTCCAGAGAGACTCCAAAGGGGCCTGGGACAGCTGGCTGGCTTAGAGCCGGGCCACTCTCAGACTGGTGGAGGCATTTGTGTCCGAGGACGGGGGCAGTGGGCAGAGGGGCCAGGGAAGCCGAGACTCCAAGAAGAGGCCATGTGGCCCAGGAGACGCCACCTGCAAGCTGCGTGACCACCGAGCTGCTCCTGTGTGTTTCCGGGCTGTATTACCCGTCAGCACTGGCGAGAAGCCAGGCTTGGGTCTTCAGGCCCATGAGGCCGACCCTGTCCCAAGGCCGAGTAAAGTACTTAGGACCCCAGGGTCTGCCCAGAGCCCGGGAAACGTGACTGTACGTGAGAATGTGCCTGATGCTCGACCGATGTGCTAGACCACCACGTCAAGATGTCCCCCTCTGGGGGAGCGGAGGAGAGAGGCAGACGGAGAGGACTGAGGTCTCACTAGCCCAAGCGGACTCGGCTCCCAGGAGAAAACCCTCAGTCTGGGTTCTAAGAGCCCATGGTCCCAAGCCAACACGACTTGGAATAAATGATCAAGTGGAGAATTAAACACAACAGAAATGTAATTACCATGGGAGCCAGCTGAGAATAAAATGGATTATCTGTGCAATAGTCATTAAACTGTTATCACATGGGCCCGGCCTAATGTGCTGCAAGCAGACTCAACCTTAGGCAAATGCTCACGGAGGGGGCGAGCTCATCTTTGGTTCCCACGGAGCCAGTGCAGGAGCTCCTGTGACCCCAAGTCTGTACTGGCCTGCTTCGAGCATGGTCCTTTGGGACCTCCTGCCTCCTCCCACAACACAGTGACAGCCATGAACAGCCCATGGTACCAGATGTGTCAGAGCCACCAGCCCGCCTGTGACCAGTTCCTCTGCCGTCTTGGCCAGAGAAACATTAGCTGCTGCTTCTTGGTCCTACTGGTCCTGTAAACATGCATTGAGCACCAACTGTATATCAGGCTCTGGTCTAGATGGAAATCCTAAAAATTGAAATCATCCTAAAAGTGTAGATACAAGTCTTTAGAAGGTGACAAACTCTTTAGAGAAAATCCAAGCGCTCCCTAACAGTCAAGGAGTTAAGAGAATGAAGAGCAGGCTGCAGTTCTGCCCAGAGTAGTCAAAGATTGAGGGAGGAACTGAGGGGAGGTCTAGGGGGAGTTGGAATTGCCTGTGCAAAGGCCCTAGACCAAGTGTATACACGTGTGTATGCATGTGTGCATATGTGCATGTGTACGAGTACCTGTACCTGCGTGCGTGGCCAGGGTATATGATTTGGGAGGGGCTGGGTATAGTCAGAAGTAGAAGGGGCGGGTGGTCACCGCAAGGGCACAGTTGTGGCCTGACTGCTTGGACAGGCCCCTTGGACTGTAGAGTCTAGGTGGGGGCGGGCGCGCTGTGGTCTGCTTTCTTCTCCAGCCGTCCCCTCTCATACCCTTTCCAGTCACGGCTGCAGAGATGAAACAGAAACTCACTCCCCTGGACTTACTTTTGCGGCCATTAGCTCACCTGTCCACAGTGGTCCACCCTTCTCAGGGGTCCCCACCTGAGCAGTATCCTTGTTCCCCATGAGGAGCCATTGCTCGGGGCACCTGGCCCCTGTGACACCTGTCTCAGCTGCTCCGCAACCCCTTGTCCACTCGAAGTCCTGTCAGTAGACAGACCGGCCTGTGACCCACTTGGGGTAGGGGGGAGCTGGGCACAGTTACAGATCTGTTGGCTGTGTGATGTTCTTGGCTTGTTTTGATGTTCTGAAGCCTTTAATATCTAGCTCAGGTTCCTGGGATTTCTCTGTCATTTCAGTTTCTGTTTGTGGTATCATTTGAGCATTTATGCCGACTGCTGGCTGAAGGGGTTGTTTAATGGATGTGTAAACCATCCCCTCTTCCAACCTCACATGAGCCACGAAATGAGACCCTTTGGCCGCTCTCCCTTTATTTTGAAAAGCAGAAAGCTTTTAATCACTATAATGAAACACCCAAAGCAGTTAACTTTATAAAGAGAAAAGGCTCATTTATCTCACAATCTGGAGGTTTAAGATTCTAATAAATGCAGCGAGAGCTGGGGGGGGGGCATTGGCTTGAAGCAAGTGGGCCTGTCAGCCACTTCTACAGGAAATGGATGCAGGCCAGGTGGAGCTTGGTCTTTCTGTCACAGCCCTCTTGTGTGAATGTGAGGAGTCCTGTGACAATGGCCTGACACCCTCCAGTGACCCCAGTGCCTCCCACCTCCTGGCAGTCATGTGGGCCCAGATGGAGCCAGATCACAGTGTGGAGACAGCTGCTGCAGGCAGGGGCCGGTCAGTCTCGAGGGTGAGAAAGACCTTCAAGGCCACAGACAAGTCGTGGCTGGTGGTGACTCTGGGCTGACAATGGGGTCTTCCACCTTCCTACCTCCACCTACGTGCAGGAGAGAACAGAGCCTGCCCGGGCACCCGCAGGAGGGAAGGTGGCTCACTGGGGACCTGCAGGACAGGAGGGCTTCTCGAACTCACTCACAAGCCCCTCAGAGCGACAGCCCTGAGGGTCCTGAGCCTGGCAGGACCTGTGAACTGGGCATCTAGTTGAGGATAGGCCAGCCGAGTGATGTCAGCACCATGGAGGCCTAGCCTCTCAAATTGAGGCTTGTAAGATTGAAGCGTTATGTTCTGGAACTTTCTGGGCAGGTGAGAGGGATTTGGCTGAGTTGGATACTCATCTTCCTTTGTTCTGAAAGGCTGCTCCTGTGGACGCTGGGTTGCCAGTAACAGGGGCTGTCTGGGTGTGTATGCGTCTGTGTTACCCTGTGTTTATGTGCCTGTGACAAGTGGTCCCTTGCACCGCCCTGAAGCACCCACCACTTTGCAGCAGTGACTCCGAGGGGCTACAGGGAATCCAGCCCAGGTTGGAAGCACTCTGTATGAGGCTGGGGGATAGTCAGGAAAACAGACCCCAGAGGTGGTGTCTCTCTCACGAGGGAGGGGAGACATCAAGGAGTGTGTAGCCTAAGCCATGTGCCTTGTGACTACATTAGCAGAATTGTCCCAGTGCCAATGTTAGAGCAATGGAGAGTTCAGGTCTCTTCCTGACTGGGGAAGTCTGCCTGGGGGTCTTAGGCTGTGATGAGCAAGGCAGACATCTATGTCTGGAGAGGAGGCAGTGGTGAGTGGGTAGTCGTAGAAACCCATGTCGGCGAATAGTGCCAGCTGCACCGCTAGGCAGGGCCCGGGAACGGGTCATCCTTGGAGGCAGCAGAGACACCACAGGCTGGTGGCTGGGGATGCTGGGATGGAGCTGGGGTCAACTATGCACATGTGTGTGCGCAACACACGCACACACAGATACACATAGAAACACACACGACTGCACATTTCACACGCCCACACTCAGCGTGCACACACACAACATGCCCACCCCTCTGTTAATGACAACAGCATAGGACACTCCATCCTAGATCCCTGACAGGAGAGTGACGGACACTACCTAGGGGCCTCATTACGACCAGTAACAGCTCGATGCCATGGAAACCCAGATACACCAAATTCCAATGCACAGAAATCAAATGCTTTAAATATTAAAATATATTTACATATCCACATTCTTAACCAACAACAGAGAAAGCCTGTCTGTAGGGACCACGTGGTACCATCTGTGGGGTCCATGCCTGGCTGGAGTCTGCCCAGACACGCACCTGGTCAGGTGCAGAGCAGGTTCCAGGACACACTTCAGTGCGCAGACGATGCGAGCTGCTGCTGCCTGGCACAGGGGCTGCTGCCTTCAGGGCGGTAGGTTTAAGTAAGTCACCATGGAGAAGGCTCCGCAGGCCACAGCGCCCTGGGCAGTGCTGGCCCATGCAGAGCAAGCGTCCCGTTCCATCCCGAGGCAGGAAGTCAGGACGCCGGGCAGTCCAGGAATGTGGCTGCTTGGCATCTCCAGGGCTGGGCTGGGCGCGTCTGGTTCAGATGCCTCACGTCACTGCTCTTGGTGTCTCTGAGGCTCTGGCCCTGGCAGTGTAGAGCTGACGCTGTCCCCCAAGGCTCAGATCAGTGTGGGGTGCTCACGGGTGAGGTGAGGGGTGGTCACGGGTGAGGTGAGGAGTGGTCACGGGTGAGGTGGTCACGGGTGAGGGGCTCACGGATGAGGTGTGGGGAGCTCACGGGTGAGGTGAGGGGTGCTCACGGGTGAGGTGAGGGGTGCTCACGGGTGAGGTGAGGGGTGCTCAGGGGTGAGGTGTGGGGTGGTCACGGGTGAGGTGAGGGGTGCTCACGGGTGAGGTGGGTGGGTGCTCATGTGCTCATGTTCTTGCTCTTGGGAGGGCAGAGGGCTGCTGTGTCACCAACCAGCAGTGTCAGACGTGGCTCTGCAGCTGCAACTCAGTGGGGTTGTCTGAGGCTGAGGACTGGCTGGGGAAGGAGGCCTCCAGGCCCTCGGAGGACCCCGATGATGACTTGTACAGGATACACGCTGCGGCGAAGAAGAGGAAGCCCAGTACCTGGTGAGACAGGAAGAGCTGCTGGCCCTTGTGGCAGAGCCTGGTCCCCTCGCCTGGCCTGCTCTGGAGCCACTACGCACACTGTCCACACACCAACCCAAGGGGATGCTAATACTCAAGGACAGAATGGAAACTACCATTTGGCTAAATCCAGGGTCGAAGGCGAGGAGGTGGGCCTGCACGAGCTGAGCAGGGTCCCCCAAAACACATGCCAATCGGACCCCAGCACCTGCCTAGACTAATGTGGCTCTGTGCAGGTGAGGTAGGTCCTCAGGATGAAGTCGCCCAGGATTCCGGGGGCCTTAAAGGGCACAGCTGGAGGGATGGAGGTGGGGGCGGTTGAGAGGAGAGGAGTTGGAGCCAGGCACTAGTGGAGTCAGGAGGGACCCTGCAGCAGGCCAGTTGGTGCAGGATTGAGTCTCACCTTGTACGTGAGCCCCGAAATGAGCATGTAGTGGCTCATGGCTGTGTTCTGGTACACGAAGCAGGAGCCCTGGTGGCCGCACTGTTTCTGCCACAGCAAGCAAGCTCTGTCGATCACCCAGCCGAAGGCGATCGGCCCAGGGATACTGCCTGCGAGGGAGAGAGACTGCTTAAGCACCCTGGGGAGAGCAAAGGGGTGGCGGAACACGTGTTCTCTGCACGACCATGCTGGCCATCCGTGCTCTTGGAGTGTGAGGGGACTTGAGTGGCCCTTTTTCTGGGGGGCGGGGCATTGGGCTGGGAGTGAGAAGAGGCAGGGAAACCCTCTGGGGAAATGAATAGCAATGGGTCCCTCTAGTGGACAGTCGGAGAACAGCCCCTGCACAGTGGCCCAGCCTCAGGCTGGCGTGTCTCAGCTAGTGGCAGAACTTTCACCTCAGCGCCTACGCAGTGAACCGGGCTCCCTCACCCTGCACACTACCTAGTGTTCTCACGACCATCCACTGGATCCCCAGGGCAAAGGACCTCTGCTGATCACAGACACTCCTGCAAAGGAAACCGAGTCAGATTCTGGCCAATCTCTAGCCACATCGCCGTCTCCTCAGGCAGCACCCTCCTCCTAGGAACCAGAGCCATCAACTCTTTACTGCCCGGGCCGTCCTGCTTCCTGCTCCTGGGGGGAGCCTGGACCTGCACGGGGCTTGCTTTCCGCTCCCAGTACAGGGGAGGAGAGGGGGCTCTGCCGAGCGTCGCCCGCTGGCGCAGCAGAGGTGTGGTGAGAGGCTTACCGTAGCGTGGCCGTCAGCGCAGGTATGCTGCTGAGGAAGGTAAAGATAATTACAACGAACACGAGAACCAGAAGGAGGGGCTTCCTCTGACAGGCGGAAGAACATTTCCCCGCGGTAGCATTGCCCGAGCCAGAGGGGGCCTTCTCAAGGACACAGCTACAGCCTCGGTACACCTGGGGAGCCCAACGACAGCACCGATCACTGGGAGGCGCAGGCTCCCCGCGGGCAGGGGGGGGCGGGTGGCGGCCGGACTCACCTTCTGGCCATCGGGTCCCACCCGGGCAGCGGCGGGGCAGCCTGCGTGGCACGGGGAGTAGTACATGACGCCGTCCGAGCCACACACCGGGCTGTAGTGCTCGGGCAGGCAGCAGTGGTCAGCATTGCAGGCCGCCCTCAGGTCCGGGTGGTCTCCTGGCAGGGGGCTGCAGGGGCGGGGGATCAGCAGGCATGCAGGTGCCCTGGGGTGCTCCCCGCCACCCTCTCTCAGTGCCAGGCCCCCCCGGAACTACCTGACCCGGATGCATCATCTCTGCCAGACTTACCTCCTGCCGTAGCCAGTGGTCACGCCGGCCATGGGCATGTGGGGCAGTGGGTGAGGAAGACGAAGAAGGCGAGCAGGCTGGTGAGGGTGCACAGCAGGCAGAACCTGATGATCCCAGAGCCACGCAACTTGAACCTGTTCACCAGGAAGCCACCCAGAAGGGTGCCACCTCCACCTGCAGGCACCACCAGGTACCCTGGAGGAGGGGCTCAGTGAGAACCAGCCAGGGCCTGCTGCCTCTGTTTCACAGGTGGGGAAGCTGAGGCCTGCAGAACCAACCTCTGCCACAGGTGTGCAGGGGGCTTGGGTGGGGCGGGCTCTCTTGGGTCATGCAGGTCACCTAGAAGCCCAGGTCTGGGTGACTAAGGTGGGCAAGAGGGGGGCTTCAGAAGGGCAAATGTGAAGATATGTCGTGGTGTGGGTGTCCCTGATCTGACATTTTCCCATGGCTGATGGATTTCCCACACCTCGGTCAACACCTCAGGCTGAGCCTAGTGCTGACCACATGTGGGGCGCCTCCTACCAAGCAGAGGGATGAGCGCAAAGGGCACCTGTCCTTCAGGCCCTGAAGGCCTGGCCCGTCACAGATGGGGAAAGCCAGGCCCGAACCTTTTGTACAGCAATAGAAAGAAAAACAGCCCTGGTGGTGAGTGGGTGGAACGATGCCCACTTGGAGGTGGCGAGCTGTGGCCAGCACACAGGGAGGACGCGCTCTTCTCTGCAGAGCCCCTGTGGCTCAGAGTCTCCTTACCAAACAAGGTGGCAGCCTCTGCGGCGCTCAGGCTGAACTGAGCCTCCAGGAACTTGGGGCCGAATGTGGACATGCCAGCGATGAGTGTGGCTTCGGTGGCCCCAGCCAGGCAGAGCAGAATGAATGTGGGGTTCTTTAGAAGGAGCCAAACGGAGCTAGGTGGGGAGGAAGAACAGAGAAGAGACAGAGGGTCAGAGTGGGCCAGAACAAGAAAGGGAGGAACCTGGCACTCCTCAGGCTGGGTCTGTCCATGAAGGTATAAGGGCACTAGTCTAGGACGGCAGTGATGGCAGGGAAACCACATCTACTCCAGACACACACAAGGCTGTACAAGGCTGATTTAGGATACTGAGCCAATGTCCAGTATACGCCTGTGGCTTGCCTTGAAACTGTTGGGACTGGGCTGGAAAGATGGCTCAGGGTTTAAGACAGTGTCTCACAACCAGAAAGACCTAAGTTTGGATCCCAAGTCCCACATAAAAACATCAGGTGGAAATGGCAGCATCTGGCATTTCTGGCTTTGGAACATGGGGCCTGAGAAATCCCAAGTGAAGCAAAAAGGAGATAAAAGCAATCTAGGATGATTCCTGAAGTCACCCTTGGTCCTCCACAGGCACCCACAACGCCTTCTGATGCACACACATATATACACATGTACACATGTGTACACACACGCACATGCGTGTACACACATATACACATGTAGACACATGCAAACACATACACACACACCACACACACATTATGAACAAGTCCATCACCATGGAGTCCGGTTCCAATCTCTTTGCAGAACAGATCCCAAGAAACCCACTGTTCAGTGCCCTCTGGTAGAACTGTGACAACCAGCGCAGGTCTCATGAAGGGCTGGAGAGAGAGTGGTCATCATGCCAGGGCTGGAAAGGCTACCAGGATGGGAAGGGGTCACCCCGGGATGGACTCTCCAATAGGCAGGACTAGCTCCAAACTTCCAGCCTTTGGGATGGGGTGGAAGCTGCTGGCCTTCGAGGAACCCTGAGTGGGCGTGACCAGCACCCCTGCTCTTGGCCTGCAGGGTGATACTGTGCCCAGAGGTCAGATGCAGCTGCTGATCCTGTGGTGACCCGTCTCAGAACTCGAGGCACCAGTCCTGCCACCTCTGGTGCCCCCCTGCAGCTCTCTCAACACGATGCCTGCCACACCGCAGCCCCCAGTGAGAAGGTGCCTGACTCACTTTCCCAGTGTGGCACATCAGAGTGGCCAGGTGTGACACGGACCCTGGCCAGTTCAATACCCCCAGCCTAGTACAGAAGCTGGGGGGGGCACAGCTGTGCTGACTGTCACCCACTGCAGCGGCTGCAGGGTGCCGTCACCTCCCTGACGGTCACAGGAAACACACGGGGCCTGGTGTTCCCTGAAGCCCACGGTCCAGAGCTCCATTCTAACCGCCACACACTGAAGCAGCTTCTAGAAGCGGAGGCGGAATGTTCTCAGCAGATATGAAGCCCAGCTGCTTGCACGTCCGGTGTTCTGGCCCATCCTGCGCCTTGCAAAGACTTGTCGAGAGGCAGGGATCTGGCCTGTGCTCCCCACCTCCTTCATGGAGTGCCCACCACACAGATCTCCCCACCTTTACTCTCTGGTTTGATGGCCCTAAGTGTCTGCAAATAAAGCATTGCAAGATAGGCGCATGCCCATTGCCAGGAATTGCAGTGCAGCCCACCTCCTGTGGGCTCCTGAGACACACAGGTGAAGGACCCGCTAGCTTCAGAGACCCTGAGACCCTGGAGCCACCAGTGGTCAGAAGGTCCCGGGTCCCTCCCATGGAGGAGTGGAGCGCAATCCTTCAAGATTTACTCTGCAGCTGCAGGGTTTGAAGGACTTTCTGCTCAGCTGCTCGGTTCCACGTCCCAACAGCAGACAAGGAGGACCCCTGACCCCTAACAGGGTCCTGGAGGCCGTGTGCCCGCCTCTCCCAGGCTTCTGTGTACAGGGGATGGTGTGGAGTGGACATACCTGCCTACCTCTTCCTGAAGTGTGTCTACATTCTCTTGGGGGTGGGCTGCTTGCTTGTGAAGACAAGAGTGACCATCCTGGGAGCACAGGCTGGAGTCTGACTTTGCGGTAGGTTGCTTGGCTAGGGTTGTGTATGTGTGCACATGTGTGTGTGTGTGTGCACATGTATGTGCAGGTGTTCTTGTCTGTGCCTGTATGTGTGGAGGCAATTGTAAGATAGGGTCTCTCAGAAAACCTGGAGCTTGTTTTGGCGAGACTAGTTGGCCAGTGAGTCCCGGAATCTGCCCTTTTCCCTTCCTGGCACTGGGGTCACAGATGCATGGTGCCCATCCATTTATGTGGGAGCTGAGGAGCTGAACTCGAGTCCCACTAGGTCATGCCCTAAGTGCTTCACTCACTGCACCATCTGCAGATCCCCTTGATTGAGGTGCTTGTGACCTCGGAGGAGACGCATGTCCCACTGTCTGTTTAGTGACGGCGGCTGGTGCGCGTCCTCTGGCTCCGGGCACCCACCCTGCTCGTGACCTCTGCCCGGATGACATAACGAGAAATAGGGCCCAGGCTCTCTGAGACAACCTGGGGCCAGCTCGGCCACACCCTAGTCACAGCCCTCTGGTGGCCAGTGCGGAGAGGGAAGTGAGGCTCTGTTCTTCTGCACGGTGAGCAGCTTGGAGTCCCTTAGGAACCACCTTTTCCCTTCATCCCCCTAAGACGGACCATGGAGACTCCCTCTGCTCCCATATGGGCATCACTCGAAAGATGGGGGCACGAAGGGCAGCAAAGGCTGGCACCCAGAAAAGATCTCACAGGAGGCAAAGGACGTGAGGAAAGGACGTTGGGGCACCAGAGGTCCCCAGGCTCATGCTCCCTCAGTAGCACAGATTCTGTCTTCCGAGCATGAAGAACAGAGGCAGGGAGAGGCTGCAGTGCAGTGGGAAAGGCTGGCCCTGCAGGAGTGTTGGGAGAAGGTCTCGGATGCCCAGGGCTGCAGTGATGCCCAGTGAAAGGTGAGTGTGGCCTGGTGCTGCCTGGGGGCCCCCAGAGAGGCTCTGGGGTCCACTGAAACTTCCATGGGGACCCAGAGACATCAGGCATGTGGAAAAGCTGTTGGTGAGAAGAGATTTGCTTTGTGGAGTCACTGTACTGCTCCGACCTCAGCTGGTTCTGTGTCCTGGGCCAGGGACCTCTCATGTGTTTCTTTGCACTTGTGCTCATGCAGTAGGGTTTGTGGAACACGCACGCACGCACGCACGCACGCACGCACGCATGCACGCACGCAGAGCTCTTACAGGGGCAGATCTCTGACTGTCTTCCCAAAGGCTGGGTTGCTCGCCGTCGTGTGGCTTCGGTCTTTCAGCTGCTGTGTTTCGGCTGCTCTCACGACCAAGTAGTGCTGGGAGCCTGAAGGGACAGAATCAGCAGGTGGCCATGGCTTCCAGAAGACACGGGCAGCTGGAGGCCCAACCCTCTCTTCCACCTTGACACGTTGGTCCTTGAGTGGGGGAGGTATGGCCAGAATGGAGGAGGTCACCACTTGATGGGCTATAGATGTGAAGGCAGAAGGCTACATGCAATGCCATGTGGTACCTTACCTTCCAATGGGGAGCCCAAGATGAAGACTGTTGCTGGTCAGAATGACAGGAGAAGCAAGGAAGAGGGCAGGAAAGGCAAGGCCCTGACTCTTGAGTGGGGCGCCTGTGTAGGAAACCCACCTGGTAGTTGCCGGGGATAGCCAAAGATGGGGACGGCGATGAGGAAGGCAGTGGCCCCAGCGCCAGGAAGCCAGTCCACCAGGCGCCCACCCACAGCGGCTGTCGGGGGTCAGTTCTGTTCTGTTGGGAGAGCAGGGACCCTTGCATTACTGACTGACCCACCCATATCCTCCCCCGCACAGGCAAGGGTGGCTGGCTGACTCCTCTGCAAGGCCTCTGGGGTCTCTGCACATGAGGCAACAGAGGCTCACGGTGCACGACTGTGGGTCCACCCCTCCCTTGATTGGTGGCGCCCCTGGTGTGAACATCAGCGGCTGCTCCTTGCTCAGACCCCCGGGGTGGGGGATGACACAAAGAAGCTGTCAGTGGCCTCGGACTGAGCCCCCAGGGAAGCCGCGAGGAGTGTGTTCCAAGCATACGCTGGTGTCCCCAGGGACACAGAGCTGGGGAGGGGCTCAGCTGAAGCTCACGAGCTCCTCACAGAAGGACATTAGCACCTAATTGTCATCGGCACAGGAGACACTCACCGGAAGGTTGCAGAAAGGGAGCAGCCAGCCAGCGGACTTTCATCCCAGACAGAGAGGAGAAGGAGGGAACAGAGAAACCAAGGAAGGAGGGACGTGGGGACAAAGGACAGGAGCAGGGGTAAGCAGGAGTCCGCTGGCAGGACCAGAGTGGCAGCCAGGCCCTGCTCTGGACCTAGCACGAGAGACCAGGATCACAAAGCATCCAGACACGGGGACACGAGCCTCGACCTACCTCAGGCTCTGCACAGAACCGCCCCTTGACCCCACAGTATCAACCCGGGCTAGAGGCGGCTTTGTGAAAGGGCAGAGTGCTAGAAACCTCGCTGGGCGCCATCTGCAGAGAGAGTCCCAAGGTAGAGCGGTGCCCGAGACCCGGTGCAGCCACTGGGAGATGCCACAGAAGGACGCGAAGCCAGGCTGCACGGGTCTGTGCAGTCCTGCTGGGCTGCGGCCACCCTTACCCTCACCCCTGACTTCTACACCAGCTCAGAAGTTGTCCGTTCAAGGGAAGAATATTGGAGAATCATGGCGAGGGCTTCAGAGGCGTCTGGGCCTGGGTCTCCTGCCTGTCCTACCTTACGCCCCCACCTCCCCGCTGGGTCCCGAAGACTATAGACCTTGAGCCTCCACAGACTAGTCTCCCTGTCGTCAAGGATTGGCTCTTTGCCTGCTCTGGCCTCAGGCAGCACATCGGAACCCTGCTCTGGGGACTACGGTGCCCCGGGTGCTGAGGGAGGCGGTTGTGCCTGGTCACTCACCGCTGGCCCACTTCTGTGTAAACATTCAGCATGATCCTCCAATCAAGTAGCCAGCTGCAGGCCCGAGGATGGCCGCTGTGTAAAAGATGGCTGAAAGGCAAACAGCACGCAGCTGTCACGCGTCCGCTTGGGGCCCTCCCTCCACCTGTGCTCTGGTCCATCTGTGCAGCCCACGCTGGGGACGGCATCCAGTTACGCAAGTGGACTTTGTATGTCTCCTGGACTCTCGTGAGAGCAAAGCCCCCGCGACTCATTCTGCAGGGTGTGGGCATCGTCCGAGTGGGGGGACATGAGAAGTGGACACGGATGAGCAAAGAAGGAAGCCGAGACCACTGACGGGCGAGAGTGGGCCTGAGGGGCCTGTGGAGCACCACTGTCCCCCAACACTGAGCCTGGCTCAGAAGAGAGAGACAAGGCCATCTAGGTAGACAACGAGCCTGGCCACCGTGAAGCTGCCCTGAAGATCACAGGCTGCAGTGGAAAGTTCCACAGCTGCCTCGTGGTTCCGTCTCAAAGTCTCAGCTGTCGTGGGCTCCAGCCGTTCATCCTCCCCCCACCTGTAAAGCCAGGCACGGAGCTCATGGGGGCTCACAGGGACCCAGGCGTGGCTGCGCTCTGTCCCTTCCCACTCACCTATGCACAGAACGTCACCTGATGCATAGGATTCCATGCTGGCTCACCGGGCCCACCCCTGCCTGAGGACTTCTCCCCCCACCCCCACCCCAGGGAGGTTACATGAGATGGGCCAACCTGGTGTGGGGTTGTGCGAAGGATCCTGACACTGTTAGGGCCTCAACCTTCTATGTGGTGGAGGTTCTACTGGGTACCATTGCAAGTACCATTGTGGGGCCACAAAGGCTGGGGGGTCCGGCCAGGCTCCCAGTAGGGTTAGCTCAGAGTTGGCCACTACTCCTGCTGCTGAGCCTCGTATCCATCTGCCCAGGCCCCTGGATGGCCCTACTTACCAATATAGATGGGCGAGTAGCTGGACTTGACGTTCTCATCCAGGTAGGTGACGCCCAGCGTGTAGAGGGGTGTGGCACCCACGCCGTGCAGGAACTGACCCAGCATGAAGACCAGCCAGTAGCTAGACAGGCCCGAGACACTGTCCACACACTCCACACTGCTCTGATTGGACGGACACGTCCCTGTCCCCGAGCTCTCGTCCACCTGCACCTCGTAGCGGCCAGCGGTGAAGTGTGGCAGCGCGAACAGCAGGGAGCCAATGCCCAGAACCAGCACGCCCCAGCCCAGCCAGCGTGGCTTGTGCCCGCTGCCCCCGAAATAGCTGACGAAGGTGAGGCAGAGGCAAGTGGCGATGTCGTAGCAGCTGGCGATGAGCCCACTCTGGTAGCTGTGCAGGTCGAAGCGGCGCTCGATGGTGGTGATGACCGTGTTGACGAAGCCGTTGACGGTCATACCCTGAAGGAAGGAGGCGGCGCACAGGAAGAGCAGGAAGCCCTTGGGGGTGTTGAAGACCTGCAGGCACTCGGGGGTGCAGGCTCGCCAGCCGCACAGGGCGCTCTGTGCCCGGGCGGAAACGTACTGCACCTTGCGGGCGGCCTGGCCAGCATGCTTCTCAGCCCAGGGCTCGCACAGGGGCCGGTTGCAGGAGTCCAGGGGGCTGTGTCCAGAGCGCAGGGAGGCGGGCGAGGCCCGGCTGCTGGGCGTAGTGGGTTCACACCCGTTCTCCGTGGCTGGGGACGCGCTGCTGAGGAGGAGCTTAGGCAAGGCAAGGAAATGCTTGTCCCCCATGGCGTGCCGGGGCATCTCTGGAGAGCTGCAGCGCGGGCGGCTGACAGGGATTCTAGTCGCTGGGTCTGTGGTGTGAGAAGGATCTTGTGAGTGGACCCCACCTGTGAACCCACTGAAAGGCCCAAATGAACCTTTGATGGGTTCTGGGCCACAGCTCCGCTGTCGGTGGGACCAGCTCTCTAATTAGAACATTTTAGCTGTGGGCACGAGCGGACAGTGAGGATAGAGACACCACACAGTGGGCAGAGCTGACTGAGGGGTCAAGGGACACCCCTGCCCTGGGCTCAGTCCCCCCCAGCGTTGCTCTGCTCACCTGAGCTGTAGAAGCGCCTGGCGGCCTATGCAGGCTGAAGAGTGACCAGGGAAAGCAGACCAGCCCTGAGTGAGTGTGAAGAAGCCAACTTTACTTGGGGTCCAGCGGGACTGGGGAAGTAGGAGAGAGAAGTCACACCGGGACTGCACTGCCCACCAGGTCTCAGCCACAGAGATCCTCCAAGTGCTAAAAGGGAGCACGTGTGGTCCTCTGGACCTGGGGCTCAGGAGGAAGGGAGGGGGAGGCTCAAGGGCATCCTCGACCACAAGGGAGCTTGAGGCCGCCTGGCCATAGGAGATCTGCTCTCAAAAGAACGGACTAGAAGCCAACACGAGCCACACACAGCCATAGATTGGGTGACAGCCCCCCAGCACCCTCTTCTTGCTCTGCTCTCTGGGGCTCACTGCATCCAGGTCCAGCTTTGCTTTTCCGTCCAGCCCAGCTGCACGGACTCTGCCCCTGGGAGTCCTCAAAGGCCTTCCCACACTATTTTCAGAAAGGAGGTGCCTAGATCCCCAGTGTTCCTGATCCAGGCTGCCTCACTTAGGTCAAAGCTGGTTCCCACCAGGATAAACCCACCCAAAGCCAGCAGTGCTGTGAGGAAACGATCTCTCCAGATGTCAGTGTCCTCAAACCCCAATGCTACCTGTGATGGGCTGAACCAGCTCCCTAAGATAGACTGAGCCCTTCCCTTCCCTCAGAAGGTAAGGTAGGTGGAAATGGCTTCAAAAAGGGGTTCGGCACCTCCATCCAATCTAGAGTGCTTACAGAGGGAAGTCTGGATGCATGTACACAGGATGAAAGCCTGTGGATATGAGAGGCTGAGGGGGTGCCAGTCTCAGAGAGACCCCACTGGGGATGCCTCCATCCTCCATGCTGTCTGTCCCAGGGAGGTGAAGAAGAATCACTTAAGTCCACAGAATGTGCCCAGGGTGGGCAGACCTGGAGCTAAGCCCAGGTACCACCACCTGGGAGTATGGCAGGCAAGGTTGGAGGGCCACGGGGACAGGGGAAGGCCCTTGGGGTGGGTGCCAGGTGGAGTCTCTACAACAGACTCCGGCAA